>OU015525.1:47538036-49023036 GCA_907165065.1 Caprimulgus europaeus | reverse complement strand
CTGGTGATGAAGGATTTTCCAATTTGATTTAAAAATCAGTATTTTTACAACTCTCTTATCTTTTATTTTAAACTGTTAAGCCTATTAAATTACCACTGGCTGACAACCCCGAAACAACTTTTATTTTTTAAAGCTCTTTGTGAGAGGTAAGGAAAAAAAAACCACAACAAAAAACCACCAAAACATGCTACTCTTGGTAACTAAATAATATATTACCAGGAGAATTGTTTCTAAAATTGATTGCACTGTTTTCCAGATACAGTTTTGTTTACTAAGACTTCCCTCCTCTCAACAAGAACCAGCTCTGTGATTCACTCTGCGGAGCAAGGGTATTTATTTATTTACTAATTGATTGGAGGGAATATACATGACATACAGTACATCAGAAGCTATGAAGAGAGGACCTTAAAAACTGCTGGGACCTACATTTTGCTGTATAGAGGTTTAATATAAATTAAGCGGGATGATTAACTGTGTCAGTATCTGAAGCGCAATGAGGAGGAAGTATTGCCCTGCGCTTGGAAATTAAGGCAATCTCACCCTGTTTTGAAAGGGAGAGAGAAGTAAATGTAGACGTTAACACACAGCATCGTTAACCCAGCAGCCAAGTCCTTTCATTGAGTTAACTCATTTCCATGCTGAAATCTGATATTTAAAAGTAGCAGTGTACTGCAAAAGCCCGTGATTTTTTTCTTTGTTCTGATGTTTTTTTTTTTATTAACTGAGCTTCATCAGTTTCAAAGTTACAGGTGGTTACATGGTTTACATTCGTGCTGTCAGTCAAACAAGTGTCACTATATATCATCCTGTGTTAAGAAAACATAGTTTGTGATTGAAGAATGGAGTTGTGTTTGGACATGTATTTTACAAGTAACAAAATCCATTTAATTGACATAAAAAACACTGCTGCTGCTAGTAACTTTTGTGTAGAGTCCTGCTCGTAGTCATAAAAATAACTCCAAAGAGAACAAAGCGCTTCAGTCCGGAGGAATGGCTGTTTAGGTAGCCGTGTGGGTGCCATGCTTTCACATAATGATTGTGTTTATACATGACAGGAAGCATCTGTAATCCACAGCTGCGGGTGCTCCAGCCCAAAGTCCTGATAAAATCTACACCTATGCTTCTGCATGAATGAAAACAGACTTCTGGAGCAGCCCAGAAAAGCAGCCCGCGTTTCTAAAGTTTTTAGCACTCGGTGGTCACCATGGCTCTTCTCTCTAGTTTTCTGCACGCCGAACTGTGTTCTGCATACAACTGTAACAACTCCACCGTGCTCGCTCCTGTTGCACATTTTGCTCAAAAAGCGGATTTTTGTCCCCCTGCTTTGGCCAATAGAAATGCATTTAAATGGTCTTCTTCCCCCTTCTCTGTCTCTTCCCCCTGCACCCCTCCCCATCGCAGATAGGCACAAAAACACCGAGTACTTGCATCCCTTCCCCCCACCACCCCCGCCCCTGTTCAGCGTTCAGTATTGACTCTTTTGCCAAAATGAAAAACACTCTTTCCCTGAAGTTACCTTTTTTTTTTTCTTTTTTTTTTTATAGGAAGCACACAGATGCAACAAAACCAAGACTGTATCAAGCTGTCTCAGACCAGTCTGATCGATAACTCCCCTTTATTTCCATTGTGGTGTCACGTAGGAAAATCAAGCTGGAGCAGGCAGTATACACTGACTTCTTAAAATATTTTTAGACTACGTCAGCTATCCTTTCTCACTCCCTCTGTGGAAGAAGTGTGCAACAGTTTAAGTTGGAACAGGGCAAAATGAAGTTACAGTTGAACAGGACACGTAATGCCTTCACAAAGGTGACCTGGAACACAAGGTCTACTACCTTTCACAGTTAGACCTGCACAAAAAACAATCTGAGGTTTCCGGGCACTAATGGCATCTGATTTCTGTGGGTCTATTTCTTAACGATAGAGCCATCCTTTAAGAAATAGTACACCAGCTTCTATTTTATATATCCTGATTTTTTTTTTTTCCTGCTGCTGCATATGAGTGCTCCGACACAGAAGACACATAAATAGGAATTGTGTAAATATGATTATATGATCTTTTTTATTTCCTCGCTTTTGAAAAGACTGGGTTAGAATAGTGGTAAAGGAAAACAACTGTCTTAAATTAATTACTGTCCTAATTTGAAAAATACCCTTCCTTTTCCCAGTAATTAATTTCAGTTCAAGAATTCAAAAAATCAGCTGCAGTGAAGTTTAATCCATCTCTATAAATGTACAAGAATGGAAAAACATGCAGCTTTTCATAGGCTTCTAGCAAGACACAGAAATGCGTGTATAAATTTCCAAAAAGCAAACCAAAAAAGCCTGCATATAAAAGAAGCAAAAAATCTTGAATTAAAACTCTCTGTTTGTTACTTGTGCGTGAGTTACATAGTATCAGATGTCACTCACTTTCGCTTGCTCCAGCCTAATAGCACATGCGATGGGGAAATGTTAGGTACCATGTGAAAATGTTACGTGATGCAACTCAACAGCAATTTAATGATGGGGGTGTCTTTACAAAGGATAAAATGTTTTCTGTATTTATATTTTTCAAATGTTCTAACAATACAAAATCTTGCTACAGCAGATTAAACAAAAAAATAACAGTTTATGAAATATGACCTGCAAAAAAAACTAATTGCAAAAGAAATAGTCATTCCCAGTCCAATAAATCCTTAATTTTAAATGTCAGCTGCAAAACGTAAATCCCTTTAATAGATTTCAAACTGTGGTGACAAAGTTGTAATTGTAGGGTCCAGCCCACTCAAAATCAGTCCAATGCTCTCGCCTTGCATTCACCAATTTTCTGGTTATTTTTTTGTTGTGTTTTAATCTCCTCTCTGATCTTTTAGAAATTTTCCATTGCATTCCTGAGCCTGGTTCTGGATTACTTTTGGCTCAGATTGAATTGAATCGTGTTGCTATTCCTCAATAGATGTCTGAAGTGCAAAGTCTACTCGATCATAACTTTCTGTGTGGTTTACTGCAGGGTAGCATGCACATAAAGACCCTCAACTCATGTGAAATAGGAGCCTTGACCTCAAGACACAATAAAGTTGGCTAGTTTGGTTGTAGCTCAAAAGGTCACTTTTCCTGGGACTGCCTCTGAGGCCGTTTTAAACTAATTATTACCTTTGAATTTAACTTATCATTTGTTAAAAGAAAGAAAGAAAGAAAGAAAGAAAGAAAGAAAGAAAGAAAGAAAGAAAGAAAGAAAGAAAGAAAGAAAGAAAGAAAGAAAGAAAGAAAGAAAGACAAAGAAAAACAGAATGAAAGAAAGCAAGCAAGCCCTCAGTTATTATAATTTCAACAGTTTGATTGGTATTTATTTATTTTTACGGACATACGAAGAGACAAGGTCCCTACCTGAGGAGCTTGCAGTGTAAATTAGACAGAGTGCACTGTGAATAATAAAAGCAGACAAGAGGAGAGATTTGTATAAGTATGTGGGAAGAGTGGGGATGTGCATAGAGAAATATGCAGAGTTGAGAAATATTCTACCAATTGACACTAATTGTGATACTTTTCTTTCTTGCTCTATTTTCATATAGGTATGGTAATAGTTTTGTTTTTCTCTATTTGCTTGCTTGTCATTGAGCTATTCCATTGCAGAAGCTTGTCTTCTGATTTCTTTTTCTGTTCTAGATTCTAATACTATAGGTAATATAAATACATCTTTATTCTTCTGCTCAGTGACAGCGAATAACAGTGAAATCCCCCAAAATGTTATATATACTTCCCTTGGCAGTTTTTCCACAGCAGTCCACTGAAAAGTATGATTCACTATTAATAGAAAATATAAATGAACTTGAAATTCTGGGCTTCTGACACTATAATCTCCTAAAAATCTTTGACACATCTTTAGGATTTTTTTTGGTAATAGCATGTTTATAAACAAACAAACAAACAAAGAAAGCATTTGCTGTCAAATTATTTTTCCTTATGCTTAGCTACATTGGACAATCAAAAATACAAAAAGAAAAAAGAGCCAAACAGCTTATTCCTGCTGTTTCTTAACAAAGAGGATGCAATACTACACAGGCTTTATTCTTTTTAGGTGTTGAAAATAAGATGCTATCAGAAATAGGAGTATCAGAAAAGGTGATGGATCAACCCGAGAAATTAAACTGCAATCAATCAGTAGGAGCAGATGGTATTCATCCGAGAGCTCTGAAGGAACCAAAGACCAATGCAAGTGAGCTGCTAACAAAAATATGTAATTTATCATTAAAAACAGCTACTGTACCAGAGGACTGGAGAGTGGCCAAGGTTGTACCCATCTCTTAAAAAGGTGCTAATGATGATCCTGGGAATTATAAACCAGTAAGTCTTACTTTAGTACTAGGAAACTATTTGGAGAATCAGTAAAAACAATATGTTTAGGCACACAGATAGCAAGAAAAGCTGCAACACTTCTACCTACATTCTCTCAACCCTCCTAGAACTACAGGAAAGAGTTAATTAAGTAGTCAATTAAATAGAAACAGCAGACACAATTTATTTAGTGTTTCCAAAAGCTTATGGTAAGGTCTCTTGTGAGAAAAACATAGCAGCTCCAGAATTATGGTGTAAAAATTGGATAAAAGATGGAAAGCAACACCAGAAATGTCAGAGCAATTAGAATTTTGCCTCCTGAAAGCATTTTATAAACACTGGCAGATTACCACAAATTCCTAATGAGCTGGTTATATTAGAGATGAAGTAACTTACCTATAATTGTAAAAGCAAGCTGTGTCAGAACCAGGACTTCAGTTCATGAGCAGCCAGGTTCCAGAGCTGCGTTTAGATGACTAGACAATGTCCCTTTCTCTAGGTACTGCAGAAGAAACAGTGGTCAGTTGAAGCAGAGAAAGAGGTTAACTCTGAATTGCCCCTGGGATCAATAGCGACAATAAAGGTGGGCTTGTTCAACTTATTCATTAGCAATCTTGAAGAAAAGCTTCTGAAATAAAGATGGTAAAATTTGTTTTCACTACAACAATCACAGACTGCTTTCTGGTATATAGACCCAATGCCCATTGCTATAAACAGGAAAATTCATGGGAGTATTTTTGGCTGTTTATTAAGTTAGTTGAATTTAGGCAAAACTTGAAGAAATTCCAGAGCAACCAGTGAACTAAGACAAAATGGTGACATGATGGCATGTAAAATTAAACAGACTAATGCCAAGGACTGCAGGCTGGAAAACATTTTCAAGAACTGATGACTATTAATTAGCATGGGAAAACCTAGGCATCATTCACTGAAAAATGCTATCCAGCATACTGCAGGAGTTTAGAAAACATACAAAAGCAGAGAAGACACTCAGATACACTAAGAACAAAAAAGATGGTTAAAGATAAAATATTACTGTGTGATTTCATGAGTAAAAGCTGCATTTCTGGACATTCTGTTGCATTTTAGTCTGTAGATTATAGGCAAGACAGCAAACTAAGGAAACATACAGAGAAATGCAGTAAACATGATTAATGAAACAGGGGATGGGACTGAGTTAGAAGGCAGATTTAAAAGAAGAGACCATTTAATTCAGAAACATGAAGAGGAAGTGGAGTTTTAGGACTGCATAAAATTTCCGTTGATACAGAAAAGCTCAGGTGTTCCTGTCTGTTCTTTTGCTTTTCAAAAAAAAAAAAAAAAAAAAGTGGGAAGCACATTTAAATGAATATATAAAGATACTTTTTTCACCAGAACATGCAGTTAAATTGTGGGATTTATTGCTGCTGCATAGGGTAGGGGAACACAGCTTTGGAACAATTGCTACCAAAAAAAAAAAAAAAAAAAAAAAAAGAGAGAGAGAATAAAAGAGTAGAAAATAAAAACAAAAGCAAATGAAAAGAGGAGGATTGACTCTTTGTCATGTTCTCTGGTTCCTGGAGACTCTTCAGCTGCTCCTCCACACAAAGAGCACATGGCCACTGATAGGCAGGTTGGTGAAAGGGCATCTTGGGTTGCAAAGGAAGACCTGTGAAACAGCCGTCCTATGCAACGTGATTTCTTCTCTAAAACCGTTGCTTTTTCAGGCAGAAATCCAAATACCTGCTGCTATAGGTCTCCCTAACTCCCACTTCTCAGTCTAAACCGCCCTCTTGGTTCAGGACAAGGGACAGAATGCGGGAGGAGGAAAGACTGGCCAAACTTGGAGCCCATCTCCCTTGTGAAGCCCGGGACTGTGCTGCCTGACATCCTTTCCAGCCCTGCCAGCCTCTCCACAAGCATGCAAACTATACTCCCCTGAGAGGGGAGAAAGCAGTGGGAACTTGATGTGATTCTCCTTGTGGAATTTGTCAGCACTTTTTCCTTCCTTGGGATTTTTCCCAGGAGATGAGAGTATTTAGCCCTTACTTAGCTTTACCAAAGTATTAGACATTTATTTGATTAAGTATAGCATCTGCAGCCACACTAGCTAGAATAAAAATTATAAGGGCTATCAATCCTCATACTTGAGGGCATAAGCTGATCACCAGCTGGGGTCGAAAAGAAATTTCCCTCTGTGGTGTAGTATTGCAATTAGGTGCGTTAGGGGGGGGTTATGCCTTCCTCGGTAGCCTCAGGCATTGGCCAGTATGAGAGGCAGAGAGATACCAGACTAGATGGACCACTGGTCTGCTCCAATATGGCAATTCCTTTGTTCTTAGGGCTGAATGTTTCTGCTGCCGAGCCACCCTACTTTGTCATAATGTCAAAATCCGGCATTAATTATAATTCTGAAAATGAAGGAATATTCATGAATTATTATGTTGGCAATAACTGCATGTAATACAATACAGACAAAAACAGTCTGCTGCAGAGTAAAAGGAAGTTGACAGCTTCAAGCACAAGGCAGTTTCTGTTTCCAGTTACCCTCCAGAACTCCCTGCACCCGAGAGTCAACACCTTTGAGAATAATAAAGTAATTACTATTTTATTTTATAGTATTCTGACAACAAATTTGATTCAATAGTATCTGCACAGTTCAGACAAAGCAAAACACTCCAACAGCTTGATTGTGCAATGCTGATATTTTTTATGAACTCAAATTTAAACCCCAAAATGGCATGATGGTCTTGGTGAATGTATTTTAAACAAAATTTCCTTCTATAGTACTCTGGTTCCATCAGCATTTTGATAGAACTAAAAAAAAAAAAAATTAAAAATCCAATTGCTGCTTTGTTCCTGTCATGTTCTTTTTCTAAAGCAACTCTCAGAGATGATTGTAAGAGTACATTAAAGGCATGCATTTTCGAAGTTAGTCAGTTGTCAAAGTGATTCTGAAGGTTGACAATCACATTTAAGACAAATATAGAAATCTGAAAGAAATGCTTACAAGCAACTCCATATTCTGGGAAACAATTTAGTTTGGAAATGCATCCAGTTCAAGGGTTAAATGAAAGCAAAAGCAATCACTTCAACCATGTTTTTGTAGAAAATAAAACAGCTTGATGTAAGCTAAATGAAGGGGGTCTGTGACTTAAAAGGAATGGACAGATAGAGAAAAAGGTCAGAAGATTAAATTTTCCCTAAGGGAAAAGTCATTCTTTGGAATCATTAACCTCCTTCTAGGTCACTACTGAAAAAAACAGCAGGAAATCCTACTGCTCCTAGAAAGATGGGTGCATCGTATACCGCCCACTGACCTAGCAACTCTATGGCAAACATAATTGTGCTTACAAATTCTCCTCCAGGCATGCTTGGTTTTACTATGCCCATTTTAAAGCAATATGATCTTTTAGGTGAACTCTGAAATGTATCCATAAAGACAATATTCTAGGGGGTTGGGATGTTAAAAAGAATTACTTGCTTAAGTGTCTTTCCTTCTAACAGAGAAATTTAGAAGTGGAGTTTGTGAATTTAAAAGTTGGTCAGTAATAAGTGTTATCCATTAGCCATTTTTCTTTAGGATCAAAATTATTCATCATCACCATCATTGTTTCAATGCATTTTAGTGGCTTTTTACAACCTAAAACACATTGTCAGGATGCCAGGATCAACAGTAGGTTTCAAAAGATCGTTTTGTCTCAAAGAACCCACATCAGAGTGTGTTTTCCAGGTTTCTTTGCAAACTAACTCTGCTACATCCTAGAGAAGCCAGAGAGTAAAAATTACACCAAAGAGGGGGACTGGGCCCTTATCTGAGAAATGCAATCTTCCATAAAGTAATTGGAGGATGTTCTGTAGCATTCATCAAACCATATTGAGATGAACAGTCTTACCAGTACTGGCAGAAACAAGTATTTTGTCATGGTCAAGCCTCCAAATAAGTGAGGGAAACTACTCCCAGTCAATTTGTACCACAGGATATGATGCAGGAGCACTCACATTGTCACCAAACCTGACCTGTTTTTCTTCCCTTCTTGCAACAGAAGTAAAACTTTCGATCAACATAAATGTGAATTCATATTTGCTTTTGATAGAAGCCCCAGTCCAGCAGGGGCTGTCAGGCAGTTGGATGCCTGTAGCTCTGCGAAGTCCCTTGTCTACTTGGAGATTGCAGGCAAAGCTCTATCCTGCTGCACAATCAGACTTAAGAATTTTCATTACTGGAAAATGTTGTGGCAACTATCTTAAAATCTTGTCTCTAGTCAGCAAAATTTCAAAAAAGGCATATTCAGAAGAGAATTTCAACATGGAAATAGGACTTCAACAACTTAAAAAGATGTTGCATAGTAAAAAACGTGAGAGTCTTGGGTCATCTATTAAGATGTCTCAAATCACAGGCCCAATGATTAACATTGAACAATATTTTTTCCTGCTTTGGTGTTGTCTCTTTCCATTATTTTTACATATATGAAATTGAAAAAAAGAAAAATACATGGAAATTATCACAACCAATTTACTGCCCTGGAAGAAGAAGGTTCCTTGATTAACCTTAATTCCTGAAATTGTGCATTTCATAAAAAGCCACTTTTCACATGTAAGCAAGATCTTTTGAGATTTCAGAAGACAATGACATGACCCCTAGAGAATAAAGGCATTGAAAGAAGTAGCTAAGAGAAAGACAAATAAAGCACAGTTTGTGGAAATTAGCACTTTTTAGAAAGCCTACATGGGGACAGAATCATATGGAGTTCACATTCTTAAAGAAATCAAAATTTTTACTTGTGTTCACATGACTGAATGGCAAATAAGCAAGAATCTCTTCCTAAATATTAGCAGCTCAGTTACCTAATGTGAATGGGGTACATGGGTAACAATTTCCTGATATGCGTATGGCAAGGAAGAGAATCATATGCCTCACTTGTTTTCTAGACAAAATGCATTTCGGAGGCAGGAAATCAAAAACACATCAGAAACCTTGCAAGTAGACTACACACGTTCACTCTGCCAATATTAGTAACTGTCAAGAGGTTGTCAGACTCAGGTGGTTTTACAACCACCCAAAGCAGCGCTTCCCCAATATCTTCTCCCCAAAAGTGTGGGGTTTGGGTCATGCTTGGCTAGGAAATAATGAGGAAATATTACAGTGTCATTGCAGCTGCTTTGAGAACTCTCCAAATTCAATGCAAACAGCTCTCCAAAACAAGCAACCAAGGAATGTTGCAGCAGAGCCCTCAGCTGAGCAGCAAGATGCAGGATTTATTATGACACCGTGCAGGGGATATTTGAAAGGGAAGTCAAATCATTAATGTGTCTTTTCCTCCTTTTTTTCCCCATCTTCTTTTTTCTTTGTAATTCATATATATAAAATTGTTTTCTTTTTCTCAAGTGAAATGTCATCTAAAATGATAAAAAATTTTAGGAGGTAAGGGTTTCCTAAGATCTTTTATACTTGTTTTTCCTGAGCTCCAGTGTTCTCTACCCACAGGACTCTGAAATGCTGAAATTTCAACAGTTCATATGTCTGCCTGCCCACCTCTTTTATTAAAGGGTTGTGTTTCTTTTCTGTCAACACCTATTCTTTAGCACACATCTCTGCTATCATTCAGGAAAATGCTGGCATATCCTTTTTTTTTTTTTTCTTCTTTTAAATTCATTTCTATAGCTCGGCTTTTCCTTTTACGTCCCCTTAATTTCTGTCATCAGTTTCAACCTCAAAGTTCTCACTTTTGCAAGACAATAAGCAATTTTCACACATGTAAAACGCTCTGTAAAGTGGAATCACAGATGTCACATTTACATGTTTATGTTTTCTGTTTCTTTTTTTTTTCCAGTCTGTCGCTCAGTTCAGCTTTCCAAGTCTAAGGTATTTCAGTGGAGCTGAGAGACTCTCTCAGTTCCTCTGCCTGGACCTCTAGCTTTACAAAATAAGCAGGTATCTCAAAATATGTGGCAGCTTCAGTTCAGGATAAAAGCAACCGCTGTAAAATCCAACAATGACCCCATGCACAAATGCTCATAGCCTCTCACACACATGACCCGTAAACCAGAGCAGTTAATTTTCCATAGTCTTGTCCCTTTCTATATGGAAAAGAAAAAAGGAAAAGAGAGAAGGAAAAAAAAAGTCTGTGAAAGGTGAGTTTTGAGGGAGGAATTCCTCTGAGGCTCCTCTCTCCAAGATTCCCCGCCAGGATTGCAGGGGGCAAGAGAAGACCTGCTTTTGGCTCAGTGCGGTAGAGGCCGTGGGATCTGCCCCCAAATCTGGCAGCTCGGTGGGATGCCGTGACCCCTCACCCTGGCGCCTAGGCACCTCGGCTCCATTGTTCCCGGGGACAGGCGGGTTGGGGGAGAGCATCGCCACAACTTTTGCCATGCTGGGAAAGGAGGTCGCCTCTACGTGGAGCTTTGGAAGCCGTGAGCTGGCCCGTGTTTATTGATATTACTCAAGATTTCTGGAGTGCCCAGGTAATATACAAAAGACCTGTGCAAGTAAAAAGATGCACTCCCTGAAAGTGGCACATGCAAATTTTATTCATCTCCTCCAAACATTCTTGCCTGTATGTGCATGAGCTCTCAGTATTCTCCTTTCAGTTCAGGGCAGCAGAGAGCCCGGGAGGATCACTCTACCTTGAGATCCAGTCACTTGCCCCATGCTAACCTGTAGCTACTCACATCTTCAATTTTTCAAAGGCTTCTAATTTGGCCAGAGTGGGGTCTTTTTTCACAAGAACAAAAAGAGGCTCATTGCTGTCACCAAAAGTGACACCCTCCCCATACATCTCCCTCCCCCTCCTGCACATCCAATTATCAAGTCTCTTTTCCAAAGTATGAGATCTCTAGAGCTTCTCAGTGAAGGGTTTGTAATAATTCTTTTAACATGGCAAAACACCACATTATTCCCTAAACATTAATGTTGCATGAATGCGAGACTTCTTTCCCCATGAAATTTCTTTTTTGATTTTACAAAACAGAAAGTGCAATTTAAAACAATGCTAATGGTGTGCCTATATTCCATAATCTAAGATTATTTGGTGTGGTACAAATAACTTACTTGCTAAAATGCTTGTCTGAGGAGCCCACCTGACCTTGAACAGGGGCACATGAGACCTTTCTTTCATGGCAGTGTCCTTCTGAGTGCCCAATAAAACACATCATGTCAAATTTGGCCACTTGTGTACTGAAAGACCAGAGCTTCCTGTTTTGGAGCTGTTTACCACCTTATAAAATACTACTCCACCACCTGGCACTAGCTATATTCCTATCTATTGAAATTATTATACCCTACGTCTTTCAGTTGCTGCTTGGGACAGGGGACTTTTTGCCCTCTGTGGTGCTTCATTCAAGCGCAAACCTCTCAACTCTTGAACAACCTGAAGTGCTGGAGCGTTTGCTGGAGGAGAAGGCCCTGGTACATTCAGGAACGCAAATACAGAAAAAACAGAGAGGCTGTCCAAGTTTTCGTACTTTTGCACCCTTTGGGAGATGTGAAATCAAGGGGTGGCTGCCTGAGGGCTGCCCAGCTAAACGGATAGCCAGGGGAGGGCTTACTGTGGAAAGGCAATATGAATATGCACAATCAACTACAATTATAATACATGATCCAAGGAACTATATTCTTTCTCGTCAAAACCAGCATCTTACTGTTTCTCTCTTTGGAGCTTATATTTAAATAATAGAGCTATAATAACCTCCAAGATACTTTCTTATTTCCTTTCCTGGGGTCACTTTTCCTATTTATATAAATTATAAATGTTATATCTGGTACAATAACTTTGAAAACTAAGTTTTTAACCAGTTCATGTCATTATTCAATCCTAGCACTACATTCCACATTGGCATCTCATAAAAACAACTCCATGCCCAGTTTTCTGCTTGGATGTCATCACTCAGTGACCGTGAAAGCAAGAAAACAGATACTGTTCCAGCAGGCTGATGTAACTACGATTTGGCTAAACAAAAATAAAATAACTTTTCATGCTTATTGGTTTTGATTTTTTTAGCCATTTTTATGTTTCATTGGCTGTAAACTCAGTAAGGATGTGTTTTTTAAAAGGAACTGAAGTTTCTCTTAGTGGGTTATATTTCGCATTTTAGCGACTCCCACTAATGTTTCCATTCGTCCCTCCCAAAAGCAGCTCTTTCCAATGACTTAAAAAAAAAAGGTTGATCTTTAAGTAATACATATGATATTAGTTTTTCCGTTTTAAAATAATCACATTTTTGCAGACATTTTAATAGCTGTAGAGGTTGCTATGTATTAACATGATTCATGGTCCTTGACAGCAGTGTCTCTGAAAATCCCACAGGAATGCAAAATACAAAACTCCACACACGTTCAAATTTTACTGCCTGCAGCTAAAAGAGGGAAAAAAAACCTTAAAACTGTTGAAACCCTTCAACTTTAAAAGCATTAATAGATGGTCCCAGGGGATTAAATCTAAATCTTAATGTGTAAAAATCAAGTTAATAACCACAGAGATTAATATGGTTGCATTTGATTATTGTGATAATGCAAACAATTAGTACTGCTAAAGTGAGATATATTAGCCTCCTACTTGCCCCACACACATCTGCAAAACATTGGAAAGAAATGGAAATAAAACATTTTGCTCTGAAAGATTTTTCTTTTTTCTTTTTGCCTTTGTCTTATTTTCTCTGTAGCTGACTCATTTTTAAATTATAATTGTTAACATTTTATTATTAACCCTCTCTTTTTAAAAGACTCTCATAAAATTGGTTGCCATAATCATGTATTCCATATTGTCAGCATTCTGCACCAATACCAGTAAATAAATAAATCTTCTAGATAAACAACATGGCCTTTTTTCCCCTTTCTGTCTTTTAAGGACAAAAATGCCATACAAATGTATTAACCTGAGAAAAATAAGAACTTCTTCCTAGTCCACTATGAGTCAGTTGGTTTAATCCAGAATGCGCTGGGAACGGAACCAGGCATCTAATCCAATCTGTATGATAGGCGGAGTTGGAAGTGCCACCTATACTTAATGCTTGACACTTCCCATTATAAAACCCTTTTTTCAATTGCATATAACTGTGCCAGACTTTAAGTGTTCAACTAAAATTCCCCATGCTGGATGTCTGCCTCATTTTGATTTATTTGTTGTTCTAAAATTTTAGTGAAAATGGTTCAGCAATTTCCAAGAACAAGATTATAGAAAGCATATCATTTTGCCCACATCAAAAAAGTCTTTGCAACTGTTTAATCAATTAACTCTAATATGTCCATCCTTTGGAACATGGTCATTACATTTGGCATAGAGAAGGACCTAGCCTGATGTCAAGAATGTGAAACCAGACCAACTTTGGCCAAATCCTTAGCCTTTGCTCAGGTTCAGTAGATACTTCTCAGGAATTTGGCAGTAATGTCCTCCAAAGGCTCTGTCTGTACCAAGCACACGCCAGCCCCCAGGTTGCAGGCTCTGGGCAAAACTTCTGCCACTACTGCTACTCCGAAATCCTGTGGTTGCACGTGTTTAGGCACAGAATGAGGGACTGCAGGAAAGTGAAACCTGAGATTAGATGTCATCGACTTGGGAGTGTGGAAGAAAGACTGTCATCCTAGCTTGGTGAGGAGCACATGCGTGGCAGGACAGGGAGCTCAGGAAAGAGCCTAGGAGAGCAGCCTTGTGACTTACTGCCTCATGGAATGGGAGAGGGACTGAAACCGGGATGAGGAGCATGAGGATGAGAAACTGGCACTGGGACTGAGGTGAGCAAAAAGCAGGCTGAAGGTGAGAAACACAGTGAGAAAAACTTAAACCGATTGGTGGCACAGGGGGTGGGGACTGGGATTCTCAGTCATGAGACTGGGGAACCCTGGGCCAAGGGGCCCATGGGGTGGAGATTAAAGGGCAGAGGTTGGAGGGGGAGAGGACAGGCCACTGGCTGCTCATCTCCAGGACCTAGGATGGAGTCCAAGCATCTGGGGTCATCCCTTTAAAAGGCTGGAATCACACTGTAAGGCATTCAAGGTGTAGGAATATTAAAATCACTTATGCAGCCCTAATTTGCCCTCCCCTTGATTTTTATCTTCAATGTGATGTGGATGGACTTGTCTGAGGATCAGTTAACAAAAGTAGCAAAGACCAGCACATGATGTGTTGCAAGGCTGGAGGATTAGGAAGAAGCATTCAAGAAGAGAAAGGAGGGCTTCCTGATTGATGTATTTGAATGTTGTCCTGCACAGAGGTGTGTGTCCTTGCCTCTTCTCATCCGCAACACCAAAATGGGGCTGTTCTTATATGGCCACTTCCTATATTTTGAGAGCATTTTACCTGACACTTCAGCAGTCCGCTTTCCCAAGTGCCAGTTGCTCACGGCTACATCTGAGCTGTGCACTGACAATATACATGGCTGTGCGATGCCAAATGCTCTGGCAAACCAAGGTGTAGTGACTCAGCTTTGCCATCTATAATCAGGGTGAATGCTGGTCTTAGTTAAAGTCTGGTTGCCTCAGTTCCCCGTTGAAAAATGGGAATAACACCAACTTACCTCTCGCATGAGTGTTGTGAAAATGAATGAATTACTATTTATGAAGTACTGTAATGATGAGTGCCCATGAGGAACAGCCCATGAGGAAATTAATTATTCTATCTTTGGAACAGGGTTTGAATAGTGAGCAGTAAATAGGATGTGGGGCCATTACACTGAATAATGAGAATGAAGCAGATGAATAACATCCACTCTGTGTGGTGAATGAGGCCGGAGCTTGATGAAGAAAACAGTAGGAAATCATGTAGTTAAAGACCCTATCAAGGTGTACGGTAGGAGAAGGTAACTCTGCCATACTAGCTGTGGAGTGCTTGGGTCCATCACGGACATCCCAAACCCTTCCCTGCTCTGACGAAGTAGATGTGCCATACAGTCTCACATCCCCTGTGATCTCGCTTTCTCTCTCTGATGGTTCCTAACCCAGTTTCTGAGTCCAGTCAGACCCAGTCTCCTCCCATCTGACTCATAGCTCTAGTTTCCTTGCTTGGCCAGGCCCTGACTCAAAAACCCGTTCAGCTTCCCTCCCTTCATCCACAGCCATTAACCCCAGTTCCTATAAAAACAGGAAAAAGCACATTCCTAACACTGAGACACCTTCCTCTACCAAAATCCTAGCACAGCTCAAAAGCAGAGGGATAGCAGAGCTTCAGAAAAGACAAAGGATAATTAGAAAATACGCACAAATATGCAAATATACATACATTTTCTATCCTCATCAGCAGCTAAGGCTCTACAATGTCATCAGAAATTTTCCAAAATTAATTCCATATGATTTCAGCCTAGTATTTGTCTGGAGTAGTATAGGTTGGAGATTAAAACTGAAAATAGGATTTTTTCCTATCAGCAACCACAATCACAATAGCTGGCAGGCCCTACCCTTCTTGCATAATATTGTTAATATCGAGGTGTATAAGAAAGAGAATTCATATGCTAGTTTCCTGGGCTCTGTAGCTGGAGGACAAATATATCTATACAGTACACTATTTTTTTCACAAAATTACCTCAGAAGTCAGAACCAGTCAAAATTGAATCCGAATGTAGCTCACCTTCATTTCAAGTATGCCAAACTTTAAATCATAGAATCATAGAATGGTTTGGGTTGGAGGGGACCTTCAAAGGTCATCTAGTCCAACCCTGCTGCAGTGAGCAGGGATATCTTTACCAGAGCAGGTTGCTCAGGGCCCCATCAAGCCTGACCTTGAATATCTCCAGGGACAAGACCACCACTACTTCTCTGGGCAACCTGTTCCAATGATCTACCACCCTCATATTGAAAAACTTTTTCCTAATACTCAACCTAAATCTACTCTTTTTTAGTTTAAAACCATTACTCCTCATCCTATTGCTATGTGCCCTTGTGAACAGTTCTTCCCTAGCTTTCTTATAGGCACCTTTCAGGTACTTGAAGGCCTCTATAAGGTCCCCCAAGAGCCTTCTCTTCTCCAGGCTGAACAACCCCAGCTCTCTCAGACTGTCTTCATAGGAGAGGTTCTCTAGCCCTTTGATAATTTTTGTGGTCCTCCTCTGGACACACTCCAACAGGTATCACCTCTCTTGGTCTGCTGGCCACACTTCTTTTGATGCAGCCCAGCATGTGGTTGGCCTTCTGGACTGCAGATGCACATTGGTGGTTCATGTATAGCTTTTCATCCAATACCCCCAAGCCCTTTTCCTCAGGACTGCTTTCCAGCACATAATCTCCTCTCCTGTATTGACCATGAGGATTGTCCCACCCCAGGTGCAGGACCCTGCACTTGGCCTTGTTGAACCTCATGAGGTTCACTTGGACCCATTTCTCCAGCCTGTCTAGGTCCATCTGGATGGCATCCTGTCCCTCTGGGACATTGACTGCACCACCCAGCTTGGTATCATCAGCGAGCTTGCTGAAGGTGCATTCAATCCCACTGTCAATATCATTAATGAAGATATTAAACAGCACTGGTCCTAGTATGGGCCCTTGCGGGACACTGCTTGTCACTGTCATCCATCTGGACATCGAGCCATTGACCACTACACTCTGGATGAGACCATCCACCCGATTTCTTATCCACTGAACAGTCCACCCATCAAATCCATATCCCTCCAACTTAGAGAGAAGGATGTTGTGGGGGACTGTGTCAAAGGCCTTGCACAAATCCAGACAGATGACATCCATAGCTCTTCCTTTGTCTACTGATGCAGTTACTTCATTGTAGAAAGCCACTAGGCTGGTCAGGCAGGACCTGCCCCTAGTAAAGCCATGCTGGCTGTCTTGAATCATGTCTCTGTTGTCCATGTGCTTCAGCATAACTTCTAGGAGTATCTGTTCCATGACCTTCTCAGGCAAGTCAGCAGTTCCCAGCGTCCTCCTTGATAGCCTTTTGTAAAATGGGTATAAAGTTTCCTTTCTTCCAGTCACGAGGGACTTCACCTGACTGCCATGACTTTTCAAAGAGATAGTGGCTTGGCAACTACATCAGCCAATTCCCTCAGGACTCTGGGCTGCATCTCATTAGGTCCCATAGACTTTTGTCCCATAGACTTGTGTTCAGGTTCCTCAGATGGTCACGAACCTTATCTTCACTTACAGTGGGAGGGACTTTGTCTCCCTGGTCCCTGTCTTGTAGGCCATCAACTTGAGAGCTGTGAGGAGACAGGTTGCCAGGGAAGATTGAGGCAAAAAGGTTGTTGAGAACCTCAGCCTTCTTGTAGTTATTACTAGATCACCATTGTTGCTCATCAGGGGAGTTATGAAAAAAAAACAACAAACAAAAAAAACCAAAACCAAACACAACTATAACTTTTAGCTAGCAAGCTCAGATTTGAAAATAAGTGTTTTCAGATCAGTTCCTCACTTGTTTCATTACCTTTTAAGCCATATGTCTCTCAAGATAATTTATGCCAAGGGATAAACCAAGATTTCTCATTTTAGGAGCTTTGTGGCTCATCTCTGACAGATTCTCTCTCCAATTTGAGATTTTATGAAGTTTAAGTTTGTCAGCTTTGGAATTGGCTGCAAAGGCTTACTCACTATTTTGTACATTAATGGTGCTGTTGGGCTCAGTGAGAGAAAGAAATGTAAAAGAAAAGAGAAGCATTTATCAAGGAATGTCTCCTCAAGCTACGAAAGCCATTTGGTGAAAGGGAAAACAAAACCCCAAACTTTTGGCTAGAGCTGGCTGAGTGGGAGAACCACCAGACCAGGAGCTGCTGTTCATGAGTAGTTGATGCCAATGTAACAATTTATGCAAGATACTTGAAAAGTAAGAGAATAATGGAGTAGAAAAAGAAAACTGAAAGTGGCCTGGCTTAATCTCTCCAAATAATTATTCCTGCCTTGGCAAAGAAATAAACAAAAGGAAGGAAAACAGCAAACAAGCTGGGGCTTTTTTGTTCTTCCACCTTGACAAGGGTGGAGCCAGGAAGAAGAAATACCAACCAGCAGACACCGTTGTGTCTCATACAGAACAATGCAGTAGCCATATGGTTAGGAGCAAAGATCAGAAGCTCTTTGATATTGTGGCATTCTGCTTTCTTGTTGTGCACTGCAAAACCAAAAATGTTACGTGGCACACACTGAGCTCCATGTAACTAGTCTTACAAAAGCAATGTTCACACTTTCAGTTTGTAATTGGGGTGTTAGTATTATTAGCTGAAGTGGAAATCCATTAAACCTGTTCACCAGCTCTTCTACAGATAACACAGACAAGTATTGCTCCATGCTAGCCAATACCTAGTGCAACTGAGGCAGCATGGTCTGCCCCAAGAAGTACATGAACAAACAACTCTGACCCATCTCCATTTCATACCTTTCAGTCTTGTAACACTGTTCCATCTGATCACTCTACACCTTGTAGCCTTCAGGCGATATGAGCCTCATGTTTGTCTTTGGATCTGTCACTCTTGCTGCCCTGCTGGTCAGCTCCTCATCACTGTGGTGCAGGTCCATGTGGTCCCACAAACCATAGAAGACAGAAGGGAAGATAGGTATCAGAGAGTTAGCTGACTTTGCTAATGAAGGGGCAAGTCTGTTCTAAGAAATTAACCTCATGTATTGTTGCAGTATCTTTTGGACTGATCTGCCCAGGAATTGGTACTACTGGTGAGACACTCTACACACAGAGTTTGTGGATGTTCTCCATGCTTGCCGACCTTTGCTGTGACATATCCTGTCATAATCCAATACAGAACAAAGACCACTCCATGACAATCATTTAACTGACTCAGTACCTGAAATGTGAGGGCAAGAGCACAGAAGGCAGATAGTCCATCACCAGGGAATCCTGACAGGATGAAAACCCAGGACTCCTTTGCATCCAAGGTACATGACCTTGACATCATCTGACCCAGCCAATTCACCAGTCTGCCAATATATGTTTTATTTACTCATTCCAGTGCTCCAGTGTGTTGTTTGATGCAACTGCTGCCAGTCCCTATTTCATCCCAGCTAAACTCCCATTCTGCTTCCTATGCTTCACTGACAGCTGGGACAGCAGGTTAGGCTCCTTGGAAATGGAGAACATCCTAAAACAGCCAGAAAGTGTGCCCTGCCAGCTAATACAAACTGCCATTAGCACTGAGGAATGGGGCACAGCTCTATCACTGGGGTTTGGTTTCAGTTGTCTTTTCTCTCCCCTTCACTGTTCAAACATTTCAGGGGTGAGGACCATCATTGCTTTTACGCTAAGCTGCCAGGTTTCTAGCATTTCCATGGATGATCTCCTATATCCCCCAGAAGTTTGTAGGAACAAACTGAGCTTGGTGGGGGGACACCAGAGGTAAGTGATATGTTGGCAGGAAAACTGTCATCATGATAAGAGATAAGATAGGTGATGAGGGCAGATGGGGGACAGGGAAATAAGGTAGCTGGGTGAATGAGTGGCTGAGGTCAGGCCTGGAGCAGCGAGTAGGGCTCTAAGCTGCCAATGGTGAGCACCAGGGCAGGAGTGCTGCAGATTCACTGGGGTCTCTGCTGATCAGGGCCCTAAGTCCTCAGTGGATAGGGGGTGGTGGGACAGCAGGAAGGCAGGGGGTGAAAGGGTATACATTATGGAAACAGGAGCCTGGGAGGTGGTAGGGAACATCAGAGGAGGAGATGTGGGGTTGTTTAGGTGAAGTTGATGGAGACTGAGAAATGGTGGAGCTAATGAGCAAGGGCTGCAGAAGAGGGGCTCTTTTACCTCACTGTAGCTGCATGTTTCCTGTGAGCCTGTGATGGGCAGCAAAGCAGCATGGCACCTTCCCTCAGCAGCCGGTGAGGTCACTGGGAGCAATGCCATATTGCCTCCTTGCTCCATCATGGGTGCCCGAGGTCCCTTTGAGCTGTGGGTGGAGGCCACGGACAGAGGCTGAGCTTTATGTCTGAGTGCCCTGGGAAGTGAGTAACGCTTGGTACACTCAAGTACTGGTGTCTGGAGAATTTGACTCTTCTCCTTCATAAGCACATAGGAAGAGAGACGCCTGGATAACCTGGAAGGTGTTACCTCTGTGGGAGAGAGTAGGGGTTATGAAAGATGGGGCTTTCTCCCCAGCTGGCAATGAGGAGGAAAACTGTCGGCACAGAACCAGCTGAGTTCCCAGCCAGGGCTCCAAACAGATTCTCTGCCAGAAAACAGGCATTAGGGATTTTACACTGGGGAATTTTGTCAGTGTCTGTGTATTTAGTCAGATTTTCCTGTAATAAAACTACATTTTAGGCACTCTGATTCTGATAACATGGGAGCTGACACATAATTTATGTTTCTAGAGCTGTTTTTCCTGATCCTGAAGGAGCTGCTTCCCCAACATTTTTTGTGAACAAATCTCCTTTTTGTTTTTCAGCACTTAAAAAAAAAAAAAAAATCATAATTTTTAACCACTATTTCCAGTGCCTTTCTCCCTGGACCATGCCCAGCCACAGTGGGCTGGGTTTGTAATTATGGCAAAAACTTGCCTCATGACTAGGCGATGACTAGAGATAATTCCCCAGAAGAAACACCTAGAGATGAATGCCATTTCTGCTCTTTTCCTCTCCTTTTGCTTGGATTTGTCAGGCTGCTGCTCATCCATTGCTTATTATGCTACTGCTCATCCATTGCTTATTATTTTTAACCCTTCAGCTATATCTTTTCTTTTGAGTTGAGATAATTACAAATATTAGAGTGCATTTTCAATACGAAAACATTGCCATATTTACCATAATACTCTCTAAAGTCCTGATGTGGCTATAATTCACAAATTAGAATCAGCCTACTTGCCTGTCCCTGAGTTTGTCAGTAACAACAGTATGTGTGTCTGAACAATGAAAACATGTGAGCCTCTTCCAGCAGAATGGCAGAAGATGTTGTGCCTCTCTGTGATTTTACATGAAGTTGCACGCCCATCACAGAGGAAATGCGAAGTCCTGCACTCAGCAGGGAAAATTGTTAGAGCTGTGTCTTTTTTTGGGGGCAGTTTGCTCCGCAATCTAGTGCCTCAATGGCAAATCTCGATGATGGGGGTTTTTTTTATGGTCAATATTTAAGATCTAGGGAGTTAATTCTCAAATATTTGTGAAATCATCTGGGTATAATTAGAATGAAATGCTAACACATTTTCACAAAAAAAGACATCCATTTTAATGCATTTCTAGGATTTTTTTCAGATGTCTATGTTGGAAGAGAAAAGAACTAAATGAAAGTAACTTATGTACAGTGAGAATTGGGCTATGGCACTTTCTGGCACAAGTCATACCTCTCCACAGGGTGAAAAGCTTCTCACAAGACACGTGTTTACCTGTGACTCATCACTTCTAGGTTAGGGGTGGGTTTACATTCCTCAATACACTACATTTAATGCTCATTAAACATTGCAACCTGCACTACTCTTGTTTTTAAGCTAACATTTTAGAGCTAGGGGATTTGATGTAGAGACTTCAGCAGAGGAGCAACATGGCTTCCCTTAGCATGGCCAGCGCTGTATTTCCCTGTGCTGTGCATATCCACATGCACAGTGACCTCTCCCCTCAGTGTAAATCCTACAATGTGCCAGTCTTTATGTGTGTGTGTGTGTGTCCATGCACGTACCAGAAAACCTGGGCCAGAATATCATGCCTGGGTTTGTCAGCCAGTTGACACACGAGCTAAAGGTGGAAAAAAATGCTACTGCTCCAGTTAGGAAGCAGCAACCATAAGTCACCCTTAGGCATCTTCGTCTGGGGAGAAGGGAGAACGACACCGTAGCTGTGGAACGACCAATTCTCCTTGAGCTGTAAGAGCAGAACTGCTAAGATGTCCTCTGGGGAATCCTCAGCAAACTCAATGGGTACTTTCAGCTGGTTTTCAAGTGACTCTGAAACTGCTTAGCCATAGCTCCTCTGTGGGACTGAGACTAAAATGTGTATATGTGTGTGCATGTGTGTGGGGGTGTGTAGTTTATATTCACAGCAAAATTAGCAGTTCTCTAACATAAACAGGGATTAGCATTTCACCTTTTTTTTTTTTTTTTTTTTTTTTTCCCTTGGGAAAAAGCCAGCTTGACAATTTTCAGGAAAAAAGAGAACAGTAGCAGAAGGATCCTATCTCTGCCATCTTCACCTCTGTACAGTGCTCACACATGGGATCTCAAGCACAAGGTAAGCATTGCTGTTGTGGATATACCTCTATGTGGTGTGACTGAGATATTCCAAAGTATTAATTAATGTTTGGGCTCTGAGTCAGCCTTGAAGGTCTACAGAAGAGAAATGTGACTCCTGAATATTTTGGTAATCTCAAGGGAGTTTAATGTAATATGATATTTTTAATACTGCTGTACATCTAAGCAGTTGTCCTGTGTCCTATCACAGTAGTGTTGGATATTAATGTAGTATTGCATCAGTGACCTTAATCATAGTAACTAACAAAAAGTCTGCTTTCCCTTGATGGTCTTGCACACACAGTAACCAGGTGTGCTGCACCTTGCAGGGGTGTCCAGAATCGCAAAGAGTTGACCAAGAAATCAAGGGCTTGATCATCTACTAAGAGGTAGCCTATTTATGCTGTTGAGATGCAGCAACACAGCTAGAACCTGTAGTTCCCTCCTCTTTTCCTTCAAGCCAGTGACACTTCTTCTACACCTGCTGCCACCTGTGGTATAAGGTGGAGCCACTGGGCTCTCCGATGGTTAGAATGATGCTGAGCCCAGGATCAGGCCAAGGCTGCTTCAGGGACCCAGGAAGCACAACATCATTTCTGGCTCCCACACAGTCTTCACCTGCAATGCACTGAGCGGAGTCCAAAATATATTTTGCATACAAATTAATGAGATACATTTATAGCACCCCTTAGACAGCTTTATTCTGTTAGTGCTTACCTTTATTACTGTGTAACATACTCAGCTCTCATTGTCATAAATTGTGCTCTACTTTTGAAGGGGGAAAATAATTCCTTATAAAAGATAAATAAATATGGAGAACAAATGTTGCCAAATCCTATGTGGCTACCAAAAAATGGCAAAGTCATCCCATACATAAGTAAAACATCAGATCCTGACACTTAGTAATTAGAATCTTTTGACCTGCCCAAAGTCAGCGCACCTGGGAACATCCCTGTTTCTCACATACACGAGGTGGTAGGACAGGGCATGTACCATTGAGGCTTAGGGGCTTCTGTAGGCTTGGGAGCCTCTGGAGAAGATGATGTGGTGGCCTTAAAATCATCCCTAAGAGCTCAGTAAAGTTGTACATTGTCCTATCACATATGTACAATGGTATCCAGATGATTCCACTGGTGATAAGTATTTTGTTTTCAAAGAAAGGTAGCAAGGTTAAAAACAAATAGATGGAAAACAGCTTTCTGCTGCACTTGGCCAACCTAACCTGTGGGTTTCTGCACTGTGATATGGAAGTGTCTGTGCTGCTGGCAGGATATTTGCAGTGTTTGGTTTCATGGATTTTCATATACACATTTTTAATAGCCAAGGGCTGCTGGTTCTTGCTGTGCCCAGACCACTTCCACATTGCTTTGCCTCTCTTGACTTCAATTTGTATTGGAGTAAGTGACAGGAGAAGCACGGCTCTGCTGCCTAGTCAGCCCCTCACCCACCTCTGCTAAATCACAAGTCACATCCCAGCAGATTAGAGTAAATCTCAATCAACAGCAGTTTAGATGAATAAATTGGGCAATGAACTGCAACAGCTGAGGAAAGGCAAACACAGCCATTTTGCCACTTCTGAGGTACCCTCCAGGTGGGGAGAGGGGCAGGGGACCTGGAGGTAACCTCCTGCCTGTCCTCCATGTGATTCACCAGGGCTCATGAGTCATAGCCATCAGACATCAGGGGAAGATCTTCTGAAGAGGTGTTATTTGATGCAAGTGAAGGTTGCAAAATTGGATTCTATTGTAGGAAGGCTTTTTAAGTTATACTAGCCCATGTCTGCCAAGCATTTGTGAAATATTTCACTTTCTTTAAAAAAAAAAAAAAAATTTTACAAATGCACAGAAAACCTGAACCACCTAATTCTATAGAATTTCTCTGAACACACCATGTTTAGCACAAGCTCATTCATTTCATGGAAGTTTCACTGTACTTTGGAGCAGTACAAACTGTGGTGACGAACACAGGTGCCAGAGGTGACACGCATACCATAGGGGACACGGGCATCTTCTGGACTGTGTCACGGAGACCTCTGCTCCCTATAGGCAGGGTGGCTGTTGTTTGGCAACATGTAGTGGCTATTAGTAAATGCTTTTAAATATCATAAAACTAGGTACATTTATTAGCCTGTTTAGTCTTTGATTGCGGTTGTGCTCTGCCCAGCACAGGTTCTGCAGGGCATGCAGATATTACGCCCTCCTTGCCTGTTCTGCAAATGTTTAATGATATATAGTCAAAGTATCATAGATGATACCCCAGTGCAAAAAAGGTAGACCTGTATTTACAGCAAAATGGCATTCTTGGGGTAGATGACAGCAAAAAAAAAAAAAAAAAAAAGAAAAAAAAAAGAAAAAAATCTGTATTTCCTTACAGACTCACTTCTAAAAATGATGCTATTGTCTACCATTTATAACTCACTGCATTTATGAGTAATAGAATAATTTCTTACATGTGAGGATAAATGTACAGTATTATTGCATAATCAGCTAGGATGTATTTCAGCAGAGCTTTGAGTAAGTGAAACATTGCAATTCAGAGGTTATCTTGAAGATCAAATCCCCAGTCAGAAAGCTATATTGTTGCCTTCATTTTCCTTTCTCAACCCCATGAAGGCTTAATTGGCAGCTAGCTTACATTGTGATCTGCTAGCTTCTTAGAATTTTCTTTTTTGTAACAGATTTTTTTTTTAATGAGCATTTTCTCAAGGGAATTAATTATTACTTTGACTGGTATATTCCTATATTTCTATCAAGAAATTTTATAAATTACCAAACTCTTGACACAGTGTGCAACCATAAAAATCACAAAGAGTATCTGTAGTTCTTTCTAATCCCATTAAATCATTTTTTCCATCTGAGTCTTATTCTCCTCTTTGTTAAGTGACAACATTCAGATTCAATTGCAGCTAATGTCTAATGTGCATGTGCTGTGACACTGCTATGGATTTATAGAAGCTGCATGATAAGAAGAAATACATGTCACGAAATTAGACGAGCTCAGATGAATGAAGAGTTTCATCACTGCGTGAGCATCATTTCTGCAGAGAGAATGCTCATTACAGGCTTGACTTTTCTACCTTGTTTACATTTTATGTAGAGCTCTTAGAAACGTACTCACTGTGAGGCACTCTGTAGGGAAATGTAGTTTCAGTATCAGTCACCATATTAACAGGGGGCCATATCCTGGGGCCTCAACTCTGTCTTTAGACTCCAGTCAGGTTAAGGACTGAGACAAGCCCAAAGGCTTCGGCAGCGACTCAGTCACAGATGCTTAAGAAAGAAAATACTGCATAGCTGTGTTGCTCCAGAGCCAAGAGCAGAAGCTGAACACAGCAGCCAGAAGCCAGTTTGTGAGTCCATCCGTGATCCACAGGGAAGGTGCTCTGTGCCCTTCCTATGCCTTGCAAAACCTCTATTTTGCCTCCAGGCACAACTCTTCTCTTGGGCTCCTTCCTGCTATTGCCTAAAATTTGCAACCTTTTTTCTCCTGGCCGGAAGCAACTATTGCAAAAGACTTTGGGTTTCAGGCGTGTTCATCATCACTTGGTACCTTCCGAGCCCTGTATTTGCTTTGTTTTTGCATGCAGTAAGCTTTCCATCTAGCTGGTCAGCATGAGAAGGAGCATGGGGGTGCCGGGACAGTGGGAGGGTGGGCTCTCCCCACTGAGGCCCTACCCTGCCAGTGCCCCTTCCACAGACAGGACTGAAAGCCCCCGACACGCCTGAGTGAGGAGACACCTTGTTCCTTTCTGCTTTCTCTCCTTTCTGCCTGATCTGGCTTGCCAGAGTTAAAGTCACCCTCAGTGTTCAAGTTACAACTTTTTAACAAATGAAAACAGCAATTAAGGCTGCCACTTCATTCCTAACTCACACCATTTTGTCTAATTGCAATATATATAATACATAAGATCATGCTGTGCTGGGGGATATATATGCAATAACTGAACACAGTGGCATGATTTAGGACAGAATGGCTTTGAATTTCTTTGTGTGAGCAGGTGGTGTTTCTGCACTGCCTCGAATATATTCAACATGACACTATAAGGTCAAACTTATCCCCTCTGAGGGCTTGCCTTTATTAGTGGCCCAAACAATAAATAAGAAAACACAAATTTCAGCCGAAGCTCTCATTCTAGTTTCCAGAAGGAATTCCCTGGACTTGCTCTAAGCTTGTTCGTGCAACTGGTTTTTACACAGGTCTTATGTTTTTAGGGACTTCCCAGGACTACTTTAAGAAAATTGCAATAGGTGAACTAATTCCTGCTAAGAAGTTACTGTCCATTAGCTGTGAAGGGGTAGCTGTCAGTGTGCTCCTTGCCCACACCACTTGTCAAAGAAAGTATTAACTTAAACCCTCGTATGCCTTATAATGGAAGAAAGGCAAATATAGTACCCACAACACCCACTTTAAGGAAGGGGAGAAAGTGCTTGCCCTTGCGGCAACTACGTGCCCTAATTTATATAATCTCAACAGTATGTAATCCTCTAGGACAAAGGCACTGAGGTAAATGAAAGATGGGACAGAGTGAAATGTACGTTTGCCAAAGGCTGATTCTGGCAGAGTAACGGGATAGCTTTCTTCCCTGAGATAACAGATTTTCTTGACTAAAGAAATGCAGTAGGTCTCATCTCTATGGATTTCTGAAAAGTAGGTAATAAGGTGCCGCTTGGGAAATTATTAGTTAAGATGAAGAAGATGGGAATTAGTTCAAAAAGTATAACATGGATAAGAAACTAACTAAAGGGAGATGCCAACTGCTTGTGTTGAAGAGGGAGATTCAGTCCTGGAACGAGGTTACCTGTTGCAAGGATGTGGGCTTACAAGGTTACTAGGACCCAGCCTTTATTTGTGAGCTTGATTTTGAAACTGTAGTGCAAAAAGTAGGACTGTGCTAAAAAAAATAAAATTACTGGTCACAAAAAATCTGGGAGACATCACAAAAGAATCTAGGAGGCATCATAAATGCAGAAAGAACTAGAAGAACAGAACCACACCCAGAGTGCAGAATTATGTACTTAGAGGTAATTTTGCTCATCAACTAGAAATGGTGTTGGGAAAAGGAAAGACAGAGTTCTTGTTGGTTATGCCCTGGCTCTAAGTTGGACTGATGGAAACATTAGTTGTGATCCTCACATGGGTGATAGCTCCCATGGAGGCACAGCAGGGCCAGCAGCACTACCAGGGTCGATCCTTCAAGTTCAGTGAGTAGCTCTGAGTCCATGTGTCTGGGAGGGACACTTGCCACCTGGGAGAGGGGCATGGAAAGGCTATGGGACATCAGGGGAAATGAGAACCCCTATGATGTTGGGGCCGCGTGAAAACAGAAAACATTGACTCTGCAGTCTAGCAAAACACAGGCTGAAAGGGAAGCTAATTGTTCCCTGTAAAAACATCAAGGGGGTAAATGCCAGGCAAGAAAAACAGCTATTATTTCACCTAAAGGACAATGTTGTCACAAGTATGAATATATGTATACAAATGGAGTAAATCCAGTTTGAATATTAGAAGCAGATTCTAACAGTTAAAGAGCTTCTAAAACAGCCTTTTGCCTGAAAGTTGTGAATATTTATCTGAATACTTTTAATGGGAAACCTAGTTGATTTATAAAACAGGATTACATGACAATAACTGTCTATGTTATAACAGAGGGTAAGGCTTAGTGACCAAAGACATCTTTTCTAATTCTCTGTTCCTATGAACTACTCTATTTTTCCAGATTTAAGATTTTGTTTTTCTAGCTAAGACTGTTTGACAGACTCAATACAGAAATTATTTTAAAAATACATTGCATTAATAAAAAGAAAAAATTGTTTAAAATGCATCCAGTTTTACCTACTTGCTTGTTTGGTGATGATTTGTTTCTTGCCATCTCTATGCAAAGTTACTTGTGTTAAGGGGATTCTTAGTCTTTTACTTCTACCTTCAATGCAGCATTAAAAACTGAGGGCCCAAGGGGAATAATGTCATTCTACTATGAAAAATATACTAAATAAGGGTGGAAATATTCATGGAGATAACTCTCCTAAATGCAGATGCCATGGAAATATCTCCTTTTAACATCTGTGTCAAATGTTTCAAAGTTGGAGCAGTGCAACTTCATGCCCATTTTTGTCACTTTGAATTATCATATTCTGTCTTTCATGATATCTG
The DNA here is from genome assembly GCA_907165065.1 of Caprimulgus europaeus. The sequence goes on along the minus strand of OU015525.1, from coordinate 48,994,512 downwards.
TACTAATCTTTTCCTCCCCAGATTGTCTACCCCAGTTCACACTGATTCAGATCCTGTCCCCACACATTGCTGAAAGGAACCAATGTCAAGCAGAACTTGCACGAGGAAACGAGGTGGCTAGAGATATGCTGAAATTTTAACCTTTCTGTGCTGGTACTACCTTTAGTCAAAAATAAGTGGAAAAAAATGTTCAAATGTGTGGGTTTAGCACAGGTTGATTCGTAGACATTTCAATACAAGGATGGTAAACTCAGGCCAAATATTTTCACTATGTGCCCTGTCACCAAGACTGGCTTTTACACAGTGGTGTGTGCTAATCAGTGATTAGGGAATAAGGCAAGCTTGACTGGTAAAAGATAACTGGAGAAATATCTTTAAAAATTCAAGGCCACTTCCCATGTGTGATTTTTCCTAAATGACTTCGGCTTGTTCCTTCCTGAGGTGCATTGTAGGGGAAGGGTTTGAAGTTCTCTGAATTTGCATGTCTTTGCTGGTCAGAGTCAGAACTCTTTGTTTCCTATACATTATGGGAGCACATAAAGGGGAAAAAAAAACCCAAACCCCTACTGACTCACACACACACACACAAAGTGGGCCTAGGGCACTTAATATTTTATTCTCGTGAACAAGTTATATATGGAATAATAATAATAAAAAAGCCATCATGTGATGTGAACCAGTCAGTTTGCCAGTTTGAGCTGAGAAGCTGGAGTGACTGAGGCAAATTGGTTTCCAGCAGTTGTGAGAGAAACCTCAGGAGATGGCTGGCTCTGCACAAGCAAGCTAAGCTGTGCTTTACAGTTAGGGCATTAAAGTCCAAACCTCACAGAAGTGAATGAGCATCTGAGGAAAGCTAATCAGAACTCCAGGTAAAGGACCTTAAATCTGCACTGCACAGACTTTGACCTGGACTTTTCTCTGAAGATGTAGTAAGTCTTGAATGTCCACAAAGTATAGCAGAGTAAAATTCATTATACGATGGTAAAGGTAATCAGCAGAGCATCTGATTAAAGTGTTACAGGCAGAAAGTGAAGGTAAAATATAGAGGAGCATATTAGGGTTTTATTTCATACTGCTCTGTGTAGGCTGAACACAATTTAAACTGCCTAATCTTAACTCTTTCAAACCAGTGTGCAGTGACCACATCTCTTACAGAATGATCCAGGGTGAAATATGAATTCATCACTACTGAATCTACAGAATCGCCATGAAATGAGTAAACCTATCAAATTCATAATCTATATGCATAGAAAAATCATTATTTTACCACTTAGTTTGATAACAAACATTTATTTGAAAGAGCACTGTTATTAGCAGCCTGCTTTCAATTAAGAATCTGTTCCTTTATGACTGCTTTTTGAAGACTTAACATCATGGCTGTTATGTAAGTCTCATCAGCTTTTTGGCATAAGCATTCTTTGACCAGATGCAATAAGGTTTCATTTAGGTAAATTGTGGTTTTAGTAACAGACACAGTTAAAAAAATAAAACAAGTTTGGGTTTCATCCCATCTTTCTCACGTTTAGAAGAGATAGAAAAAATGTAAATTGAATAATGAAAAGTAATGGTGATATTTACAAAGATAATGCTAATTTGTGCTGTGTGCCTGAGTGGTGGTGTGAAGTGAACATTTGTCTTTTATAACTGAAGCAGAACCATTAAACCTATTTCATACAGGCTGTTGAGAAGGAACTTCTTTACTGTGAGAGTAACAGAGTACTGGAGCAGGCTGCCCAGGGAGGTTGTGGAGTCTCCTCTGGAGACATTTGAGACCCACCTGGACACCTTCCTGTGTGATCTCATGTAGGTGTTCCTGCTCTGACAGGGGGATTGGACTAGATGATCTTTCGAGGTCCCTTCCAATCCCTAGCATTCTGTGATTCTGTGATTCTGTGATATCCATCCAGTGACAGTGCCTTTTAGTTACCATTAAATAGGCTACTTTGAGCTTTGTAGTTTGTTTTACTTAAATTTAAAAAAAAATCAAACTTTGCTTGCTAAAATGAATTTAAGAGAAGTATTTCATTTAATTTTTGGGTGATACATCAGCCTGCTACAGCTGAAGACAGAGTGAAGAAATGTGGTGACGTAAGACCACTTCAGCTGGGGAGTAGCATGAAAACCCACTGCAGAAACATCCCCCTCCTCGCAGCCTCTTTCCCTCCTCCACACCCCTCCTCATCCCACAGCTGTGTCCTCCAAAGCATCCTCCCACCACTGCTGTGGGACATCTGACCCATACATCAGCTGTGCCCTCCTCCTCACTTCATTGCGGCCATCACCAAGCCCCTTAGGAGGCGGGACAGTCACCAGAGGGATGCGGGTGCAGAGCCAGCAATGCTGCTTTGCACATAGTTGAGTAACTGCAGAGAAATTCCTGTGCACCTGAGCAAGGCAGCTCCTCAGCTGCTCTGCTCTGCCTGGCTTCCACAAACCTCCTACATGGAGGGGCAACAAGATAAAGAGGAGGCAGGAGAAATGACGGGGACTCAGACTTCCAGACTAATGCAGGTGTTGTTATTACCATGATTTTATTGAGAGTCTATCAGATTTGGATGAAGAATTCAAATATAATGCAGGTATCATGTTAATGGAAGGCCTGTAGTATGTGTTATAGACATTGTAAGGCTGCCAGAGCAAATCCTGTTTCAGTGGTGAATTGGGTAATCTGTTGCATTTTTAAAGGCCATTTGTCCTGAGAGATTATGAATTTATATTGCCTAAGGTTCTATTCCATCATTACAAAAGTGCTAGAATCCTCTTAAAATTTGTTTTACCTGTAGCAGCACTGGGAATTTTTTTTCCTGCACTATGTTCACTAACACTGGCATTTTGACATTCGAGAGTTATCTTTTGGTTTTACCTGCTGCAGGAAAAAAATTAGAGACACAACTTCTTTTAATAATGCAACTAGTAGTTCTACTTATTCAGTAGCCTCAAGCCAATGACACTTTTCTTTACTTTCTATACAATCATCTTCACATACAAAGGTCTACTGTTACATGATTAAATTGATGATCAAACTGTGATCTGTTTAACTTAACCGAGACTTTTCTCAACAAAAGGGAGATGTCTCTTCACACTTTTTCCAAAGATTTGTATCTGCTCTGTTGTGTTAGCAGAAGGAAATGTAAAGATAAAGGCTAAATGTAGTTATTGTACAGCACTACCATGCAGTAGTCTACTATGACAACCAAAACAATGCCATGTATCCCAAACCTATCTCTTTTCAGCATATAATCCCTTTTATTTACAGTCATTCTGAACCTGGGCTTGGCAACTAACTCACTATTGTTTGTGTGAATTCAATTTTGGAAGAATTTAAGAGCTGATGTAACTTTGCCTGTATGCTTGCCCATTTTTCTGTTACACTTCCCTCTACTATTCTGAGGAATTCTTTTGTTGCCAGGAAAGTTTACGGAAAAAGTACCTTTTGAGCAAATGGAAGAAAATACTGTAAGGAATGAAGCTGAAGCCCACTTCAGATTTGACTGAGAAAGGGTAGAAAGGACATGCCCCCAGGAAGGAACAAGCCCCAACCATGGTGACTCACTGGTAGAAGTGATTTGCCACGAGGACTGATATTCTTGCATGCTTATCAACAACTCACATTCTCTTCCTCAGCCTGGCTTCAGACAAAGGCTTATTTAACATTTCTGTATTACCACTAAACAATCTCGGCATTCCTGGTTGTGCTGGACCAGTCTAGGCCATCTTCTGTAGGATCTGAGGGTGTTTGTTAAAACATGGAGGGTATGTAGACCTGTTCAGAGACTACTCGTCTAGACATAAACTTCCTAGGCACTATGTATTTAACAAAATACTCTTCTAAATAGCACAGTGAAAGAATTTTGTGTGTCCTTGATCCTCCCAACTGTGCTTGTTTTTATTTTGTGTTTCCTTTCTCCCTGGACTTCAGTTATTGGTTTATAGAAAGTTATAGGAAATATATTTAATTTATTTTGTACAAGTACCTATTATTTATGTTGAGATGTCAAAGGTGAAATCTAAGACATCCTAATCTACTGAAATCTTCATGAAAAAAAGGGTTTTGTTTGCTATTTGTCAGCTAGAAAACATAGGAAGGTGTCTTTTCAGAGGCCTTTCAGAGATTTTTCAGTAAATCCTGACCAGCTGCCAAAGATGGCTTGACAAACAAAATAAACTTTTGCAAGATGAAGCTCTGTATGGATGGGAAGTACTCACATCTGGAGGAGTCCCAGATTTATACCTGAAAATCATGGTGTGGTCCTGCAGAGGAAAGCTATGAATGTGCTGACCCCTAAGTGTCATTTATAACCCATGTCTGATCCCATATGGGGATTAAAAGTCGGTGCCTTCCCTGCAGGCTGAAGAAGCAAATGCTCAGTGGTACAGAAGTGATCTCCAGCATATCTCCAGTGCATCCCCAAATCATCCATTGATAAAATGGTATTTTACAAGTAGGGCAAGAAAGAATTTGTGTTGGAATTAAAACAGTTGTCCAACACCTCTGCAACCTCCATCTCAGCTAGAGACTCCTGTAAGTATAGTCACTGGGGAATGGCGTTTCCTGGGGCCAGCACAGAAGACATCTAATTGGAATCACAGGTCTGAATGAAGTTTGGGTAATCTAAAACTGGGGACTAAGAAGGTCTTTTAGCCATTATCTGGCATTCCTGAAAATGAAAAACACAATGGCAGAAATGCTTAAGATTATTTTGAATAGGATATGAAACAGAGATTCATCTAAAGCAGGTGACAGGAAGACCATTAGATAGGAGGAAAAAAAAAAAATCGCATTCAGGCAACCTAAAAGTATAACCTATCTGTGGCTCTGTTCTGCTCAGCCAGTTGCGAAGTAGGGTTTCTCTGAGGACATTAACCGTTTTTTAGGCTTTAGGTCTGTTTCATTTTTGTTTATAACCTTCTTGGGTCCACAGAGCCTAGCTGTTGTGACAATGGATGTATGTGATTTGTAAAAGAGTGAGTCTTCACAAAAGAAAAGATGCCTTTGTGAGAGAATATTTACCAGGACTCAAACAGAATGTTGTAGCACTTGGGCTTGATAAGGCATTAGAGGTGGGGAGACACATAAAACCCCAGATCTGTGGGTTGTTGTAACAGTCCTTCTGACGGTCAGGGAGTGTCAGTGACATGAGCCTGTTTCTCATCCTCTTAACACCAGATGGAAATGCCAGAAATAAACAAATATTTCAGTTCTTTATAAATGTCCTTGGGAAAGGCCAGGATAGATAAAATACTGAGAAGAGGGAAGAAGCACAATGGAAAATGAACCAAACAATAAATGTGACCATGTGCACTGTGAACCACCTGACTAAACCAGATGCCTCTGGAGAGGAAACAGCAAAATACCTTTATATCCCCTGGAGCCATCAAAGGAAGCCTGCAATGCAGGGCACCAGCATTATCCTCTCAGGTTTAATATCTGATGTGCTTGCATCTGTGTTGGGGGAGCAAGGCAGAATTCCTGTTACAGGAATACAATAGTTACAGCTTTCCTACAGCCTAACACTGCACAGGCCAGTAGTTATATTGGGTCATATGCTGGACTCAGATGTGTCAGGAGAAGGGTTGGGATTTTTTTCCCTTGCTATTGGAAAAAGCAGTAAATGAAGTCAGACACTCTGTATCTGCTGCACCATGAAAGGTAAGTTTCAGCCTTGTCTGAAACACACTGCTGTTCATAAACAATGCTGTTAGTTCAATTTTATTCTCCTGGTTCATTGTTATTTTAATAACTCTTTTATTTGCAATACTATTTTAAGACAGCGAAATAGCCAGTAAATAACTTTACAGTATTAATCTGAGCTTTCTAGATGCAGAAAGTTTCTAATAACTCTACCAATGGGTCAGTTCATTCTCTACTCACAACAACCAGCAAAAAAGGAAAGGAAACTCCCTTGAGGAATTTTCTACAGACGGTTCCATCAGGAAGGCATTAAGTGTATATTTATCTCTTGCCTCCCCCTGTTCCCCTTGGAACAGGCAAAGTGGTTCAGATCTGGGAACCAGTATATCTCAGGGGATCTGCCAGAGGTCAGGCATTTCTGCCTAGAAACCCAGAGCCTCTGGGCTGCCCATACTCCCTGTGGTTCTTTCTTAGTCCTGGCAGTGCAGCTCCGGAACACAGACAAGTCATGAAGAGGACTTCACACAATGGGTATTTAGTCTTGGGTAGATTCCTGATTATTGCTGGATGAGAGTTGCACGAGACATACCAAAACTCCTGGCTAGAGTATGCATCCCACCCTTTTTGCACAAAGCACACACCTTCAGACTCAAGACAAGGCTGGGGAGAGAGGATCCTGCAGCTTCCTGTCATGATCTGATTTGCATAGAAAATCACTCTCAGTTTGTGAGTAGTACATGATCTAAACACATGATACCTTTACCAGCTCTCCAAAATTGTAGAAGAAATAAAAGTGATGGAAATGATACTGCATTCTTCTGATATATTCAATAACATTGATTTGATTGGTAATTAGTCAGAACTTACTCATGCCATTTGTCATTGTCTTTTTGTTAGCATCACTGAATAAATTTGCAAGCTCTTGACCCAGTTAAATGTTTGTTTTCTGTGCCTTACATGACTGGAAAGAAGGTTTTTCGAAGAAGGAGAGGAACAAATGCTTCACAGTGTTTCATAAACCTGAGGCACACAGAGAAGTCAGTCAAAACAAAGTAACACAACAGTAAGGTAGCACAGTGGCTTGAAATGCCAAGAGAAATGGAGAACAGACCTTTTATATATGAATAGCAAGTGGTCAACGGGAGTATAAGATTAGTCCCTTTGCCAAAGTTCCTCTTGGTAAAGCTAGAGATTCCTCAAGAACCAACAACATGGATGAAGGGTTGTATCACCAGAGGAAAAGAGATACGGCAAACAGTTGAGCAATTGAGTTATTTTCTTCCTCTCCAAAGGCAGAGTTCTGTTTTCTTCAGGCTAGTCTGTCCCTCATTCAACTTCGTTTTCTTTTCTCACAGTAAAAAGCTGTCACAAACAACAGGTACCTTATAATATAAAATGCAACAGTGAACAGGAAGAAAAAAAAAAGGTTTGGGGATAAATAATTGATTGCTAGAGGAGATACTGACAAGGAACAAGTATTTTTTCTGTAAATACATTATACGTTAGAAAGGAAGAAGGCACAGCTCTGGAAGGACAAGAGAGAGATCCCAGTAGAGGGTGGGGGAGAGCACTTACCAGTATTTTGCCTGAGGGGCAAGAAGTTTCTCCCCTTAGGTGTCTATAGGAAAAAGAGTATTTTTGTTTCTTCTGTGATCCCCAGTTACATTCTTGTTTAGCATTTCTGGGATTGTCAGCCAGAAAATCACCATGGGGGCAGCATTCAATCTTCCAGAGCAAGGAGCAGCTGGAGGAAACCTTCTCACCACCCACTCCCTTGCATTTCAGAAGATAGCTGGATGCTTCCCCCACACCAGGCTGGGGCTGGCTGTGGGCTGAGGGATGGAAATCAGTCAAGGGAAGGGCAGAGCCCAGGCAGCAGCACAGCTCACCAGGGGCAGACCCAGGTGCCTGGGACATGTTTGGCCACCAGCATCTTGGAGTTCAGATTTCAAAGTAGGACCCAGGGACAGGCTTTTGCTGGGTCTGGTCCAGTACCAGCAGTCAGAAAGTGAACTGTTTCTTTTTATCTTGCATTCACAGCTGAGCAGTACCTGAGAGTTGGGACAGATTCTTAGTACTGAATTTATAGAAAGGAAAGCCTTGGAGGCAAACTTGCCTAGCTGTGGGGACATGGCAATCACAGATTGTTACAATTCCTCTCCTCTCTCCTAATCTGAATAATTTATCTGGGGAAAAAAACCCAGATATAAACTATAGTGTGTATTATAATACAAATACTGTATTTTGGAAACAGGTAGATTCACAACTCACAGTTTAACTAGATTTTTTAGTTCATGAGAAAAATGATTAGAAATAAATTTCTTCGGCATTTTCCAGAGCAACTTACCTCCCTACTACAAAATAAGAAATCTAATCTAGTTTCACCCACTGGATTAAGATAAACTGGAATATGGAGGTCTATTTCTTGGAATAATTAGTTCAGTGAATTAAATTTGAGAGGGGAAGAGAACACTGCTGCCAGAACTAAAAATGTCTACAACAGGGAACTATTCAAGAAGAGACATTGCACTTTTGAGTCTGAATTAACTTGTCTCTTGACATGAGAAGGTAAGATCCTTGACAGGCAGAAGGAGAAGGAAAGATAGGAATCTGGCTTTTGTACCCAAGTAAACCTCCTGGGACTCTTACTATGAATAACGTGTGGGTAGCCAGAGACCAGTGGAAGAAATGCCTGAGTTCATTCAGTTCTGTAGGTGCTGTGTGGTGGGAGGTGGAAGCACCCTGGGATGTCTGATGGGAAGGAGTGAGGTGAGTCATTTCACCAGCGACACCCTGAGCACTTTGTCTCTCTTTGGTTTTGCAAAGATTTATATTTTAATTGTTCTTTCTTGTTTATTTTCTGTAGTCAGTTACTAGCCTGAAAGCAGCTGTTTTGATTTTGTTAGGTGAAAGGAAATGGATTTGGGCTCTTCACATGGGTAGGGATTACTTACCTGAGCTGAAGGAAAAGCCTGACTGGCTCAGGCTTGGATTCCTCAAGGAGGGGCTACCTGTCAAAATTAATGATAATGATACCTTTCAAATTAATGTGAGAGTCAATGAACAACCTCTGTTGTAGAAACCGCTTGCCATGTAAGGGCTTTTTCAGGCAAATGCTTTTGACTCATATCTGCTTCTCTTTAATCCTTTACTGTTGGAAATGGGAATTTAGCAAAGGGCAGAATTCCTCTTGTTTTCACTAACCTCTGAAGAATACAAAACCAAGAGTAGAAAATTCCAGTGTTGAAACAAAATATTTCATATTTGTCTTTTTCCTGAACGAGCTTGCAAAGTGTTTGCTGTCTTCTAATTGCATTTCTCACTTACAGTATTTGCCTTATTGGCTGTAATTATGCTGTATCTGCTAAAAATATTAAAAATCAATAATACGCAGTTGACATATACACCATAAAAAAGTAGTATTGTTCTAGACTGCAAAGACAATAGGAAAGCAGCTGAAATTCTTGCCTTCTTCTGTGGATAGAATAATGGCCTGAAGATCTATTTGTATTTTACATTATTATTGGCTTTTCCATTTTTAGATTAATATTCAAAATCAATTCGCATAAGGTCGGGATGATACTTCTAGTGAATGTAGTAAAATATCTGCTGCAGAAAAAATTACACCTCTCTTTCCTTTGAAAGTCATAGTTAAAGGTGCTGATAGCAAAAGGGTCTTTGGCAAAGTGGAAATCTCAGCTGCAGATGGGAGGTTTATTGCCTTCCTTTGCATTTTATAGCATATTCTGTAAGTCAGCTGGGGAAAGCAATGGACATTTGCCAAAGCAGAACCCCATTTGTCTAATCACCAAGTATACCCACAAGCTCCGCAAGAGAATACACCCGTGAAGCTCTTTACATGACTGTCTGGAGTGTAAAAGAGAAGAAATGAGGGAGCGCTAGAGTTACTGTAAATGCTTGAGTATTTCTGCAAGTGTACTTTTTCTTTTTTCCCTTGAAATGGAGCATGACACACACATACTCTTAAGATCTCTGCACTCACTTTATCTTATTTTTTTTCCCCCATACAAAATAAATCTCAGAATATACTGGGGAAATGGCAAAAAAATCATAGAGAAGGTCTTCCTTAAGGCATCTAACCAAAAATTAAAGAAAAAAGACTCACCACCCCCCTTCTTTCCCTTCTTTCCCAGGAAACCTCATCAAATTTAGTGATGGGTAAATTTACTGGATCCAAAACCAGAGCAGATTCTGCTCAGCACAACACATGCAATGGCAGAAAGACATCTTCCAAATGCCCTGGACATTCTGAGCTAAGAGACCATCTCTAGGGGTGAAACAGTGCTTTGGTCTCGGTGCTAATTCAGTCCTTGTCCTCTCTGCTGTGACTGCCAACAACCGTATCAATTAGTCGTACCAATTGTGATGGTGATTTCTGTGATGTGAACACCTGTCCTCTAGGAACTGGGCGAAGGCGACCAAACAGTTGTCAGATGGTAAGTGTAATGCTAATTGATCCAATCCATAGATCTGTCTCTATATAATGCTTAGTGCCAGAAAGTTACATAGCCAGACATCTGGCAACTAGATGACCGTCTAACTCTCTATCAGTTTGACTTTGGCAGGCAACAAAGTTGGTCTAGTTGTGTATGCTGTGGGCAGCTTAAGAAAGTTAAAATGTTGTTTTATGCCTGTTGAAGGCCTGTCTTTGTCTTGGTCTTTATTAAAATCATAATGCTAAAGTGACCTTCGGTCAGTACCAACCTGTCTCAGATGTGAACTGATGACCTAAGAGTGAAAGGTTCCTTATCTAGTTAATCCAGTTGTGCTGTATCGGCTAAAATACTGAAAAATCAATGGAGTAGTGATGAAGCATAGACTGTAAAAAAAAAAAGCTGTTTTGTTGTTTGTTGCCATGAATGCATTCAATATTTGTCATGATTGTAAAGCAAATGTGATTAAACCTTCTGATTACAGAGGGAATACTGGATTAATATTCACAGTCAGTTTATTAGCAGTTGCACTTGCAACTTAATGTTCATGAGTCCTATATTTGAGCAGAGTGTTCTTTTATGTTAAATGCAAAGTAATAGGACTTGCCTATTACATTTAAAGCTGCATGTAGAAGTGGTGTGACCATCATTAGTAAAAAGAAAAGATAAATATGATGCTTTTTTTCATCTATTACTTATCCTCCTAGTTTAAGTGCTGGCAGCTTTCTTGGAACACTAGATGGCAAAAATAAGGGTAGTTTTTAGCCCAAGGAAATTTGAAAGACCAATAATAGCACATGAGTTTGGAGCAGTCATAGGAAAGACTATTATAACTTTTTATTTCATTCCTTCCTTTATGATGTTAAAACAGAGTGTGGATTGGTATGAGTTAGCTTTTGTGGACCTTAAAAAAGAAGAGCTGACACAAGGAGACAGGTTCATAGTTTGCACATGGAACATACATCATCTATATAGACCAGAGCATGAGAAGATGCATATGGATGCAGAAGTGACATTGCAGGGTTACAGTCTACACCGATGGAAGCACTGAGAAAGGAAATACAGAGTAGACCTGCACAGAGCTGTGAGAGCTCACAAGGGCAGGCATAACAAACTGGAATTTGCTGTGCTCAAAGATATTATGAAGGAAGGCAATACAGTTTAAAAGAAGGCTTAACAAGATAATATTGGCAACTAGGTTTTGAATGGGGTGAACTGGATATAGGCTGCAGAGAGGGCAAAAGGGAAGAGGTTGCAGATAGCAGAGATGTGGTTATTGACATGGAAAGAAAGTGACTTCATTTCTGGATACAGTGGCAGAACGTGTTTTCGAGAAGATGGAAGTTTGGGAGAAATAAAAGAGAAGTTTTGAAAACGGTCTTGTTATGACTTGAATGGTGGTAGGGGTCAACAGAAAAGGAGGAAAACAGAGGGAGGAAGCAAACTTAGAAACACTTGCTTTTTGCAATATATTTAATCTAATGACAATAATCTACCAGAAAGACACGTACACAGACCCATAGGAAAAATGGACAAGTAAATTTGTGAGCTGTCACCACCACCGAGATAAATCTTAGAGACAGGCCAGTCTGAAGCCATACAGATGTGTATGCACGTGCGCAGAGAGCCCAGAGTAGGTGATGGGCCCCCGTGACATTTTTCCCCAAATGATCAGCTCCACATTCCCACCCTTCCTTAGGATGCACTGTGACTACTAGAAGGAACTGAGCAAGAGCTGGTGCTACCCAGAGAAGAAGCATAGAGCTGATGAACTGCTCTACTCCCAGCACCCGCTTCCATTTCTGCTCTGTCCCAGCAAATGATAGCTGACTGACTGCTAACACTTTGCCTCCTGTGAGACACTAGTTTTTGGCTCTACAAACTTGAAACCATATCCTCCAACCTGAGCAATTAACGTAAGTGAAGATGAGAAGGAAATGAAGTAGTAGTAAAAGATTCAGTCAAAATGGGAGAAGAGGGGAAAAGGAGCAAATGTAAACCAGTGCCTTTTGAGGCAGGCTACTGATCGCATTTCGTCTCTGTTTTCACAACTTTTACCAGTGTTTTAAGGATGGAAGAGAATGTTTGCTGCGTTGCCTGAGTCAGAAATCTTCAAATCGGGGCACAACTTACTGTTTCAGCACGTGCCAACCTGACAGTCCTGTATTTGGGTTAGCTGTTGGAGGAAAGTGATTTTCATGAAAGTTCATTTTGCTTCAGAGACTCCCCAGGAAGGTGTTGAGGCCAACGTCCTTTCCTCACCTAACCGCAGTGAGCTTGGCCTGCAGAAGGCACTTGGCGTTAATGGCTGGAAACCAATTTTATTAGAAGGGGGATGATCCAAACCATGCCCTTTGTACTCTCTGCAAAATGCAGATAATTTGAAGGGAGAAGTGAGTAATCTTTAATGTACTCATCCAAATCAAATATTTGTCTCTGTGGTTTTGGAGGCTATCTCTCCTACACCATCTGCTGAATAAGAGCTCAGCAAAGCTTGTACTGAAGGAGATGAGTAGTCCAGGGAAGAGGATTCCCTCTGGGTTTGCAGCTTCACACTTCAGTGGTATTTTCTCTGTGTGACCAGCACAAGTCAGTAGTGGGGTCAGCCTGTCCACCATCCCCAAACAGGAAGGGAGAATACGGTTTTGTTTGCACAAGGCTTGAAGGCACAGTAATTTTCAAAACAACATCCTGCAACACTGCTCTGATGCAGGAAGTGGCAGAGATGATTACCCTGAGTTTATAGCTCTGAAGATTATGTGACTTCCAAAAGCTCTTACGCTGTAAGGAATCGATGACACCGTAATGATTCTGCTCCATCATTGTTAAGTCCCACATAGGCACAATGTCATTGAAATAAGACATATTCAGACATGTTGAGAATGAGTTCCTATATTTACCTCCAATATGTGAACAGGAGGTGAAACGACAGTATATCTTTTGCTTATATGAGCTTCAGGACTGATAGATGGAAATATTCTGCAATCACCCTCACTGAAACTATTCCCCTTGAAGCTGTAGTGTCACCAGTTCAGATGAGAAGCAAACTACTAGGACTGGTCTGGGCCAACCTTTACCTGGAAAACAAATAAGAAAGACCCAAAACACTACAAGATTCAGAAGGTGAACACTTCTTGCAAAAACTAGGGTAACCATTCTGCTAAAGAGTATTTTTCTGTTTTCTTGAGGCATTTATTACAACCCTGTGGCATGTTTGATGAAAGGAAGATGGTAAAACTCCAATGCCCTGACCCCATCTCCATCTTTCATCTGCTCTAATCCATCTCTCCTACAGCCTGAATTAATTTTTAATGTCTTTTTTTTTGGTGTCCTACCCCGAATACAGCATTTCTGTATACTTAAAATGGCAGCCAGTGTTCTACATCACAGGCTGCAGTTGTCACAGGCCACTGAAGGCCTCTCAGCTGACAATAATTTTCAGTCATTTTATTAGCCATTCAGGCTCAACTTCAGCCAATGACTTGGATGTGACAGGTTTTGTAATATCACAATGAACTCTGGAACAATCTCACCCCAGATATTTTGGAGGTGTGTTTTGTCAACAAAGAAATTAAAAATGCTGGACTTTTTATCTCTCTTTGATCTATAAGGCACAGATGGTATATTTTTCTTGAAAGTTTGAAATCACATTGCTATGAAATAAGCAATAATGTAGGAAGTATTTGGTACCATCTGATTCTCTCAATTTCCTTCTCCACTTAGAAAAGCATTACACAGAATCACAGAATTGGAGAATGTTAGGGATTGAAAGGGACCTCGAAAGATCATCCAGTCCAATCCCCCTGCCAGAGCAGGATCACTTACAGTAGGTCACACAGGACTTGCATCCAGATGGGTTTTGAATGTCTCCAGAGAAGGAGACTCCACACCCTCTCTGGGCAGCCTGTTCCAGTGCTCTGTCACCCTCACACTGAAAAACTTTTTCCTTATGTTTACATGGAACCTCCTATGCTCCAGCTTGCACCCATTGCCCCTTGTCCTAGGAGACAAGCCTTTTTTTAGTGCAAAGCCTTTCTCTCTTCAGCTTGACTGAAGCTTAATTTTTTAAAAATATTTACAAATTGTGTTGCTAATCTATGCTCAGTTTAATTTTAACAAACTTATTATGTCCTTTACCTTTCTGTCTTCACACAGGTCAGGTAGTGTAGCCTCAGAAGTAGTCACCTTGTAAGTCATATAATTAGTGACATTATAAGTCTGCAATACAATGATAGTTGTCACCTGCATTCTGCACAGAGCCCTGGGGAAACCTTGCTCAGGCAAAAATGTTTCTCTTCTAAGCACTGGGGTCAGTGTCTGAAGTAGACTGTACCCATTATATCTCAAAGAGGGTGGAAGACCCTCTTGTTCAGCAATCCTTGGTGGTCATATGTTTTTGTGTCACTACTAAGTCCACCATGGCAGTAAAAATTCTTTTTCAGGTTTGTCTGGATAAACTCAGCAGCTTTGGCATGTACAGTGAACACAAAACCATTTCAGGAGACAAGTGAATGGGCAATAACTTGTGACCTTTACACTGAGCTTTACAAGCACCTCAATAATGTTTAAGTGCTTCACAGGTGGTCTAGTTACCACAGTCACAGCAAGACCACTGTGTTCCCACTCTCTTTCCAGGGACTGGGTTTTCTTTCTCAGCACAGAGCTGCCCAGTGGTCCTTTTGCCATGTCCCTGGCAGTCCCACCGGGTGCAGGAGGAGTCCTACTGCCCAGGGGCGATGGGTGGACAAAGGGACAGTGTCTCTGAGAGCAGCCGGGGGCAATGTTTTAGGAAAGGGCATAACAATGGGATAAGGCTACTCCAATACTTAACCACATATCCCAGAACTGGCTTCATTATCTCCTTATCTCTCATTAGCTCCTCAAAAGCTGAAGCAAAGAGCTAGGTTTCCTTCTTGACTCGCAGCTGTGTTTGGTGCCTGCTTTGATTGGGGCTTCCTACCTGAGGGTCCCTCCTTTCTGCTAGGAAGATGGACAGGACCTATCACTGAATGTAATGGCGTCCCAGACTCCGAAAGTTCTATTCATTTTGTGACATAAAGTTTCAACAATCAAAGTCATATCCAGGTAAGGGCTTAAATTTATTTATTTATTTATTTATTTTCACTTCACAGTGTTCCTAATTCTGGTTTAGCTCCACCAGCACGAGCAACATGAGTATTCCAGAGGTAAACCAGTTGCCAGCACAACTAAAACCATATCATTTCATCCCACTCATAGCAGTTTAATCAATATAGCATTAAAAATTCTGGCAGCAACCAGGCTACAGTAGAGCTCCCCTTATTACTTATATTGATGGAGATGAACTTGCAGAGAGCAGGAAATCTTCAGAGGGTCCTCTAAATGTAAACAAGGCCTAAAGGACAGCACTGGTTTGGCTGAGGGAGTGAGAGCTGGTTTGTAGGGGTCTTCTCACATGGAGTGTGGTGCGCATTTACCCAGCTTTAGCGGGTAGGACAGGGAGATCACAGCCATAAGAGTGTCACAGGGGGGGTGGAACTAGTGTTGTGCTGCTTTCATGCTCCTTTACCATTGCCCAGAATTTTAAGTCAGAAAAAAGGCACTTGTCTCCAAAATGCTGAAAATTCACTATCATAGGGCCACATCTATTAAGTGATAATATCATAGAATGTTTTGGGCTGGAAGGGACCTTTAAAGGTCATGTAATCTAACCCCCCTGCAGTAAACAGGGACATCTTCAACTAGGTCAGGTTGCTCAGAGCCACATTCAACCTGACCTTGAATGTGTCCAGAGATGGGGCTTCTACCACCTCTCTGGGCAACCTGTTCCAGTGTTTCACCACCCTCATTGTAAAAAATTTCATCCTGACATGTAGTCTAAATCTCCCCTCTTTTAATTTAAAACCACTACTGCTTGTCCTGTTGCAACGGGCTCTGCTGAAAATTTTGTCCCCATCTTTCTTATAGGCCCCCTTTAAGTATTGAAAGGCCACAGTAAGGTATTCCCGGAGCCTTCTCTCCTCCAGGCTGAACAAGCCCAGCTCTCTCAGCTTTTCTTCACAGGAGAGGTGTTCTATCCCTCTGATCATTTTTGTGGCCTCCTCTGGACCTGCTCCAGCAGGTCCATGTCTTTCTTGTGCTGAGGACTATATACCACATTAAATTCTGATTTACACCAAGAGATTCTAGAAGAAAGAAAAAAAAAAAAAGCAAAATCCCCAAAAGACAAGGGAAATAATTTTGAGTGGGAAAAAGCTCCCCAAAACAAATAAGTGAAGCCACTCTAGAAAAAGTCTCTGTTGTTTCCTGTGTATCTCAGACTTCACCAGCCCACAAACTGTGTGATAGGCAAGTGAAAGAGGACCATCACAAATGCCAGCTATTCACATTACAGTTCCAACAGCAGTTTTTTGTCTGAGAGCATTGATGTCCATTTTATTAGTATGAATAAAGGGAGTTCTTTCACATTTAGCTATATCCAGAAGGGCAATAGTCCATAAATCAATACATGGCATGGCTTTGCTTTTCCAGTTCATCAGTATAATTCTTTTGGCTGCCAGTGCTACTCTCAGGAGTCATCTCTTTTCCCATTTATTCAAATTATGTAGCGAGTTGGTGAATTCCAATACCAGCACTGCTGCAGCTCTGTCTAAATTGATTTCCAGGACTAACTCCATTTATCTAAGAACATCGCTTCAGAAACTGGCTGTCCTATAGATGCTTCATATCTAAAATATGAGGGTACTTTTGTCAGTGTTGAATCTACAACTCTGAACACAGGTTGAAGTTGATGAGTATGTACAGATCTTGTAAATTATTTTTCATCCTGGCCCCTACTGTTTTGATCAACAGAGTTCTGAGAGGTGGAAAACAAATCTATTGCAATCTTATGGTTTTCTCTCTGGCTTTTGGAACCTAGAAATTGGTTGAGGTTTCTGATCCAAATTTGGAGGCTGAATACAAGTAACCAGCAGAACAAGTGATTGCTCAGTATCCTTTATGGTAAAAGCAGTGCTACACCTCTAGGTGAGTAGCTAATTATGTCACATCTGGTTGATCAGTTCTGGTAAGGACAATGAGAGAGCCAACTGAATGGAGATAATTTGTTGTAATAGACTGTCTAATCCACTTGCTGGCATATTTTATTAATATAGACATTCACAGATCTGTAAATGTGTGGAACATGTGACACAGGAATATACAAATATATCTATAACATATTAGGAATATTATTTTTATGAGTGTATGAGATTGCTGGAACTTTAATTGTTTTCTTTCAGATTTGATTAGGACTCCCGAGCTCTTCTAAAATAGGTGTACACGTAGCCATGTAACCATTGTTGTTCGTTGAGGTAAGATTTCAGCAGCTAAGTTCAGGAATAAGTCTCCTGGATTCATCATGGAGTATAAATCAAGCAAGTATTTCAAAGAATTATTAAAAATGAGGATCATCATCTTTAATTTTGCATGTAACTCTAAAACTAGTGAAGCTGTGAAAGCTCCATTACATAGCATATGATTTTGTGCAGGCTTATGCCTGGTTTCTCTGGCTTCTTGTGCAGTAGGTGTTTGTCTAGTATTGTCATTGCAATTTTTATTGTACCGCATGATGTGTGCAGATGTGCTTCATCAACATCCCATGAGGAAAAGATTCTCTGCTCAGTATCGTTGCTCCCAGATGACGTCTACCTTATAGAATAACTTTCTGGGCTACCTCCTCTGGGACCAGATAACCATTTAAATTCTCTGGATTTTGGTGTTTTAACAAGGATTTAATTACAAAGGTAAGTGTATGCACCTGCTAAGGCAGTCCTAATTATTTGATAATGGGGCAATCTTTCTCAATACAACCAGGTTTTGTAGTGGTAAGCTACACTAATGAAGCACACTGAGAGAACAAATCTTCTCTATGTTAAAAGGCTTATTGAAATTAAAGAAATCTGTAAAGATTGAGAGGCTTTTTTTTTTTTCATCACAGATATTGACAACTGTGGAACTAACATTCATGGACTACACACATTACTGCTGGAGGACACTTAGTATTTTTGCCTTGCGTGACTTCATTAAGTAATATATGGCATCATCTTTTAATGATCGTTTCTGACATTTTTATCTCATCTGCTGCTTTTGAAAGCTGGTTTATATCTACAGCTACTCAGTTGGAACCAATCAGTAACATTTCAACAGTGCTACTGTATTTCCTTCATCCAGTACATCTGCTGCAGGCCTGTGTGGTGTGCACTGGGTCAGTATCGTATTTTAGATTTCAGAAACTCACACCTTATAGTTAGCCCTTTGCCAATTTACAATTGCAGAAGCCAGAAGCTAAACTACAGTGTTACAACTTTATAATCTCAGGCCAATAAAAAAAAGTGGGGGATCCATAAGCCAGATGGGTTCCAATGCCCCTGTCAGAAGCTATGTTGATCATACACCACTTGTTTTTTTTTGTTTCTTAATAACCAAAAACATGTTAACATTAAAAAAGCAAATGCACTTGACAGCATCAATTCCATTATGGTTCCCAGTCATCTGCTTTATTGGGTTTAAAGGAATTTAGCCAGAGCGCTCTATTTTCACTAGAATGTCATTAAAAACTTTGCAGCTTAGGCAAATGGTGAGCAATTTTGAGGGAAAATATTTTTTTTACTCTCTCATTTTGCAGAAGGGTTTTCTTTTAAGATTTATTTCCTTTGAAAATATTTTTCCCTTTTTCCTTTGTTCTTCTTTTGCACTAAAGAAAAAACACTGTTAAAAACTTTGGTGCTTTTCAGCACTGAGATGAAAAATATTGACAAATTACAGATGATGAAACATGGCCAAATTTTATTCCATTTGCTGCTGAATGGTAGTTGTGCCTGTAGAACAGATTAAAACAATTGGAAGTTCTAACCCTGAGGCAGACCCCATATTATTGAAGCCCAAGCAGAAATTTCAGTATTTGGCCCATAAATATCAGAAGCTAAAAAAAAATAAATAAAAAAGAAATCAATTAATGTGACTGCTTAGAAACCATGTACAAAATCCACAGGCTAAACCTTCGATCTCTGTGCTTTGACTCTTCTTAGACAATTCCTACACAGTAAGTCCTCGCTTCTTCATCTGCCCTCTTTTTGCCCATCTTATAACAAGAAGGTGGTGAGATGCCTCCACAAAACAGACACACAGGGAAGAAACGGAATTTATCTTCCTATGCAATCCAAGTAGCAAAGTGAATCTTTTCAGCCAATTCCTCAGTGTCCTAGAGATCGCTGTTATTAATGTGGCTGGGGGTGCATGCTGCTGATAATTACTGTTAGCAGGAATAATTAATAAGAATAATTGCTTGGTATGGTAAGAGAAGGGGAAGCTCTGGGAAGGGGAAGGCATAGGCTGGAAGAGTGATAGACTCCCTGAGCGCATTTTTATAGACAGGAAGTTCAGCAGAAAACATCATGAGAATAGAAGAATTGTCTGGATGCCAAGGACAAAAGTTAAGACATATAAGGCTTAAGTGAGATAGGGGTAGCCTGGAATGCTACAGTAAGATCTTATCGTGGATATGTAAAAGAAATTAATAGCTATAGGTTCTAAAGAAGTACAATATATTAGGGATTGTGGGGTGGTCCAAAATTTGTAAAGTAGGCTTTTTTTCTGGTGCAGGACCACTTGAGACAGCCAGAAGTCAGGCAGAACAGAGAGAAGTGGTGCCTGTGAGAGAGTTTTTGTGTAGTTTATCCCAGCTAGAGAGAGGACAAACTAGTCATTAGAAACAAAATATAGGTGCCAGGGGTGTGGAGAATGACCACAGTTTTAGTATAACAGGATAAATTTCCTGCACATTTTGCACTTACTTAGGGAATGGCAGGCACAGCTCTCAGTGCTGTTAGGAGGAGCAGTGCCTGCAGCAGGGCTGGATGCAGCCCCCGGGGATGGGGAGGCTGCTCGGTGATGCAGCTCTGCCCCGCCATGCCCCATGCCATACTGCTTACTGCTGGACTTACCAGCTCGTGCTGCTAGACCACCACCTCCTCCGGGAGCACACCCCAACACCCCCGCTGCAAAGAGCTGTCCTGGCTGCAGCACTTGCTGCCCCCAGCCCATCCCCAGCTGCCTGCTGACTCCTGCCCCAGCCTGGCCAGCCGAACTCCTCATGCAGCTGCTCTTGATCCAGCCCTGAAGCATGTGAGCTTTAATAGCAGCTTGTTACTGGTCTTGATGGCTACATGAAGATGAGCTAGGCAACAATCATGTTGAGCTGGAGAGTCTGGAGGGAAGGGGGGCAAAAGACATCCCCAGAGAGATGGTAACAATGTCCTGGATGATAATCTCTGGCCAGTACAGCTCCAACCACATGAGAATGACCTTCAAGGATAAAGAAATTATGCTTGAACTCTCTCCTGACACCCAGCAGCCACAGCCCAGAGTCTTCCATGGGCAGAAAAAAAATCTCTGTTTCCTAACCCTCATATGACAAATGCAGGAGTTAAAAATCCAATCCTTTTTATTTATTTTGGTTCTAATCCTTGTACACATTTAGCAGCAAGGATTTTCACAGCTCTGCTATGGTTTGTGTGAAGACATATTCTCCTTCCACTAGTTTAGAAGAACATTTTTGTTATCCCTCTTCTCTCTTGCTTTTTACTGTTGAGTTGTCACTGTCTGTACACACATCCAATGCATAAATACCCTTCCTACCTGCCATACACTCAGTAGGATATACCTGTAAAAATTAAAGTGAGCATAGAAAGAGGAAAGTGAATATAGGATGACAGAGGCTATCTAGCAATCACAGTGAAGATAATGCCATAAACAAACAAGTCTGCTTAGAATGACTTTTAGTTTGGTGCTAGTCATAAGGATATTACCATTCACTGGAGACAAACTATGGCATTTAATTCTGTCACAGGATATAAGAAAAGCTTGTACAGACAAGGTGTGGCTGTGTATGATTTCACCTTCCTAATATAAATCTTTTAGGGAAGAGCAACTGAAACTGAAAAGATAGATATAGTTAATTGCTTCTGCCTGGAACAGGGTAAAATCCCACCATAAAGTCTTCAGTCTGGATCTTGTCTTCCACCATGATGCATACCATATAAGTTAATTAGGGTCGTACGACAAGAAGAGATGCCAGCCTACCAATGCAGAAGAGTGATGTGCTATCTTTCCTAAAATAACACTGAAACTGTTAGTGTCACCATTGGCCTCATCTTTCCCCATTCTTGCTTTAGTGGCTTCTCAAGTTTGAGGTCAGTAGAAATTATTTTAAAGATCCAAGTCTTCCCCCATTCCTAGCAGCTAACCTCCAGAAGAGGACAGACACTGTTAACAGCTTGTCCTTCAACAACTGAAGGGAAATGGCAATACAGCATCAGTACAACCGTGTCTTGGTCTTGGATGGAGCCTCCTGGCTGCTACCCCAGTACAAATAAAAGATCTTATGACTGCTTCCAGCTGAAGGAATTTCTCCCTTAGCTGAAAAATGACACATTTTCTGTGTACAGTCTCTGACAAACAGGGAAGCCTCTAGAGATACAGGAATGAGACCAACATGAAGCAGCCTTTGTGTAAAGAACTTTCAAACCCATATCTGTGAGGAACACCAAGATGTCTTATCAAGGGGAACATCTGATAGTTTATTTCAGGCCTATCCCATTTATTTAGTGATGATGGTTTCTTCATCTGGCCAGGCCTTGGAGAAAGCAGTGTCCTAAGGGCTAACTGGCTTGACAGAGCATGCAGAACTGCCAGACAGCTTGTTCGCAACCTCCAAACCAGCATGACAAAAGCCATATAGTCTAGCTGATACAGAAGTCTACCATGCACAGTTTTACAAAGCAGTACTAGAGGTTTATATCTATCCAGATAAGCCTTTCTGAGGCGTTTGAATACAGTCCCTTGTACAGGTTAACCTTGGAGCACCCAAACTGCTACTGACAACCCAGTTCCCTGGTAAGTGCCTGTCCTTTGGTGTTACAAATCAGCTGCAGCAAGAGTTCAGCTCCCAGGCAGGTTGAAGCAGCTAGGAGAAATCTGTGATGGAATAGTCCTGCTGTACCAGTGCCATCCCTCTGCCTCAGGGCAAAGGGAACTTGGCTCCTGTTTTGTCCCCTTGGTCTCAAGTGGTTGGAAGAGAGCCTTTTTGCTCTGAATGTAGTGGGTAGAAATTGGGGCAGGCAATGACATATTGAGCATCCGTGAGGGTGGGCTAGCTGGGAGGGTGGGTCATCTTCCCACCTCTAAGCACCAACGCAAAGAATATGGGCAGCTGAAAGAGGTGGGTTGGATAGATAGATAAATAAATCAATAAATAAAATCAGGGTCTGATCCTGCAAGGTGCTGAATGCTTCCAGGGAAGGACTGAGCATGCAAGGAACTCTTTGAAACCAGTAGGGAAAGACAGTGCAAGAATCTGTATGTCCTTGTGAAATCAAACCTGTGTGGCTGTCTTTGTATCATCTTTCCTGTTTCATCTGTTTTGGTTCCTCTCCCCTCCTTGGCCCTTGTCTGTATCACTTAAATCCCAGACGCCTCAAGGTCAGAAGGTACCATGCTCAAAGGCATGCATTATATTAAAATCAGTAACCAAAAATAAAGATATTCTCCTAAAACTCTTGGGAGGATGTTGTGCTGTAGGATCCTCCCCTCTCTGCCTCAATTCCTGCCTCTGGAAGCACCCGCCTGTGGGTAGCTCTGCCCCGGTTGTTGTCGAAAGGGGTCCTGGGGGATGGTGCTCTGCAAGGCCAGCCAAACAAAGCACTTAATCATCTGCTTAACTTTAAGCACCTGACTAGCTCCATGGAGTTCAATGCAACCCCTCATGTGTCTGAAGGTAAGCCCATGCTTAAAAGATTTGTTGGATTAGGGCCTAAAAAAGTATAGTACTCTATAAAAGTACTGTGATCTTTAAAATGACAAAATGTCTTTTGCAATGGTCAAAAGAAAAATATTAACAACTCTGGAGAAATCTGATGGTAAAAAAAACCCAAACAACTCTGTCTTTCACATGTATGTCATGTATCAAGAGGTAAGGGAAAGCTAATAAAAAAATTTAAAGGAGCTACAGCAAAGAAAAAAAAAAAGAAAGAAAACAAATATGAAGAGACTTTTCTCGTCACCTGCAAGAGAGTGGAAATCAGTCAGGGAGAAAGTTAGAGTACAATGGCACAGGAAATGAAAACGAAGAAGCTAGTGAAGGCTTTCCTTTGCTCCCACCTCCCCCCACCCTCTTTAAATGAGGTATTGACTGACTTCTTCAAACCAAATCTTAAAAAGAGAGACAAAGTTAGCTACAGGTCAGCCAGTGTCAGGGTCACTAAGGCCAGTGGAGGATATTACCTAAGGAAACTAAAATCTAGGACATATCCAGGACCTGGAGGAAATGATGCTAGATGTTAAAAGACATCTGGAAGGAAATCTTTGATTTATTGTCATAATTTGAGTTCTTAGAAAACAAGCAACCACAGCATAAAATACAGGAGGGAGAAACTAAGCCCTTAAACCATCACCCTGCAACCTTGTGTAAGACAGTATAAGATAAAGATACTCCGAGGTTTTTTCCATTCACCACCACATCAGGGCTGAAGGCAGGATAACGGGGTAGTGAGAGCAGGAGAGGCTTCGTCTCTAACCTCTTACACTTTCAAGCAGGTTGTAGTGGGTGGTGAAGGGGCATGGCTACTGCGGTGTTCTGGACAGCTCATGATAAAGTGCCACATGACAGTCTGCTACTGAAGCTAAAAGCAGCAGGAGCTCAGAACAGAAGAGAGCAGAAGATAAAAACACAGCTGAAAAACAATGTCACACTGCAGAGAAGTGTTGAGTGGGGCCCCTGCCGGGACTATTGCGTGGACCTTTAAGGATTTCATGTTCGCATGATTAACTAAGATGAAGAGGCCAGCTGCAAACTTTAATTTCCTGATGACACAAAGGGCCATGAACAATATATATATAGGGTTTGAATTTGTAATGGCACTGGGCTAATACATACCAAAGGCTATTCAGAGTAGACAAAAAAAAATGCTGTTCAGGTTTATTAGTGCTTCATAACCAAATGATGAGGTTGTTTCTAAGATAATTTTGCTCGTGGACAATCCCAAGGAGACAGAAAAAAACCCCAACCCTAATGACAAATAACAATAAAACAAAAGAACATAATGCAATTACTAACAAATCTGCTATTACCAGTCTCAGGTAATGATTAAAAATTATAAGTGCGTCACAAAACTGATCAGGAAGAGACACATAATTCAAGAGGAGTAGAGGCTGCTACAATACTGTTTCCACGTATTGGTCGATGGAATGAAGAAGCTGGATGAATGCTTATATCTGGCAGTTTTACATAAAGCTCATGCCTAAACATACTGTGGCAGATACTAGCCCTACTCTGGTGGTTCAAAGGTGCTGTAATGATGTGTTAGACACATCTTTGAACCTGCAGTCTCCAAAGAGCACAGCAGCTTCCAAGTCATTTAACCCATTAAATTATAACTGGTATACATGAAGAGAAAACATACTCCTACTTTATGAAAAAGGAGGTCTCATATTATCTATATAATACACCATCAACGCCAGGCACTGTTTGCCTTTTAGATTCTCCATATTCAGTTAGCATTCATATTGCTAGCTTTGCTATAGTGACTCCATATGCAGAGTCCAAGGTCAGGGAGTCTGCTAAGAAAACTGATATTGGTAAAGGCTACACCTCTTTGGTATTTTCTGCACTCCACTATATGGACTTCTTTAAAACCCCAGGGAAAAAGCAAACTCCACATTTTTTTGTACATAACTGGCTTCACACAATTTAATATTATCTGGGAGGTGACAAGAAACAACAACCTATTTTGAGAAAATGCAGGAATTTATAGGAGCAACGTAACTCATGAAGCAATAATTTTAAACTGTCCTTCTAATGCATTTCACCAACTCAAAGATAAACACTGTGGAATGTTTCAAATTATACAAGAATCTGCCTCAATCTAAGTGGGCTGAAGAGTCAGACTAAAAGCATCTCACATAAATTCAAGCCACAGTTACAAATATTCCTACTGCAATACTGGTACATAAGTAGAAAACTTTTGGCTGAAAATTTTTAGAGGGAAAAATGTCAGCTGATGAAAAGCAAACACTTTTGCAGCAGTGTGTTGATTTCAGCGAAATGTTGTTTGGAAAGAAAAACTGAAATATTCCATTAAACTTTTTTGGAATGGTAGGTTACTTTTCTTTTTTTCTTTTGTCAAAGCACTTTTTCCTCCATTTGAAAATTGCTTCTAACAATATAGCTCCAATCAGAATGATGCATCTCAATTAAGTAAATTTGTGAAACAGTTTTGTAAGAAAGGTTAGATCTTTTCATTTTCATCATGTGCCAGAGCAGAAACAATAATTTCTTCCTGAAGATAACAAACCCTTGTTTCTTGAGGTGCCCTGGCAGCCAGCGTGGGGTTTCTGCTTCCACCGGTGGGATTTTCTGACCACCCAAGAGCTCCTGAAGGCTGCAGGTAGTTTGTCCCCCCATGAGTACGATCTGTATTTCTCTACAAAGGAGGTTGCTTAGAGACAAAAATACCCAAACAAGCTGGAAATGTAGTGCTTATTAAACCAGTGGCAATATATGATAGAGAGCAGGTACCTGACAACTATTTCTTGAATGGTCCTTGAAACCACCCATCAGGCCCTTTCTGAAATTAGGCAATGGGTGGGTGTGCTAAATGAGGGACAGAAGCTCATCGTATACTGAAGCCTAGCATAACATTTTAATTGCCACTTAAATCACACTTAACCAAGTGCTGGGATTTGGGGCAGCAATCTTAGACTCTTAACCTATCCTCCTGACCAAATTATAAGATGAAAAACAAGAGCCCTCAGATATTTCCCTGGAAAGTATTGAGGATAAATAAAAGGTACCAAGAAGGGGAGAAAATATTATCTTTCTATCACAGGTTAATAATTGGTTGAAGATATTTACCTGAGTTGTTGGTAATGATAGCCTCTGGCGCATCAATACAAGTGGAATGCATGCTGTCTGGAAAGAAATACTGAAGAAAAACCTTTTACAGCTCCCCCTACCCTCCAAAAAGGAGTGGCCTGATGATAGCAAGAGGCTGCTGAAGGTGAAGCACCTTCTTCAAAGCTTTTCTTTTCAAGAGGACCATCCCGAGTACCCCAAGCTGGGTGTCAAGAAACCCTGTGCCAGTGTTATTTGTATTCCCATTGAAGGTGTCAGACACCCAAATGCTCAGGAGGAGCGGGGCAGAGGAGGAAGGGAGCACACTCCCACATGTTTTATTTTCCCTGGGCCCCTTGCAGGGCTTTGCCACAATGTGTTTCTTTTGTTTGGAGGGGTATTCCCTCACACACGGCTTTCTGCCAAGGCACTTCTGTCTGAAACTCAGAAGAAAATGGCCCATCAGGTCCCGAGTTCCTATCACTATCAATACTCTCCATTTAATGGAAGTGACGGCAAGACTCCTGGAGTAACAGATGCTCCATATGTATACATGAAATTGCATCAAAGAAACCACGCTACTCTCGCCCTTCCTCACATCCATGGAGATTGAACTAATTGACGGGAATGAAAATAGCTGAACTGCGAATGTGAGCCAAGGAAGTGTTGGGGGTCCAAGAAAAACTGCTTTTGGCTTATGTCGCTAAACAGCTTAAGTTTCAATTTTGAAAATTACTTCAGTTTTACTTAAATAATTCTGTCTGCCAAGCAGCCAATTTGGGGAACTGATGAATGACAATGTCGCCCCATCTGTACTGAATGCAATATCCATTTTATATGACCTGTAGCAAAAAGGGAGGAAAGCATTATATTCCCAGCTTCTCCCTGGCACTCTCTATAAGACTAAATGGGGATAGGGTAGAGAATTAATAAAAGACTAGTTTGTTCACATGGGAAAGGAACAAAGGAAACGTTTGCCTCCTGCACTGGAGCTGTGCTGAGTGCATCGCTGCGCAGTTTCTTTTATCTGCATGCTTTGGGACTAGCATGGCTGTATGAAACAAGTCTGATACTTTTACTCTATACAGGTCTTATATAATGCAAAATAAACAGCAGATGAGGTATTGAGAAGGCTACAAGAGACCTCTGAAAAACTTAACTGAACATGCCTTTGTGCAAGAAGGATGGGAAATTCAGCAGTAGGTTATCCATATACCACCATGCCAAAGCTCCAAAGCTCAAATTAAAATTTAAACTAAAAATTATTTAAACCCAATTTTCCAGATTCTGAATTGCCTCTTCCCAACTACCAGGATAAAGCACAAGCCAGATATTCCAGTCCAAGAGGTTGTAAGTGAAATATAGACATCCAGCTAGTCGAGCGAACAATTTTTACGTAATTTACGGGTTAGGTGGGCTGGGGTGGTGCTGCTGGCTTTCTATTCAGCATTCTGACACAGATTTTTCTTCCTGGTTTTGCTTTTAACTCTTCTTGAAGGTGCAAAAATTTCAACATCAGGCCACCACTAAAGAGTGTAGACAAAAGCTTATACCTCAATGCCTTTCATCCCAATGTTTATGTGTAGCCTTGATGCTGATATAGAAACACTAGAGGTTTGGCTGGTTGTTTTTTTTCTTTTAGTGTGTGCTATCTTCTTAGCCTTGTTTTTGTTGTTGTTTTGGGTTTGGTTTTGGGTTTTTTCGCATTAGAAAAATAAGGGTGCCAACATCTCCTCATATGTCAGCATGATTGGTACTATGAGGCACCTTGAAAATATTTTGGGTTATACTCTTGATATTAAAATTTTACTAGATTAAAAATTTAAGTTTCTGTGCTGAGATTTACAATGCAATAAATCTATCCAAGGTCAGGGAAGACAGGCACTAGTTTTGGACCAGGGACTATTGAGATGTATTCTTATTATAACTTTATTTGAGTGCAGTAAGCAACGAGTGGAGAACTTGTCACTATGAAAAAGCAAACCCCATGTGTAAATCAGATGACCGCATTAAAAAGATTAAAATGTCAATGGCTGATGAAGTCCGAAAAAGGAGTCTACAGAGACCTATAAAATTATAACTAAGAGAGGGAGGCAGTCCTTAAACTTTTAACCAGATATTCTAGTGCATGAATGACCACATTAGTTAATTTTCATCAAGACAATCTAATTTTGTATTGATTATTTGCTTTTATTAATTGACTCTCCTAAGAGATTCATAAAATCTGAAAAGGCCCTTTTCCCCCTACCGTTGGAATACTCTTTTTGAAAACCAAAGATCAGGCATTACAAAAAACCCGTAATCATCTTGGTTTTCACAGCATTGCGTGGGAATGCTGTCTGCAGGGCAGCCTTGCACTGCTACATCTCAATGTTCTCACTCAGGCAACTGGGAGTTTTATGAGGAAGGATGCAGAGAGGACTTCAAGAA
Organism: Caprimulgus europaeus; assembly: GCA_907165065.1. Next base: position 48,966,089 of record OU015525.1, on the reverse strand, counting down.
CTGGCCCCTGGTGAAGAACCTTATACAACATGAGCATTGTGCTGCATGCACTGCCAAAGGCCCACAGAGAGCTGTCTGAAACAGCAATAGACACAAGGATTTACGACAAGAAGCAGCAATTGCAATATCTGGCGCTAAACATTTAATCTATGGTTACAGTTTTTACTTCAGATCAGAGCTGAAGTCAGCAGAATTAAATCTTCAAGTGTATTTCAGCAGCTCTAAATCCTTCTGATACTGTTAACAATGGCAGACTTCCAAAATGCATTCTGTTAATAAGACAGTAAAGTATAAAACCAAGTTATCTTCTTCAAGGAAAAAAAAGGAAAGTAAGAAAAAAGAATCTTAGAAAACTGCATTTGTGGTGTCCTGGTAATTTTCCAGCTGATTTTCTTTCAAAATTATTTTTTTAACCTACTGTCCTTGGTGAATAAGAAAATTTTACTAGGAGCAAAATTCTTCCCCCAAAGCTTCAATTTTTTCTCTTATTTTTACAGGTTAGAAGAGGTTATGAAATCACCAATCAGCTGGTAACGTGCGGTACCAATTCTCCATAGGCCAGCAAAAGGGATTCAGCAGCTGTTACCTTCACTTTTGCACTTAACATAACTTTTTGTTCACCTGCAGCTAAAGAAGATTTATGCAGAGCGCACTGGGAGGTTGCTCAAGTCCCCAAGGCAACTCCATTAGCTTTCCCAGGAGCTATATTAAATGCATATTAAACCACACACACATACAATCCCTTCAGCTAATGCACTGGTTCCAGCTTTAAACCAACAAAAGTGAGGATACTTGTAGTAAAGTCCCATATACCATCCTTAAGTCCTTGCTTTATGTCCCAAAATTACAGAGTATGTAGAAAAGAAGACTGCCTGCTGCTCTGAGGTCCCTGTGGGCAAAACTAGGTGTTATATTTTTAATTTCATCCTTTGGTCTAAATGTCTTAGCTTCTGTGAGTTTCACTCAAACTCTTCTTTGGTTCATCCACGTGGCTGTTCAAGAACATTGCATTCATAAGACCTGAGTGCTGTGTGTATGTGTGTAAGGGGTAATAGGCAGATTAAAGAAAAAAGAAAAGGATAAAATCTCTCATTTGCTCATAAGCATTCATATGAGTCATTAATTCACGTTGTGTCGAATGAATGGAATTGTGGTGTACCTTAAGAACTGTGCACCCGAGTCTCCGAAGGCTATATTGTGGTAACTATGGAAAAGGAGTTGTGGAAATCAGTGCCCCAATGCCATTTGCTCCAGACCTCATTGCTGCAGAGTATCCCTGGGAGCACACACAGAGAAGGAGCAGCTGTGACACTGGTCCTATTCCACCAGAACTGCAATGGGATTTAACAGTGAATGCTAATCCCATCACTGCATTTTAATCCTAACTGGTAGAATCCATTGCTGTATTCCCTGGGACGGTTCTAAGATTTACCAGAATACATGTCCTACTGAGTTTATTGCATTCTGCATTTCAGTTTCTGGAGGATCCCACTTGGTCCAGACCAGGAAAAGGTGTTCTTCAATGCAAGCCACCACCAAGCTTGCTGACTGATATCATCACCATGATGTCATGTTACTCCAGGATTCAAGCATATGAATACCCCCCAGCATGACCTCTGCTTTACAACAAGGCAAACCCACACAATGGGATTTTAAGAAAGGAAAGGAAATGGAAAGTTCTCTGAGCTCTGACTCTCCCTTCGAACAACCACCAAGATCAGTGAAAGGACATATGTTATGCCAAAATTGTACTTAAAGTATACTTTTAAACTTGTAAAATGGTGCAGTAAGAAATTAGGATATAGGAACCTGTTCAAGTGTATTTCCACTACCACAGGTGGGTGCTTGCACATGACACAGTTTTCAATTACCTGGCTAGGCAAATATTTTTCCCCACTAACTCTCTTCTTTACTTAACCCTGCCAGCAAATTTTAGGTCTTCTCCCCACAGTATGAGGACACTATTCAAACTAAAAGAAATTCCTGTCAATTGAAATGTGTATTTTGCTTAAGCTTATTTCAGAAAATGGCTAATTTCTTCTAGATTAAAGTTGCCCTTGATAGTTCATTTGAAGCAGGCAGCTACCATGGAAATTTTGGTCTACAATGTTAAAACTTGACAGATTTACAAAGAACTCAACATGGTATAATGCTAAGTAAAACACTGCAATGACTCTGATTATTTCTCTTCCTGCAGAGAAATAATCAGAGTCATTGCAATGCCTTATAGATCTTCATGCCAACCTTTTGACACAGAAGCCTTTTGCTGTGATGGTGACAGGCAGATCATACTGCAAAACTTATTTATTCAGATTTTAGCAATACCACATAGATTAGCCAAGGTCTTTGGAGATTTGCTCTGGGTCAGTCAAACTTTCTCCTTGTAGTATTGCCTGTCAGCTAGTGAAATGGGAAACATGGGGCATAAGAAAGTGCTCCATAAGAAGAATAGCTTGGGCAGATGGTGATGTCCATTCAGCACAAGGTTCCTGGCAGCTCTGAGGTAGTTTGAGGTAGCACAGATCAGAACCACAGAGCCAGAACCAGCTTACTGACACACTTCTCTTTGCTGTGGACAGCACAGATCTGGAAAATGTATTCAATCCCTTGTTTGTACAGACTTCCTGGCTTAGGACAAATTTTCATTAGAGAAAAGGGTACAGAGTAAGTTTCAAAACCTTAATAAAAGAACATACTCAATCCCTTACTCAGTTTTCTACAACTATATAAGTCTCAGTATCTTGAATAAAAATCAGAGAGGTCTTCTCACAATGAATCTTGTGTGGAAATTCTGTCCTAGGTTACTAATTTCTAATTCATAATTAATTTAAGGAAACATTAAGTAGAGGCAATGTTTTTGTTCAGTGGTTGGACGGTGGCCTTTCTAAGTTTGAAAAAATTGTCAAAATTTTGTCTGTCTCTTTTTCCATTTTTCAGTGAAAAAGTGTCAGAATTACAGATTTTCAATATATTTCTCTGTTACAAGTGCAAAAGAGTAAGTGGACATGATGTGGAACAGCTGGATAGTTCTGTCAACATGATATTATTTCTGTTGAAACAGCAAAAGATCAGTCCTGTAGAGCAACATGTATATCAAAAATAATTTAAAGTAGGCTTAGGAAGGGAGAGGAGGACACAGCAGGGGAGCCAGGCACAAAAATCTGGAGTTGTTTTTCAAATTGTCTATATTAGAGCAAAGATTTTAGATTTGTTATCACTGAGGCACAAGGAGCAGATTTCTACATAAATTCTCATTAAGAGTTTGCAAGAGTCACTTCAGCCTTTTTCCTGGAAGTGTTTTGTGTTTCAGAGTTCCTGCTCTGAGCTCGGTTTTGGAATAGCAGCCCTGAAGACCCTTAAATAGAGCTAGGTTTGTGGGCATGCATATAATTCCTACAGCTGTGCAAACAGTAAAACAAAGATAGCATCTCTTCTGTTGCAACCCTGCAGATCATGGATGATAAAAAGGCAGAAGATTTACTGTGGATTCAAGGTGCTTCTCTGCTCTGGAATTCCTTCTGACTTGTCAAAGAGATGACAAACAAGTCCCTCACTCCTGAGGTGTCACACACAACTTTGAGGAACGTAAATATGTGGCTGAATTTCCCCTTTCAGCAGTTTATTGCTTGGCATATTTCAGCCATGTATGTGCCTTATCATTCACTGCACCTTTCTCAGACCTATAGATAATGTCCAGTTCTCTAGAGAGGAAAGTTCTGGGATGTTCTTCCATGTTCTGATGTTTTTCAAATAAAAATGAGCTTTTCTAATGAACTAAGTGAATAGAAGCTGGTTCTGCAGTGCATGCCATTATCCCTCAGTTTTTTGTTTCCGTATGCATTTCTGTAGGCCTGGCTCTTTTCTCTTCTTGACAGTCATACAACTCTCTTGAGTTAATAGAGTTACTCCTCAATGCTGTCTCAACATTTTCAGTTTTCTGTATGTTACCAATTTTATACTAAAAGAACCTCAGGGCATTGTTGGTGTTGGCAATGGAAAAACTAAGGTTTTGGAAGTTTTTTGAGGTAGCTGGGTTTTGGCCCATAGGAAGGTCTTATGATTTAGGACTGTTGAACAGGCACATTACCACGAGTTTTCTATTACAGTTACAAGCAAGTAGCTAATAGTGCTGACATTTACACAGTGTATAATAGTTGAAGTCTATTAGAAAGAGATACTGGCTTAGAGAGACGGTCATAAAATAACAACAGGCCATCTTCCATGGCTTCGTACTCCACATCTGGCCACTGTCTGTCTCCACAGACAACAATATGCAAAGTCTGTGTAAGCCATGGGGTAGAAGCCCGTTGTGTTAACACGATGTTGCAAAATGTTCCAGCTGTGATCATGTCGCGTTCTTGCCTGCAATGCTTGTAGCGTTTAGCAACAGAGGTGTGATGAGTTTGGGTCTTAAGATACTGTTAGATGCAGAGTGAAATGGGTTTCAGAGTGATATGGTGGGAACTGACCAGTCCTCACAGTGGTGGTGAAGGTGATGGACAAATGTTTACTTACCCTGAATGTAATGTAGCTGCTCATCTGAAAATCAAGTAGCCAACAAGGTGTCTCGTAGTGTGCTGTAGAATTTGTCTTACACTGAACTTCTGACAAGGATTGAGCCACTAACTTACAATTAGGTAAACTCCAGTTTCTAACTAAAAGAAGACTGATTTCTCTTTGCAGAGCCATAAATAGAAATTTGCCACCCCACCCCAAATTGCTATTACCAAAATGCAGCTTTCTAAATCTAAATAGCCACAAGGATTTTTGATAGTTTACAAATTAAGAATATAATATAACCTCTAAATGTTTCAAAATTAAACCAACCTGTTGAAAGCCTTCACTTCTATTAATCACGCTGTATAATGGGCTGAATCAAGACACTGTATTTATTTCACTACAGATCTCCATAACTCAACTGCATCTTTGCCACTCATGAATTATCAAGTCTCACTTTGTTTGTGGGATAAATATATCTCAGTTATGTACTCTCTCTTTTCCTCTCAGTGTATCTATATATTTTTTGTATCAATTTTTATTTATATGCCTATACCTGCATCACTCACAGTGGAGATTGTTACTTTGCAGTATGCTGAAGCAAATAAATTTGGCCTACAAACACAATTTATTTTCCTATTGAAGCATTCTCCAGTATCATTGCAGGAGATACCACCACAGCCTTCACTATAACTGTTAGCGCGCCACATGGCAAAGATGTGAGGGGGTCTACCACTTGATCAAGTTGACAAAGAGTGTCAGGTTCCTATTGTTAGCTGAAACACCATCATGATGACACATATTTGGTGTCATTTCAGTTTAGATTCTGACATAGGCAAATTTATGGTCCAATTTATGTCTTGACTCTCATACCAAGGCCAAGCAAGCTATAAAATGTAATAAGAATTTTTTCAATCAATGTCCAGAGGAAAAACAAAGAACTTGGTTACTGATACAATACCTCATCAACACTCTGGTGTTCTCACAAGTGTGTGACATGCCCCTAAGCTGCAGCAAATGTGGAGTAAAAGGTTGGGCATGAAAACATCATGTCCTTGAAATGGGAGCTCCTCAACTTTACAGCCAGGTTCGTCCTTCATCCTTGCAGCTTTCCAGTTTGTTAAGAAGAAAATGCTCTTTTTGCTTCCCCTTCTCTTCCCAGCTTCAGCCTTTCCTCCCCATCACTATTTCTTTTACTCTGTCTTGAACACTTTAGCTAGTTATCGAACAAGTGTCAGCACAAAATATCCAAACAAGTTTTGGTTGTCAGACATTGACCACATAGCCTGGCCAGTGAGTCTTTAAAGGCTTATATTTTTTCACTTTCAGATGCTCTCAAATCAGATAGAAACTTCTATTCCCCTCTTCAACTCTTCATAATCAAGACACTAACCCTACTTCAGCCAGCTGTTAGAATAAGTTGTCAATGGCAAATAGGCATGTACAGTACATATTTTTAATTCGGTATGGGATACAGGATGATGTGTTTTTTCTAGAGCGCAGTTACTGCCTCTATAATGTAGAACAAATGGTCTTGCCCTGTGGACAACATTAAGCAGGGATGAGAAAATGTACACTATGTACCTTCATTCCAATATTCCTCTGATTTTGTACATTTAGTACATTTTGCACATTTAGTGCCTGTGAGTAGGAGAATTTTTGGTTTTCTGTACTGAACCAGAACAGATGACAGGGGACTTACTTGGGAAGGCCTTTGCCCTGGTAATTTCAGGAAAGCTGCTGCACAGGTGGGGCTGACTCTTCAGGTGTGAAAATGAAAACAAAGTGAAGGGACAGTACACTACACCTGAACACTTCTCTGCACACATTAAAGAAATTACTGTCTAAAGCTTGCCCAAGTATACCACAGTACACCTATGGTGCATTTACACAGCCAGCAAAATGTTGGTGCATTCACTGCGCATTGAATGGGCTCTGATCTGATGAAGGGCAGGGCATGGGGCTTCGTGTAAGTTGTCCTGTCCCATTTCAGAACTGCTGTGGGGCAGGGGCTGGGACTCACCCTTAGCTGGCAGAGTAGCTGCAAGACCCCAAACAGCTTTTGCTGCCATTATGGACCTGGCAGCCAGAGAGCGAAGTGTTTTGCAGAGCTCTCATATCTAGACATGTAAATTCTGACAAACCCTGTTCTCAGCATGACCTCAGGGAGGCTGTTTTGCCTGCACATGGTTTAAGCATCTCATACTATGGCTATTCACACCTCCTTAGGTTTGGTCATCTGGATATCTGCAGAGTTTTTCTCTAGTATTTCCCAGGTACTACTACTAAAATCTCTTTGGCTATGATTCAAGGTATGTTACCCTTCTACTAGCATCCCTTTGGTCTCCAAGCTAGCTCATGCTGTTTATTCTTACATTTTCCTCCTTTCTCTGCTACTTACTTTACTAACTTTCTTGTTCTGCTCTCATCACCTGAGTATGTCAATATAGCACCTCCCAGTAGTGCAGAAAAAGTGAACTGTATCTGTCAAACATGATTCAGTCTCTATCTACTTCTCCCAAAGAACAGAACTGTAAATGAGAAATTTTGTTTTAACAGAAGTTGCTATTTTGTTTGTATTTTTAAAGGAAAGATTCATATTGTTTAATGTTTTTAAGTTATAAAGGGAAAACGGGTGTTATACTGGAAAAAAAAAGGAAGGGACTGTGAAAAGAGCATAAATTTATTTTTCTTGAATATTGTAAATGGCTGATATTTTATTTTGCTATATTAGAACAACCTTCCAGTTTCAAAGTTGCTTTAAAATTAAGATGGTTTGCTTTCAAAAAGACAAATAAAAATGAAAGTTATTGTAATAATAATTGCAGATGTGTAACACAATACATTTTTTAATGAAAAGTGTTTCATTGAGAAAGACTGAATCAAACATTGATGTTATTGCTAGAACTCTCTATTCTCTCCTGCTCCAGCATAAATCTAAATGCCGCTGAAATTTTGATCATCTCATGTTGTGTTTGGAATGAAACAGGTTTGCCAGACACCATTATGGAGTAGCTTTTCTCGTCAACTCTAGGATCCCAGAAAACAGAGCTGGTTCCTAGCTCATAGACCTGATTGAACTCCTCCTTGAATCCCATACAAGTAAACCTTGTTCCTGTGGAGCAACCCCATGTTGCTGGGTTTGGGATCAAAAAGTCTTCCTCTGTTTTGTCACCCATCTACTCCCTACTGCTGTTTGCTTCTGTATCATTACATGTCATCTTACATGTACATTTCTTGGTGAAGAGGCATTGAAATTTATTCAGGCTCTCTGCTGTACTCCCTAAATTTTAAAAAGCAAAAAAACCCAGCCGGGCTGATCTGTTCATTCTCCTTAAAGAAAACCAGACAAGGTTTGATTGGCCTGAAGTGGTCATTGCTCCTTTGAATTCAAGTAATGTTGTAAGCACCTGAGACTGTCTTAGATTTCATGATGTGACTTTTGAATATGTCTCCCTGTGCTTTTATATGTTTTTGTAATGAGCCTGTCACAATACCAAGTCCTATGACACTAAATTTTGGTCACCGTGCAAATAATAAATGATGTCAAAAATAGGCATTTTTACATGATACTGTAAATCTTACTGTATCCTTGACTAAAAACCACCATGGCATGTGCACTTCAGTTCAGTGTTACACCTGATGTCAGTGCAAGTGCTTGCATGGGCAAGGTTGCACAGAAAGCAGGTCTTGCTCCAAAAATCTTTCTTTTCTCTTCATTGCAGTTCCTAATATTACTATGCCCCACGCAGTTCTAAAAGTCATATCTAAAATGTTGTGCCATGTCTGTATTTACAATGCCTGATATAAAAGTGATTGTCTACCTATAGTGTCTATCATTGTGAGCACTTGAGGACTGGGCAGATTATGTAATTGGCCCATTTCTCTTTCCAGTATACAGTACCTACTTAGACGACTCTCCTGTATACACTAAGAACAGGGACATGGCAGATACACACCATGAACAATATTCAATCCTATATGAACCCCACGGAGGAATTTGGCCTGGGAATTATGTTATACTGTCAGTAGTATCCATGCATCCTCAGTGAATGCACGACTGCAGCCAGCCTCCCTTAAAAACTGAAACTAGTCAAATACAATCGAACAACACCAATCTACCTAAGAAAATCTGACAAAACCAAACCTAGAGAAGTTATTTTTATAGCCTTGTTTATAGTTCCTTTGTTTATGCAGAGATAGGTCAGCTGAATTTAAATCTTTAAGCCCTTAAGTGTCACTTACGATGTTAGCTTGCAAAAAAGTGTAAAAAAAAAAAATCAGGACTTGTTACTTTACCTTCTATGTATGAGGTTTGAACAATCTTTTTTAAAAGCACATATAATTGATATCCACTTCTATTCAAAATCTAAATTAATTTCCTCTCTCTCTCTAGTGCACTGCCACTCTGAATACTTCCATCAGAGAGTGGTAAACCAGAAGCTTGCTGTGTTTGCACAAAATAACTGCTGCATTGTGCTGAAAAATATCCAACCTGCATTTCTTCTCAGTGTATGTTGTTTCATGCTGTATGGTCAATAAGTGTATAGATAATGAGGAAGCTTACCCCTCCTGTTACCCAAAGCTGCTTTTTTCTGAACCAAGAAACCTCTGTATAAAAACACAATTTTGCACTGATGAAGAAATTGCAGTGTGAACTGTCATTACAGGAAACTGTTTGCCTCCTGAGATTAGATGAGAATTTTTCATTATATAAGGGATAACACCATCAAGCAACATAAATATGTAAGTATAAAACATACTAATGATGTTCGATGATAATTCTGTGACCTCTCATTTGCTCTATCAGAACAGAACTGCAGAGGACTTCAAAGATCATTACAGCTGCCTGTCAGGTCAGATTATGTGAAGAGTGACTTTTCCAAATACAAAAGAAAAGGAGATAAACTAAAATACTGGGGAAGTAAATTGCAAAATATGTGTTCTGTGTTGTTATAGAGTGTCACTGTCTGAATGGTGATGTGATAAACCAAAGATTTGCTGACACTTAGGGAGCAGCACTGACAAAGTAATATTGGCCTTCCCACCCTAAAAGTAGCAACCTGACCAGCTCGATGTTAATTTATCAAAGTTGGCAGAAAAGCACCAGGGAAGATAGTAAGAAGGGAGAAGCATCTTAGTAGAACATTCACCATAAAGAAAACTAGAATCATGGTTTTTTTTGCAGCCACTGGGACAGTATGCTGGAAAAGAACAGAGATATTGTTGCTCAGGGAGTCTTGTCTTTTCACAGGGAGCTTCGCCCAGCTTTAAATTGTTGTCCATACAGTGATGTTAGAAACTATCTACTTGCATTCATCTTGAGTGGTTCTTTCCTGGTAGTGAGCGTAGAGACTTTCCCTTGTAGAATAAAGCCTTTTGAAAGTTTGTCTTATATTAAATTGTCTTGATCAGGTAGGAGAATAGGATGGAAATACCTTTCTTCTATTTTATTTTACTAATTGAGTCATCTTTGAACTCAGCCTTGGCTGGTGAGGAGCTGAAGTAGTAAGGCAAGAACTGAGGAAAACCAGGGTGTCTTCAAATCACTCTGAGACACAAGACCATAATGTCATGGCAACAGCCTCCTTGCAGCACGCATGCACACGTTGCATATAGAGTCTCTTAAAAATGACCAGATCTGCTTTTCTTCTCTGATTGATCATGCAGGAATTGGAAATCCTCCAAAGCTGCCCTGAGTTGCCTCCCAAATCAAGATATTCCCATCAAATCTGCTGGTATGCTAAGCACATCCACTCATGAAAACAAAGGGAGTCTCAGCCATGACCATGTTTGCAGATTCCCCTGGCTGTGTCCATGCTCTTCTTTTTCGTGTGGACACTAGCACAACAAAACACAATACTGACAGGAAGCTTATGTGAGACTCTGGCTTCAGTCATGGACTGGAGATAGCTTGAAGGAGTCCATGTCCTCAGGGCCACTGTCTCAGGCTCTCTGCTGACTCAGGAAGACAGTTTACATTTCAGGGTTATCTGGAGTCTCAAAAGATGTTTCTCTTTTACCTAGGGAAGAGATTTTGGAGCCAATGACTGCATCATGCAAAAGCAGAGAAAAAATAGAGAGATCCACTGTGTGTGATTCTTAGGAGTTTATTATGCACCTGAGCATATTACTCTAGAACAAGGAACCCTGTATAACCCATTTTATACAGGAAATTTATGATTGTCTAGTACAGTATACAGCATGATGTGTATAGGTGGCTGTGCAATGATGCAGTGAGCCAGATTGCTCAGTATCTGACTCTTCTTTGAGTTACACTCGTATTGATTGCATGGAAGTTCATGGGATTACGCCAGTGTAAAATTAGTCTGGGATTATAATCAGGTGAGGAGACTTTAATTAAGTTACATTCTTAATCAGTACTGAAATCTTTTTAACAGGAAAGTAGTTTTCTGCAAAACCAATTCTCCATGTTACTACATATCTCCCTTTCTATAAATTTCTTCTGAAGTTCAGTTTGGTTTATATACTGTGTGGATCCTTGTGTACTACATCTGTCCTACATGGTATATACTGTCAACTTCTCATGCTAAGGAGATGAGGTTAGGCCTGCTTGTCTCTGAGCAGGTTCTGACTTGCAAGCTATTGTCACACAAAGGATGTTTCCTCCAATCCTTGACAAACATTAATTTTCTTGAACCTTCTTGATGAAGATTTTTGTTTTGACTAGAAAATCTTTATGCAACAAAGACTGATTAACTGTTAATACTTGAGTTTAACAGGCATAGATCCTGTGGCTGTGTTTTAGTATCATTATTTATGAGGAGGAGTGGAATGCAGCTGCACAATTTAGAAGGTGGGTGAGCTTTCTGGTAGTGTTCACAGCTTTGTCCCACAAGCAATTGTGCCAGGACATCTGAAAAATGGCACCATTTGCTGGTGGAAGAAAGAAATGGTGGTTGGAGTCAAAGGGTGTGGGTTAAGATAAGACCAGTGACCAACACTTTACACTGTGAAGCTACAGCCCAAGAGTCTCGGGAAGATGTTACAGAGACACGGGGACCCTTGGGCAGAAAATGTGTCAGAGGGACATACTTTTAGAGGAGAGAAGTTTTAAACTCCAAAGCTATCTCAGGGAGAAGTAAACTAAGAACTATCTGCTAAGGAAGGAGATAGATTTCCATGACTTAGAAGGCTACCCATTCAAAAGAAAAAGGAAGAAATTGTTCCTAAATGACACCTCTCATAAGCTGGAAAGGTACTCGGAGGGATCAGGCAACAGATAGTAGACATTATTTGTTTCATTAGCATGGAACACTTCTCGTGTTAGTCAGAGTAAATAGTAATTTATGAGGTTAATTTCAAATAGAGACTCCCCACAAAACTGGAGTTCTGGAAAAGGAGATATTTAGGGTATGGGAAATTAGAAGTGGCACTTCTAAACCTGGGACATAGGGTGCATGAACTGTGAAGTCCTGTTTTTTGAGAGTATATAAAAAGATATTGTGGCCCTGCAATGAGCCAAGGCTATCCCTGCTCAAACCACCATCTACAGGGTCAACAAGTCAGTGTCAGGGACATTTAGCAGGAAGACAAGTGACAGGTTCCTTTAGGAACATTTTTGAAAGCTACAGAACAAAGTTGCACTAGTAACAGAAAAACTGATGGGTTGATTGTGAAAAGCAAAATTATACTGTTATCTGGTATGTTACCAGTAGCCTGAATATCTGCAGTTGTGTGAATGTTATTTCATTCAGTTTTCTTCAGATAACACCCATTCCTTTTCATGTAGTCCTAAATCAATGGAAGAACAGTTTTTTCACAGAAGAGCTTGAGAGAAACAAGTATAAATTATGGCCATTAATGAATGATTTGTTGGAAACTGTATTAAATGGCAACATCAGCCCACAAATAAGCTTTGAAATGTTCTTATTCTGAGTCTGTGTAGATGGGCAGTTTGCTATGTAATCAGTTTTCACAGCCACCCTTTTAGTGAAGGTCACTTTTCTTATAACTGTGCTCTTGTTTTTCAGATTTGTATTTCACATCTTCTCTGAAATGCTGCATGTAGTAGTTCAGTGACCAAAAAAGAGACAACTCAGAAAATACAGCAAGATTAAGATCATATGCACTTTGAATGGGGTTTTCAACAAATATAATACTCTGGGAATGTCAATAAAAGATAGAAATACAGCTGAAGAGAAGGTATCTAGAAACTAGTGAGTGATGGAGCTTGAGACTATTATTCTAGCTATTCTGTGAAGCTTACACTTGTGTTGTGACCTAAGTAAATTACAGCAGCGGTGTTCTTCCATGCAATTAAAAAGAAGTCTCATATTAAAGTAGAAGAGTGATATGACAACTATGCAAATCTAGGATGATGCCACCCAAAACACTTTATGGTCTTCCTAGCATGTAGATACTACACTGGAGAACATACAGAGATTAACTACCAAAGTGATACAGAGAGCAGAGTATAAAACATATGGGAAAATATCAGAGGAACTGAATTTATACAGAGATCACTCACTGGGGACATTACCATTATGTAGAAGTGCATTTAATGAAGTAAGGGAATTCTTCACATTAGTACAAGAAGGTAGAACACGAACAGCAGCCTCAAACAAAGGAAGAAAAAGTTTAGGTTAGATACCATGATTTTTTTCCTTAAAAAAGACAAGCTAGGTATTAAAATAAGATGCCCAATGAGAGTCTGTCTCCTCAAGATATGAGCAAGAGTAGATAAAACTTAACAGGGGAGAGGATGGTACTGCCACTCAAGGTGGAGGTATCAGTTTGAGCCTTGCCAGCCCTCCTGAACTAATAAGCCACATCTGAAAGTAGTGGAGAGTGATGGTACGTGTGCTGTGCCCCTTGGCCACCCCTAGCGTGAGGAAATTGCCAGCTGCTTCCAGGAGAAGAGTAACACTGGGTCACCAGCATACTACAGCCTCCATACTGATCAGGTGAGGAAGAGCCACGCATTTCTGAGGATTTAGATGACTCAGGAGTTTTCTTCCAGTCCTTTGTCCTTGGTTCCCAATGGTCTATGAATCACGTATCTTACTTAATATATAAAGACTAAGGTTATGTTCTGTGATGCAATAAAGCAATGAAAGACAAGGAGGGATGGATTAAAAAAAAACCTGGCAAAATGAAGACTTGCGTGTGGCACCTGTATTGACATTACACATAGAGATTTCAAAGTACCTTACAATAGCATAAGAAAGCCTTGATAGACCATGTTTCAGGGCATCTTCACAGTGAGTTGAGGATGGCCAAATTAGTTTCAAGTAATGAAAGAACACATGAATAATCTCAAGAGGAGATGCAGATTTTTTTCTGTTGCTGTGCACCATTTTTGATTCTGTGCACAAATTCTGAAGGGCTTTTATAGATTTTTTATGTCCTTATATTAAAGTCTATTCAGTTTAGCAAGAGAGTTTTCCTTTAGTTTTCACAAGTCTAGTTAAACAAAACTCAAAAGGCTGAAGAAACAAACTTTTGCTGTTGAGGAAATCTCTAGAAAGTATAAAACAGTGTCCTATTAAGATCTGATACTTCAGACATAAAATCTCGACCGTGCCCCATTAGAAATCTTCCATTTCCAGCTACACCTTTCAGTAGCCCTTTCTAATCCTGCTGGGTTGTAAAATACTGGACCTTAAATGGGCTATTCTGTGTACGCTGTTAGCTCCGGGACTTGAGTTGGTTGTATTTTTTTAGAGGAGATGAGGTGGAACAAGACAGTTTCCACTTAAGAGGGAGAAAAAGAAATGTTACTCTGCTAGTTGCTTTTTTTTTTTGGTTGTTTTAATGGCAACCTTTCTGAAGTTACTCACAGAAGTTTAGAATATTAGAACAAATCCAGGCAGGATAGTGCAGGTGAGGCATTGAAAGACACAGGATAAATACAATATATCACATGAATTTAACCAGACCTAGAGGGTATCTCCCTGCCAAGTGTGATTTGATTCATGTGGACACATACACATGTACGCGTGCACACGCAGGCTTGAGTGTGTGCATGTGTGTATGAGAGAAATTTCTTCTGTGCTTTGTACTGAGAGTATTCGTTGGAAATGATGTATGAAATGAAATCCCCATGCTCACGGCACGAAGGGAATATCAGACAGAACTTCACAATCACTGCAGAGATAGGCTTTGCTATTGGCAGATCAAACACAGCCAGAAGAGCAAACCAACCTGAAAGACTCTGGGGAAAATAAATATATTTTTTTTAAGTTATAAAATAATGTTCCCACCATTTTAATATCATTTCTCCCATTTTCTCTCCCTCTGGCATTCCCCTGGGCAGCCAGCTACATTAGCTGGAGCCTTAGAGAGAGAAAAGCCCGCCCCATACAGATTTCCCCTTAAAAGCCCTTCACAATGTGTTAAAATTACATTTTGAATAACACTCTCGAGCTTTTTTTTATTAATTTTTTAACATGTTTTTGCCATCTGAGAATTTCTTCACAGCAGTAGTAGTGGGAGGTCATATGGAAAACAGGGGGTTGTGCTCTTTTCTCCTCCATGTTCGCAAGTACCATGCATTTGATGTTGCCTCCTTGAGAATCCAAAATAAATTAAAATGTCTCCTAGCTATGTTATGAGTTGTAAGGGGAATCTATGACTAAAGGAGTGGCTTTCTCAGGTCTTTCCATCGGCTATTTCTGGGCTGTAAGAAACCATCTCAGGGAAGGAGCACGTATGGACATACCATCTTCTGGGGTAGTGGGGCTTCCTTCTACCCATTGCTGATACTCAAACACACCTTAGCATTTCTAGACCGCTCCGTTCATGGTGAGATCATTTCAGCTTGGCTATAGATTGCTGAAGAAGGACGTTTATTTATAATACACAGCGTAGGAAATTAGGCCATTGTACTTCTGCACAGGGGAAAGATTCATAAAAAGTCACACAGAATTATTCTTATATAAGTGACAATGACATCGTTGTAAGGAGGAAGCAGAACTTTATTTGTCTTACTTAAAATGATATATAGAGCACTTGTCTGTTTATTCCACTGCAAACAGCTTCTGCAAAAACAGCAGTAATTCCCTAGGGGGTTCTGCTGATAGTTATAAGTTACTTGAGCAAAATCTCTCAAGTGAGCTACTGCCTTACAGGTAGCCATTATTCTAGATTCAAAGGGCTTTTTGTTGTTTTTGTTTGTTTGTTTGGTTTTTAAAATTATATTCTGTGTAATATTGCTTTTTAAAATATAAATTGTGTCATAACACCGCTACTTTTCAAGTAGGTAAGTATCCATATCTAAATCAAAGGATGCACTGCCAAAGGAGAAACCAGTCAATAAATTTGCTTCATAATCAAATCTGGCTCAGGTTAAAGCAAAGTTAGTTTGATGGATTCAGCTGAAACCTGGTAAATAGCAGTCTACATAATTAAGCTGCTCTACCTTCATGTAGTCTCCCTGGAAGCTTATGGGCATCTCAAAGGCACAAGAGTGACAATCAGGAGCTAAGCCGAGGAAATGAACAGGCAATATTGCCCACCCAGATGTCATTCCTTACCCCTATTACCATTGTCTCACCCCTCAGAAGGATTAGCAGAATTTGTCTTCAATTCTTTGACGGGACCACAACATCTTCCTCTAATTTAAGGATAGATTCTGGGTCTGAAAATCAAATAACTAATATTATGCAGTGGGCAAAAATCAACACTGAAACTTGGTCTTGCTCTCTTTTTCTCATTTACGCATACTTGTGAGCCTATTGTCTATGAAGTCTCAGCCTTCAGCAGCACATTTAGAGAGTGTTTTTGAACAGATGACAGGAAGAAAAGAAATAGAAAAGCAGGATAAAAACAAGCCTTGTAGTTCTCACAAACAGTTTGCATTTTTTTTCAGGGAGGGAGGAAAAAGAGTAATGAACTATCTGATGAGGCCAAAAGGAATGAGAATTGGCACTGAAGCTGACATGGGTTTGCACCATATTCTTATTTTTAATTAATTGCAGTCATCAAACTATTTCTTCAACTAACTCAGCTTTCCATAGCCCATATTCATTCTTGATTGCTATTTTTATGGTTGTTCAGAAAGAAAGTAAAAACTGCAAGGTCTGTAGTTTGTTTTTAGTGGTTTAGTCTCAAAAAAGAGGTTTTCAAAAGTTGCAAATGTGTGAAGTTTGGCTTAATTTATTGATTGGGAAAAAAAACCAAAACCAAATTAATTTCCAGGAAATTAATGCAATATTTCTATTTTATTTTGAGAAGTCATCATAATTTCTTGACTATATTTGGTTCTTTGGTGACCCAAGGAAAATCTCTTTCACTATGGCAAAGCTTCTTATTCTAATAATAATTACCTGCTTCACAGCAGTGTGGTAAGATTCAGTTAATTAGTGTTTTCAAAGTGCTTTGAGATCCTAGGACGGAAGATGTAATAGAAATGCAAAGTATTATTATTATTCAGAGTTAACAACCAAATTTCAACCATTTGCACTTATCCATCTTAACAGCATGTACTCGGGGGAAGAAAACACATAACTTGTCAGCAGACAGTCCTCTTAATGTGGGTTATAAAACCACCTTCTTGATTACCATCTGGAGTAACATTCTCAAGTGAGGGATAGCAGATGTGTGCGCATGGAGAGATGCGTCCCACTTTCCCAATCCATTGGACACATCAGTGTTACCACACTGTACCCATCCAGCCTGGGATTGTGCCTCCGAAGCCTTCCATCTCTTGATGCTTAAGGGCGAACATGAGCCACTCTTGCCCTTCCCTCCATCTCTTCAGGAAAAATAAAACCTCAAGAAAACTCCCCCTTCCTCCTTCCACTTCCCGTTTTCATAATAACAACGCAGCAGCCGACTGTGCAATGCTCTACAGTGGATGAAAATGTCTTCCTGACCCCTGTGTGCAATTAGTTTCCTCCCAGGAGCATGAGATTTGATTATTTTTGCCGTTATCTTCGCTTGTACAGCCACAAGTGTTATTATCTCGTCTCCATTTTTCAGATAGGCTTTTTTCCCTCTTGAAGATTAGCCTGAAGCTTCCAGAGCCCTTGCAGCAAGGTGCCCTGTGGTGCCCCGCAGGGTGTGCTGCCTCTCGGAGAGGGGAGCAGCGTCAGCCGGCGGTCGGCTTTCACATCACTTCTGGCCCCTCAGACATCTCCAGACGCCTGCTGGGCATGGGTGGGGATCTCTACAGGGACATGGAAGTTTGTGAACGACCTGCAGAAGAGAAATTTGACGGGGTTTAATGAGAAGAAATGGGTGGTGTGATTTAATTTAATTCTGTTCAGACTCTGCTGCCATCCTGCCCCTTTTTACAGAATGAGGAGGCAGGCACCTGAGAAGAGTTACTCTGCAACTCTCGCCCATGGAAAGCCAGCAATGAGCACACATGGTTTCATGGAATATTAAATGCACAGCCCTAGTGCCATTTTATTTACATTCCTTGGGTGGGAAGAAAATTTAGGCAATCCTACTCTCGGGACAGGAGCATCAGCCCTTCCAAGCACCACACAGTGTGCTAACAGGTCCCCACCAAAAAGTGGCACAGGCAGGAAGCAAGCATGCACAGCTGTGAAGGACGGCACGGGCTGTGTTGTCAGAAAGGCTTGTGCCATTTTATCCACAGGTTTGGGGCAACACAGCAATTCCCAGAGGTGCCGTGTCCCAGGTGCCATCCATTTCATGGCTGCTCTCTCTGCCACTCTGTGTTTTATGGGCAGGTGAGGCCAATAAAACACCTCATACATTCAGCGGGAGCCTCTCTGCTGACACAGGCAGGCTTTGGACCAGGCCCCTGTGGTCTGCTCTAAGTCAGATGCCGACATGTTCAAACTTCAGATGTGGGAGTGCTGGAAAACTTAACTAAGTGCATATGAGCTGCTGTAAGAAATGCACTAACAAAATGTTTATTAAATGAGCCACTTCCCTGTCTTACTTTCAAATTGCATTAAAAAGGAAAAGATTTACAAGTGACAGAAAACCATATGCGTTGCAATGATCTCACAAAGCAGGAGAAAAGCTTGTTTTGGTCTAGCAGGTCTTCTTGTACTGCCACGTGTTTTTTTTGATGGTGAGCTGGGGTTCAAAGGAACATGGTGTATTTATCACTGCCATAGTTAATTCTATCATGAGAAAATATAAACAACCTTCTCCCATATTAGCAATGTTTACCTCATATTGCTTTAGCATTCATTTTCACTAATATGATACAAAAGTTTAATTATGTATAAGTGTTTTTTAATGTTAAGTAAGTGAAAACAGGTGGGTAATTTACCTCTGGCTCTTTACAGATTGGAGCTGGCATTTCAAAAGGAAGATGCTGGACTCTTTCTTCTGTTCTTTAATATGTAATACTTTTTATTTTCCTGGTGTCTGCTGCTAGTGTTTAAAGTTTATACCGCCAAGTCAAAGACATAAGTGCTGCCATTGTTTTGGAGTCAGCAGAATGAAACATTTGTTTAGAAAGCTTTCAACTAGCCATGGAATGAATGCATTTGATGTGAAGATGGATATTCTTTATTCGTATTTGTGTTAAGACGGGACGTTTTGCTTGTGTGAGTTACTTAGGAGCTAGTGTGTGCTCCTGGGGCATGATCTCTCCTGGAAGAGAGAACCCTAAAATGGAGGACACAAGACCAGTGCCGACCGGTGGTTTCTGTGTTGTAAGATGGAGGATGTGTGGGTTTTACACCAAATTTAGTGGCTATCCCATTTCTACTTTTACCATGGTGTACATTTTTATTCATCCTTTCCTATGAATACAGTAATGCCCAGAAACCCCAAATGAGAGATATCATACCATGAAAAAAACATATAATACACAAACAGAGAGAGTTTTGACCCAGCAAGCAGCCCATCTGTATGTGGATGGTCTCCTATGTAATGGATGGGAAGAGGCTCAGGAAGCAGTGAGGTCAATGGGCTTTGCAGGGTCGCACAGGTCAGGCCCCACAGGGAGACCCAGTGCTCCTGCATCCGCTCCATTACACTATGTGGCTTCTTGTACGCAGGATTGAGCTTAATTTTCACTTCAAGAGAGTTTTGACTCCCAGCCTAGTGTTGCGAGATTCTTTCTTTTAATCTTTGTTCCTTTTTTTAGAATTCCTTTCTTTGAAACATTTTGCTTAGTAGCAATTGCTGTTAAAATTTCACAGAACATTTGCAAAAGTGACAGCCTAATTCTAGAAAATTTGAAACATTTAAAAAGGATTTGTACAGAATTTTGGTGCTGAAAAGCTTTGTTAGTGAAGTTTTGTTCACTGAAGTTAACTAGGTAATATTTACAAAGCAGAGACCTTAAATCTGAGTGTGCTTTGCTTCCATGCCTTTCCTTGCTATATTTGGCATAACTGGAGGAAAAATTGTATATCAGAGATTCTGTTTTAACGCAACAGATGGAGATTTCAAAGACCTTAGAAACAGTGTGGAAAACATTGGCTGAAAATTAGGAAATTTCCAGTGAAAACCCTAGGAAAAAAAAATATATATCAGGTAGCATAAACCAGCTATTAACATTTGCTTTTACACTAAATCAGGGCAGTAATTAGCTCTCATAGCTGCAAAAAAAGTGAAATTTTACAGTGTCTCCCTGTTTCCTATTCAAAATAGACCTAGATATTTCCAAGTGGGCTGCTTCTCCATGGGCATCGGAGGAGTCCACCCACAAGAGGCTTCTCAAAACCTTCTTTGGGGAAGCCCACGTGCCCATGGCCATTGTGTGCACATCCACTCCGGAGAGCTCATGAGCAAAAAGGGCAACAAAACCAGCCACATATGAGCAAGGCCATGGATATTCAAAGCATCCCTCCTTTTGGGATAGTGGAAAAGGATGCACAGCTCCATGGGGCTGGTGGGGACTATAGGTCCCTGACAGCCACTGAGGCAGTGTGTTGAGCTGTTGGGGGTGAGGACCACTGTCCTCACCCCCAGTCCAGCTAACAGCTCCATTCCATTCCCAGCCCTCTCCTTCCCTTCTTTCAGGCTGTAGCCTTTCTTCGTTATTTTCCTCTGGGGCTGCAGTTTTTCCTGGTTAGCCACAGACAGTATATAAAACACATTTTACTAAAGTTCTTCCAACAAAAACTTCATTGAAACAACTTTTAAAGTTGTGAAAAAAATAACAGGAAATTCACACTTAGGCCCTTGAGGATGAAACATGACATATGTCTTCCAACACATAGGCACAATGGGGTGCACTATAAAAGTAAATAAGGATCACACCATGGTGCCTAGCTGTTGGAGGACATGTCTTTTGCCATTAAGTTATCATTTCCTTACTTTTTTGTCCAAGCTCCCATGTACTTTTAATTGTTGACTCCAGTGACTAAATTAATCTTCTTTCTTTTATTTTAATAAAGCAATGTGTGACCTGCCTTAAGGTTAGAGACTGAAAATTAGCACAAGCATTAACATTTAATATACCAACCAAAATTAAGATTTACATTGCGAACGGATAGGCAGTCTAAATTTAGGCTGCTCACAAAATGAGGCTATACACAAATGTATTTCATTAATTATATATGTCTAGAAGAACTTAAATACAGCCAACATTTATGCATGCTGAGTACATGTGCCAAAAATGTTACAGTCTTGTATGGTGAAAGCAGTTTTAATTTGCATGTGCAGTGTATTTTTTCAATAAAAAGGGAAAAAATTCCCTAAAATCTGCACATGCTTTCATTCTTCATTTAAAATATTGGCAAAGTAGATTTTGAGAGTAACAATCATAGACTTCACTATTAATATCCAAGATGTATTTCATTCATTTGAAAGCATCCCTTGTGAAATATTATCACCCATTTGGACACTTTTCATTCTCCAAAATGATCAGCTCTGGGGATTGCCTTCCTTTTGGGGGTTCTGGTGCATTTTTAAGGCCAAGTCATTACTCAGAATGTGATAGAGAGGTAGAAACACAGTTGACTCTGGGGGTTCATTGGTTTGTTCTCCCACACAGCAAAATAGCACACAGCCCATTGATAAAGTTACGTCACTTATTACTGGAACATATTTGTGAATCTTTATTTAAGAGATCCATTTACAGATGAAAGTGTGCACTTCAGGAGCCTCAGGCTTCTCTGGGAAAGCCAGCCTTGGTCCAAGAAGAGGACCTTCTGTCCTCCTTCTGGCTCTGCAGAGATTGTTGCATCTTGGAGTTCCTGCAAACTATGAATCCTTAGAAGCCCCATATTTTTGCTTGATAATGAAATAGCAATTTACTCTTCAGCTAAACTGAGGTACTACAGGATGACCATCACTGTCAGGTTAAAAAAGGTATTTCTACATTCCTACCTGACCATGAACATTTTTCACATTAAAAAGGGTTAGCTGTTGAACCAAAGACCCAGTAATCTGCTGCTAGTTCCAAGGTACTTACCCAGATTGCTGGGCTGAGACTAGGTGTGCTGCATTTGTAACTGGTTCAACTTCCATGCCTGGGTCTGATCTGCAAAGGGACCTACCCATCCTCCTGGCTGCGGATTAGGGGCTAGAAAGGAAGATAACTGACAACCTCAACTAAAGGAGAACATAAATATACCTGTGAATTGTGGCGTAAACAGTTGCTGAGTGATTAAGAGCCATGTAAAGCTGAACCACTTAATCAGTTTTTAAAGCAGTTTGTTGCAAGCATCCTGCAAGTGACAGATTTTTTCTGCTATATAACAAAACATAAAATGAAAGGAACTTTTCTTCCCTTATGACAGCTTAAAGTGCTGTGCTGTCTTTTTTTCCCCCAGACTCTGAAGTGGTGTCACTTCAGGAGAATAGCTCTGCCCAGGAGGGACCAGCATGTGAAGGGGACTCATCTCCTCCCTGACTGGCACGCTGCATTACAGAGACCCACACTGATGAGACTGATCCTTTGGCAAAGGAAAGTGGAGGTTAAATACCAGGGATTAAAAATTCTCAGGGTCAAGTCTTTTATGGGAAAGCATGTTTAGCAAAAGTGTGCCTAAAAAGAGGGATGCCCAGGCTAGCAGGACAGACTGTGCTTCCAGTGATGAACACATGTTCCTGAAAGCCACCCCACATGTGAACGTTGCCCCTAGGGCAAGTGTCTGCTATAACTATCAGATTGCAGTCTAGCCCTGAATGACAACAGTAAATGTGCTTTCTGTACTGCCCAGAAAATTTGTAATACCCCTTCTATTTTCTGTACTATATTACAGAGGAACCAGGGCTTTCACCACTGAAGTACTATGGGACAGAAGAAAGTTGCCCATCAAAACTGAGGAATACTAGACACAAGGTTTACCACAGACAATCAGAGAGATGTTTATGTAGACAGAAATAAAGTTTCTAATCTATATCTAGCATCCTTTCTATTACAAACTCTTTTTATCTGTTCCTCAGAAATTATACAAGAGGGAAAGGCTTAATACTCAGAGTCCAAAACATTGTCCACCAAGGGAGCAAAAGCAATCTTCTGTCTTTGGAGGGTGGGAGCACTTCCCCACAGGAAAAGAATGATGCCACTGCTTTATACTTAGGTTGTCGGAAGAAAACAGGGGCCATCAGATAAGGAAGGAATCTTTCCTCTCCACCCCTGCAAGAGAGAAGCAGAGCCAGATGCCAGGATTGAGCAGCAGCTGCTTATCGTTTTGTCCAATTCCATGGTAGCTCTCATGTGGTATCTGCAGAGGAAATTAGTGTATCTAGGAAAGTGGCTAGATCTCTAAAGAAAGAGTTTGCTCTTCTTCTGTAAGGCTGCTTCTTGGGAAAGAGATAAGCAGAGCAGCCAAAACTTCAGAAAATGAATCATGGGATGTGAAGTGTCCTTTCTGAAACTACTTGGATCAGTTAGAATGAGTCCAGAAGAGGGCCAAGAGGATGATCCGAGGGCTGGAGCACCTCTCCTATGAGGACAGGCTGAGAGAGTTGGGACTGTTCAGCCTGGAGAAGAGAAGGCTCTGGGGAGAACTTATAGCGGCCTTCCAGTACCTGAAGGGGCCTACAGGAAAGCTGAGGAGGGACTTTTTACAAGGGTAGGTAGTGATAGAACAAGGGTAAATGGCTTTAAACTGGAAAAGGGTAGGTTTAGATTAGACATTAGGAAGAAATTTTTCACTGTGAGGGTGGTCAGACACTGGAACAGGTTGCCCAGGGAAGCTGTGGATGCCCCCTCCCTGGAAGTGTTCAAGGCCAGGTTGGATGAGGCTTTGAGCAACCTGGTCTAGTGGAAAGGTGTCCCTCATCATGGCAGGGGGGTTGGAACTAGATGATCTTTAAGGCTGCTTCCAACCAAACCATTCTGTGGTTCTGTGATTTTGTGAAGCAAATTGTTGACATTTCTATCTTATTGCTAGCAGATGCATAGCAAGGCTTGGTTTGACAAAGAAATGAGCATGAGATAAAGTAATGGGAAACTGTCCAAAGGAATTTGAAGAGTCATTTGGAGCTGGAGCTGGAGCTGGAGCTGGAGTGATATGGCACTTTCTATTTAAGAGGTGTTTTGATCAGAATCCTATCTGAATCAGACCTTAGGGCTGATGTTTGAAAAAAGTTTTGTATTGCGCTTTTAAGTTTTGATTCAAATCATCTCCAGGTCTGAACAAGTACACATCAAGAACTTTTACACAGGCAAACTTCACTGAGTTTCATGTTGAATCTGCAGTGCTGGGTAGCACCAACATTTATTAGCTTATCTTTCATACTGTCTCTTAAACTTGGGACATCTTATTGACTGACAAAGCTTCTACCCTCTCCTTCAAGCCTCTCCTTAAGAAAAATCTCCACTTTGTTTTTACACAAGTTAAGCAACAGCAAGTTGGGGAAATAGGTAGGAAAAAGGAATATTCAATATAGATAACTGGGACTATTACAAAACTCCTTGCACATACTCCTGAGAAATAATATACTGTATACTCATCTCCAGACTTTCATGCATTACTCATTTGCCTAGATTGTCTTCTTTCTACATGTTGGCATCTAGCTCTGTGACTAAGGGTTTTCTGCTGTTTTGTAACAGCTGGATGTGAGGACTGAATTAGAAGCAAAGTACTTACATAGCATAGCAGCCTTTCAGAAACTGCCTAAGGTGGGACTGGGATCTAGACCTCACAGTCCCCCTGAATGGAAGAACTGGGTCCCTGAGAGGATGGGAAGAAGGATGCTCTGCGAGTGCATCTTTTGGGATTGGTGTGAAGATCTGGATAGGAAGGGCAGAATATGCTTCTGTTCCATCTTATGTGGGTGTGGTATGGGAAGGGCTTTACTGTCATGACTGCCCACACACTTCTTATAACCAGCTGCCTCTAGGGGCTCTCCATGCTCACTAAGCCCCTGCCTGGTATTTATCTGTGCCTGGAGAAGAGGATGAGTACCTCTATTTTTGGTTCCTTCTCTTCCTCCTGTGGCACTGGGGTGGCTTCTTCATGCTCTTGCTAGAACCTTGGAACTCTAACGTGCAGATCTCTGCTGGTTGTTTCCTCAGAGGTGATCAGTCACCCCACTCCACTGGCTTCTTCTTCCCACTCCTCTGCCTGGCATGAAGGCTGTCTCTCAGGTACCTCCTGCCTTTGTGCTCTGCTGCTGCTCTCAGACTCTCCTTCTGTCATCTTGGTACTTATCTCTTTCTGCAGGTGGTAGCTGGTTATGAAGAGCCCCTGCTGCTCTTTCCTCCCCCAGGGATGGATTTTCTAGGGCACATCTCTGACCTCAGGTTTTTTGTGGACAGAAGAATTGTCTTGTCAGATATTTGGCTTTGCTCCCAAGAAGACATACTTTCCCTGGGACCTTTTTCTAAAGAGTTATTGGCTTTTATGTCAACCTACTGCTCTTACATTGTGAATCACTGACCAGCTCCCCAGAGGACATATGGTTCTTCAGGTATAGTGGGATGAGTACAGCAGCCCCAGACTGTCTGACTGCACTCCTAGCATGGCAAGGTAGCATTATGACTGCTCTTTAAAACTGCAAAATAAATAAGAATTAGGGAAATTACATTGACTTCACATTCAATGTCTCTTTAATGAACTGGGTCTCTGTTTTATAAGCCAGTACACAGCTTGTCCCTATAAATACCTCTGTGATCCAGTACGAAAAAAGTGTACACCAGAGATGCGAAGATTTTGTCTTCCTTGTAGCTCACCAAGGAAGTATGCTTTACAGTGAGAACAGCATTGTTATACATTTAAATCAGGCAGTCCTTGTAGTCAGCAACTTGTGATGGTAAAATACGAGTGTTGCCTCCATATTGTCTATGGTACCAGCATGCAGGCTGCAGCCCCAACCCAAGCAGCGGGGACAGCATCCACAGTGCCTTTCATGTTCACTTCCCTAGTCCCTGATAGCTGCTTGAAGCTTTAGGAGGGAGATGGCTGCAGTGATAGCTGTGGGCCCTGGGTAGTAATGCACTTGTTATCATAGATACCTCAGGTTTTGTTGCCACCATAAGCGCTCTTTCAAGAGGAGTTGTTGATGTTTACAAGCATGGCCTTGCATGAAGAGTTTTAGGCCATTAGTAGTCTTCTATATTAGAAGACATAAAGGGTAGCTTAGAATAACAACAAGTTATAACGCTCATTCTTGTTTCAGCTCTATGCTAATTGTCTACGATGTGGTAAGAGTTTCTGATAATAGCTTTTCAAATGCTTAAAAATACCTGTTCTGCTTTTTGGTTGCTTCTGACTGGAAAAGTCTGTCTTCATGGAGACCCTTCGGAGAAACCCTGTAACTTCACTGTTGCCTTAGTTTATATTTGGACATCAAGCTAAGAAGGTTAAACTATGCACAGCCTATGCACGGATTTGAGGCTAGAAAATAATCAAAGACTCATTAAAAAGCTTAAGTCAACTCCATGAACAGAACTGGGATGTATTGCTTCTTTCTGGAGCTCTTTTCAGAGCTTCCATGCAGATAAGGCAATTTGCTCTGACACTGGTGCACAGGTGAAAATTTGTTCTTGCCTGTAGCAGCTGGGTGTGAGCTCTGTATTATGAGGCCTGTATTAAAAGCATTCTCACAGCATTGCTTGTCTTCAAGGGAGGTTTCAAAGAGGGGTGGGCAGGCAAACTACAGAAAACTAAGAGAAGAACACTCACCTAGAAATTTCTGTTTAACACTTTCAGAGTGCTGGAGAGCCATAAAGGTCAGACGCTAAAGGAGAAACCTTTCCTTTGGAAAGAAGACCTGATCTCTCTGAGCAAAGACAGTGAGAACTGCCCAGTAATGCACCTGGAGGGAGCCTGGATCAGGACAGGAGGCCAGGAGAAAGCTGTCACCCCCAGTGAGGATACCAGTGGACCATGCAGCCATGACACTCTTATCTAGCAACAGTCTGATGGACTCATGCCAACAGTGGCACTTAAAACACTGTCTCTTCAAACACTCACATTTCTTAGCTTGTTCTCTGGACCATTTTTATTTAGGGTTGTTGAGAAAGATGAAGAAAATGTATTAAATACTTTTACCGAGGTGTGGAAGAAAATACCATTGCTAAACCACATTTTCCTTTTTCTCTCCCACCTGTATTTTTTTTTTACTATTTTGACTGTAGGTATCTTTGGAGCAAGTCCCATCTGCTAATCTGTGTTGACATTTCCTTGTAAAAAAGAACTTTTTTTTTTCCACTGGAGCTTAGACACTTTCTTTGCTACTCACAGCTAGGAATGAAAAAGAAAAAGCCATGTTCACACAATTTTTGGTCTAGTTAGCATCACACAGGAGTTTGCTAGATCAAAGCAAATTCAGTATTCTTCCTTCAATATTTCAGTTTGTTTCAGTTCAGATGCTGTAATGTGAGCAGTCATCACTGTGACATAGTGGAAACTTAAACATGAGAGGTTATAAAGATAAATTTTATGTTGGCAGAAAAGGTCTGAAGGAGTCTTTATTCCCCCAGATATTCCAGGAAAAGTGGGGTTCATCCCACCTGACTCTCAGTACATATATTCTAGACACAGACTCTGGTTGTGTAGGCATCCTTTGGAGTCAAAAGAAGGAAACAGACCTATCAACAGTACATCTCATCGCCTCTGTTTTTGACATCTACCTTAGGAACTGCAATCTGTCATTTTTTTTCTTCTTACAAAGTGGGTCTAGATTTGTAGGTCAGTGCTAAGACTGGAAATATCTAAAGCTGAACAGAGAAGTCTCACTTTAGCAATGTATGTACCAGCCCCTGTATAATTTGGAAAAACGTGTGTGGGAAGGAAGACTTTGGAAGAGAAACAATTATATCAATCTATATGTCTGCTGTGAGGATGCTACAGATGTGGCTGTGCAATAAGCAATAATGTTAATAAAGAGAAGGTTTATTCCTACTGACATGGGATCCATATGGTACATGAATATGATGCTAGTGAGATCCACAGGACACAAGAAAATGTGATTAACTGCTGAAAACAATAACCAGAAGAGAAGCTAAAGAGCTACACAATCCACTGTCTAGAATTATCTTACCATTATTCTAATGACCCCCCTGATATTTCACAAACCTTGATGACATTGGTGATCTCTTGTACTCTTGCTCTTTCCATGGCACATTATAGTTGTTGGTCCTCTCCTATAATATGATGCAAGGAGGTAAAAAATTCTTTCAGCTTGAGTGAAGCTAATGTTCTGTTGATCCTTCTGGGTGAGTTGTCAACTTCAGGGATGGATGCCTGTTCTTGGAAAAGGCTGGACATAATGATACTGGGGATTTCTTGAATGTTTCTAGCTTCTGATGTTCCTACCTCCTGGAAGAGAGGACAGATACCAACCAAATATTGCCTTCAAGGTACAGCACAAACATTGTGACAGGCAGTGCTCACACCAGGCAAAAGCCTCAGCCTATGAACAGCAGGAAAGGGATAATATCTGAATGTGTTAACTCCCAGAAGGGGAAAAAAATAGCAATGCTTGCAGAGTCTAAGGGCATGGACCTGCTCAGAGGACAGAAGGCTCTACCAACAGGCTGTCTACCAACAGGCTGTTGACAGATTTGGAGATTCAATTACCATGCATGGCAGAAGGAAGAAACTAGACATTTGCAGCTATACTATTAAACTGATGACCAATTAAATCCCAACTGGATTGTATAACAGCTACAAGACATTTCCAACAACACTGAAAAGTCATTATACTAGGCAGAAGTATGACCAAGCGCTGGTAACATACATTCTAAACCATTTTGACATCAGTGGAAAACATACATTGCTGAAGAGAAACAAACAAACAAGGGCCGTTATAACTTCTTTAGACAATATGCTAGGGGAAAGGGGAAGGAGATGATCTACTGCTGGGTCACTGGTAGAACAGAGCATAGGTTTAACCATATCACAACACTAAAATGCACTTGAGAGAGGAGACATGGCCCAGGCTGGCGTTCTAGCAGCTCATAGGCACAAGTTTCTCAGACATCAACAGCTTGAGGGCAATATGAAGTTAGATCGCCAAGTGAAGCCCTTGGAAAATGTGAAAACACGGGATCCCATTGACTCTGGTAGAGCTTCTGCAGAAGGAGGCAGCAACACCGCAAAGATGCTTCTGTACAGCCACTGGGATCAGCAGAGCATAGATCAGCAGCCCTGGGGCGATGCGGACACTTAGAGGTAAACTGAGAGAAATCATTGAAAAAGAAGTCCCTCTCCATTACCTTCTGCTGAGAATAATGTCTGAGCTGTGAAAGGTGAAAGTGGCAACATTGGTGCAGTCAGGAGCCTGCTCAGGCACACGTTAGAGGGAAGGAGAGTGAAGTTAGCCATTCACCTACCTGACCATCTTTTGTTCACTTTTTGGCAGGGTGTTGTACAGCAAGACCTCTGCAGACAGACAAAGCAGACAGATATAGAGCACTTCCAATCGGACCTGTACAGAAAAAGTTGCAAGAAAGAAGAGTTTGAGGAGGCTCCAGGAAATCAAAATATGCCCATGTGGCTGGAATATTAACAGAAATTTCACCATCTCACTTATTAGATCTCTTAATCAATAATAAGCTTCATTTTACAAGTATGAACCTTTTATGTGGTGTTACCCAGCTGACAATACACAGAACAGGTTAATCTAATAGTGTTGAATGGGTGCAAACATTTTTCTGACTTTCAATACACAAGTTTCCAGTTTTCAAATTGTGGGATGCAGTAGAGATAACAGGTTATGCTTTATTGTCTCTTCTCTCTTTTCTTCAACTGCTGAATTTCATTAAAAGACAGCCAAAATACATTAATTACTTCCCTAATATTCCTGTAATTACTATTGCTTTGCCACAGGGAGGATGTACAATAGGAAGTGGAAGAGGAGGTGGTCTTTTTAGGTGAGAGAATGGGAAGGGAAGTGTTCATCAGTCAGTCTTTCTATTAAGATGTGATCCCAGATTATAAAAAAGTCTAAGGGCCCCTGCTGTTTTACCACATCTCTGTGTTTTCATTATGAGCTAGAAAATGAACTGCTGGGCCCACAGAGAGGTTCCATTGCCGATTAGCTAGTTCCTTCCTTTGACCAGTTTCGCATCTTTGGAACACTGCTGAACCACCCTGATTTCCACCACAACAAAGGAAGGGGGACTTTGTCATTCTACTTTTATGGAAACTGAAGCTCAGTAACACCTATCAGTGCTGATTTAAATTTTTCAGAAGGCAGTGACACAAAGCCATTGTAGCACAGGAGGCAACAAACTTCCTGTGGCATCAGCTATCAACATCAAATGTTCTGTCTGTCCTCACTAGTTTGTACGTCTCCACCAACTCCAGAGGGAATTTACCTTGCTCCTGACCAGGCGCAGGGCTGGACTGTACAGGCACCTTGCAAAGAGCTAAATGTCTGCTCTCAGCATTAAGGCAGCCACCCCCACTGCTGTCTCCTCACCTTCACAGCCCCAATGAGCGGTGCAGCCTTCTCGCTCCGTGTACATCACTGCTGGAGGGTTGTGAAAGCTGCAGTCCTGAGATGGGTCATTTCAAAATTCATCCTTAGCCTCATGTCTTGGAGTAGAGCTTGGATGAAAAAGTTCATAAAACTCTGAAGGTTCTTCCACTGGATCACAAATGGTCATTATTATAACTAAAACGTGCTTTAGCTGGAAAGTTATGCTGATAGATCTTTATTTAATATTAATATGAGAGAAAAATCCTGCTCATTTAGATTCTGTTTATTGAATATGTATATAAGTAAATTTTAAAGATCTTCCCCTCTTTTTCAGTATATTTATTTCTGATATTGATGTTGATTTCTGATGGTGATAAAAATATAGTTGATTATAACTTTTTTGCACGTGTAAAAGGTGCAATGCAGTTTTGTAAGTGTGCTTAATCTACTTCTCACACTTCTTTGACCCACCTGCTACATCTTTGTGCATGGTGAGCTCCATGGAACAGGAGCTCTTTCTGTAGTTAAAACTGTGCTTCACTTATTTGAAAAAGTAGACATTAAGTAGCACAGTTGTGATATAATGACAAGTAATAAGGGCAAGCTTTGGAGGCTTTGGACCTCCAGGTCTTTGCTCTCAACCTATGTTCAGCTGATGATATTAAATTGTCCGAGATCTCACCCATTGCCATAACTCTAAGACAAAGTCTTGTTACTCATAAATTAATTCATAGATTACAGCTATTTGAGTTGTAATATGAGACTACCAAAACTGCTTTAGAAATGTGGGCATATCTCAGAAAGAGGGCAATTCCAAAAATTCTGCCCTACTGGAGGCTTTTGTTTGTTTATACTTCCTTCAGTACTAACCTTGGCAAACATTGTACACCCTTATGGGAACATTATTCTTACTATGTGTGTACAGAGACCAACATAATAGTGGGCCCTCTTCTTGTTGAGAAATACTGGGCACAACTTAACAAACAATAAGGCTAAGGGAAATCATAATACCAGTCAGTGGATGCCCACAATCAGTTAATTCTGTCCTGCTTGTGACCCTTAGCTGCAACCCAGACATTGGTTTTTACATTATGACTTCAGAAGGATCAGGGAAGTGCTCTTAGACTGAGCCCAAAGGCCAGACATCTCTTTCTGGTGGATGAGTGTCAAGATTTGGAAAGGGGAGCAGCATCCTCCAAGGCAACCCTAGACTGCCATTTGATTCTCACAACTGAAAACAGGAGACTTTTTGAAGCTTTTCACTGTTACTCATTTCAATATCTAGGTATGTTTTGATTCACTTCCAAATCAAACAGCATAGCAGTATTCTAGAAATTAATAAATGTGAGAGTGAGGGATGTTTCTTGGCAAAATACTGTGTATACCTATTGCACGGCATAAATAATACATTGTGATAATTAATAATGATAAATAATAAATAATGCAGTCAGTTGCAGCACTGGGGACTGTGAATAGACCTACATTTATAAAAGTTGAAATGCTATGATAAAAGGATAATGTTTCAAGCACTGAGCTGTGACACTTTGTGTTATTGCACAACTGATAGCATTTTAACATTTAGTAAAGATATTTGGTCTCCCATTTTGTTTTTAAGTGGCTAACACCCAACGGCATCGATGACAGTCACATGCCTGCATACTTTTGAGCGTCAAGTTTACATGTCTTCAGATCCATTCCAGTCATGTAAACTGGTCCCACAAAACAGGAGTGGGCATGCAATTTCACTAGTCATTGTTTGTGCCCTTAGAACAAGGGGCACAGAAAGAGAGGACCAATGTAGCTGAAAAGCAGCCACAGAGCATTTGAAAATTTGTCGTTACATAAAATACGCTTAATATTTACCATCCTGTGCAATTCGTAGCCCTGTGTTGCCACTCCTCTTTCACTGAGAACTCATTTATCGGTCCTGCATGTTAGCCCCCCTTCTAATAGGAAGTGTGAGAGCTGATTGACAATTCATTGAACCAGATACTGCTTAAGGGAAAAATTGAAGAGGTTAATTATAATATCTCTTACAGTTTTAGTATTTCAGTGAGCCACAGTGTAAATATAACATAAGCCTAGAATGGGAACCAATATTTTCCTGACACCTCCCCAAGCAGGCACTCCAGATTTTATGATGCTGAAGAGTCAGAGAATTCAGATTCTGTTCCTCTGTATAGCAAAACAGGGACTTTCAAACAGAAAAATAAATTTGTTGGCTTTAACAATATATATTTTTGGTTAACTTAGCAGTTTCAAAAGTCCCTGCTTTCCCATGAATTCAAATGGGAGCTGAATTCTCCGAGTTCTGCTCTGCTGCACTGTCATGTTGGTGATCTGTAAGTAATTTATTTATTATTTTTCACTGTAAGTGCTGCACCTTTTTCAGTGATTTGATTTTTTAGTCAATTATATATAGTGGTTAGAATGGCTGTTGTATTCCACTGCTATTTCATTTAAAGATACATTGCTGGGCCTCTGTTCAGCCAAGTACTTAGGCAGGTACCCAACTTAAAGTGCAGCACCATCAACACGGAGTCATCTGTTTTAAATTAGGCACTCTAGCTAAACCAGGACCTTAATTAGGCAAGTACCATTTAAAGGACTCCTTTGCCTTTTGTCATGAGACATAACAACCCACTGTCATCAATGGAAAGTGTGCCTGCATGCAGACTTTGTCCCTGCATTTCCAAGGCTCAGTTCTCCCCAGTGATGCTGTTTTATCATGTGTTTTTATCACTCTATCCCTAATGTCTTTCAATGCACAAGAAGAAGAGAATTGAAAAGAAAAATGCAAACACAGGAAGGTGGCAATTTAGGCACTGTGTATTTGTGTGACAGGCATCCTAAGGGAGAAGAACAAAAAACATTTGGGAAGTTCAGTACAACAACTGCTCAACTACAAGACCACCCCACTGCAGGTAATAAATAAGAAATTTTGAGGGCTACTGAGCACTGACTCTTCACAGTGGATCTATGCTCAAAGTTATTTAGCACAGGTGTTTCTGTAATTGTGACACATTGATAAAATTCCATGTTCACTGGCCCCCAAGCACCTCCTTCCTACATGTGCAGTGGTTTGGTATATAGTATGCTGGGGCTGTAATGAAAACCATATCATCAGCTGGGCTGTGTCAAACCCTGCATTTTCCTTGCCTTGTGCATCCTTCTCTGTTTCCCTGGGCATTGGTCTGTGTGCATTTGCAGCTTATACATGTTTTGAAGGGAATAAGATGATTGTTGTTGATCATTGTGTGTGTGTGGTATCTCTACAGAACTAGGAAGTTCTTTTATCTGCATTTATACACCATAAATTTCTCTTTTGCATCCCAACTCCAGGCTAGGATTCTAGATGAGGAGGTTGTGGATGTGTGTTGTTCAGGAAACAGACACAAGACACTGATGCTCCAGGCAGATTTCCATACAGGCTGAGAGCCCAGGCTGTTTGCAGAGACAGGAAGCTCCAATTTCTGTTTCTTTCTTGTGGCAGCTGACACTGCATCCCTTGGTTTTTGACCCAAGGTCTCCTGATATCCCTTTACATAGATACGAGGCAGGGATGAGGGAAAGGGGTGGAGAGAGAGAGGGGGGTAGAAAGAGAGGTGTGAAAGGAGGGAAGGAGAGAGGGAGGGAAGGACGGGGGGCAGGAGGAGAGAGAGGAAGAAAAAGGAAGAAAGAAAAAGAAAGAAAGAAAATGAAGGGAAGCAAGAAAAGAAAGGGAGAGAAAGAGGAAGAGAAGAGAAGAGAAGAGAAGAGAAGAGAAGAGAAGAGAAGAGAAGAGAAGAGAAGAGAAGAGAAGAGAAGAGAAGAGAAGAGAAGAGAAGAGAAGAGAAGAGAAGAGAAGAGAAGAGAAGAGAGAAAAATGGAAGAGGGAATCAAAGATGTGAGACTTTTAAGAAGAAGTAATAATTTTATCATATCAACCAACAGCCTTAGAAAAAGCCTACAGGTGACAGGTTACTTCACAACACAGAAGCATCAAACTTCAAACTAAATACATTTTGGGAACATTTGTCTGAGTTTAATTTAATTACTTTAATCAATTAGACATGATGAGAGGAAATGGTGGTTTGCACCAGTGCCACTGAGGGGACTTTCCCAGGGATTGGGGTTTCTTTCTCCTGTTCTGGCCTTGAGGAGAGGTTAGTGACTGCCTTATGAATGGAGGAGCAGCTAGTCAGACATTACATGTCCACCAGTGAAGGACTGGCTTGTCAAGAATTGAATAAGCCACCCTCACCCTAAACTGAAGTTCCCAGAGGGGAGAGGACAGAGCCACTCAAGAAAGCTTTGCAGGAGGCAGTTCAGCTTCGATGGCAGCAGTGCAGCATGTAGATAGCTCTTGACTTGGCCAGACCCTGCTCAGCCCTGCTGCTGTGTGTGGAGGCCTCCCAACCCCAATCCCCAGTGGTCCTGGATCTGCTCTTACTCTGTGCAGCATCACACTAAGTGTCCTTACAAGCCCAGCACAGCTAATCTGCCATCTGATTCATTGCTATGTGTATACTCAAGAGCAGACTGTAATATAATACTATCTTTATAAAACAGGATTTTATATCTTTTTCCCTTTTTATAGTATGAGAGTGACATATTTGTTCCATTTCTCTTAGGTATAGGAGTCCTAGCCTGCTGCACTTGAGTTGCTAATTCCTTCTCCATCCCTACCTATGAATCATAGGAGTTTTCATCTCCTGTTCCACTTATACACAACACACAGCTGGGATACTTCTTCATTTACACTATTTTGCACATCTTGAAGAAGTGCTGCCTATGCTACTAAGCCAACACACACGTCCCACACAGATGTTAGAGCTCTTAAGATCCAAAGAGAGTATGTCTGAGACAATTCAAGAGCAGGACATGGGAAGAGGCAATCTCTCTTCCCTTCATTCCTAAGGAGAATAGCAGCAACTACAGCAGTATAAAATTAAAACCAAAGCCAACATGCAGGGAAAAAAGAAAGTATCTAGCACTTGACAGGCTGACAGGACTGACAAATAGACAGGACAGACATGGTTACGGCACAGAAAGTGTTTGGATAAATAATATTGTAACACTTCATCATCACCATATCAGCTAGACACTTTGTTGGTGGGGAGAAAAGAAAAATAAAATTTATCTTGCCATTTTTGCTTTACTAGGGAATATGTAACAGTTGGCAGTGTAATACACTTTTTATTTTCATGAGTTATGGATGTGCATGGCCATCCCTAAAAAACTGAAAAAAACCCTGTATTACACCGCCAAGTCTCATATATTATATTTATACCATAGCAGAGGAGGTGTCTGCAGAGCAACTAAAGATATAAACTTTTATTATACCTATAGTTTCTCATGTTATTAATATAGTTGTGAAAATAATAGGATTTACTGAAGGTTGTTATTCCCCCTAGCATCACTGATGTGGTATAAACAATATATTGACCTTTTGGATATTTTTGAACCATTGCAATGGATTTGAAAATGTGGTCACCTGACATGAATAGCCTGAGCTCTTGTCCCCAGTCTAAAGGCAATGGGCTGATAGTGTCTTTGTAAGGCAATATTCAGATTAGCCTCACAAAGTACACCCTGGTACTACCGACAGCACTTCCCTTTTCTCCTTCTCAGTGTGCAGAGAGCAGTAACCAAAGTCCAGCTCCTCAATTAAATGTAGAGAGGGTATGGAGGTCCCAGGCTGCAGCAGACTGCTGGATGGCATAGTGCTCCATCACTGTGCTTGTGTTCCTACAGGAGGACACAGAAATTTGCCACTGAAAAAGGTAAAGCACAGAGACCTTATTAATCGAGACACCTGCAAGACTTTCCAGGTTTTCCAGGTGGTATTCGTGCTTCTTGACTGATTTCTCAGCTTCCCCTCAAGGCAAAACCCTTGCCTTGTTGGGATGCATTGGCTGCTCCCCTTTCCATAGCCCTGCAGGGAATAGCAGAAGAGCAGGCAGGAACCTACACCTTCTCAGTCCTGTCAAGGTGGTCCCATGTCACTTGACACTGCAAGACCATAGCAAAGGATCCTCCCAGGAGGAGCTTGTGGGTACTGGATCAGCCCTGCTGATGGGCACGAAGATGTTGGTGAAAAGTATGGAGGAAGAAAGCCGCCATAGATGCTCGTTGTAACGTGGGTGTGCTCCACTGTACTGCAAACACTGTGGAAATACAGCTTCTCTCCAATGCACGGGAAGTACGTCCATTGACAAGTTGCATTTGCTTCCCTTAGTTGCACAAAGGTACTCGCTGAAGTTTTCAGAGCTCAAAGGCTCAGGAAAAGCCAGAAGCACCTGTTTACTGATGGGAAATGCCATTAGAAACAGGTCTAGGAGAGCAGCGTATTTATAGCCTCACACAGCACCATATGGTGCATGGTAGCAGAAATCTTCGATTGAGATAGATGAGCAAATGCAAATTTCAGCTTAGGTTTGATTTTTTAAATTTTTTTTTAAGTAATCATTTTATTTTATTTCCTCTCCTTGTCTCTGAGTGCTCAGGCTGGCTCGGTTGTATCTTGGCCCTTGCTTTCTGGAAAAGGCTGTAAGGGCGTACAGCTTTAATTGTTTAAATAAGCTTGTATCTACTGGAAGAAGGGGAGGAGGAAGTGTGGAAGAAAGGATATGCCTGGGGATGACAGGCTGAGAAGCTGAAGTCTAAAGGACACATAACTCAGGCCCTTAGGACGGGAAAAGCAGCCCTTAGAAATTTGAGGTCAGTCAGGCTAGAGGCAAAATTGATTTATTTTTAATCAAGCTTAATTGTTTATATTAATCCATGAGTTTGTGCACAGTGATTCAACTCACCCTTTTAGCAGATCTTTAAAGGAAAATTCTTTTAAACCCTTTTTTTTTCTTTTTTGGCAAAGGTACTTCTAGGCCTAAATCTGTAAATGACATTTGGGTTTATGAAGGGCTGATGTAGTCCTTTGAAAATGCAGCAGTTACCTTGCTATTAATGCACATCCAGCTCAACATTGAAGATTCTTCTTTCCTTTGCTATTGCCATTCCCCTGTTCATCGATTTCAAATCAGTGTAGCTCAGCTCCAGCTCTTTTCTATAACTGCTATAAGTTCAGTCTTCTCAAAGGTGTCCATGGGGCACTGCCTTTTACGTCAGGATTGTAACATCCCTGGCTGGCACAACCCTGTGACGTCACTGCGCAAGTATTTGATAACTCCTGCTAACACAAAATCCTCTAAACTAGCAATCCTACTCGTCTTACATCAATCTTTTCCACCTTTCTTTGCACCTGAACTCAAGAGATACCAGATGGAGAATGAACTTGCATCCCCCGGTGGAATCATACCTCTAGGTCAGGACTGAGGTGTCTGAGGGAGTTTCCACAGTGGTACCTGCAATGGTCCAGGGCTTCCTTGGCAAGCAAATAGCATCCTCCAAAATCTGGGGCTCTCAGTCTGCCATCATATCGCATGCCCCTCACAAGCCACAGGCCAAAATGCAAAGGTCATACTTTTGTTCATGCGTTAAGGTAACTGATGGCTCACCGAGAAGCCTATGTAACGATTGTAGTTTTGCTGATTTATTAAGTGCCAATGGTGTTTTAATACTGTTTGTGTTTCAGAAATACAGTCACTGCCCTGAAGGCTCACAGTCTGAAAGACAGATACACACAATACACAACTCCCTATGGATACTTGGAAGAAAGATTTTTTTTTATTAAGGAGCTATTCTGATTTAATTTGCTTCTTTAATGTGATATTGGAGCAGTGTGGAGTTGAGTGTCAGCCAGCTGAAAACAGTCCTCTGCTGGGCTGCGAAGGCTGCAAGAGGAGTATCAGCATGTCAAGAGAGGGGACGTGCAGCCCCAGTCTGACTCGATCAGAGTTTCAGGGCATGGATTTCTGGTGGTTTACTCCTTGACCAGCAACTTCCATCAACTTGCTGCTTACCAGGGACTCTCACCCATCAGCCTGAGCCAGAAAAGTTGATCTACAGGCAAAGTACTGAACTAAACTTGGTGTTAAAGGATGTGGTGGTGAGGTGATGGGAGTTTCAGGCTGTTTCACAGCAGGGTCTTTGAAGCAGGTGGTGTACGTGCTACGGGGAGGCAGGAGGGCTTAAGATTTTATAGACCCTCACGGACAGTGAATTTGGCACCCACCTGGAGTTTCTGTTTTGCTCTGCAGTCGAGACCACTGGGAGGGATGAGGTTGATGGAAATGGATTCACACTCATCCAGCCCCTGTGGCCCGGAGGGCAGAAATCCGAGTGGCAAAAGGGCACGGGTGGTACCTCCGAGAGGTCCTATATCCAGGCATCCGCGCCTTCGAGTGCGTTCAGATATGTGCACAAACATGTGAGCCTTCGTCAGCCTAAAAATGCCTGGAGAGTCATGATTTTACAGGGCTGCAAGCAACGTCTGTGGCATGGTGCAAAGTCAGTGCCAGCAAAAGGCGATTTGAGGCGGGCGTCCCTCTCCGGCACTTTGGGAGGCTGGCAAAGCTGCCTTCTGCAGAGCACACGTGGTTTCCTCTGCTGCAGTGGCCGGGAGGACTCTGACCCTTGTTTCCTGTGATTCCATCCAGGGCCCCGCACTCCCACACAGAGTGAGCCAGGGTGGAGAGACATTAGTCCTTATTCTTTTACTTAAACCAGTGCCAAAATCAATTCTGAAAAATTATCTCAAAGTTGCTTTCAACTTGATCTGGTTGTTTCTTTACTGCTAGAATATCACCCTGTACACTGGAATCGTTATTACATCACACTAATCTAATTTAAATGCATTTTTACTGTACTTGGTTTAATGAATGTGGAATGTGTCACTATGAAATTGCACCATTAATTTGATAAATAGGACTTGAAGGTATAATTTTTTCCAGCATTGCAGACTAATGAAGCTAAAATACATATATAATAAGAAGTGTAAATAATAAATTATTCTTAGGAGCAAAAAAATTAATTAGATCTTAACACAAATTGCATCTCAATGTCAAAGTTTTTTTACACTACTGACTTTCAAACTAGTTGGAACATGACTGTGATCCTTGGAAAGTTTCTCAAGTAATTACTGTGTACACATATTTGGGAATGCACCTTAAGAAACTACTTTGTTCGCAGCAGTCCTTCATATACAGCTTTCTCATGTTCTCTGCTGTCACATCTGAATTTTAATAGCATTTAGAGGAATTGCTGTTATTATTTGTTCTCAATTTTCAGCATTTTATTTATTCTTTAAGTCTTGAGGAAACTTTTAGAAAAAATTTCTGACACTGATGAGAGTAAAATTAGGACATATTGCATGCAAAATCTCTGCAGAAGCCACTGTGCCCCGG
This sequence comes from Caprimulgus europaeus, assembly GCA_907165065.1. The sequence continues at coordinate 48,926,577 of OU015525.1, read as the reverse complement.
CAGCTAGCTCGCTGCTTCTGCTGTTGAAATCAATGGGAGTTTTTGCCACCGACTTCAATAGGAGAAGAGACTACTGTACAAAGCATACTACTTTTCACCGGTAATGGAAATGTCACAGCGGTGCCATTCAGGAAGGAAACCAAGTGGGGGGAAATTAAAGAGGAAACTCCAGTCTTGTGCAGTTTAGTTGCTGATAGCTCATCTCAGCCTACTGCACCCTCAGCCGGTTACACAGTGCTGCCTGGTTTAGCATTCTCTGCCTCTTTGTCATTTCTTATTGAGTCCACAAAGAAAGGTTTTATCTCACTCCTCTGGAAAAGAAAGCACCTAGAGATTGAAGAGATCAGGTGGCATTTCACCTCTAGTTTTCTTCATTCCCAGCTGGAGAGCTTTGAATGCTCTGCACAGCCAACTATTCTCTGACTATTCTATAGCTAGATGAAGGACCATTGGCCAAAATGTCATCTTTAACCTTATTTTCTATTCCTATTCTATAGTTTAACAACCAACATTTTTACTTCCCATTGCTTGATTTGCAGCCAAAATTCTGACGTGTTATAGGTTTTGTTGCCAGATAACTCATTAAGCCTTACTAAGAGGTAAACATAATGATCTTCATTAAACCTTCTAAATGAACCCACCTCCTGCTTCTTCAGGTAGAGGAAGGCATTGACAAGGAACACTGCTGAAGTGTCTTACAGCTATTTTCCCCTTGCAAGCAGAAGGAGGGAGAGATGAGTGGCAGCTTTTAAAGAAGGAAAAAAGTTAGATAAACATGAAAGGTTTTGTGAGATTTCCTTTCTTAATGGCAAAGTTTTCCAGCAATAAATCACAATTCAGTCAATGCCATTAGTTTTGAGGGCATTATATCCCCTCATTAAAGTGCATAAACAATTATATTTATTGAAGGTAATGTACTGTGTAGTGCATTATAACGACACTCATTAACATATGTAATCATCATTTGAATGGGCTTTACTACAATGTAAACTGATAATGGTGTGATTACCCACTGGGTTATTAACTTTTCAGTCCTAAGATAATAAAAGGTGATACAGGAAACAAAAAGCACATGTGCATTGCCCTTCACATGTGATTTATGTGTTTCACTGTGGAGCTATGAACACAGGTACCCATCATTGGGGAGACTGGCTCTTTATTGCACATTGTATTTGACAGAATAATAAATGTAGCTGAATGGTTCTGGGGTGGGCGTCTGGGGAAAAAAAGTCCTGCAAATAAGACAGCCACTGCTCCAAACTGCAAGACCCAGCAAAGGAAATAATTTTCTCTGTCTCTGTCTCACTGGCACTCTGTAGCTTACAGATCTTCATATACTTTGTCAGACTCACACAGACTAAGGCAAAAAAATCTATCTTCTTTATATGTTTCTCCTCCTCCCTCTTTCTCAGCCCACCACACGCTTCTCTCTGCCTGGGCTATAATAGCTGGTTATGAAAAAATGAAGAGATGTTCTATGCTAAGGTATCTATGTGCTAAGGTATTAATATTATGCTAAGTATATGCTTGTATCAAACAGATGGTTTCAGGTACTGAAATGCAGCTTAGCTGCAGTATCAGAGAATAGATTTATCAGTTTGCTGGAGCTTCTCTTCTATAAAATGCCTATTTGGAGGCATCAGAGGTATTATAAATACAGCTTATTTGTGTAATTTATCAGCCCTCTCCGGGGTTTGTCTCTATGGAATCTTAGTGCCTTAATTTTAATAAATATATCTGAGTTTGTTTTAAGAGGGGATGAGTTAAGAAATATTAAAATAAAAAAAACCTCACGAGAAGCCTTTCAAACAAGCACCAGTTACCAATAGACAGGGCCTCTCCAACGTTAAGTGGCATATATATGCTAAAGTGAAAAATGATACAGAAGTCTGCAGTGCTTATGGTGATTTGAAATACATGAGGTATGCTTGATGAGATGTTGTAGCGGTAGTAGGACCCATTTTCCACTACACTTTGACATGCAGACAAGGTACAGATATGTTAATAGATGATGAGAGTTTGCCCTGACTGTGTGTCAGTGCAGAAGTGCATGGAGCCAGCAACTGGAGAGTTCCCAAGTGGCAGAGAAACAGTTTGATAGGTCTGAGCCAAACTCTAGACTGCTTATAGCATAGAGGGTATGACAAGGACAAGGGGATGGCCAGAGCACACCTGGTTCCAGCTGCTCTGCATGCCTTCAGGACCATGTGAAACAAGGTGCACAGCCTTGCAACTGCACCGATTGACATTAGCAGCCAAACAGACCTAGTCATAAAGAGATAGCATTAAAAAAACCTACGCCCAGAAAAAAATCCCCCAGCTCACAACCCTGAGTTTGGTAGCAGATGTGACCAAACAGAGAAATAGAAGAGAACATCACTGAAGAAGAGTTAATGCTACCATTAAATCATATTCGTGTTAATATAGTCATCTCTTCCTTTGGAAATTGTTTGAAACAAAATTGTTTGGAACTTCTATTAGCTTGGCATTCCTTTAAGGAGTCCTCTGTCAGTCCCTGGCCCTTGAAGAGGCTAAATATCTGCACTTTCAGCTCTCCATGGAGTTCTAGAAAGCTCTGGGATGTTTTATGGTTTTCCATTAGCCAAGGGTGTAATAGAGTCCTGAGATCCGTTAAGTGGGAAATTCTTCTCATGGAAAGCAATATACCGTAATTCTTTGCTAAAATCTGAGCCCACACAAGAAATTTGAGCTTGTGGTAAAGACCAGGGTGCAGCAAGTTTGTGCAGCAAATTACTTCATAGTGTTTGTTATTGGACTATTTATCCATGACTTTTTAGACAACAGACGTGATGGACTTGATTCACTCTCAAACCAAATGGGGCAGATGCTCGTTAGATGACTGTCACTGTGGATGGGAGCTTTAGATAACTGAAAAAGTCTCCTTAGTGATTTGGAAACTGTTGAGGGGCTAAGGAGAATGAGAACACCCTTCTCTCCTCCAGTGACAGCATTTTTCCAGATCAGCTGTACTCATTTAGGGAGTCAGCGAAGGCTGTGAACCTATCACGGCTCTGACCTCCCCTTGGCTCAGGCGGACTTTCTGTTGCAGAAGTGTCACAAATAGCAGACGTGAATCAAACTTATTGTTCTTTCCTGGACATACTAACCTGACTTATTCTTATGACTGAACTGTTCCTATAGCACCTGGAAAACCACAGTGAAAAATATAATGTAAGAGAAATATAGTATGTGAAAATACTCTATATTACCTGAAAGCTCAAAGAATCAATGGCTGCTTTTGCTATTGTTGGTTCCAGCTGATAATGTTAATGCTTATTCCCACAATCTTTCTTTTCTGATTTCTCTCTGTTCAAATTTATGTTTTAGCAAGGAGATTAGAGATAAAAATCATTATGTTTGGTAACATTTACAATAGGTCGGAAGTTTAAAGGTCTTTATATTTCCTTCTAAGCATCATCCAGTATCATGGGTTTTCAGATACTTCACTATTCAGTAACTACTGCATGAAAATCATGTGCAGTTTAATTGGAAAACTTTTAAAGAGAGGAAAGTAGAGGGAATTAGCATATGCCATGCAGAAGTTTGTCTGCTGTTAAGCCTTTCCTTCTCTCTGGCAGCACTGGAAAGCTAACGGATTTCAAAGGTCTGACCCTCCCCAGGGCAGTGTGCTCAGCCCCCCCAGGAGAGGAGGAAATACCTGGCATTGCTCTGGAGTAATTCCTGCTGCTTCATATTCACAGCAGCACTGATGGCTTTGGGAACAGGGGGAGCAAATTCCCCTGCAGCTACTGCAGAAGTTGTGGTAGTGGAGAGGCATTTAGAATAGGTGAAAGGAATCAAAACAGAGCAAGAGACTAACACTATGGTAGCACTAGTGGCACTGCGCTTATGCAGCCCAGATTTCAGAACAGTGCAAATACTGGATTTACTTGGCTCACCAAAGCAAAGTGTGGGCAAGCATTTGCTGATGAGGAGGAGGTGCAAAACCTGCCTCAGACGGGCAGCTGGTCTTTGCCCTCAGATAGTTTTGTAGTCCTTTCTCTCAGGGAACAACTGTTGAGCAACTTGAGGATTGTGAATAATCTAGGAAAGACTAGAAAATGGAAAAAAGGAGGACCTCATGACAGTTTTCACACTAAGGAGATATTTCCTTTCCCCTTGTGCCATTGTTTCTCTTGTTTTCAAAGTCTCAACACAAGTCTAAGAGCTCTGCATGAAAGATACAGTAGTCTGGGTATAATTACCACAGCTGCCACAGATGGCTCATTTTAACAAGAGACCCCAGGTAAACCTAGTTGTTTAGCCTGCAGCATAAACAAAAAGATATTCTACTCAAACAAGTGGATCTGGGTCTGCAGAGGTGAAGCTCCAATCTGCCTTGCTAAGTTCTGTCATTAAAGAAATGCAAAAGATGTTGATGGGACATGGGTCAGTTCAGAGCTCAGTTTTAACGGGCACCTGAGTAGTCTCCGAGGTGGAGGAAGTCTGGGTTTGGGATGCACTTTGTCCTTCATCTGGGATCCCCTGAGCACTGCCTGTGAAGTGCAAAGCATCCTCCATTCCCCGGGAAGGGAAATTTAAAAGTTGTTAAATTTTCCAGTGGCATCTACTCAGTCACTCTAACAAATCTCATTTCAGGAGAAATAATCCAAAGATAGCATTCTGTTGTACACTACCAGTTGCACCCTGTCAAAATTGAAGTTAGCGTGTTTTGTGGATGAAGAAACAGAAAGGCTCCTCCTGCCTGGCAAACAGGCAGTACTCCAAATCAGGTCAAGGAAGATGAGGGTGCAGAAGACTCAGTAGAGAGGATATTAACACCTAAAACTGCTTTTCTTGCAGGAGAATAAGAGAGAATAAATGATTTTTAGCTTTCTGTATCTGTTCACATTTGTGAACTGGAGCTCCAAATCAATACAGTTATTCTTTCTGAATGCTCACAAATTGGTATCTGCAGGATACCTTTATTCCTTCCAGTGCTGTATCTCCACCTACATCAGCAAAGTCTCCTCATAGAGGTCCTGCTGGCATAAGCTCATTAGCTCGGAGCTACTAATTTTCCTTTCCCAGACCTCTCTGCTTCTTCCTCTGCTTGATGATAGTGTCATCAACCTTTCAGTTGTTCAGTCCCATGTTGTAGTGGTCATTTTTGTTTTCTCCTCCAGAAACTGTTGCCCATGCCTACATGGCATTTCCTACGTACCATGCCTACATGGCATTTCCTACGTACCATGCCTATGTAAGCTTCTGCTCTTGACCCTCACAAGCTCCCCATCTCTCTCCTTCGTCTCTGCAGCCACTCTCCTCCCAGTCTTCCCTGGTGATGCCACTACAACTGTCTGCTCCTGCTCTGTGCTTCAGTCACTTTAGCTACCTCTTTTGTTTCCTTCTGGACTTTTAAAATGCATTTCCTGAATGATCTGCAAATGTGGAGATGGACATTTCTGGTCTTAGCAACAGAACCCATCACAGATCACCTCTTTCACATATCTCGCTTTTCCCACAGGACTGCACATCCCAGCCTGGCTGCCTCTGTCCCTCTGTCTATTCCTTCCACAAGCACCTTCGCCACACAGGCCCCCATGGAAGTAGATAGCCCCATGCCATGTTCTCCTCTAGATCCCATCGTATGACGCTTGTCTGTTGTAACACTGATGTCGAACAACCTCACCCTAACACCTCTGTGGGAAGTCTACTGATAACTGATATGTCTCCTTTTCATTTTTTTCTTTTTCAAAGAGAAATTACAGCCTGCAAGGACCTTGTTGTGTATAAAACAAGAAGTAAGAAGTTTATGTTACATCAAGGAACATTCAGGTTCATATTAATGGTAAGGGAAGAGTACAGTGTGAGGAGAAGTTGCCTCAGAAGACTGTAAATTCTCGATCAGTGGAAATCAATAGGAACAAGTTACAGAAATATCTTAGTGATTAAATTGTTAGAAATGTACCTACTTTAGGGCAGAAGAATGCACTGGATAACATCTCAGGTGCCTTCCAATCCCATGACTTTATCATGTCTTCCAAAACTGTGCAATCACATGTGCATTTCTCTATCACTCTTTTTTCTCCCTACTCTTCTTTTAACATGCTTTTTACCATTTTTTGTTCCCTGGTTCTCTTTCAATAACCTTACTATGTATTTCACCCAGCCCAAGAGAGGCTTTGGTCCCTCTTGGGACTTCTGGGCATTACTGTAACAGAACCACAAAGATGCAATAACATTAAACCTTTGATTCATTCCCTATCCTAAGCTGTTGTGCTAGTGCTGCTGCGTGCCAGTGAAGCAGCTGCATTTTTTTTCCTTGGTGAAGGGATTCCCACATACACAAATTTTGGAAAGCATTTAGGCAGTCCTTTGGGAAGAACAGCACTTAATAAATGTAAATTATTATTATTATTATTTCACCAACAGGAGTTGCAGAATCTTCAACTGGTCTCTCTGTTTTAAGAAAATATCCAAGTGGGAAATTAGTAGGATGTGGTCACACTGGGCCATGTGAAAATTAAATTCTAGCAAAATGAACTGAAATGAGATTGATCATTATATGCTAAGGCACTGCAGCCCTGCCATACTGTAGCTGTCAGCACTAAGACGGGAGAACTCTCTCTGACTTCAGATACTCCTGTAAACAGTAAAGGCAACAAAAAGCTCATTCAGCCTGATTCACTGGAGACCTCTTGAGAAATCAGAAAGGCAGTCGGCTACAATCTGAGACATTTCTTTGTGTCTTTCTTTATACAACAGTTTTCTGAATTCTGCATAGCTGACCCTGCCATGACATCCAAGGCTGGAGTCTGGTCTTCTCCTGATGCAGAATTGACTGCAAGAAGAGTTTGTTTTCAAGAGTCCCTCCTTCTCTGTCAGTTTTAAATGTTCTTGGAGAGCTTCAGAGACCTGGGCTCCCTTGTGTGTGGCACCTCTACAAGGAGCTTGGCCCTGGCATAGCTTTTGGAAGAAGCCCTGGGCACAGCTTCAAGTCACAGGGAGCCCTTGTTAGATAAACCACTGCTCAACCTGGGGACTGGTGGGCAAGCAAGAGGGTCACAGCACAGGGCCTGCCACCAGGTCCTGCACTGCTGGAGCTGTTTGGGGTGGGGAACTGAGCATGGGGTGAGCATCAGACTGGGCTGTGCTCCCAGGGCAATAAAAATGCCATAGATTGTTTGGGGAGATAGGGAATGGGTTGAGCTTAGGAGGGCTGCCCAGGGTCAGCTGTTGGACTGAAGCCCCTCTGTAACACCTAGACAGAAAACAAGCAAAAATATACTCAGCCTCTCAACAGTCACTGCCACAGGGTGAGGGATGGGAGCGTACAGGTCACTTTCCCAGCCCCACAGATGATGAGGGAGGATTGCTAGCCTTGGACACAAGTTCCATCATGGCACTGAGAACTGCCCTGCATGCAGCTGTACCAGGTGTCTGTGCACCGCACCCGGGAAACACGGCTCCGTGTGTCTGGGGCTGGCTGCTCCGAGGTGCTGCAGAAATCCAGCAAGAAGGTTGTGAAAGAAACAAAAAAGAGTAATGGGTTAAGCTGGTGTGCCAACAAGCTTCTTATCTGAGAAGGCTTTTCCTTTTTCTTTCTTTTTCTGTTCCTGTCTTTTATTCACAAAGATCCACAATGTGTAACCTGTATATACATGTATATGGAAATATTATATTTGGATATGAAAATATGGGCTGCAGGAGCCTGTGGACAATGCTCCCTTTTTAGTTGTTATAAAAATGAAAATAATTGTGAAAGCAGAGAGAAATCTGCAGCTGCTCCAGGCTATTCATACCATAAGAGATCCCATCAGGCCTTCTTTATTGTTGCAGTTTTGGCAAATTATTTTCTTATCACACACAACCTATTCACTTCTGTTCCTGGATAAGCACTTAGGCTCGTAAAGCAGTGGGTCAGCAACAGTTTAGCATAGAGCACATGGAACTGCTGACCTTGGGGACCAACGGCTCCTGCCCCTCCAAAAAGCAGCAACTGGAGTCAATAAAAAACTGGCCGGGCCAGGCCATCAGTGAGCCCAGTTCTGTCACTGCTCGTATGGATTGCTCAGTGGCAGCATAGCCTCCTCCTCCTGCCGTTGTGTCTCACCTTATGAAATGCAATCATTGCTCCTTCCCCAGGAAAGCGGGATGTATAGCAGGCTGCCTCTCTGGAGAGGTACATTTTCCTAAGGGAGGCAAAAGTACCTGTCTGTGTGCATATACACCTATATCTATCGTCTGCATGATTGCACCCAAGGAATGTGCAGTATAGATTAGATCAGCAGCAGTGCTGCACTGTCTCCAGGCCAAGCAGTGAGTTTATTGTACCCAACACACATGTGCACTGGACAAATGCTCTGGCATCTTCAGCGTGGGCAGAGAGCATGCTGCTCCTATTATACTAGCCCATTAGGGAAGCAATTTGAAGAAAAATATTTAGCAATTTGGAAGGAAGCAAGGTTCCAGAATGGCTTGTTTCTGTGTGACAGCCTGCCATGTACAGATGAAAGGGAAGGCTTATAACAAATTTTCATTATCCGCAAATAAAAAAAAAAGCAACAGCAGGCAGAGCAAGTGCTTTCAGGCTGAGAGGTGTGGCCAGAAATCCCCCCAGGAGACCACAAAGGAGCCTCAGCAAAATAAATCAATCAATCTATCAATCACTTACACTTGCATAGCGCCCTTTATGAAAATGGCAATCAGTGCCTGACAGCCTGTCAGACTTTGGCCTTCAAGTCTTTGCCTCAAAACTAGTCATTAAGTTCACCAAAATACAAGCTACAGCTCCTTGCCCTCCCTCGGCGCTCTTGCTCACCTTCCCTAAGCGGCCATGATTTCTCCATAGAAAATGCTCTGGGCTCAGAGCAACTGTAACTGGGGTAGGTGACACCATGCAGCAGAGGAGGGTCTGTAAACATCATGAGCATTTCAGATTTGCTTTGTTCCCATTCTCTGCTGAAAATCTAGATCCAGCATTTAGCACCTGAGTGTGCTCTGCGAGGAGCAGTGCTATTGGAAGCGGAGCTCATCGCTCCGGCACATGCAGTGTCTTGCATCGCTCACCTTTGCTCAGGAATTTATCTCCAAAGCAGAGTTCAGGAAGCAAATAAAATACTTCTGTGGAAAGATGTGCCCACTAACACACCATTGCTCTTTGCAGCTGTATGGAAAGCTGCTTGCTGTGCATATAGATGAAGGTAGCCCTCTAGATACAACTTCCAGGTACATCAGTCATTTAGCTCTCTTGTGCTCAAGTGTGGCACAAAACCTTCATCTGCTAGTCTACAGCCTCCTGCCCTGCCCCGCCCACTAAAAGCTAACCACAGTCTTTTGTCTAAATCTCCACATAAATAAAACTCTCCAAGTGAAGAGACTTGTTTTTAGAAGAAGTAAAAGAACTTTAGGCTGAAGCACCCTTAGGCTTTAGCTTCACTGATAAAAATGGGGTTCAGGTACAGATTCTGGTTTAGAAAGTCCCCAAGTTGGGAAGCTGTGTTTTTTGTGCTGTATAGCCTTTCACAGGTGTTTCTGTGAGTTTATCTTGGGAGGTTTGAGACCTATATATACTTTTGGCCTCAAGATCCCGTGACTCCAAGTTCCTTCCTTTTGTTTATTTTATTGTTGCTGATCAATATTTTCATTTGACAGCACATTTTCTTTCATTTTGAGAACTACTGAACAATAACCTCCCTTTCTTCCATTTACCTTTCCTATGCTTTCATAGGGCTCTGCTTTATCCCTCCTTGATCATCTTTTTTTTCAGGCTAAAAAGTCCAGCTCTATTTAGTCTTTCTCATCTTCAGAAGCTGCTCCACAGCTTTGATCACCTTTTTTTGCCCTCTTTTGTAAGTCTGGTTTGACCACTGTGGCGGGTTGACCCTGGCTGGATGCCAGATGCCTTCCAAAGCCCACTCTATCACTCCCCCATCCTCAGCTGGGCAGGGGGGAGAAAAATATAATGTAAAGCTCATGGGTCGAGATAAGGACAGAGAGAGATCATCCACCAATTACTGGCACGGGCAAAACAGACTATATTTGGGGGAAAAAATGAATTTTAATTTATTACCAACCAGACAAGAGGATAATGAGAAGTAAAACCAAACCTTAAAACATTTCTCCCCCCTCCCTGCTTCTCGGGCTTAACTTCTCTCCCAATTTCCACCTCCTCCCCCCAGCGGCACAGGGGACAGGGAATGGGGTTGGGGTCAGTTCATCACACGTTGTTTCTGCCGCTGCTTCCTCCTCAGGGGGAGGACTCCTTCCCTGGCACTAGCGTGGGGTCCCTCTCACGGGAGACAGTCCTCCACCAACTTCTCCAGTGTGAGTTCTTCCCATGACCGACAGTTCTTCATGAACTGCTTTGGCATGGGTCCTTTCCATGGTGTGCAGTCCTTCAGGAAGGGACTGCTCCAGCACGGGTCCCCCATGGGGTCACAAGTCCTGCCAGCAAACCTGCTCCGGCGTGGGCTCCTCTCTCCACGGGCCACAGGTCCTGACAGGAACCTGCTCCAGCGCGGGCTTCCCGTGGGGTCACAGCCTCCTTCAGGCATCCACCTGCTCCGGCGTGGGGTCCTCCACGGGCTACAAGTGGTCATCTGCTCCACCATGGACCTCCAGGGGCTGCAGGGGGACAGCCTGCCTCACCATGGTCTTCACCACAGGCTGCAGGGGAATCTCTGCTCCTCCCCCTCCTTGTTTACTGACGTTGGTGTCTGCAAGGGTTGTTTCTCTCACATCTTCTCACTCCTCTCTCCAGCTGCAAGGTGTCCCATTTTTTTTTTCTCTTTCCCTTTTTTTCTTAATTATGTTATCACAGAGGCGTGACTGATTGTCTTGGCCTTGGCCAGTGGTGGGTCCATCTTGGAGCCGATGGCATTGGCTGTGTTGGGTCGGACATGGGAGAAGCTTCTGACAGCTTCCCACAGAAGCCACCCCTATGACCCCCTCCCACCCTGCTACCAAAACCTTGCCATGCAAACCAAATACAACCATATATTTTTGAGACAGAAAGGCAGAAAGCATGTGCACTAGCATGATGATCTTTACCAATTGTTCTCTATTAATTTCCCAGTAATGCCTAAAATTCTATTTTTTTTCATGTTTAACCACAAACATTTCAAATATTTTGAGCTAACATTTTCATAAAGCCAATCACAAAGACATTGTTTTGAAGTACCAAGAACTAACTTTCATCCCAACATCTTTCTTGTATATTGAGTATTTTTTCTCTATATATGTTACTTTGTATTTATTCACATTGAATTTCACCTGCTATTTTATTAACATAGTTGTTCCATGCTCATTGTCATGAATCTCTTCCATACCTCATTGCAGTCAAGTTTGGCTTTTGCTACTTAAAATAATATTTCACCATCAGTAAGTGCCATCATATCCATTTTCATTCTTTGTTTTATGGCTATGGTACAATACAGGGTCTCAGCAGCATATCCTTGGGACTCCACTCAGTGACATACTCCCTTTATGAAACTAACTATTTTTTATCTCTTATTTAACTTTTATTTATCTTTATTACCTTTTATTTTTTCATATATCCACAAAAAAAAGTCCTGTATTAATTATTGTTCTTTTGTAAGGGAACAACCACCTGCATGCTCAAAAAGAGCACACTGTCATATTCATTTTAAAAAGGATATGTCATCCCTACATACGTATTTTCACAGCTTGGTGCAATACCACACCATTTCCAGCACCTCTCCCTTCCCCTCCAAACTCTCAACCCAACTGAGGACCACTACAAGTCACAGAGCTGGAGAATTTGGATTTGGGGAGAAGGTGAAAAAGAGGCACCAAACCAGCGTCCTTCCCTCCTGTACACTATTTGCATCGCACAAAAATCCCCTTTCCTTCTCTGTAAACCATGCACCACTTGTAAGGTGAACCAACATGGTAGCTTGAATTCTCATCTAAATATAAGTAGCAGGCAGCCCATATTGTTTAACCTATATTCTACTTGATTATATGCAACTGTGTTGTGGTCCCACAAAGAGAGACCTGCTACTCTGGTGTCCACTCCTGGGACTGCGGAGTCCTGTCCTCTCCCATGGGCAATGCCCGAGATGCTGATGTGGACAAAATGCTGCAGCTTTACTATGAGTTTAGCTATAAAACCAGGGAAGGAAGAGAAGGCTGGGTCTTCATTTATAAGTTTAGAACTCATTAATTCCTTCAGTAATATTTCCAAAATGTCCTTAGAAGACATGTACAAGCAGCCATAAACATGGGCCAGAGCTTTCTACTTTTTCTCAAGTTCTACACATTTGCTCAGTGTTTTATGCAATTTGGTTTCCACTAGTACACAGAAATGCTTCCACTTTTCTAATCCCTTTCTCCAAAAGGAACATTGGAAAGGTTCATGGGTGAGGATAACACGTAACGTGAGCAGCTTGAGGTAGAATTAGGGTCTCCATGCTAAGCTCTTATGTTTAACACCTCCATTCCATTCACTTTCCCTCTCTGGAGATTTTGTAAACCTCTATTAATGATTGAAAATTCCATTGAGACGGAATTTTAAAAAATCTTTTTGAAGTGAAGAGACAGAAATTATTACTTCCTAATAGCTATCAATTAAACTGGAATATTTTTTCCTTTCCACTTACGTAATATTTCCTGATTATGTGAATTCCTCTTTCTGTGCTTGCCTCTTTTGACTGGAGGGTTTTGCCTTCCTTTGAGGTGCTCACAGACACTGAAATTACGCAAACATTTAAACAAGATGGGAAGTTAAAGGCATTAATTAGAGGTTCTCCTGACATTTCTCACCTTCATACCTATTTTTCTAAGGAGGAGACACCTTGCCAAATATTGGGAAAATTGCAATAAAAGTAGGGAGATAAAATATTTGGCATATATATTTAAATACTGTGTAAAGAACCAGTTTTACTGTGTATATGTGTGTACGTATGGAAAGATAGGTACAATACAAAGGTAGGTAGATTGTTAGGTAGATAGTTAGACAGATAAATATACTAATGAGATCTTTTACTTTGGATGGTGGAAACTTGAACAAAGCTCGGAGCCAAGAGAGTAAAGAACAGAAAGTGAAAGAAAAGTCATAGAAAGAAGAAAAAGACACAAAATAACTTTAGAGCAAGTGACATAATATTTTTTTATGTATCCTTTACTTCCAATTGCATTTGAAATTGCAGAGTTACTAGAATTTAATCACCCATGTTCTCAAAATAACTGCAGGTATTTAAAGCTGTGCACCTCCTGCTTTCCAGAGGAAGCTGACCCTTGCTTTTATTGGCTATTAAATAAGCAATTTTAAAAATATGTAGATTGCACTATGCAGTAGCTCTGTTGGATTTCAAGCCCTCTATAATGTAGATGTCAACTATATTCAGCTGTATCTCACATTTATAAAGTCGCACCATAATTTGCACTGTAGATTCCTGATCCTTGTTGTGAGTCTGGACACTGTTACATTAATGTTTGTATGTCTCTATGTATACTAAAGAAACACCTTTTTTTCTTTTTTCTTTTTTTTTTTAACTTGAAAGATAGCATTTTCAAAGTTTTGCCTATACTATATCCTCTGTATTTGCAAAAACACCTAAGCATACGTGAAAAAAATGCTGGCCATGCTAAGGAGTGAGCCAATGCCCTCTGTTGAGCTTGCTATGTATATAGCATCCTGCTGGACGATGAGAAGAAAAAAAAGAGGGAAAATATTCTTGCCGAGTCTTGAAAAAGCAGCACAGTTACATTACACAGAATGTTTCCTCCTGGTCTGGGAACTCTGCCTATGTGTGTAGAGGAAAAGGGTGCAGGAGCCTGGAAAAGCCTCATCACTGTCTTTGCTTTGCCACATACCCTTGTTGCATGGGTTCCATCAAGCTGAGCATGTGTTCTTAACATACATACATACATATATATATCTGTGTGTACACACACACACACACATATATATATATACACTTACATGGCTGAAAATTCATAAACCAACACAAAATACAGACATTTGTGTGTACACTCATACACATATCCATTCTCATATGTTGCCTGAACTCAGAGATCAATACAGATGCACTCTCATATATGAGGTCCCTTTTAATACTGGAAAACTAGTTTTAGTATTGGCCCTGTGTCTAGGAATTGGGTCTTGGTCCAGAAAACAGAAAATCACTCTATCCTCAAAAAGTCTGCAGCCTAAATGCTGCCAGTATGCTCTCAATGAGCTAATTCCAGGTGCCAGCCTATGAAAGGAAAAAAGTACATTATAAGTGTCATGTACACATTGCTGGGAGATGCTGAGTTTTAAATACATCTGACTGAAGATACTAGAATAAAAGTTTCCAAGGTAGGGAGAATGCTGGCTATTTTTAACTTCTGTATTCTTTCAATACCTTTTCCAATTTGTCTTACATCTTCCTGAAAAAAAACATTTTGCTGTAAGACTTCAACAAAGTTGAAATTTCATTTCACTGAAGAGTGGAAAGCAGGGGACAAGAGAAAATAGAAGCCTTGTTTCTATTAGGAGGTTTGTACAATGCCTAACTTGTGGAGACACTAGTGTCTTTCCACAGTATGTTTAACATTTCAGGACTAGGAAAATGACTGAGTTTTCTTCTTAGTTGGATTTTGAATTTAATTTTACAGTAATTTTTCTCTTCCATAGGAATTCTGGTAGCTGTGTAAAACAGAGAAATCACCTTATGACAGAAAATGGAAATTTGTTGCTCTAACCATTGGAGTTTTCTCAATTTTTTGGAAAAAAAGATTAAAAACCTAAATTTTGTTACCATTTTCAATTGTATCCTCTATTCAAATGAAGAACTGCACTTCCTATGTCTGTATTTACATCAGATGTTGATATGCCACCTTCCTACACGATTTTTAATTATTTTTTATTATATTTTCATCTGTCTTCTCAGTAATTTTATGTTTTATATTATACTTTAGCTTCAATGAACTGCCTATTAGCTTGCTGCTCTATATGGAAGCTGATGCATTCTAAGATCTCCTCCGGGTCCTCCATATAACTCTGTTCCAGTGGTGGTGTTTTTATTTTATTTTTTTTGAATGACTTTTGATTCATTCTGTACATCTAATTTTCCTCACATAACATCAGCAAAACAGAATATAGGAGGGGGATGGTCTTCTCCAAACAGGAGGTCTCCCTCTTGGCTTTGATTTGCTTGGTAATCAGAGATTTTGTGTACAATCTCTCATAGCAAAAGGTGAGAAATGCAGAAGCACTGGTTTTTAACAAAAATACAGACGGCAGCAGGAAGTCTTCTCTGCCCAATTACAAGGTGATCCTGGTTCATTTTTATGGTTTGATTTTTTTTTATCACATATGTTTCCAAACACAGTCCTGATATCCTGTGGGGATGCTTTTGTAAAGAGCCAGAGCTTCTGATTTAAGGAGCTTCAAAAATAGCTCTCTGCCTCTTCTGTCTGGAAAAGAACAGTCATGTAACAACACATTTATTCTCTTTGAAAAATAGAAGGATGTCAAAAGAAAAGTTCACAGTGAAATTAGGCTGATTTGTTTTGTGGTCCTGTGATTTTCACTTCAGATGTAGGGGGAGAAAACAACAGTTTGTTTAATGGGCAAAAATTACTATTAAAATGAATTTTGTACTCAGAAAATTCTTTTTGCCAAATAGGCAGTGTCATCAATTATACAAGACCCTTGGAAAAAAATATAAATAAAAAAGGCAAACTAGATATCCATGGATGGATTTTTTTCCCTCTAGTCAGCATACAACTCAGCCCTCGTGTTCAGAGAGGGAAAACCTCATTAATTTTTATATAAATGATCAGCGGTTCCCACAGATTTCCTCTCTATTGTGACGGATGGTAACTGGGAGTCTTCTAATATCGCCCTCGCCTAGTGAGAACAGCTCCTGCTGATGCCAGTCGGGAGGAGCTGCCATTTGGGACCCAGTGAGAAGTCATCAAGGCATTCCTGGGTGTGATTTGTTTCAGGCAGGACCACCCAGAAAAGCACTGCCCAGGGTACCAGCAGAACTCACTCTGCAAATTTTGTACAGCTTCCTCCCACAGCATCATCTGAATAATTACATCCTGCATAACTGCATTAATGAATTCCCTCTCTATGAAACTCACAAATTACCCAGATGGTAAAAGAGAATGGTATGGCCATCTTCCTCCTCAGCATGCTAAGTCAGCCCAACATGCATATAATGATGCTAACACAGGTGGGAGGTGGACACCCAGACAGTGCGGTGGCTCATCCTCAGCATTTCCACTCGTGTGGCAAGTATGATTGTATATCCCCAGGAGACTTATTTCAGGCATACAGGGTGCGCTATGTAGCACTTAATGACAGACAACTTTCTCCTAATGATGTGGCTTGCACCAATTTGTGTTTCTCCAGCAACATTTCCCTTTTAAGCAGGTTGGACTCCTCTGTCCCTAGGTAGCATGCCATTCCCTGTCTCCCTCTCTCATGCATACAGTGTCTCAAACCACTACATTAGAAACAAAATACAAAACAAACCAAAAATGAAAAGCAATTTGAAGGTCCTGTCTGTTGAATCGGAGACCTACCCCAGAATGCAAAGTGCCCGCTGTGTCCAGATGCCCAACGGAAAGCACCCCATATTCTCAGTGTGGGAGGGGACAGGTGGTCCTTTTGGGGATGTCACTGCTCCAAATAATGTCGAAAGCTGGAAAATCTCAGCCCTGATACTTTCTTCACAAACACACATCCTCCCTGACTTTGGAAAATCATCAACAATGCCACCTCATGCATAATACCAGTAGGGTCAAAATTCCTAACAGCTTTAGGGTCAAGCCTATAATTTCTCCAGCTCTCGTCCAGCCTGTCTGTGCAACAGAGATCATAACACCATAGGTGGTGGTATCATTACGCTTGCTTCCCGGAAGCCCGTCTCCATTTGAGATTCTCCAACAGAGGTCAATAGAAAAAAAGCCAAGTATGAATGGTGATTTTCGATGGCACTGAAGACTTTAAAAAATGTAAAAACAAACATGAAAGTCCACTCCCAAGAGCTCCCCAGTTCTTTCCCTCTGGCCCACTGATTTCTTTACATGGCATGTCCAAGAAAAGCACCACAAATATCAACATAAATAATCAATGACTCATAATGTAAATCATTCCAGGATATAGGAAAAAGCCTTATGAAGCATAATCATGTACAGTGAAGAGTTAGCACATTTGTTAATAGTGTACTGAATTCTTAAAGAGTACAGCTAGCAAGAAATTTAGCAATCAAGCTTAATAAAAAATACCAATTCCTTGTAACAGTTCTTCATGAAAGAAACAAAGAACCTCTGAAATGCCACCTCAAAACATGGATGGTTATCCCAAGAGCCATGCAAAAGCATGTGGCAATGGTAAGCGGCTACAGTAGCTGTACCAAATTTTGGGAAAAGAAAACTGCTATCTGAGAAATAAGAAGAGATGAAAAATATTCCAGTATTTCAAACAGGAATTGAATAGTGTAGTGTTAGGTGACATTTTTATAAATGCTGCAGTCCCCCCTTCAGTCACGAGGTGGTGTGTGAGGAGCTTGTGTAGGGAATGTTATGAGTTGTTGCTCTTAGGAAATGTGCAAGAAAGACAGAAAGGCTCTGCTGCAAAGAAGTGCTTGAGCTAATGCACTGAAATCTGTCATTGTTTTGAAACACACTTATTCAGACAGTACAGTAAACAAATTCATTTATTCATATATGAAGGGAGGATGGGAGCTTCAGTGCTTCAGATGTGCCTCGTATATAAAAGGTCCATTGATTTTCTATTACCAAAAGAAAGAGGAGGGAACGGGGACAATACAGCTCTCCAAAGTCAAGATTTGTACTTCTTTTTGTTCTTCTCATTGTTATGATGCTAAATGTAATACATGGAAAGACATAAGAAGAACCGAAGAATCTCTTCTGGATCTCTATCTTACATTGTTCGTGTTCCATAAACCAGCTATTGGCTCTGTGTGTCCGCCCAAACATTGAGAGAGGGAGACAGAAGGAGACCTTAATGAGGAAGGGAACATTTCTGCCTGGGTCCTGGACAACTGATCATGGACCCTCTCCCTTGAATGCACAAGCAATAACATCATGTAACCTGACCATTATTTGAGAATGCAAATTAAAAGAGGATGTTTCTAATAGCAAATGGAGAAGTAAAACCAGGGCAGATAGTCAGCATCTTCCTGGGCATTGTGTGTAACACATAGAAGTAACTTTGAAATAATGTCAAAACATTTGGTTTGTTTTCATGGTGGATATATCATTCTCTCCCATGTGAATGAATGAAGTAATAATTCTGCCTCTTGCTGGGAAGGTGGTATCCTGCCTGAATATGAGCCTCATCCTTTTTTCTCTCCGTTACCTGGTGCAAGTTTCCAATATGCAGTCATCTCCTCTGGGACGTCAGCATAATCCGAACAGGAGAGGCAGTGATCTTGGAAATGTGTAGTATATAAGTCACTGCCAGAACAGCAATATATGTCAAAAACACATGATATGTTATAAAAAGCCCTGTTTGATATTTTTATGATTTTCAGAATTACACATGCCACACTGTGTCGCTGATCTTGTTGGAGAGAGATGAATAAGTTCTAAGTGAAAAGACCTCCGTGAAACCACTCTGTACCTTCTACATATTTATACACTCCCTTGCTTAATATGTGTTGCATAGTAAAATACTTAGCTTTCGCCTTTCTGATTTAGGCACCGCTCCAGATTCTGCTAGAGCCCATGGAAAATTTCAGATTGCAGGATCAAGCCCACAAAAGCTTGATTTTTTTTTTAGCTGGTACAAGGCCTTTATACATCACTTCAGCTAAACTTTTTCAGATGTTGGAAACCAGAGTTTCTCCATACTGAGACAATGCACTGTAGTGCCTAACACTGGTGTAGATTTCACCTTTATCTTTATGCCTGTGATGAAATTGTGTATGTGTGCTGTTATTCTGTATATCACTTAAAGATGAAATATGAAAATCCACTTTCAGCTGCTGAAGTAGTTTAAAATCTCCTACTAAAGTGAAGTCTCTTATAAGCTAGAATTACAGTATATGAATAATAACACTTAGCACCGATACAGACCTTTTTCTTTTCAAAGAGCCTTAGAAACGTTAACTGTCCTTTCCAGCCTCCCCAGTGAACTGGGTTAGTACCATTATTCCTGTTTTGCACAGAGAGAAGGTGGGACAGAGAACCATGCCACTGGCCTGCATTGCCCTTTCCCAGAGAAACATGAGTGCACGGAGGGATTCGGCAGAGCACCCGTGCATCTGTATTACTTCTCTGCATCTCTCCTCAGGAATTCTACCACTGCGGTTTCAGAGAGGTAAAGTTTTGCCTCTGTGTCTGAGCAGTACAAAGAAATGAGGGTGTGAGCACAGAGGCAGCCAGAGTCTGGCCAGGGTCTGCGTGAGGGGCTTGAGGGAGGGCAAGCTAATGCAACAAATGAAGGTGTGATGCCAGAGGGAGCAGACATGGACATTTTAGTTTCCCTGTGGCCAGCTAGTGCAGCAACAACAGGAATGTTACAATGGCACAAGTGCTAGTGAAGTACTTGCTGCCTGGGTTAATGGCCATTGGCTTTGTTTCTTCTCACCCACTAGTGCAGTAGCTCCATGCTGCTGTGCAGACAGGCCCCGCAGCTGAGCTGGGACAAAGTTCAGACATGCACCAATCAGCTTGTTTGTCCTCAGCTGGCAAAAGGAAACTCACCCCCAAATCACCTCATTCTCTGCACTTTGCTAGGGCTTGGTACAACTCCTTTTAATTGACCCAGCCCTTGTTACTTACTTAGATCATGGGAAGCTTTTCTAAATCCTCATGGATCTTCCTGGTGGGAGCTTTTCTTTGCTCAGGTTTTTGCAGTTTTCTGGAAGCATTCTTCAAATTTTGTTCCACTACTTATGCTGATATACTTTAACTCTCCTTACCCACATCCCTCCCTGCACATAGGTACCCACAAGCTATTTCCTCATTTTACTTAACGTAGCTGCAGAAGTGGTTGTGTGACCTTTCCCCTTCGTCACCTATCTGTGTCATATCTGTACCTGAATTCTTGGTACAGGTTTTATGTGTCTGCAACAAACAACCCACTGCAACCAAGCACAAATGGAACAAAGAAACCACACCACTAGCCTGCAATGTTCTGTCCCTGTTTCAAATCCTTGAGGCCACAGAACCAGGGTAAGGCCTCAAAGTAATCCATACCCCATACCCTCATGTGGTGCTCTACAGTATGTGTTGTGGGATTTTTCCTCCTGCTGTTGTGAGACACTGCCTGGCAGGTGATGCTATTCTTCTCCAAGATCTTTTCTGGTGATAGACAGCTATGGCTCAGTTCAACCATGCAGCATCAAGCAGTGATTAAGGAGATGTTGCACATCCAAAATGAGCAAAAGCAGAAGGTAGATTTCAGCATATTAAAAATTATATTCTGCAAGACTGTGCAGAACTCACTTCAGAGCTAAGTAACAGAAAATCTCCCAGGGAGCTCTTACGTGCAAGAGCACTGACTGAGCTAACAAGCTGGGGGATGAAATGCTGTGGTGATTGTAAGGAAGTTGCATGCTGCTATCCAAAACCTGCTGTTGTGCTGGATCGTAAGGTTGACTACTACAAAGGGACTGAGGGCTCCTAGGCTGTGCTGAAGTCGCAGAGGTCCACATATGTCTGTTCTCTACCCTCTTGTGTCATAATTCATGCCAGTTGATGTTACAATGAGTACTTCACTGTGATGCTTCAAAGGCTTCGTAGATCACCATAAATCCCACCATTATGTATGGTATCTTTCTACCAGTATAGGAAGGCCAGTAATATTGGCACCTGAAAGAACTCTGGGCTGTTTTGCTCCAGTGACCACTACATAAATATTTAATCTGATCATTTTGGGAGACTCTCCTCACCTTTCCTCTCTGTTACTCTAGTTTACAGACTGTATTGATAGGACAGGGGACCAGAAATGTTTCCTGGAAGCTGCAGGTAACATTAGGATGATGGTGAAACATGCATTTGGGAAACTGACAGAGAGAGAAGGGAGGTGGACATCCCACCTGGAGCTTCAAGGATGATATTAACCTCCCAATACTGCATGCCCAGTTTTGCATGGCCTTTATGAGGGAAGGGAACTTGGAGCACATCTGCTAGGAGCTGTTTGCTGAACTGGAGAACGTTTTACAAAGCCAAGGAGGAGTCCTCAATGAAGGGTTACAGTTGTTCATCACCAAAAAGACAGTGCTGCATTGTGTTCCCCCTTTGCATTTTACATTCCCTCTGAAGACAGCATGTGCTTTTACATAAGGCTTCATCCAGGATTACTGCACATCTCTAATTCTTGTGAATGTGCAGCATAGTGGTGCACAGATTTGATCAAGATTCATATGTCTGTTTTATTATATTTTTTGTGGAGACTTTTACTGTACTGCGTAGCTGGATTTTATTACCTTCACTGTGTGTATTTTATGGCAGTGATGCCAAGCATTTCAATGAATTGTGCAAGACTCAGACCCATGAATGCAAAGACATCTTCAATCATTTTTTAATAAATAGCAATAAATACACTAAATTGAACATTGTGGACAATCACTGGCTTTTACTGAGTGCACATACTACTATGCAAAATTAATAGTTATTAAAAAACCCTGCAATTAGACAAACGGTTGTGCTCAAGCAGTCTTTATTTCCAGGGCTTAGGTGCAGCTGCAGTATGGCTATTCATCTGTCCATTATCAACATCTTTGACACAACAATAATTTTCTCAGACTTATATCCTTTTTTTAATCAGATTTATGCTATTGGTGGGGGGGTGGGGTAGGGCAGGGAGGAAAGTCAAAATTATTTTCCCCAAGCAGTGTTACAATCCTTTCATCTTTGTTCTGGCGTTTCATTCCCACAGGTCCACCACCCTTCTCTGAGCTTGGGGAGCTTTAACTCCTCTGGGCTTCTGTGACGCTGCCCTCCCCAGCAATACACTTCCACAGTTTTTCTCCCCTTGCTAGCACTAGCCCTCATGGTTGCACATGGTGCACCCATGGAGGAAGCCTCTGGCTGAAAGCCAGACTCTTGATTTATGGTGGCATGAGGAACAGGTAAGATGTTTTCACAGCCCATTCATGTGGGATATCCAGGCTTGCAGGGCTGGACAGTGGTTCGCAAATAGGGATTGTTGGGGCAGTCTGGTGAGAGGACGGGTAAGTGCCTATGAACTGTGATTGCTGTTGGTCACCGAAACGTGCCTTACCAAGAACTGGTAGGAGCGTAGAAACCATCCCCACAAAGCTGCTCTCTTGGGGTGATCTCTGAGGCAAAGTAGAGCACCGTCTTTGTCTGAAATTCCTTTCTGCCGTTCAGTAATTGGCAAAGCAAGAACCTCTGTGATGGAATCCTGGGGCAGGGTGGGAAAACTTCAACATCTTTTTTGGTTTTGAACTGAGTCCTTATAGAGTGTGAACCAGGTGATTTACCTTGTGGTTGGCTCCCAGTGGGGAGTGTTAATGGCACAACATGTCAGACAAAATTACAGGGTCATGATTCTGTTTCTGGCCCTCCAATAGAAGTGCGGCTGGTTTGAAACCATCTCCTCATTAAGCCATTTGGCAATTCTGTCTTGGGTGGAGGTGGACCATGTCCAGCTGGCAGGAAAGGCAGCTGTAAGCAGCACAGGAGGGACAGCACGGGAGGACTGAGTGGGATGCACAACCACACAGCACACTGGGGCATGCTGAGCTGTTTAGAGAAGAAAAATAAGGCATAGGAATTCCCCAGTATGAATGCCATTTTGACCAATGTATCAGCAAGGGTCTCAAAAGGTAAAAAGAATATGGAACAGTACAACTTTCTCACAGTGCTACCCAAATCATCTTATTTCTCAGTCCCCTGTATGGCTCTATTGTAATGCATCATATAATGCCTAGTAAGTGTGAGCCCCTCTGTGGCCTCTGGCTCCAACTAGGCTTGATGTAGGACTTCCAGCTCTACTTTACTCATCTAACTGAGGAGATTTTGTATTTTGGGGAAACCACAAAAGTGAGTGAGTGACTTTCCTATTAAAAAAAAAAAAAATCAACGTCATGTTGTCTACAAACCTTGCCAACTTCACCAGAGATCCTGCTGTCCCTGGTTTTACAGTGCAGTCAGTTCTCCGGGTGCTGGCATGTGTCCCTGTTCTGTCACTTTTTCTGGCCTCTCTGTGATGGGAAGCCACTTGCAGATGGGACTTTAGGCGGGTCTACACACATTGCTCTCCTTAGAGATCAACAGTTCTGAGCAAAGGACCTTACTGAAGCAGAGGGCAAGACAGCTCTGAAACTCTAGAAAGCCACAAGCAAGTAACTCCTGGGAGCTGGAAACACAAAGGGAGCAGTTGGTTGTGCATCGACAGTCAATAGCGAGGTGAGAGCAGTCCTGGTTGACCATGGAACAGTAAAGGATGTATAGGTAAATTAATGAGTTGGCCAGGCAGACTGGCAATGAAGGGTAATGGTGGATGCATCAGGTAGGTAAATGATCATTGTTTTGACCCAGGCACACAGCCACCTCTTCTCTGTTGCAGGTGAACTCATCCCACTCCCTTCTAAAGTGAGTTTCCTGACACCTATGAAACTGCCAAGAAATAAGTGAAGTAGGAAACAGGGCACCCTGGCATGGAATAATTTGAATGAAGTCAAAATGCATTTCAGCTGCATAAGCCCCTGCCAATTAAATATTTCTTGGGCAAGGGGCTTTCCACAGTAGGAACAAAACCTCACTCTCCACAGGCTGCATTTCAGCACTACTTCAGCTTCCCAGCTCTGAACACCCAATGGCTTTTCCTGGAGCTGGAAGAAACTCTTTAGAATCAGCATGTTCTCAAAGGTATCTGCTGGAGGCTGAGTCCCTTCTGTCCCTTGCAGGGATGCACAAAGTGATGAAAGGGAGAATCTCTTCCTGTGGAGGACTTGAATTCAGTGCAGAGAAGGAGAGGACACTCCAACAGGAGCAAATCCATCTGTCAGAGCTGCAGACCAACAGAAGTGCCTGCCCTGACTCTGGACAGGACTATGACTTCAGCCATGCCTCTGCATCCATCCTTGCCTGCTGTACGAAGGACAGAAGTACAATTCAAGGGAAAGCAGGAACTATTCAGTGTTAACTCATGTAGGCATGCAAATAACTTGAAAGGGCAAGAAAGAGCACAGACCATGGCTCTGCTCTCCTTGGGACTGACTGACATAGAACAATGTTCCCCCACAAGCAAGAGGGAAGCATCAGTTGCTCTCCTCAGGGAGAATGTGGTGCTGTCTCCCTCGACTCTTTAGTCCCAGAATAGTCTGCCCATAAATTGCAGCCTGGCCCAAATCTTCCCCAATGCCATCTCTGCTACAGTGGTCTTGCTGGACCACCTCTACGTAGAAGTTTCAGAATCTGAGCCCTGAGCCCTTCTCCCACTACAGTCAACCCAGATCAGCTCAGGCACTCGTGAGGAAAGAATTAGGCACTTTTTCCCTCACACTTAAGTCTGTAGGGATTTGTTTGTCCAAAGTATTTTCATTTCTGCTCCACCCTGCTATTTTTTTAGAGGTTAGGTTGGTTTTTTTTTCCTCCCTTGAATCCATCCAGCCTTCTCCTTATTCTGAGCTTTTGTTTTCTCCCTTCATACTCCCACACTTGAGGCCAGACCTGCTGAGATACTGACTTTTGCTTTGACAATATGGTTTGCTTTTTATTTAAGACTCTGTGTTATGGGTCAATGCTAGTACACCCAAGATGATAAAGGCTCTGTTCTGAGATTACAGCATAGAGCTGCAAAGTCCAATTGAGGTTACACAAAAGGCCATCAAGTTTGTGGTTTTATCTTGTTTTGCACTGGTTAAAAGGCTTTTTTTTTTTTTCTGCTTTTTGCCAAGTTAGCAAAGCTACAAGTTTGACAGGTTTGCTTTTCATGTAAAATGTTTTTCTGCAGCTCCAGTAAGACATTGCAATGCATTAGCTAATGTAATACAAGTTCTTCCAAGAAGTTTGCAAGGGTCAGGTGATTAACCTGTGTATTTTATAGAACATTTAAAGACACTGTGGTCTAAGGCCTCATAAAATCATAAAACTACCACTCAGCTGTGAACCACGGGTTGAAGCACAATGCTGAAATATTGCTGCATTAGAAATGGGAGGAAACAGAGTGAAATTTCTCCTGATCTGCGCAGCTGATAAAAGCTCCACAGTGTAACCTCCTACCCCATTTTCCACAAACAGAGCTCATGTTGGGATGAGTTCAGCATGTTTGCAGAAGGCAAAAGTCATCTTGCTGAGTCCTGTTCCACTTACACCACACAGTTGGAAGAAATCATACCCACACTCAGTAGCAAGAGAAAAATCCTTCCAGCCTCTGCACCAGCAAGGTCAAAGGGGTTGGACCTGGCAGGACAGTTGCAGGGTCTCTACCAGCCATGGAGGCTTTGTGTCTTTCTCTCCTTCTTCCTGTGACCGAGAAGGAGTAACCAGTAACAAGCAGTTGCAGGGGATGGCTTTAGATCCCAAGCTAACTGAGCCTTTAACCCTCTCATATCCTCACTAGCATCGTGCCACTAAACTTCAGTCATTTGATAGTGAAGGTGGAAGAGAGAAGATGGAAGAGAAACGGCATTGTGTGACAAAAAGCAGTTTCCATCCAAGTTCATTTTCCCAGGTCCTATCCATCTTCCTTGGGTGGTCCTAGCCAGGTTAGCAGGCAGGTTTCTTAGTTCTTTGTTGTGGGATGAGTCTCTGTATCATGGCTTTTTCTAGGGGACACAAGCAATCTCTGGAGAGGCTCCAAGCAGATGGGAATCCAGATAGCCAAACTCACTCAATCATCCTCATTTTTTAATCTTTTACCCATCTCAACCTCACAGTTTTCAAGGGCTTTGGGCTTCCAGACATTGCCTGTGCCATACAGCTTACCAAATGCCTGGCTGCAACAGCTGCTGGAGGACAGTGGTGGCAAATGAGGTAACACTTTGGAAACTGGGAAGTTGCCAATGACACGCAAAGGGCTCAACGGCACCTACTCCCATTAGGAGCACTGAGGGATGCCATTGTGGCCAGGGGACAGTTGCCAGAAGTAGGACTGCAAGGCTCATTGCTCTGCAGTCCAGACATATGGTTGCTATCAGGAGTAGGGTGGTGTAAATTATTGTTTCACTCTCTAAATCAGAGAAAAAAAAAAAAAAGGAAGAAAAAAATTTGATTCAGATCTGGCTGAAACAAATTTTTTTTGGTAGCCAAATGAAAAGTGGAGAAAAGCATAGTATCAGGCCACCAGAAACATTTTAGTGCTTTTGGGTAAGATCCAGCAAGATGGATATTTTCCACCTGTAAATAATTCAGGAGAAGAAAAATAACATTGCAACTCATTTTTTCCAGCAGGACCATCAAGTAAATTAGGAGAAGCTGGACGGTCTTGTAGCCCAAGAATAAGGAAGAGTAAAATGTTGAGTCAGAAGAGTAACTCTCATCAGTGTTCTGGCATTTTCATGCATGTTATGCCTCCAAAGACTTTTCCACCACCCCCTTAACATGGCCAACAGTGACTGAGCTGGGCACAAGTGCAGAAGTCCACCTACAAAGAGTAGGACTGAGTCCTAAATCATAATTTAAAATTCCTTGGCCCTCTTTTTCCCCCTCTTAAGTAAAAGTTCTCCTCTCCCTTCCCCAGAGCAGAACCACTCTGGATCTTACCCCAAAGCCTGTTCTTCCAATCAGCTGAGCCATCATGAATATGGGGCCTTTATACGCTCTGGTATCACCTTCCAGCCTCCTCTGGTAAAACTGGATTTACTGTGACTGGCTTATCCTGGATGCAGAGAAGCAAGATGCTTGTGAGCAGGAAATATATTTTATTAACTTTTTATTTTTTCTTCTGTAATATTCTACCACAGCTATTAGTTCCTGGGTATCAGAATGATTTTGACAAATTTCATTCACCATGCAGCTCTCCCACCACCTGAAAACATGTTTTCTGAAAAAAATGCAAGATAAAGGAAAAAGACTGAAGGGTGTTTCCATCAAAAAATAGGATTGTATTGGTAGTGCTGCTAGGTATATTTATAAAATGTGTATATAAAGCAAGTAAAAATGTCTTATTTAAGTGTGGTGACAAATATACCTAGTATGAGAGATAAGCTACACCGAGTATGAAAATACTTGTGTTTGATTTTTGCTTATTGACTTATTTTTTAAATAAGAGAGCAAAGAACAAAATGTTGAAAAGATAGCCTTGATATTATTGACTTGTAAATAAAAAGGATGGTTATATCAGCAGAGCTCAGGAATTACACTTAAATAGATAGCCTTTGTAATAAAGCAGACACAGAAAAAGTCTGGAAAGCCTAAAAAAACCAAACATAGAGTCCCTAGATATGCCCATTAAGATGCACAGGGGACAGTATGATACAAAGGATCAACAGAAACTGTAGATCTACAGTATATTAGACATTTTTCCCTAATAGTGCATGCTTTGAAATAAGGTTACTTTGTCTGAAGTAGTCAGTGGTCATAGAAAGGATTTCGAAGGAATAAAGTTCAATTGTAAAAAAACCATTTTAAACATTATTATTTCTTTGCTCCTTCTGAGGAAAAAAGAAATCCACGTACAGCTTTATGTTCAGGTTGCTGGTTTTTTTTCAAATCAGACCTCAGGAGGAAAAATTGTTTTCACTCTTAAAAGATTCCAGTGTTTTTCTTGCCTCACCCACCTCTAACCCAAGGCAGAGAAAAAATCGTTATTCCTGCTTTGCTGATCGCAAAATCGGAGAACGGAAAGATCCTGTGTGCAACTTACTTTCCTACTGAAACTGGTGGAAATCCCTGATTTCCATGGATGACAGAAGTCACTGTCGAGCAGCACAGAGGAAGAAAGCAAAAGAGTCAAATACGAAGTACTGTTTCTCCATTTGTTTCTGTAGCCACAAAACCCATCCCTTTTTCTCCATTCTGGTGCTATTCCTTTATGTGGTACATAACTGAAGTTTCCTTTGGGGCTTGTTTGTTTTTTCCTTTTTTTAATGTCTCATCTTTAACCATCCGGAGCTCTTGTCCTTTGGGTTGAGTTGTATGCCACTGGACGCAGTGACTGTTTTGTCACTGAGGAGGAAAATCTTCATGGGAGTCAGGCTGAGACCCAAAACAAAATAGATACTAAAGATCAACAAAAGAAAGCAAATGACAAAGGAAGGGCAAGGGTTAAAACAAATAAAATGGATGTGAGTTGTATTATAGGGTGAGTGAATCATATGGATTATGGACCAAAGACTACATAATTAAACATGTAAGGTATCAAGGTAAAGTACCAGAATACATAAAGAGGATAATTTCTTTAGTCAGCAAATGGGCAATAACAGGAAAGAATTTTTGTCTTGGGATAGTGAGCAGTTGTATAAACATATGATGCAAAGGCTTTTTCAAATAGACATAACATTGCCATATGTTCCATCAAAAAACTGCAGAGGGACTTGGGAAAATCAGAATGATTTAAGAGGGACTATACACATCTCTGCCACCACTTGGTTAGCTGAACACAAGCAGCCAAAGGTAAGGAGTGCTGTTAAACAAGAGCATGTTAAGAGACCAGAGTGTGCCCCAGAGATTCTTGCACTGAGATAATGAAAGCTCTCAAATGTCACCACAGAACTGCAGCTCTCCTTAAAACATGGCAGAGGGATTGTGCTTTCTCTAGGTGCTGGGAGCTGACATTGCATATGGGATAGCTCTTCCCGATGGACACAAGAAGCCCATTAAAGTGCCTGGCTATGATTGGAATTATAGTTATTGCAGCAGCTGAGACGCTCCAAGGTGCAAACTGATTTGCAGAAAGGAGACATGATGGGCGGAAGGTCCAGGAAAAAAAAAAGCACTATGTTTTATAAATTTTGATGTATAAACAAAAACAAAGGAGAGAGCCGAAAAGATACACTTACACTTTTAATTTCCTTTAGAAGTTTTCATTTTGGCATTAAGAAAAGGGAAACACACGTGGTCCTCTTCTCTCAGGGGTAATGCTGTCATGCAGCCCTTGAGTGGATTTGCCAAGCTCCCACTTAAAACGACAAAGAATTTGCCCCTGCTACTCCTGCGGGAAGTCTGCTCCCAGAGACCTCTCTTCAGGGGGGCAGAAGCCCAGGACCCAGCTGTCCTCGCTCTCTGAAGCAGGTCAAACGTGGCTACTGGGTGACAGGGAAAAGGCTCAGTCCGAATCGAGGCCTGGCTTTGGGTATTACCTCTCAGGCACAAAGCCTCACCTTTACTCATAAATAGCATGCTCCATTATCTAAAATCTCTGTCCTCTGATTGCTTCTGCTTCCCAAATCCTTGGGACTAATTTTATGTTTCAGAGGGACTATTAAAATCAAAAAGAGAAAATTCAGGATTTTCTTCATTTCCTGACCATACATTATGCCTGTAAAGACCAGTCCAGTTAACAGGTGACACTGACAGATCATGCTCCAAAGACAGCTGCAAGAGAAACAATCTGCAGCACTGAACAAAAGTTACCCGTTTGGGGAAAGATTTTTTTTCCATATATTGAAACATTAATTGATTCTTTTATATTCAGAAGCTATTTTCACTTATCTCAGACACTTAACAGAAAAATAAAAAAGAAATAATGAGGAGTTTTGGTGTAAAAACACATTTCACCATAAAACAGGTTGATTAACTTGCAGACTTTAAAAAATTAGTGTCCAATGGAAAAAACTGCTGTCTGGTTAAATTAGATCTAGTTATTACAGCACTACAACAGAAACTAAATTAATTTCAAGCTTCTGAATGAAAATTTTATTTTTAATTTTTGTGAGTTGTAGAGTTGGAGGAACTGGATACTTGGTAAATTAAAAGTCCCCTATTTATCATAGGTCAGAGGCAGTACAGCCAGCCATAATGCAGGTTTTTCTTGTAGTCCAAAATCTCTTGGCATTTAACATAGAAAAACTGTCAGGAATTCTAGTTCAGCTATAAACATTTTCATGATAGTGCAACCTCAAAAATAAGAAGTCATCTCAAATGTAAACACTTCTAACTAAGATTACAGAAAAACCTACAAGTCATTCTGAAGTTACAGGTAAGATTTATATATGTTTTTTAAATTTTCAACTAGAAAGCTGGTCAAATCTTTAACGTGTCACCTCCAGCATCTATATGTGGATAAGAAAAAAATTAACCTTTGGAGACTGTTTGCAAACAACAAAGACAAAGAAAGTTTATTCTGGTATAAACCCGTGAAAATATCAGATTTCTTCCTTCGTAATTTCTTGACAGATTTTAAGTAAGCAAAGAAGTTTTACCTAGGATATCCATTAAGCAAAGAGTGATGACAGGTTACATGAAGCCATGACAGATAATTTGTCTACAGGGACAGGCTCCATCTTCATCTTTCATTTAGAGCAGCTCATGGTCAACTCCTTGGGGAAGGTCAGTGAAAGGAGGGAGGGGACTCAACATAAACTCAATGGGTAAACAAAAAACAAAGTGAATGAATGAAAAAAACCAAAACAAAACAAAAAACCCAAGCCCACAACAAACAAAGGGAGTGAGCAAAATGACACATTTCCAGACAAGAAGAAGACACATTTCCAAAACAACTGCAAAGAACTAAATTGTTACTGATGTCTTTGATCTTTCTTACCTTCTCCCTGGGTTAAGCTAGAGCTTTTGCAGCTTTTAATCTTTTGTCTGAAAGGCATTTCTTTTGTTATAGAGGTGTTATGATGTTTATGAGGGTGTATTATTGCAGAGCTGTGTGGAGTGGATGCCACGTGGACTCTGTAAGGGCATAGCCTCAATGACCAAGGAGCCCTTTTAACTCCTATGTGTTAATGATCACTCACCTTCACTGACTCTGCAAGCAAAACAGAACTATTAAATGCTGAGTTTCAAGCCTTTCCTGTGACTCTGCTTCTGAATCTTCACTAGATTTTTTTCCCTTAATTAATATTTTAAGAGGTTCTGCGAGCTCCTGAATGCACAGCCCAAGGAGAGGCCAGCATTCTCTTTTCTCCCCAGTCAGACTCTGGAAGGAGGGTACCTGTTACATTTGCTCCAAACCCTGTGTGTGAACTACTGTCAAAGGGAGGGAGATGAGGTTAGATCACTTCTTATGCTCATTTAATGCTTAGTCTTCTGCTGGCAGCACCAATGGCACTTCTGAGTGACAGCTATAGCGTGTCATTTAAATACTTGCATGGGGATTAGAATGAGGTCAGGTACTTCCTTCCATAGTGATTGCCTAATATTAACAACTTTTGGTCACTATCTAATCAGGGCTGGATCTAAACCTGTGACTGACAGATTTTTAATTGCTAGTCTCCTAAGTCATACAGTTCTTTTCTCTCTCTGGGAGGTGTTACCTTCAGCTTTTACTATGATGGATAAGGGCAAATTCTATGCTGTTGAAATAAATCTGTTGATGTAGATATCTGAGGTGTTACTTTGTCTCTTTGATTTGGGGGATTTTTTTTTTTAAGTGAGAATGAAGGAGAAAAGAATATTGAAATAATATGATTTTAAAAGAAAAAAGAAATACATCTATACGTGCATACATCTTTCTTTAAAATCATACTGTTCTCTCCTGCTTTACTGCAAAAATAAAGAACATAAGAATGCAGGAACAGTCTATCATGCCTCACCTCTTTTGCTTTCCAGTTTCTATTTGCTCCTTTATTTTCCATACTTTAAAATCTCATTTAGCATTCTCTTGAGAAGGAGAGCACAAGATTACAATCTAACGATTGTAATGAGAATGGGTTACGTTTGTGCCATTTCCCATTTTCATTACAATCTTTGTGGCAAGAGTAATGTAACAGAATTTTTAATGTCTTATATATTGCATGAACATTTTTTTCCTGTGAATTCCTGCTATGTTTCAATGGATGATGCTGTTGCAGAGCATTGCAACTTTGATCTTTTTATAGCTTGCATTACGATCACATTGGCCATTTTACCCACTTCCCCAAAGTGGAAAATATTTTGATATACAGCTTGCTGCTACAAAAGCCAGTCATCTACAGATACTATACATACCTAGAAAATTATTTTCTTCCAAATCCCAACTGTGGCTGAGTATAAGAGACTAACATCACCCAAGCTGTGTGTTTCTCTGAGTGGTACTATGGGAATTGTAGTTTGCAGAATCTGAGCAGAAGGATAGAACAGTTTGTTTCTTAAAAAGTAGGGACAGCACTTAGAGAAAAGTGTGCTTCATGTGTTTGTCATGCTACTGACTGTAAGAGGACTGAAATATTTCCCATAGCATAAAAAACTTTCTATAAACCTTCCCAGAGTGATCAACAACTGAGGAAAAGAAAGGTGATAGAACTGGAAAAAATCTCAATAAACACAATGGGTTCAGTGAGAGAACTGATGGTTCAGCTATGCCATAGAAGCAGCAGGCACAAGCTAGTAGTTTGTCTGGATTTGTCAATGTGAGTGATTCTTAACACAGGAGCTTGATAAGGTAAAAGAAAAGATACTGGGATAGGTAGCTCAAAGGCAACGTCCCTGATGGGATCTGCACAGACTTGATGTGACCAGCAAGGCTTCACAGGGAAAGGCAGTTATAGCTAAGGGGGGGGTTTCTACCTCAAATTAAGGGAGGTTTCTACTTTAAATTCCTTGCCTACCTCATTGGGGCAGCAAGAGAATTATGGCATTGACAAAAAACTGAGGCCAAATCCTCCAGCCTTTAGATCATGGAGGTCTGCAGAGTCACAACAGCCTCCATCTAGAGGGGTGGTGGAGGACCAAGCTTCAGGCATACCAAAGGCAGCAAGCACAGGTGGTACAGATTAACACTGATTTGACTGGAGGTCAGTGGCTCTACCCCTTAGCAACCAGAAACATTTCCCTTTTAGACAATGCAGGCTCATGAAAAAAACTGAGAGAAAATGTCAGGGAAACGAATGGGCTTTAATTTCAGCATAAACTTAAGCTAAGGCCAGTACTACAAATTCTATTGATGTGCACAGTTTGTAGATTAATATGGACTAACACCACTAAACTTAAAAAAATAAAAATCAAGAGTCACACCTCCTTGCAAGATCAGAAGATAAGACAATGTCAGCATATCTCTGGGAGACAGCCTGCACCTGGCATATTCATGTCCTTGGCTGGGAAGCTTTATTTCCTTGATGCATAGGGTAGATTCTGACATCCTTCAAATCAGTGCCTATGGAGATATCCACAGCTTCTCAAGGAAAGGGGTGAGGGAAAATGACATCCTCATTATGATGGAATTCAACAGATAACCTGCAGATTTTGAAAACTCCCCACAAAGCTATTCGTGAAAAGATGTACAAGGCTAGATTTCACACTTTACCTACTGGCATTGAGTTTTAACCCTGCCACTTGTCTGTGCAACTTCTACTCCACTTGATATAAGCTGGGCACATCTACACTAAGGCCCATTTTTTTTCCCTTTGAGTCTAAATTTAACACTGCAGACCCTGAGGATAAAACCAGTTGAGCCCTTTGGAGGAAAAACGTTCATCCTCTTTATCAGAGTGGCTTTCCCGGTGGCTTTCACTTCAGTGAGGAGAGTGTCTAGGATAATTGCTCTTTCCACAAAGGATCAATACTGTGTAATTAATCAAGATGAAATCATTCTTTGCACTTCTCCAGGTTTCATCCTTGAGACATATTCTTAGATTCACTGGCTCCTGGAGATAGCAACGCTCTCCTACTGCACTACCCCAAAACACCCTGGGGGCAAAAACATCACAATCCAGCTGTCCAGAGCCTAGCCTGGTGTATCTTAATAGAAGAAAAGAGACAAGAAGGCCCAGATGTCTCTTTAATAGGACTGTCCTCTCTGCAGAGACAACAAGCCCTCAAAATCTACCAGAGTCAGCGTAACGTTTGCATCAAGGGACCTTTTTTCCCTCCCAGGAAACATGCCACCAAACTTGCAGTGATTACAAAGCAGAAGCATGCACTGTAGAAATACACCTAGCAGAACCCCAGGCCACAGAGAGAATAATTCAGCTAACATTTCTGCAGTTTGCAGAGATTGCTTAGCCATGATTGATTCACATGCATCTCATATTCCTGTTTAATTTCTGTTACAGGGTGAGCATATTTTTAATCCACTGCCTGGTATGAAACAGCATAGGAAGTAATTTTAAATAAACACTTTCTAGGAAGAATCAAAATATGAAAATTTAATATTAAAGTAGTTTTCATCTCTGGCAGGTCAGATTTTTTTTTTTTTTAATTCAAAATGCCAGAGGGGAAAAACAAATGAAAATACTATTGAATCGGTTCTAATGGATTTCTGATAAAATGAAACATTTCAAGCAGTTCATTTGACCTGAAAACGTTCCCCTTTTAATATATATACTTCTATGTTTCATCCTAATTTGGGCTAAAAAGGTTGGAATATGTCACAGTCAAATTGCAATCATCTCCACTTATGTTCTAAGATTCTTCTTGCCTGCCAGGCTCTCTATCCCTCTCTACTAAGCACAATCAAGACAAAATGCCTTCTAAAAAGATTGCTGGCTATTCTGGCATCACTGAAATTAAGTAGCTGGTGAAGACAATTATAAATAATACATACAGTTATGTTTATTACAGAAAGATATTAAAAGAATGACTGGAATTTTCCATTGGTTTGGGTAAGCAATGAAGACATTTTAGTAGACCTGAGCTGAAAAACAGCATTGGCTCAAATGATCGTGCCTTGATTCAGTGTACATTAAATGGAAGAATAAACAAAATTAAGGCTGGCACTAATGTTCTCCATTTCAAAAGGGCAAGCTCTGATGGACTAAGTGCTCTGAGCACCCTAGCCACCAAAGTCAACACACTATGTGTCTCCAGGCCTCAGACAGGGAAGAGGCCAGAGGATTCTTTGAATCACTAGTGCTAATAAGATCTCAAAGCTGTATTCCTAGCAGGAGAAAAAAAAAAGAAGGATCTATGGGCCCACTGGGTAAAGAGCCACTTATAAAACCTTTAGCTCAAACTTTAATAAGAGTAATGACATTGAACAGAAGGGTAAAGGGAAGATAGGTCATGAGAATGAGGTTTTACTACATGGGAAACAACAGCAAAAAATTTAAGTGCTTAATCCTATGCAGTTGGGAGGGCCTCTATAATATCATTCAAAAATCAGACAGAACTGGCACATGAAACTGCAGGAACAGTCGCAGGTATTCATGACAAGCCTATCAGCTCATGAGATTTAAAAATAGCAAATGCGGTACCTACAGTTAAGAGGGAGAAGACAAAAGATCTGACAATTACAAGTTAGTCTGACCTTAAATGTCTGAAGGCTTTGGAACAGATTTTGAAAGAAAGAAGCAATGGAGATAAACTGGGAATGGACTAAAAACATTAACAAAGGGTTTGGGTTTGCTAATGGTAGGCTGTTTTAGACTAACTTGATAGGATTTTTAAAAGATTGATGATTTTTGAGACACAGGAACTATGGTAGGTATAATTTATCTGGGCTTCAACAAAGCATTTAATAAGGCACCAGATGGGAAATAATTTCTTGAAGTAGAGAAAATAGGGATGCACAGAGAAACTGTTGAGTGGTAGCCTGCTGAAAGGAAGATGACCACTGGCGCTACTGCAAAGAGAACTGTTTGGCTGAAGGAGAGACATGAATGAAGTTCCTCCAATATCAGTTTTGGGATCTTTCTTCTTTCTCTGTTTCTTCATGGCCTGGATATAAATAGAGAGAGTGCTTATTTTTGGGACCCTGAGGGGGATACTAATGATTGTCCATAACTAGAAGAAAGTGTTAATAGAGAAGAGGATCAGAACAGCAGACAGAAATAATAGATGTATTCGAGGAATAGAATAAAATAAAAGTCATTCAGTAATATGCAACACAAGCTCATGCACTGAGGGACTGATACCATATTGCTGTAAGAGGAGCTCTCATCAGTTGAAAATGACTGAAATGTGGTTAAACTGGTAAAGAGCATGAATGACTCTGAGCTGCCAATGGGACCCATCCCTGCAAATGCAAAATCTAGCCCATGACAAGCAAGATAGTCCCAGTAGGAACAGGAAAGTATTAAGATAACTGTATGAAGCAGTGCTGCAACAAAATCTGAAATACTGTTTACTCCTCTGGCTACCCACATTCAAAAACCAGAAGTTCAAACTGAAGTCGATGTAGAGAATGCTACAAAGATGCTTGGGAAACAGGAAGTTAGTCTTACTAGAGAAGCTGGACCTTGGCATATTCAGCTAGAAAAATAGAGTCTGCAGGCCTACACAACTGCCCTCTATGGATACACAGCACGTAAACACTTGTTGTAGGAGAAAAAAATAAGTCTACCTGAGCCATTCACTGGGCAAGAATAACTGGATAGAAACTGGCCTACTGTAAATTTAGAAAATTAGATTATTTTTTTTAAAAAAAGGGAAAAGGGTTTCTAACTCAGTAAAATAATTACAAATGGGAGAACAGGGTCAACACATCAAGCTGATGGCTCCTTTCAATGATGGAACTTGGTCCCCGTATGACAGGATTTATATGACATGGAACCTCCATAGCATGGTGATTCCTAACCCTCTGCCAGGCTGACATTCCTGTTTCAACCTACATTTTGAAAGAGAAGTATTACCCTCTCCTCCAGAAGAGGATTACAGTTCTGCATATTTACAGTCATACAAACTATAACGTAGAGAAATTTTTTCTTGTGATTGAGAAATAAGCAGCAGGAATTCATCCAGGTAGTGCAAGACAAAGTCACTGTGAAGGGCAGAGAAGAGATTGCAGAGATGGCAGTGTTGGAGGACATTGGCTGAAGTGGTGTTTACCATTATTATCACCACTGCTCAGGAGCCCTCAGCACTGCAAGGAGTGAAACGGGTGGTACTATGAAAGGCTACCAAAAAAACCCCTTTATTAATGACATCATAATCCCTTTAAAGCATAAATACCTTCTCTTTTTTTTCCCAGATGCTAAAAATTAAACAGCCTGAAATGTAGATGGGAATGACATTTGATGTCACGAATATTGGAAGCATCCATAAAATATGTTGGTTAGGTGGCTGGAGGAGAAAATATGTGTAGTAGAGAAATGACAGAACAGCTTGGGAACAACCCTGCTATTAGCAGGGAGGAAAAAAGAAGTAATAAAATTGGGAAGCCAATTAGACAGGAAAAGGGGGAAAAAATGCTATAGGAGAAGGAAAAGATAATCAGAAGAAAAAGGTAGTTAATGGGAGACTACTACTAATTCTGCCATGAAATACTTAATCAACTCCCATGGTTGCTCTTGGGAAACCTGAGAGGGACCTGTCAGAGGTGAATGGAGTGAGTGGCTGCCCAGTAACTCAGCTGTGCCTCTTCTCCCCCCTGGTGACTTCAGCTGAGATGCCAGGCTGATGGCTGTGCTCCAGGTAGGAATCCACTTCTGCTAGTGCTACTAGAGGGCAGTTACCTTGAGTGAAGGGACAGTACAGGTAACTAGGGAGGAAGAGGCAGAGAAACTGAGAGAGATGTTAAAACACTGGAGCAAGATACCTTAAAGGTTACCCAGGAGAACCTCTGAAGAACACACCAGGACTCAGGGAACTGGAGCATTGCCATGAGAACAAGGGAGAAAAAGGATTTTGGAAGCTCCACAGAGGGTAAGGTAAACAAGCAGTCAGCTGTGACAGAGAGCCAAAGCAATGAAGAGGCATAATAATATATAATGCTATTTCAAAACAACAGATGGGAATAGGGAATTGATAGTGAAGCGATTAATACTAGCAATGAAAGAACTAAACACCTTTAAAATGCACAATATTTAATAAAAGTCAAGCCGAAGACTCACAGCAATTCATAAATTAACAAGGAATAATTTACACAGTAGCAAAAAGGGAGAAAGAGCCAAATGAACCCAAAGATGCCGAGTGCCTGTTGACAGAAAGGAAGATGTCTTTGAGGGCTAAGGAAGAAGTAAGACTGGGCCTCGGGGTAAGACTTGTAAATGCAACAAGAGCTGTGTCTCCCAACCTGGTCAGCAGCTGGGAAGTCCCTGTAACAGCATGAGAAAGGAAAGGCAACCTCCACTGCTGTCCCTGTTGCACCCAGCCTCCACCAGCAGCTGTGGCTTCTCCAGACCGCAAGGCAGACCCAAATGTCAGGATGGTGTTCGCTACGCTGGACCTGCTCCATACCAGAGCACCGCCAGTCCCTTCCTCTGAGCTCCTTCTCAGGTGGGGCTTGGAGGGGATGCACAGGTCCAAGCCGCAGCCCCAGAAGACTGGCATACCACAAAAGCAACATGTGATGGGGACAGGGTCCCATGGGCCAAGTGGTTTTGTTTTCTGCTGCTGATCCTTTAAAGTGTAGTTTCTTATAGGGGCTTTGGAGTTCTTAGTGGATTTTGCTCCTCCATAGTTCCCTAGCATTCATTTTTCCTCCACTGCAAATTTTAGACTAAACTTATGCTCGAGTTCCAGTAGCTAGTGTTGACATTATAAACTGCATGTACAAACTCACTGATTCCATACACAAATTAACCCATGTGTGTGCAGCTTTATGTAACTCAATGCTTATTAACACAATCTATACAACTATTAAGGAGTTGACTGAAAGGTAGTACTATGAAGGCAAGAAAGAGGGCTGGAGTTATGCATTTCTGCCCAGCTCCTGGTGAAGTTGTGGGTGTATAAAGAGTTTTTATGCACTTGTTTTTGAAAAATTTGCTATAGAAAATACTGAGCACAATTGTCAGCCAACGTTCAGCAGAGAAACAGGGGCAAAGATGCAGAAGATTAGAAGTGATACATATTGACAGCATCTTATTAGAAAGCCTAAGGATAAAGGGTGTTCATCACAAGCAAATTAAGGATTTGAAGTTACCATTTCTCAGCTGAGCTACAGCAACTGCCCTTATATTTCCCTGGCACTTCTAAATGCAAAGAAAAAGATTAAGGTAAACCACCAACCCCAAAGAGGGCAACTTCCAATTGGCTGGATTGGAACACCTGGGGACCAGGAAGCTCTTCATCAAGTTACCAAGATTTTCAATACGACAAGAGTAATTTTGCATGGTTTTGCTTATTGGATATTCTTTTAGATTGCTGTTATGGAACCATTTGAGAAAACAATAGGGATAAATTAAAAATATGTATTTAAAAAAGAATTAAAAATGAAAGGAACAGATGTATACCATGCATAACATCTGAACTTTCAAATGCAAAGGAAATGCATATATTACAATACATGGCTAAGTAGTAGTATACATCAGCATTTTCCATTCTTTTTTTCTTTAGGCACATGTTTTAGATATACATAAATTATTTTTCCTTTTGTTTTATCCCTTTTTTAAAATCAGAATATTCAAACACCCTCTTTAAGAAGCAGAGGAGGATGAAAGATTGCATTTGGCAGGTCTCTTTTGTGCTATAATTTGTTTCTTTGTGGAAATGCAGCAAAGGGTGACTTTTATTATGTGTTAGGTAAGAATCTGCATAGAGCAACTTCCAGCTGTTGACCATGCGATTAGGCCGTTAAAGTGCAAAAATCGCTGTTTACAAATACCCGTAATTACTGTAATTTTCATGCAAAAATCTACGCTCACCTAAAACCAGACAGCATGCCAGTTCTTTCCTGGCCAAAATGGCTATTTCTTTCTGTCTTGAAGTCTCAGTCACATATTGAAAAAATATCTGCAGAATAGAATATATTTTGACTGCAGAAATAGATTTTGCATGAATAGACTCCTGAGGCATCCAACAGTTTCAATAATGTTTTCTATTCCAGGGGAGCAAAAAATATTTTTCCTTGATAGCATTTATTTTATATTCACTGCACTGGAATTACTTTTTCAAAATTCTGCCAGCGAAGACTTATCGTATGTGGGTGCCATTGCTGTAACATAAAGATAAGGATGGAGGCTTATTCCACTCATAAGCTCATGAGTCTGTAAATTGGAACTATCCTTCATAGTACAATGCATTTTACCAGTCCAAATATTTTTCTTAAAGACAAGACAGGAGTTTTTTCTTGGAAGTATTTTCCTTCAGTGACTTAAGAAAGCATATTCATGGACTACTTATGAAAGGAAAGACACAAACAATGAGGCACTGATGGCTTCTCTGGACAGGGGAAGGGTCCTCATTATTTCAGTAGCTTCAAAATCAGTCATTGGAGCAGCTGCCCTAAACAGGAAAAATGTTGTCTGGGGAGTGGGAGATAAGGTAAGATAGAAGCAAGGTTCTCAGGGGAGAGAGCTGCATCCTAATTTGATAATCCAGGTGCAAACAAATGGCTCCACTCATTTCAAAAATGGGACAGGCGACATATCTGGATCTGAATTTGGATTAAATCATCAGTAATGTTCAGGCCTGTGATTTTGTTGCTGGCCAAATGACTATGATTATTACAATCAAACGTGACAATACAATGACATTTTACCTAGAGGCAGGCACATAGGTGAGATTAAAATGAGAACTGACTCGAGTCTTCACCAGGAAATTGAATCTAACCCTTTTTGAAGTTAAACATTTTGATATAAATTTTTTCATCGTAAGGCTGACCTGCATAAAACGGCTGAATTCCTGGTGTACTGCGAACACTTTGTGTGCTACAGTTAAACAGTTCCAGAGATAGGAACCAGATTAACTTTGAAATTTCCATCCTCCCCTCACAAACAGCAGTTCGGCTCCTCTCGTGGCAGCAGAAGTTTCCTGGCAGCCCGCAATATTTTGATCATGGTCCTGTCTAGATCTACTAGGAGCAGAAATAATGATACGGTGGCAAGAGCCCTAGCAGTTGGCCGATGCTGGATCCCTCTCCAATGCCATTAGTGATGAGGCTTGAACAATAGCAACCACGCTGGGGAATTGAAGGGAAGAAAAGGCTGGTGATGTCAAGACCCGTCTGGTTCTCTTCAAGCCATTGTGCTGCATGTTGTAATATTAAATCTCTCCTACATTATGGGCTAAATTATGGGCTTCTTAGAAGTCTTTCCCCAGCAAGGGACAACGTATTGTTGCACAGATTTCCGTCCAAAAGTGAACCGGAAACCGTCCAGTCTCATCTCCCCTTTAATCATTAAGAAGCTGCTATGTTCCATCTGTGCACCCCTGCATTAGTCCAAAGATGTTAGATAGATAGACTAAAATACCCCAGTTTTTCAGAGAGACAGTGCCAGCAGAGCATGGGAGACACTAATGTGTCACCAGCCCATTAAACCTCTGTAGCTGCTGAGGCAGCTGTGCCTGGACTTCGGCAGAGGATGCAACAAGCTGCAGCAGTCTTCCTGGAGGGAAATATCCTGCTGATGAGTCTAATCAATCCGTGGTTGATCTCTCTTGAAACTGAACTGGAGGTACACCCAGACCTTTTCTTTTTCCTGTGGCTTTTTGCATCATCTCACCTGGTATGTCTCTTATGCCCACAGTGCAGCAGCCTATATTTTGAGGCAGAGCAGAAGTTTTCCCTGCCTAGTCTAGTAACATGCTGCCATTTATGGCTCAGCCCTTGTTTGGCCCCACAACAGACAGCTATGGGACCCCAGGAGGACATGCTCAACACGACAACCTTTTCCTTTCCAAAAGACCTGCCACTGAACCATGCATCTGTTAGCCCTCTTTCTAGAAGTTGTATTGCTGCAGCCTCGATGTAGAATAAAGTCCTAGTTGTTCTAGGTCTGGACCACCAAACCACCAGATCTGCCCCAAAGAGCTTACAGCAGACGTATGAGATGGAGAAAAGAGATGATAAACCAGCGGGGGAAGCCCAAGGTCACAGTGAGATGATAATGATAGATGTAATAAGCAGCAGTAACAACACACAAACTATCGTGCCGCTGCCCTTTGTTAGCTCAGATTTGAACCCTTGGGCTTTGCTAATTATAATGACACAGTAAGAACTAAAAGGGGAAATTACCCACAAAAAAAACGATGTTAACCACTTCATTACTACAGCCACAGTGCATATTTTGTGCTTTGCTCTAATTGTTCAATAGAGGCTCCATTAAAGTCAATGCAAAGTCAAGGTGTCCTTGGTGGATTATGGTGTAGCAAAGTAGTTTAAATTTAATCTAGGGTCGGATTTAACACATTTAAAAGAGAATAAATTCACTGTTAGGTCTAACAGTCCATTCAATATTTCAAGCTGATGGTTCTTACTCTGGCACTGCATTTTTATATTCTGACAGACGGCAGAAATGACATTCATGATCATCCCACCATTACTGGCTCCAGTTGGTTTTTCCAAAACACAAAAGAAAGCCAGATGCCCCGTGCTCAAAGAACAGCCATGGGATTTTGGTGCTTCTTTGAAAACCCCATACATGTTCATCAAAAGGTAGAAAAACACACCAGAAACACAATTTGTGAAATATTACATTTGAAAGTAGAGTTGGAAGAGCTATTCCCTGGCAGAAAGACCAGCTCCAAAACACTAACCAGTGATTCAATAATTAAACCAGTTCAGCTACATATTCAGAATACTTTTTATTCCACTGCCCTAACTGGAAGGCCATTTCTGAACTGGTCTGCTGTTTAGTTAAGATCCATCCAATTTCCAGTCTGAACTGATTCAAGTCCATTTTATGCCTATGTACTCTCATGTGAATTTTGCCTTTTTGCTGTCATGGGTCTCCAGTTTTTCTGGTGCTGGGCCTCCATCACCTTTATGGATGAATGCCACCTGTGTAAATACACAGTAATACAGAGACAGCCTTCCCCTTAATGCTAACCAGTAGAATAAGTGCTGGAGAGGGAGCAGAAAGTGATGGAAACTGGGCAGAAGTTGGGAAGGGTCCCTGTGGCTTCCCTGGGGAGGAAAAATTTGGGCAGAGTGGGAATGGGTCCATGAATATCTTTCTCCTTCAAGAATCCTTCCCCCAGAACCAGGCGGGGGATCCTGCTTCTTCATCCCCTCCATCTTCCTCCATTCACTTTCACCCTGCCTTTGCAGCAGCCCCAAGAGCTGGTGTGTGGCCAAAGCCATTGGTCCTGCTGCAAGTCAGTCACTGCCTCCTCGGGCAAGGACACAACCCATTGCCCTAGGCCTGTGCCTGAAGATTGCTCAGGCTCCTGCCATCTGCTTTTGTTTTTCCAGACAAAATATGCTATTTTTCTGAGTTTCCCATAATAGGATAGGCTGCCCCCCCAG
This sequence comes from Caprimulgus europaeus, assembly GCA_907165065.1. The sequence continues at coordinate 48,883,550 of OU015525.1, read as the reverse complement.
TCATTCTGGCAGATCTTCTCTTCTCTGGTTCCAACTTCAGATCACTTCTCCTTACATGTATTTCTGAGAGCTTCCCCATGCCCCAAGCAGGCACATTCCTGATATGCCCTGAAACCTCCTTTGGTTTCTCACCAGCCCCACCAGGCTGGTGAGTTGTGCAGGGTACAGGCAGACATGTCCCCTTTGCCTGTGCTCTGAGCTACACTTGTTCTAATCCAGAAGCTGTTTGATGGCATGAGTGTTATATTATTCCTGAATTAACACACTCTGCCTCCCACTGGGCCTTATTAGCTCAGGCACAAACCTCACTAACATGGCTGTATGGTTTCTGTCCCGGAGAAGGTTCATATGTGGCCAGGTTGCAGTATCCATCCATCTGCCCCATCCATATAGATACAGCATAGCACTCCTGTGATTACACAGGATACCTTGTCTCTTGCTTTTTCAGTGCTTTCTGGCTGATTATTTTTGTCTTACAGAAAAAGCGGATACTCTCAGAGTTTGAAGTATATGACCCTGTACCGTGTAGGGATGTACTACGCACCAGCATACAACTTTACCCCACCTTAATGTTTGGCTCTACCTATATATGGTCCTTTCAGCAGCTACCCAGTTAGTCAGACAAGATTTTTTTTTACAGAAAACTCTGACATTCATGTAAAGCTATCCTCAAAAATCAGCTCAGAACTGTTATGTGGGATCCAGACGTTTCCCCCATACCTTGTAGTGGTGGGGCTACTAATTCCAAGGTATGAACCACATATGACTGTGCAACAAAACCTCAAAGATTAATGCCATAGCCTGGAGATCTTAACACCATCCAGACCCTGCCTCACACTCTTAGAGTTGTGTGTTCAGCGCAGACAGAAAAGACCTGTGCTCTTGACATGCATACCTTTGCTGTGGTTGTGCCCACACTTCAGCATTTCTGTATCCTTTGAGTTAATGTTACCTGGGTTCAGGTTCTTCCTCCTCCTGCTTATGTATGGTCTAAGTGGCTGAAAATATCCATGAAATTGAGATATACCTCTTCTTTTAAAACTGGAACCTGTCTAATGGTCACATTAATACCCAGGGGCCTGTGGACACCTAAGACATCTTTGGTCCTAAGCAGTACAGCCTGAAGAGCCTGCTAGTCAAGAAAATAAAATACCCATTCTCTTTAATTAACATATGAAATAAACACAATCTGTGACACCTAGTGTGCAGCAGCAATTAAGAGGCATTGCTTAGTTAAACCTCCTAATACCTCATTTAAATATGCAATTAAGGGATAATTGCCTTCAATCAATAAAAACCTGAAATATTTTGCAGGGACCTTTTTTTTTTCATGAAGCTTTCTACTTTCTACTTGGTCTGGGCTAAGCTTCCAAGTCTTATACCACTTGTTAGAGAAACATTATTCTTTTCAGTATTCCATTGATTTATGGCTTTTATGCATTCTACCAGCATTGTAAGAGTCCGATGTTAACACTGAGCCTATGCAAAGCATTTATTTTTGTGTTATCAATTATTTTCATTTGCTTAAAACTATCCATTCTAGGTTCTCCTTAGATCATCTCCCTTTTCTGGTCCACACAGACCAAAAGCACCTCTTTGTGCAGGTCTTTACACACAGAGTTTCCTCACGGACACCTTAGCAATTCTTTTGTAATGCGATTGTTCTGTTTTTCAATATCTGCTGGCAAACAAGCACTATTTCACTTGTGCACAAGTGCTAGCAATTCAAACCACACATCCAGCCCCTCTCCCTGCCTACACACAGATCAATCCTCAGTAAAATGAGACAGATCTATGAATCAAATAAGGAATAAAGTCAACCATCGCCTTCCTTCTCAAGGCAGGAAATTAGCAATGCAAATATATAGGCTCATCTAAGAGGTCCTTGAGTGTACTCCATCATGGCACCTCACACCACCATCAGCCACAGAACAATCAGAATAAAGGGGGAAATATTTATATGCTCAGTAATTGAATTATGTGTTTAAAGAGACAAAAAAAAACCCCAAAACCAACCAACAAAACAGGAGACAAATTCTGACAGGCACTTGCAGGCATCTAATGAGCACCAAAGAAAGCAGTGTACTATACTGATGGGGAAACCTCTGTGCAAGCTAGGTTCCATGTTATTTTACAGCTAGGTCTGCAGGGCACGAACATCACATTATCTGAACATGTTGTGGCAATCATCGCTGAAGTCAAAGCTTCCATCTGGACTATCTCTGCCATGGGGAAAGGCAAGTGAGGAAATGTTGCGTGGGTTTAAGAAACAAGAGTTCAAAACTGATCCGTTCTGTCACTGCAGTTAAATAATTTAACCTCTTCATGCCTCTCTCTTTCCCATCATACTAGCTCCTTGGGCCTGAAAGGCTTGCTGAGCTGGCTTCGAACAAGGGTCACATCCTTGTTACAGCTTTTCACTTATCTAAGTGACAAAACCAAGCCTTGATTTAAGACATGACCTTAATTAATGAAAGATACCAATCAAAACAAGATTAGATGCTGCTGCAGTCTCTATAAGGTGAACACACTCTCTAATGGAAATCTTTGGTGGCATTCAAAGGTTTTAGACATTGCAATCCTGACATCAGTGTGGCCTGTTTGGGTGGCACCTCCAGATGTAGAGCACTGTATAGTGTAAGCCAAAGACCACAGCTGAAGATTTTTACTTAGTTTTTGGTTCACCAAATCTTGCTCAAGTGGCATATTATTTGTGTTTATTTTCCTCTTGCTCTCTTCATTATAATATGCTGCCACTGAGTGGTTCAGTGACATCTACCGCTGTCCTGAAACATGTATATAAAAGCATAGTAAGTGCAGAAGTCATGTATATAAACATAAAGATGATGCAAAGGCACTACTGAGGGAGGAGAGAATTCCTGGACTGCAAGAAATCCACATTTTTATCATTAGGAAGACCTGGAAATAATTTAAGTAATTATAAACCCTATGACTTCCATCACTTTTGGAACAGTCATTATTTCTTCTGTTATCTGACTCTCTCAGAGGTTTACGCCCTTTAATCAGTAGGTGATTGCTAGATTTAGTCAGGTGATTGCTCCTGCTCCAGACTTGTTTTTTCAAGATAAGCAACCGATTTGCTTGACTAACAGCAATATTTTTGCCCCCTTCTTGGCTGTACACAATGGCTGTCATTAAGCACCCACTGCTGTTCCCAGACTCTTATAATGACAGATGTCCAGCAAAGAACCTATGTTCAATGATCCACAGAGAGCTAGGATACAGGAACTGCAGTTCTCCAGAAAAACACACGCATAATGAGCTGAGCCAAAGATCATTTTGAGTTCATACTACTTGGTAGTATGGGTTTTCTTAACATGCTATCCACTTTCTCATCTCATCCAGTTCTTGAAAGACCGCACAGGCAGTGAGCTTTTTTTATTTGTGTCAACATATTAAAATTTCTGGTGGTTGTGAATACGTATCTGCAGCCATAAGTCTTTATAAAAAGAAATCTTTATCCAGAGAGGCTTCTGAGTGACATGGTCAAACCAAGCAGAAAGTTTTACTGAATATTAGGCAAGAAGTGACTGTTAAGATGAATACAACATTTACCCCTTCTTTGGCCCATTCTTGGCTTTGTATTGTCCAACTGGTTGTGTGTAGGTCTACTGTCAGCTTCAGAAAGGCTTTTCAAGAGCCCTGGAGGAAGATGCCTGAGTGCAATGTGGGACTGCTGCCTTCACCCATGCAAATTTACTCATCTGCCTGAGCTCGATCATGGGGGAAATGATGAGTTCAGACCACTCAAGTTCAGATCCTTGCTGTTGAGAATGGCGTGGCATGCTAATGAACTGTGCTTATCTTTTGTGATTGCAGATATGGACACATGATTGCCATAAACCCAAGAGGTATCTCTGTTCTCTAAGAATGCAATAGTCATATAACAAACAGCAATCATATGGTTGCAGCTTTTACCCACTGCTATCCTGGGTTTAACCTAGGCCAAGCTTGACCAGGATGGATCATCAACCAGTTACCAAGTAAGCAAGCTGAGCTAGTCCCCCAAGGCAGCAGTGAAAAAGAAGCCATTATATGATCACTGCTGTTATTTTATTATTATGAATGTACAGGCAACCAAGTCCTGAAGGATCCCATTCATTTCCATATAAGGTCACAGAGAAAAAATTGGCTGTTCTCATTTACACCTGTCAACCTGAATGACAGGAGTGGAGTAGAATGGATATAACTGAGAACAAAATTAGCCTGCAATGCATAAACATTGTCCTGTGTTACGTGCACCCAGGTTTTCATGTGCAAATTGATATATCAGCTGGGTAAATGATGCATCAGCTGAGACTCAGAGAAGAACATGCGTATTTTTGCTCTGTTATCCACTATCAGTTTGCATCAAAAGTAAAATGACTGACCTAAAATAAAACCAGTTTTCAGGAATCAAGCTGCAAAATGTCATTATCCAGCTCATCTCTCCCATAACTCTCCAGGAAGATGTAGTAGCCTCAGAAAGCCTGTTTTTCATCTGGTAGTAAATTTTCATAGATAATCAAAATAAACAATATTCTAAGTACAGTAAGAATATATTGCTTGATAATAATGAAACTGGCTATCACAGTAGAATTCGAATGTACTTTCACTTCATTGCAACACCAGCCTGGTATTTCCAGTAGACATATGGGAAAAGAAGTAGTTCCTGGTCCAGAAAGCCATGAGCCTTCCCTTGGTGATATGTGACATCTGCCAGCCCTGGTGAATGTCTCAGACACTACAGGGCATCTTAAACAGCTTTTGACATTTCTGATTAGGCAACTGAATTGAGACCTCATGGTAAGACATGTCTTAAGTAGAGTGCTAAAGAAACAATAAAAATATGTCTATTCAAGGTTGGTCTTTATGGGAAAGCTACATAAAACAGCATTAGGAACGACAGGGCACATGGAGTGGTCCCACAGAGGGGACTAAGTTATAGAATTGGTCTTTTGTTCAGGTCTGAAAGCATGGCTAGATTAGATTATTTAATGCCATAAACCCTTTGGCTAGGTACCTTAATCCAAAGTCCTGGCCAAATTGTGTTTGTACTTTAATGCCAGTTTGTGTTCAGAATTATTTGAATTAATTACTCTTCCTTTCTTAAACTGTTGGGTGGTATTTCTCTGCTCTTTCAAGCAGTTTCCTATTGCAATTCAAGGAATGAGACTATCCTCCTGTGTAAATTTTCTTACCATGCCTCCTCACACAGTAACTCCTGTGACTTCTGAGTGAAACGTGTGATGAGGATGAGGAATTAAAATAGACAGGCTGAGGGGTGCATTTTTTCCTTTTAAAGTGAATCACAGCTCCATTCTACACCACTAATGGTACTAAAATATAGGGATGGTACTTTGTAGTTTGGATGTACATATCAATGCCTTTGAAGCACAAATAATCTGCTTTGGTCCCCAGCTATGATAGGAAGCCTCACACATCCCTGGTGCATAGCACAGTGGCAGGAAATAGCTCCTAAAGGGCCACAGATTTGCTGTTTATTTTTTTTTAATTACTGCTTATTTAGGAAACATAAATACTTTTACAAATCATTACCATATAAGTATGAAGCAAGTACTATTTTTTAATTAAAAAATTAAGCTAGCACTTTTTCGCTGAAAGAAACACTGAGAGATGCAAAGCCACTCTTTCATAAGGACTTCACAAGGACAAATATCTTCATCACCTAGGATGCCTGCATTCAGGGGTTTTCTTTGTCCTGATAAGCAATGCCATTCACGGATCAGGAAATCCTGAGTTGTGGTAAATGTTATGTGAATCTAAAGCAAAGGTGAATCTAACAACAAAGGACTACCTGGTTTGTCTTCACCAGGAGAGAGCAGACCTGGCACTTAAGCACCTCCTCAGAGAGTTGCTGCCTCTGTGTGAAAGGAGTTGATATTAGCTGCTATTAAGATACAGCTGGGCTTGGAGCCTTCCAAGGTGTACACCTCAAAGAGATTAGTCAGCTAGTGTTAAAACTCTGCATGAAAATGTGGGTGTTTTTCTCAAGAGCTATATACAGCTGAAACAGCCAACTTTCCCCCACTCTTGGGGTGGGGCTTTTTTTGGAAGTAATTTTTCCCTTTGTTTTTTTTAATTTTATTTTACTTTTTGCCATTTGCATTCAGCTTAATTGATTGGAAAGGAATAATAAAAATGCTGGAGGACCTAAAACCCTGAGGAAGCCCAAGCTGTATGCTAAGTTGGTGCCTAACAGCAGCTTTTATCTCAATTAGCCCAATTTGTGAATGTTTATTTGTTTCTTCTTATTCACAGCCAAGCTAAAACCAAAAAAACTCTGAACAGCAACAATAAAAGTAGCATTTCAGCTTCATGGTTTATCTTTTAAGAGTGGCTACATCTTCAACTGAATCACCTTTCTGTTATAGCATCACAGCCAGGCTGCCCCACAAGCACTTAGTTTAGAGTCCTAATTGAAATGCGACAAAATAGCACAAAGGAAGTTAGAAGCTGAGAGATCTCCAGGGCCTTTCCCCACCACCACCAGGGCCATGCTTTGGAAGGCTGCCCCTCCAAATTGGTAAAGAGTCTTTTAAGCTTTTCCTTAAAAAACAGGCAGGTTTTCCATCTAACCTCTTCCAAAAGCCCCTGTCCTACCCTGCATGAGAAGATCCTGAGAGTGCTCAACTGTCCTCAGGGCTCTGCTGCACAGCACAAGCTCAGGGAAAATGGCAGTATCTCAATGCTTTTTTTGTCTCACCCTCCAGTGCAGGAGCTCTGAGGCTAAAAGTCAACTTCCTCCCTGCAACAACTACTCTGCAGAAGTATGATTAACCTTTACGTGGTCCTTGCAGTTATTAATTCTGCCTTCATATGCACTGTACCTCACAGGAGAGTCATCATGAGAGAGGAGAGGGTGTGCATACCCTACTGCTCTCTAGGAAGAGGCTCATGCAGAACTGCAGGCAGAGTCCCACAGGACACCTGGAGAACAAGAATCCCACTCATGGATGGACCTCAGCAGGTGTTCCCCTCTTTTGTCTCTGTATAAAGCCTATCCCACACTCTGCAAGAGCAAGGCTGGCAGCTGGTAAAGGCAATCACAGCCTCGATAGCTGCATCCTGTGTTAGTGATGGTCTGAAGCACGCACAGAAGCACAGCTTTGCCTTAATACCTCTCACATATGAAAATGATGAGTGCTGGCTGCAGAAAGAGTTTGACGAGGCAGATGTTTTAGCTCTTCTGTTGATCCAGAAAAGATCCTTCTACAAGAGGTGAAACACCATTCAAACCGCTTTGCTGCAGAGCCAGAGCAGCCCGCAACTCTTAGCACACCTGAAATGTGTGAATAGAGTTGGGATTGCTTGAATCCAATCAGGGGTCCACAGCTGTGCTAAACATTTACTGGCTTGAGAAAACACGCACTGCAAAGGCTGCTTCTTGCTTCTTGTCTCTATCTCCTGTCCAAGAAGAAGGAACTCATTCTGGGCTACCAAGCTGCTGCTTTCACCGCTCTGGCCACCACCATTCTCCTCCTCCAGCTCCGTATTAACAGTCCTCCTAAAGCTGTTATCCTTTGCAAATTCTGTCATTTCCAATGAGTTTTGTGCTGTAATTTAAAAGATAACTCACTCCTGTTTCCAGCATTTTAATGCATTTAATTTTTTTCTACAAGCAATATACGTGTGTAATTAATAAACAATTTAGTATGTTGAGGAACCTAGGAACTTGGCAAATGTTCTGGGGATATGAAATCTCAGGAAAAGCAGCACATTATAAGAAATAGTAAGTAATTACTTATGTAAGCTTTTCTTTTTAAATTCTAAGAACATTAGCTACTAATTACCTACTAATTACCAGTACTTCAGCAGGTGTTTGCACTTAACTGTAGGCTACAGCCCCTGTGAAAAACAAACCCCTCACACTCCCTCTCAAGATTAAAGCAGAATCCCATTGGACTTCATAATACAGGATAGGTGTAGCGGAGCTGTTTACCTGCCGGTCCTTTAACTACTTGGCTGCTTAAGGTGAAAACAAGATCCAGTTTGCTTCCCTTGCTTTTTCTGCCAAAGTCAAGGTGATTTCCTAGGATGAGTAACTCAAGAGGTAACAAACAAAATCAAAGGGTTAAAAGTAAACTATGATTAAGGCTTCTTCATAATCTGCCCATTTATCTCAATCTGTACTGACCTGGCAGACAAATACTGATTCGTGATTTTTGATCATGGACAGACCTGGCTAAACAGGGCAAGAAAAAAAAAATGTTTCTCTGAAAAATTCCCTGAATTAAAAAAAAACAGATGAAGAGCCCTCAGCTGGTGTAAAATGGTTTAGTTTCACCAGTGTCAATACCTGAGTCAATACTTATGCCACTTGAGAAACCAGCCTGCACTTCACATCCAATCTCTTAATGCCTCTTTGGAAGACTAATTCATACAGCCTTTTACTCAAACAAGCATTTATAAACAATGAATTTAAAGTTTATAAGCACAGGTTCAAGCTCATCTCCCTGACTGCTTAAAATTCTGAATTTTGGTTTACCCAGCCACAAAAAACACTTTACTGTTGATGGAAGAAAGATGTCAGACATTAAGAAGTCCAGTTAGAGTATGGAAAAGATAACAGGCACCTTCAGCAATATGTCACGGTGCCCAGGTTGGAATTTCTGCAGAGCACGTAAGGGACAGATGAAGGGACTGAGAGGCACACCTCAGGGCTACCTTTTTCAACAAAACACTTCACAAATGAATAATTCCAACAGTGCTACTAACACATTTTTGCCTTTTACCCTTCCTGAGATTCCTATTCAAAATATATAGATGCTTATTTAGCTTCTGCAAAGATTACTTCTTTTTTTACTGAAAAATAAGGCTCAAAAGTAGGCAGAGAAGGTAGTTCAGATCATCACCATTTTTCTGTGGATGCCAGTTAGACTACAGGTTCCCTCCAGATCCATTTTTCACTGAGGTGATAGAAGTAGCGACTGTGCTGTGAAGTATTAGGTCACAGCAGTAGAAGTGCTCATGCCTACAGCTGGAAGCTAAGTTTTTTGAACAGCATATCTCTATTAAAACAATAGGAACTGCAGGAGACTAGAAACAGTTGAAAACCTGACCCTTTCATTCAGCTACTTAAAGGGGAGCTTCTGGCTGCTAGTTTATTTTAAGACTTGAGTCCCACAACTGAGAAATTAAAAGCTGCTTTGACACATGAGTGAACCAAATGAGACCATGAGGCTTTTGAGAAAATTATACAGCTCAACCTTGGTGCCTTCCACCCGAGGCTCTCAAAACCATATATAAAAATTAACAAAATAGCATGCCTAGGAGGTAAGTCATTGATGTTTCACCAGTCAACAGGCTGAGGCTTTGCATAGTAAAATGTCCTGATGCCATTAAAGAAGGATTTAAATATCATTTGTTCTTCATGTGAAAAAAACCTTTCTTCTATCTTCTTTTTCTCTGCTGGATTTATGGTAAGATTTTCAGAGGACCAAAGTGGTGAGAAGAGTAGCAGTGCTCTAGTCACCAGGCTGCTCCAAGGCTATAAGTGAATTTATTTCAGTCCTGACAAAGGACTCCTATTCCTAAAAGCTGGTCTGGTTTTTACCATTGTTTCAGGTGATCTAACAAAAGGTACTGCTTCTCTATATACACTTAACCTCACTGACTGCTCAAATTACAAAAGCATAGCTGGTTTGTCATCTGCACTTACAACGTAACACCATTTATGTCCATTAATGAGGACCTTACCAAAGATCACCATGAAAAATGGAAAACTAAGAACCAGGAATTTCTTAGGCAGAGCCAGGTGACTTACTGCTGCTCCCAAAAGGTGAGCTGATAGGCAAGCTCTCAGCTCCATCCTCCTCCCCTTTTCCCTTCCCTGTAACCACCACTTTTCCCTCCTCTCCTGCTCCTGGTGCCACTATCCTCCTCCTCTGCTTCCGCTAGTTCTGGAAATGGTTGAGGCCTCCAGAGGTTTGTTTCAGTTTGCTAACCAAGCAGAAAGGTATCCTTTTCAGGGGGAAGAATTAGTTTTATGCTGGCACAACCAGTTATGTGAGCTCACAAAGGGGTCTAGCAAGTGCCAATGCAAGGTAAGGGGTTCTGTGCGGCCTCTGGTGTGCCACAAGAAAAGGGGAGCAGGTGAGGTGGAAATGTGACACCCCTACTGTCTGCAATTAATTAGCTGACGACCCCATTAAACACCTCTTAGGTGTTAAGCACTGGAGATGCAAAGGGAAATACCAATGATGCCAGCAATGAACAAGAGTGCTTGAGGAGTCTTGAGTTCCATGTTTAAATTTGTTTTACTCATAAACATTTTTGCTGCTTTTTTATCTATCTTGCCCAATTCTCACTGTCTTACAGGTAGTTCCCTTTGGTGGGATTTCACAGTCCAAGCAGCACCTTGATGATGTCAAAGCTAAACACCTTCTCCTGCGTGTGTCATGGGTACTATGGATGCCATGGCCCACTGACATAATTTCAGGGGGTATAGAAGAAAACTACAAAGAGGGTTTTTCTCATCTCTTTTCTTTAGTCTCAAAGAGGAGAGGAAAAAATGCAGAGCCAGGATTTTAGCCCTTCATTTTATAATATAATTGAAATGCCAGGAGACTGAAAAAATTCAATGTTGATGAAGAAACGGATGTTAGTGCAATGAAGAATAGCTCTGTCTTTGTCAGTCTGCAGTCTTTTATGTGTCACAGGCTGTCACTTTCTATTGCATTTCAACTGACTAATTACCCCAGTTTATTAAAAGTGAATATGAATTCACATTTTTTACTTTGCCATGTTCCAAGTGTTAGTGTTATCGGGAGCTATTACTGAATGATAGATCCCACAGTTCTAGGCTTCCTCATGTGAGCAAGTACAGAGCAAATCTACCTCAATATCAATGAAACCAGATATATTCATTTAAGGGGGGAAATATATACTCTGTGTAGTGTATGTTCACATCCAAGCATTAATCACCCTGGTGTGTCCCACATGGCTCAGTGTATTATTAGAACCTCACTCACAGAGAAGAAGAGTGTCTGTAAGTGATGGTGTTGGAAGGGTTGGACTTGAATTAAATGTACTCAATCGCTTCCTAATGGGGAGGTATTTTCTGACAGCTGTAATGAAAACTGCTGCTCATCAAAAGGTACTCTGTGTCCTAGCTCCCAAATCCAACCTCAGCTGCAAGTTGCACATTTAAATTTCAAAGTTTTTATCTCTAGCCACACTGGAGTGCACTTATAAGTGCGGTGGAAGGGTCAAATTAGATGAAATCAAAGCCCTGCTTCTACTGAAGAGGCAATTTTAAGCTTTTGCAACTGGATCTATGTGTTGTTACAGAATTAAAAAACCTCATCACCAAAACCAGGGATTTCTAGAACACAGTAATTACCACTTTGATCTGCCCAACTCAGTTCCAGCAGTAACTACAATGTTAGAATTTCCTTGTTCTGTATGAAATAACACATTGAGATAAACAGGTGCATAAACTACAATAGTTCTTGTACAATTAGTACCCCCATTTATTAACAATGCTAGTCCTTCACACCTTCGCCTACCTTTGTGAGTGTGCAGTCAGATTTCTTGTGAGGGCACCCATGCTGCCTTTGAAGGAGCTGGATGCTGGTATAAGCCTTCCATGTATTGGTAATAATAATCAATAAGAGGAGTAACAATAACTTAGGAAGTTAGGTCAATAGCAAGTGCTGGGAAAGAACGGAGCATCAGGTCTTGGACGGAAATACCATTTTGCCTGAAAGCATAGCACACACAATCAACAGGAAAAGGAAGAGGATTTCATTCTTCTAGTATTTTCCTAGTGGGCACTCATTGTTTATAACAAAATGCAACTATTGTATGTTTTGAGATATTTGAGAACAAAATGTTCTTTCCTTAGAACATAGTTGGAGGGGAAAAATATCACGAGACTGACAGCAGTGGCAGCATTGTCATCTTTTACATTTATGAAAATGATGCTGAAGTGTATTTTTTACAACATGGCTGCATGAAGAGAAGCAATGGCATGCGCACTTGCTCGGCCTGGACTCCAGGCAGGTCAGCTTGATGAGGTAGCTTTGGTGTGGAAGCTGTAAGTCTCCCTTCTCCAGTGTTTTCAAGTCCTCTGGGTATGATGAATTTTGTAAAGGATATTTAAAGGACTGGCTGAAGCTATCTTGTAGTAGGTTTGTGCCCAGGCTGATATATTGACAGCCATGAACATAAGATACACCTTGAAGCATCTACCCCATGCCCAGAGAAGAGCAGGTCCCTACCTCTCAGTTTGAGGGTGGAGTGAGGTCAGTCTAGCTGCACCCATACATGAAGACAAGCTTTGATGTTGATCTCTACCAGGGAGGTGCATCTCAGGTGGGGAACGCTGAACCTGGATGCCTTGGCCCCTGTATTGGGTTGCATTTGCAGCAAATGTGGCCTCTCTCTTCCATGGGAAAGGGAGGACAAACAGCAGGAGAGGTGCCTGGGACACCCGTGGTGACTTTGGTGACAAGTCAGGGAGCTGCAGGGAAGGGAGTCAGAAGGGCCCAATCATGCAGTGTGTGAGGACATCACTTAGCACAAATAAGCTGGCTAGCTAAAACAAGGAGCAGTACCAGCAATGGAGAAGGAAAGAGCTTCTCCACAGGGAAGGATGCAGGAGTTGGCTCCTTCCTGAGGCCAGTAATATTTGTGGAGATGAAGAACAGGTGTGTTAACCAGGGAGCAAGCAACATTGAAATCCCAGTGCTAAGCAAAAAGGTATCCTGACCCCAGCTACAAGATTTGTAGCCAGCCCTCTCCCAAAATAAAAGAATAGCTAGAGAGCTGATGACCATCTTCTGATGGGAAGAGAGAAGTTCTCTGCTGGCAGGATCCAAGGGAATCCTGGGCAAACCTGTTGGGGAGGAAGGGGTGCTGCCTGCCATAGCCTGAGATTCTACTGGAAGGGGTTCAGGTTGTTCTGCTGCACTGACTCCATGCTATTCATCCAACAACTGCTAACCTAGTTAGAAGGGTTTTAAAGTAGGATATGAGGCAGGGGTTGTCTAGGGGGAAAAAAAAAAAAAAAAGAAAAGTAATCATAAACAAGAGCAGCCTGATAGGGGCCTAAAATTTTGAAGGTTTTGGTATTCATAATAGGGTCACAGGAGAGACACGGAGGGTAGTGAATCAATCCGCTGAACACTTTAGATGTCTGTACACTAATGGAAGAAATATTTGGGATAAACAGGCGGAGCTGGAAGTCTTAATACAAGATCAAAATTATGACTTAATTGGCGTAACAGAGTCTTGGTGGGATAATTCACATGACTGGAATAATAATATGAAAGGAAGAACAGGCAGCAAGAAAGCAGGAGGGGTGTTGCCTCAGTCTGGATACATTTACTTGCTGGAAGCCTGGCATGTAGAGAAGACTGACACTGCCTGAAAATTTTATAGGTAATAATTATAGAGGAAAGAATTCAGGTACTTACATGGTGGGAGGGCTGCCACAACCAGCCACAAAACTCATCAAGCCAGTGAAGACTTCAGTGGTAGCAAGGGGGCTTTGATGATGCTGGAAACAGAAAGTCTTTGCAGTAGGAGACAGACTGGCCAGCACGTGTGTGAGGTGCACAGAAGGAAGAATTTGTTCAGATAGTATGGACTGAGTATGAAAGATTACCAGGAGCATGCAAGGACAGAACAAGAAAAACTGGAAAGCAGGCTGAAACACCATTAGGCAGAGGCATGAAGGGTAAGAAGAAATCATTCTGCATGTGCCTTAAGAGTAAGAGGTAAGCCAAGAGCAGTGTTGACTGAATGATCATGAGGCAGAAAAGTCTCAAAAAGGATGCAGGGAAGGCCTGAATGTGAAGTGGGGCTCCTGCATCCTCATCAATTAAAAGGTGAGTTGGGATCATGAGGTTGGCATGATACAAAATCAGAAACAAAAAAAGATTTTTGCCTAGAAAAGAGGAAGAACAGGTAAAGGGCATTCATTTAAGTTATTTTTTTTTTAAATCTTTTGGGTTTGATGAATTTTGTATAGGGTACTTAAGGGCCTGTCTAAAGCTATCTCAGCCATTAGTAATGTTCCTAAGAACTTGTGGAGAGGGGATGAAGAACTAGATAGCTAGAAAAGCACAATATAATGCTTTTATTTAAGCAAAAGGGGGAATCAAGGAGTTATTGAAGAATTCAAATTAACTCCAGTCCTCACAAAAAAAATCTGTAAGAAGTAAAGCATCTGGAAATCAATATTTATGTATCATACTATGTCAAATGAACCTTACTTTCTTTTCTGACTGTGTAATGGGCCTTGTGGGTAATGGGAATTAGTAGGTGATACGCACCTTGACTTAGTAAGGTTTTGGCACTATTCTACGTGATATCCTGATAAGATATTATAGACGAGATGATAGAAAATATTCTGAATTGCAGTTACAGGGGTTTATGATCAAAACAGAAGTATTTATCATTAAATCCTCTAAAGGTCTGATCTGGGTCTGGTTCAGTGCAGTGCTTATACAGTTGCAGATGACGCAGAAAGTTGTAAGTGCCAATTTAACCAAAATTCTGTTTCTCTATTACAAACTAATCTTGTAGCTCTTCTCAGAAATGATAACCCTCTACTGAAACGCTGTGTCTAGCCTTGGGTGGGGACAGGGGAGGTAACTTTTAGAAAAAAGGAAAGAGGAGGAAAGAAGTGAGCAAAAGGTGACTTCAGAAGAAATTTAAAAATTTGGGGTGGTTTAATCTAAAGAAGAAAAGGCTAAGGATGGATTTAATACCAGTACCACTAAAAAGTTGATAAAGGGCATAGGAATGCTCTGTCACATCCATGGTGAAGGAGTTGGGTAACAGAAGTATAGAATTACAGGCCTGACTTTAGGAAACCTTTCTAACCAGGACTGTAAGGAAATGGGAGATGTTGCTTGCTGAGATCGTAGTATTTCTTTCAGTAGAGATCCCTCAGCCCTTGTAAGAGGTGGCATGAGTAGGGCAAGCTGCTATAGAGTTCCAAAGAAGAGAGAAGAGTAGCACAGGTGACTTCCTAAGTCCTTTTCCTGACAGTTTTTTTCTAGTTTTATGTTATTTCAAGTTTTCAGCTATAGGAGAGCAAAGTGCTGCAGTTAGCTTCACTCAGATCCTGCAAACTCTATACTTGTACCCCAGATTTTAAAAGACTTCATGGGGTTGATTTTAAAGTTAAGGACAGTTGTACTTACAGAGAGGTAGCACCTGAGTGGCTCGGGCATGAACCACCATCAGCTGGTGCTAGGTGCTGTGCAAATCTAACATCCTGTCTGTGCAACGTACAGGCCACCATTTCCTTTTGCTCAGGAGCTGGGAGATGGGAGGAATGATCCGCCCCAGCCACTTCTGGAGCCCAGTCCTGCATCAGTGTCAAGTTTTAGCTTCCTACAATGCTCCTCGAGCAAAATTTTCTTCTTTAATGCATTATAGTAATCAATCCCAGAACCCATTTAATTTGTCTTTCTCATAAAATTAGTTCCATAAAAGCTCCATGTCATTATTTTTTTGCAAGAGTAGAGTTTTCCATGTGGTGGTCATATCTCTTTTCATGCAGTAAAACTATGATGTACACAAGGCAACAGGGTTTTTGTAAAGCATGTCATGAGAGGGGACATAGTCTTCGGCGCAAGAGTATTAGCCTGAGCCATGGGAGAGTGAGGCCCAACAGTGAATTACTTGTGTGGCACTGTGAAGCCATTTGTCCCTGCTGAGCTGCCAGTACTGCAGGATTAGCAGCATTGCCTCACTCCACTGAGTAGTTCTGAGGATAAACCATGAGGTGCCTAAATACAGTAGTAGCTGGGGTGTTACAAGCCCCTGTGGTGGATTTGCTGGTGCAGATGAAGAGAACAGTTTTAATTTCCATTTCTTTTAAGTTGTGTATTTGGCACATTGACCACTTGGCCCATGTAGGAGCAGAAGTCTCAAAAGTCCACACTTCCACTTTTAAGAAGGACTCAGTCTTTGATCAGGCAAGAGTGCTTACTTTTGTAGTTAGCTTTGAGCATCTGGAGGGTCCCAGAGCCCATTCAGCAAAGTACTTACACACAGGGGATGAAATCTTGGTCTGTTGAAATCAGCAGAAGTTTCACCCTGGGCTCCAGTGGGGCTGGGGTCTCTCCCCAGCTTCTGTCCTGTCCATCTTGGGGGTGTGCAAATACATACTTTAGTGCTCCACTGAATCAGGATGATTTTTCTGGAAGAATTACATACTGGAAATTACACTTTCTGGAGGAAATCAACAGACATGTTCCTTGACCCAAGTCTTTGCCTGCTCAGTGGATTCCTGCCCTTGGAGCACCCCAGATGCATGGTCTGTGTCTCTGCTGGAGCACGTTGCTCCTTCAGACCTTTTAGTAGGGCTACATGAGCTCTCCCTAACGTGACTCACTAACACCTAGCTGTGCCAGCAAAGACCTATTTCAATGGCATTAGTTAACAGGGCTCATTTGGACCAACACAAGTTGGGGAAGAGTTGCAGAAGCAGGCCTGCTGTTAGAGCCTTGGGGACAATAACTTCCAGCCAACAGTGCTGGGCAGGTTGGAGAGGGAATGGGACAGTACCTGGTATATCTGGAACCAGAAGGAAACCAGGCCGCAGTCACACAGGTTTTCTTGAACTCCTCTGGTGAATTGCTATCTTAGCAACTAAAACTGACTCTTTTTTTTAAAAATATTTCTTTGTAGAAATCTTTGCTAAAACTGAGCAGTGCACAAGTCTTTTTAACATTCAACACTGCTGTGAGGGAATTGTTAATACACATCTCCAAAGATATTGGCTAAATGTGTGTACACTCCATAGCAGAGCCTTTTAGGAAGTTTTTTCTCCATCCAAAAAAAAAGTGCGATGTATCTCAAGTGTTCTTCTCTTTAGTCTTCTGGCTGTACTGGAAACATACATTTTATGGTATGTGCCCATATCAGCAGTGCAGTTACATTAGCTAGCCAGAATGTCACGGACAACACCCAAGATACTTCTTAGTTTTCAAATTCACAATGGAGGGAAAAAAATGCTTCTGACATTCGTAAAATTAATATTGCTTGAATGTATAATGGAATTTTTTTGGAGCACAACTCTGGTAATGAACACAGAGCCTTAACCTTTACCAGAACCTGCATGAGCCAAACATGGTTTGGTTGTCTAGAAACATTTCCCTGAGAACATAAACATTTAGGCAAACTTCCAACAGGGGAAAACAATGTTTCTTAACATTTTCAGTCCACACCCCACTTCAATTGATTAAGGATGTTTCTCACCTTTCCATATAAATGCAGCTTCTTTGGCTTCTGCGCCTTTTGAATTCACTCCAGAATAGCAGTTATTGGGGGAAGAGGGGCCTGGATATAGTCAACTTCTCTTCTGAAATGAAGTGTTTTACAGGACACATTATCATTTCTCTATCAAAACCTTTAGCTATACAAACATTTCTCATTACATAAAGTGGTTCAGTAAGCAGCTCCTGCTTCTACCTATCCCTGCTTCTTCCTCTCGGTTTCTTAACTCTGTTTGCAGGTCCTGTGAGCTGACCTGGGCTAAAAACAACCCTACGGTACAAAAGGGCATTGAGGCTGAGCCAAGTGTCCATGGAAGCACAACCTAATGTGATGCTCTTGAAAAAGATGCTCAAGAATATAAAAAACAGGGTGGTTTAAAATATGTGACAAAACATTCACTGGAATGCAGTTTTCTGTAAAAAGGAAAGTATTTTGTGGCAACATATGAATTTTGGCAAAAATTAAATGGGAAAGAGGAGAAGTGAAGAGGGAGATAAAGAAAGATCCTGTGTATCTTTATATATCATTGAAACAGAGTAAAGATGGTCTCATATATCGCAAATCCCAAGTGCATGTCCTCAAAACAAAAAAACGCCTGACCTGACTTGAAGTCAGTCATAAAAATAGAGAAAAGTCACATTTTAATTAAAAAAAACCCCTGAAAACTAGACATTTTCCATGAGATAATGGTTTCCCAATCCCATTTAAGAAGTATAGTAAAGTGAAATATATATAAGAAGTGATAAGATACACAACACAAGAAGTGAAAAGATCTGAGGTATTACTTAGAAAAATCCTTCATGGCTTATTCATCTTCTGTGAATAAGTTTATTCCTGTCAGCTCCAGAAATCTTTTGTTGAGTCCAAAATACCCCTAACATGATCAGCAGTAGTAAAGTGAATTTTGTTTCAGTGGTAGGAAACATGTATAAGGTGAACTAGTTGTAAAGGGTTGTTCTTTCAGCATGGTAGCTTTTATGCACAACAGGTATCAGTATTCTGAGGTTTTCCAGATTTTGTGATTTCATTTTACTGTTGAACACATTAACCAATGTCTAAATATCAGTTACCTGTAAAAACATGCACAGACTTGTACAACATTTGATTGTACAGTAATTACACAGCAGCTGGTATAGCTGAAGATAATTTGGGAAATCTTTGTCTTTACTGGTTATTTTGACTTAAAGCTGTTTTATTTTCTACTGTACGGAGCTAGAAATATGTAGTCCTTTTTAATTGGCAGACAGTAATTAATACCTGGAACAGCAGGAGCTGGTAGGTCACAATCAGCATGAGGAGACAGCAGCTAAAGGAAATGCAATAACTTGTAAAACTCTTGAATAGGCATGAAAGTAGTCATCTGATGATACCAATCATTTTCCAATGTTTTTTGTAGTTGCATGTTTTATTGTTGTTTTGGGGTGGTTCTTTGAATTATTTAAGAGCTATTAATATTTTATTCATTCTTGTTTCTTTTACTCGCATACTTCTTGCCATTTCCATGAGCTAAGTAATTTTCCTATAAAAAAATTTCATATAAGAATTCAATTCTGTAAAGTTTTTTTCACATACCCTCCTACCTGGAGATTATAATTTTCAGTATATCCTTGACTCTCCTACATAATTAGGAAACATATTTATTTACTTTATTTTAAATTCTGGCAACGGCCTTCAGAAACCTGGACTTTTTTTTTTTTTTTTCCCCTTTTCCTGACAAGCCTAGTGCCTGCTTTCCAAGTCCATTTCTTATCCTTTTTACTCTGTGTTTCTGTCACAATTTTACAGTTATCCATATAAAAAATATATAATTAAAGCACCAAAGCACCTGCTAGCCTCATGCATATGCATAAAATAGAATTATGTCCCCTCCGGGACACTGGTGTTGTGACTCTGGGGAAATGGCTAAGTAACCATGACAACGTGTCTCCACCACATCTTATTTCCAGTGATAAAAGCATGATTTACCCTGTTAAACAAACCATGTTACAACTTGCCCACAGCAAGTGGTGTCAGCTTTCCAGTAGAGGCACCAGGTCAAGAGGGAGAAGAGTCCAAAATCATCCATCCAAGCCTTCCCCTCTTTGACACTGCTTCATGATTACATTGATGGTAAGAGGCAGGATGAGATGCAACATACAGTATTTCACATTTCCATCTTGATAGGTGAGATGAAACGAGAGGGGGAAACGCAGTACTCATTAGCTGCAGGTACCAGCCCAATCCCCAGCACAGCAGCAATGGACGGTGCAGGATAACCCCAGGGTAGGACGTAAAGATTGGCAGAGTCAACGCGTGACGATTCAGATGTTTGAATTAGATAATTTCTGCATCCTCTTTCCTGCCAGTTTGCCAAGGCTGCCAATACTTAGTGAATGCCAGGGAAGGCTACCAGAAATCATTTTTCAAAGGCTGCTGCCAGAACAAAAACTTAAATATGGTATTTTTTTAATAAACATATAATATAAAAAATTATTAGGTATTATCTTATTTAAAGTGATTTTTAAAACTATGTGCACTTTGCATTATGTATTTTTGATTCACACCTTGTTTAATTGAAGAAGACACCTCGCTATTACAGTATCTATAAAAATTTCATAGGAAAACTCTCATCATTGGATCTTGTCTACTAACATAATACAGCAATATTTGTATTGTTAGCACTTTGAAGAAGTACTTAAATCAACCAACTAATAATGTAAATTTTAAAATATTGCCATGAAAGTGTTTGTGTTAACCCTCTTCTGCCCATCACATACTTAAAGAAAAGTATGAAATCTTAATTTGAGTTCTTAATCACTTGAGGGCATAATTTGATTAAGAACAATAAACAGAGATGTGCAGAAATTAAAAATACAAAAGTCTCAGAGAGAAAACAGAACTGGTGTTTAAAGGTCAAGTACATGCACATAATTAGTTCTACTTACATGAAGAATTGCAATTAGCTTTATGAATTGCATTTTGAAATTGCCGGGTGTTGTGAATCCTGGGGGTTTCTTAAAGCATCAGCTGTTAGAGACATGTGATTAGATCAGATTCATAGCTAAGAATAAAATAAAGCTAAATTATGCTTTCATTGCAAACAACTACAAAGGCAAGGCTGAAGATACTATCTGGGCTTACCAAAAGCTGACTATCAAATAATAACCCAGTATTCATCAGATTATTTGGGGGCATGATTTATACTAGATAAATTCTTGGGACTGGCCCTTTCCCAATTCCAAACATAACCTGTACGAGTCAAAGTACAGAGATTTACTGTCTATGATCAGATTATTTTCTCTTTAACAATACCCAACCCGGAGAAGGTCAGAGCCCTACAAGTAAGAAAATATTCATGGAAGTATCATTCACAGATTCAAGCAGTTCCAAGTGTCTCACTCCTTAAGGATGTCTTTCATCACTCAATATTTTGGACCATTTTAATTAAAATACTAATGTATCCTCTGTCATGCTTGCTTGACATTTGCAATGTTCTCATCCAAGACAGAGCAATGCTGGGGGCACTCCACCTATAGCCACCTTACAGCTCCCACATTTCAAAACCCGTTCTTTATCAGTAAATATAATAATTTAGTGTGTGCTCAGTGTATCAGCCTTGCCTTTTTCTTCTGGCTGTAATTGCAATAAGATGTAGAAATACACCAGTCCCTGTTGCAGGATTCAGATTAAAAGCTTTTATTTCATAAACAAAGTTCAGATCTCAAAGGAGGATTAAACTGAATGCGGTAGCAGACTGAAAGGAGAATCCAATGGCGTCTGAAAACCGTAAAGTTTGCTACTGAAGAGGTCTAGTGGGTTTGTAAACTCCAAATCTTTTTGACTTGTCAGTGATGTCATTTCAAAAAACCTATGAATGTTCCTGGCTTACTAATGAAACCCATAGAGGAATCACTGGGTCACATCTCCAAGTACTAGCAAGTCCCCAAGAGATGTTCCTAAAAAAAACACAAGCCCAACAGACATTTGATCTCTGCTAGAACCTAGATTCAGACAACAAAGTCAGTGTTTGGGCTTTAGGGCCACTTCCAGTGATTTGAATGCTGAATGGTATGACACTGTGGAAAGCTTTCAGAAATGTATTGAGATTTCAGGTAGCCCAGTCCTGTCACAGCTCTGGACTTCCCAAGCAGCAGGTTCACTAAGAAGTAGAGTTCCCATTTCTTGCAAGGTTCTCTAGTTGCCTCTCGATGCCTATTTAAAAGCCATTGAATACCTACCTTATTTCTGGTGCTGCATGGGAAGTCTGTAGTAGAGGCAGCATAGTACCCAGCTAAGTTGCTTGGAATTCTGGACAGAGCATATCTGTCAGAGCACTCAGTTTGTTGCTTTAGGTCTGATTTTTTTTTTCTTTTTTTCATGTCATTGCTGCAATGTAACTGTCTCCTTACCATCCAGAAATAGGCTGTGTAGTGCATGGAGGATGAGCAAGAGACAAGGAACCAGAAGTCCAGTTTTATAATACTGCCTAGGCCCCCAACTTGAGTAGTGGCTTTGGGCAAATAGCTTGCAGCAAACTCCTCTAGAGAGTGTCTGGAGCTTTACAGAATGCAGTAGAAAAATAAAAGGGGAAAACACTGCATCTCAGTTTTCCTATCTGTAACATGGGACTAATACTTACCAACCGACCCACCTCACAAGGGAGATGCAATAATTAATTAGCTAATGTTCCTACAGCACTTTAACTCTGTAAAGTGTAAAATAAATGTTAAGCATTATTGGCACTTAGATTCTACAGTGATTGGTGCCCTACAATTCCCTAAGCCAGGCAGCTAGTTATTGCTGCTCAGAGCAACAGCAGCTTACAATACATCCTGCATTATCAGCTAGTTTCTAGATAGTTACCTGCCAGTGTGGCTGTACATACACCTTCTCACACATGCCAGATGCCACACAGGGGAATTCTGATGTGGAGGTCCAGGATGTGACTACGCAGCATGGAAAGGGGACTTTGCAGCCACTCTGTAACTAAGCAGTCCCTTTTTGCTGAGTTTTTTAACTCCTCTCTGAAGCAGGTTATTAGATACTAACCAGTACCTACAACCCACTGTCCTGCCGTATAAATACTATTTTATCTAATTTTGTCAGGTGACTTATTATTGTATCAGTGAAAATATCCAGAATTCCAATAAATTCAGTGTCACAAAAACTAATTGGTAAACTGTATAGAGCAATTTGAGAGAAAAAAAAAAAAAATCTTTGTCTCTTTGAATTTTGTTGCTTTAGAATTCTTAGCTAAATTTTGTTTTCAGCAAACAAGAAGACAGCAGCTTCTAAAATAGTGCCTGAGAGATGGATATGTAGGCTCTATTTTTTAATATTAACTGCTGCTACATAAGTTCATAAATTCCGATGAGTCATGGTTTTTATGGAGGTCCTTATGCTAAAGTCTCTTTCCACAGAGATAATGGGAAGAGACTGGTTTGCAGCTCAGTAGTTCAAGAAAGAGTTGCAGCTTTGCCCTCTCGGACATAGCTGGAGAGGTCGATATTGAAGTCTCTGCATTTACACTATATACAATTACAGGACTTTATTTCAGGTTAGAGGCAGCCTGGTCCTCTGAGTTGAACTTCCCTATTGTGCCTGTGTTTCAAAGCCATTCAAAGCACCAGTCAGTTATTTGTAGCCTTATGACTCCATTTGGATTTGAGAAGCATCTAATACAAACCAGGAGGAGAGTTTTTTATTTAGCTTGTGCTCAAAGAAATCGTACTCACATGCACCAAAACCACACTGTGAATCAAACCAGTACATGGTAAAGGGAGAAAACTGGAAATTCTGTAAAAATGTGATTATTACTTTCAACCAAAACACTAATGTAGATGCAACCTCAGCTCATTCAGTGTTCTTTCTTCTGACTTTGTAGGAAACCATCTGGACAATAAGCAACCAAGTAACACCACACCACCGGACCAGAGTTTATGTCCCAATGCAAAGAGTTTGTGTCCCAGTGCAAAAATTATTTGATTCTTTCTCACTTTCTTTTACTGTTTCCCCAAGCATCTCCTATTTGTCTTTGTCAACTCTAGACTACTGGACTAGCTAGACATTCAGTTTGAGCCAGTCAGGATGCTCTTATACAGTATTCTGACACATCCAGCAACATAAAGAGAATTCAAACATTAATAAATGTTTACACATTGGAGACAATTCCAGCAGTCTATCACTTTACTATGGGATACTGTACACCATGTTATTTAACTAATAGCATCCATGGGAGTTGTGAATTGGCATCAGCAAGAACTGGAGAAATCTGGGTTGAAAATCAGAGCCCTAAATTTGACATTAGGTCCTGGGAGTTATATTTCATATTGAGAATCCACTGTAATAAATACTTAAAATCTCATAAAATCTGTTCATGGTGGAAGTGAAAATTGTCTGAACTATGTATTATTAATGCATACTCATTCATCTTGTTAATTTAATTAGTGAACTGAGCAAGATTGTCTCTTTTCATGATCTTCCTATGAAAGCAAGCAAAAGCACCAACTTTGTGTAAGACTAGGTGGTTAACATTAACACTGTATCATCCACTTTTGAAGTTTCTGAGAGAGAAAGACTTAATTCATCTTTGTTTAGTACTCAACAACTCGACAGTATCTAGAGCAATGCAAAACAAAAAATATAAAATGTTTTCACACTGGTGTAAAACTCAGTCACTCAGTGATTTTTTGCTTTGTTTCAGATGAGCAGATATATGAACATATCCCTTCAAAAACTTGCTGAGCTTTAAGGCATGTCCTAAGCAATTTTTGTTCTTGTTTTGCCCCTGACTATGGAGTGGAGGTTTAAAAGCCAATATTATCTCTTTGCAAAACCCTTCCCCTCATCAAAATCTATTATACTGATCTTTGCAAGCTTCTCTCAGAAACTAACAGCAGTCTGAGTCCATCTCTATTGCAATTTTATTGAACTTTGGGATTAATATTCACTTAGGAACTTTCAAGGTCAGGAAAAGACAGACAAGAGTTACACATACATTTTTGTTTTGTTCTTTTTTGTAAATCTGTGAATTAATATCTGAAATACTTTCCAGCTGCTAAACAATCTTTGTCACCCAGTCTAGGACATTTTAAAACAAATCTAGGTTGTGTTTTTTCCCCTATTTAGCAAAAGTTTTTGTTTCCCTTCTTTGGAAAGCAGAGAAGTATGATAAGGAGGAAACTGAGGATGTCTTTTTAGATGTGTTAAATGTTGGTCTTGTGTATGTGGAAGATGCACAGAGTTTCTTCATGGAAGACAGAAACTTAGTCATGTCCTGTCTTCAAAAACTTTAACAGGGCAATAAGTAATGCCAGAAAAATACATAAGAAGATACTGTTGCTAGAGGTGACACTATTAAAAAAAAATCCATCTAGAAATGAGAACTACATTTTAATTATGAGTAATTGCATAATGAAAAAGATTGTTTTGAGGCGAGCAAATTGGCATTACAGGGATTTAAGATGTCTAGTAAAGGCTGAAATGTTCTTTAACTGACTGTATCTCAACTATTGGTTCCTGCTTTTCACAGCGAGTCTTGCAATACGTGGTATTTTCTGAAAGCCCCCCACGCCAGGGCAAAGTGATTCCAGTCAGTTCTCAGTTTTCATCAAAAATAAAGTTTAGCTTACAATTACAGAGGGAGCCTTGATGTGCATGCCACACATTTTGTAAATTTTATATTAAATAAACATCAAACCTTTGCTACAATTATTATCGTATTATTTTAAAATCAATTGTATGCCACTTGAGACGTCTTTTTGATGGTTTCTTAATACTCAAGTAGGCAACTGCCATTTTCTACTGGACATGAAAATATAGTTACACAATCCTCTTAGAAGATCCTGGTTTTGTCAAACTTCTTGCGTTTTTCTGGAACATACAGCATCTGCTGGTAGGACTAAGCAACTCCTCATATATTACCAAGGTGGATGCCTTTTTTGCACAATGAACCTGTTATGGACACAAGTAAAAATATTTATCTGTTTAGTATTGTAGGGAACTTGATACCTCATAATTCCTGTCCTTTATGTCCTGTGCAGGGGACCGGGTCAAGGACCTGGAAGCGGCATTTTTGGTGAG
Source organism: Caprimulgus europaeus (assembly GCA_907165065.1). The sequence goes on along the minus strand of OU015525.1, from coordinate 48,858,227 downwards.
AACTAACACTGTTGTCCTAGGGAAATAATTTTATCTCTTTGCAAGCACTGTTTCTTTCTCAAAACTGTAGACCCTATAGTGCAGGGTCTGTCACTCCAGGTGGCATTGTTCCTTGCCATTTGTTCCTTGCAAAGTGCAAAATGGCACTCTTCTTCAAATATTTAAGTCAAGCCTTTAATGTGTATAATAAATATTAACAGGAACATATTCTCTTCTTCCCATCCATTTATAGTCCCCTTTACAATTTAATTATCAATGCAAAATGTTTAAAGTCATTAGATACTTTTATTATTCATTTATGCCTGTAAATCAAAACTGTGAGATTTTAGAGTCTATTATCTCTAAATGAAAGTAAGTACTCGGCATAGTCCACCTTAAAAATGACAGAATCTTGGTGACTTCTTCCAGTGCTGAGCTGCCCTGCTCCAACTGCAGACAAAAAAAAAAGACATACACGAAAATTAAGCAGTGATTACATCATTTATTCTTATTTATCAGTTTCAAGAAAATTGTTGGAATGCATAGCTAAGGAAGAAACATGGAGATCCATTAATGTGAATTTGACTTAACTTCAGGGAAAATAAAGTTGGATCTAAAGTAGGCCTGGAAGGGCACTCCAGTCCTGACACTCACTAGCCCTCATTCTGTAGGAATTTGAACACAGTTTAGTTTCATTTCCATCTGACAACCATTGGCATTAAGAAGATAAAATCCCCGGGAAGTGACAAAAGCATCCTGGCGAGCACCCAGTACGGCACTCGGGCCGAGTGCTTCTCCCAGCACTTCCATGTCCTCACAGCGCATGGACACAGTCTGGTGGCATGGATGGGAGCTTGATACCACATAACATGTACTCCTCACGCTCCTTCATCACCTGCTTCCAGCATCATACTAGGAGCACCAACAGATATCGCAGGGAACAACATGAGAGATCACAGCAATTCAGCCTTCCTGCCAAAAGCTTCAGGAAAAAAATTCCTGACCTGGTTACAGAAGGAAAGCCACTTGCTGAAACATCATCTCAAACAGGCATTCCACATCCACAGAGCTCAGCACAATATATGCTTGAGCAGCCCCTGGAACAGCAAAATGCTCTGCTCGGTTCTGCAGACCATTGTCAGGTACCAGGAAGTAATCCCCTAATCTTGCATGGTGGCATCTTGGCAGCTGCTCTGGCAACTGTCCTTGAGAAGCCAACACTGACAAACCATGGCAGCCATAAGGCAGCCATCCTGACCAGTTTGTACACACTCTTAACCCAGACCAGCACTCCACGAATTAAATGGAAGTTCTGCTTAAGGAAGAACAGAGGAAGGAAGAACTTTGTTAAGTCAAACATTAAAAACAAATTTTAATAGAAGGATATTATATTACTCTAATATCATTTACTGAAGGTATAGACTAGCTTAGAAATTAATAAAGGCTTTCCAAAGCAGTCTTTTTATATTTATAGTATGTTCCTTATGCTAGAGAATGAAAGTATAGTAACTTAGTAAAGAGCCCTGCAAACAACTATCTGTTTTTTCCCAAAACTAAAGGAAACCACGTTATGTACCTGCTGACTAATAATTACAGCAATGGAGAATGATTTAGGACTGGAGGCTTATTTTTTCTTCTTTTTTGGCACTGTAGGGTGAATTTAGGGTCAGGTAAAATGTAATTTCCCAAACTGGAATTCAGCCAGGATACATCCCTTACCCCTTGTTTGTGCTGCACCAAATAAAGGGGAGAAAAAACCCCAAACTGTTTCAATACCTTGCAGTAAACTGTATTATAATAATAAATCACTTCATATCAGATAGAAACGTAGCTATGTTTGCACCACAATGCTTCCTATTTTCCATCTAATATCTGAGTATCCTAAGTTTGACTCTTGTTTTATGCAGATTTTGGCCGTGATTATAATGCTAGTGAAATCCAGAAAGAAAAATCTCCAAGACTTAGTGAACTTTGGATAGCAGAGTAATTCCATCTGATATTAATATTTCATAGATATTGAAAACATACATCATTTATTTTAGTGACTTTTGCAGAGATTCCTTTCGAAGGACCTAGCAGATAATAAACAAAAATTTCTTTATGTTAGTTACAAAAGACATTTTACAGTTGAGCATACATCAAAGTCAGTTGCTGAGGGGATTATATATAATATGCTAAATCTTTAACAGATGGGCTATACAAGAGGCTGAAAAAATCTTTGATTAGAGCAGTGCCTCTATTGCTCCACAAAACTTCCAGATGCCATCATGTTGTTAATAATCTGGGGATCTCTCTTCACCATATTGGACCTGCTTGTCAGCTCTGCCCAATTAGCAAAGATAGCTCCAAGGTACGAGCATAATTCCTAGGGCAGTGGTTTTCAACATTTTTCAATTTGTGGACCCTTAAGGATTTGTTGCTGGAGATATGGATCTCTGGACAGTGAATGAATATCTACTGGCAGTGGGCATGTTGGTTTTGCTTACCTTTTGTCGTCCCCACAGTGGGGAGTGCTGGGACCCACAGGAGTCTGCAAACACACCACACTGAAAAAGACTGTCTTAGGAAAACGTGTTTCTCATAAAGAGGTTTATGTCTTTCTTGGGTCTTCGTAGCTGAGACTTGCAATTTTCTGCCACATAAGGGAAGTCACCAGTCCTAAAAAATCAAAGCCTGTGAATAAAAGCAAAGCAAGCCCTTTCAAAATATTTGGGATTAGCATGTTCAAGGAATAATTTATGGAGGTGGGGTTCTTTTTCTTTCTTGACCACAGGAAGCTTATAGCTCCATTTAAGATTTTGAAAACATTTTCAGAACATTAGTGAATTCAAAGCAGAATAAATACAACTACCTCAGCAGAACTGCCATTTAAATCAAATTAACTTTACTAATTAGGGGAAAAATAGAAGGCATCTCAGTATCAGGCATAATTTGTGCTTATAAAACTTCACACTTCAGGTGAAATACTCTGCCTGAGAGATAGCTAAGAAAGCAATGTACCCATCAAAATAGGAAATCAACCATGGCTACTAAATTTTTCAATTCACATAGATTTAAAAAAATATCAAAATTGCCCAGAGGAATTTTAAGTCTTCAGATTAAACCAAAGTCATTATATTCAAATGAGTGAGTATATGGAGTTAGCCAGTGATACCGAAATGATTTCTTGTTGGGTAGCTGAAAATAATGGATGAAAATATGCTTGTCATAACACAGTACCTGAGCAGACGTGTTTAATTCACATTTGCCTAGACTCTCAGGCTTCTTTTTTGACAGTTGAGACTTTGCAGTAGTTTATCTGCTGACAAGAAAACCTTCTAGCATCAGATGATGTGGGAAGAGCCCTGGTGCTTGGATGCATTCTCTGCCACCCAGCCACATTGCAGGTATGCCTACATCTGCTGAGGGCTTTTCAGCCCTCTTCTCCGTCAGGGGCATCAAGACCCCTGTGACCTGCCAGGGGGTTGCGTTGGGTCTCGGAGGAAAGGAGAGGCAGCTTGTGCTGCACGGATCCTGGAGGTACAGGAGCAGTTAGAGGAAAGCAAGAGCCTGTGTGAGTCTTGCTTTCAGTGCTTGGGATTTTATCGGTTTTATGACTGCGTGATAGCATAATGATGCTGTAAATCATGTATAAAGGGCCTCTGGAGAATTTACCTTATGTACGGGATTTCTCAGGCTGGGTAAAGACACTTTCACCAGGCTTTGGTATACGCAACAGGAGAAAATAGGTGGAGCAGCGTGGCTGGTAAGCCATGGCTGATAGCTGTCGTTCGAATGAATGAGGACCTAGTTAGAGCAGTGCAGAGCCAGTCTCAAAATGAATTTTTGCCAAGGATCTCCAGTAGCCTGAGAATATGGTGCAGAGGCAGCTTAGAGTGATTATTAACTTCTGTCTTCATTGTGCTCTTAGTTGCTGTGCTGAGTCCAGGGAAGAGGGAAAGGAGAATTAGGGAATCTCTGCCTCCATAAATGTGAGCTGACAATGATTTGTCCACGAGGTTAAACAGCATAGGAAATAGTGATCAATATTGGATGGTTGTACCTTAAAAGTGAAAAGGTCATTTGTGCATTCTGGCCTGCCATGGTGGGGGTTACAGCACCATCAATAATTGATTCATAAACTGTGCCTACTTATTCCCAAATGCTCCAGTATGTAAATACTTACTGAGGCTGAACTCTGGATAGCAAGAAATTATTTCTTTAGCTTGCAGTTGTTTTACTCTGAAATGCAGTGGATTTTTACTTTTAACTCTGAGATTCTGTCCCTGTGTTACTTGAACATATTAGCTGTTCTTAAGAAACCTATATCCACAGTAAAGATGCTTACTTGACTTCAGGGTGTAGTGTCTCTGCAGATTACCCATGCCATCCAACCATGGCAGACAGAAAAGACCAGAGCACCCCACAACAGCACTTCCAGCAAATGCAACTCTTTTACTGACACCCCATTACAGACTGTATTTCTGCTCCTTGTGCCAGTTATCAAACATTTCATCAGCATGTATTCAGTAAATAAGTTTCTGGTTTTGACCTTTGATATTAATACATCATGCTAACAAAACTTTTTTTTTAACATAAGTGGCACTTGAGCTTGGTACAGATTTTCAGCTAATTATGTCTTTTTGGGGGAGAGAAAGAGAGTCAAGGGTGGGTTACTTACTGAGCAATCCATCATTTTGATAGTTAGAACTGACCTAAGTCTTTCTTCTTCAACGTATCAATTTTCTACCTCCCTTTCTTTCTCAGAGCAGGCCCAATCCTGCTCTTGTGGCAATCAATGGCAAAAATCCCACTAATTTCAGTGGATTAGTTCCAGTATCTCAATTTACATGTGATTAACAGTAATTTTGTCTACTTAGTGCCTAAAAAATTCATAATCAAATTTACAATAAGCTGTGCACTTATTTTCTAGGGATCCCATCTTATTTCATAGGCTTCTCATTTCAACATTTAATCACTTTTGGTTCTATCCCAATATGCAATCATCTGACCACGGAATATGTTCTTAAAAGCTTCCCACAAAGTTGTTGGATTTGTAGCTGATGGAATGCTAATTTGCAGGATTTCTTTAATACTGAAGTGCAAGCAGAATTGCTCAGCTCAACAGATAGACATTCATCCTCCAAACATTTACTGTAGTGAATTAAAGCCTTTCTATACTTTTATCTACATTTGCTGAGGTGAACGGGCAGAGTGATTCAGTTATGTGATAAATCGTAGGAAGTGTGAAGGCTAGGTCTAAAGAACATCGAGTCGTCCTTGCAAAGAAGACACAACCTTAAATTGAGAGGAGATTTCTATGAGTTAATCTAAAACCATCTGTCTGGAATGACCACACTGCCGTTTTGGGCCATCCTAGATCAAACAGTCAGTCAGCCACCTTGTAGGAGAGTCACCTACCCCACTGGCAGATGAGGGATGGCCCCTCCAAGAGGGTCATGTTTGCAGCCAAAGTAGACCCTGAAAACTATAAACAAGAAGCCATATAGACCTGGCCTGATCGTGCAAGGTGCCCAGCACACCTGAGTGGTACTGTGAGCCATTTCCTCACTGATCTTGCTGGTACTGGAGAATTGAGAGCACTCTGATAAAGTCACAAGGGAGTGATTTAAAAAACATTTGACTGACTCTGGTGCTCATTAAAATAAAGGAGTAATTGCAGTGGTTCAACTCTACCAGGTAGTACCTAAGCAGGTGTCGTGTGCGCTTCCCCAGGCAGCTCAGGCAATGCACCTCCAAAAGGACTACCATCCCAGTCTTGCCTCTTCCTGGATTTATTCTGTGGGAAAGAGCACTAACAAGTGTTCAGCATCCTTTAGGGCAGGCTCTTCTGAGAGACTTTTCAGAAACAGCTGACATGTATTGTCCTACAACAGACTTTCATTGCTCCAAACATGATATGAATGTAGGCTTCCATAAGCGAAAGGCTATTGCGTAAGGATGAGCAGTGAGCTATTTCATTAAAGGCCTGTTGGCATTAACATGCCAAGGGCTGAAGGACCTGGACCTCCACCACAATTTTGGCGTTATTTGCCTTCCTAAACCTAACCTCTCCCTCCTTCCCAGCACTGTTCTCTGTTGGTGGCCCCTAGAGCTACTGTTCCCAAGACGTACCATGGAAACAGCAAGAAACTTTCCAAACTGCCTTTTTTTTTTTTTAGTTCTTATGCTTGCTGAGTTAAATACATTATTTGATACTTATTCTTTAATTTATGGTAGTGAAAAAACTATACCAAGCCCTGCATATCCGAGCTCGTTGCTGTGACTCTTTCTGATCGCTTTATCAAATGGAACCCTTTCTTTAAGCTGTTAGCTAAATGTCGCGTGAAGTTCTGAGAACAAATTGTGCTGCTTTGGGACATTAACTTCACATTAATTTGGTTAATCACTTCTACTTGATAGAAATTTGTTTGAAAAACAGGATACTTTGGCTGCAGTGAAACCTGTATGAAGAGTCACGTAATAACAGCCATCATCTCTGGTAGTGGGCAGTGAAATCTCAGGACGAGCAAACGTGGAGCTACAGATGAAAACACACAGGAAGCATGGTTTTTCTGGGTGGTTGTGTGTAACAGAATGGAGATTGGGATCAAGAGGAATTAGAAGAAAAGATTCAATGGAAAGAAATGAAAGCTTCAGTTAGGCTCAGCCCTTACTTGCCTGTTTTATACTGCTCACAGACAAAAACATGTATAGCATTTCCAAATTTTACAATAAATTCCACAAGATTTGTTGTCTGTTTTCTTTGCAGCCCCAGCCAGTGATGTCAGAAGACTTGTGTGAGTATGCTCCCTTCCTCTCTGCCTTCCTCCTCTGCAGCAATGTCTAATGCTTTCAGGAAAAGCCCTCAAGACCCTGACCCCTGGTGGCTCTAGAACCAGAAGTCACAAAGAATGTGCTGGTTTTAATATCCTGTGATTTTCATGCCAATCCCACGATTAATGATTGCTCAATATGTGATTTCTGAGTACTGAGAGTTGTCAGTACTGAGCGCGGCTCCCCTCTCCAGGCAAGAAGGAAGGTGGGCAGGGATACCAGTGGCTGGGAAGGTGATATCCAGCAGCTGCAGCACAGGGACACACGAGCATCACTTCCAGTCAACTCCCTACCTGTTACACAGGAGGGGTGAATGTGGCTGGAAGGACTGTGTGTGTATTGTGAAGGTTGCTCTGGATTTGTGCATGCAGCCAGGCACCTTCCACACTTCACCCTCCACACTTTTTACCCAGATAGGTGTAATGACAGGAGAGACTATAAGTGGAAGAGGACTTTAAGCATGAAGTAGGAGAAATGTACTATTGCAGCCAGTGCTCTCAGCTTGCAGAAGTGTGTCAGGTTTGGGGAAGGGCGGGGGGGGGCGTTTTTGGTAGTGGAGGACTGTGAGAAGCTCTGCAAAGCTCCCCTGGCTCCAAGGCGGACCCACTTCCAGCCCAGTCTTAGCCAATTAACAATAGAGAAATGTCTCTTTGAATCCATATTTATGAGGGGAAGGACCATCTTGAAAAGAAGAAGGTGGAGAGAACCTGGAGGAGCGGCCACTGACCTGAACAAAAGACAATCATTGGCCTAAACAAAGAGAGAGCTTCATTGCCAGGAGGAAGGAGGAAGTGGGCAAGGACAGAGAACCTCAGAGACCCAGTTCAATAAGCATGGAATAGGAGATGGCAAAGGAGGTTCCTCTGCAGCCCATGGAAGTTCAGGGGTGGAGCAGATACCCCACATAGGCCATGGAGGACTCCACACTACAGCAGAAAGCTGAGCCTGAAGAGACCCCAGAGATGTACAATGCCAGAGCATTGGTGGACCCCCCAGAGCCAGGGGGAGGAGGTGCACTGGACAGGAGGCCTGTCTGCAGCCTGTGGATGTCCCCATGCCAGAGCCAGGAGCTGAGCCCGAAATGGTCCATGACTCCATGGGAAGCCCATGTTGGAACACTTTGTTCCTGGCAGCCTGCGGGAGGAACTTCCATGCCGGGAAGAGCCACAATGGTGAACTTACTGCAACCCCCATTCCCTGCCCCCTGTGCCACTGGTGGGGAGAAGGTAGAGAAATCTGGAGAAAAGTAATTTGAGCCCAGGAAGAAGAGAGGGGTGGGGGAAGTTGTTGTAAGATGTAGTTGTTATGTCTCACTGTGCTATTCAGATGATTGGTAATGAATTAAATTAACTTTTCTTCCCCAAGTTGAGTCTGTTTTGCCCATGACCATAATTGGTGAGTGAGCCATCCCTGTCATCATTGTAATCCATGACCCCTTTGTTGTGATTCTGTTTTCATCTCACCAGGTGAGGGGAGAGAGTGCAAGACCACATGGTCCTACCTGTGGGTGAAACCACCACAAGAAGGGAACAGTTCCCCAGAAAGCATGAGAAAAGCAGGTGATACTGCATTGCTCCACTCCCCTCACAGCTCGTGGTCACTGCAAGGAAAAAGAGAAACATCAGCAAAGTTTCTGCTGAGATAGAGTCATCTCCCCTGAACTCCAGCTTCCATGCTTGGCTCTCATGCTTGCTAAAACATATTTCCTAATAGGAAAGATGCTATATGGGATGGTGGATGTACTCCAGGGAGGAAAGCTGAGGGGCTTTGGCCAAACTCAATAGGTAAATTATATCAGGACTAGCACTAACTAGAACCAGTTGGGAAGGTCTAAAATCTCAAGGGAAAAAACGAAAATCAAGGGGCTGTAAGTAACTCCACTCAAGAAGAAGGCAGCCAAGGCACTCCAGCTGGAGCCAAATGAATCCTTCCTCTGCCTTCCCTCAGGACATGATGGATAGCCAGTGTCCCCTGCTCTCTCCTCTGTGGTGGCAGGTGGAAGGTGTCCTGGTTTTGCCAGGATAGAGTTAATTTTCTTCTTGGTAGTTAGAACAGCTGTGTTTTAGTTTCAGTGTAGGGTTTGTTATGAAAAGAATGTTGATAAAGTACTGATGTTATTAGTTGCTGCTGGAGATCAAGGCCACCGTGTTCGGCTGGTTCACAGCTGCATCAGGACCATGAGGGAGAAGCATAGTAAACAGCAAAACCAAAATCAACTTTTGGAGGTGCCAATGAGATATTCCATATGATACCACATCATGTCAGTATATTAACCAGGGTTGACAGGAAATTGGGGGTGTTCTCTCAGGGATGGTTCGGGCTCGCCCTTCCGGGGTTTTCAGTTTTGGGACTCTCTGGGCTCCAGGATCACTGGCTGGTGTGTGGATGGTGAACAATTGCACTGTGTATCACTCATTTGTATACTCTGTTGTTACTGTTGTCATCATTATAATTTTAGTTTAATTAGTAAATAGGTTTTATCTCAACCCATGAGTTTCTTTGCCCTTTTCCTTCCAATTCTCTCTCCTAGTACCCGGGGTGGGGAGGGTGAGAGAGCAGGCTGTGTTTGGCTGCAAACTAAAAGGGTGAAGCCAAACCACCACAGAAGGTAAGCCAGGGAGGAGCTGTGTCCCTCATGTAGCAAATGTAGGTGAAACTGTGGAGACTGGACCCCAAGAAAAGTGAGCCAAGTTCAAAACATTTTTAGAAGTGTGGGGCCTGAGAGAAATTCATCTTCAACATGATTTGTTCTTACTCATGGCACCTTTAAGGTCTGACATATAGATCTTCAACTACCATTCCAGGGGTCTAGCACTTTGCCTTTTTTCTGATATTATCTTCTTGCTGAATGGACTACACATTGATGTCCTGTTTAGGAAAGGTCTGCAGGTCTCCATCCATTTTTGACTGGCTTCTCTTGCAGATCACAGACGGTTGTCAGTTCTGACTGGTCCCCAGAAATCTCCTTTGCCCTCCTGCAACACACTTTCCCTCAAAAAGCCTCTACTTGCATTCAAACCTGATTCAGCAGTCCTTCCCACGGAGAGAAATGCAGAATTCTCCTGCTACCAAGTTTGGAGCCAACCAGCCCAGGATGCTGCTTGAAGCAGGAGCCAGCATCCAGAGCACAACCAACGCTAGCCAGCATCTATGGAGCATCATCCAGCATCTTTTAGAAGTGCCAGGGCTAGGCCCAGCCTTGTAATTAGCATATGCTAATGACTCATTATAATATGTAAATGACACTCTAGGTCAGAACTGCACGTCCATTCAAACTAATGAACTATGCAAATTTTTTTAAAGTGGCACTAGTAATTGGGTGCATCATTTTTCTATTGCTGCCAGGCAGAGAATAAGGAAGCCATCTGTAACAACAGGCCAACGTTTGAAGCAATCCCGTTGAGAAGTAAAGGCAAGGACTGCTAATTTCCAAGTGTCCAGCAGGGAAGCAGTACACATGCCTCCAGTCACCATCCTCACAATTCTTAGTATCTGAGCATGTAATTATATGGTCATATTTTTAGAAGAGATCAGCATTCAAGATAACTGTTGAAAACTCCTAGCCAGAGCAGCATGCAGAGATTTCTTTGAGCACCTAGTGACGAAAGTGCAGAACACGTGCATCTCGAAAATGCAGCTGCAGGTGACATTGCTGTAATGAAGAAAGTATTAATATCTCATTTATGGGGTCTGCTCTTCCCTCTCAAAAATAAATTATCCTGCAAAGTTATATATCTCTCTCTGAAGCAGACAAGTTCCCAGTTTCATATCAGCCCCTAAGAATGGATAGACTATGAAACTTGCTAAAACTGATTTATTTCAACCCTCACGATCGGATTATTTATTATTTACTTATTCTATTAATTAAAATCCTTACTTAGAATCTTTATCAAGAATAAATTAATAATAAAAACATTATTCAAATACCAGCTCATATAGGTTTTTTAAAAAAATTCAGATACATTTTACAAAGGAATATGATTATTCTTTCATCCTAATTTTAGATATGAAAACAAAGAACTGAAATAATTTGTGTTAAATGTCACACTGTAGACTGTCACCAGAGCTTGCAATAAAATTGAAATCACCTGGGTCTATATCTCTCCAGTAGCTATTGCCCACAATAGCACCAGAAGTATGGTGGAACGACGTGCTTGGACTCCAAAGCTGACTGTATACAAGGCAGATCTTCATATTCCTGAGGTTCAGTGCAGCATCAATGCAGGATATCCCAGACAGAAGCCCAAGCTGGTAACTCCCCACAGCATTGCACTGTGCCACGTGGACTTGCTTATTCAGGTTTTTTGATAGCTCACAAATCTCTGCAGCAGGTTCTGGCTTTTGCTGTAGACACACCTCGTCCTTATTAAAGCATCCCAAGGATGTCACTTGTGGGATTAGCTCTTCAATGCAGTGATTTTCAGATTCTTCTAGTTTGTTATCTCTCTTGTACAAACTACTTATTTATATAAAGTAATTTGTGTCCAATCTTTGCTCTTTTCCATCTTTTCCATGCTGGGGTGGCAATGTGAGGACACAATCATGCTATAATGCCTTCTCTACTATAACTAATTTAGAAAGCTCATTAAAAATGTCTATTAATCCTAATTCATCCATTCACATAGCCATTCAGATAATGAAGGTATTTCCCTTCTGGCAATTTTATTCAGTGAGAGGAAGGTATCAGCTCTGAGTTTCACTGCTCATAAGTACTCCTAGAACACGGGACATGCACACCATCTTCAATAGCCTCGTGCTTATTTGACTCAGATTTGTTGCTCAGAGTCCCCTCATGAGTGCAAAGGTCAATAATGAGGCACGATGACAAAAAAGGGTATTTTGACAAAGTTGACTTAGTGTTTAAAGCCTGGAGTAGCATTCCCAGAAAAACTCCATCAGAGGATGTCCAGGAGACTTTTGGGTAACCAACAGTGAATTGAAAGGGCAACAACTTAACTGTTGTGATTTACTAAGTGAAAACACGGTCATGAAATACTGAGAAAACCCAGCAAATTTGATAGCAATCTGCAGGTGGCAGTGTTAATCCCTTTGCATATGGCTCTTACTTGTTATGTCAATAGAAATATCAAAGACATCAGGATTGGGCCAGAGACTCTCTGTTCAATATCTCTGGACACACGATATTGGTATTAGCATTACAAAAAAAGTCTCATGTTCCCAAAGCCTAAATACATAATTTGTGAATGATATTATGTGTTTGCAGCTGGCAGTGAAGGGTGAAATATTGTTAATGCCTTTCTGCAAATGTTAGATGAATAGCTATCAAAACTCTATTGTCTATATTGGCATTCACGTAGCATACGCTAAAAACACTTGAATCTCTCTCACTGAACTAGAGGTTTTACGATTTTTCACATCATTTGAATTTTTATTACATCTAAATAGTAAAATGCATTATTAGGATCAATCCAAATCCACTGTATTTGCAATTTTAGGATTTTCTCCACAGATTTGGCCCTACTCTCCAGAATCTAAGCCTTCACTTTACAGAACTGAACTTTCTCTTGCCCTTCTGGTTGCAGAGGTATCTTGGCAACATTTAAATGCTATACCTCTCCAATATATGGCTTAGGGCTGAGCAGAAAAGGATTGAATTCAAACTTGTAAGCCATATTCCATTTATAAAATGGGGTCTAATAAAAAAATGCTTATTTGGCTGCAGATAGGCTAGTTATTCTCACAATTATGTTTCAAACTCTTTGTAACATTTGTAGGGCTTATTTAAAAGAAAATTAAAAGAAAATGAATGTGACATACATTATTTTCCAGTTGCAATGAATTTGAATAATATGTAATAATGTATATAAAAATAGTCGCTGCTCTTAATCATAGGTTTTGCTTCAATGCTATCTGCTTAAATGACCCTAAGTCATAGAGTGCTTTTCAGTGTTTCTTCACATTTCTTAAAAATTGAATTGTTCTTACTAAATGAGTGGTGGCTGTCTCTATTCCCTCCCCACAGACCACAAAGGATGAGAAAGGAAATATTATCTTGTTTCTATTTCAGAGCCATCAGCTAGCTTTAGAAATCTTCTTGACTATCTACCAAGGAAATGCCCTTGTCGGAGAGGCTGTGCTGCACCTGTCTGGGTGTAAGAGCCAGGCTCCTGTATGAGCAACTTGTAAATGGTGTCCTAGTCATGCAATTCACCAAAAATGGCTTGGGAGATGCGAGGGACCACCTCCCCAGGGTGAAAATTACCCTGTCACCTCACCAGCAGGGATCAGAGGTACACAGTTAAGTATCCAGCACCAGCCCCTGGCCACACACTCACCACTCCATCATCATTAAAAGTGAGCCACTCTGATGCAAGCAAGCTGAAATCTCATTTGATTCTTGGAGAAAGATGCTTGCTGCCAGAGTGTGTGTACCTGAGTGATGATAAAATCTGGGTGACCCATCTGTGGACTCTGCCTGTGGTTCTCAATCTGCCTGGGGGTCCTGAGAGGCGGAGTGAAGTCAGTGAGTGGCAATGTGTGGAAACCCAGCGCAGTCCCCAGGCCTTTGGCATCCAGCCCCAAATCTCATCTGGCTCCTGCAGTACCTGGTGCAAGCAGTAACAGCTGGAGAAAAACACATTACCATCTACTTTGGTAAGATACAGAAGCTAAGGTTTTGCAGGGTCCCTTTAGGACAGAAGGGGACTACAGACAGGCATAGGCCCTCTCTCTCTGCAGATATCACGTGGATGAAGCCATCCCCATCTCTGCATAGGCGTAGCTCAGCCAAGTGATACGGTGTCAGACACCAAGCCAGGCAGGGGTCACACAGCCGGAGAAAGCTCCCACGGACCTCCTGATAACCCACACCTGGCAAGAACCCTGGAGGCAAAGGGATGATTTCTCCAAGAACAATACAGCCCTAAAGCATAGACAGGACAGTGTGAAGATGCTTAAACCCATGAAGCTGGATTCTGGTAGCAGTTCAGGCAAGCTGGCAGAGAGCCTTCTGTTGACAAACTTACCCCCTGGCATACCTGGATTAAGTTTTGCTTTGCTGTGTGAGCACAAGACCATTAAGCATCATAGTCCAGGGCCTTTGTGCAGCTGTGTGGTGGTTTTAGCCTGGCTGGCAGCCAAATGCCAAACAGCAGCTCGCTCACCCTCCACCAATGGGACAGGGAAGAGAATCAGAAGGGTAAAAGTGAGAAAACTCATGCGTTGAGACAAAAACAATTTAATAATTGAAATAGATTAATAATTAAAATAATAATTATAATAACAGTAAAGATAGAATATGCAAATGAGCAATGCACCGTGCAATTGCTGACCATCCCTCAACCAATTGCCAGCCTGTCCCCAGGTAGCGATCACAGAACAGAGACAGCCCCAAAACTGAAACTGCAATCCTGGAAGAGCAATCCTGAGTGACCCCTGAGAGAACACTCCAGCTTTCCAGTCAACCCTCATTAATATACTGAACATGGCGTTATATGATATGGAATATCTCACTGGCATATCCGAATGCCAATTTTAGGTTTTGCTAATTACTATGCTCTCCCCGCCAGTCCTTTACACCTGCAGACTAGCAAAATACAGAGTTCTTTGACTTCCAGACACAACTAAAAACATTACTAAGTTATTCAAAATTCTTCTCATAACAAATCCAATACTGAAACTAAAACACAGCACTTTCTAGTGACTAAGAAGAAAATTATCTCTACCCTAGCAAAACCAGGACAAGCCACCATGGTCCCTACTGGGAAAAGTAAAGACGACCTCTTCGCTACCACCCATCAGTGCTCACCCACCCCTCAAAGTGCTAAGTCCACCGAGAGCTTCAGACAGAAACCTGCTTACAACCAGGGGCTTTCAAGTTGCCTTACAGTCTTTCAAAAAGCTTTATCTTGTGGTGTCACAAAAAGTTTCAGCTTTTACTAAGGCAGGGATAAGAGTAGACCAGAATTTGGGTCTTCCATTTGGGAAGAGAGGGAAGCCAGAGGCCCAGTCTCTACGCTGTGGGGCTTGCCTTGCAAGAAGCTACACTTGGGGCCTTCAGGAAGGCAGTCCTAAAAGGTCCACGTAAAGCCCGGAGGCCTGGCAGACGCCATTCATCCACAGCGTTGGCTTCATCCCAGACTATCACTCTTGGCAGTAAAGTGTGCTGTGTATCCTAATGGTAAGTTTTATTTGTTGAAAAGATTAAACATCTGTAAAATATCTGACAAATGAAACCTTGATTCAAATAATCAGCACAAGATGGCAAAAGCACTGCATATATTTGATGGCATGGATGTCAAAAAGCATTTTAGCTCCACGAAAACTGCAAAACTACACCTTACTGTTTTTCTTCGCAGAGGTTTCCAAGGACTCTTAAGAGTACAAGATGTACAAGAGTACAAGATGTCACTCCAAAATTATACAAAGTCAATTGCTAACCCACAGAGCTCACAAGTTAGAGCGTAGGCAATAGTAAACAACCAAGTAAACATGCAAAGGGTAGAAAGATAACTGATCAAAGACAGGAGAGTTCCATAAATCAATAATTACAGAGGTATCAATGTTCACAGCAGGCTGCCATTCCCGACAACCTGGGCTTGTCATGATTCATTCCAGAGAGCGGGGTCAATTTTACTCCGTATTTATCACTGATTTAGCATGAAGTACATATTAAAAGGATTTTCTATCATATGCTCTGGCTTCATTTAAGTGAGAGATGCCAAACAACCTTCAGACCTATGAAGTACAAAAAAAATATAAAGGTTTTAACTGGATACTGAGTGCAAATTATCCATTCTGAGTCTCAAGGAAATCTAAATTACTATCAGCTGCCTTTTCTGTTGCATGGGCTAAAATCTGAAAATTCATCAGAAGACTGATATATCAAAGTACTTAGGTGGCTGGATAAATCAGTAAGTCATTTACATTTTTAACATTTACTGCAGAATGTTGGGGCACACACATAAACCCAGGGGAATTACACACAACTCCTGTTTTCTTGGAAAAGCTGTGACAGCATCCAGCTGCCTTTTCCTGATACAGACTTTGCAGCGTGTGCTAATTCTGAGCAAATACAGTTTGGACAGGTTGGATGCTGTTCATTTCTTCTTTGTTTTACCGTATGACTCTGGGAAATAGCCAGGTGATAAATACATTGAGTAGTCATGGTTCTTGCCAGTCGTACAAAGTTTATTTCATTTTTCCCTCTTTACTGATTAAATCCCACCAGCTTATCCCCGTCAGTCAAGGCTTATGTGAACTAGCCATCCAGTCAGCCTCAGGCTATGTGAAGCAGCCTTTTGGCCCTGTCTGACTTCAGTTGTACTGTGTTACCTGGGATATTCTCCAACCAAGAGAGAATTGCAGAGCTATTGAGAAATGGTACACTGGCTCATCCCACCGTGGCAGCCTGCTTCCTGAGAAGCTAGCAGTTCTAGCAATGCTGAAAGTGAAATTTTAAAATGGCCTTGGCAGCGTTCCATTGGCATGTCCCCAAATTTACACTAGTATAACCAAGAGCAGTGTCTGTGCCAGTGTCTGTACTATATTAAAGATAAATTGGACAAGATGTGTTCATATCTGGACTAAACTCAGCAAATCAAAAATGAACTTAACAAAATAATATCAGATGGTCTGACTCATCCTCTTTTGAGAGAGCCCAATAAAATACGGCTGTTCCAGAAGCACTAATGTGACCTTAATGAAAGATGACACTGTGAAAATGGTTGGAGGGAAAAAAAAACTTGACAAAAAGAGAAGTTTTCATTGCAACTGGATCAGCCCCATAGACTCCATCCCATATAAATGGAAATAGAGGAGAAACTTCAGCTTCCTTCATTGACATACGCAGAATAAAATCACTGTATAGGCAGAACGCCGTGAGCATGCACAGTAGGTAGGCACCAGGCTGTAACTGCTTGTTCACAATACCAAAATGCACCAGTTTAACTGAAAGAATGAGGACATGATATGAAACAGGCATGAGCCAAAGCACAAAACAGGAGGAATGACTGGAGCCTACCTCCTCCTACTTCCGAAAATGCTGCCTAATCATTAGCCTGGGGAGTCATGCTTTCACTCGCCCTTTCTCCTTCTCTCAATGAATTCAAACCATTTTTCTGCACAGTGGTGCAGCTTCATGAGGAGTGGTAAAGCATTCCCAGAAAAACCTATAGTCTAATGACTAGAAGTGTGTTTGAATTCTTTCCAACAAGGATAGGAACTGAATGTGGGTTTCCTGCTTCCTAACCCCTAGGTGGATGCAAGATGGTGGTGGTTGATTTTCCAGAAATCTTTTAAAAGAAAGTGAAGCCTTCAGAGAGTTTTACAAGGAACTCAGTCTAGACAGGCTATGCTGGGCATGCTCCGAGAGCATCTCCAGAGCCCATCAAGGGCCTGCTATATCCTGTTGTTTGTTCATTACTGCAGAGGAAGGGGTCAGGCAGACGATCCGTTTTCACACCCTGATGGGTTGGAGGGATGGTAGTTACAGGATGTGAGCATAACGTTAGAGGGGGAATTCATTGTCTGCCTTCATAACTGCAAAAAGTACCTCTGGATGCCAGGTAAAGGGGCAGCCCCAGCTCTGCAGCCATATCCCTCAATGGCTTATTTAATTGCCTACTTGCCAAGTATTTGCCCAAGTCATTTGAACAGCAATATTCTTTCATCTGCCTTCTTCCATGTACCTGTGTGTCTTCTGTATGGGCTGTGTCCTGACACCTGGGCCCATGCCTTCCCTGTAGGGCACAACCTCCTGCTGCACACCCTGGCTCCCATGGACATCTAGCCCAGGAGCAGCAGCCACAGTGAGACCACTCTGTACCTGAAACCCTTCCCCTGCATGGAGGCTGAGGGATACATGAGACACACAGCAGAGGGGCGCACGATACACAGGTGAGATCAGACTCAGCCAGAGGACCCAAAGGATCAGTCTCACATGGTCTCATACAGGGAACCTACTTCTCCAATGGTAGTTACAGCCATACCAGTAAAGCCAATGTCCTTTTAAGGCTTGAACATAGGACTTTGAGTGTAAAAGTGTTCCCAGGTGAACTCTGACAGCTCTTTATCAGTAAAGTCAAGGAAAGAGAGACAATAACACAGCAAGGCATGAGAAGACCTTTGTAATGGGGTCATTAAGATCAACCTGAGAGTACATTCACAAATATCATGACAACATTGTGGATGCTAAGTGCTGTCTAAAAAATGCACTCCTGTCTAAGTGCTAGTATTAGACAAGGTGCATTCTTGTCAAATACTGTTTGGTCCAGTAATTGAAAAGGATCATTAAACATTTACTGAAAGTCAAACTGGAAGCACATGGATGAACGGAGCTGTACTTGAACATCCCATAGCTGTCACTGATACCACAGATTAAGTGGCAGCATGTTACAGGTTTCCAGGCAAGAAGGGACAGCTTACACACACACACACACAGAACTAAGGAAGGCAAGAGAGGAGGAGGACATTTTTGCACGTGTGATCCACCTCCATGCTCTTGCCTTAGAGCACTGGCATCAAGTTGTAGCAAAGCATCAACATTTGCATTTTCTCTCCATACAGACACACCTTATTTCACATGAATATTTGATATGACAACAGATTCGATACCAAGTAAGAAGAGTTTGAATTATTTAATTGTTTTCCTATAGTATTTTATTTTTATTACTTAATGAGCGCTGACTTTGTGATCGGTGCTGGACAGCCATGAAGCAAACCTTAACTCCAGTGTGCTCATGGACGGACTTAATGAAGCCCTTCATGGCTTTGAGGAATCCCAGTCTCCACTAAATTTTGACTCTCTGCATGATGTTGTCCGAACACAGTCTTCAGAATTAACCAGACCTGCACCAAACCTACAGCTATCTGCACTTCGTCTCCTGGTAAAATGGGCCATGAATCAGTCTCAAACCCAGGATCAGATGTAAACTGTACAAACTCCCTTCTCCCTCCTCTTATCAACCCCTTTGCTGCAGTGGACAGAAGTTTTGTCAAGATTTGGTGTGGCATACTTAAGACGTGACAACACCACAGAGGAAAAAATTAAAACATTTGTGATCCATACAGAAGGAGCATATTCTACATTAAAATATTATTTACTTGAGTTTTCTATTCTAAAACTTGATTTTGTATTCAAGATTTAAGTCTCCATGGATGTGGAAAAACACTTTGAGACTTTGAGGCTTTGAAAGGCTGAATTTCCTTGTATAAGATAAAATCGATTTTTTTTTTTTTAAAGTAAAGTGGAAATTAATGTTCTTGTAATAGGTGAGTAGCTCTTACACAATTATTTCATGGTGATAGACTTGGTTTTGATGTAGCTTAATTAGCAGAATATATTTTTTTAAAAAAAAAAGATGTGCATATGTATATTACAAGATTTTTTTTCATTGTGGAGCAAACCATTTGATGTGGCTCTGCAAAAAGCTCTAATACACATCAAAAAGCAATCAACAAACTCTTTGAGTACATCAAGCAGGATAATTTAGATGGTTTTTAATCATGATTATGAAAATATAATTAGGTGGTTTCATGTTGGTTGGTGAGTGCGTAGGGAAAAGTGATTCTCCAAACAGAAAAATATGGATAACATTACCCAGGAGCCATGAAACAACCACACACACATGCATACACAAACCAAACAAAAAAGCTGCTGGCCTGCTTCTCTAGTAGATCAGCAGGTAACATGTTTAAATAGAATGTTATTTCCTTTAGGATGCCAGGAAGATTTTTATTTAACAGACAGATTATAAAGAAGTAGCTTTGGAAAAATGCCCCTTTTTAATATGCTAGAAATCATTAGTCTGCTATTTAATAAAATAAAATTCTCTTTTCAGAATTTAGGCAATGAGCAGAAGACACACTTCGGGTCTAATAAACAAGAGTTTTACTGAAGGCAACAGAGGTATTGATGAGAGTGCTTTAACTCTGCTTGGGCCTCGAGTAGCACAGCAAATGCCACGTGTCTGTGTGCACAATCTTCAGGAAAAGACTTCTCTAGATGCCTTAAGTGCCCTGCTGTTCTTCGAACCCAAGGAAGGGTGACTAAAGACTCCTTACTTAAGAGCTGCCACATCTAAACAGCCTAATCTTTGCAGGTTATCTTTTCACAAAGCCTCCCTATGCTTTCATTCCTTTTTGATGTGTGGACCATGATCTTCTCTGTTTCCCAATAACTAACTTGTCTCAATAGTGCTTGACTAATCCTGAACACAGTGCTGTATGCCATGATGCTTCACCCCCTTACATGACAGTATGTTAAATGTTTGAAGTGTTATTCTTGAGTCCTTTCCTTTTATGTACTAACATTACATTTTTGGTTGTCTGTGAGCACTGAGCAGATGTTCTCACCAACCACAGACCCATCTCCTCACTGGGTGTAGGTAATCTATAACCCCACAGCCTCCTCAGCACATGCCTACCTGTACATAACCCTCACACCAGGGCTCCTCTGTCATGGTCTTCACTCATCCATTGCATTCTGGCAAAACAAGGTTACTACTATCAACTTGCCAATGTATTAAAGAATTAGAGAGACACATTTTTTACTTTTCGCTATAGTGAAAACTGCCTGTTTTGTCCTTTCTCATTTTCCCTCTCCCCACTGGGTTCTACTACTTGGAGAACTTGATCTCTTGCTCCGAAGGAGTGATTATCACTATAGTAGTGGCTAGAGATATCTCAGTAATCTCCTACTGTCTCATGTGGATGCCTAACACACACTCTTCTCTCTCCACTTCATACCAGGGACTAGATCTGTTTCTAGTGACTTAGTGGAAATGCATTTCATATTGTTTTAGTGATAAAAAAATTACTTCAGGCTCTTTTCAAGTACTTTGATCACTTGTGGTTTTTTTAAATTTAGATAACTAGTTTTGATAGAAATCCTATAGAGTCATGTATTGGGGGAGAAAAAATTGGGAAGCTGGTAGAAGATGTGTGGAAGTGTTTTGGGGTTTTTTGTAAGCTAAACACAAATTACCAGTGTGCCCTTAGAGGCTCTTAGAAAAGAAGATACTGCCTTTCAGTCAGTCAGTCTGAAGTAAAAAATAATGCACTGATGTGCTGAAATGGCAATCACAAAACACGGGGTGGGTGAAAGTCAAAAATTTTTTAATGAACTTTTTAAAAGACTAACTGGGACAACAATTAAGTGCCCTTTAACTTACTGGCACCAGAAACAACTGAAGTCAGTGCCCAGAGCATGGCTCATCTTGACAAGGCAAGAGCAGAAAGGTCAGGAGTGGAGAGCAGACACAGCAGTTTTCCTGGGTGAAGATTGTAAGTAAAACAGCTGGGGGTTTGTATGCTTGTAGGTGGATGTGTGAGGGAGTGAAAAACAATGAGGAAAGAGAAGACATTGGAAAAGCCACCTGCTAGAGTAATAAGCAATGGTGCATTATTATAGGGTGAAACCAAAATATAGTTCTTTCTAGCTGAGTGCTCACTAAAAAGAGACTTATACTTCCAAACTAGAAACTACCTTGCTTGTTCCTGCTTTGCTGTAATAGCACTTTGTGTGTATACTCTGTAAATAAACAGGGCTGTTCCAAAAGAAAACCTGGGTAACTATCATCCTCTTCCCTTCCTAATGCAATGATGCCAGCAAGGCCCAGATTTCGATTAAGTACTTGCACCATGGGGACAAAAATATTAGCTGGCATCAAAGCCTGTGCCGCACAAATTAGATCTTCTTATCAAGAGTTAGAGAGATGAAGAACTATTGCTCTCTGCCCAGGAGGCTGGGGTCTGTGCCTTCCCATGTGCTCTTGCAGACAGTGTTGCCTCCTTCCTTTTGGAAACTGGCTACAAACTCTGGCCTGATCCTGTTACTGCTGAAGCGAATGGGAGTTTTGCCATTGACTCCAAGGAGATGAGAAGTAGGCCCTCTGCTAGCAAATCCCGTCTTTATAGCCCTTTCCAGATACTAAATAAAACTGTGCTTGGATGTAATTTGGATGCCAGCAAGCTGGCCCAGTTTGCCATGTAATTCAAAGATGCCCAACAATGCGATGTTTATTAGGATACAATTAAAGTATCTTCTTCACAGTGCAATGTGTAATTTCCGTCCAAATAAAAATACAAACTCGCCTTATGTGCAAACAATTTTAGCATTTCTGTTTTTATGCCATCTTACTGACATGAAACTCCCAGCTGTTATAATTTGTCTCATCCTTTTCTCTCTTGTAGAACCAGTCTTTGTTCCTTTTTGCAGTGCCAGGGACTTGCTGAGCTCCACCTGATGTGATTTGTCCAGGCATTAATAATGCATCTTCAAGATGCAAGATGCATGAATTCCTTTAGTAACAGATCCACCAGCAGACTGCCGCACTGTCCTGTGCCACTTTCCCAAGATGGGGGAGGCAAGAGGACCACACAGCCATGCACGCACCTGTGCAGGTCGTGAGGCTTGGGAGCGAGGGGTGTCCTGTTATTATGAGGAGGTCACTGCACCTGCATGCTGAGGTCAGGCTGAGGATAATGACTATTACAGGAGCCATTATTCCAGGAGGAAGGTCCCGCCATCCAAGGAATCTCTGTGGGACAACCTGAAGCGTCCACAGACTGACAATGTCCTTAGGAGACCTGGCAAGCAGGGCTGGAGGGTGGCCTCACAGGTGAGAGCTGCCCCTAAACATCACAAAAACAAATTCACTTTGCCTCCACGCGCTCCTCGCAGCCCACTGCCATCGGGGGGCCCAGCACTGGGCGGACACGGTTTATGTACTGTGTGTGGTGCAGAGGGGGGACTTCACCCAGAAGAACAACCACGCAGGACGGGTTGTATGCTGCTGGGAATGACGAGGGGCCCTGATGGCCGCCCACCATAGGAGCTCCATTCAGTGTTTTCCCCGTGCATGGCTTGTAGTGGGCACCAACCCCACTGCCCCTCCACCTTAAAAAAAAAAAAAAAAAAAAAAAAAAAAAGGTAAAAAACGTATTATAAAAAGCTCGTTTAATCAATACGATCGCTCGCAGGGCCGCGCTCCCTTACCGCGGCTCGGCTCTGCCGGCGTCGCCATAGCAACGGGTCCCAGCTCTCGGCGTCAGGCCGCCCCGCGGCCCCCGGCCCCGCCGGCAGAGCCTGGGCCCCAGCGGCACGAACCGGGCCTCACCGGCACGGCCACGGCCCCGCCACCGGCACGGACCCGGCCCCGCCGCCGGCACGGACCCGGCCCCGCCGGCAGAGCTTGGGCCCCAGCGACACGAACCGGGCCTCACCGGCACAGCCCCTGCCCCGCCACCAGCACAGGCCCGGCCTCACCAGCGGCACAGCCTCGGCCGAGCAGGCAGCCGAGTGCCGCGGCAGAGTGCAGGCGACAGTGCTGTCATGGCGGTGCGAGGGGCAAAACGGGAGACACAGGCTGTACATCATTTATTAACTGCGCCATGTTTTCGTGGCCCCTGGAACTAGCGGGTGCTGCCGTTAGTGATCTGCCAGGTTACAGGCCCGAGGCGCGGCTCTGGCTCCTATAGGGGTGTATGTATATACACACCCATACACATGTTTTCAAACAAGATGTTTCCAAAATAACAGTTCCAGTGCCATTTCCAAGCTTCCCGGCACACGGCAATAGTAGGGTGTCATAGGGGCTCCTTAACCAGAAGATGTCTTCCCTCACAGACCCTGGCAGTCACTGAGAAGACCGTAAAGAAGATCAGGATTAACACCATCTCATGCCACCATCTAAAATAAATGGGCAGTGTTTGCCATTAAAAGCCACCGATGCCTGGGCAGGCAAGCTGGGCGGAGCTGTTTCAGCGGGGGCCGCAGTCAGCAGTGACTTTGGGTTGCTGGTCTTCAGTAGCGTCCCCTCCACACGCGAGCACCAGCGGGTGTCTGGTGGGCTGTACTTAGCATGATGCTTCCCTCTGTTCGAGAGACTTTTGAATACCTCGGGAAAAGATATGCAGCTTCTTTTTGTGTTCTTTTTGCATTTCTCAAATAGCATTGCAATGTTGAGGGTTTTTTTAAAAGCTCAGCCTTCCCCCATGCTGTCATTTGGGAAGAATAGGAAAAAAGAAACCAGAGAGATGCCTACAGGTGAGTGAATAACAGCAGGAGGGAGGAAAGAAGGACAATCTTTCTGGAGATCAGTTTTAAGAAGCCAAGGAAGACAAAAACTAACCAAAAACATCCACCCATTTAATTGGACAATAATTCCTCCCATTTTATCCACAGTGAACTTCACAGGATTCTTTTTTGTTTCAGTGAGAATATTTCTGTTGCTTTCAGTAGGATGCACCAGGGGTTTTTTGCATGCATTTATATAGGAGTGTATTGGGTTTGCATGGCAAGGTTTTGGCAGCGGGAGGGTGGTGCATAGAGGTGGCTTCTGTGAGAAGCTGCCGGAAGCTTTCTCCATGTCTGACACAGCCAATGCCAGCCGGCTCCAAGATGGACCCACCACTGGCCAAGGCCAAGCCCATCAGTAACGCCTCTGTGATAACATGATTAAGAAAAAAAAAAGGAAGAGAAAAAAAAAAACAGGATACTGCATTTGGAGAGAGGAGTGAGAAGATGTGAGAGAAACAACCTGCACAGACACCAAAGTCAGTAAAGAAGGAGGGGGAGGAGGTGCTCTAGGTGCTGGAGCAGAGATTCCCCGGCACCCTGTGGTGAAGACCATGGTGAGGTAGGCTGTCCCCCTGCAGCCCATGGAGGTCCATGGTGGAGCAGATGACCACCTGTAGCCCGTGGAGGACCCCACGCCAGAGCAGGTGGATGCCTGAAGGAGGCTGTGACCCCGTGGGAAGCCCGCGCTGGAGCAGGTTCCTGTCAGGACCTGTAGCCCGTGGAGAGAGGAGCCCACGCCGGAGCAGGTTTGCTGGCAGGACTTGTGGCCCTGTGGGTGACCCACGCTAGAGCAGTCCCTTCCTGAAGGACTGCACCCCATGGAAAGGACCCATGCTAAAGCAGTTTGTGAAGAACTGTCAGTCATGGGAAGGACTCACATTGGAGAAGTTCATGGAGGACTGTCTCCCGTGAGAGGGACTCCACACTGGTGCAGGGGAAGGAGATCTCCCCCTGAGGACGAAGGAGCGGCAGAAACAACGTGTGAGGAACTGACCCCAACCCCCATTCCCCGTCCCCCTGTGCCGCTGGGGGGGAGGAGGTGGAAATTGGAAGAGAAGTTAAGCCCGGATAGCAGGGAGGGGTGGGGGGAGATGTTTTAAGATTAGGTTTTATTTCTCATTATCCTCTTGTCTGGTTGGTAATAAATTGAAATTCATTGTTCCCTAAGTCAAATCTGTTTATCCCATGCCAGTAACTGGTGAGTGATCTCTCTCTTACCTTATCTCCACCCACAAGCCTTTCGTTATATTTTTCTCACCATCTCCAGTTGAGGAGGGGGAGTGATAGAGTGGGCTTTGGTGGGCATCTGGCATCCAGCCAGAGTCAACCCACCACAAGGAGAAACATTTGTTCATAAATTTATATTAAAAAAATACTCTTGTGAATTTTGTTTCCAACAAGCTTCCAAATTGTCTGCAGAAGTCAACTTGAAATCACTTTATATTTTTGAAGACTATTTACCTAGAGACCAGAAACAATAGACTGGGACTCAAATGATCCTTCACGTACAAACTGAATAGTGAATTACAACTCACAAAAACTGATACAGTATCCAATCTGTAGGCTGAAATATATTCACATGCACAAGTCACACAAGAATTTATACAGTGAGTAAAATTAATAGAAATTAAAATGTGGTTGTTGATCAACCACAATCAGGAAAGAGAGCTAAATTCAACAAATCAGCTGTTTGCAACTAATAGTTTTCCTAGGTCTCATGATAGATGTGGGTAAATGTTGACTTTCTAATTATGACAACAGAACTGAAAAGAGCTCTGAGAAATCAAAATTAACTGATGCCTTTCCTGAATTAGAGTCAGAATCTGTTGGCACAGGTCTGGAGCATTGCTGTGAAATGTCCTGAGTTCACAGACTGGGGTTTTCTCCATGATGAAAGAAATTTCTCTTTCTTTATGAAAGTGTATGAAGTCTTGACTTTCTGTCTTGATATAAGAAAAAAAGATATTCTTTTTTAATATTTAAGTTTGACTGAGTTCTGGGCAACTGAAGAAGGATTTCATACTGGGAGGTAGGTGTCAGGCAATCTTTCCAGCTGTATCACCTACTGTATCTCGAAGAGAAAAATGCACCATCCTCCTGTGCGTGGTGAGGTGCTCCGACCTGACAGAGGAAGGGAAGCTTTCCACACGGAGAGGAGGCGGGGAGGCAGCCAAAGTATTACCTGGCAGATCTAGCCTTGCATTAGACTCAGTTCAGACTCATAAATCATCAGAGGCAATATTACCTGTCCCAGCCTCAGCTTTTTAGTTTGAAGGGAATTTCTACACATGGTAAGGAGAGTTTCAGCAATCCAATCCACACTGGATCCATTGAAAGAAGTTTTGTGTATGGAAATCTAGATATTGTCTGTGCAAAATGCAGTTTGAAAGTCCTCCTTGTTCAGTGTGATTTTGTTGTTGCTCCAAGAGGCTGGGAAGGATACTGCAGTTTTCCTAATGTTGATTCTGACAATAGTTCCACTGAAAAATGTCTAACACCATCATGTTGTTAAAAAGGACTTTAAAATTGGGAGAAAGGATGATGGAAAGTGCCTTGTGGTGTTCCTGTGTCACATACCGGACTATTTAGGAAACAGACTTCCTGTTGTGTCAAGATTGGAGATTTTGAGATGTTCTCCTATCACAAAGTCAGCTCTCAAAAATTTTGCATACACTACTAGCCCAAGAACAACACAGTATGGATAAAGCTGAATATTTTAGTCTGATTTTTTTTGTAAAAATTTAATTTAGACTTCAGTTTTCATAAAATATCAGTAGCCCTAATTTACTGGCACTTCAATTAAGCAGAATAGTTTGACAGTCATGACACTTTCTTTACAAAAGCAGTTTCCATAATGATAATTCAATAAACTTCCTGCTTTGTGAACACTTCTGATTTAACAGATTCTGATTTTAGCATTTTTCAGAGCAGGGAGGATGTTTAATATTTCTTCTGAGTGTTGGTTGTGTACGTACAAATTGGAGCTCCAGGTTCCACCTGGCAGACGGGACTCCCACAGCTTACATCGGGAGACCTGGGGCCAGCCCCAGTGAGAACTTTCCATTACACTCCAGAAAGCTTCCTAGAATTGCCAGAATTGTCTGTCTCCCACCATCTTCTGTGACCTTTGTATCACTGAGCGATGGTCTCAGCCATTCATTGCGACCCATGAAATGCTTCTCAGCCCCTTCTCATGCTAAATAAACCCCAGGCTCTTTTACTGAGGAGGTGGAACTAAAAATCCTCAATTATCAACATCATTAGCGAAATCTGTTCCTTGGGAGGGGTGACCTCAAGGGGAAGTACCAAAGGGATTCCTGCAGGGCACTAGGTGGGGGCAGCCCCACAACAGCCCCACTGAAAACACAGCAGGGCACTGACCTAGACCAGCAGCTCCCTTGACCACAGAGTTTGGAGTATTAGTGGTCAATTTCAAGGCTTCTGTGTGCTGTATATACCCCTTCCCTTGCATCTTGAAGAGTTAGACATATCCACAACTAAAACCAGGGATCTGTAATGTTGCTGGAGCAGCCCCGATCTGTACACTGCTGTTCAGACGTAACCCCATGAAAGCCTAGACCTGAGGAAGCACAGTGCCTCGCCTCTGGGTGTTGTGCTATCAATAGTCATGGGAACAGCTGGGAAGATAAGCAGTGATAAACTCAAAAACAGCAGGAGCTGGGCAGAACACCTGATTACAGCTGCTTGCACCAGGTCCTGGGGGTAGCAAAGCCGATGCACTCAGGCAAGGTGATGCAGGTCACCGTTGCTGGAGAAGCGAGGGAAAGATGAGAAAGTGAGAAGAGAAGAGCAGCTCTGCCTTGCTGCCCAGGCCCATCAGGCAGATAAACCACAGGCATGCATGCAGCCAGGAGAGCCTGGCTGGCCCCAGTGGAGGTGATCCCTCGCCACCCCCGAGGCAGCCTGGGCCGTGGCAGAGGATCCAACCAGTGAGGAAGCAGCTGGCCATAGCAGGCAAAAAACCCAGAGCCTGAGGCAGCAGCAGTGGAAGAGATTGGGGAGAACTGGTCTGAGAGCTGTTTATTCAGAGACACCACCTCTGACCCTTCCCCTCAGCCAGAAATAACAATCTATTTATGTAGATATAGTTACGGAGCTTTAGTGCTTCTTTAACTGTTCTAATCTATCAATATTAATAGGCAGACTGTCTTTTGTATATATACAGTTTCATAACAACAGAGCATATCCCAGCTTTGCAAAGTCCTAGTCATCTATTTGCCTAGGATGAGTAATTTCAGAGGCAAGAGTATTCAGGCTTTCTTTCTCAACATCTATGGAAAAACAGAGAGATTTTGGGGGTTGCCAAGGTAAAAGTTCAAGATTTCAAGAAACTCACAACAGTTCAATATTCTAATGATCTCCTGCAGGCTTCTCAGTTATAATTTTTTTTTGTTTATTCATTTGGGATTTACCTTATTATGTAGCCTGGTATGGTATAATGTGGAATTTAGACCATTTGCTTTATGCCATGTAATATCAAGCTACAATATGTACAAAAGAAGTAATGACAACAGCTTATGCTAACTATTCAGTACTTTACCCAGTTTTTGCCATGTACTGTGTGAAGTTTTTTAATCACTGAACTATTAGATGAAAGGACAGTAGAGTTAATTCCCCCTTTCTTCCCCTTCCCTCTAATCTTCATCGCAGGTATCTACAGTGGTATTCCACTTAGAGAAAGAGAAAACCCTTCATTTGGGGATCTCAAAAGAGATTAGACTGAGGCAGAAGCCAAACACTGCCAAGGATGATAAAGGTGTTTCTAGCCATACAGAGAAGCTGTGCTTTAGAAATCCACTATAAGCTGCATTTTAGCATCAACATTTTTAACATCTCCAAAGTTATATAGGAAATTTAGTATCACAACTCCAGACTTGAGCACCTACATAGACTCAGGCCAGTATTATGTACCTGAAATTTTTTGTGCATTTGGATATATTTTAAAGGGTCACAGGATACATCTCCACAGCTTTGACTGTGAACCTGACTTAATAACTTCTTGCACCCTAGCAGGCATTTGTTCTTACACCAAAATTCATCATCTCTGCAGTCATGATGATACCACTGCCATGCTTTGTACTGGTTCACTAGAATTAAATCTCTACTTAAAAGAAAAAAAGAGTTTTAACTGGTTTTGCTGCCAAAGCCAATTTATTGCATAACTGAATCTTTGGTCCCTTCAATCGTTAAGTTGCTTGTGAAAAAGTTATTTGTTATCCCTGAACTGATGTGGTGAGTGTGCCAGCAGCCTTTTCAGAAACCTCATCATCCTACTGTCGCTACCCTCAGATCAGCAAAGCAGCTGAGCACATGCTTACCTTTAGGTATGTATTGAGTTCCCTTAACTTGCTGCTTTCACAGCAGGGTAGAAAGGCTAAGCACGTACTTAAAGATAGGCATACACTTACCTGTCCCTTTCTTTATTACAGTACCTGGAATCAGTGAACAACTCTAACTGTTGCCAAATTCTTGTTTCTACTAATTCTGAAAACAAGCATAAATATTTACTTAAAATATTAATATGCTTACCATATCTTATCTTTGAAATAATTACTTTAATTAAAGGAATTTATAAAAACTAATGTTATGCCTACATACCCGAGCAGAAACATGTGAGAATAATGGAATTTAGAGTGGATGATTTATTAATCTTAAAATATGTACTTGGAACAAAACAGGCAGAATTGTAAATTGGGAAGCAATACATATGAATATTGTGTTTTGTAAATTAGACCTGGATGACTTGTGTTTACACCTATAAAGGACATACACTAGCTAATTGTCATTAAAGATATTTTTTCATTTTCATATTCTGTAAAATATAAAAATAAATATAAAAGCATGCCATTTTACTGCTTCGATAGAAATGTTTTAGATTGTGTTGACCTTTGATATGGACAAAATTTACATAGCAAACATTATCCAGATCTTTAATACTATATATACACTAATACTAATATTATGTACTTCATAGATTTGTATACCTGATCCCAGTTGCCACTATAGCTACTACCCTGTCCCTACACACATTGGACGCATCATTCTCTAGTGTTTTCCCTCCTCTCCTGCCCTGAAAACTTCCTTCAACCTGTCTCCAGTGTCTTGCAGACAGGTGAAGCCTTCATTGACCTCTTCGTAGCCAGCTCTGCCCTCCTTAACCTGTGAACAACTTCAGACATTTCTCCTCTACCTTTTTCTTGAAATCTTTTTTTTTCCTTTGGCTTCTCGGTCTCTTTCTGCCTGTCCTTCTGCCCCTGTTATTTCTTTTTTGGTATGTTGTAGTGCTTTCTGATCACTACTCACCATGTTATCCAGCAGTGTCACTCTTTACTTTTACTCCCTGCCAGCATCCATCAGTCATCTCCTGGCTGGTAAGTATATCACAAACACATGGGAAGAACCATCTTTGCCTTCACCGAGTACTGATCTGAATTTTAAGAAATACTTGTTAATGTCTGGCTGCTGTGACAGAGGAACTACCTGAAGCTAAGAGTATATTTTCCTTGTTGATTTCTTTAAACAATTGGTAAAGGAATGGCAATGTATTGTTTACATATGGTTGTTTCATGTCATCTTTATGACATCACCATATCTAATGTGATTACACAGCAAAATAAACAATGTCAAATCATGACTTCTTTGTAGAGAAGTCTGGTCTTTTAGACTACAAGTCTGGCATACTAGCCAAAAGCATACATAATTTAAAAGGCACTTTGAATACTGCGATAAAAGTTGTGTGAAATAAGGGTGAGCTTGGAGGGAATAAACTTCCCAGAGGTTAAGTTGCATGAGAAAATCTTTCTCCCAACTACAATCCTATTAGAAAATAAAGGGCTTTTTTTTCTTCTTGTACATATATGCAAGTCAGTGATGTGGTACAGCTCACAGACTAGAAGAAATCCCGTGTCAAGAATGTGCTTGTTTGTGTCCCTGCCTATTTGGAAAAGAGCACGATTACTGAAATAAATATGATTGTGTACTCTGAATAGCAATGCTATGTGGAAACATTCAAGTCAGGGATGGGGCTTTGAGCAACCTGATCTAGTTGAAGATGTCCCTGTTCACTGCAGGGGGGTTGGACTAGATGACCTTTAAAGGTCTCTTCCAACCCAAACCATTCTGTGATCCTATGATTCTATTCAAAATTGGTCAAGCATACTGCATAGGTCATCTGTGTTTGATACTAATAATACGCTTAGGCAAGCACCTTCACTCCTTACCACCACACCCTCCTAGGTGAAGAACTGACAGACCAACAAGAGCTACATAAGACACAAAGGCAAATGCAACTTTGCTTCAACCTTGAGTTGGCCTACACATAATAACTGCACAGAGAAATTTAATTTGTCAATTACAGATTTTGAGTTTAGAGAACATTTTGCTCTCACTGATACCTGCCTTTGCCTGTGAGTTCTGAACTGCAGTTCATAAGGTCATTAATTCTAATAGCAATTAGAAAAATTGGGAAAGTAGGGGAAAGAGACACATCATGGCATGAAAGAAAAATCCTAAGAGCAAGAAGAATTTAATGATTAAATCCAATCTCCTTTCTATTATATTAGGGAGTTTGAGATGTGCTTTTTGAATCTTATCTTCCAGGATTTTTTTTTCCACAGGAAAACTTCCCCATAAATTCACAAAACGTTCTGGCGCTTGGTATGGTTTTACACCCTGAGAATTTATTATTCATGAAATAGGTCTTTTGAAGTACAATTTCTAAGTTTTGATGTTTTATCTTTAAACAGCGAACATGAGCACAGGCTTAAAGGCCCACTGACAATCACTCAGGAATAGCTCAACTGCTCATGTCTAGGTGAGGTCTTCTCCACACAGGGAACCTTTTGTAAATATTAGTTACTAGACTCACAACACTAATACATGTAGTTAATAATTACCGCAGTGTGCCAAAACTGCACAGTTTGCTCCCTGATTACAATATTAAATTGCTATTGAGCTGTGGTATTTGCTTCAGGCGATACTACTGAGAAGCCTCCAAAGACTTTGGTTGGCCTCCCCGCACAAGCATGGGAAATGTGTGCCTGCACAGAAAGCAGAGGCAGCGCTGGGATTTGCCAGAAAACAAACAAAACTCAGACAATAGAAGGAAAGTTTTATCAGAGCTGAAGTGTTCTTTCACTTGGGAACTGTCATCTTGTGAAAGGAAAACACACACGCGCACTTGATTAGAGCTTCTGTGGCAGACCATTACCATGAACCAGGTGATTCAAGCTGTTCATGGAGGGCACTGCGCAGCCAGCTCTGAAAGCTTTGTTTCAGTTGCTTTTGATGGCATCTAAAAAGGAGCTAAGCCACTTCAGAAAAGTTCAGAGGTTCTACCTGATATGTTTGGGCACCTCTATCAATGGGTATTTTCTGCTGATATTTTTGCTCCCTGCCCTGCAGACTGAATAGTTGTGGATGACAAAGGGAAGCCACCATTGCTGGTGCTATTGTTTGTCTTGGTCATAGAATCATAGAATCATAGAATCATAGAATCATAGAATCATAGAATCATAGAATCATAGAATCATAGAATGGTTTGGGCTGGAAGGGACCTTAAAGATCATCTAGTTCCAACCCCCCTGCCATGAGCAGGGACACCTTCCACTAGACCAGGTTGCTCAAAGCCCCATCCAGCCTGGCCTTGAACACTTCCAGGGAGGGGGCATCCACAACTTCCTTGGGCAGCCTGTTCCAGTGTCTCACCACCCTCACAGTGAAGAATTTCTTCCTAATATCTAATCTAAACCTACCCTCTTTCAGCTTAAAGCCATTTCCCTTTGTCCTGTCATTAACTGCCCTTATGAAAAGTCCCTCCCCAGCTTTCCTGTAGGCCCCTTCAGGTACTGGAAGGCTGCTATAAGATCTCCCCGGAACCGTCTCTTCTCAAGGCTGAACAGCCCCAACTCTCTCAGCCTGTCCTCACAGGAGAGGTGCTCCAGCCCTCTGATCATCCTCGTGGCCTCCTCTGGACTCGTTCTAACAGGTCCATGTCTCGTTTGTGTAGGGGGCTCCAGAACTGGACACAGTACTCCAGGTGGGGCCTTACGAGAGCAGAGTAGAGGGGGAGAATCAATACATGCATTACAAATTCATGAAGAGTCTAAACACAAACCCTAATACCCAGTTTCAGGTCTTGATTCTTTATCTTTCTAAACCCATGAAGAAACTTTTCAATTCAAAGAGTCTCCATTTAACTGTAAAATTCAGAAATGGTTCAGGCTGTCTCCTTAGATTGCAAGTGTTTGGGCTCATATCAACATTCAGACAAGCTCAGGGAAGGGTCTAAGAGGTACAGTGATGTCTGATCCCAGATCAGGTCCTAGATTAAAGTTTCTGTTTGTGAACAAGTTGGAAAATGATTCTGCAGTGTTGGCTAACTAGTGCTCAGTAATCTGGTACGTAAATGTAACCCTTATTTGACAGGAGGAGAAGGTATGACAAATCTATCAGGAGCAAAGTTTCAGATTCAGAATTTGTTCTTTCTTTGCTTGTGATGGAAGACAACTTCTCTGTGATTTTTCTAAAGTGAATGCATTTAATGTTTAGTGAAGTACTGAAAATAGCATAGCCAGAAGAAGGATTGCAGTTATTAGGCTATCAGTAGGACGAGGCCAGGAATGTGATTTTAGGTAGAGATTCCAATCCTTGCACTTACAAAAGGCCATTGAAACAGAGCATGCAGGCTTCTGACTCTCTCTATAAAGCAAAGCCAGGTGTTTGCACTTGGGAAGTGCAGGTGCAAGTTTATGTACTTGAGTTTATCAGGCCCAGGCTGAAACTGTATCCCTGATGAGATCACATGCTATTGTCCAGCTCCTGCATCATCAAGGCATGCTATGCATGTAGGTTCTGGGAGTTGCTCTTGAAATCACTCTACTGGGTTTTCTAACTCTTTTTTTTTTAAATTTTTGTGAGCTTTATGGCCTCTTTGACAGAGCTATGTGAATTACACTGGTCAAGGCTTCCATTTTCCTTCAGAAAACATATGTTAAATTGAAATAGTAATAACACTATAGCCCCTAGAAGGGGAAACAAAGAAGAGGAACACACACTTGCTGGCAGGTCGCCTGAAACTCTGCATAGGTACCTCAGCTAAATTCTGTATTTCATTTCAGCATTTGCAGCTTACCTCAGATGCTTCCTCAGAGAAGGCACTAATGCTAAATTGTCCTTTTTATTTATGCACTTGCTGAATTGCAGAAGATGTGTTTTTGATCTCAGCTGTCAGCCTTATACCATGGTCCTCTTGTCCAGAATAAAATGTTGTTCTTGAATTAAATCACAAAGATGTTAAAAAGAAAAAGGAAAAAAAATTGTCTCCAGACTGTTTTCAGGGTTCTTCTGAAACACAGATCACAAAATCAAATAGAAAGAAATTGTTGTGCCATTAAATCTATCGTGCTATCATCTCCTACTTGTTTCCTAGCACCTATTTTATGTGACATTGTAGTGCCTGATTTTAAATGTCCCAAGCAAAAATTGTACTGTGGGTTCTGTTGGTTCATGCACCAAACTCAGATTAAAGTAGTCAGATACTGCTTTTTCTGCTCATTTTGTTCTGCCAGGCAGTGCTGACACATGTTATATCCTGTCAACAACCCCTCTTCAAGAATAACCTGAGAAAGCAGGTAGGCTATTACACAAGTAACAAGGGTCTGCTCTCTTTCTTCCCGTTTCTTCTTCTGCGACAGCTAACATGGAAAAAGATCAAGGCTTGTCGTAGAAAACAAAAAGCAAGGAACTAGTTGGTGTTATATGTTATACTGGCAGGTCCGATTAATTATTTATGCAGTACCATTGGTGGAGCAGCAGACAGGTCAGGTTCCTGATTATGCTGTCTGTGGGCATTTTGCTGATGCATGTCAGCTCCATTCTTGGTCAAATATTATGGTCCCATCCTGCTGCCAAGTGTGTCTGTCTTTTATTTGTGAATTACCACTAAAAGAAAAGGCATAAATCTAGCAGGAAAAAATGGTATCTCAAGCAACATATATGTGTTTTGTTAATCGTGAATTCTGCAATAATTTTGGCCTAATCTTTCAGTCTTGATTCTGAAAAAAGTTGATTGGACTTGAAACAATAACACAAGAGCTAGAATAACTGTAATTAATGTGCATTATTCCCAAGTCAAAACTAGAAATCTAGAATATTTTAAAAGACTACGATTAAGAGAAAGGGAGAAGCTGGGTTGGTATTATTTTGAAGCTTATGTAAAAGTTGTTGATATATATTTTTTCCTAACCAGTCTTCTTACCACTTTTTCTAATATATTTCCCTCTCCCACTGACTTCTAGACAAATTTAGAGGAGAATTTCTCATCTGTACCCTTAAAACTCACACCCCATATTTCATGATCAACTCATTTTCACTGCAAGCCTGAGCTGAGATGGGCTATGACTTCCCTATCTGCTCCTCTTAGAAAATATTTGCCATCAGTGCTGACAAGCCAGCAGCAGCAGGAACATCTCTCCTCACTGACAAAATATCCCATCAGCCAGTATTAGGCTGGAAAGCATGTCTCTCCCAAAAAGCCCTGCGTCGTTGCCATGAGTCACAGTGTGAAAGCCCTACCATCAGGACAATAGTCAAAACTTATTCTCATGCTGGCCTCACATGTTAACTTATCACCAAACTAAACTCTTTGCTGAAAGGCTGGAGCTTGTATTCACAGAGGGTGAAAATTGGTTCCACTGGGAAAGCTTCAAAGTCATTTCAGCCATTAAACTGTGGCTGGATGTATCATAAGTACAGGAGAGGTCGAGGCAGTGCCTGTGAACCACGGGGACTTGGTAAAGAAGTTCCTGCTGAAATTGGCAGCGCGATTGTGTATTCTGTTTCAGTCTGGCTCTGCAGCAGGAGCGAGTCGCGTTTGTACATGAGACTCATTATGCTTCCCCTGTTTAACATACCAATTACTTTCTGTATTTACCATGTTTAGAGTGACTTCATGTCAAAAATTAATAACGCTAAAATAAAGAGCTGCGCTGATGTATGCTAAAGGGGAAGCATGGCAGGCTAATAGAATGTGAAATGGAAACAGAAGATGGATTTGCAGCTGTGGGGATCACATCCAGATGAATTTCATGGTGTGCTTTGGGGGCGTCCCACAGCTGCCTGTGTGCTCTTTAAGGCACACTTCAGACTGTGATAAGTGTATCTTGAGAGGTCACAATGCCTAAGGAATTTCACCCTGTAATCAGTGTAAACACGTAGCGGTGCCATGTAGTGCCTCTAAGAGCTCCACTTCCCCAAATTTCTCATTTGTCTCTCCATGTAGGACACACTTGTTTGGGGGACAAGTAATTAAGTTTGGAGGACAAGATGACAAGGAAAAATTTTTGTCTTTTTTTAACTGACCTCTGTACAAACTTGGGCAAGTGAAGAAGCCTTGCTTCACCCCTGCTGGTCCTAGGCAAACCCCTGCAATAACATCAGGTTTCTGATCTTCATCTTCAAAACTCAGGAGTCCACAAAGGATTTTACATAGATTCCCCAGAGAGCCTGACAACTCCAGCACATTAACCCTTTCTTACAACTTTTGAATTCAACATGTCTGGTACTAGGACTTGAAGTGCTGTCAAAGTCTCTAGGAGGCAGCATGCCGTCCGTCACGCACTGAAGAGTGTTTCCTTACTCACGTTGATCACCATAGACAACAAACTGGACAACCTCCTAATGGGAAATAACAGTAAAAGGACCATATTGATTAGTGGAGTTGGAACAGTTGTCATTAATGGAGCTCATAAAAACAGTTGTAATATTTATAATCAGAACAGATGGAAATTTAATGTTTTCATTAAAATAAAGCCTCTGCATATGAAGATCTCAACAAGTAACTAGTGTACAGGCATGCACTGTTGTGTGTTGCCTCCAGTTTCAGTGGGGTACCTGCTTCAGCTTAGTATGGGAATGATTCTGGTTTCTGCATCACTTTGCTCACAAACATTGCTGATTTCTTTACAGGGAACTGTGTGAGGGAGAAAGCAGAGAAGTTCTGAATCTGCCTACTAGCTCCATTAGTAATGGATGGTGCTTTAACATTTTCCTGGTTTTCTTGCTTTGGAAAGCTAATCCATACCTAAGCAAACAAGTTGTTTTTACAATAAAAACATACTCAATGCTGAGAGTTTGCCTGGCATGTTTGCCCTCTTGTAAAAGATGACCTCCACTAAGAAATTTGTATTTGATAGTCCATTTGGTAAAGTTTTAAGAGATGCTTCATGTGAATAGACTTTCTCAGCAACAAAAATTGAGCTCTTTGCTTACTTCTTTTCTGTTTAAATTCCCATTTGCATTAGTAGAAGTTAGCTTTTCATGGATTTCCGCTATTTACCTGTCATTTATTTTTCCCACTGCAAACTCAGCTATACTCTGAAGG
Organism: Caprimulgus europaeus; assembly: GCA_907165065.1. Next base: position 48,820,989 of record OU015525.1, on the reverse strand, counting down.
CAAAGCAAGGTTCTTTCCTTCCAATGCATCACTCACAGGTCATGAAATCTCTGCCAGACCAAATATGCAAGAATTGTTGCTGTGCAAACGTTATTGGCCTCTTCCACAAGGAGACATTCCGCTCATGCCAACACTGAAGGTGAAAAAGGGAGAGATCCAGGAACACTTAACAATCAGTGTGTGCACTGACTGGCCTGGTAACTGATAAGGAGTACAGAGTTCTATTAATAATACAATAAAGAGGAACAGCTCACTTGTCCTGAAGAGCATTGGTTTTGCAGGGCGAAAAACCATCAACTTTTTCGTTTTGAACGCAAGCAGCAATGATTCTCAAAACACAACAGGAACAGATCTGCTGAGTAAGAAGGTACCATTTTTACAACATTGCTTTCGGAACAAGGCATGCGTCGATCTTTAGCTCTTAAACAAGCTCAGTGTTATTCTTCCAACAGAAAGGTCAAAAATACACGGTATGAAATCTAAATCACTCTGTTTCACTCTGCTTTCACTGGATGTGGGGCTATTTGCCTCTCACTGACTGTGTGAAAGATAATACAAGTGTAGAAATATCTCAGGTTTAAATACCCTCCAGAAGGCCTCCTTCTCAAGGTATAGTGAATGATGGGGTACAGCTACTAGCAAACAGAGGCTGAAGTCATCATTACTGCAGCTAGGAAGCACAAAAATGAGCACCAATTTGATGCCCAGCTGCTATGCCAAGCCATGGAAGATACTTTGCAATACTTTGTGTGCTGACCTCCACCACCAGCAGTTAGAGTAATAAACCCAACAGCTTGAATATCTGTTTATTTTTGCAATTAAAGTACTCTTATTTTTCTTAAGTGCTTTCTATGCTCAAGACACATCAAAACACCTGGCAAACAGTGGTGCCAGCACTAGCTGCATAGGGGAAAGAAGCAGCCAGTCTGTGGTGGTGCATTTCTGCTTGGTGACAACACGGGGCTATTGACCACTTGTGCTGAGGTGCTCTGAGGTCTCCACTTGCTCTGTGATACAGTCCCTGAGCCCAGCCACTCCAGGGTTTGCCTCAAAGGGATTATCTAGAGTAGGACAGCAATTTCCTGAGGTTACAGGCCAATTGTCAAAACAAGCTTTCTGGTGAGAGGCTTTCAAGGAGGATCTTCCTCATGTGATGGTGAAAAACAGTCCATCCAGGGAAAGCATTCACTTGGGCTAGAAGACACCATTCCCACACTATTTTAATCAGAGTAAGGACTTGTTTCTCATCCTAGGTGAATGTTTTATTTCATCATGATCTAGAGCAGAACTAGTTTAGGAAACATCAAATATTTTTACAGGATCACAATGGCCATTTCTCTGCGTGCCCTGAGTTTTTATTCCCTAAGACATGTACTAAAAACTATCTACACCAGAAATTATGCTACACGACCTAGCTTCTTGCTGTAATTACAGGATTTGGTTAATAGCAGTAATTTGTAACTGCTCAAAGTTATGAATAACTCAATAATTTCAGGGCAATTCATTGCCTGAACCTAGAGGAACCTCCTTCTTTGAATCCTAATAGATATTTTAAAGTAATATCTCATCACTTGACAGCGGCTTAGCAAAAATTATATGTCACAGGATGGAAGAATAGAGAGTTCAGAGTTTCACATAAGAATAGCAAAAATGTGACTGTGTTGGGATTACAGAAAAAATAAAAATCTCATACCAAAGGTCTGGTAAATAACTCAAGGGCAAATAACATTCTACTGATCAAAAGCATACTATAATTTGCACAGATCACATCAGGAATATACAACTGACAATGCAACTGAAGGTAATCAAGGTGTCTGAATCTAGAATCTGTCTCCAGCAAGTAAAGTGCACCTTCCTATGTGATAATTGTACAACTCGAGGCCATCTATGAAATACAAACAGAATAATTAATATCTCCCTCATAACATAAAATGGTGGGATGGACTAATGTTGTTTGATCTCCTTGAGTCTTCTCCTTGTAATAAGCTCTTATTTTGTATTGCATTATGCATAGTATATTCACTCACATCTCACCATTGCACTGTTTTCTACCAAGACAATGAAAATACTGGCCCGCTTTTACATGAGCCCATACCACGTGTTGCCAGAAGTAGCTTACATCTAACCTGAGGCCAATAGCTGCTGGGAAGTAATTAGTTGTAGTGCTGCTATAATCCCTTAGTAAATGTAAGCGCAGCTCCTATTTGTGCTGAAGTTGAAATGTTTGTGGTAACAAATGCCTTTTTCTCTGAATAAAAATGTATTTACTTTTAATCAATCAGGGACTCATTATCAGCATTGTCTTCATCTCCCTACACCTTGGCCTTTTGTGTATAATTTCAGTGTTAGAATGTCTGTGGGTTATTAAGAGAATGTTGCAAAATAACTCTAATGACCTGAATCAGCCAGGGATAGATGGTCAGAAATTACACGAGTCCTATTATCTCCTAGTACCTTCAGGCCCTCACCAGCCCCTCGCAGTCCTCAAAATGAAAGGAGGAGGACACTGTTGCCACTGTTATTTAATCAGTAGGTACGTTCACATGTCGCATGACATGTGTACATGGGTACACCGTACATCGCACAGAGCAGCCTCTGAAGGGGGAAAGGGATCACAGGGCTTTGCTGCTGAGGAGTATAGCCTTTGGACTTTGGAAGGTGACACGGAGAAATTACTGCCATAATTTAGGGAGCAGAGATGGCAGAGTAGCAGGGGGACAGCTGGGTGAGCTCTGCGGGAGCTGAGGAGAGCCTGAGCCGTGTGTCCAGGGGTGCAGGCTGGCCGGGGGCTGCACAAGGCCCCCTGGGCTGTGTGACTCCACAACACCTCACAGCCCTGCAGGGGACGGGGAGCTGCTCGCTGGCTTCTCCCCAGGGCTCCCCAAGTGCACCTCTCCCCAGGAGCGCTGCTGAGACAAGGGATGCAGTGAGCAGAGGTCTCCTGGCCACAAACAGCCCTTAAAGACCCCCTAGATGGCTGCAGCCCTCTCCCCTCCGGCTGCCTTTGCAGAGACAAAACCATCCAGAGCAGGGATGAAGGTCTGAGCCATAAAGTTTTACTGCTTTTAAAAGCTGAGAAGGGCACTCTGGGAATCAATTGTCATGAACTAGGGCAGTTGCTTTATTTATTTGCAGTTTCCCCAATGCACTTCTCTTGGCCAACCCTGGAAATAAAAGTTACAAATCTCAGCTATTACAGTAAGTAACTTCCCAGCAGGGGCCCTGCTGCATGATCAGGCAAAGGGTCTTCCAACAGGCTTTTCCAGGATGTGCATGAGGACAGAGGAGGATCCTGTGCTGGAAAGAGCATGAGCGGTGCTCCACCTCACTCACCTTCTCGGTCTTCATGTTTGGCCCCAGAAAAGCGCCTGCTCCAACAGGCATGTCATCAGGGATGGGAGAGTCTTGCAAGAAGTGAGAGGAAAATCATAATAGAATCTACCAGGAAAAAATAAAATTATTTTCTGACTTTGTGCTTCTTCAGCCAGCTGTAGGATAGTCCATTCTGCATGGTTAGTTTGCCAAGTAATTTCTTTCTCCTTGTTCTTTAGTGTCTTACTCATAACAAGTAGGGAAGTGACTGATATTGGTGAATGTAAGAAAGTGGCACTGACTTCAGGTATGGCTGCAGTACCTGTAATTTGGCAATTTGTTTTTAATTTTTTCATTTGTTGAGATTTCAACACTGATTGTGAAATACTAAGACCAGCAAGAATGTAAAAATATTAATAGCAAGCTTATTTTAGAGAGGAAAACCTCAGAATTTATGTCTTTTCCCTGTGGAGGTAATCTGTTATCCCTCAATATCCAGGCAAGTCTTCCATAGACCAGTGAAATGGCAGTGCACAGCATCTGTTTGCTATGGAAAGAGTATAGACTTCTGGTAAAAAGTACATGTGTTGCAGGAGGAAATTTTGATTCCAAACACGTGCAGTTAGCTTTTGATACAAAAATCCACCACTACAAACTGTGATCTGGACTCTATTATTACCTGCTTTAAAGATCTCCTTCTATAACATCAGCAATGCTGAATCAAGCCAGCATATTTGACTTACAAGTACAGCTTTAGCAAAGGATAAATTGTGACAAAAATTGTCTCCTTCCTTGTTTCTTTGTACAGTGCAGATCAAGTGATACACTCTCAGCAGTAATGCAGCCTGATCATTACTGAGCACTCTCCCTGGCATGCCTATGAGCAAACTTTCTATTGTTTCAATTAGATGATCTTGGGCATTTGGGGAATTTGATACTGATGGAGCTCAGCTCCTAAAATCCTAGAAATTAGAGCCTGAGAGAACTTAGGGAATCATCTTGTCCATCCCCTGACAATGCAGATTATTTTCTGCTGTATTTTTACTGTGTTTTTTTCTAGTCTATTTTTAATGATTCTAGCAATGGGGTTTCCATCACTTTTCCTGGGGGACTATTCCACATTCTAATAGATCTCACTGTTAGGAAAATTTTACTGATATTCAGTCTAAATTTTCCTTTGCTCAATTTCATCCCATTACTCCTAGATATGCCCAGTAGAGGCGGGTGAAAACTGAAAGTGAGTAGGCAAACCTGACACATTATGTGTGCTCAGAGCCAATTTACAGCAGCGGGTAAACTGATAGAGTCAATTTGCAGCATTCTGTAAGTGACAGAGAGGGTCTTAGGGCATGCACTCTCTGAAAATGGTTCTGAATCTTGGTGAAAACCCCAAAGTATAGAAAAATATCCAGAAGGTGTAATGACTTTATTTTTTTTGCAACACTCAGGCTGAATGCAACAAGAATCCTCTATGAAGAGATAACAGGTAGGGCACCTTGTTTATGCTATGGCTGCCAATAAAACTTAAATTTATACAGGCGTCTGAACAGCATACTTTCCGTTGCACCAAACACTGCAAATTGTCATTTACTTTTGCATGCTAGACAGAATTAAAACCCAGCTTACATTCCTTGAGCTATTACCCACAGGATAATGAAACCTAGAGCTGAAAATTACATTTATATTGTAAATGTTCTTGTATAAGTAACTTTAGGTCTGTACAATTTTCTGATACCCTGCTAATAAACTCTCTAACGAAAGATATTCACTAAATCCCCTCTGTATACACATGCATTGCTCTTTTTTCATTTCTCCCTTTTTATGTCCCCATCCTTTATGTACTATTATGGGTCTTACCTTTGTTTTCTTCCTTATGGCTAATTCATTTCCAAATAGGCAGACAATCCTGCTACCACTTTGCTGCCCACATCACTAAACCTTTCAGACCATTTACCTACTTCCTTTTCTCATGCTATATAAAGATCTTATTTCTCATCTTTCAGTACCATGTAACCCTTTGTTCTTGGACACAGACATACCATTTCTATTCCAACGTCTTATATTACCAAAGAATTGTTTTGCATCCTGCTCCTTATTTATATCATTTATTATACTCACCTCTTCCCCAGCACCTTTTACTGGTGCTCCCCACTGGACCTATCTGCATCAGCCTTCAGCCAGTATTTGTGTCTGATCAAAACTGCAATGTTCTCAGGTATGGACAGTGCCTTCCTTTGTATCAGTTATGGAAGATGACAGAAATACAGTGAAGTAATTCACAGTGGGGAGTGGTATGGTCCCTGCAACATATGGCCCCTCAACAGGAGAGGAAGATGTTTTTCACAGCCTCTTCAACAGCAATCCACCCTCTCTTGAAACTAAAAATTTTAGCAGACAAAAGAAAACTAAAGCCCTATGTTCATCTCATGGTGATGTAAGGAACTCCACAAGGACGTGTCCAGAGCTGTATCCCAATGCCTAGCTAATGGCTGAACCTGGTGAATCAGAAAAGCATGAAAACTGTCTACTCATGACAAAACAGGTACATCTGGAAGAAACCCAAGTCACAGGCACTGGAATTGCTGGCTGAGCCACAGCACGTGTACTTCACATTCTGCCCTTGGGGGGATTCAGGAATTGAGACAGGCAAGGAAAAGAGGGGTTTCCAAGAGATTGCAGGGGACCACCAGCACTTATAAAGGGCCACAGTATGAGAAAGGTAAGGAGCAAAAGCTATTTCTGAGGCTGGTGGGAAGTGGAAAGGACAGTGCAAAACACAGGGCAGGGAAAGAAGTGAGGCATTAGGAGAAAGTTCAGGCTGGGTGTAGGGGATGCATGCCTGATGTTCCACTGAGATTACTGGGGCTGCAGGTGTCCCTGTTGGTGCTATGAATATCTAAGGCTGGACATCAGAAGGGTAGGAGGGAAAGTCATCTTCCCAGGTACATGGTGCAGTCTCAAAAAAGTGCTGTTCGGGGATCACTGTGTGCAGCCCTATGGCTTGGGTCAAGAGACAGATCACTAGACAGGATTACAACTGTTTCTTCAGGCCTTAGATTTCATTAATCTTAGTGATATGTCCTATCTTCTTCCTCGTCCCTTCTTTTTACAGTGAGTCCAAGTACTGCTCCAGATGTCCCTTTTTTCTCACCTGCATTTAATCACATAAACCACCTTGTCTCCAACCTGGGCCATTTCACAGTGTTTTAGTCTTTTTGTTAGTTGGAACTCAGGACCCGTGTTTTGAAAAAAAAAGAAAAATCTCAACATTACTGAGGATCTATTAAACTAAGGTGGTTTCTCTCCCTGGAGAAAACTGCCATAGCTGAGCCCAGCAGGTGCATTAAAACCGGAGTTACATGAGTGACTGAGCCAGTGATCTCCTGCAGAGGACTTCTGCTATAAAAATTTGCTTCTCACCACAGTTCTTTAAAGTCCTCTGCATGCCCTACCAGTACTGCCCTTTTGGTTTTCCTCTCCCAAGGGTGAGGAATTTAGCAAGACTTAGAATTAACAGTGCTCTTCATCTGAAGTTGTCCTTGTACAGGACAGGCACCAATGCTTAACTGTGTTTAGCAATCAGAAGACAGTGGTGTATCAACTTCAGTTGTCTTCATTGTTCCTTAGGGGAACATGCACAATCTCATCTTTGCACTCCTTTCATCCTCTTTCCTTCATTGATCCTTCATTGCTCTGATTCTGCTGCTCACAGTGCTCCCTGTGACCCCTTCTTCCACTCTGTTCTCTGTCTTCTTTCATGCCATTAGAACTAGCTTTTCCTACCTCCTTCCTCCATGTCCTGCCTTAAAACCTATGGCAGTGCCATCCTGATCTTCTCACCACTTGTATTTCAAGCCTTCTTGCTTCTCAACATTGATTGTCGGGTTGGGTTGGGGGAAGGGGTGTTTCTTTGGTAGTAGGGGAAGGGCCACCTTGTGAAAGCAGAAAGCTCCTCTTACTCCAAGGCAGAGACCCCCCAGCCCAGGCTGGGCCAATAAGCACTAGAGAAACACCTCTGCAAATCCATATTTGTGAGGAAAAGGGCTGTCCTGAAACGAATTAGGTGTTGTACCTGGAGGAGAGGCTGTTGGCCTAACAAAAGACAACCATCAGCCTGAACAAAGGACAGACAGGCACAGAGAGAGCTTTTCCAGAGGAAAAGACAGAGACCCACACCCAGTTAAACCACTGGAGTAGGAGAAGACAAAGTCCCCTGCAGCCCATGGAGATTCCATGGTGGAGCACAGACCCATGTGTAGGCCATGGAGGACTCCAGGCTGGAGCAGAGAAGTTGAGTAAGTGTGATGGAATTAGGACCCCAACAGTCACTCGCTGCCAGAGCAGGGGTGGACCCCTAGAATGGGGGGTGAGTCTGCAGCCCTATGGATGTCCCCATGCTGGAGCTGGGAGCTGAGCCCAAAGAGGTCCATGAATCCAAGGGAAGCTTGCTCTGGAACATCTTGTTCCTGGACTTTCATGCTGGGAAGAGCAGCAGAGGCGAACTGACTGTAACCCCATTCCCTGTCCCCTGTGCTGCTGCGCAGGGAAGGTAGAGAAATCAAGAGCAAAGTGATTTGAGCCCGGGAAGAAGGGAGGGGTGGGGGGAAGGTGCTGTGAGATGTGGTTGTTATGTCTACTCAGATGATTTGCAACGAATTAAATTGATTTTTGTTCCCCAAGTTGAGTCTGTTTTGCCCATGACCATAACTGGTGAGTGAGCCCTCCCTGTCCTTCGTTGCTAATCCATGGCCCCTTTATTGTGTCTCCCATCCTATCTCACCAGGTGGGAAGGGTGAGTGCAGGACCTCATGGTCCCACTGTGGGTCAAACCACCACAATTGTAATTTGTTTCAATCTGTTAACTTGTAAAGTCTTTAGGCCAACAATCTTGATTCCTTGATTCTTTCAGCAGTTGTCAGATATCTTGCTGACTAGCGGCTGAAACAGTGTATCTAGGTGGTGATAGGTACCAAGCTTAGATTTAACTGTTGTTCTTCACTTAAGATAGCTATAAGAGGAGGTTAGTGCATATCTCTGTCTAAATATAGGACATATAAAGTCTTAGGAGTGTCAACTCTCTAAATAGAGAGGATTTGTTGATGTAGAGCTATGCAGAATAAGTGGTGTACAAGGAGAAAGAAGATGCAGCAGTCTGAACAAATCTGTGTAGTCCTGTCAGCATTTCTATGGCTTTATCTGAAGGAAAAAGCCTCTCCCTTGGCTGCTGTTGTATGTGTGGGGGGCCCAAAATAGCCTAACATTTGGAGAAGATCTTAAAACAGTCATGAAAAGCAGAATGTGCTTTACCTCTAACCCTGTCACATAGTTGCCTACTCTGTCGTATTTAAGCCTTTTTTTGGTGACCGCTGGTGTCAGAGCATTTCCCTTTTGTTCTGCCTGCAACTTTTTGGCTTGGCATGCCTACTTCTGTCTGTGACTAGGGCAAGTGTCTCCTTAAGGTGTTCCTGCCTTCAGTGTGCAGATCAGCGACCTTCCCACAGGCCCCAAGGGAAGGATAATGCAGAGATTTTTTGGGCAGGTTTCTAGCAGAAAGAGCTATGGGCAAGAAATCTGTGCATGATTAACACTTCCCTTAAGAAAGCAGAACTTCATACCTTATTATAAATTAATGGAATTGTATCAGAAGTGTCTCCCCCATCAATTTCTCCTTCTAATTGGTATAACCTGATCAGGTCACAAGATAAAAGCCCAGTGTCAACACTGGGAACCATTTAAATAGAGAAATTATGAGCTGGTATTCTTCTTGAACCAAGAACAAATCTGCTCTCAGAAAACAAAACCAGCCAAAAGGAATTAAAGCAAGACCAGAAGGCACTAAAACAAGAGTTGGAAACTTTACAAAAGGAATTACAGCGGCATGTGGAGGTTTCCCAGAAATGGCTGAAGTGATTTGCAAGCAGAGGTGAACCCTTTGTTGGAGAAATAACTACAAAACGTCCTAACAGACTGAGAAGGCCAGCTGTAAAACTTCCAGTCTGAAATTGGTAAGCCTAAAAAGGTAAATGGCAACGATACTGCCGTAGGTGCTTCAAGGCAGGGAGACACCAGCTGGGAACCCACTAGCAGGGATGAAGAGGAACAAGGACTCGCTGGCTAAATTTCAGCTCCAGGAAGAAATGTCTGGTCACAGACCCATCATGGTGGCCAGCCATCTGGATGTTCAGCTGGGCCAATTGGAGAGCTTAGGCAAAAACATTTACTGCAGTTCATCTACTTTGCTTGGCAAAGTCACAGAGTCCCATGGAAGATGCTGGACTTTTCTAGGTCAAATAATGCAAATTACTAATATCTTTTAGGGAAAACTCCATTTGAGATTTACTTTGCTAAATATACCACCATGGTCTGAATGAAAGCTGGTGAAGATGGAGAGGGAGGAGGAGTTCTAGCAGCAAGCTTGAATAGCCATGTCTGGAGAGTGCCACAGCTCTGATTTCCCAAAAAGAGGCTTCGTGCAAACATTTGCCCCTTGATTAGAACCATTCACAGATCTGAGTTGATCCAGGTACAAGTAAAAGACAGAAGAAAAAGGAAAAGGAAAGAGAAAATCTTACCTGACTGCAAGAGAAGCTGCAGAAACTTGTGTTTCTGGCATGTGCAGATGTCAGTGAGGGCTTTCAGGATAAACTGGCAAGGGATCAATACAAACGTGCTCAACTGGACTTAGGCTTTCACACTAAGGTCAGTGAATGGCAGCCAAAGACACTCCAGGCAGTCTCTGGAGTTTACCATGGAAATTGTGATTCTCTCCTTGCAGCTGTGGACCAAAGGAGGAAGCAGTTTCTGGTGACAGGGATGAAAGACAGTGTACAAATTCTCTAAGTGCAGTTCTATATCAGGGAAAAAGGATACAGATCTGCCTCACAATGTTATTGAAAAATAATAAAAATGAAGAATTTGGCCCATTAAATTGAAATTGAGAATAATGTGAACTTCATTTGAAAACTGGCTCTGTGAAAAGAAGGATGATTATGAACATAAGGCTGCCCTGGGCAGACCATTGTTACTTCCTACAGAACTTCTCTTTGAGCACAGGAAATGGAATGACATCAAACTGAAGAAGCAAAATACAGGTACGTGTAGAAGGACCAGTATGCCATTTTTATTTCAAGCTAGACAACTAGCATCAATAATGGGAATATTGGTGGTTGAATGTGTAATAGAATCAGTGAAATGTGAAGGAATTGTAGATGTCATCTCAAACCTTACATTTATTAGAGTAGACAAGCCAAAAAGACTCAGGATTTGGGAAATCCAAAATGGATCTCCTAATTGATTTCAAATAGAGAGAACGTCTGGGGAATGTGAATGCAGTCAAAAACTGGAAAAATAGATTTTGAAATCAGGACCTCTGTACTTTGAACAAGAAGTTTGAGTTACTGAGGTAACAGATAAACTAATAAGTGAGTTAGAGTTTATCATATCTAGTAAAAATGGGAAAGGTATATTGCAAATATGATCTTTGGAAGTTCCTTTTGAAGATATGGGCTAGCTGAAACAAATGAAACAAATTATCTTCCAACTGGCTTGCAGCAAATAAGCTGTCCTATTTCCAGGCATAAAACCATTACAATAACAACAAACTTTGCTACATTTTCTACAAAGGAAAGCTGGATGTGGCAGAAATCTGTTTTGTGACCCAAAAGTCTTGGTGAAACTATACCTACCAAAGTTCTTGCAAGTTTGCTCCTGGACCAAGTCCCTGTTGTTTACTGCTGAGCAGGAGATACTATCAATAAATAAAGAAAAAGGTTTGCTTGCAAAATTTGAATTAGACCTAAGACACAAGAAAATTGACTGTAGAAGTGGCCTATGCCTCATATTCTTCCAGAAGCAGACATTTTGTGTGACTGCTTCTGTTCATTTGTGGGCTTACAAATAGCACCAGAACTGCTCCATAAGTTTGATGAGAATAGAAATCTGTATCAAAAAAATCTATAACCTTCACTAGAAGAATCACTTAATACTTTCTGGTTTAGAAATGTCTCTGCTGGGTGGTGACCGTTTCTTCAGTTCCTGAACCACACCTGCTCCTCAGTATCCCCAATGTTGCTTTCAAGCCAATTGTGTGTCAAGCAAGACTGTTGAAATTGGCACTATCAACTTCTACTGGGACTTTGCCTTTCCCTAACTGTTGTTGACTCCTGTAGAACAACTCTAGAAGGTTCCCATCTCCTGATAATGCATGTGGCCATAGGAAGGTGTTTGTTGGTTCATGGTTTGTAGCATCAGAAAAAAGGATCATGCTGTTCTAGTGATTGCTTCTTTTGTAGTCTACCAGTGTTGAGAATTTCTTTATACTGGAAAAAGGTGAGAGTGGCTTCACTGGGGGGACAATATAGGCCTAGAAAGAGAATACGGGGGTCTTACAGAGAAAATACGAGGTACATGAAATTCAGGGGTTCATTTGAGATAACCTTCTGTTTGGTAACTGGAAGGAAATAAACCAAAGAATTGTTGTAAACACTAGGAATGCCTGGTGGTACACAATTAGCTTAGTAGGAGGAGTTTATATATGTGGGAAGGCTTAAGCTTTCTTTAATTTTATTTTGTTAAAATGTGGGAAAACTTTACCTTAACTTTGACTGAATAAGATGGCACATTTCAATGAACTGAATTGAGAGGAAGGAGGTATGTCAGATTGTCTCTTTCAGATCAGTATGTTTAGCTATCAGCCTTTAAGATAACTGTAAGAGGTAGATAAACATGTGTTTTCACCTACCAGAGAGAAAAGGTGACAGAAAAGAAAGGTATTTCTTGGTATTTTGGGAAAAACATGAGGGTGGGGGTAAGAGAGAGAAGATGACACAAACTTGAGAGCAGCAGAAAGTACACTTCTTTTCACAGATAGCTGCAAAGCATCTTTAAGCAAGAAGCCTGCCTGTCTCTGGATCCTTCTCATTTCAAGAAAGCAGGATCTGGTACATTTCTGTAAATAAATGGATTTTCATCCAATGTACCATCTCCATCAACAATTTCCCCTCCTAGCTGGAATAATATAGAATTTTGGCTACCTGCTCATGTCAAATGGAGTCACAAACCTGCCCACCTTCATGATGAGATGTAATATGGTAAAAATGATCAGTGGTGACAGGTCTGTTTTCTAGCAGAGAACTTGTTTCTTACAAATTTCTTCCCTGAGTTAATTAAAAAAGTTTGCTTCTCCGAAGATTAATCCAGATTTAAACACACTTTTCCCTTGTTGCTGTATCTAGAAAACAACATATGTTAGAGTGGGAAAAACTCCTAAAAACCTAAAAAGTTAACTAGGACAACAGGGTGAATACTCTTTACGGACAAGGAGAGAGAGATTTGTGATGAGGAAAATGTTATGATCAATACTCAGACACACTTTAAACTGAGTGGCTGAGAGGGAAACTGAGCAAGTGGAGCAGCACCTGATCTGGCTTGTTTTCTTTCCTGCTACATTGATGGGTTTGCTCTTTGTGTTAAAGTTTTGGATGATATCTACATAGTTTGAAAAAGACATCCCTGGTGTCACACCTATTTATTCCTTTATTTTGCAGGTGGTCTACAGAGAGCAAGATCTGATCCACAACAGAGAATCCTCTGAGCTGTAGTGTTTACCATGCTATCTCAAGCCCTAACCACTTCGTTCTTTGTAATTTGATTATTTGGTCACGCCCTGGAATGCAAAGTATTACTCTGATGTATTTGTATAAACCTAGCCTCTTCAAATACAGTAAGTAGCTGAATGATGTATGTTAATGACATGCTCTCAATAATTTTTATAATGCAAGATCTCAGCCCAGATTTAATGTTTAATAGCCTTGGGATTCACATTGAAATTATTACACATATTATGTATTCCATTCCTTGGACTTAGAATTAATTTCAAAACAGAGCAAAAGTGCATCCTATTTGTTTTCTTGAGGGAGTTTGCATCAGTAACAGTCTATTTATTCTGGAGTTTCTGAAGTTAGAAACACCTTTTCCCTTTGCTATCTTTGATCTATCCTGATGAATTGTGCAGAACATTTTATTTCTGTGTCTTGTCTCAGGTATGTCATTTCCTTGTTCACTTGAAAAATATTTATTTTAACAAAATTTACCTCCTTAAATAAGGGACACGGATTGTTACAAAACAGTCTCATTGAATCTTTGACTTAAAGCGGTCTGCCAAAAATAAACAGGAAAAAATAGCTGCTTCTCTAGATCCCCTTTATGGAAGACTGCATAGGAGAATTTATAATCTGCATTTTTTTGATCGATCATTCAGTCTTTGCATTGGTGATGTCTCTAATACAGGGGCTTAGCCTCTGGAATGACTCCAAACAGGATGGAACAAAGCAGCTAAACCTGTGTTAGGTTGTGATCTGAGTACTCTCAGGCAATAAATCTTTAATTTGCAAGATTGGCAACTGTCACAATATTAGAATTAAAGGAACATTTAGCATTAGCGATGTTCTCAGTGTTGTCAGGAATTGCTTTCCTAGACATTTTTTGAAAGGCTGGGTCTTACTTCCCAGCATACTTCCAAGATACCCACTAAACCCACTAAGCCATCCTTTCGTTCCCCTCCTTCTCAAAAATCAAGCCCAAAAGGCAGCAGGAAGATGTAAAAAAAGAAAGAAAGCTGAAGCTCCCATCTATTATAGTCTCACCTGACAGGATGATTTGTTCTAGCTGGGCTTCTATCTATCCTGTTGCACCTGAGCAGGTCTTATAGTTTTACCAGTGCAGAGAGAAAACCCTGGTGTGAACTAGTCTGCTTAGGAAAAGGGAGTTTCCCCTCAGGCATGAGGACAACATGATGCTCATGCTATTTGGGTGTGTGAGGGCAGAACGATCCCTCACGGTGGCTAGGGAAGGATTACAGGATTACCTAAGTACTGGCTTAAACCTCTGGTAAGACCGGTTACTTGGCCACACAGTTTTCCTAGGCTAGAGCCACAGACAGTTTCCCACCTAATTTCTCCTTCAGGTGTGCTAAGCCCAAAGCTATGTGGTTCCCAGCTTTCTCCCAGGCATCACACAGTTGGGCTGCTGAGCCATCCCACCTATTTCACAATAAATGCCGATAGGCTCCTCAAAACACCTTATCCTCCCCACCTCTGATGAATGCTTCAGTAGGTACTCCCTTGACAGCTCCAGTGTCACACCAGGCAGAGTGAGCAGGGGAAATGATGCCTCCTCTCATCTGACTCTGTGAAGTTTTTAGATTAAGTAGAGCAGGAATAGAAACATCCCAGCTGAGTGCCCTAATCCCCTCGCCATGCCTCCGCACTTGTTCTCCCTGGCTACTTAATTCTCTCTTACAAAATAGAGCTGCTTCACTGGAGAGAAACTGGGAACAATCCCCCACAGTCCCTGGCCTGTTAGTTATGGTATTCCCCCATGAGATGTAAGCTTGAATCTTTTTCCAGTAGAGAAGTGAACCAAGGTCTCCAACAGCCTGACTGAAAGATACATCCACTGAAATACTTCTCTTTACCATGAAATGAAGCACATCTCCAAAGGACTGTGTTCCTGCCAATGTGCCTTTCCATATGCAATTACCTTCTCCCCCTCCTCTGCTTTGGGATGGGCAAGAGGTGGGAATTTGGCCCTGAATGAAAGATTATTAGCTTCTCTCTCAGCAAGGGAAAAGACAGGGACATACAATAAGAATATTAATTTTAATGAGAAACTCAGACTGGCAAGAGAACTTTATTGGCAGAAGTGAAATTAGCTTTTCTACATAAACAGTTAGTGGTGTCAAGGGACTAGTCATTCATTGCCCAGAAGGAAAAAAACAAAACAAAACACGAGAGTCTTTAAGGGTCCTTACTCTCAAGAATGCTCTTCACTCTTTAATGCAGAGAGGATTTGCTTTGTACTTCAGCAAAAATCAAGTATGAAAGATATTGTCCCTTTCCAGCATTTTGAAGCAGTAAATATCCAAAAGGAACCAAGTACTTCAGGCTTCCCTCTTGACCCTTCCACTTCCACACAGGCATGTGCTCACATGTTCTACACATTTATTGTTTTTTTAAGTAGTTTCCCAAGTCAGAAGGTGCATTAACTGTAAAAATCTTCATGTTCACAATGCCACCCAGACCCATTTCTAGTTTGGTCCATCTGTGCAAAATTCACCTTCCCTGGTCCTGCTTTTCCTCATTCCCCCTCCCTCTTGCCACCTTGATCTTGGACAACAAGCCACTAAGGATGAATCAGTCTTTTTTCCCATTTCCCCCTTTTCCATTCCCCCAGGCTAGCCCAGAAGGAGCCAACAGGTGATCAAGATCCCCCATCAGGTGACAGATCCTGTGGTGAATGGTCATTGAGATTCCAGAACCAAAGGCAGTTTCTTACCATACGTGTTAGGGTAGCCTCTGTACTGCTAGGGCAAAAGCTAGCCGAGCAGTCTACCCAGCAGTTAGTTAGCGTCCACGTGTGTTTGGTGATAGGATAAGATTTAATCTACAGAGTAAGATCTGTGTTTTAGAGCTGGATGAGGAAGTGCATGTCCAGACTGAGGGAGGAGGCACTTTTGACCTTCATGACCTGTTGCGTTACTCAGCGAGGAGTCGCACATAGTAAAATTCCTTCCATTTAATTACAAATAGTCACACGGCTTTGCAACAGTCCTTCCATGCAACCAGGCATTGCTTTTTGCACAGCTGCCATGAGTCTTTTGCGGGACTGACTATTGGTATTGAGTCTGAAACAAGTCTTGACTCAAAAAGCAGCACTGGAGGCATCAAACCAGCCACTGCCACATGGCTAATTTGCCTGTGCTAGAAGCCAGGTCGGTGAGGACATACAGGATGAAGCTACTGCTGTTGAGAGGAAAAAAGGGCAAAATAGCCTGTCCTACAGCCTGTAGCTGTTGCCTGACTCCTCTGAGCTCCAAGTAGTAGCAAGACCAATAAGCCCCACTTCTGAGTGGTTGCCCTTCCTCCATCCCAGTCCCTCACTCTGGTTTCTCCCTTCAGAGCCAGCATGTCTGGGAAGCTGGATCTGCCTCTTTGGTGCTGACATGCATGGAGAGACTCATTTACACCAACTGAAAAGTGTCTGTAAAGCATCTGTTGACTGATCAGAACACATTTTCTGATGGAAAGGAGGAAGGAAGATGGAAGGATGAGAAGGAAGATGATTGCTTATGCTTAAACAGTCTTTTTTTTTTTTTTTTTTTTTTTTTTCCTGGAGGTAAACGGCAAATCCCACTTACGTCCAGCTGCCATGTCTTGGTAATTCTGAATGTGTTCAGCTTACATATAACTTTGCTCATCCTTTTTCCCTTCTTGAATTTAGGATAAAAATCTGTCTCAGAATATATTCTGCTTTAATTAAACAAGTATAGTCAAGATCTAGAGCCATCTGTATTTCATACCATACTTTGTAATGTCTCAATATTACAAACTCCAAGGAGTAACACTATACATTAATGGGAACATGTGTCATATCTACTTGTTCTTTATGACTTACAGGCTATCTGTATTATCCCCATGTCTCCAAATCTCTGAAAACAAGTGTAAATAGTAATTCTTATTAACTGCAGAGACACCTGCACTGATATGGACAAATCTGGTCAACAGCAGGTTCCCCTGCTGTTTTACTAAGCCAGCAACATGCTCCTGTCTCTGGCAGATGCTCCTGTTTTGTATTACTTCTAAGCAGATACCAACTTTATGCACTTTTTGAAATTCCTTTCAGGAATCAGTGTCCTTCTGGCTACCAAGGGCCTTTTGCTGGAACAAAGAAATGAAGAGATCAAGGAAGTACCAGGAGACTGAATTTTTGGTCCTGAAAATTACTGGCAGCTTTTGTAATCTTCCCATATCCCTTCTGCCAGGGATTAGCAGCAGCAAGAAGGATAGGTTTACTGGGGAAGTCTTGTAAAATAAACAAACATTACCAGTCTAAGCTTCCACCCATTAAATACCAGTTAAATTACCAGTTTAAGCACCTAGGATTACTAAATACCTTTCCTGGGCACACTAATAGGTAATACTTCTCTTCTTGAAAGCTCTGAGTATTTGTATGAAGCAAGAGTGGTGTTAGGAAAAAAGTAACATAGCATCAACCTGGGAAAATACAGTAATAAACAAACCCAAATGAATGAGAAGTGGAACACTCTCCACAGTGGTTTTTGACTATTCCTGCAGCTCATGGAAATACAAGGCTGAAGGGACCCCTTGGGTCATTTAGTGCAAAGCTGGGTGGTGGCAGGCAACAACTTTATATAATTCTCTTCTCAAAATGAGGAAGCACTATTGTAAAACTCTCCAGTGTCCTGCTCCATTTTTTTTCTACCAGACATCTGTCCCCAAACTGTACTGGTGGTGTCAACCCCACAGGAGCCCTGAACGGAGCCATCTCCCTTGCAGAGACAGGGTGCTGCTGGGCAGGCATTGGCAGTAGAGTGGCTCTGAGCCCTGCCTCCTGACTTAAGACCGTGTCCCCACATCCTTCCTGGGACCGCAGCCCTTTTCAGAGTCTTGTGGTTATTAAAAGAGGAGAAAATATGAGGGGACAGCATCTTATAAGAGTAAGTCCTGAAAAATTTACTGGCTTCCAATGCAATGGACCATTTTCCTTCTTGTTGCACTTCCTGGAGGAAAAGATAACTGGGTTTATGAGCATTTTTAAATCTTTTGTTCCCAGAGATGCTGAAAGGGACAGTCGAGCTGCACACTGCGTACTGAAATATCTGCATGGCTTCACGCATGCAGGCACAGCCCAGTGTGTGTGATGGCCCAGCTGGTGACCATGGGCCCTTTGGCACACACACCCACAGCTGGGGGTTTATGCCTCAAAACCACCGTGATTAAATCACAGCATGGTATTTCCAAGTGAATGCAGTGGATTAAGGGGAGGCGTAGCTTGTGGAGCTATGTAGAGCTTTCCTTTGTTCAGTAGCAAGAATAGATCCAATATAGATATATAGACTAGCTACTTCTGTGTCTTAAATAGAAATACAGATGTCTGATGTAGTAAACCAGAGTCTACGAGAGACATGCCAGGACAGCAAATTAACAGTACACAGAAAAATGAATACAAGCAGTGAAATTAAAAGGCAGCATTTTACGAATTTTTAATTGTATGGTAATCGGAAGTCAAAGCAAGGTCTATTTAAAAATCCAGGTTGTCTACTAGGAGTCCACAGACCAACAGCACATCAACAAAAATTAGAAAAGGAGGCCAGATTTTAATTGTAAATGGGCTACTAATCAGCAGCAGCTCAGTTTCCCAAGTGTCAGTCAGAGACAGTTGCTTGACATTCTACATTTTACACTTTAACAAAAGCTCACCAATGGAGTGTATATGGGAAGGTTCCTAATAACTGGTAACTACCATGTATTTAACTTGACAGCAGAAGTATCCTTTTGGATAAATGTCCAAAGCCTCAGCTAAAAGTGCCTATATCCAACTTCTGCAACTAGGAGTGCAAATACATCCATAAATGTCTACGGCAAACAGTTGTACAGTGGCAGAGAAGTTAGCACTGCGTGTGACCACTACTGTTCATCTTTTCTGTGCCCCAGCTTTGCTGAAACACTGGACAAAGTACTGTCTTTGTAGGATTTATTGGGAAACATTGTGGAGTTAAACACCAGGGCTCGTGTGTGTAATTCTCTGAGAGACAGATATTAACAGTACCCAGATACTTTTCTTGTACAGCACGTTATGCTGGGGTCACATATAGGGGTTTTCACTCATTTCTTGGGATGACATTCAGGCCATACCAAGAACATCTCCCTGGAGACTTAGCCCATATTATCTTAGGATACTCTCAATGCGAGTATACTAATTTCTAGCTGAGAAATTTAGCTCAGAGGATTTTCAACCAGATGAATATTATCTACAAGATAACTAGGATATTAGGAATTTTTTTTTCACTCGAAGGTTTGTCAAGCATTGGAACAGGCTGCCCAGTGAAATGGTCTAGTCAGCATCCCCGGAGGTATTTAAAAGATGTGTAGATGTGCTGCTTAGGGACATGGTTTAGAGGTGGACTTGTCATTGCTAGGTTAGTGGTTGGACTTGATAATCTTAAAGGTCTTCTCCAACCAAAATGATTCCATGATTCTAATTGTAGGGCGTCTGTCCTCCCAGGCACTCTGGCCACCATCAGCTTGCATCTTAGCGGTAATACAGATAATAATAACCCCTTACAGTGCAAAGTTTCACCAAGATGTACAGCTCCCGAAGTCTCCAAGCCAGAGTGATATATTTCTGTTAAGGATTTTGACACAAAATATTTAAATACCAATTTTTTTCTGAGATGACCTTACAGGTTATCTCTTGTATAGTCTGGGTTAAGCACTCGGGTTGGGTTTATCAGGAATCATTCATTCGTTTCAGTTCCAGTTGGCTGTGTAAAGCCATCTGGCTATGTATGTACTATTATCCTATACCCATCACCATGGTATCTAAGTGCCCTCTTCATGTCCCTGTTCATATTCATTATTCACGAACCTTTGTGCAAACAGGATTTCGTTCCCTGTGAAGGTTTGGAGAAGAACTGCTCTTCATACAAATGGCCGCATTCATATGTTAACGTGGGTGTCTGTGCACAACAAAATATTCATTACAAGGCCTGTCTGCTATGTATCATTCATTATTCTCCCATTTCAAATGTTTCCCTGTACCCAGTCAAGAGACTTCAGTGACTGCTCCCTCACTCAGCACCAATAGAGAATAGTAGAAGTGAACAACTTGCAAAGACCTTCCCCCAAATCACAAACACTCTCTTATAATAACACTTCACACAGCTAAGACCTGGTCCCTCATAGTGATTTCCAAATACCATCCTAGTGCAGCCTCAGCAGAAGTCTGGATTGTCTCACCAACAAGCATTAAATAGAGAAAAAGTCATATTCCCCAAGCAACCAATTCAAAATACCAGAGGGACCAGTTTGCCACCATTTGCCTTCTAACCAGGGCTTCTTGTGTGCCCGAAACACTTCTAGTTTGCCATGCCTTGCCCATCTTCATCCAGGGACACAGAAAAAAGTGGATGTGTATTTGAAGAACCAACAAGGTGCCATTTTCATGATGGAGGGATCGAAGCATTTTCATAATGGAAGAACTGAAGCCAAGGCTTCAACAAGGCACCAAAACGGAAGATTTCATATGCACTAGTGCAGGCTACCCTGCATCTCCAAAATCAAATTAATGAGTTATGTTTGGCCATCAGAACATTTGTACATAAAGCATCTGTGTAGGAATGAGAATACTGGCTTTGAACTCTAATTTTTTGCTCCCATTTTGCAATTTTGTCAGAAATAAAATCCTAGAAATCAATTGCAAGGTCAAGGCACAAAATGTAGCAAGTAAATAGTACGAAATCCTGAACTAAACACTGAGAAATGCAGGAGTGCCAGTGTAAAAATAGCAATAAAAACCATTTAAGTAGCTCACATGAATGGTTAGGATAAGTCTGATGGCATCCTCTTCAGCAGCAATGCAGCTCAGTCCATGTCATTGCAAACAATTAGATACAATGAAAGTTTGCAGTCACATTTGTCGTAAGTGCAACGGGAGCCTGAGTCACACAGGGAACGTGATGCATCTAAATACAGGACAACACTGCTTATCACTGCGAATAGCCTGCATAAAATCAGATCAGAGAGCATGAAAAGAGAATTGCAGTAAGAAACAGCTGAAAATTGGTTTGGGCCTCTTTCTTTATAGTATATAATCTTACTTCCACCTCTTTGTTTAGTAGGAAGCAGAATCCATTAATTAGTTTAAAAGGTGACTTTCAAAAAATATTTAGCAGGAGGAGATGTTATGGAGAAAAAGCTTAAATCTTCCAGGGTTATCTTTCCTGTGCGGGGATGTTGCGTGGCCTCCACAGTCATCCAAAGTGGCAAACATTTCCCAGAATGCTCTGGGAGAGCTGACACACTGAACTAATCTTTAATTTATTGATGCACTACTTCACTGAGAGATGTAGTATATCAATAAATGGCTTTAGTTAAGAATCTAAGGTCTAAGAAGCAGTGGTAGGAGCTTGCAAAAGTACATCAAAGCTTACAGAAAATAAAATCAAGAGCTTGTGGGAGAAAATTGATGTCTAGGAAGGACAGAAAGAACAAACAAACAGCACAAACTTTTAAGTAGTTTTGTAGAAGACGGTGCTGTTGGCCATCTTAAACACACGTTTTGCAGGTTTCTTCATCCTTCTTAGTGATCCAGCAGCTTATAAAAATATTATTATGGAATAAAAAGCAGCAGTCACCAGTAATTTAAAAAAATTGCCCTAGGAGGAAATAGGAAGTCACTGTCCTACTTAGGGCAACCGATAGCTTTTTTGAGATGGTATACCCCAAATCATTTAACCTGCCACTGCAGCTGGCAGCACTTAGTGGCTTCTTTGGCTTGATGGCAAGCTCAGCAGACAGGAAAGCTGTAAAAGCAAGTATGGGTTCAGTCACCACAGGAAAGAGTATTTGTGGCCTTTTTTAAAATTGCTATCATTTTTTTCCCTAAAAACAATTTAAAATATGAGAAAATAAGTATATTTACAATAGCTACAGAAGTTAAGTACCTACCTGCAGCTACTATCCCTGTACACATCAGCTGTCTTCTCATCCTCTGCACATCTGAGTGTTAAAGGTCAGTCCCCGTGCCCAGACCATGGAGGAGGCGTATTGCTCTGTGCCCCATGCCCAAACCTGATGTGTTGGTCAGGATTAGCTGGTTTAGTACAGCTCCCAGAGCTGGTTCCCTCAGCCCACTCACACCCTTCTCTGCATTACCCTAAAGGACACACAGAGCTAAACAAGTCGTGTGGAGCTGGGTAGTGGGAAGTCCCAGTGCCACGGCAGATCCCTCACACAACGCGTTGCAAATGAACCCATGAATCATATGGAAGTATAGCATCTGCAGGACAAAGAAAAGCATGTCCCTTGTCTAAAGGATTTTATAATATAGCTCCTTAAATCAGCATCTGTAGGTACGTGCTGCTGTTATTGGCGTGCATGGAAAGCTGCTGGAAATAAAAGAAGCTGTTGCAATTGAAGAGATGGGCCGGGTCACTTGGGGCAGGTCTTACTCCTTGCTCTTGAGTAAAACTATTCAGAAATGTGGATGTACTCTCCCTTCACCTACCACTTCTATGACCTTGACACACTCGTGCAGAACACAATGTTTTTGTCAAATTTCCCTGGTAGAACTGGGCAAGTTTCTCAAAAGCACCAGGTTTTCTGTCAGCCCATCTCCCTGCCAGTCTTCCTCTGCACTACCCTGAAAGTTCTGGGAGCCCCAGATGGGACAGGCAATCTCTGATGCGAAACACACAAAGCTGAAAGCAAGCAAAAAGGTGACCTATCCTGTCACCTAACAGCTGTGGCATCACTAGAGAAGGTGTGTGACCGCAAGCTCCAGGCTTGGTCTTACTTCTACAGCTCCTGCTTTTTGGGCAGCCATGGGGCACTGAGTTCCACCCCACAAATAGACCTAATAATGCCTCAGGACCAGCCTGAGCCCCTGTGCCTGGCGTGCCTGTGCTTTCTGTGATCCCTGGTTCAATGCATGGATACACCGAGGTGACCCCTGTACAACCAAGCAGCAGTGACACACTTTATAGTTTCATGCATAAGCCTGATCAGTGATGAAATTCTTGATTCAGCCAAATAAAATAGAATAGACATTAAAATAGTGGTGTCTCTTCTGCTGTTTCAGCTTCCCTTTCCTACTACAATGTCCTCTAAAAGTTCTTCCAGTTTCCCATCCTTCCCTTGAGGTCTTCTCCTGACGTGGCCCTTTCCCCACAGCCTGTGCCATCTGGAGAATGCTCAGTGGGTCTTCAGGCCTCCCTACAGCTCTGGCTCTCTCCCTCCAGAACCATTTTTTTCTTTAGAAGGGCTAACACATGCACCAGCTAAGCGAGATCTATCTCTGCCAACAGCTGCTCCTTAACAACTTGCAAAATCGGTATATCCTGGGAAGGTTGTTCACCCAGGGGTTACAGCTCTGGAGCACACCATGGCCCTGGCCCTTTCCTCTCTGACAGGTCCTTGAACTGAAGAGGAACTGTTGAGCAATCCTTTACTAAATTCATTTTCTATGCCAGACACATCTTTGCAGATGCAAATCACTTATGCCCCAACACATTGTTTTACATTTAAAAATGCAATGGTACTCATTTATTGCAGATTTCACCTGTGTGCAGCCTGTAACTGTGTTGCAAATTCATTTAACATGGAGCTCTTAATGTCACAAGCATCCCCTAGCATTTTAGGTAGGACATCTAGGTCAGAACTGGGGACGTTTAGGGCGGCAAGAGGGTGTCTGGCTACGGAGGTCTTTGCTGTCTCGGGCTCTCAGACACCTTGCAGAATCGCTACTCAGCTTTCACTTTAAATCAATCCAACAGTTAAGAATTTCTACAGTGTTTTTGCAGTTTCAAAGCTTCCTCTTGAATTTCATACTTGGGCAAAGCTGCCAGTGAAAACAATGAGCTGTTTGCCTGAGTAATGAGCATAAAACTGGAGCTGAGGTCAGTAAAAATTATTGCCAGAGAAAGGCTGCAATAACAGAGTATGTGCAGCACTCCTGTTAGCTCCTTGTCAAAAGACTAAACCTTTTGTTCTATAGATCTTTTTATAAAACCCCCTAGCTTACAATTTTCTCTATAAAACATCCATGGATTTAATTTGGCTTTTAAAGAACAGAAGGAAAGGAAACACCTCGTACCTGATCTGTGTCTGAAAAGTAAAGAGGGAATTTTATATAAAACAGAGCAAATCAGAACTTTTTTATTTCCGTTTTCATTGGGGCTCTGATTTGAAGTCAGAGAGCATTTCAGAGAATCTCATATTCTGCTGGCCTTTTTTTTCCAGTGATATGTTTTTAATCCTCAACTTCGCTGGTAGTCAATTGTTTCTTCTGTCCCTTGCTGCCCACCTCTGACTTACTGTCAGTATTTCTGGCTGACTCTATTCACAGCCCTCCCTTGCTAAGCTCAACATCGGTGCTGAGATTTCTCCCTGCAGCCACAAAGCCAAAAGCCTTAATATAACCTGGAAGCCAAGCAAAGTCAGCAGCAAGGCTGAATGGGAGAGGGGAAAAAACACTGACTGTGTGTACTGAGCATTTATTATGTATTTATAGTGGCAGCTAGCAATAGGCAGAGTAAAAATTGACCTGAAAACAGGAGGGAATAACACGGGGTTTAAATTTTATTATTATTATTATTTATTTATTTTTAATTATGCAAAACCAGTTATCCCTATAAACTATTATTAAGGTGGGCTGGACAAAAGGTTCTTGATTTTTGTTCTAAAGATTAAATCATGTCTGACTTGACTTTTCAGGAGTGTTTGTAGCTGACTGCAGAGCCAGTATCACTGTCGGAGGCATGACAGAAAATAAACCTGAAAAAAATGAGGGTAACATACTTCTTTCTAGTCAGAGGATTTGAAGCTGTTTTTGTTATTTTTTCATAGTATCTTTTTACCATATCCAAAAGTGGTTAGGAGGAAAGATCTCTGTTATTCAGCATCTAAATTAAAGCCTGATAAATCTGATTGTTCTGAAGTGTTCTCCTTTAGTCAGCTGAAGTGATCTCCAGCAAAAATGAGGAAGATAATTATTCTTGTCCTTATGAATCAAGTGGAATGAAAGACAAGTGTGAAATTCATATTTATTATTTCATTATGCCTATACTTTATGCAACCTCTTTATTCCCATATTTGAGGGCACATTCTAGGTTGCCACTTGTGGTGCTTTTAGGAAAAGGTACATAAAAACTAGTCAGACCACTTTTGCAGGAAAGCCTTTGGGCAAATAATGCACTCTTCCCCTCATTTTAATAGCAGTAATAATGAGAATAGTTACTACTAATAATAATGATTTGGAGGAACTCTCCAGCAGAAACACCCAGTGTAAGAAACAGAGGATGCCACATTCACTTTAAGGATTAATCAAATAAATCTGTTGAAAGTTGGTAGAAATTTGACTTAGAGATCTCAAAAACACCCAGCACTTTTTATCAGTGATAATGTTTTCCCAAAAGCTGAATGACAGTCTGAATAGGTTGCAGATTTATGTACAGCTAATCTAGCTGTGTAATAAATGTCTGCGCTCAAAAGTTGGATATTAAATAGGGAAGGAATCCAAATGACATAGAAAAAAAGTCCATATCAAAGAGGATGGCACAAGGTTTCCCACCAGTTCACTGCTTTCACCCCAATTTCAGAAGGAAACAAGGTTTCTGCAATCAGGCTGTCTGTCAGCCTGTCAGTCCACCTCTAATAATTTTCCAACCCATTAGCGACTTTCTGGACAAACTTGAAAAGAGCAATAGAAGTCTCAAAGATATACAGTTCCTACAAGTTTCATTAAAATGAACAGCTGGATAGAGAAGAACCCTGATTAGTGCCTGATTAGGGCAGAGGGGAGGGGAGGCAGACTGCCTGTGCTAGCTCTGCTGCCCATCCCCAGCCTCCTGCCTGGGCACCTCAGTCTGGCCTCAGCCCCAGCTCCAGGGGTCATGCTCCCCCCAGGTCTGCCTCCTGGCTGGTGGGCAGCAATGAAAGGAGGTAGCTGCAAAGGGGTAGGAAGGCAGGTTTCAGCTTCTTGTTTCCCTCTCCGATTCAACTGCTCATAAAAGTTGCTGTTCCTGCAGTCACAAGGTTTGCTCTTCTTCCCTGGAGGGGAAAGAGAGGGGATATGAGGCCAATCCACTTGCCTTTGGAAACACCTGTGCAAAACTTGTCTATTTTCTTCCAGTATCATTTGGTTAAATTCATTCATTGAATCTCAGCTTCATTACAGAGTAGCTTCAGTCAAACAGAAATAACATTATTCAGTGAATGAAATGGATTCAACTAAAAATCTCCCTTAGTTCTTCTTTTGGTTCTCAATATTTCAATTGGAAGTCCATAAAACAAGGTTTTCCCATTGTCTTTTCAAAGTCACCAGAAAAAACAGCCAACATGTCCAAAGGAGACATGCAGCAGAGAGCTAGGGAAATTCTATTAAAGGGTTCATTAATATTTGTTATATAAAAATATTTTCTTGTGGAGCACAGTTCTGAAGAATGATGAGAACATTTAGGTGTCTTCATTAACACATGCAAAGGGCAGTAGGTAAGTTCCTCACCATAGTGGGTTTTATTAAGAAGTGGAAGAGAATTGAAACTTTTTTTTCAGAAGACAGTTATTCAATATGTCTTATGCTAACAGTTTGCTGTTCCAGAGGAAGTCTTTGGAGAGAACAATGGAGGCAAAAAGACCACCAGCAGAGGTACCAGCAGCAACAGGCTCCTTACGTCTAGCTGACAGTTTTGGCAAAGCAGAAGACCAACTGGGGTTAGATGTCATCAACTATTTATGGGGATTTGCGTATTTATTTATTTCATTTTTGCATTTCGAGGGGAGAGAGCAGTGCTTCTCTATTGACTGCAGGATGCACTTTCGAAAAAGTCGAGGCAAATTTCAATACACACAACCCAGGCTAACAATTAGCAGGAGCTGCATGCATAAATTCTTATCCTCATTCCCCATTCAGATTCTGCTCCCTTCCCACAAGAAATATGATTGCTGAGAGGTAAGCATTTTCTTTCCAGGGAAGAGAAAATAAATCGCCTGACCTACCAGTTGACTGGCATTGCTTGACCTCTCATTGACCTCTCTGCAATTGCATACCCACTGCTTAGAAACACAAAGCCACCTTTCAAAATAGGCCCACTGTGCTTGGGGAAGGGGATAGGGAAGGGAAGCGCTACCTGTTCGGTTTTAACGTTTTAATAACTTGACAAAACATGCAGAGAGGAGAGACAAAGTTCTGGGAATGCCTTGGGCTAAGTTTTCTCTCCATTGCCAACATCCTTTTTATTGTTCTTCCATGAATTTTTCATCTGCTATTCCAAAAATGAGATCAAACCCAAGGAAACAGGAGACTCCTTTAGTTGTTGCCCATTCAATCACTTTCAGAAAGTACAGGGAAAACTCTTAAGATCAGTACTTAACATTTTTCATAATGAAGTTTGAAAAATCAGATGCCTTTAGAAAACATCTGGGCAGGTAGGCCACACGGACCAAGCTCTTCAGACAGCAAAAGACAAATTCCTTTGGACCTCCTTTGATCACCAGAGCTCCGTCAGGATGAATTTAGTTCACTGGATCTTGATGCTCCTTCTCCTCTCTTCCATTAGTAATAGACTGCTGCTCTCCAGTTACCTGGTTTTGAACACCTTTTCCAGTGAAGGCAATATGAAGAGATATGGTCTCTCAGTACCTCTGACATGTTCCCACACCTTTGCTGTTCATACTCCATGGGCCCTCTTTCGGGGAGATGGGGACCAAGTCAGACAAACCCGTGGGGTGTACAGATGCCCAGGGAATAGTTTTTTATAGCAACAGCAACTACATTAAAGCACTTGAACTTTCTTCCTACTCATTGAACCTTAAGGTTTCAGATATCACAGAGACTCTGGACAGGCAAATGCTGTTTTCTGTATGGCAATCTCTGCCCTGCTCTCATCAAAACCAGTTGTATGTTGAGGGGAATTCTTTGCCATGCTGCCATAGGTTTGGAGTTTGCCCACTGATATGAGTGAACTTGCTCCTCGGGAACAGCAGAGCAACCGCAAAACGACCGGTTCCTTATCCCGTTGGATTTAGACCACTGCTAGGACCACGTCTCTCTGCAGTGGTGGCTGTCATTTGTGGCACGGCATCAAGGTTGCAAGGCATTGCAAGTAGCATTGCCAAATATGCTGGAACAGGTATGAGATGCTTTTTATGCTGAATCCTGCTTCATCTTCTCTCACCTGCTCCCAGAACCTAAATTCCTGTGTACTCAGGACACAGGATAACTATTTTCATCACATGCAAATGTTCACTTGCAATGCTAAAAAGAAGGCAGGGAGGAGAAATATTAAAGGTACTAAAAAGGATATAACTAGGAGTAAAGGGAGTAAAACCACAAAAAATGAGATGTAACACTGAAAAATCAGGGGAAAAGCTTCCCAGTGGTGAGATCTAACAGGCAAGGAATGACTCTCAAAGGCAAAGGGTAGAAGCCATATCACTTGAGACATTCAAAAGAAGATGCAACACAATAGCAATAAATAGGCAGCTGAGAATAAGACTCACCGGCTAGGGGAGGGGTGGGCTCGGGTGACCAGGTAGATATATGCTACCTTTAGGGTCCCTGGTCCACCTGTATTTTGCTTTTAAAAAAAACTCATGTTACATGCAAGTGCCCCCTACTGTAGCCTGAGTCTTTGCAGGAGGGAGAGTTTGTGTAACTTTATATCTTCTATTTCATTACCATTGGTTCTTATTTAAATGCTGCATTGTTCCATCTGCCTAGTAGCTATGCTATGTGTGACAGACTAATAAACACAAAATAATACAAGAATGGGTATTTTATGTGGTATCTTCCTCCCTCAAAATCTTGCAGATGTTTGGGTCCCTGTGATATTTCTTGGAGGATGGAGTTTGCAACTGCTATAATTAAGCAATACAGTACCATTAAGTCACTCGAGAGGAAATTAGGAACTAAAGTAGTGCTGTGTGCCAAGGAAGACAAAATTGTGAGCTGAGATCTTTATTCAGTGCGTGAAAGCCTGCTTTTTTCTAGTTCACTTTAAAAGAGGTGTTATTCCTGTTATACACCATCAAAAGATGTAAAAAGCGAATTAAATCCGTATTCAATGTGTATTTTATATGTAAATTGGGATCTTAAATTGTGGGAAAAATATGTTTTTGTCAACCGTGCTTTCTGTTTTGGTAGTACTGTATTAGTTTTTAATGGGCAGGAGAAATGTGCCGGTTTGGAGGCTTTCCAGGGGTTTGGCAGTATTCCACTGCGTCAGCACTGAGTAAAAAATATGTTATTCCTTCTTGTTACAAGAAGAACTGGGTAAAGGTAATGTCACTTCTCTGAGCCATCCTGGCAGAACTCCATCTACAGGGAGGCAGTCAGACCAAAACAATCACAGTGTGAGACATGGAAATGCTAGGATATGGTAGGATATGAACTCCCAGTAACCTGTCTGGGACAGTGATACTCACACTGCTTATGCACATCGCCTTCCATGGCAAATAGCCCAACGGGGTCCAGGGCGTTGTATCTAATGGAGGAGACAACTGTCTCCCAGACAACACCAGAGGATTAGAGCTTGGATAATCCGCTGTCACAAGAGCCTTATATCAGAGGACCTGCTAGTTCACATGGAGATTTACAAAAGAGAGGACAGCTTTTCTGATTGCTTTCTTCGATGCAAATTTTAAGACACGCAAGGTGGCTCATCTTCGTACAGCTCTGTTTGGGCACTTGCCTCTGCTTCCTACAAGCAGATCTGCATCTCTGCTAGGTGAACATCTTTTCAGTTATCCACTACCTGCAGCCCCACAAGGACTTTTGTTTTGCCTTTGACAGCCTCTAGACAACTTCTCAACTGGATCCTTGACTTTGAAGCTGTGAGTATCTCTCAAAGAACCACAACATTTGCCTAACTCCAAGGTCTTCACAGACCCTGAACTTGTCAAAAAGTATTGTCCTTCCTCCTCCCTTTTCAGGTGACGTGCTTTTACTCAGCCACATATAGAAACACCAGCAAGATATTGATGTACTTTTCAATTTAGATCTTGGACTGATCTTTCTGCCTCTAAACTGCCACTTCAACAAATTGCTCTACTCACTGGTCTTGACACACATCTCCCCCTATCTTGTGCTAGGCTAGAGTTTGTCAGCTTTCATAGATGTGGTTAGCTATTTTTCCTCTGGTTTCCAGGCCCACACTCTTCATTCCTCTCCACTTACCTACCTTGACTAAGATTTACATAAGCAGAAGCTCTGTTTGCAGACAAGAGAATAAATAATTCCACCAAATCTAAGTGATCCCAAAGCCTTGCTATACTCTCACAAGGCCACTCATGAATGTGCCAAAGGAAGCCAACAAGGTGCCACCTCCCTCTCACACCACTCCTGAGGTCAGATTTCAAGCTTAGTCGTTATGGAGTGAGCTATTAACTGCATTGCAGCAGCAACTTCCAGCCACCATGAACATCATCCTATTGTGTATGCCGCTGTGCAAAAAAGTAAGGTAAGAGAGAGCCCTCTTCTGCAGGGCTTGGCAATCTAAATAGATAAAACAGATTAAGAGATATGGAAAAGGAATTTTATACAGTGGCTGGACCCACAAGCATTTAGAGTAACCAGTTAAAGTTTATCCTGCCCTGTTTTCCTTCGGTGGGAGGCAGCACTGCCTTTTTGGTGTGCTATATTGGCATAACACCACACTCGATCATCCTAATTATGCCACTTTTGTGGTTAGAAAAGTAAGGCAAGGCTTCAGAGGGGGAAGGTGAGGACCTGAACCTGTCCCCAGGAAAGGAAGAGGAAAGGCAGTCCTGCAGGCTTACTCTGCAGTCCTCCAGATGCTGTTCATCGTACCCTAGAAGATGCTGCCCTTGTGCAGAGGTGCACAGCCCCCTCTGTGGTCTTTGGAGGTGCCAGGGGATGAGCTCAGCTCAGACCTGTGGCTCTTCACTGGCTTTGCAGAAGGACAAGTCTCACCCTGTGTGACTTGACAGCAGGTCTGTGGCAGTGCCAGAAATGAGTCTTTTCCCAGCCCCCACCTCCTAGTAGGACACGTCTTTGTGGGTTTATATAGGGTATTCCAGGATATTAAATATCCCATTATTTGGCAAAGTCAAATTAATCATGCCAGTTATTGGAATGCCAGACACTGCTCAAAGAGAATCATTTTTGTCTCTTACAAAGTGTCTACATAATGGGGAAAAAAAATCCTGTTTGTCAGCTGCTTCCTTGATTATGTTCAATAAGAGTATGCAGGGCTGGTTTTATTTTCACTTGGCAATTTCTGTGTTGCTATGACTTCACTAATCTCCAGTCCATAAATCATTTGAGTAAACAACACACCAACAAGCTCAAATCCAGAGGAAATTTCTCCAAGGCAAGATTTTTTTCATCTTTCTGTTTTAAAGGGAGAACTCAGGAGATTCCTCCTACATGGGATGTCACCATGAGAAAAAATCTCCTGATATTCCCAAGGTTTAGCTTTAAAGTATATCATTAAGTGCAGGTATTAAAGTAAATAGAGAATAGCACAGTATGGTCAGCTGAATTTTTTTCTCTCTCTGAGTTCTGCTCCCTCTTGACCCTTACATGAGGATCCTTCTGTTGACTAGAGGGTCTCTGCTTCTCCTCCCACTTCAAAACCCTTCCTCCTAGCAACAGAAAAACTATCGATGTGTGGAGGCTTTCAAGGCAGCCCATAGCTGTGCTCCCTTGACTGTCAAAAGGGGTTGGTCTCACAGCTACAAATCAAATGTCATTTTATTTAATAATGTATTTTGTAGCGGTCTGTATCTCGTCTGAGTTGTTTAGTTGCACATCTATCCTTTGAGTTTTCTCTGTAGCTGCAATCCAGCACAAATAACCCTGGGATAGGGGGAATGTGCATCAGCTTTATAACACAACTTAAAATATAATCCCACAGGGAAAAACACTTTATAGGAATCAGAGGCAGAAAAAACAACATGCAGAGTGGCACTTAGGTGAACAGGTAGTCAGCTGGTCTAAGTCTCTGCTGCCTTGTATCTTGCTATTAATACAGTGCAGTATGAGTTCAAAATGTAAGGAAAACAATAAAAGACCCAGAAAGTCGTACTCACACCATCACCTACTTTGTGCAAACATTAGTAGCCACACAGTGTGAAAAACAAAACCAAAATGTGTACTCACAGTTTTGCTTATGAGGGGGGCTACATAAAAAGATAAGTTGTGGACTATAATCAGAATATTAAAAATCCGTTCTTCAGGCTGTGAATGAAGATTTTATGTGCCAGCCTTTGAGAAATCGTCATCTGGACAGGCTAATGGTGCCATGGACTGCCTAGAGAAGGATGGCATGGGTGCCTTGTCATCATCATCTGCTGGGTCAATTGTGTAGTCCTTCTTTATAACTAAAGTATTTTCTTAATAGTTGACAGGCAAATTGACAGGTGAATGACCTGATGTGCAGGGGATCCATGCCTAGGCATGAGTTAGATATCTTGTGTGACGACAGCAAGAAGCTTGATTCCCTTGGCCCATCTGTAAAATGGTGCTATTATTTTTCTCATAGTCAGTAATGAAGAAGCCTGAGGAGTTCTTACTTTTATTCTCAGTCCTGTCAGTAGAAAAGTATCTTTTTGTTATCATGATGTCAAGCATGGTGTTTTTTTCTGACCATCAGCTTTCCTAATTCTCTTCCATTAAAGAATCTATCCAGAATTTTCCAGCATGTTATGATTTTTCCTAGCTGTTTGCTGCCTCTTTGATGCCACAGGAGACAGACACTGAGACAATATTTGAGAGGCTTTGTTTTTTTCCTCATCTGCTTGCATGCGTGGCTCAATTTTCCCCATTCTCTGGCTCTTGGCTCTCTTCAACATTGCTCCAGGCTCAGCACTCACAGGAGCCATAGAGACTTTCTGGCCTGTCAGTTTTTGAGAGCGTTTGTTCAGATGTATCCTTGGGAGAGTCTTCACTTCACTCAATAACGTCAAGAAATCCCAAGTATGGAGCAATTTAAAGGATGGTAAGAGTGTGGAGACCTGCATCACAGAAGTCCTGGCACAGAAAAGGAAGCCCCAAGACACAAATCTCTTTTCTGTTCCTGTTAGGTGTATTTCCCCTTTGCTTCCACTTTCCTTCTTTCACGTGAGATGATCTGCCAGAAAATATTTCTTCAACTATCTTTAAATGTTCATCTTCTTTTTGACTACCCCAAAGGCAAACTCAGTCCCTGTTTTATTATCGCATTTTTTTACCACAAAGCCAGTGTAGAGCCATCTCCAAATAAAAGCACTGCTTTTTCACCCAAAGTTGATGAAGTGCTTTACAAAGGTGAGCAGGCAGTGAGGGTCCCATCTGCCCAGCGACGTTAAATGACCTGCCTGAGGCCACACAATGGGATGTAGTAGCACTCATATTCAACCTGTGTCTCCTCATCTCTGCCCCACCAGGAAGCATTATGAACTCTGTATATAACATAAGCACAAACAGGAGCTCTAGCTAGGAAAGTGTCCCTTCCCTGGGCTGATCACTTCAGAAAGTCCCCTAGAAAAAAAAATCCAAAGGTTCTTCAGGAAGAAGTTCTCTCTAACAATCTGTCCAGAGTGAGCTGTTCATTCTGATTTTTAGAAAGATATTACATTGATTTTCTCCCCCCCTCTTCATGCTATCATTCTGTTTCTCTGAAGACATGTCAGTATCATCACCTGCTTTCTGTATGGGGAGTCTTTGTTTGTGGGTACCTTATGCAACTACGCTATGCTATGTGCATCAGTACAGCAAAAAGAGAAATTAAGATATCAATGAAAATGTCAAATGTTATAAATTCTTTCTGATATTGTCTCCCTTTACCTTTGAGAAGTTCACCTGTGTACTCCTCGTCCTCTGTTCACCTGCCTCTCTCAATCCTCTGTCTCCCTTCCACAAAAACTTCATAATAAAAACCAGCTTAAAATAAAAAGAAAATAAAAAATAAAATTAAAACAATAAATAAAATTAAAATAATAATTCCAAAAAGGTCAAACATATAAAATTACTTATTTTTGCAATGAGTGGGATGTGGTTCTTCTTCCAAAAGTTTGGAATGGAATTTTACTGCACTGAAAATTGTTGAGCATCACAAAAACTATTCATAAAACATATACATATCCATTGGATTAAATTATTTTTAAGTTAAAATATGTGTGTGTGTGTTTATGGTATCTTAAAAACCAACCAACCAAACCACCCCAAATGAAGATATTCCATTTTAATATTTACTTTACAAACGGAAACTAGAGAAAATCAAAATTTGTTTAAATGCAGTTTTACAGCAGAAGTTTGTAGCATAAAACCTTAATGAAAAATACATCTTTCTGGTCAATCAGTTGATTAGTGTGACTGACAACAGTCTGCAGAGGTGAAAGGGTTTGTATGTGTGTACAACTGAGTCTAAAAACGTATTGCTGCTCATCACTTATATTGTCATTTGTAGCTTATTTGTGCTCCTCTTTTATCTACACCTGCTTGGAGTATGCAAGGATTGAATGCAGTCACATGTTCCCAAGAAGAAGACACCTGGTTGGAGTAGCTCGTGCACTGAGACCCAGAACCTACCACTACCAAGCAGCTTGTAGCTACTACCAGCTCCTACAGTGATGAGTACTTACTTTGCAATCAGTGGAGCCACCCAGAATAAGGTGCCAAGGGATGGTGGAGGTGGTGGCCCCCACAACTTCAGCAGCCACAGCCTCCACTGTTTGCTGGTGCTGAGACCTCCATCTGGGCTCGGGGACAAGGAAGGACACCCAGGCAGCCAGGGCAGGGAGAGGGGGCAGACAAAAGCTGGAACCCCATCCCAGTGCCCAGGAGCAGGTCCCCAGACAGGGAAAAGGAGGGGCAATGGAGGGTAAAAAATAAAGTGTTGCATTGGACAATTAATTTCCAGTTTTTAAAGTAAAGCAAATGTCTTATAATCACCAGCTAATTTAGATATTTGTACAGTTGATTGAAAATATGCAAAGAAAGCAGCATTATTTTAAATTATTATAAAATGTTTGGAATTTATTAGAGTTGACTATGCAAAAGAGATAATTAAGGATTCTAAATATAATTAATGTGCTGAGTTATAAAAAGCACTGCTTAAGTTAGGGGTTTTCCAGCAGTTAGCAAGATGGTTGACACTGTAATGATAACATTACATTTAAAGATGTTTGCAGTTCACATAAATATGCATTGAAAAATAATTTCACAGTGGATGCATAAAGAATATACCTCCATCTTCATTTTAGAACCCTTATATATGAGCAGGCATAGGGGAAAGGTGAGGCTATGGTAAAGAAGAAGGTCCAGACTGCTGTGTGACATGGATTTCCTTGTCTTCTGCATGTGCAGGATCCCTACTTGAGAAAGCAAGGCAAGGCAAGGTGTTAATTTCTGGGTATGTTAAATGTTGTTTTTTCAAATAAAGTTGATGCGCAAACAGTGCAAAGGAAGGAAAGAAGAGGTTTTTTTAAAAAAATGAAGACAGATATTTTTTTTTAAACTATTTAGAAATTTTTATAATCTAATGACTGGGGGGGACAGCTTTTTCACTTTGATTCTCCTGAGAGAATGACGGTTTTCGATCGCTCGAGGTTTACAGCTCTAGAGGCAGGGAGGCATTCTTTAGCAAGAGAGGGTCCAATTTAACAGTATGTATTGGGTCAAACACAGTACATCCTAGCACGACAGCAAAAGTCATCCAGCAAAGAGGTGAGTGTTGTTTGGTTCTGCATATGCTCTGTACCCACCACCATAAGCAGTGTTTGGTTTTCAGACCCTTTGCCAGATTTACCTGTGCGTCCAAGCCCCAGCATACCCACAGCAGAAAGCTGAAGCACTGGGATGGGGAGGAGGTGGTGCTCTGGGAAGGCTCAGCTTGTGCAGCAGTTCAGCTGCCAAGTCCCTTTGCGGAGCCGATGCCAGGATGTGCTGGAGCAAGCCCAGGACAAGCGGGTGCTGTGGGTCACTCGCACCCAGGGAATCGGCTTGAGGAGTGGTCCAGGAGTCTGTTAAATGCTCAGAGGGGACAGTTGTCTGCACAGCACGACAGACTGTATCAAACCATTGTAGCAGCCAGGCACCAGTCAGTACGGATCTTCTGGAAGGCTGTGAAGCTGAGCTGAGGGACTGCTATGGATTTAAACAGCTTTGGGTTGGGCTTCCATGTCAGCTGCTGGCAAAACGAACACTTAAAAAACAATCTTAAAAATGCCCAAAGAATTGCAATCATGAAAATCGTATAGAAAAGCCAAACTTCTGTGGCTAGGAGCCTGAGATTTAGCATGAAGAGACTTCAGCACTCAGGTGCCTAACTCAAGAGGTTATAGCTGCCTGAATCTCTGTGCCACCATTTAAACTGCCACTTGACATCTAAGGCTATCAAAACATAGAGTCTGCCATCAGGTACAATGAGACGTGATACTTCACCCATCAGGAGGACTAGGCTTGCCAGATTTCCCCTGCTCTGTGCTATTTGGTCCTTGTCCTCACCAATCCTCAGGAAAAGTAAATTCAGACTGTGCAAGGGAAAGCAAAGTGCAGATGGTGAGCTAGAGTCTGTAGAAGGAAATCCATTCTTCTCTGAAGGAAAAATACTAGTATTGCAAATAATGTTTCTGCAAATCAGGTCAGGTAGATAAAACAAAAATCTTATTTCTGGGCAGACCAGGACTGAGTTCCTTTGGGTTTTTTGTTTCAGTTTTAAGAACCTTGCTGGATCCTTGCCACTGCCTGGCTGGCTGCTGCACTTAGAGAGACTCCCTCACATTTGAGATAACCACTTAGCCTCCTGGAGAACAAGAGCAGTCAGGGCGAGACTTGTGTAACCTCAACAAACTGAAATCAATCCCTCCTGTAATGGCTTTCCCAACTCTTTCCTTTTGTTTTCCTCCAAGACATGGAACATGTCTAAAACCAGCTAAAGAGGATTTGATACACAGTTCCCTTCCATAGGCATTTCATTATACTTTTAAAACTAGAATTTGCAGTTGCTTTTTGAAAGCCAGATTTCCTTTTCTTCAGTGCTTTAAATATGAATTTGAAACTGTAACTTTGCACAGGCTTTAAATGAATTGTAGAGTCCTCGATGCTCTGTGTTCAGTTTGGATGAACACATTCTAAGGTAATGAGGACAGAAATTTCTTTAAGTTGATGTTTTCCACAGACATCTGAGATTTACATACAACTGCAAGCCATTTATTGCATAGACCTTCATCGATGATAGCAGTATTCAGTGCCTACCGTCTGCTGTCAAGCGCTGTTACTCCGCTCCCTGCTGTAGAGTATCTTGATTTTGCAGGGGCATAATGACATGCAGAACAGAAGAACATCTGACACCCCAAAATGACTTGAATGCTGCAGGTATTTTTCACTAAGCTATGCAAACACCCCCCCTCCCCACCTGCCCAAGATCCTAGGGAAAAATATTTGCTGAGCTGTGAGCAAATATAGAGCTGAGGCTGGAGAACTCAGTTGCACCTACCTGCTCCAGATGTCATTTCCCCCTCATTGCAAACAGGCTCTTAAGTGGAGACTATGCTTACCTGTCTGTCTGCATAGTAGGATACTCACTAAATTAAAACACATCCCTGAACGATTGCTGCTGCAATGGAGAATACTGTGGAAAGAAGGAAGATAAAACTCCCAGATATATATTGCCTGGTTTTAGGGCTTTAATGGGAAAGAAGAGACTTCCTGAGGGGTTCATGATACTCAGCCTATTCTCCAGTTGCAGTCTCATTCTTATTTAGGGTCCTAGTATTTGTCAGAGAACATTCTTTTTCCAGATAGAGTCTCTCCTCTAAAATATAATGGCATTATCTTTTTGTGAATAAAACACAGAGATCTGAGGGGTGGCCACAGATCTCAAAACATCACCTTTGAGATGGGTCCTCAGCCACCCAGGGGAGCAATGAGCCGTGCTGAAGCCCACAGCTGAAGAGCCAGAGTGGGAGGACAGCACAGCAAGCAGCTGCCAGTTCTGAGCAGGGCCTCCTTTCACCTTGCTAGGTCCCCAGGACCCACGAGCAACTTGAAGGCCCCGCTAACCTGTGCGCTCTTGCATCAGCAGAAGACCACTGTCCCACTCTGCTCTTCAGAAGTGGACTTCTCTGGGCACAGAGTCCTGCTGCTGCTGACACGCTCTGCTCGGTGGCTGTCACCACTGCATGGGCAACTCCAGCCACTCTCCTGGGGGAAGAAGAGACCTGAAAATGCAAACCTCAAACTTCATGTTCTTTTGCCCACAAGAGCAAGGAGGAGCATCTGCACCAAGGGGAGAGCAAATGGGCACTGGCAGGACCTGGCCAGCCACCCACATACACACACGCTTGACTGCCATGCTTTCCCAGGTCACTAGCTGGTGTTCCTGCAGCATTCCTACAACAATGGGGGGTCCGAGCACAGGCAGGTTTTCTGTACTCCTCTGGCTTTGCTTTCCATCCTAATCTCAGCTACAGTATTACCTGTTTCCTCTCTTATGTCTGATCAGACTAAAAATAACCCATTAGAAAATCACTATGACTCCAATCAGAACCAAAATAGATTATTGTACTTCTCTGGAGCAGCTGTTCCCCTCCACCTGTGAACCCCAACGACAGCATAAGCATGATCCACCAGACCGAAATGAAAACCTTAGGAGGTGGGAGGGGAGCTGCCATGAAACCCAATGCCATCAAAGAAAGGATGTGACAGCAGGTCACACAGACATATCTGCACTTTGGTTAGGGTCTGGGGTAGCTGAGTTTTGAAATTGTATGTGTCCTGGGGGGCTTCTAAACCTGCCCAGCTCCATCCTTGGTAGGTTTCAGAAATATGCCTCTGGCTTCCTAATTAAGAGGGAAGCCACAAGCAAGGTAGAGTCAACCTCTTGGAAGAAGCTTCCCTCCTCTGCGGTTGTTTCTGTCAAAAGGAATGATTAAGATGACTATAAATTATATTAATGTTGTCCTTAAAAAGTCATAAGGAAATCTGTTTTAAGCCAGGCTGCTTAAATTCAGAAACATGGAATTCAGAGACATGCCTCTTTGTTTCCCAAACAGCCATTTGCTGCAGACAAACAGAAAGCAAAAGGAAATATATAGCGTGGGATGGCAACTGAAAGAGTGGGAGGGAAATGCTACTGGAGCAGCACAGCCAGGGCTATCCCACAGCTCCATCTCTGGAGTGTGCCAGGCGGCAGCGTGTGACCCTCGGATTTGTCATTGTTACGAAGCTGGTGAGGTTCGGGAGAGGCGCAACAAAATATTCAGTTTAGAAATTATCTATTTCCCATATCATATTAGCTGTATTTCCCTTCTGTCATTGCCATTTACAAGGATATTGACATATAAACCGATGTTTGTTTTGTTGAGCTCATTTTCTCTTCCTCTCTATTTCCCCTCTGAAATCATGAGGTGAACTATTTGGAGAAACAATATATTTGATAAATATACTCCTTTTTCCTTTTCACAAATTATCTGGGAACAGATATTGATTTTTTATTACTTTGTTCATTATCTAAAGTATTTGTCAAATTGTTTACAATAATACTCCAAACCAGGCATTGCTACCAAGCGGCCTGTCACAGCTATCGTTAACAATGTGACTTAGTGATTTACTTTCTGGAGCTGACTCTTGAATAATTCTTCATGTCATTTCCAAATCCCAAAGACACTGTTAATTTGCTTTGCAGGAGCATCTTCTGTTCCCTGCCTCAGGATGACACTGTGCTAGGTGCTGCATAAACACAGATGAAAAAAAAATCTTATTCCAACACACAGTCTGAGTCTAGAGACAGCTGGGTATCACCAGAAAAGCTTGAGCCCAGAAAAAGGCTGTATCGGTGAGTATGATGGACGCCAGTTTAGCATGCGAGCAGTCAAACGATTGTCAAATATTTTGTAGGCATCATAGTAAAGACTATCTCTAAGCAGAGACTAGAAAAAACAATGAGGTATTTTACATAAATATCTAAATCGTTTTGGTTTATTAATTTATCTGATAGTAATGGTCCCCTATATTATTTAATATTGCTTGATTTCTTCCCAGACCTCACAGGTTAGCTGCATGAACAGCTCTGGTATGAAAACAACTAGAAAAAGAGTATTTGTAGAGATATTTGTGATCGCTATTACCATTTCTTGTAATTTCTCAGTTTCTGAGAGTAGAAGAGTTCACAAACACTATCAGAGCAAATATAAGAAAAGATACTTCCTCAACCTTTAGTTTAAAAGACAATTTCCTAAATTCAATCAGGAAATATTCTCGTTTTAATCGTAGCTTTCCTGCCTGAAAAGGGAAGAGTCTGCATAAAGTTACAGAGAAAAGACTCCATGCATGAAGAATTTTCCCCATAATTTTCTGCAAGGAGCTCACAGCTCTTTAAAACTAATAATTACCATTTCAATATATAAAATAAAGCTTCAGCAGAATCAGGCCAGAGCATATCATATGTGACTGCTGGGATTATATAATGGGAAAGTTCTCATTGATTTTTATAAAGCTTTGGATCCCAGAGATTTTTAAATTAGGCATGGAGGCTGACCCAGTTTGGGTGGAAAAAGCTTACAGAGTCCCAAGGAAGAGCACAGCCCAGGGAGAAGTCTCAGGAGGTACAGTTATTTTTAACCTTTCAGACCTGCGTGACAAAGAATGAATTCTGAAAACTATGGGTAGACAAGAGGTATTTAGTTTTGAAATTTTAGAATCCTCTACCCCACTCCCCTAGATCTTGACCCTGGTAGAAAACTTGCGCAGCAGACTTTTTTTTTCAGATTAAGAAAAAATTTTGGAGTAGAGTGAAGCTGCCATTTCACTCATCCCTCCACAAGTGTGTGAGGCAAAAGCAAAACACTTTCTAGGATATGATCCAACTAAAGAATAGAATATGCAAAGCCAGAATACCAAGACAGAAAGGGTTTTCATTTTAGCTGGAATCAAGAAAGTTTAATTTCTAACCAAACATGGCATTCACAAACTATTGAAATGAAAAGATGCATTTACCCTCAGAATTAACATTTGAAAACTGCTCTAAAAAATGCTGCACTTTTCCAGCGATTAAGTGTAGGTCATTAGACGATTCAAACAAAATTTGATCTGGACAAGTATTCTGCTAAAATTGTAACTGAATTTTCTTCCAACTCACTGCAGGTTTAAACCCTTCTTATAAATGTGATGGGACCATTAGCTGAGTAGATTTTATTATACATTCTGGGCAGCATTTCAGACACAAAATTGTTTATTTGTAGTGGAGTAATATTAAACAGACTTTTGTGTTTCAGATCAGGTGGTGATGCTTGCATTGGTACCTAAACTTAGCATACCAGTGCATATATTTTTAGATGCTCTGAAATGGGAAGAGGATTGAGTACACATTATTTTGACAATCTAGTTATATAGTACTTGCCATTTATGGTTTGAAATCCTCACTACTATTTCAGCCTCATTATACCATACAAAATTTTGGGCTAGACTAGGGCTTTAACACACTGCCTTTCCCTGATTCCTAAGGAAATGTAACAATGGAAGAGGCAGAATAAGGGTCTCATTTCCAAAGACCCCTTTAAAATCCTGGGCACAAATAGATGAGGAGCAGTCAGTGAGGCAAGGGAGCCCAAGCTGGTTTAGGACTCGTTGGTCTATGGCTTCTGTGGCATCTCACACAGGCATTTTAAAACTGCTTTATTAGCCAGTGTCGAAATTTTACAGCATGGGACTCTGAAGGAGCTCATGAATCTGGTGGCGTGGCCAGCGAGAGACAGGAGAACACCTGGAAGTGTAGCTCACCCATCTTGCTCCACACCATGCTTTCTGTGGTGGGACTCTCCCCAAGGGACCCCAGTGCACACAGGGCAGGCAGCTCTCACCCCACGCCTGCTGCTGGTGGAAACCACAAGGTTCCAGCCCCAACTGGGGGGTGCAGCAGCAGCTCCACAACGGGTAGCTTTGGGCAGTCATGTCTGGGTTAGCTCCTGCTGCTGCTGTCTCTTATTCTTGCTGTTCACCGTGCCTGTCGGGTGTCCCAGGACAACACTGCCTGGGACTGAGCTGGGAATGGCTCAGGGGATTTACCTGGTTGGTTTGGGTTTTTTTAATGTTTCCTTCTTTTTCTGCTTAAGCCAGATCAGATTCCTGTTTGTGTCCAAGTCTTGGTGCAAATGCAAAGGCAATACACTGCGGTACTGGAAGAAGGTGGCAATGCCTTAAGCTGGTATTGCCAGTGAGGACACGGGCAATTTCTCTGTGGATGGAAGATGGAAGTCACTGGCCTCACAGCCATATTTGTTAACAGAGCTGAATGTTTCTCTTCCATTGCAAGTTGGCTTTGTTTGAGTCCTCCTTCCCATTTTTAGTGGAATAAAAGAAATTCTAAGTCAGTGCCTTAGAAATTAAAACATTTTTTTGACATAATAATCTTCCCTAGCTCTTACAAACTTTTCCTTTTTTACCCACAAATTCCAGTGTTGATACCTTTGCCCAAAAGTCAGAAGTGTAATCCTGCCCTGTTGATCCTCAGGCATCTGCCATCAGAGAGACAACACTAAGCATACAACAGCAGAACAGAACTCGGACAAACTTCATTCTAAGGTGAGAAAGAGGCAGATTTCATTGATCTACAGCGTGACATTCAGTTCCTGCACTGAATAGAAAAAAGGCATTTATAACCTATTAAAAACCCAAGGATGATTTTAGTTCTTTTTTTTTTTCTTCTTCTTCTTGGAGAAATCAGTCTTTCAGAATAGCCTGGGAGTTGAGAATAAAGAACTTTGCTGTGTTTATTTAGAGAACCTAACCCCTTGGAGCCAGCATTTTCACTAATGCATTTTACATTAGCGGGCGGCATCAGGAAATCCTGACTTTTGGTGCCAGGGGGGTAATTAATATCATATCATGTTTGCAAAATGGTTGTGTTTATGTGGGAATGAGGACTGAGCTCTAACTGGCAGGATTTGAAGTACTCAACTTTACTATGGAGCTTCAACAACTTGCTAGAGAGTGGGATGTTGAAATTAAAGTACTAGGTCTTGATGGTTTAGTAGAGCTACGGCTGCAGAAGAGAGCTGCAGTCTTTAGGGTTCTGTTCAGAAACCTTTAAGGAGAATCGGAAGTGTTTTTTCTTAAAAATGCCAGGGGGTTGTAGATAACATAGAAATGGTTGTTTTGCTCCTGTGGTCTCAGATGTTCCAGGAAATGACAAAATATGCATAATACAGTCATCATCCCCCAGTATATCCCCCCACACGGTGACACAGCCCTTTCCCTAGCACAGGCACTCTGCAGCTTGAGCCAGGACTCTCTCTCAGCTGAAAATGGTGGAAGGTTACCCTGAGCATCATTAGGTTCTCAGCATCAAAAAGAGAAAAAGCACCACCACCATCACCCCCAATAGCCTATTTAGTAGAGAACTTGGATTCTCATCTTCCCAAAAGCCACAGATTCTCAGCATCAATTGGGAAATTTGCACTGATGCTTAGAAATGTTGAAAATCACTCAGCAGTGTGAGACCCTCTGAACCATAACATCATAATTTTGTGTAAAACTAAAGGATGCTTTCTTAGGTTAAAAAGGAGTAAAAGTACAGCTGAACAGCAGCAGCACTTGATGTTCAAAATGAGTTTCACCTACTGGTTTCCCAGCATCCATTTCAGTGGGATGTGGCAGCTGTCAAGTTCTCTGCAAGACCATTTACTTACTCCCTCCCCATCAGATCCTTTGCTGGAAGTTCATGGGTCCCTCAGTGGTGGTAGGAATTAAAAGTAAAGGTGTAATCTTTGTTAGAGATAATGAATGTTTTGTACTATAATGAGCCAATATACTATTATGGATCTTGTGGTCAGCTCACTGTGTTCAATAAATACAATCAATACATGTTATTCCCCTCTGAGATCCACCCACCATCATCTCTCCATGCTTACCTCTTGCCAGTAGTCATTTGGGGATAATTATCCCCACCAAGAGCCTCCCTCTAATGTACCTCCTGTCTTTCCTCCTCCCATAAATTGGTCTGATATGCGCACTAAGATAACAAACTGGC
This sequence comes from Caprimulgus europaeus, assembly GCA_907165065.1. Next base: position 48,777,128 of record OU015525.1, on the reverse strand, counting down.
TGCCAATAGCCTGGACAGGCATATGCTCTGCTGGGTTAAAAACAGGATGGATGGTCAGGCCCAAAGAGCAGTGGTAAATGGAGTTAAATCCAGCTGTAGGCTGGTCACAAGTGGCATTTTGCAGGGCTCAGTGTTGGGGCCAGTTCTGTTTAACATCTTTATCAGTGATGTGGATGAAGGGATTGAGTGCACCCTCAGAAAATTCGCAGATTACACTAAGCTGGGTGGAAGTGTTGATTTGCTTGAGGGTAGGATGGCGCTACAGAGGGATCTGTACAAGCTGGATCAATGGGCTGCAACCAACTGTATGAGGTTCAACAAGGCCAAGTGCTAGGTCCTGCACTTGGGTCACAACAACCCCACGCAACATTACAGGCTCCTGGAAAGCTGCCCAGCAGAAAAGGACCCTGGTGGTGTTGGTTGACAGCCGGCTGAACATGAGCCAGCAGTGTGCACAGGTGGCCAAGGCCAATGGCAACCTGGCCTGTATCAGAAACAGTGTGGCTAGCAGGACCAGAGAAGTCATCCTTCCCCTGTACTGGGCACTGGTGAGGCCACACATTGAATACTGTGTTCAGTTTTGGGCCCCTCACTACAAGAAGGACATTGAGGCACTGGAGCATGTCCAGAGAAGGGCAATGAAGCTGGTGAAGGGGCTGGAGAACAAGCCTTATGAGGAGCGGCTGAGGTAACTGGGGTTGTTTAGTCTGGAAAAAGAGGAGGCTGAGGGGAGACCTTACCACTGTCTACAACTACCTGAAAGGAGGGTGTAATGAGGTGAGTATGTGTCTTTTCTCCCAGGTAACTAGTGATAGAACAAGAGGCCATGGCCTCACGTTGCACTACGGGAGGTACAGATTGGATGTCAGGAAAAATTTCTTCACTGAAAGAGTTATCAGGCACTGGAACGGGCTGCCCAGGGAGGTGGTTGAGACACCATCCCTGGAGGTATTTAAAAGATGGGTAGATGGGGTGCTTGGAGATATGATTTAGTAGTGGACAGGTATGGTTGAACTTGATGATCTTTTACAACCAGGTCTTTTACTTGAGGTCTTTTACAACCAGGAGATTCTATGAAATCTAGACTGTATCATTATTATTGCTGTTATTTTACTAGTTCCTTGCTCCTAAAACAGAGGTAGCAATCTAATAATTTCCTGTATGTATAGTAAAGTTTTATATACCTAGTGAATTCTTCCTCATCAGGTATTTGTGTAACTGATTATTCCTACCTAAATCTAGAAGCAGTGTCCTCAGCTTGAATACTCTTCAGCAACCCTGTCTATAGCTTTTGTTATCTGGGAAGTAATGGACCACCTCTTCCTTTTCTACTAGTATCTCTGAATAGGTACAGTTCATTTTGTGGCTTGCCTTGATTTTATTTCAAGGTGTTCTACTATTAAGATTAATTCTAACAATGAGAGCTTTCTGTGCACTTCCTCTTTTGTTCGAAAGCACTGATGAGCTCTTGATCCTCCACATTGGGATAATTTGTACATTTACCCATAGTATAATTTCTTTAAGGACTTGACAGCTCTCCTGAACTCCTTTTTCTTTAGACTTTTTTCCCTGTGACACATTTCCTCTTAATTCCCCGAGATTACAGATGTCTTCTTTGTGGAAGTCTGCTGTTTGTTAGGCTTCCTACAGAAAAGTGAACTCCTTGACAAATTTCAGCCAAATTTGTCAAATTTGAAACATCTCTCTGAGTTAAGACATTGCATTCCTACAAGAGTCATGAAACAATGCAACTAGGAAAGAGAAGAGATTTGATAAATACCGCAGTTCAGCAAAGGCTTGTGTTAGAGCTCAACTTGTTAGGCATCAGAGAATCCAACCGTAAATTTAGTCTTGATATCACAAAGCAAAAATGGGTAGCATTGGTTCTGCAGTTCAAAACATCATTTGCTCCTCTCCTTGCTTCCTTTTCTAAGAGTGAACTCTTACCACCTCACAATCTCTTACTTGAGCTGCCTCAAGTCCTGCACTGAGAGGTGATTCCTCTTCACTGGTGAGAATGAACACAGAAGACCTCTTCTATTTGTCTGCTTTGCCCAGGTCTTCTGTAACAAAACTCTCCTAGGAATCTGCCTGTATTCTGCTGCATCCCCCCCCAAGAAGTATTTGCACAGTCACCGTTCCCCATTACATCGACTCGGGCACTTCAGATGACGCTGCTTGGTGAGTCACAGAACAGCCTGGTGCATGTTAGGCAGATCCAATTTAAAGTCTATATAGTAAACTCTCACCACAATGACAGCATTTGCTCTCTTCCAATTTGTTATTGACAGATTCTCAATTGGTCAAACTTTCATACCTCAGAGAAGACATACTGCCCTATTCACTGACAAAGTTATCTTCTCTCTTCAGTTTGTTGCCCTTCCTGAAAAAAGTTCTGTATATGTTAAAGTCCTGTAAATAAATAAATAGAACCATGTTTCTGTTATGCCAATGCAGTCATAATTTTGATCATACACTCCAGAATCTTTCTTTATACTCTCATACTTCATGCATTTATATACAGACATCTGGAGTTTTAAGTATATTGATTCACTATCCTCATTCTTTTTCCTCCTCTGATCTTACAAATTGACACCTCCTCCTATATAATCTTTAGCTCCTGACACTTTCTGTTTCTGGGCACTGACATCTTTGACTGCTGGGGACTGACTGTGCAGTGGAAGCTGCGTGGACCTGCAGCAGTCTCCAGCCTTGTCTCACCTCTAGCAAAGAAACTGAAGAAGTGGAGCAGGTTCAGTGGAGGCTAAACAGAATGGAGCACTTGCCATTTGAGAAGAGGGTTGTTCAGCTGAGATGAGATGGTTTTGGAAGGGTCCCAGCAGCCTCAAGCACCTAAAAGGAGGTTAGCAAGAAGACCACACCAGGTACTTCATGGCAGTGCACAGCTAGAGGACAAGAGACAACAGGCATGAGCTGAAGCAAACGAGTTCCAGACTTGCTAAAAGAATAAACTTTTTCACACAGAGGAAAGCCAGGCAGAGAAACATCATGCCCAGAGAGGCTGTGCAGTCTCCATCCTCAGAGGTTTTCAAGACCTGAATGGGTGAAGACTTAAGCAACTTGATCTGATTTCATAATTGACCCAGCTTTGAGCAGGAGGTTGGACTACAGACCTCCTTAGGTCTCTTCCAGTGTGTATTAGTTTATGATGTGACTATTTGCCTTCTGAGAATGTAATCAACCATCAAAGTCATTGTAAAGCAATACAATAGAAACCTTCACACCTGCCTCAGTTTTGCTATGTTCCTACCTTCCCTGAACCTACACAGATAATGAAGCAGGTGATAAATCTGAAACCAGTGTCAAACTAGCAAATATTTAGTCATGCTTAGGTGGGCAGGCTCTCCAGCATTAAGAAACTATAAACTCTGGCACTTACAAGCAGAACCCTTTTTCCCCAACAGGAAGTTTCTATGCAAGTTATTTCATGATAGAAGGCTGGAAACAGCCTTGGGAGCCAACAGATAGATGTAGTTATCTACGTGCTCAAGTAAGAAGAGCTGGCTACGGAATGATCTGTATCATTGCTGGGGGGCAGGGGAAAGAGATATACAGATGAATAACGTTTGAGATTTACACCATATCAACTTGGCAAGAAACTATCTTAACAAGTAAGACCATAGTCAGTATTCAGATAGAAACTCTAAGAACTGTGGCACTTGTTTATACTGAGGCCCTGTGAAAAGGAAGTCTAAAGGCTCTGGGATGAGAAAGCTATTACTGGAAAAATGTGAAGAAGGCAGCTTAATACTAGAGATTAAAAATTCTTCACTTGATTTAAAGTTTGCTAAAAAACAGTCAGGAGGCATAACTGATGTAACTTTTTTTTTTTTAAAGGGTATTTCTACTAAGCCTGCCCTAGCAAATGGTGTTTTTCTACAAAAGTATCTGTAATGGATCTGTGTCAAGATGCCAGCACACTTCTGGCAACATCAACTGCAGTAGGTGATTAGAATTTATGCTGTGTAAAATTAACTTTTAGATTAAATGAAAACTATGAACCAAAATAGGTCAAGAGAGTTTCTCCTCTCCCTCTACTCTGCCCTGGTGAGGCCACATCTGGAATATTGTGTCCAGTTCTGGGCCCCACAGTTCAAGAAGGACAGCGAACTGCTTGAGAGAGTCCAGTGCAGAGCCACCAAGATGATTGAGGGAGTGGAGCATCTCCCTTATGAGGAAAGGCTGAGGGAGCTGGGCCTCTTTAGCTTGGAGAAGAGGAGGCTGAGGGGGGACCTGATTAATGTTTATAAATATATGAAGGGTGAGTGTCAGGTGGATGGAGCCAGGCTCTTCACAGTGGTGTCCAATGATAGGACAAGGGGCAATGGGTGCAAGCTGGAACACAGGAGGTTCCGCTTAAATTTGAGAAGGAACTTCTTTACTGTGAGGGTAACAGAGCACTGGAACAGGCTGCCCAGGGAGGTTGTGGAGTCTCCTTCTCTGGAGACATTCAAGACCCATCTGGACGCCTCCCTGTGTGATCTTATCTAGGTGTTCCTGCTCCAGCAGGGGGATTGGACTAGATGATCTTCTAAAGTCCCTCCCAATCCCCAGCATTCTGTGATTCTGTGAAAATGCAAAAGCATTTATGTGGCAATTCACCTATATAATTTGTTTAAAATGTGTCAAGGCAAGTGAACATAATGCAGTACGCTGAAGAGTTCACAGAATAATAACTCTGGCTATTCCAGCAGCTTCCTTTCCAGCCCCACAGCTCTTCCCCACCAGAAATGTGAGGTGTACATATGCGGAGTCATGGACATATTGAACTACCTTCATTTCTTAAAGACCAAGTGAAGAATAGTAAGGGACAGTTACAAAACATTAACTATAAAAAAACTGACACCCCCCCAGCTCTTGTAAAATTATCAGATCTCAGGCACAGGAAATCACACATTCTGCTAGATTAGTCAAGAATTTTTCTTGAAAAATTGTCACAGGAAGCTTATGAGAAGTGAGTGAAAGCAATCAGCATCTTGCAAGCTTGAAATATAAGTATTTCGCTGTTATTTTAGTGACATATTTCACTATAGTTGAAAAAACTTATTTTTTAACAGAACATTGCCACCACAGTTTTGGTCTGTATTTCTGTAATCTAAACTAACAGTCTACTGCCAACACTGCCTACTCTCAAGTTTTGCAGTGAGGTTCTAAAAGGTTATGATAAAAAGAAATCCAAATATACTCTCAATATTTACTGTCAAGGCACCAACAGAACCATCTTCCAAATCTGAGCATACTGCTTGTTGCATAAAGCTGTGAAGCATGATGTTTTACAATCCTTCAACATGCACTGTTTTATCTGATCTAATGTAACTGTGCATAGCCAATTCATTTTTTAATCCTACTAAGTCCTTGGCCTCAATAATATTTTGAAGATTGAGTTTGCAGCTGTGTATGTCATTAAAAGCATTTCCTATTATCAGTTTTAAAGGTGTTGCCTTTAACTTTCATTATGTTGTCTGTATCCTTCAAAAAATTAGTCTGCTACGTACTGATGGTTTATACACACCAACTTCTGAAATAAAGAATCCCAAACATACTTCATTCACTCTGGACCACTCCTTACCACTTATCTTTGTATCTGAGCTATCTTTTTTTTTTTTTTTTGATTCAGGAGAGGCAAGGATTAACACAGTAATTTAGAGCACTGATAAAACTGATCATTGCTACAGTATTTTGTGAAGCGTGCCATACCACTTTTTGAACATTCTGGTGGCACCGTGACTTCCCATACCCACTGCACAGCTGTTTTACTGCACTAGCTGCAGAATTTCTCCTGATGAGGAAATTGGCATTATCTCTCAGTACCTACTTTCTTGGATTTGTAAACATTCAGCCATTGCTTAAGTTCTGCTATGGTCCACTGCATTTCCACAGTTTTAAGTCCTGCATGTCTTCTACCACATTTTCCTACCTGACCATGTATCCCTTTCTTCAATTTATTTACTAAGTGTTTATCAGTGCTCTCAACAGAGTTTGGCATAATTTGTCATCAGTCTCCATTTTTGATATTTAGCATTTATGCCTATGCTCCTCCCCATCATTTCCAGTGCTTCACAGTCCAACTTAGTGCATGTTTCAGTTTGATGGCAGTAGCTTCTCAGAGAACGTCAGGCTTTGTGAATATACAAATAAAGATCAATTCCATCAGACTGCACTATCATATTTTAAAATAATTCTAATAAAGCAGATTAAGGGGTAGGTTTATGTTTGGGGGTTTTTCTATTATTTATTTATTTTTAAACAACCATAGATCTGTTGCTCATGTATAAAAATCAGATACTTCGTTTTTAAATTTCTTCAGGGCTTCTGGATGAATTTTACATGGATTTGCTGATGTAACAGTTTCTCTTCATTTTGTACATTTAAGTATTCTCTCCTTTTTCTGAATCTAAAATATGATTTTTTTTTTTTAAAAAAACACATTAAAGTATGTTTCAGCATCCTCTGTGGTAAGAACTGTAGAAGTATAATGATAATTTGCACCGAAGTCCTTGTCCCTCTTTAAACAGGTGTATTTTCTTAAAAAAAAAATCCATTACTTTTAAATATTTAAAATAATTTTAGATATGAAAATGAAAGTGGGACTATTTGAAAAAAGATAAATTGATCCCGCTTTATAAAATGGCACCTTTGCTTACCTACGTTACAACACTGTGAAGTCAATTTTATTAGAAACAGTGAGGCAGCTTCTCCCTGTGAGTCATTCACAGAGCAGAAAGGGAAATAAAACCATCTGAAAAGGAAGAGCAGAATATGACAGCAAAAATCACTGCACTATAACTAGAAGTCACTTAATTAACTCCTCTTTACTCTTTGGACATTTGTATCATTTGTGTTCATGTATTTGATTTGCTGTGTCAGTCCTTCTCTTAGGTCTTGTTTTCTACAATTTACATATAAAATAGCAAATATAAACCTTTTTTACTAGTTTCCTATTGGCTGGATTTTATTTAATAAAGAATACTTACTAAAAGGAATCTTGTATCTTGCTATTTCATGCTGGTCCTGTCATGCACTCCTGCTTTTTTTTGGGGGGGGGGGGAACTGGTTCTTTTTTAATACATAATTTTAGTAGAAATACTTTTGCATGGAGCTATCTCCTCTCAAGTTGTTCTTCTGGCATAGTATCAGAGGAATAAGGTAATTTTTGTCACCACCAATTAAAAAGTTTTTACGAAACAGGACCGTTATAAAACAATTAAACCTTGCAAATGCAGTAGTCTCTAGGAGGGAAACCCTGGAGGAAATTCTGCTTATTAAAATTGCAATTTTAGTTTCCATTAAAAAGGAGAATAAGACAACAGAAGATGGGCTGGCAAGACAAATTATTTCTTAATGTCAGCTGAGCTTATTTCAAATGAGATAACATATCTACTATCTAAACCAGGTTGGGTTCAACACATTTTTGCCTCCTCAACTCATTTATCTAATTCAGTCATCTTGATTATAGCCTCATGGACCTTCATTTTCAGAGGAAGAGTTTCGTAACAAACAACCTACACAACATGCTGATTACTGAACAGTTAATTCTAATTAACTTGGCTATGGCAAGAGAATTTTGATAAAGTCTTAGAATGCAAATACAGTTTGGTTATTCTGGCCAAACTTCTATAAAATAAAAATCCACAGCGGAGTCTCCAGATGAGACATCAGAGTGCTAGGGATCTAATTTGAAGAAACAAATGAGAAAATTAAAATCACAAATAATTTATTCTTCCGTTAGAATTGATGGAGTACAGTTTTAAATAGCAATGAAGTACACAGTGGTGGAAAATTGGCACAGAACCTACAAGCACTTCATTCATAATATCTGTTCAAACCTTGATGCATATTTTTCTATCAACTTTAAAAAGTGTTTTCCATTTAAAAGTTATGAACAGACTGAAAATCTTGTCTTCCATGTATAATGTCATACATATGATGAACACCAGTTGTTCCCTACCCCCCTGCCCATACATGATCTCCAGCTGAAAAAAATACATTATTTTACTCCTGGGCTAATTTTAAGTTTTTCTCCTTTAAAAAAGTTGCCAGGAATTCTTGAGTGCATGTATTCTTGCACAACAGAATATCCATTTATCTGATATACTGTTGCAGGACAGTCTCAAAGCTGATTTTTTGAGTACTATGCTATTGATCAAGGTGCTGCCTCTATCTCACATGCAACACTATAAGCATTAATGCAGTTCAAAACAAAATTTGGCATTTACCTCCCCAACATGTTTTATATTTGCTGTTACAAAACATCCCTTGGTCTCATGTTAACCAATAAGAAAAATGGACACACACAAAAAATGCCCTCTTTCTAAGGATATTAACTCCCCAGTTAGGAAAGTTTAGATAGGTTTTACAAAGTCTTCTAGGCTATTTTGATACATACAAATTATTCAACTAAAGGTTAAAATACACTTATACCATACAGTCCTGTCCTCCATATTCTTTTTCAAATTCTTTGCATATTCAAGGCAAGTAAAATTAAAATTTGTCATTCTTTTTGTTATTGCAATTATTAAGAGGGATTATAGCTTTCTTATGCAAAGCTGTGACAACACACTTGAGAAATAAAACCCAAACATTTGTTACCCAAAAAGTGTTGCAAAAAATTGTCAAACTATGTTAGAAACAATTTTTACAAAAATGCTTCACTCAGAAAAATTGGAAAGCTTAAAAAATTAATCTTTGCACAAGACTATATTATAACTGTCCTTAATAATGTTCCCATTTAGATAACTGGGATTCTTATTCTTTTTACATGAACCTATCAGTGATGTACAATGCTCTCCATCTGTTTTCACTGTTATCTTTATTGTACACCATTTTGAGACTTACACAATCAAGCACTTAACATGCCCCTACCCATTTTCAACAGTATATTTCTTATCCTGCCCAGCGAGTAGTGTACTGTCTTGCATATTCACCACATGAAAAACATAATATACAAAATATTGCTGCTGTAGAAAGTGTGCATTTCCCCTTTCCCCCTACAAAAAAAAAAATCTGTGGAAAAATATTAAATTCCCATAACCTTCATAAACATACAAAGCTGTTCGCACCTTTCAGTCTGTAACAGTCTATTTGACATACAGTTCTCAACTCACTGCAAATTGTTATGTCACTTATTTTCTGTCCAATATTGCCATCTAGAGTAGAGACGTGAAATCAGCTTCTGAGAATCTACAGTCTTTTAACAATTAACCCATAAAGACTGTATACCATAAAACAGCCACAAGATTTTTCCAAAATCTAGATGGAATGGGAGGTTCTCATCTTAGGAAGATGTCCACAGTGCTGAGGAGACAACATGGCTGCTAACAGATATTGCCTACCGGAATGCGAGTATTTTTTCACTGTTGATAATTTCCATACTGACCCTAAAAAAAGAAATTCAAAATATATAATTAGACCTCAAGGCATATTTTCCTGTATTAAAAGCTGAAATCAGAAGACCATCCAAATAAACTATGATGTTAAAACGTGGAAACAAACAGTGGTAAATGATAAACCAATATAAGTGGTATAGAGTTTCATCTCACTAAAAATCCTTCGTGTTTTAATGTAAAAGCAAGACTGATGATATGGATTTAAAGCCAGGAACCTAATTTGATCAGAAGAGTAAATCTTTTAAGCTCAACACACTGCTGTGAAATTTGCAGAGCACTGTCAAAAATAAGAGATAGAAAATACTTCCTACCTAAACTTTGAAAACAATTTCTAAGAGACAAGGTCACCTGAATTCAAAGTAATTTAAGAAACTAAGTGGCTTTCAGGGATACCTAAAAATATTAGTATATCAAGCATCACAGAAGCATCACTGATACATGTTATCTCAAAAACTGAGGCACATCCCAGTGAACATAAAGAACTAGACAATATATCCTATGGGAATCAATTATTCTGTACATCCAATACGCAGAATGATTACCCTTATTGATATTCTCTATTTCTTTTGACAGAACATCACATACTGCAGAGGAGAGCACAGGTGAAAGCATCAACGCTACATGCTTACCATGATCCTTCACCACAGGGTTCAAGGCTTGCAGAAACAAGAAGTGTGCTATGAAGTAAACATACTCCAAACTGCTGTCCCGCCACCATTCCATGTTAAGTACCATCATAAGGCAGTATTTGAAATTACAGTTTTATGTGGCAGTGTCAAGTTTTTTCCATTTTAATATGACAATCCGTCAGAAAGAAGAGTTTCAGAACAGCTGCCAGATGAGAATGTAAGCAGTGCAATTCCCATGGGAATGGCTAGTATGAAAGAGTGGCAAGGTCTTCTATAATTGAGTTTCCCTGAGGAACTTAGATTGCACAAACTGGAGGAGTAGAGCCTGTCTACAGAGAGGGTTATCCACTTTCACTGCAAAGAAAGCTGGAAGAAACTCAGTAAACCGAGATTAAGTTTCCTTGACCATACATTTGCCATAAGCAAAGCATTTTCCTGTAGCTTATTATTTGCAGGAGGAAGCTATTAGTTCAGTGCACGAGCATTTTGTATATCTGTTAACTAATTAGAAGTAATTGCATCTCTAAACTACCACACTGAGTTTGTTCCTTCTTCTGTGTCTTTTCTAATTTCCGTAGAAAGCAAGCCAACTGTTCTTTAAAAATGTGGGCAATTGTGGCTATTCTCACTTCCAAGGGAAAGTCCTTAAAAGTTCAACTGATTTTCTACTGAGATATCAGGATTTCATTTAAACACTAGAACTTCAACTTGATCATAAGGCATATTTAGTTACTCTCCATTTTACTTATGCTGAGAAAAGTAATAGTGTACGTTCTAATGACATTTCTGAAATGTTTACATTGCAAAGATTAGATTTTTACACTTTAGTACCTTCTACAGCAATAAAACCTCCACTTTATCCTTTAATTAGAAGACAGATTTTTTTTTTTTTACAGGAGTCCTCCACTACAGCTCCAGCCTAGAGTTTTGGTGGTTCTTGTTTGTTTGCTTTAAATTCATCTTAATAGTGACAGGAAAGAAGCAGTTGATTTTTCAGGTCACTTCCTTCCCATGTTCAGTGTTCCTTTATACTGCTCAGAGAAATTCTGTGCAAAAACAGGCTTCATGCCTCCCCACACAGCTCTACAGTAGAGGGACTTCAGCTGCACACCTGAGGTGGTTCTGCAACTGGAGAGGAGGATTACTGGATTTGTTTGTGGAAAGTCAATTCAACCATTAACATGAGGCTATGAAAAAATCACCTTAATTTTTAAGGTCCAAAAATATTGTCTAGGGTGCCTCACTTTACCAAATGGCATTAAAACTTTGTAAATTCAGGAGAGAATGACTAATCACACCTCTAGACAAATGATTCTGGGTAAATCACCTGAAAATAAAATCCATGAGAATTGTACATACAGACCTGAGAGAACATCCTCAAAATCATTAGCTTAAATGTCCACAAGAAATTAAGATTATCAAATGAGCACGTAAGAATCACAATTTTCTCATTAAATCAAAGAATACCTGGTCATATCCATAAGGCCTCTGCTGTGGTGGCTGTGGTGGGCCAGGCTGAGTGGGTCTGTACCCCCCATACTGCTGGCCTTGTCCTTGTGGGTAATTGGGATACTGAGGTCCTGGACCACTCTGGGAGGGGCCTGGAGATCATCAAAACAGAAATTTAAAAAAAAAGTAAAAAAAAAGATTGCTTAAGGTGTTAGGAAGAAGAGAACAGTAAAAGCATTGAATTTTACAACTGAGCAGCACTAAGAAGTATCACTACTGTGCAGTTTGGTCTTTTCCTACCTAAAAACATCCCAGGGATCAGTGGTCCTCCTCTCACTCTGGAATGCACCTTGGCTGACAGGGCCTATGCTCCAACTACAGAAATGTTTAACTTTATTTATATATTCATTATTTATTACCAATGCATGGAACTACATGCATGAGGCCACAGGACAGGGAAGAACAAGGCAAGAAATGACAAATCATGAACATGAACACTTTCCAGGATTTAGGGAGGCACACTCTCCTCCTGCTGCAGGCTGCTCCAGTTCCAGAGCTTTACAATGCCAGGAGCAGCCAGATGATCAGCTGCATTTAGACCTTTTGAAGAGACAAGCAACGCTGCACTGCCAGAAAGTCAGTTCTCACACCACAGCAGGCAATCACAAATGGGATGTCAGGCAAGCAAGTTACATGCATATAATGTGAGAAGTGACAACCAGTAAACGCTATTGTGGGATGGAAAAAGGCACCCTCTACTCCATACTCCTCTGGTGATCTTAACTTTCCAGGAAACAGGGCGAAGAGGAAAACATGCCCCAGAAAACTCAAACACCACCACCAACTTTGGCTACATCATTTTTTGGCTGTAAAAGGAAGCAGTTTTTCTGTCAATTCAAACTTTCTGACACTATTCTCACAGGGACTCAGCCTGTACACCATTGGAAGCTGCATGTTACTGCTGTCAGAGAGTACAGACATGTTCTAACCAAAGTTAACCTCATCCCCTCCTACCTTGGGGGAGATGGTGTACTGTGTATTTCAGCGATACTCCATATGGATCTTTTGCAGTGGATTTAAGTTAGCTTTTCCAACACCATTCCTTAAAAACAAGCAACTCCTCAGAAGCGCTTTCTTTTTAACAAACCAACACTTCCTCTCCAACCCCACCAGAAGAAACAGATGTGTTTTAGCAATAATGTGACTCAGTGCTAGAGAAGGTTAGTTTTAGCTACAGGCACTGAAAATTAAGATGACATCAGCTAGTAACTCTCAGTAATTCTGGATCTATGAGACAGTCAAAAAGATGACCTAGAGAAGAAAAGCTCCATAGGCTTTTATCATTCTCCTCAGGCCTCAAATCCCCTTCAACCACACAGTTTCACCTTTCTACAGTGGAATAAAACCTTAAAGACTGATAGTAATGACTGTGATGATGATTTATTTTTGCAAATTAGAAAGCAATTAAATATTAACTTGAGTAAGAATACTACATCCTAAGAAGTGCTGTGTTCATCTGACAAACAAAATCTGATTTTATTTATTCATGGCAATTTTTAGTTTAGTTCAATTTATAGTTGAATTCTAAATATTCAGTGACAGATTTTATAAAATAAAATGGAACTCTAATACCTATTTCTGTTAAAAAACAGAAATTGGGAAGTATGCTATTTGAGCATACAAATTATAGTGGGTAAGTCACTCAACAGATTTCTTCATCCCTTTCCTCTAGTATTTCTTATCCTAAATTTTCAGAGTAAGTCAGATTTTATTTCTTTACTTACAAAATTTAGAATAGGTAGCTAGAAGGACCTTCATTCTAATCTTCATTCTGTTCCTATGTTATATTATGCTAACCTAAGTACATTAGTATTATTGTAGAACTATCAATTCAGTCATAACCTCCAACAGAAGAAAACCTGCCACATCTCAGTGGATTCTCTTAACTCTGTCTTAACATAACTGGATTTAATGAGAATCTGGCATTTATCTACATGGCAAACAAGTCAGCCATGCACCATACTGAAAGTTTTAGCACTTAAATCTGCAACAAAACTAGAAGTTAAAATATATGGAATTAGATTTCAGAGATTCCTCTTCTGAGATAAATATGCACAGCTTTACAATATGCAAGCAAGCAAAACTTCAAAGAGCAGTATTTTCAGTATGCTCTTCTGACCTCAAGCATTCAGGAATAACGCACAAAAAATACATATTACTACTTGAAGTTTCTTGTTCGGGAGGTTTTCCTTGAATACAAGGACTGCATTATCTCCCTTGTGGCAGAGGATTTCTCATTCCTGCCATACATCAGAAGGTTTGCACTAATAGTACAAATGTGTAAGATAAATGCTCTTGAAAACTGCATTGGCAATGCTTACATTCACTTCCTTACTGATCAGTACAAGAATTTTAAAAAAATGATTCATGTATGTTGGATGAAATTTTAAACTAGTTTTTAAAAAAATTTTTTTTTAAATGGTAAATTCAAGGATGAAAGGATATAAATGGCTCTCTGCCATCTTTCTGCCTTCCTGACTCTGTGTCCACCTACAGAAGACAGATAAGAGCAGAGCCCTTCTGGGTCTTTCTAAATTACAGACACCTGTCACAACATTTTCTAGCCACTCTCCTTTTCTATGCTACCACATTGTCCCAAATTGCCAACAGATACACTTCCCAAAAGATGCTGTCTTCTATCCTTCTTGTTTTGGCCCACAGAAATTGCAGGCATATAGCATTTTTGCACAAGCCTGGCCTTTCAGCCCTGTGTCTTCAGGTTCTTACCATAACCCTGCTGTTGTCCTGGATAGCCTTGTTGGCCTGGATATTGCTGCTGTTGAGGTGGATAACCTTGTTGTTGGGGTGGTCCTTGATATGCATCTTGCTGCTGACCATATTGTGAGTTTCCTGTAAGATGATTGCAAGAAAGCAAAAACTTATAAAGACACCTACTTCATTATTTTTTTTCCTTCTAAGATGCACAGCCAACAACACAAGAACAAAATGAAAATGCAATATTGATTTCAAAAACTGAACAAAACAAAGAAAACTCAAACCAAACAGAAGGAATTCGGCCAAACAAACTGCAGTTAAAGCCAATTTTGCAAAGTTGAACTGCAGCATTTTCAGCATCTCTGCCAAACGAGCATTACATTTACTGGAACATCAGTCATAAGATCATGACTATGCTAAATAAAATAAAAAAAGACAAAATTAAGGACAGCTACAAGAGCACAGACTAGCTACACAAGATCAGCAAGCTATTTCCTAATGGCACTATAATTATACAAAATATGTACACACACAAAAAGATAAACAACTGAACCAACAAGTTTATGTTTAAATAAAAATTTCCACTGAAGTAAAAAAAAAATCTCTAGAGTGTTTTAGTCATTTTACTGTTGTTAGAAATGGCAAATTGTGGTTATATATTTTAGGTGTTTGCAAGAAATTATTCCGAATGCTTCAGGTTCCCTGCAATTTTCAAGACAGCCAGCAGCTAGTATTCTACAAGAGCTTTGCATGGGTATAAGTCGTGTTGTGCAAGAATTTCTGTTCCCGTTGCGGGTGGGGAAGGAAAGGGAATGTATGTGCATATGTGTGTGAAGGTATATAGATACCTCCTTCGTAGTAATGTTGTGAGGAATCCTCATAAGGCCTATCGTAGCCTTGTTCAGGATACGACGGTTGCTGATAACCGTAATCATTATGACCTACATCAATTCGACAAGAGACAGGAAGAAACGTTAATGGCCTCTGAGTGAAAACCCTAAAAGTATTTCATTTTTCAGAAAAATGAAAAAAAATTTCAACTGGATATACACAAAAAAGAATTTTCAACTGTATTAGCCAAAGATTTATTAATATGATCTTGAATATTGAATTAACTTGTGACAGGAAAAAAAAAGGCTTAATGCAGTAGTTTTAGCAACATCACAGCAAGGGATGGTCTTAACCTTCTGAAAATCCTTGTTGGGAGGAAAAAAAAAAGTACTTTATCTTTCACTCAAAAAAAAAAAGAAAGCATTTAGGCCTTTCACATGTAAATAACCTGAATTAAATCAGAATGAACAAAGAAAGCAATTATCATAGTTTGTCTAACACCTGTTCTGCTGATCTCCAATTCAAAAGCATATGCTAAAAGCAGTGTGAAATATAACAAATAAAGCTCAATGAAGTTATGAACCACAGTCTACATTAAATTTTGTTGTTAAGTGACAGAAAAGTAGCATTCTCAAGGTTTTCCCTACAAACAGAATTCTTACAAGTCTTAAGAAAACCTCTCCTCCTACGTTCCAGTCCTGAGTAGGATCACTACAAATGAACCTTCCTTTTCAGAGGCTACAAATATCTCTGATTAAGAAATCAACACATGCAGTAAGCACCCCACCTGTTGTTGTTTTTAGAACAAATATATTTTGTCTTACAGATGACCAAAATACATCTCAAGGATAACTTTGTCAAGAAAATAAGCCAAAATTGTTTTAATTTGAAATAAAATTATACAAATTATATTCATTTGGAATAAAGGAAGGAAAGGAGAAAATATTTCTAAAACTAAGTGGTCTTTGTAACTAGTTCTGCAACTGTACCATATGTCACGGAATATATCTAATACAAATACATAACTATTAACACAAGCTACATTCTCTTTACATTCTATTTAAGAGTAATAATGAGGTAATGATAAAGAATGAATCTTTAGAAGGAAGAGGTTTTAGAGAAGTAATCTGTGCTGCCACAGAGCCGTTGATGGTAACAACCAGTTACCCTTATTACAATAGTTGCCTGCAACCATATAAAGTTCGTGTGTGTAACAAAGAAGTTCCAAACTGAAAGCTTAATAATTACGAGTTAATGCAACTTGTAAAATAACCCTGCACATTTAACTCCAAAAATAACATATGTAAGCTTATACAGACATGGCTTGATGGATCTTAAAATCAATTTAACAGAAATTAAAATTAAAACAACTAACTTGTACCCTTTATTTGCAAGGCATAGTTGCTTTGGCAGTCACACAGCTTTGCTTTGTTTACATTTTCAAAATGTTAATATCTACCACATTCCTTGAACTTCGTAAGATACCATTAAGTTCAACACACGGTTATCATAGCAGTCATGAGTCAGCATCTTTGCTCTCACAGTCTCTGCTCAGCCTGAAAACATGTTAATTGCAACTTTTCTAACTTATAACACAATCCAATAGCCTTCAGCACTCTAAACTCCAAGAGGCAGGAGGACAGATTTATGCAATTTAAAGTTATGGTCTTGTCTTGAACACACTGTGGGGAATTCTAAAGAGGATTCACAATTACAAGTTCCTCAGGGCAGGGACCATTTTATTCCTTTGTAAAAATTAAGCTCAAGGCCCATACCATCCATGGCAGCAATAACACATTTGTGCAACTTGCATTAAAACTAAACACTAAGTTAAAAAAATAAAATATTTACAGAAAAACCACATCTTTTTAACAAGTTCTTCCACTTCAGTAAGATTTTTAATAAAAGGATATCGCCCCCTCTCTTATTTATAATAAAGTTATGACTGTTTTAATTCGTCTCAATTATATTAGATATGCTAAGGAACCCTCCATGCTTTTAGACAAACCACTTACAGAATTTTCATTTTGAAATACTAAAACTGTTGTTAAGAGTTTCAAATGGGATTATTACAAATTACGTATTTCGATTAAATTGTAAAATTATCTTGTCATAGTAACTTAAACTATAGTAACTATTCTGAATTTGGAAGGTTTTGTAAGTGTGAGGTATGATATCCAATTACTATTCTTGCCCTACTCCCTAACTGTGGGCATATGACTACATCAATATTGGGCAGGTATAGAAAATGGGAAAGTTAACATTTATGAGAGATTACCATCAGGGTAATATTGCTGGTTCATGCCTTCTGGAGGACCTTGTCCACCATGACTGTATTGGTCCCCATAATAGTCTTCCTGGCCTGAGTACTGCTGTGGTGGGCCTGAAAAACCACAACCAGTCAATAGGTAAATAACTTGTTTTCTCTGTTATAAAGCCTGCTAATTTCTGATTTGAGTATGAGAAATATTCCTCAAATGTACTCCCCACCCATATCGTTGCATTTCAAACAATATATGTAATCTGGCTTATTTAAAAAAAAAAAAACATTAAATATAACTATCTATCTATATATATAAAAATATACACACACACAGAGTTGTTTGGCTGCACTAGATTGAGCACATATATATCAAACTTCAGTTTTGAGCTCATTTTAGGAACATGCGTAGAACAGGTGTTAAAAAGAACCAAAGGTCCTAAGGTGTCTAAAAGGACCAAGGGGGAAAAATAAATAAATAAATAAATAAATAAATTGTGGAACATTGCTCCTTTTTTGTAACTAAACAAATTCAGAAACAATTAGGAACTCTGTTCCTTTTCTATATCTATTATTCAAATATAAAACCAGAGTTTTGCATCAGCATATCTGAGATGCATAGTTTTTGATACTTTTTGTCAGAAAGAACTCAAAAGAAATACTTGTCCTCATGTTTCACGGTGATTATCAGTAATCTGTTGCTGCAAGAACTACTCTTAAGAGGGTAAGAAAAGGAGTCTGCAAGCAAAGTCTGTGACACCCAATGATTTGATCAAAATTTGATATAAGCAAGAAAGTGATTTAAAATATTTTTAAAGATGGTTACCGAAAAATCAATGTAAAAACACTGAAGTGAAGTCCTACCTTGCTGTGGAGGCCTGTACGGAGGAATCTGTCTCTGACCCATCATGTGATTTCCTTGGTTAACTTGGCCCATCATTCCCATAGGTGGCTGCTGCCCCTGGTAATGCTGGCCACCAGCTTGTGGCATGTTGTATTGCTGGGAGGGAGGCTGCTGGTGCATCATTGGACCTATAAAAGGAAAAGTGGCAAGCCTTCTGTAACACATGATTTGTGATTAAGTCTTTCAAACAGAACTTGGAAAACCCAACCTTTAAAAATGGACCAAAAAAGGCTCTGTATTTCTAGTGCTCTCATAAGGATTCATTGTTTCTGGACCTACGTAAATACAGGCGACCAGTTCAGTAACCAAGGACAAAGCAAAGAAAGTGTAGATGCAAACCTGACGGTGAAACCTTGACAAGTCATAGAAAAAACATTTAACATTGTGAGTTCCCCCAGGCATAGCTTTAATACACATGTAGTTGTTGTTATAGACCATCAACAAGGCACTTACCTGTTATCACAAAATAAACAATTTTATTGTCTGTAAAGACAGCCCACGTGTACCAGTGAGTTAGGCAATCACACAACAGGCAGTATGCAAAAAGGCCCACAGAAATATCTGCTCTGCCCATCACTGAACAGCCCCAAGCAGCCTGTAACAGAAATCCTCTTTCATACCAAACTGCACCAACTTTTTATGAGCCACAGGAAGAGACCAGAAGATAGCAAGTACTGTCCATGTTTTATCAACTGAGAAAATCTGGTTAAGGCTTAACTTGAAGAAATGCACATTTCAGTAATGAAAACAGTTAAGAGCACCCTACTGACACCATACAGCAATGAAAATTATGCCATTTCATTACATGAGATTGCAGGTTAGGCTGATATAAGTTTTAACAAAGAATAACTTTACTTCCTCTGTAGTATCACTTCAGAAAATAGCTATTCCAGTATTAAAAATACAAGGAGGAAAGAGTTGTGACAAGGCAATAAACTTCTTAAACAACATATTTTTACAATACATTAATTCAAAACACTTAACATATATTGCACACTTTATAATGCTGAAACTCTAAGCTTTTTTGTCTTTTTTTTGAAAATTTACT
The DNA here is from genome assembly GCA_907165065.1 of Caprimulgus europaeus. The sequence continues at coordinate 48,757,825 of OU015525.1, read as the reverse complement.
TTATAAACTACAAAGACAAGTAACTAGTCTCATTAATAAACAAAAGAAATCAAAACATCAAACTAGTTCAGCCACTCCTTAGACCTATCCCAGGAGAAAAAGGAAGGTATCATCTAGTTTTCTATATGCTACATTTTGCCACTGCATTTAATGTTTTTAAATAACTAGGTGCTAGAAGTCCTATGTAGAAACTGCAGTACTGGAAAATCACCTAGGTACAGTCAACAGTGACAATGGATTTATATAAGGAAAGGAATACATAGTCACTTAGATCCTGTCTATCTGGGGTTATGAGAGAAAGTTCAGCCAAATTAATTAATGGTATGAATTCAAAGTGCATTAGTTAAATCCCATTAAACCCCTGTGTGGAATCTCTCAGTGAGAAGTAAAGTGGCCTTAGTTCTGTTAAGCTTAATTTTCATCTGAAGATAAATGTTGCCCACTCTTAAAATGATGCAGTTATGCTTCTATCCTTTAGCAGGGCAGTTTGCCTGTCCTGATTTTAAAGTTAAAACACATTGTTTAAATTGAGATACTGTAACCTTTTTTCATTTAGCAAAAATATATTTAATTCTTTGATCTTCTGAACAAGTAGTCAGTTTAGATCATTCCACTTCACTGCTCCTCTGTTTGGAGGTACTGAGAAACATTAGGCAGCCTTGAAAAAAAAGAAAAACTTGTTGTCATAATATTCCTAGATCTCAAGAAAGCTTGTTAATTAACAATATTAATATTAGTCACAATACAATGTGATAAAATGTGTTGGGTCCCCATGGTGCAATGTAGAGGTTTTCTGTTTGCTTTTTAAATTAGAACTTCATTAACGCTTTGTAGAGCCACAATGAGAATTCACTACCCTGTATCAGACTGTGCATTCTGTTAATAACAGAGTGCCTGGCTTCCTTCCAGTCTGGTTCACATCTCTCTCTTATTAAGAAGATCTCTAAAAGAAGAGCCATGGTCTCTCGTCTCACGCAACAGAACCGTTTCATGCAGTAGTTTTGAGGGGTGAGGAAACTGAATCTGTGTTTTCTTTTGCAAAAAATCAAGCCTACAATAAAGCTATACCTACTAATCGTATAATAATACAACATAAAACTAACATAGAAAACCGCTTCAAAAAACTTAAATCAAAAACTCAAGACCATTAGTTCTTTATCTCAGACTTTCTAACATTTGTAGCACATATTTTTACAGCTCACTTAAAATACAGCCCTTGAATCTCCAATCAGGTCACAAACTACACTCAGTGGAAGGCATGATCTCCTCCAGACTTGGAGGTAAGACTTCACACACAGAAGTTCACAAAACTGTGCATTATGAGAGAACGCTGCTTTCAAAAACTCTCCTTAGAAATTATTTTTAGTGAGTTTCTGAACTATTTATTCCAGAGAGGACAAAATATCTGGTTTGTACCAATTCCAAAACAAGTCTAAAAAAATATTGTGTAGCATTATCCCTCTAAGGATGCAAGTACACAAGCAGACTATTGTCTTTCCAAGAAACTATTTTAACTTTCATAGTACTGAAGTCCTGTAAATGTCTCTGTATATTCAGAAGGCAGCCTTCACATGTCTATATACTGGAAGCATTCCTGGGATAAAAGTCTGAAGAAAAAGATGCTAAGAAGTAACACTGTAGATCCTGTGAGGAGTGCAGGTAATTTTGGTAGTCATTGAACAGGCATTTGAAAAATGCACAGTGTGGGCCCATATCAGTCTTACAGAGTAAGAGAATGTACAAAGAAAGCCAGACAACAGGTGAAAACGGCACTGCTCATTGTTCAATTTAATTAAAAACAGTCTACATTATCAGGAATACACATTTTCCTCACTTGCTCATTTCAAAGTAATCTACACCTACTAAATGAAAAAATATTAAACTGTTCCTGCTCCAGCCACTGTCTCCTAAGGAGGACTTAGATATAGGGAAGAAAAGGTATGTGGATTTAAGTAAAAATGAGCAGGTACCTAATCTTGTAAGTGCAGTGACCTGGTGGCAGTCTCCTGACAAGAAATGACTTCAGGAAACTGACAACCTAGCCTTCAGACATGTAAGATAAATACAGAGAAACAGAAAAAAACTAGAAGTGGGACCCAGAAAAACCTAACAATATTAGACTAGAAGGACGCACTGAGGATATGAAAGAGCTGCAGAAAAGCTTAGCGGTTTAAAAATGCCTCCTTAGCTTTGTCTCTTCTGCTGAAACTCAAATACTGGCAGCAAATGCTCTGAAAGGACAAGAATAATTGCTGACATGGTTGAAACTTCTGAAGAAGAAGTGAGGAACCAAACTCACAACGAACTGGTGGTTCTGCTGTTCTGATTAGAGAGCAATGGGAGCAGCTGGGTGTAAACAAAAAGCAACAGTATTTTTCTACTGTTCCTTCAGTCTTCAAAAACATGTTGGGTTTTTTGCTGAGAAGAGGCCTATTCTTTAGGCATTTCACAATGTGCACTCATATCAATAAAGCAACCGGATCTCCACATCTAGAGTATCAGCAAAGTACATCATGCCAGATTTACCATGGTAAATCTCGTCCTTGTGTCCACTGTTACGTAAATAACAAAATATGGACCTAGCAATGCAGCAGCCCTCAAAAGTTTTTTGTTGTTTTTTCTTTATGTTTACAAAAAAACCCACTTGTTTTTAAATATAAATGATGGTGATAACTCTTGCAAGAGCTAGCTTAGCAACTCTACCGTAGCATAAATTTAACTTTCCATTTTTTCCAAGATTCTTGAGGAAAGCTACAATTCAGATGTATTTGGTCAAATGAACCATCACGTAAAAGGTGTTTTAACACAAGAGGCAGTTTAAACACTATCTCAAAAGACTGAGGATACAAAACTCTTTCCTACTCCTCATGTATAATTTAGGTTGCAAATTAAAGGTAGTAGAAACTTCTCTATACTCGCTTATTCCACAAAGTTTTCAGCTCAAACTGAACTGTAATTTCAGGTGTCAATTAAGATAAAAATACATAAAAATAAGTAATAAAAAAAAAAATCCTTAGTTACCAATGTCACCTTTCATGTTTTACACTACAGAAGAAAAATGAAAGAACAAGCACTGTGGTTTGTTTATAACTTTGTTTTTAAAGAAAGGAGAACTGTAGTGTTTTCTACAGCTAAACATCCTACAAATCCAGCTATAGTATGATGGTGCTTCACAATGTGGAGGCGATTTTCTTTTTCTTTAATAGGTTAGATGTCCAAAAAATTGAGACTGCTCTGCTTTGTCCATATCATGGCTACTGTAAGCAGCTGAGGTATTGAAACTAACAGCTTCTGCTTACATGGGAACGAACAGATGGCAACACATTCATAAAAGGTCTAACCTTGGAAATAATTTTATCCTGATTGTTCTACCCTGGATATGTTTGTATTTCAGATAACACTGGATGTTCCAACAAAAGAACAGGAATTCTGCACCTGCCTCATCTCTGCTGTCTCCATCATCTCTTCATATTTGCTTGTAATTTAAAGAGTTCTGAAGCTCTAATGGAATTTTTTAAGTTTACATAAAAGAAATAGTCATTAAAAAACACTCAGAACCAGATTTGACACCTCGTCTTCTTCAAATTATCAAGTCAACATGACATTCTCATGTAGAGCTCACCTGTTAAAAGTAAACTAGTTCCCCTCCCTCACCCCAAGCAACATATAACACTCATTAAATACAGACTGGGGAGTTTGACAACTTTGCTTCAAGCACTTCTGGCAGGGAAACAGAATGCTACCAAAAGGATCTGAGAAACAAAGTTTCTGAGATGGCCAAGCTATGATTTCTTGGTCTGCAAAGTATTTGAGTTCTACTGTTTATTATTATTCTCTGACTGTGAAAGATCTGTTCAGTATAGATAAGAGGAATTTCTATATAAGTTTCAGGTTCCAGAAATTTGTGCTTACACCTCACCTCTCAAAGTAAAAAAAATTGTCTTGAAATATTTCATTCAACATAAGTAGCTTCCCATAAAAAAGAAGAAATACACCCACAGAAAGAAGTTTCTTCTCCATTCACTAAGTTCCTGCTGCTTCCTATCTTTTCCAAATAGGTAGCCAATATTCCTCGTGGATGCCCCAGGCTGCCACAGTAGCTTTTCATAGAATCGCAGAATGCTGAGTTGGAAGGGACTTACAAGGACCAGAGTCCAACTCTTGCCCTAGCATAGGACAATCCCAAGATTCAGACCATGTGTCTGAGGGCCTTGGCCAAATGCTTCTTGATTATTGTCAGGCTTGGTGCCATGAGCGCCTCCCTGGGGAGCCTGTTCCAGTGCTCCACCATCCTCTGGGTGAAGAGCCTTTTCCTAATGTCCAGCCTAAACTTGCCCCGGCACATCTTCCTGCCATTTCCCTGGTCCTACCATTGATCACTAAAGAGATCAGCACCTGTTCCTCCTCTTCCCCTTGAGAGGAAGTTATAGACTGCGATGACATCTCCTCTCAGTCTCCTCTTCCCCAGGCTGAACAAGCCAAGCAACTTCAGCCTCTCCTCATACAACTTCCCCTCTTAAGCCCTTCACCGATTTAATGGCCCTTCTCTGGTAGCTTTATATCCTTTTTAAACTGTGGCACCCAAAACTGCACCCAGTACTCGAGGTGAGGCCAACACCAGTGCGGAGTAGAGCGGGACAATCACCTCCCTCAACCAGCTGGCAATACAGTGCTTGATGTACCCCAGGACACTGTTGGCCCTCCCGGTAGCCAGGACACACTGTTGGCTCATGTTCAACTTACCACTGACCAGAACCCTCAGGTCCCTCTCTGCAGGGCTGCTTTTCAGCCTCTCATTCCCCAGTCTTTACATGTGTCCAGGGTTGCTGTGTCCCAGCTGCAAAATCCGGTACTTGTCCTTGTTAAAATTCATAGGGTTGGTAATGGCCCAGCTCTCTAATTTATCCAGATCTCTCTGCAGGGCCTCTCTGCCCTCGAGGGTGCCCACAGGACCTCCCAGTTTGGCGTCATCTGCAAAGTTAGTTAGCAGTCCTTCAAGCCCTGTATCCAAGTCATTGATGAAGACATTAAAGAGCACCGGTCCCAGGATGTCCCTGCAGGACTCCACTGGTGACCAGTTGCCAGCCCAATGTAACCCCATTCACTAAAACCCTTTGAGCCTGACCTGTTTTAATCAAGTCATCTACAGAATCTTCAACTGAAAGCATTCTGCTTCCTAAGTCCAAAATTATTAAAGTTCTTCTTTCTAACTGGACTGACTATATAAAAAAAACACACTGTGAAAATTTTGCTTCTCTTTTAAGACATTCCTCTGGCTAGGATTTAATAAACTAGTGCAAATCAATAATGAGTAAAAAGTGGGGATGGAAAGTAAATCCAACAATGGGTTCTTTTACTATGTGCTTATTTCATAATTAGCACTTTTTAGTTTTTTCTTACTCATACCATCTGCCTCTAAATGTGTATATACAGCAAGCTGGTTTGTTAGAAAACATGCATAAGTTATGCTAAAACCACCCAAAAGTTAGATCAAACCTTTCTGTGTGCTACAGTGTCTTTATCCACGATACGGTAAGACCCTTTTTTCCTAAAAGTACTGCTCTCATTCAGTACACAGTAGCCATTATTTACTGAAAAGCTGTTTCAATATTTTGTTTCCTCCTAATTGTTTGTGTGAGATGGCATGCCTAGACAAACACTGAAGATGGAATTATTAATTTGCTCGTGGGCTTTCTTATGGCACTTGTAACTAAAATGTCCAACTCTTCATAACAAATACACTTTCACAACACTCCTGTGAAACCAGATGGTTTTACAATCTTACCATCAGATCCATTTCTCTACAGATCAGGAATTCATACAGGGAAAGATTAAGGTCAAAAATATCTACTAATTTTTAACAGACAACTTGATATGCTAAGATCTTATCCTGTGGAATATTTAGCTTTATATATTAGCTAGTGCTATTATTAACTGACAGATACAGTAGGATCTCTCATTCTCAGTATGGATCATCCCTTTAAAAGAAACAACACATGCTCAGGGGTTCACAAATGCCTCCTGACAATACTGAGGTTCAGAAAATTTTGGTTTATTTCCGTTTCTGAATGGCAGCACATGCTACCGATTAAGAAACCTTCAAGTCACAATCTGTTTATTCCCTTTTTGTTAAACTGCATCTCAATGCATTTCCCAGCAGCTCATTCTTGTTTCTTCACTTACATGAGAAACCCGCAGTGTCTGTGCTTGGCTGAGACCCTCTACCCAGCCAGACTGGATCTTGGCTACCTATGTAAATCTCCCATGGTCTCACAGATTTCTCTGTTATTCTGTCCCCTGCTGTCCTGGAGTCACGAGAGAGCAAAGACACAAAAATATTTCTACTAACTTGTCACCAGATCTCCATAGAAATGCAACAACTAAGAGTAGAAAATGGAGGAAATGTATTAAGCAGACCTGATTGGGAATATTCTTTGGTCAAAAACCTTAGCTATCAATAGCAAACAGGCACATCTTCAGATTTAAAAACTTAAAATTTGGCTAATTTCGGACAATGTTTTCATTGAATCAGGAAATAGCACCTTGCTGGCATAACAGGTAAGTTTCAAAGCTGTGCTATAAAGCAAGGGGCAAATGCACTCTTATATTTAAATATGAAGTGCTCTATTTACTAACGTTTTTGTGAGACATTGAAATACTTTAAAGATAATTTTTCACCCCACTGTCAGAAATGGCTCTCCACTTCTGTGAAACCTATAAAAAAAAAAATCAGCCTTGGAGCAGACATTCAGAATGGAAAAAGTCTCAGCCTAAATGGTCAGAATTTGGCAAAATCAGAATTACCCAATGTAAAAGCTTACCATGGCCCTAAGTGCAGGCAATCGTACCAGCTGTTGTTCAAACTAGAGATTTTGCTCTTGGCCTTGAAAATATAATTTGGTTAGGTACTACTTTATTGCCCAAAGCCACCTCAGTACTATTATTTGTTCAGAACAGAAACCTTTTCAGCCTAATTTCTAATGAACAATTTTCAAGTTTGACAGAGAACTGAAAAAATAGCAGGGGAATGACAAAGAGTAAAGAACACTACTTTGAAATGGAATAATCACTAGTCCTAAACTGTAAGTCAGTCTCACAAAGTAACTTGTCTTCTATAGAGTGACTTAGTGGATGGCTCCCTCACACATACTGCTGCATATTTATTGCTCACTCTCTGCAACTACAAAATTTCAACTGAGCACACACAGGACTTTTCTAAAGCATCTTACGATGTTTACAGAATTACTCCATTGTGTATTGCTCAGAACACACAGATAACTTGCCAGTTCATAGAGAAAGTCAAAAATATTTCCACTTGTGATGGTTTCCTCTGCTGTTAAATTTTAAGAAAACACCATTAACAACATGGATGATGAAGGACTTCCCACTTTCACTACTGGTAAGAAAACTGCAGAAATAGTTGTTTCATCTCTATTCATTTTTGGTCTCTCACTAACTTAGCCTTTTGTCTGTTCTGAACCTTTCTGTGATCTAATAATCAAATTGATCAGTATGACCTGGTCTGTTTGTACACCTCAGGAACAAGTGGTATCTACCTTACAAAGTGGAGCTTTGCTGTCCAACGAGAGTACACTGCACTAAGAACCACCTATGCCGCTGGATTTTTTTTTTTTTTTTTTTTTAGAATGATCAGGAAGAGAGCCTTTAGAAAAGAAAAAAAAATGTGTCCTCCTACAGCATCAGAAGAGAGACAAAAATCCCAACTCAAGTCATATACTTCACCTAATATATCCATAAGAGTTCATACATATTGGAAAAATAACCATACTTGCTGTAAACATGGCAGAAGCATTTGAAAAAAAAAAAATCTGGAGTATGTTTTCTAGCAAGTGGCATCTCCAGATCCAATGTAGTAACAGACTTAACAGGTAAACTGAAAATACTGCTGACTGACTTGTAAAGCACTTTTGTAAGAATATGCAGTATACATACAATTTAATAATTTGGTCTGTTGTTACTCTAATGCAGTATTTTAATTCTGCAGTGTCCTTGCACTTCAACAAGGACCATACTGTCAACAGGATACATCATCTCTTCATGCTATGCAAATATCCTAGACACAAAATTAGTTTTGAATTTTACTATATACACAAGGACATCTCCTGAAAACAGTAGGGAGCAGTGGATTTGTTCCTGGAACTGAATTTTAGTTCTTCAAGATTAACAGACATTCCACACTAAAACAGCATGTAGCAGAGAACAAAGATTAATTAGGTACAAAAACTGAGGGCTACCTGACTTTAATTTTTCAATTTACCCAAGAGACTGAAGAGCAGCGATGTATTTTATCAACTCGAGCAATAATAACACTCAGAAGTGTAAATTTTGAGAAAAGATAAACAGTAGTTCAAACTTGTAACTGATGAAAGCAGATCCATTCCCAGATTCTCACATAATATACAAATTCAATGTCTGCAAATGTGACACATGGGAGAAAGGAAGTGTAGAGTCCTCCAACATGGGTACAAATGCATTCAGAGAAGGAAGTCTACAAGAAAAGACCTTTAAGAAAAGGTCTGTAGCTGTGATGTTTCCTTTTTACTGAAGCTAACAAGCACCTCACTTACCTTGGTTTGGTTGCATGTTCATGTTTGGTCTGGGACCATAGTTGCCCATCGGCTGTCCCTGGCTCATAGTCATCTGATTCTGCACTGGTATACTCTGTGAGGATGGCACTGAGTGATTATAGCCACCCATTGACCCATGGCTACTTGAAGGCATATTCATAGAACTGTTTGTCATATTGAGTTGGTTAGGTCCAGGTCCTTGCATAGGCATATGGTTAGGTCCTTCAGAAAGAAAAACAGGGCAAAAAGGTTCTACATTAAGTGTCATAAAGCAAGTAAATTAGTCATACTGAATCATAAAACTAATTAAAAGTTATTATATACAATTACATTAAACCAAAGCTAAAACAGTTTGCTCATGATGTCCCAACTTAAAAAAAAAAAGTTACCAGTCAAAGTTCAGATTTACTATTCAATACATTTTCTTTTGTTGAACAGTGGAAGCTACTAAATAAAAGGTTTAAAATATCATACAGCTCATCTTATATTCATATTATAAGCAAAACTAGTCTTTTTAGTACTTGCACAACACACCCTGAATTTCAACTACAATTGCATAGTATCAGTTTAACAGCCAGCTTCATAGTTCTACCATAGCTACACATATAATTGTTACAATAGCTGTAACATTTCTGTTTATTCAAACACACTACACAAGACACTTTTCTGAAAGTAACAGTTATTTTTTTTTTTCCCCCAAATGTCAGGAAGTATTAACATTGGCTTGGTACAAATATATGTAAAATAAAAACGGCTAAATGTATATTTAACATTGTTCGAACATATAATCAATCTACAGCCAATGTTCTGCAGGTACATTTACAGATAACTAGGGTGGAAGATGATGACTGGAAGGACAGCAATCAAATTATCAGCTCACCTCATGCTTGCAAAGATTCAAAGGAAAAGCAACCTGTTCATATACCCATGAGGCCAACTATATCTCATCACTCTTCCCCTCTTCTTGACAATGCAAGTTGGAATTGGATTGTTCTCTGAATTAAATCTACTCTCCGCTGATATTTAAAGTATAATCATTCAATACCATCTGATCAGTTTACTCAGTACTTCAGCTGGGATAAGTAAGCAGCTACTAGGAGTAAAATTAATAAGAAGTGTGACTGGATATAAATAGAAAAAGTGAAAAAAGTAAATTGAATGCAAGGATTATGCATTATGACAAGCACCACATAAAGAGTTTATGAAGACACATACAACCAGAGCACATGTCAGTAGGCCAACTGTAAACACATGCCACAGCTACAAAAAAAAAAAATTAAAAAAAAAATCTAAGAAATACAGAAAATTTTTGAAGAGGAACCTAAAAGAAACTACACCAGCAGAGTTGAAGGAAGATAGTGATTTAGTTGCATATATCCCTGTAGCGGGGAGGGGGGGAAGTATATGCCTTCAGATGTAAACTGCTCCAAAGTCCTGCCCTTGGTTATAGAAATTACTCCACTATTCTAGGACAGAATGAAGGGTAAAATAAGGACACAGACAGTAGTACACAAGGGTAATACCAACTGACCTGCAAACAAAAAGATGCAAAAGAAAAAGATAGCAATGATCAAGGAACACAGCTACTAAAAGCCAACAAGAGGAAACAGAGAATACATTTAAGAACGCGTTTACTCTCTTGCTCTTTTCAAGAAACCGTACTGAAATGAACACAAGCTTATTTTATCAAGTGAAAAAAATAAAAAAAGCTATCACACTTGCAGTTCACTGCTCCTGCAAAACAAGGTGAGCAGAGATTGCCGAATTGTACAAAGGCTGATGCACCACAAATACAGAAAAAATAACTCCGTGAATAGGATTATGACCATGATCGAGAACTATAGATGCCTATACTGTCCCCTCCTCAATTCAACCCTGCCTACCTCTGTAACAGTGAGAACATGGAGACAGTTTAACTGCAAAAGTGAGATCATCTCTAACTACAAGATCAACCATCAGCGTGTTGAAATCATAAAGAAAAGCTCCAGACTGTAGCGCCAAGCAACTATTTCAGGACTGCTAGAAGACTACTTTCTTAGTTTCTTTCCTAAGAAAAGGCAGAAATACACAGGGTTAGTGCCAGAAAGTCAGAGCCCAGGAGTGGTTTTGTTCCTTTTTGTTTAGAGGAAGAAATTGTCAGTAAGACTTCAGAGCCAAGCATACAGTGGAATAAGTTTTTTAAAAACGGTCATGTAGGAAGCAAAATGGGAAGGCAAAAATAATTGATAAGAAAGAAGTAGTTGAAAAAATAAAACACCTCCTCTAAAAGGTTAATTTATACTTCATGTCTCAAGTAGCACCAAAAGAGGAGAAAGCATTCATAAGAAAAAGCTGGCACGTGAAATGTCAGGCATGCGTTATGTTCTGGGGTCAAAATCAGGTAGGTAGAAGCTAGAGGACAAGGACAGAGAAAAAGCTAAGACCATAGTAACAAAAAACCTTTCAAATGAAAAATAGTAAGAACATAGTTTACAAATACTTTTTAATAGCTTGCCAGAATACTTCACGGGGTTCTTCTGCACGTAAGGACACACCAGTTGATTTTTTTTTCCATATGAATAAATGAAATAGAAAGGAATATGAGTGAAATATGAATGAGACATGAAGCACACATCTGCCGTTAAAATAACTGCTTTAAATTCTATACTAATTAGATTCTAGGTTCTAATAAAGTTAGTGGAATAAGTAAGCCAGCCTAAGTGCATTTGAGACTACAATTGCAGGAAGGAAAGACTTTGCGAGAACTTGTTGGTAATACACAAGCACCTGTTACTCAGAAAAGCAACCTATGAGTGCCAGAGAACCCTACGGCCAGTCTTACCTTTCAACTTTCTACATATGAAAGAACAAGCTCGAGAAATTGAGAAGATAACTTGTTACCAGCACAACCCAGTTCATAACCTCCTTCCAAATCCAGACCACCCTTACTTTGCATCACACAAACTCTTAGTCAATGTACCTCTTCAGACAGTAATTTTTTCAGGTAAAAGACATAATCTGTCATAGATACAGATAACACTAAATTCCACCACAGGCTGAAAAAAGGTTCATCATGACTGTCTTCCCTGGTAAAACAACACATGCACTCATTTGTCAGGGGATGCAATTAAGAGCCTTAGCAGCACTTCAGGTCCTTTATTAACCAGAATAAAAGTATGAGAAAAATAATCCTTTGCCCTTTAGGCAATGGGACAAGTCTACAGCAGAACTTTAAATCAACTCATGCCCTGAGCATCACCAGGCAGTTCTTTTAATCCTCTCACCAACCCTTCAACCCACACTCAGGCCTGTGGAAGCCCCTACTCAGATAAGGCCTTCCAGAAATCCTTAGCTGGTATTTTTAACAGCCTGCATTTTATTTCTTCCAGGCTGGTCAACACATGGTTGTCCATCCTGGATTCTCTCGGTTTGCACATTAATGACTTCATTCTGTTTGGGCAGATCTCTTCAAATACTTAAGGTTCTGTATCTGGCTTCTATTTCAAAGGGTCTAGGTACCTTTAGAGTAAGTGCCCCATAAACAGAAAGTAAACGCATACCCAGCAGAAATTATTACAAATACATGTCTATGAAATACAAAAAAGGTTCACATACAGGCAAACGAGCAAACATTTAAAAATAATATATATGTACCATTCATTCAGCTATCCCCTTAACAAGATGAATCTTTTTTTTCTTTTCCAACACCTAACTATGGAATGATTTTAGCATGCCTTTCCGATATTAGAGATGCCCTCATTCTAAGCTGTTTATCTTAACATCCTCAGAGACAACCTTAAACAGAGAAGGGAAGGAACAGATATTCAAAAAGAAAATATTGGAAGAAAGGCTAAATTAAAGCTTAGCTGAAAACTGTATTTAAGTATCTGCCTAGGTGAATACCAAAAACAAACGTATTTACCTTTCACACGTTTTTGTAAGAGCTCTTTTCTTATTCTATCTAATTACAAAATATGTATGTTTAAGGAGTGACTTTTCTCCCCCGTGGCTCTGCAGTGAAGTCATTATGCTCACATTGTGACTTAGTAATCCTTCTCCTTGGAAAAGATCATTATAATAACAATAATATGATTACACTAGAGGGTCAAAGAGACTGATTTGTGAGAGGCAATGCTATTCTCCATGGGAGCTGATGGATCTTAGATGGATAGAGGACTCCACAACCAGAATATCTCTGCCCTACTTAGCGAACAGCATATATTACTCTTTCCACTTCCAAATACAGACCAACACATATGATAAAACTAAACTTCTCTAGATCTTTTATTACACTTCTCACATACAGCCTCTAGAGGCTATTCAGCTACTCTTCTCAGAAAAGCTGTCACTATCATGTCCATTTTATCAAGATTTCCAAAGAAATTAAGAGACTACAGCAATCATATTTTTATACTTCATATTAAGTTTTACATTTTTATTGTGTTTGCTGTCATGGAGTTTGTCCTTGTGACCACTGAGAGAAAAATTTTCAAAGATCCTTTGACAGCAGTTTCCTTTCTTGGAAGAATCAATACCTTGAAGAGCTCTTGTATGAGAAGTTCCTCCACACAAAAAAATGAAGGGGTTCTGAACAAAAGCAATCCTGGGAATGCAATTTTAAGATGAAAGCCAATTCACATTAAATAGGCAGTATGACTTTATGAGTGGAAATTCTGGAAAACAGCCTCTATATAAAGAAGCAAGCTTTTCCAGGCCCTTCTCCACTCTGATCTGACTGCTAAAGGGAATTGTTACCTCAAAGCCAGTACTGGTAGGCAGAATGGGGAATTTTATTATCTTGTTTCACTGCTTTGTTTCTGACTTCCCAAGCACTTTCTTTTTATTACAAAACAGGATGGCATAAAAACTGACTTGAAATTTATACCTAGAACAATAATCTGGAGGCCATTTCTTTACAAATCCTTTATGATTCAACATATCTTCAATAATAAAGAACACAGAGGATTAGTAGGGAGCTGAATAACTTTCTGTATAAAGCCTTTTTTTTAAAAAAAAAACAAACCAAAAAACATTTACCCATACTTGAAATGCCCTCGTTAAGAGTATCTATTTTATTATTATCTAATTATTTAGCTACAATGATTTCACATTATCTTTTTATAGAAGGATTTGTGTTCTCTCAGCCACAGGCCAATACCTTTCCCCAATAAGCCTTCTAAAGCCAGCTGTACTGCACCGTTTCAAACAGACTAAATTTAGCCAGTTCTGTTCATCAGAGGAATGCTGTGTGTCAGCTACATCAAAGCCCAAGGGCAGCCTGATAAACACTGAATACAGGTCACGTAGCTCTGTAGCTAACAAACTCTAAGAGAGCTTGTACTCGGGGGCATTCAAAGCAGTTTTGTCATCAACAATCTAGTATCCCTTGAGCCCCCATGTCGTTTCAGTTGCCAGGCAACGCTGGTGTTAATGTCTTAGAGGAGAAAAACTTACCAGGCATCTGGCCGTTCATCTGGTTCTGCATGTGTGGTGCAGGCGGGCCCCCACCTACCATGCCATCTGAAGACATGTTGTGCGAGCGCGGAGGTGGGGGAGGGCCGCTCTGACTCATCCCTCCCGGACCCATAGGCATATTCTGTGTGGGTGGCTGAAAGGAGACAGTTTAGTCAAACACGAGAAGCAGTTAGTCTGACAAATATATTATATGTACATACGGTACAGCAGTTGCCTATATTGTTAACCAGGGTATGAAAGAAAGCACCGAAACACATTTCTTGCTCTTTCCAAAGCGTTTAACTCATCTCAATATTAATTTCGGCAAAGTGTTTAATATTTCTATCAATTTTACATGAAGTATTACATGCAGACAAGACTACAGCACCTTCAAGCTCTGCTTTAAAAATAAAAAAAATTACAGATCAATGCCTCATTAAAAAAAAATTCTATCTGAAGAGTTTAAGATTGCTGGAGTTGTTCCCTCCCACACACACACAAAAGCTTTCCTTCAAACTAACATTTGGTGAACAGAAAAACAATTCTTCCATTAGAATTCTCTCACATTGACAATTTGTTGCTGTTAACAGACCTTGCATCAGGACAAAACAGGTACAAGAAGAGACGAAAGGCTCTGAATGCTCATAGACCAGCAGAAATTTGCACCTGGGTGTGGTAAAACGCTTGCGCTCTCTTCCCCTCTCCCCCGAAGCGCCGAAGGCCTAGTTCATAATTTTGTGCCAAACACCCGCTACAGACTGGAAGCACATTAGTGCTGGCCTCCAAAGGTCCAGAGACAGCTGCCTAGAAAGGATGTTTTTGGCAAATTTCCTAATGAAATTGTGAGGAAAATAACTGAATAACCTTGAGAGTTCAAAGAGGGAGAGCAAGAAAAACAGTAAATACAAGGGGGAATTTACTATTAGGTTCTACTCACGGCAATGCAAGGAGATGCAGAAACTGCTAGTAGCCAGCTTCATTTTCCTATTAAAAACACCTGCGAGACTGTACAACCCTCCTCATACACCTCAGCCAAATGCTTTTAGGGAGATAAAAATCAGCTCTGTGAGAACAAATGCCTGGGTCCCTGGCTCTTGAGGACCCTCACTATTAATGCAAAACCTTCCTGTGAGACAACCGAGTGGGTACTTTTTCAACATTTCCCTTCACAGAAAGAGCTAAGGGGGTGATCCCTAAGTACCAGTCTAGCCCAACCGCCCCTGTACCCCTACAGAGACAAGATGTGATACAGTAGAAAAGAGCAACACTTTCCAGACAAGGCAGGACCCCTTCTTGGCCTTGCAGATCGCAACATCTGGGTAATACAGACACACATACACGTATCCGCTTCCCAAGGGGAAGGGGAAAATGACATAATTTATTTTCTCAACATTTCTTCAAATACCTCAAGCAGATATTATTTGCTCTGCAATATTTTTAAACGTTCCTCCAGAAATTAGTGAAAGGCCTTTTTTAAGCAAGAAGAAGGAAAGCCATGAAGGAAAATGCAAGCAAGTAGATGACTTCTCTTACTAAATTCCCTCAGTTCCTCCATGATGAAGAGCATGACCTTTTATAAGCAAGTTTATTCCTCATCCTACAGCAGAAGTGGCACAAGGTAGAAAAGGTGAGAGTGAAAGGCAGCTCTAGTCTTTGAACAGCACGAGTCAAATGCTGCTCCATTTTGCCTGGTCTTCCTCCACTAGTGAGCACGCGATGCAAGGCTGCTTCACTTAAGTCTTCCTTCCCTTCACCTTCAAAAGCTATTATCCTACTTTTCCATCTAACAAATTATCTAAAACTGATATATAGAGAAACAAACAAACAAAAGCATAGACTAGTTTCATTTTTATTTAGAAAGTATTTTTGGAATACCAGCAAACCCAAAACACATGGTACCTCCACATTAGCAGCCAGAGCTAAGAGTGTAACAGCCGCCCCATTTCAGCAGAGCACAAAGCCAAAAAACCCCCAACTTAAAATATTTTCAGAATGAAAACTAACTTCTTAGATTCCAAGTACAAGTAAATCGTAAATTCAATGTTCATACAACATGCTGATAATGAAAAATACTATCGAATACTAAAAAATGTCAGATCATACCTAGGTTTTCACTATCCTGCAGGTGTTGGTGCACAGACACAGGCCTGCCCTTATATGTGGAAGGATGGACAAAAAAGCCTCCACAGGTTATTCCAGATAAAACTATATATTTCA
This sequence comes from Caprimulgus europaeus, assembly GCA_907165065.1. The sequence goes on along the minus strand of OU015525.1, from coordinate 48,741,587 downwards.
ACTCTGAAATTTATTCTGGAAGTTTTCAAAACAACTATTGTTTAACATTAAGACAAACACTGCAGTGATCAAAAAAACCAAACACTGAGAGTGTAAACATTCAAGAACAGGGGAAAAAAAGTACTAAGGATTTTTTAAATCCCATTAGATACAAAAACCTGCAAGAGACTTTACAAACCACAGGGAACCGAGATAACTGAGGGAGTAATTAAAAATACTCAAAAAGGTACTACTATCAAATAATTTAGCAAGAGGAGCTTCCGGATATGGAAACAGCCCAAAGACATGTGTGAATCCATTTCAGATTCTTGAAAATAACGCAAGAAAAAGGTTCAAGCTGCTAAAAATTGCAATCTTTCATTAAAATAAAATACTCTGTAAGATGGCTAGAAGGTAGGTGAACACTGTACCTCTTTTCTTATAAAAAAAGAGTAGGACCAAGTCTAAGAATCATCAATTTGTGAGTCATGTTTCCCAAGCTACAAGTAAATTGCTGAAAATAATTGAAGTATTATAAAACTACAGGGACGATAAAAAATAAAGATGGGCTAATAAAGTGTCAATATAGGGAAGTCCTATCTTCCTAATCTATTAGAAATTTTCAACTATACAAGTTAAATCACTTAGCTGCATATTTAATAAAAACTTCTTAATGGAAGTTTTTTTGACAAAGCCATTTGGAAAAATACATTGTCCATGGGTATATGCTTTCACTGACCAGAAACTGCCCAAAGGGAAAAAATAAGTAATTACCTTACATGAAGTTCAAAGAATAAAGAAACATATAGAGGTCCCTAGAAAATATTTGTTAGTAAATGTCAACATTTGAAGATGTTGCAACATTATTTACTGAAAACTGTGGAAGAAAGAATAAGCAGAATGGTGCTAGGTGAAGTTCAACATGGATAAACACACAACAATTACACTGAACTCTGAACCACTTTCTTCAGAAACAGGAAACTCCTATTAGAATTAACCCAGAAAAAAAAAAAGACCTGACCACTACCCAATGTGGTGAAAAAAAAAAAAAAAAACCAAACCAAAATCCATAAAACCTATTCAAAATACTTGTGTTCACTTTCTGATTACCTGCAGTATTTGATATATGAAAAGTGAGGTACAATATGCAAGACAAAAAAAATATGCCATGGTATTTGTGATCATGATACAGGTTCAATTTGAGGAAAACAATCACAAAAAGCTACAGAAAAAGCAGAAGGATTCCAAAGACAAGCAATCAGTGATTAAAGACTTTGAATGTCTTCCACCTGAAACAAGTAAAAAAGGGTGAGGTTTTTAGCTTTTTCTAGGTTTTTTGTTTGGTTGCAGTTTTGGGGGTTTTTTTTGTTTTGTTTTATTTTTTTGTTTTTTTGTTTACATTGAAAGGAAATGAACATAAGAGGATATGACAGAAATACAATTGAATGTATGATACATACAAGAAGTAGATCATCCAAGTTATGCTTTAACAACAAAAAAACCCCCAGGAGAATGGTCAATAAATTGAGGAATTACATTAAACATACAAGACAGCACATAAATTACACAAACTTGAGGAATTCATCAACACAAGACACTAGAACAAAGTTGAAATAAGGTTCAGAGATAATTACACATACATATATATGCAATCGAAACAGTTACATAGGATATTTTAATGTGTTATAAGCTTTCATGTCAGGGTCATAAACCAATCACTACCTGATAGTAATTAAAAAGAAGTGTCTCCTGCAGATATAATTACTCCCCAGTGAAATTTCTCCAGAGTATTCTTCTACTGGCGGCAGCCAGAAGAAAACAAGAAAAAATTGTTTTAAAATGGCAACTTCCCTATTTCTATCAGAGCTGATCCAGGCTTTTACAAGTGATAAACTTCCTTTTAAATAATATTTAATTTAAAATAATAATAGCAGTAATAAAAAAAACCCATACACACACAAAAAAACAAAACCCACAATCAATAAAAAAATCCTAACCCAAAAGCTAGGTCATTTGACTCCTTTTGTTCTTTACAGAAGTTAAGCAAACTGACTATCCCTAGTAATATGCACTACTCATTATAAAGTCCTTCTAAAATATAAAAGGACCACACAGTGTTCAAAAGCCAAATATTAAGAAAACAGATAAAGAAACCCCCTACCCTTTGTGAAAAAGGCCGTTACCCAACATGAACCCTACTTACTCACTCCAGACAGGAAGGGTGAAATGACATTCAAATGCAAGATTAACAGAATCAAAAGAAAGGCTACTTCCCTCTTTCTGCTGGACTAGTGACAGAAAGAAAGGGAAATTAAAATCACTGCTGATTTTATTCCAATCATGAAGTAGAAAATGTTAAATATTTTACTGTCAGTAAAAAATAAATTAAAGAATTAGAAGTATGGTGTTAGACATAGCTTCACTTGCTAAACACTATTTTTTGGCTCACTTCCCTAAACAAACAGATCACAATTTATAGCCAATATGAGCATTCAACATCTATCAGAGCATTAAAAAAATTTGAAATTATTTTGTGCAACTCTGGAAATCTGGACTGGAAAAAGACTGAAACTGACCTGCAGTTATAACCAAAGACAAGGGGGGGGGGGGGAATCTTAACTGACAAGTATCAGCAAACAAAATCCTACTAAAAAACCCAAAAGTTATTTGAAAGCATACACTTAAAACAATAGCCAAAGTGCATTTTTTTTTTTAAAGAACTTTATTTTAATTAATAAATTGGATTAAATGCAAAACAGCAAATAATAAAAGCTGCCATGGTGGAATTGCACACCTGGAACTTTCAACTACCATCTCTTCTCTGCCCTACTTAGCAGATTTTTCTTACCATCAATAGCAGGTTGAAAGATTTATTTATGGAACATTTATTGGTATAAAAACTGAGACAGAATACCAACTCAGTCATCAATAAAATGTAAAAGACATAATCAATACAAATAGTAATAGATATTTAAAGCACACTACCAAAAATACAATTTTCTTGAAATTATCTCAGAATAAAAAGCTACATGGAACACAAACATAAAAGCCTTCTGATTTTTCTAAGAGAAGCTCTAACTCAGAATTTAAACAATCATATTTGTTTTCAGTTCTTAAACATCATTTTCTGCACAGCAAAATATCCCATCCCAGGAGGTACCCTGCCCTGCTAATATCACATCGCTAGCACCACAGCATCTGTCCCAGTCTCAGAGAACAGTCCCCTGATGATAGGTGGCGATGGCATCTGCGGAGTACTTAGTGAGGTGTCAGACTGGGAAATAAGATCATAAAACACAACATTTCTGAGATTTGAAAGAGGCAAGATTACAACTCGGGTTACAACTCTTCTACAAGGTGCAGGGTATTCTAGTACTGACAGTATCTTAAATGAAAAAAATAATCTATATCAATTCTCAGCAAGTGAAATATTTGCAGGGAGGGAGAATTTCTACATGAAAAGCATTTAAAATCATGGCTAAATAGTGAAGCTAATTACAAATGTTACCTGTTGTGACAGTAGCAGTAAAGAATTCTAAATTAAGAATGCCAACCAGTTTCTAAATCTCAATTTACATCAGTATCTTCAAAACAGAGAAACACTGACATAATATTTGAACAAAGTGTTAAACCAGCCCATAATGTAATACTTAAAACACTTTGTTTAAAGAGGAAATTAGAAGCTTTAGTTGTTTTAAATTGCATATATCCCTGCATAAGAATATTTCACTGTACAAATGTTCTTTAGCATCATTTTAACCACCAGGAAGTTTAACCCCAAAATACTTAATGTCTACATAGCAATAGCTCTTCTGATACTTAAAAAATAATCACACAAAATTTGTAACTCTTGATATAACTAGAAATTATTTAAATCAAAAGTTAAATAATCTGGTATGAATTCAGATAGTTTTATTTTAAGTGACCAGGAATAAGTTAACTGTGGACATTAACTTGGGGAACACAGAGCTATAGAAACTAGACAGCTTCACAGGTAGTCTGTAATTGCTCCATAAAACGCAGTTCATCTCTGTCCTCGAAAGCAGAGCTTTCTGCTCCACAGCTGACTACCTCCTGCCTCTTTAGCTTTTAAGACGGTTTAATGTGTGGTCCAGTATTTACAGGTTTTGCCTGCATTTAGTAAGCCAAGAGAAAAATTCCACCTCTATTCCACCTAGAAGGTCCTTTGTAAACTCAATTAAAGCAGAAAGAATCCTGCAAAACCCTCAGAGTATTTCACTGGGGAAACAGCAGAACCATACAGAACATGTTACCAGCCTACCCTCTCAGCAAACTGACTAGGGTTGAAACAGGTATTTATTGTGCAGATACTGTACTACAGAAAGGCATATCACACCTTGCAAGTACAAAATAATTACGCTTTAGAGCATATTCCTTATTTAAATTGGCCGCTATTTTTGCTGATTTTTAAATCAGCCACAGAAGTTAGCGGGCAATATAAGTTGTCTTTTTGTGTACAGTGCACTAGCTCCCCATGTGGACACACCTGATTAGCAATACATGCAAAGTATCTAACAGAAGTGTGATCATCTTATTTAAAGTGGAGTACACCAGTGGTCTGTAAATTTACTCCTAACAGGCTAACAATTCAAATTCCCATATTCTGATATTATTTTCTTTTTAGTGGAATCGCTGGCTTAAGAAGCCCCCTACAATGGCTCTCCCAGTAGTACCCTTTCAGCTGTGCCAACACAGCCATTTACATAGCACTGTGGCTAATCTGAACTAATCCAGAATTAAAATATCCCCCTTTCCACCTGATTAATCTAGACCGATGCTCCAGATTGGTTCATCACACAACAGCTTTAGAACTCCACACAGCAGAACTGCAGCTGATGAGAGCACAGCTCTGGTTAAGTCAGCACGACCACTAGTATCGAAAGGAAATCTCGTCAAAAAGCCACCGAACTTCTTTGCAACATTTAAAAGCCTCTCTGAAGCAAAACAAACAACCTGGAAAAGCAATTTTTTTATTATAAGACCATGGCATATGTGGATAAACTGAAGATCCACAATCTGAAAATTATTTTTAAAATGCAGCATACGCAATTATCTTTTGTTAAAGCAGGATGACATTATTAGCCCTAAAAGATGCATATCAACACAAAGGCTGCTGTTGCTACAGAGATTCACCAAATAGGCTAGGGGAGAAACAACCCACAAAACTGAAACCATAGCAAATCTGGTTGTTTCGCCTTTAAGTCTTCCAAAAAACTCATACTACTGACAATTTCACAAGACTTCCTTCCCATAATGAGCAGTTTTTCAGTTTCCTGGTCTAAGTGATGGATGTGTTCTTTCATGCTCCATCCCAAGAAGAATAAAAGCCTGAGCAGCTATTTGTAAAATTAGTTCTCTTCTGGTTAATATCCCAGAACCACTTTTTTTTTTTTTGACACACAATGAAGATGCAGGCAGTGTTCACCGAGAGGTCCTAAGTCAGATAGCATCCAAAGCCTCAAGAAAGAAAACGGATGCAGATGATCACATGCTGGCCTTGTAGCAAAGATAATTAAGTGATACAGACACACTAAACTTCTCTGTAAGCACTTACACAGCTAGATCATAATGCATTGCTTTTATGACTGGTTAGTACAGTCATACCCAAGAACCAGGCTACTGACCACAATAAAGAATTAAATCTCATCTCTAACAGACCTGTAAGACTGTACAACTTCAGGAAGAGTCTTATTTACCCTTTTGTTTAAAGTGCTGAGTCTCTGAGATCACTAACACAGTAGTAATGCTGAATTCCGAGTAATATGGTACTACAACATGAACTTAAGTCTCCCACATTTCCCATCCTTTAGTGCCAGAGCCTAACTAACTGTGGGCTACAGACTGTTACCAAAGGAGGCTTACCCCACGTCCTGCTCACAAAACACGGCAAATATTTTTTGCTATGCAAAGTCAACATAGTAAATAAAAAGGTAGAGTACAAAGAGGTGAAGGAAAGAATAATATAAGAAATTATGTTCTTCTGGGAAGATGTAAGCACAAATAGATAAGCTTTTATCAACTATGGATTTGCACTAGCTTGACAGTTTCTAATAACACTACAGTAATGTGAAGCTTGATTTCTTTTACCCATCCCAACCACAGTGGCTCTACTTGCCTCTCATTGAAGAGCAGCAGGAAAGTTCCTTAGAGTGTACTTGCATAATATGGTAGGTACAAAAGCAACATCTTTCTTCCCTTTCTCAAAAATCTGCTACCTATTGTTTCTCTTTTAAAAAGTCCTTAGAAATTATGATTTCTGAAAACTGTTTAACAAACATTTAATCAGAGCAATTACTCTTCAAAATCTAAGCTTCACTTCTGACTAATAGCTCACTCGCCTCTTGACAGGAAACATTGAGCCTTTCTTTTGCTGTCTTCTCTATTAACTCAGTTTACAAATAGTTGAACTTGAATTTGGCATGGACTTGTGTTCTGAAAGGCTAACACAGAATAAGACACCATACTGCTTTGTGTATCTGCTTTAAAACTAATTTAATCAACACACTAACATCCAGTATACACAGAATTAATCCAGAGGTTTAAAGACTGATGCCAGCTGTGATCAGCATGAAAGCAGATACCACGAACAGACTTTCTGCTATACTACCACAGAAATCAAACTTTCCCAGGCATTTGGTACATGACAAGAATTGTATTAATTTAGGATGCCTCTCACCTTCAGTAACAGGAATTGCATTTGCAAATTTTATTTTAAGTTATTAAAACTGAGCCATAGTTTTCCTTTTCTGGATGCCATGTTGCATTTTTCAAGAAAAACAGTTTCAGAATAATTCAATTAACATATATATTTCAGGCAACTTTCACATTCAGAATGAAGGCTACTAAAAAAGCAGAGTGCACTGTTCAGTTCCTAAGACACCTAATTGTTTCTACAAACTAATCTCATCACAGGTACATTAAAACCATAGATTGAACATTATCTCTTTGAAAAATACTAAAGTATATTTAAGATTATATGAGATTTGCTACTGATTGAGTAAAACCGTTCTTAAACTGGACTCCTGTTTACCCATCTGAACTCCACAGCTTTTAAAAAAACCCAAACAAACCACCAACACCAATCCCCCTCCTCAAAAAAAAAAAGAAACCAAACCCCTAAAACTCCCCCAAAACCTCATCTTCTAATAAGGAACCTGAAGAAATGTTTTAGTCGGGTGCTAGTAATTATGTTTAACAGCTCTACCTCTTGAAGCAGTTTCTTTTGGAAAACAGCATTTCAGTGTTTGTTAACGCTGAGTGTTTATAAAAAGCAATCACCATTTTATATAGAAGCATTTTGTAACTAAAATGGCACAGACTCTGCCCTCATATGTGTGAGAAGTTTGGGAACAGCATATATTAAAGTATTACACAAGTCCTACAAAAAGCATTAGTTTTGAGAGGAGTATCTCAAGCAAGAAAAAAAAAATCACTTTTTTATTTATAAAGTTACTAGTACTTTTCCAATATGATGAAATTAATAAAAACAATGTGATGGGCATATTTTTCTACAACTTGCACACCAGGTTTTAGCTTGCTACTGGAAGAAACCAACACTTTCAATATAAAAGAAAACTAGTACATTACAGACATGGGTAATAATCATAAGCATTTATTTTCATTACCTTCTTGAAATACACACTGAAATCAAGTGCTCTGCATCCTGACAGAAGACAAGCTGCATTATGTAAGAAAAACTCTGAGAAAAAAAAAATAACTTTTTCTGTGTTTAAAAAAAAACAAACCAAAGCAAACAAAACCACCACAAAACAAATGTTCCCAATCAAAGAAGCCCTGCAGTCTTCAATACTTGTCTGTTGTCAAACTAAAGCTAAAATGAAAACTCTGGAGTGTAGGACAAAAGATCCCCTCTACTCTTCCCAATAAAGTGATGGTCATGGCTTGTTTTCCTATAAATATTTGGCAAAATGAAGATGTATGGGGGAGGAAAAATTTGCAACTGGAAAAGTTGGGGTTTTTTAAATTCAATAGTTTGCATGACTTTTTAATGCCACCACAATACGCTCTCTCAGGAAAACAAAAAATAAATAAGTGTTAGGGAGGATAAGATGACTGTTCTGCAGTTTAAGATTTAGTGTGTTTAGAAACACAAGTAACACTTCATAACTATTTTTTGGAGGTTCGCTTGGAAGTCCCAGTTACAAGCTTTAATTGTGTCTTTGCTCTTTACGTTCAAGGAGACTAATACTTTGCTGTTGCCTCCCTCAAAAATAGCACCAATGAAAATCAGAAGAACAGAAGTGTTGTGCTCCTCACCATCCAAGCCCTTTTTGGGAAGCTAGCTTACCCTCTATGGTGGTGATAAACAGACTTTCAACTGCTGTCCAAGAAAGAGAGTACCTGCTGTAACCTGGAAAGAGGCAGCAAAAAGTTGCATCAGCTGTGGACTTAGCCAGCACTCTCATCCAGCTGGGAAGACATTCCAAAACAGCCCTGCTCTTAATGCTGCTGTTCACATGGCTGGGAAAAGACTGGTTGACTCAAGGAGATTAACCTTGCACTTCTCTTGTCTTCTGATGTGAAGCAAGGACTCTTACTGCAAAAGCCATCATTTAATACTCTTAAATTTATCATGCAAGCAAAGACAACAGGAGCTTATGTTATAATACTGGAGTTTCAAAGTCTTCCTAGTTCCCCCACCCACACCCTGCAATGCTTTTTTCACCTGTTTCACCTTTCCCTCACTTCCAGGCTTTCTTTATAGAAGCATTTCTCTGTACAACACAGTTGGTTCATTGTAGTTTTGTTTAGTGTAAGGCTCTTGTTCTCTACAGGCAATATCACTTTTTCAAAAAGGATGTACAGTCATTTTATTAGAATAGTGTATTCTTAAAGATGTGGACAGAGGCACACAGAAGCTGACTACAAGCATTTTTCCCAACAATACGAAGCACTAAGTCTAAGGAGTATTGCGAGAGGATATAACAAAGTTGTCAGTTATCATCAAGGTCCAGTAATTTGAGCTTATGTTAAAAACTTCAATGAACCTGACCATTTAGCTCTTTTGTTCAGTGTGAATGCTATCTTAACAGCTGTATTCTCCTTTCAACCTCATTTTACCTGCTAAAAAGCAAGATAAAACTTAAACAAAAAAGAATGTATAATTTACTAGGGGAGCAATCTTCCAGATGTGAATAAATCAGATACAATCCAACTTCAGAAGCTATCCAGACTCAAGTCCTCCTAAGTTATGTGGGAAACTACTGCAATGGTACTACCATAAAGTTAATGTATTTCACTATTAAAAATAGTAGATGTTCACACACACTTGCTCCATATTCAACTACTGCCACCCACAACCCTTGAATTAGTAAGACTGTTCAACAGTTGACACAGAAGCATGGTGAAACACAATACTTCCAAGTCAATTTGAGCTTCATTAGTTCTTAAATAGAAAGCCAATAAAGGAAAAGAGCCTGAAGTAGTTTGTCTTGCATTGAAAAAAAGCACTAGTTCACATGTTCCCAAATTCTTCTGGCTAAAATTTGTTGGGAAGACAGAATTTAAAGAATATTTTTCTGAAAACTCCAACAAAAAGTCATTTTATCTGATTATGTTACCACACTTCAGGCAAATCTTCAAAGATTTCACTTGGTAGGTCAGAGCATTTACACTTGGGTAAGACTGAAGATCTAAATTTCAATTTGTATTTTAGTTTGAAAGAAAAAACAAGAGGCTACCTTTTCCATTCCCCCCTCAGCTGTCAAAAGGGGATGCTCCCCCAAAAAAAACCAAACACACACTACACTTTCCTCACTACTGTGAAATATTCCCTACACTAGATATGAGAAATGCACTTCAGTCCTGATCTGCAAAAGTCTTTCCCAGCCCTATCTTGATTTTCTTTTAAGAAGAGAACATCATCACACTCAACTTTAAGAACAAGGTTGTTCACCAGGGACTAGGGTGAGGTCAAATTCATTTCCAGTTGTCATCAGAACCACGATATGAATTAAGCCTCCAAAAACATATTAGTTGAGTAATACACACAGTCCTCTTAAAGGTTTCTCCCCCCCCCTCTCCCCCAGCTACAAGCACAGGTTTATAAAAAGGAAGTCTCTATAGGCACAACAGGTTGGATATAATGAAGCGGAGTTTCTATAGTCCTCTAGGTACCAACTTGAAAGGATGCTTCGCTACTAGCAATGATTGGAGAACACTTCTCCAGAGACCAAAGAAAAAGTAATTCAATTTCAGTTGGCGGAGACTAGTATCTAGGAATGGCTGTTTTATAGACATTCTTTTTAGCTTCATATTACAGAAATGAATCAAGACTATATTAATTCAAGAAAAGTCTTACTACCAAGAAACAAAGAACTTCCTTGTGTTACTCACAATGAACTCCCCAAGCTTTCCGATTAACACAAAAAGCAAACAGACAGCAAGCTATTTTAATGTTTCTTTCCTTACTGCTCCATAAACAATGGAAAGGGGGGAAAATCTGAGGTATCTTTATAAAATAAAGAGTTCAGGAATACAGATTCAGAAAACTCCAGATTAAAAAAAAGATAGCAAGCATTATCCAAGAAACACTTCATTTGTAAAGCAAAGTAAAGCAGTGTTTCAAGTTAAGCTTGTGTAACCTTATTTCTTGCATATTATCATTATCCACCTTAAAAAAGGTTGCTTTCTGATACAGGAGAAGGGCAAAGAATTTAAGAGACTCACCTAGAGTATAAAAAAAGCAGAGAAAGACTTTGCCAATCTCATTCCACCGAGGCAAAAGAATGGACAATATTCCAGTGGAGGGGAAAAAGAAAAAAAAACCCATCCCTCTTCACCTTTCTCTAATGTAAGAGGAAAAACAGAGCACTGCTGTAGGAGCTAAGAGCCACATTACTAGAGTTCTCAGGTGAGAAAAAACAAAAATCCAAGACTATGCAGCAGACCAGATAATCTGTGCACTGCACATTTAATTCGGAATTATAGCCTTCAGTTAAACATGTCAGATTTTGAGCAAGACCTAAGCAGTGAGATTACTCCAAATAGAGCACAAAGAGACACTGCATCATGTACTCACTGTACTGTATTTCAGAGGCTAAATGTTTGGTCATTACCTCAAACACTCCTATTTGGTTTTGTTTGGTTGTTTTTTTTTCCTCTCCAGTAACCCAAATTAAGTTTATTCCTTACTTTTACACTATTTTGTACTTACTGCTGGTAGTAGAGACTGCATGTTCTGGTTGGAGTCAGCAATAGTGGCTAGGTAAACCAAGTTTGTATGCAGCATCTGCTGGTATCTATCAAAATAAACAAAAGCAAAACAGATTTTAAGTCACAAATACAGTAACATCAGAATTTACTTTAATTCTACAGATGTAAGAAAGTTACTTATGCAAAACAAGATTCAGAGACTTAAAAGAGAACCATTATTAGGCAAGCGTGAGGGAAAAGGCTTAGGATTCCTACTACCCAGTCTTTCCCAACGCCTCCATCAAATCTTTGCCCGTATCTTCTCTACAACTTCCGTCTTGATATGAAAAATCTAAAACTCAGTGACACAGTTCTCACCTGTTTCACTTCCTGCCCTAAACTAAGTTACCAGGAGACATATGCAGTGTGTGTGGCCGTCTGGTGCAGTTTCCCACACAAACACGAGGGAAAGAGAACTATTATGTCTCCAGATACAAGATACCATAAATCATGACCAAGAACAGTGCAAACATTTCATCAGCTTTGGAAGTTTGCTATGGAATGATCTTTCTGCTACAGAACCACATTCCAAAGTCTCAACATCCAGCCCACAGTCACAAAAATAACCTTGAAAGCAGGAACAGATTAGAAATATGCAACTACGGGCTTGCTTAACACAGTAACTGTGCTACAATAAAAGCGTTCCCTTAAAGCAAAAATACCTACTATTTATGACCCTCCTCCTACTCCCAGACTACTAATTCTCTTAGTAAGGAACTTGAGCCATCCTGTGATGCCCTGTCTGTCATGTGACTCCATATGTGTCTGATTACAAGGGTGCCACAATCATCCCATGGCAGAAAAGAGCAACAGGAAAATAATATTCCTTAACAATTCACGCCTTCCGCGCTTCTCTCAAATCACTCTCCAGAGACCCCACCAGACAGCAAGGCCACATGGGATACTCAGGCAAGCCAAACTTTTAAGACAAGCCTGTTTGTCCCGGGGCAGGTGGTAAGCAAGTAATTTTCAAACATGCTGTCAGAAAGAATACAGATCCATTTCTACGTGATTTTGAAAGGTTTGAGAAGAAAACTATCTCTTCCCAAAGTGTAATTACGATGCGGAGGAAAGAAATCTTCATTATACAGCCCTGATTTTTATGGGCATCATCACCATGACATCAACTTGCAGTAGGCAAGTTGCAACATTTCAGTGACAGAAGTGATTGCCACATGGCAAATAAAAACCCCACAAATTCTAAGTGCAGTATCTGTAGCAATACTTTGTACTCTTCACAGGTGTCCTACAAGGTAAGCTAAACAAATCAAGAATGGTGATCTAGATGGAAATTCACACAGTCCACAGTAGATTTGGATTAATGTCTTACTGAGAGCATTCAGACGTCTTTCCTTTGTTCTGATAGTCCATTATACACTGAATAAGATGGTTATTTTCATCCAACATCTGAAAGAATAAACAAGTTTGAATAAGTTTCATGTTCTTTGTGTAAAGAAACTGAAGACAAGTTTGAGTCTTGCTCCTTCTCTCAGTTTTTAAAAACAACAACAAAAGCAGCATTTCAGGAAGATCTACTTTAACCAATTATTTATAGAACACTCTTTTGCTCCCATTTTCCCCCTCCAACTAGTTTTTACAGCTTTCAGTTTAAGGGCTTCATGTCACTTACTTAGCTACATTTGTGACGCTTCCCAATCAAATACTTAGGCTTGTTCTGCAACAAGTTCTTACAAAGTTTTCCAAGATTCACATTTCTTCATTTGATCTCTACCAAGAAATTCACTTAAAACTTTATGCTCCAAGTTTCCCACCTCCCTCTAAGCCTGCTACTTCTAATAATAAAAGGCATTGCAATTGTTATTGATAGAAACTGAGCTTACCAGATGTGGTTTTTTGAAGGAAATGCACTGGAAAGCTTAACCATGTTTAGATGAAGAATCTCTAACTAAACTGCACTTTATAAATATTATGTATAACGTAGATCTTTTATAGTTCAAAGTGTCCAGGAATATTAATATGTGTGAATTAATTTTCTGACCAAAAAAAACCCAACAAAAAGTAGTCCTAAAAATCATGGGAAATTGCAAATCTTGTGACTTTCTACAAAAAGTTCAAAAATTCAAAGTGTTCCAAGCTCCATAAATAGGAAAAAAAGAAAGTCTAGTTTCCTAGAGCTGCACATCCCCACACTCGTGTCTTCTTAACACTCTTGGGCATTCTGATCAGACAAGAGTCAGCAGAACAATGGCTAATCTGAGCTACCAGCCAAGTTACCCAAATCAACTGAACTAAATGAAAAGTTTACTGCTAAATGGAAAATTTTGCATTGATTTCTCCCTTTCCTTCCTTTCAGTGAAAAACTAGTTCAGATCCTTTTACTCTAACCAGCTGACTAATTTCACAGAACTAACAGGATCTTAACCATCTGCAAGACTCTCTCCTTCTTCCAGACTAGCCAAAAGACTCATGATTCTACAAGGAAATCACAGTCTTATTACATCATTTTTTATTCCCTTAGGAATTAAACCTAAACAAATTCTACTGGGCATGGGTGTGGGGGAGAAATAGTGACACTTTCTTACGACTAATCCATCTCTACTATGAAATGGGTGTGGAGTTAGAAACCTCATGGAGTCCACTCAGGACTTGCATCCATGTAAGAATGAGTCAGCCAGCCCAGTCTTCCTAAATTCAAACCAAAAACTCACCAGAACTAACTAGAACGATCACTGAGCAATTATTTTGCCGATCTGCTGGTTCTGGAAACTCAGTGTTAGTCATTAAGCACTAAACACAGACAGAACTATAATATTTTGAGTGACTGTTTGAGCCTCAGAAACTATGCACAACAGTAGCTGCATACCCTGACAAAGATCACAAACACACACATAAATTTCACATGTGCTACTATCAAGTTTTGTAAGAAACACTGTGACTGCTTTCACCACAAAAAAATAAGGAAAAAGGAGCCAGTATCTTTGAAGCCAAGGTCCGAAAGAACACTTGAATAGTAAGCCTTCAATCAAGGCTCTCCTTGGAATGTCTCCCACCTTCCAGAGGAAGGCAGAAGGTACTTAAAGCTTAGCAGACAGGTAGACCTTCAGACTATCAGTCAGATAGTTGCATTCTTCACTGTCACCACGTAACCTGGACCTCTTGGCTGAAGTGGGGAACGGGAAAAGAATGTGAGGGCCAAGAGGAAAGCAAACGAGAAGGACTACAATTGTATTCTAGACAGGGCTGCAGGCCTTGCTTTATACAATTGAAATGTTTTTTTGAAAGAGTTATAAACACCTACCATCAAAAGAGAATGTAGTTTCCAGCTGGATGAAGACACCTCCAGGGCTTCTGACAGCTTATGTACATTACAAAGATTCTTCAGATTTAACTACACTAGGGTTTTGCCAGCACACCACCATCAAATTAATGGTTTGACTATAGCACAAGAAAAACTTAATTGTCTGCATTCACCATATGCACTCGAGCAACCTGAAGTCTCTACTGACTACCTTCAGGAAACTTTCCACCCAGTAGGCATGCATTTTTCACCCACATTTCTCAAGCACCAACTTCTGCTACATAACTGTAGAGGTCTTCATTATAACTCCAGGGATTTCTCTGAGGTCCAGATCCCTACAATACCTGCCTTGTTGGCACACTCATTTTCTACTAAATCAAAGATTAATTATGTTTACCTAAAAGGCTCCTACACAAGGATCTAGTCTTGTGTAGGAGTAGTCTGCAACTATTTGATTTGCAGCTATTTACGCTTGTAACAGTGCAAGTCTTCAGTTAAGTTTCTAAATACCAGCAAGTTACCAGTGAACTTGAACATGCTCCCTTGCTTCTGCCGATACAAGCCACCATCGATCATTACAAATCCTGTATGTATTCTTCGTTGATCGCTTTAGCAAGTTAACTTGCTGCCTCCCACAAAAGCTTAAATGGAGTCGTCTGCAGGCGCTGTCACTGGCTCCGACCATGACGTTCTTCTTTAGTAACACTTAAAAGTTTATGTAGGGGAGCCTCGCTACTGGGCGGAGCAAGTTTAGAAGCTGGAGTGGCCGCGTACCCCGCGGAGGTAGAGCCCAAAGTCAGGCAGGGGTCAGCAACAACCCGACTGAAGCCCGACGCGCAGCCACCCCGCGCAGGAAGGAGTCACTCGACTCCTCCGCTCCCCATCCCGCCAGGCCGAGTCCTGACGGGTTCGTTCACGCCCGTGGCCCTGAGGGAACCCCGGGAGCGCTTGGGGCAGCCGAGGGGGCCTCGGCTCCACCGGCCGCCCCGCCACCCCCGCGCAGCCTCCGAGCCCCGCCGCAGACGGCCCGGCCCGCCCGGCGCCTCCCCCCGGCCCCGGGACCCCCAGACAAGTGCCCAAGTGCAGAGAGGCAGCGCCTTGTGACCGCCCCCGCCGGGCCGTGCCCCGAGCGCGGCGACTGCGGCCTGGCCGCCCTCCCGGGGCCTTGGCGCTCCGGGGTGGCGGCGCCGCCACCCCCTTCCCCGCGCGGCCCGGCGGCAGGAAGCAGCTGCAGCCCCCGGGGCCGGGGCCGGGGCCGGGCCGGCCCGTCCTCTCGCCCTCACCTTTTGGATGGCTGCCGGCGTAATCTCGCCTTTCCCCCGCTGCCTGGGGGCCGCGAACGCCACCGACATGTCGGGCCGCTACCAGGAGGGTCCGCCCCCGCCGCCCGCCCGCTCACGCGCCCGCGGCAGCAGCAGCGGTGGGAGGCAGCAGCGATCCGGGAAGAACGCGCGCGGGGGGCGGGGGCGGCTGCCCAGCGGGACGACCCATCCCCGTCCCGCCGGGGAAGGGTTAAGGAGGACAGGCTGCTCCGCCCCCTTTCCCGCTGCGAGAGGGAGCCTTGAGAAGGCCGTGGCCGCCTTTCACCGCTCGGCCAAAACAACGGGACCGAGAGTCGGTGCTGCGCAGTAGGAACATGACCTCCCTTTGTCACGCGACCTTCTTGGCTACCCCCTTCCCGCAGCTGCGTTGGTACGTTCCTGCCCTACGCGCCTCAGCGCCGGACAGGCAGCGAAGTGGTACGACTGGCGGGGGGGATGGGAGCGCTGTGGAGCGCACGTTACAAGGGACGCGCTCCGACTGCTGCCGCGCGGCGCGCTCTCCTCCCCCCTCTACCCACCGCGAGAGTTGGTTGCAGCCGGGCGGCCCGCTCTGGCGGCGGGGCGGGGCGGGACGGGGTGGAACGGGACGGGGTGGTGCTGCAGGACGCCCGGTGCTGTGCTACCTTGCGGGGGCGGGGCGGGTTCGGCGTGGCAGCGGCGGGCCCGCCCGTGAGGGGAGCGGGCAGCGCGGACCCGGTGCTACCCACCGGGGGAGCTGTCGCTGCCGCCGCCTTGACGTTGTGGCCGTTTGTGGTGCCCGTCCTTGGGCAGCGCCTGTGCTGCCGCCGCCAGCGCTGGCAGGTGCCGGGGGAGACAAACCGTGCAGAGAAAGTTGGAGTGGAGCAGCTGTGCGAGCCCCGGCTCGCTGGTGGGGGCCGCTTTCCTACCGACATGGGTGGCCGCAGCTTCCCGCCCGTGAGAACGAAACGCAGCGCGGAGAGGCTGTTCCTGCTGCGGCTTCAAACACATGGCGGGCGCTGAGCGCCGCACTCGGCCCTTCGTTTAGTCAGTGCGGCCACTGGAGGGAATGTCGGTTTCCCCAGGGTTCTCGTGGACAAATCTGCAAAGTCCAAGACTGTTCCTCACAAGAATGAGAGTTCCACCGGGTAATGGTCCAGTGAAGTGGAAAATCCCCAACTAAAGCACTTTAAATCTGCTTTTCCTGGGGCCATCCCCTGCCCAGCCTGCGTGCTTCTCACGCCAGCGCAGGCTGTGAGCGCTGCCTCCTTCCCAGGCTGTGATCTCTGCTGTTGAGGTTGACAGAAGTGTGTGCTGCTGTGGCTGACAGGACGCTACTCAGTGACATGACACCACATCACAAAATGTGAATCTTGTTCCTTACTTGGTGTGTTTTTTGCTCTGTTTCTTGGCTGTTGCTGGCTGAAGTCCCTGGCTTCCTCTTGGGCCCAGCACACATTTGTCAGTGGCATCCATGGGCACCCCGTGGCTGTGCAGCTGCTTCCCAACTGGCATGCTCTCTCCTCAGACTATTTCTCGGCTGGCTCCTTTCCCCAGCCCTATGGAGATTGTTCTTCCTGGCTCTGCTGTCCTAGGATTGCCTGTGACTGCCCGTCAATCCCTGCCTTTTTTTTCTTTGGCAACCATTTGCCAGGCCACTAGCTCCAAGCTGTTGTTGCATTCCTGCAGCATCCTCCTCTCCAAGGGCCTGCCACCTGGGCCTGATGCTCGCTGTTACCAGAATGGCACTGCTTCTGCCCTGTCTCTTCAGATTATACAGGACCTTGAGCTGATGTGATACTAATCTGGCTTGTCCTCCTCTCCAAAAAATGTCTCTGGCCCAGTCCTTGCACTGTAGGTCATGCTAAGGAGGAGGAGTTATGCTGGCATAGCCATTAGGCTGTTTGTGTTTCTAACCATTTCACACATCACCATGGTATCTGGGTCCATTTTTTTATACTAGTGGGTTGATGTTTTTTTCTGTCATCCACACACTTTATCATCATCCCTATCATACTTGGAAACCAAAAGCAAAAAAAAATTAAGAAACCTTTTTTTTCTAAAGATGATATGCTTCATGGTGATTCATGGTTATTGATGTATGATATTACAGTGAACTCATAGGATGACTGTTGTAATAGCTGTGTGCTCAAATTGATACTATTTCTAGTTACTACGAACAACAACAAAGAATCCTAGGAATGAAGAATGCAAGATAGCCATGGTCCTCAGCATCTAATCAGAAACTACCATCTCCTAGCCAGTGGCAAATAGAATTATGAGGACTTATTTCTTTAGCAGAAGTATATACTTGGCTCTAGAGAACTGGTGAGGTGTCTGAAAATGTCCTAAGCCTGCAGGCATCTTCAGCAACTGGAGGACAAACATGTTCTCATAAAACACTGAACACTAGGAATTCCACAAAATGTTTTTCTCTTCACACAAGTATAACTTGTCTTGTTCTCATCCTCTGGTTACCCCACTGTTTATAAAATATTTTGCATTGGGCTGTCTTGGTGATCACAGAGTTTGAGACAGTATGGGTTAGATGTCAGCAACATAAATGCTGCTTTCAAGAACTGAATGTTCCGGCATTTTTTTCTCACATTTTCAGGTTGGTTTTGAGTAGAGGAAGAAAAATAGGCTTGGTGGATGCCACAGGTGAGGCACCTTAAAAGGAAAGTATTTCACAAAAGGGTCCAAATTAAAACGTGAATTTTTTTGGTACTTTCCTATTTCTATGAAAAAAATATGGAAGAACAGTATTTGGAATTCAGCTGTATCAGTTCTTAGAGGAAGATACAAAATCATTCATTCATAGTAACTAAAACCACCTCCTTGGCCTAAATTTGTCTGGTGATTAGATCAAATCCATTTATTCCCCTTGTGATGATTTTTCATTCATATGCTTAACATTTTGGACTTCCACATTCATAAATAGCAACAGATCTAAAGAAACATTGAAAAAAGAGTCCATAGCTCCATTTTTTTATGATGCAAAAGGAAATTCACACTCAAAATCAACATTTAAATAATGGCACAGATGCATACAAGCAGGGAAATAGATAGCTACAATGGAAATGTGCCACATGTCTCAGAACACATAACCACAACAGGGTGTCTCTTTTATGACTTTCTTAATGCACTGCAATATGCCTAGATATCAAAGGACATATGGTTTATTTTCTCTTTAATTGCACATTTCTGTGCTCTTGTGAGTTACTCACAACCTTAACATTATTTAACTGTAATTTAGATGCATAAATCTAGATCATCACCAAGAGTTTCAAATGCAAATATGTTTCAATCAGATCTTCTTCCACCTCTGTTCCAACTTTTGTCAGTGTAGTGTCGTTTTTGTTGATGTGCATTTGACTATGTAATATTTGTTGGAGAGAAAAGAATGCAAATGGAGGAGGATGGGTCCTTGTCTGAAAGGTTTTTTCCCCATGTTTCCAACTCATATTTCTCAGTAACAAATGGTAGGTAAAGATATAGTTCCTGAGACTAGGGTCTGGAAAGCATTAACATTTAGTTCCTAGAAAAAGCTGTATGTTTGAAATGAAATGCTAACAGCTGAGCGATTTTAGTCTTCTCAGGAGTGTGTCAAAATTCCTCATTGCAAAGGAATTCACTTAGTTTTGGAGAAACCTATAATATTTGCAGTGATCCAGTCTTCCAACAATTCTGAGAAAAAATGAAAAGTGATCTTCTGTTTCTGTCTATATTTTCTGCCATTTTTATTAGCTGAGTTTCCATAAACTCGCTGGAATAGAAGAGATAAGCAAGAGAAGGAACCGGCAGACATTCCCATCCACAAGTAGGAAAATACAGAATGCTGATTCATCGTAATTTTCAAATTTACATTTAAAATAAAAATTTGAAACTTGGCATTTACAAAGCTTGACATGTACAGGAAAGAGGACAGCAAAGAATTTTAGGACCATCTGCTTCAACCTGCTTGACTGAAGGTCTCTGAAAGTTGAGAATGATTCCTGAGAATTAGATATTTCTTAGGCAAAGCCTTTAACATATTGGTGACAGCACCTCATTTTGTGTATTCACTTCAAATTGACAAAAAAAACCCCCAAAACCTGCTTCCTTTACCGTAGTAAGTGTGATAGCTCAGGATCTACTGCTAATAGGATGCCAGGGTGAATTTCAGCCTCTTTCTTAGGGTAGACTACTTTTTTCACCTTGCAGTTTTTTTTAAAAAAGGGGTGTTCATGCATGTTATATATATGTACCTATACCATCAGGTAAAAGAAGTGGATCCCAAGGAAGGAGTGTCTTTCAGTAGACAAAAAAAGAAGATAGCAAAAGGAAGAAATGCTATTTTTGGTTTAGTATTTCTTCACCAACTAAACTTGGTGTCATCTTGTAACTGGCGGGATTTCCTACATGCCCAATCTTTGCATTAATTCATCTTGTTGCAAAATGATGCTTACACCTGAATGTCTGACTGTGTAAAGGGTTGAGTCTTGCAAACGGTTCCAGTTCTGCTCATTTAATAAATGGTAATTTGTTATCAAACTACGCAACAATATCAGACTGTTGGTATGGTAAATGGTGCTTTTTGATTCCTAGAAGAGATCCCACTAACAGGATGAATTTGTCTTGAATTTATGCTGTCAGCTTCCTGTCTGTTTTTCTCCATTTTCTCATTTATATTCTGCACTGGCTATTGTAGAGAATATTAATAAGAAGTAGCACCTGAAATTCAGGCCTGTGTGTTCTGGTACAAAGTGAAGCACCCAAACAGCACTGCACGCTACAAGGGTATTGATGGCTCTGCCATGTTCCAGAGGGGCAATAACAAACCCAGAAAAAAATCATTGTGATGCTAAATTTTTATTCTAGTATCTGTCATTTTAGTCTGCAAATATAGATATTTAGAATAAAGAAACTCCCAACATGTTCAGCAGGTTGCACTAATGGGAGTAAGTCCAACAGCTGCGGTGAGAAAATCTTTCTGTGTCCTGATTTTATTCTTCAGAAGGGAATCTCCAGCTACTAGGAATGTATGCTATAAATAAAGAATAGCAGAACTTCTAATCTAAGCCTCCTTAGTGCTGCAAATTCTTCAAGAATTCTTAGAGGTTAATATTTTATGTTAGGACACAGAAGCAAAGTACAGTAGTTCACTGATTTTTTAATATCAAAAGCAAAGCAGAAAAGATAAACATGAGAAGGCACTGCTAAGCAGTGCTGAAGAAAAGTTAGCAATGATCTTGATGATCTGAATATTAATATCTGTTAAAGGCAACACATTTTCAATGGAGAGGTGTATTGTATTCTGGAGGTGCTTCTGGAGACTCTCCTTTCTACATCATCTGCGTCATCTTCAGCTTCTGCCTTTCAAAGACTTGTGACCATGAAGGATAGAGTAGATGACTGAACAGCTACAGGACAGTTCTTCTTACCTTATTGTCACAATCCTGATCAAGAACTTGCTGAGGGAGTACAGAAAGATAATTATATCAAGTACAATTTTCTTTCAGTAAGCCTGATCCCATAACCTAAAGAAGACCTCCTTCATTCTGCTAGCAGTGCTGCCCAGGATGCTGCAAGGGCACACCTCATCCACCAGGACCCCATGGCCTTTTCTGCAAAGCTGCTTTTAAGCTGGTCAGTGCCCAGCATGTACTGGTACCTAGGGTTGTTCCTCCCTGGGTGCAGGACTTTCCACTTCCCCTTGTAGAACTTTATGAAGTTCATGTCTGCCCATTTCTTCAACCTGTTGTGGTTCCTCTGAATGGGAGCACAACCATCTGATGCATCAGTGACTCTTCTGTCTTGTAACATCTGCAAACTTGCTGAGAGTGTACTGTCTCCTGTCATCCAGGTCATTAATGAAGAAGTTAAACAGTATTTGCCCCAGTATTGACCCCTGAGATATATCACTGCTGACTGGCCCCAAGCTGGATTCCATGCCACTGACCACAACCCTATGAGCCTGGCAGTTCAGCTGGTTTTCAGTGCACTTTACTGTACACTTATTTAATCTGTACTTCATTAGTTTGCCTGTGAGAGTGTTGTGGGAGATAACTGTCTGAAACCTCACTAAGGTTGAGATAAAAAAAATCCACTGCTCTTCCTTCCCTGTAAACTCAGACAGTGTCTCTGTATTGCTCCAGGTCCCCTGTCCCTGCTTCCACCTCTGGTATGCTTCCTTTTTATGTTTGGGTTTTGTCAGGAGCTCCTTGTTCATCCCTGCAGGGCTCCTTGCTCCATTTCTTGCAGGTCAGGGTAGATCATTCTTGAGTTTGGAAGAGCTGATCTTTGAAAATTGACCATCTGTCTTGGATTTCTTTTCTCTCCAGGGCCACATCCCATGGGACACTTTCAAGCAGGTCCCTGAATAGGCCAAATTCTGGTCTCCTGAAATCTAGGGCTGTGATCCTACTTTTTGCTTTGTTCGTTCCTCTTGGGATGCTGAATTCCACCTTCTCATGGTCACTGTAGCCAAGACTGTCCCAGACCTTCACATCTCCAAACAGTTCTTCCTTGTTTGTAAGTCTGAGGTCCAGCAGCGCACCCCTTTGTTGGCTCCTCAATCACCTTTTTTAGGGATTTGTGAATCAATGCACTCCCCAAACCTTTTGCACGGCTTGTGCCCTGCTCTGCTGTCCCTCCAGCAGATATCAGGATGGTTAAGGTCCCTCATGAGGACCAGGGCCTGCAAACATGAAGTTTCTTCCAGCTGTCTGAAGAAGGCCTCTTCTGCTTCTTCCTGATCAGGGTGTCTTGTAGCAGACACCCAGAACAACTTTGCCCATGTTGTTCTGCCCCAGCAGCTCCCAGTTGACTCTTCATCCATCCCAAGGCAGAGCTCCACGCTCCATTCCTGCTGCTGTCTCACATAAATGACATTTGGTTTTGTTCTCTTTTGTCTGCTTTATTTGTTGATATACTCTGTATATTGTTTTTTAAATCATAGAACAACAATAAATATCCATTTAACATTGTGTTCTTTAACTTTCTATACATAGCCTATTTCAAAGTCACTGTATATTTTATCAGAGGGTCTTAAAATCTTAAAAGATTAATTCTTTTGATGAATAAAAATAATAAATTATACAATGAAATACAAAGCAGGGAATACAGTTATGTTCAACCAAAAATAGATTATAGAGATAGTCCTGTCACTGTTAATAACCAGTGGTGCCATTTCTCTTACACAGCACCTCAGTGACAACAAAGCACAGCAAAAGAAACAATATACTCACATTTCTGTAAATATGCTTTGTGAGTATTACTGTGCTTGAAACCAGTTTGGGAAAATATACTTTTAACTAAAATCTTGTTGTATTGAATGTGCATTTGTGGTTTTCCACTTAATATCTGTGAGATTCTTGCTTCTTGCTTGCTTTCTTCCACTTTTCAGGTATTTTTAAGGATAAAATTATGATGACTGGAGATCCAGTTGCAGAGTGAGGCTCTACAGCACTTCTTGTACACACGATGCATACATTTCACTCTTAGCATGGAATGACAGATACAGCATATTCATATTTTATAATGTTTAAAAAGAAACCAAAATAAACTTATGTTGAAGACATGTATCACATCATTTGTACCATGAAATTCATCCTTCCAGAAGTGGCCCCATTTCTGTATTTGTTACGTGCGCAGTAATGGAGTCATTTGAACCACTCAAAAGGCACGTGATTCACTGAAGGACAAAACTCCTCCTTTCCAGTGAAAGTTGACTCGTTTATACCTTTCTGTTCTGAGTAACCTCATCATCAGTGGAAATACAGTAACTGAGTATGTAAGTATATTCAAGAGCCAAGAAAATCACTAGGAAAAATAATTATGTCATTTTGAAATGTTTCTTTTATCTAGTCCAAATTTATAACATAGAGTGTGCAGGTACAGTCAGTGATTGCTTTGAATGGTACTGTCTCTAACTTGCATTACTTTAAATATATATATATATATATATAAATCTCTATATGTATAATATGTACCTATGCATGTATGTTCCTTTTCAAGCAGGAGCAAAAGGGAGAAGATGCTTTGTGTGAGTGCAGACTGTGAGAACAGGGTCCCAGGGTACAGGAGGTCTGCTGTACAAAACAGGAGATTGCATCCATGAGGAGAAGTTGGTATTTGCAAGGTAGGAACTACAGGCCTTGGTCTTCTCTTCTTTTAGAATGAGGGCAACAAGAGATATGTGCTAGAAATACGTAAACTGCCTTTGAACTACCCTACAAAGAGGAATTGATTATAATTTTCTCTAAACAACATATGAAACCAGAAAAAAATAGTAACTTGCTTTCTAGTATTTATTTTGCTTTAAGGGTGTAGCAATGCTTTTTACCATTCCCCATCTTTTCCTTTTATTCAGCATGAAATTTTGAAGCATGACTCTAGTCTAAAAAGATGCTCTACGAAAGTATCACAGTGTTATTCCATAATTGCTATGTATTCTTTTGCAAGTAAAATAGCAATGTATCTTACCATTTAATCCATTTGAAAATCAATTTGAGTTTGCTCTGGATATCAGTAAGAAAAATTCTAAATTAAAAGACTAATCAGCAGCCTTACTGATGGGAATATGGGCCATAATGGTACCTATGCCTCTCTTGTATTGATTCTATAGGAATAAAAAAGGATTCTTTTGTTCAATAACATGATCTACACTTTATTATTAAATACTACTAGTCTTTGATAATGATAAAATGTGATTTTGCATAACTGTCTAAATATATTCATGTATTAGTGTGTATATATTTTTGCATGAGTACTGTTGCTCAAAAAAATTCATTGTGCTGTTTTCTAAATGCTACGTTCTTTCCTAGTCGATCCAAGTGGGCCTTTGTCTCTGCCATATGTGACAGACACATGATTTTATCCTGCCAATTTAGCTATTGGGAATAATCCAGTTTGGAATAATTTTGTATTGTAGGATTTAGGGTTTATATGTTTATTGAAAATATTAGGTATAGATTTTATTTTTCATTGCTGTTTGTTTTTCCCAAACTTTCTCATAGTGTTTGGTCAGCATCAGTTTGAAAAGCTGCTGAGACACTGACATGGACAAGAAATTCTAACCTGTGAATCAAGAATAGAGGTAATTTTGCTAGAACGGAGGACAAAACTTGTAATGGATTGAAAATGTAACAAGAAATTGCCTGTGAAAACTTTTACTGGCCAATTTAAAATGACGGTTAAATGAGCTCTAAAACAAGTAGAATTTGACGGCTAGATTGTACATACCTGGTGGTTTGGATTTTTTTAAAGAGCAAACATTTTATAGTAGAAGTATGAAACTAGAGTCTATTACTCTTCCTAAATGCCCAAAGATATAATCTTATCTCTTTTTAAAATAATGTACACTTTTCTGCTTTCATTTATGTAGTATTTTATCCTCTGTATACTTTGTATAAGATAGTCACAGAAACTGAGAGGTTTGATGTTGGCTGTGATGTAGCAAAGCTTTGGTCAGCGATAAGGAGAATATTTATTAAAGGAAGTAATGTAAAAAAAAGGATGAGTTTTGTATGTAGTGTACGTCTTCTAAGAAAAAGGTTTTATGAGGGCAAATGCTGCATTTCAGACCAACTGAGAAGGAAACGAAGTTCTTATCTGCTCTTGAGATGTTGACCCTAACATCCTCTCTGTTAATCTTTCTTAGAAGTTTTCAAAGCAGCAGTCTTCATCTTTCTTTCTTTCTACCTGTGAATATGAAAGGAGCTTCTCATAAATGTCTACGGTACTTCACAGTCTACCTTCAAAACTCTTCCCCACCACAATACCCATGTAACCAGTGTCAGCATTTAAGTTGCAGTCTGACATTATCTTATAGCTAAGTAAACCTCACAGCTAGCTGTTACCAAAAGCCATTTTTTCCTTCAGCCCCCTCTACACTCACTTGTGGCCACGCATTCCCACTCTGTCTCCCATGCCATCACTTTTACACATCTGATCTTGTAGTGAGATGTTTAAGGAAGCTAAATTAACAGGAAAACAATTGCTTTTCTATAAAAGCAGTTTTCTGCCTGTTGGGTTTCACAGATTGGGAGCCGATTAGTTTCAATGTCAAAGTGAGGGAAGATGATTCCTGGGGCAGTAGAGTGGGGCAGAATTACCCTTCTTTGTCAGCAGTTAACTTTTAGATCAGCTTAGCCACGATTGTACCTATAAACAGCGAGTATACTGAGAATACTGCTTATCACACTGATCTGTGTTGTCTTGCTATCTCCCTGGGGCTCTTGTGTCTGCAACCACCTTATTTCCTTTGTTTTCTACTTTTTTTGTAAGCCTTTTGTTCAGGGGCTGCCTCTCTGTACTGTATTTGTAAACCACAACTTTTGCAGCTTTGAAACTTTTTGCTGTGATGTTTACCACACCTTATCATTTTTTCCTTCCAAACAGATGTCAGGCATTATTATTTATTATTCAGAGAGGATGACACAGCCTCTGCATAGCTGTTTGCCTATGTCCTTGTGGAAAGACTTAGTATTATAACATCTCCTCTGCATAACATAAATAAAGTTAATATTGCAGATAACATTTCTTTATTCTCATCTAACAGGCTAAATTTGAGGGCTGGATACTGCTGTGTTGGGTACACAAAAAAAATCTGTCACTAAACCTCAAGAAGGAGCTGTGAGGAAAATGTATGCACTTGGTGATCGTGTCTGTTTGGCTTTTGCAGGTATTGTTCCTAGTGTTATTGCTCCACAACACATTCTGATGCAGTTATGGGATATGTAAAAGGCCTTTAAAGACTGAATTTTTCAAAAACGTTGTGAAGATAGACACGGTGGTTTGTGAGATTGGTACTAGGATATGCAGGCTTGGGTTTCTACATAACTGATTTGAATATAGCTGAAGGATTCTTATGTGGCCAGTGGGAATTATTTCAATTTTTAAAAATTTATTGGTGTCTTTTAAAAAAAAAAAAAAAATTACATGGGTCTGTTTGCATCTCATCAGCAGGGACAAGCCCCTTAGATAGCAGAAGCTGCTCTGTACTGAGTGCAACAGCAATAAGCAGACTGAAAAGAAGGGGAAAGGCAAACCTAGAGATCAAATTCAGCAAAACAAACCACGATGATATTGGAAATATTCCTGGAGAATTGGAAAACAACTTCAGGCTTGCATCTGTGCTGCTGTCTTCCTTCCTCCTCCTCCCTTGAAACTACCTCTTGGCGTGCCCATCTCATTTATGAGACCCTTGTTCTGTATATGAGCACGTGAATATTTGCCTCTGCAAGGAATATTTTCCCTCAGATGAGGATTGAATGAACGCAAAACTGCATGGAAACTCAGCAGATTAGTTAGCAAAACTGCGTAGAGCATACGTTTCATCTCAACATACAGTTTCATGTGACCACTAAACTGACTGGTCTTGGCTAGTTGCCACTGCAAGACAAAGGTCTTACTCCAGGCTGTGCTCTTCCACTGTCACTTTTGTGCTGGCTTTGGTGCCTGGCTCAAACATGGCAAACCTGGCTGAAACATGGCAAACCATCAGAGAGGTAAGCCAGGAAGAAAAGGTTTCTTGAGTTGATTCAGCGTGTAACTGTATGGACTCTGTAACTGTGTAAGGGAAGATGGGAATGAAGGAAGAAGTTGAGGGAGGAGATGGAACTCTCCTTTTCTGGTTCTCAAGCCATTATTGCCACTCACTGAGGCTGCAATTTGATGTTACACCTAACCAACTGTGCATGCAAGCTGCTACTGAATAAAGTAGTCCTAAACTCACTGGTTGGGTGCAAAGTGAATTCTTTTGGTAAGTTACCACGAAGTTGTATGATTGTTAAACCAGTTCAAGGGAAGCTGCAGGAATGTCTATGTGGAAATGGTTGGGAAGAACCGAACTGCTGCTTTTTCTGGCAATCTTAATTTAGGTCATGCTATCGGGATATGAAACTCATCTTTGCATGCTTTCAGGAGGGATGACAACAAAACTTGGCTTGTCAAAAAAAAATTGTTTTGAGTCAGGTCAACCCACTGGTCTGACTTAAAAGCTGCAGAACAGCTCATCCTAACATGGAGAGAATAAGAAGATGCAGTGAGGGACAGAAGATCGGGGAATCTCCTCTTCTGATAGCAGTGTGCTCGTTGATTGGCTGGTGCTGAACATGGAGCTGCTCCCCAAAAGGGGGATTCAAAGTGATAGAAGAAATTTTTAACTTTTTGTAGTAAATGGCTCATCAAATGATCCAACTTCAAAATGTAAAAATTATCTTTTACTTTTGAAAGCTGAGTATTTTCACTGGCCTTACAAGCAGCTGAATTTGTGGGAGGATAGGAGGATGAAGAACTACACCAGTGAGTGAATAACTGACTAGGAAATTGGGAAATCAGGAACCTACTCATCAGTAAAGTTATAATGTGAAATGTACCTTGGATTTTCTACAGTAGCTTGTAATGAAGAACAATAACGATGTACCTCAGCAACCCTCCCTTCTTACATGCTGTTATGGTGCTGTTACTCCTATTTCCCAGTACTTGTGGGGTGGAGGGAGTTGTACAATACCAAAACCATGATATGTGGTATAGTAGGGAACAAGGTACTTTTCATATGTGATTTTTGCAGGGGCTAAATCCACATTTAATTCTGTAAGTTCATAGAATCATAGAATGGTTTGGGTTGGAAGGGACCTTAAAGATCATCTAGTTCCAACCCCCCTGCCATGGCAGGGACACCTTCCACTAGACCAGGTTGCTCAAAGCCTCATCCAACCTGGCCTTGAACACTTCCAGGGAGGGGGCATCCACAACTTCTCTGGGCAACCTGTTCCACTGCCTGACCACCTTCAGAGGAAAGAATTTATTTCTAATATCTAATCTAAACCTCCCCTCTTTCAGCTTAAAGCCATTTCCCCTTGTCCTGTCATTAAGGCCGCTATAAGATCTTCCCGGAGCCGTCTCTCGAGGCTGAGCAGCCCCAACTCTCTCAGCCTGTCCTCGTAGGAGCGGTGCTCCAGCCCTCGGATCATCCTTGTGGCCTCCTCTGGACTTGTTCTAACTGGTCCATGTCTTTCTTGTGTTGGGGGCTCCAGAACTGGATGCAGTGCTCCAGAACTGGATGCAGTACTCCAGGTGGGGCCTTACAAGAGTGGGGTACAGGGAGACAATCACCTCCCTTGACCTGCTGGCCACAGGAGGTCGAGGGAGGTGATTTTTGGTGGCCAAAGTTAACTTTCTGTAAACTTAAAAACTATTGTAACAGTCCTGAAATTTACTTAAAATTGCTGTTTCTCAGTTAGAATAAAGTTACTTCTCTGTGCAGTTTTGAATTTGTTTTTGAATTGCTTTTTCAGTGGTTTCTGACTTAAAAAAGAGTTGCAGTGGTTTGCTCCTTCTTGAATAATAATTTGTTGCTAGTTAATGAAGGAGTCTTTGTGATGACTTTATCATTATGATTA
Organism: Caprimulgus europaeus; assembly: GCA_907165065.1. The sequence continues at coordinate 48,712,446 of OU015525.1, read as the reverse complement.
TGCAGACCTGGCTGCTGGTGCCAGAATAGTGATTAACAGCACCATAAACTGACTCTCCAGGGTCCAGTCACAGTAGAATATACCACATGCTTTGCAACTTTAGCAGGTAAGCAGTTTGACACTCTTAGGTTTCTGCTTAGAAGCATCAGATGATCCTTAATATTGAAAACAAACTGATTTTTTCTATTATTATCTGTAAAAAAAGGAAGTCAGGTTTAGTTTCCTTTGCATGACTTCTTAAAAAAAGTGAGTATCACTTGAGAAAAATAACTGTTTTTCACAAGAAAATAATCACCATTATAAGCACTTTTATTTTAAGGAGCAGCAGCAAACATAATTGTTCCTCATATGTACAGATCTGTGAAGAACTTCATTGTATAATTTGAAAATAATAATAATGCAGAGAGACAAAACCATATTACTGTATAAGAGTTGAGATAAAAATATGAACTTAAAAAGAAAACAAAATCGCTTACAGAAGACAGCAATGTGAAAGGCCAAACTGAATATAAATCTCACAGATACAGATTCTCATTTTCAAATACTAAAGACTAGCAAGACACCAGTGAGCAGGCTGATTGATTGCAACTGTCTGAGATGTTCCTTCAAATCTGTTCACAACTGTGCCTGAGCTCATGTTAAAGGATAATCTGATTAAGACTTAATTCCTGTAGTCTGTCTGGTTTTAACAGGGAGTATTTTCTTTGCAGTGAAGTCTTATTTTGATGCAGTTTCTTGTGCATGACTTGAGTGGATTTGTGCAACTAGAACACTGACCACAAACTGACTTCTGAAGATCGGAAATAAGCTGTTTTATTGTAAATGAAGAGTTTAATTGTGAATACCTGTATCCAGCCTTTTCACTTTTGTGCTTTGCTTGTGTATGGAGCCAGTAAATTTCTTAATTTTCTGGGATGCCCAAACTGGTCAGCTTTCCCCCAGTGCGGCACAAAAAGCAATGGCTGTAGACCCTTTGGTATGTCTGCCTTGACTGTGGGCTTGGATAACACCAGGAGTCCTGAACTGCACCAGACAGATCCATCTAGAATCTATCAGTCTTGGAAGGTAAGGGTCAACTTAATATCTATATATAGTCTGTAAGTATCTAAGTACTTACATGTACTGTATGAAGAATCAATTTTGTGCATTAAAAGTTTTTGCATAGTCAGTGCATGTCTCGGACATTGGATGTTGAATTCTGAACCAAACATCAGCAGGATCAGAAGGAAGGTTTAAGTTGACTAAGTCACTGAAGCGTACCTGGATTTGGAAATAAAGTTATAATAAGCTATAGCAAAAATACATACATAGATGTAAAAGCTTTACAAAGGCTTGATAATTGCTGCAAAAAACAGTAGCCTGTTCATACAGAAAAAAATCCATCTGAAAAGTGTTTTGTGTTTCTTTGTAATTCTTTTGTTCTTTTGTCACTTTTTATAGAAACTTTTCTGTATAGGTACTGAAAACTCGCATATCGGCTGTATTTGAAAGAACACAAACAGCAACTAGGGCATTATTGGAGTTTTTGTCCCAGATAATTTTGAGTCATACCTTGCTCTTGATCACAGGTTTTTGTAATTGACTCAAGCAGGACTGGAACAAATATAGTGAACTACTCTGCGCATGGTCTGTTCACGCTAGAAGCTCTCCCTACCTGCGTTGCAGCTGTGCCACTGGAAGCAGTAGCAAGAGAGCAATCTGGATGATTATATTTAGGCTTGCTTTCCAGTTGCAGGGGAACTGTTGAATATGTTGGTTGGTCATGGAGGCAATGACCAAGAGTATTATTACTGTGTTTATTATTACTATTACTATTACTATTACTATTACTATTACTATTACTATTACTATTATTATATGAAAACAAGTAGAGGCAAGGTTGAGGAAGTTCTCTGTCTAAAGGAATGGTCACAGCTGACTATCCATACTTTGTACTCAGTCAATCAGATATTTACCACTTTAAATTAATGTTGTAATTCCATTGCTGAGTTTGTGCCTCATAGTTGCTGAAAGTCCTTACAGCACAGGAGCTCATGTGAGGGAGCTCACCCTTCATTAGTGAGCAAGACTGCCAAAGCCCGCTTTTTGTCCCCAAGACCATATTCATGCCAAACTCCTTGCCTCCAAAATGGGCTTGCTGTGTCCTGGCTGCCTGTTCCCGATGTGTGCCACAGGCCATTGTAGCAGCAGAGCTAACTAAGCTCCAGGTCTGGACCCACGTGCTGACAGTTTTTCTGTTGTGGTATAGGTGTAGCTAAGGCAGCTGAAAGCTGCTGCAGTGGATTGGTCTCCCCAGTGCAGACAGGAGTGGTGTCCACCTTTACTCAGAAGCTCAGAAGGCTTTGGATTAATTTGCTTGGAAAATGAGTATCTTCCAAACTTAGTAGGAGAAGAGGAGGGAGGAAGATAGTATGCCAGCATGTTGTAACAGCTTCTGTGCTTTGGTTATGTGTCAATTAGAACAGTTTTTCTGTAGAATGGATTTAAACTCAAACAGACCTGTAAGTGTATGTGCCTTGGTGAAGGCAAAATCAAAGATCACATTTGCTTTGAGTCAAGGACTGAAGGGTATAAGGATCCCTTTAAGTCTTAAACTAGCTTTATGTATGCTCTGTGTATTTTATGAATTTCTCTCTGTCCATCGATGAAAGAAAAAATCCAAAGAGAAAGTTGAGTAGTGAAAATCACTCCTATATTGACCTATCTTTGTTTCCAAGTGGAGAGTTTTATTATATAAGTATTTCTCATTACTATGTTGATACTGTAAATGCCAGTGTTATCAATTTGATATTTTTGCCATTTTTCTTACATCTCTTAATGCTATTGGTGGCTTTAACATAACTGCTAGAACTAGCAAGTAAGTAAACACTTTGCATTGTCTCCATTTAAGAAACTTTGTGGGGAAAGTTGCCTTTTAAATAACTTAATGTAAGGTGATGGCCAATCTTGCTGTTAGCATTACATCCCTTCTAACTCCCTTTTGCTCTGAGATTTGGGTTCTTAGCTTGAAGGTTAGGAACAAAAGGTAAGGAGAAGTCCTAATTTTTTATTTCCTCCTTCCTTAATTACTGCATGTTTGTTTATTTGTTTTTATTTCTCCCGAGGAGAGCACAGAGTAGCAGTTACCTACCAATGCAAGTGGTAGCATTTTTGCTTTGCAGTCTTCTATTGTTCTATACCTCGATGTGCCCATCACACTTCCTTCTTGGTTCCCTGTCCTGCTGGGACCTGCCAGTAGTTGCTTCTTATTCCCTAGTTTTTGCCTCAAGGGTGTAGTTAATTGGATTACAGTCCATGTTCTCTGCTTGATTCTCAAGAGCCAGAAAGCAGGGAAGTTCTAGTCACCATCTGCTTTTCCCCTGTCCTGTGGATTTCTTTCATCTCTAATGAACTCAGACCAAAATACAGACTGCTGTGCTCATGAGCTATCACAATACTTCAAAGGTGTTTTTGAGCTAGCTGGGAAAGAGTCCTGGGACATGCAGCTAGACATTGCATAGATCAAGCAATGAGCCTGTGAAAAGCTGAGGATATACAGAATCTGACAACTGGTTTATTAATGATGGTATTGTAAACATGAAAAGAAAAACAACTTTCTGGGTGTAATTTTTTCACTGTAAACAGTGCAAGACACCATTTTTGCCATTCTCATTTTAATTTGAGAAAATGTTGATGAAACCTTGTCTGCTGGATTGGCAGAGGTGTGTTGGCAGCTGGGCCACAGGGATATGGTTAGTTGACAAAGGCATAGCATGGGTGGAGATAGTCATAATCAGCTCCTCAGTAAACCCAGATGAAACTTCTGCCCACTTTCTACTTCCCTTTTAAATGAACAAATGTTGCTGATTTTTAAATTATTATTACATTGGAATATTTTTTTAATTACACTTCAGAAAGGGGAAGATAATCCTTGAATCACTACAAATATTTATTAACTAGATATTACAAGAAGACGTAATAGCTGCAGCACCAAAAAACAGTCTTGCACAGCAGACCACGTGGAGACTCCTCAGTTCACCAGGAAGCTCTTACAGTTTAGATGCCAGTGAAACTGAAAAAAAATTGAATTCCATTTGAGAGAAGCCCTGTGTATGCCTTTTTTCTTTTTTTTCTCTCTGATGTAAAGAAATAGGTACCAAAGTGTTGCAGTTCTTCCGAACAGAACATCTTTGCTTTTAACTGAAAAAACCACCACAAACAACACAGCATTTATAAAACTGTGAACCTAGATCTACACTGGTTACAGAAGTATTCTGCATCCTGGCTTACTCAGAATGCTTCCCCCATGGACAGAATTTAATTTGAGTTTCTTCAACTATTGCTCACAGGACTGTGTTAAATGGTTTTGAAATTTCTGTCCTTTCCCCTAGCTCTACATCTGAAGAGTTGCTAAAATAGTTTACACAAAGAAAAAGACATGTGTGGCATGAAAAAGTTGAGAACTGCTGTTCTCACATATTTATGTTCCCAGATACCCTAAGATCACGTACTGAAACATTAGGAGAGCCTAAGTAGAAGCTGCAAGGGGAAATCACTGACCTAGCAGACAGGCAAGTTCTGCGCTGCATAGTGATAGTGGGTGGTCCCAGTGTGAAATGTACATGAGCTTTTAAGAGATTTGATGATAGCAGGTAAGTTAATGTATGTTTTGGTGAGATTTATAACTTCCTTTCTGTCCTCCACAGGCCAGTGCAACTGGTGGGAGTGCTAAAACCGGGTAAGAGTTCTTGGAAAAGAATTACCCAGAAGAAGCTATGGGAGCTCAAAAGGGCACCATCAAATTAGCAATCAGCTTTGTGAAGAAGTAATCCTGTACAAAGCACATGATAAACGCTTCAAGAAAAGCTTAGGCTTTGTTCCTTCATGAAAATGTGAAATGCTTGGTAATCATAACTGTTTTAATGATTTCATTGTATGCTACTGTTTTTTCATTGCTGTGAAGTCTGGTGGAAAAAACGCTGCACTTGCTATAATAAGGAGAAACCAGCCACTGCAGGTATGTGTTAATGACTTTATAGGAAACAAGTATATAACTAGTATACAAAATCTTCTCACAAAAAATTACACAAAAAATTATTCCAGGTGACACCTGTGCATTCAACTTGATGTATGAAATCTCCCCTAACATCTGGTGGTACAATGTTAGGTGACTTTTGTAGTGTCTCTGTAGATTGATAGTGCTGGGAGCAATAGTGGTTGCTGCTAATTTATAATAGTGTAAGGCACTGTTGGGAACATTCCATGCAGGAAGCAGTGTAAGAAGGTGTATGGCAACATGCTCCTTGTGTGGGCTGTATAAGACATTACCATTGTTTTTGAAAATGATAGCAATGCTTTATCCTGGAGTGATCCTTATCACAGTTTTTCTGACATGCTGTGGTCCCTTAATAGCTTCTGTTTCTATCACAAGTGGAAAATACAGGCAAGTATAGGCAAAAATTTACACTAAAAATATTGTCAGAATACAATATTTTCATTTTTTGGAATGGATGCTTTAATACTTGCTACATACTACCAAAGTATTGCCAGCAGGTCAAGGGAGGTGATCTTTCCTTTCTGCTCGGTACTGGTGAGCACACACTGGAGTTGTCTGTCCTATTCTGGGCTCCCCAGTGCTAAGGGAGACATGGACATACTGGAGAAAGTCCAGTAAAAGGGCCCCAAAGATGATGAAGGGTCTGGAGCATCTCTTCTATGAGAAAAGACTGAGAGAGCTGGAACTGCTCAGCATGGAGAAGAGAAGGCTTGGGGGGATCTCATCAATGTCTTTAAGTATCTGAAGAGAGGGTGCAAAGAGGACAGAGCCAGGCTCTTGTCAGTGGTGCCCAGTGACAGGACCAGAGGCAATGGGCACAAACTGAAATGCAGGATGTTCCCTCCGCACATCAGGAAATAGGTGGGGTTTTTTCACTGTGGAGGTGACCAAGCACTGGCACCAGTTGCCCAGTGCAGTTGCGGATTCTCACTCCTTAGATATTCACAAGCTGTCTGGACACGGTCCTAGGCAACAGGTTCTAGGTGGCCATGCTTGGGCAAGGAGGGATTAGACCAGAGGACCTCCAGCCATCCCTTCCAACCTCAGTCCTTCAGTGATAGTTGGTAGAAAAAATAAAGACATCTTCTTCAAACCTGTGTTCACTGCTCCAGCTCATCATGGTTTTATTTTTTCTTGTTGTGTTGCTTTTGTTTGTTTCTTTGTTTGTTTTCCCCTCCAGTAACTCTCAGGTGTGGATGGAGGGAAGGGGTAGACTCAGATGTCCCTAAATACAGGTACCTAGGGTTTCCTATAGACTACATCTAGGCATTCAGCTTGAGTAACAAATTTTAATGAGCCTGCACTTTGAAGTTGAGTGTGAGTTTCATCTTTCCTAATATAATAGTACAGTAAGTGACTGTGACTTGGATGTTTCGGAAAACAGCAGAGAGAAAATGGAGAAGGGAACAATATGTAAACACATTCTCCCAAATATTTAAAGAATTCAAGCAATTCATTGGCTTTGCCTTAATATTTTTGACATGAGACTAATTTTTTAGTTTAACATTTGTTCAAGGTTGAAAATACCTCTCTGCCCCTTCAAATATGAGAACTGAGGAGGAGGGAAGAGGAAGGAAAAAAATCACAATCTTATTATTATTCACCAAAATAAGAAAAAAGGATAAATCTTCTTAATACAGTTATGTAATTCATAAAATGTGAAGTCTTAGATCAACTTTATTTTTTTACTCTGTGTTCCATAGAAAATATATGTGTGCCCAATGGCTAAGCCTTTAATGTTGAGAATCTTTTTTTGCTGAGGCATTTTAACTTTACCGATTTCCTGTCACTGTATATTTTCAGCCACCCATTTCTATTGCTTCTGCCCATTCCTCCCTTTTTTCTACCTCTGTTCACTTAGTCTTCTTATTTTCCTCCCTCACTTAAAGACTAGCTTGTGAGGTGCGTGTGCTTCCCTGAGCTTCCTGCCTCATCAGATTGCTCCTGTGGCTTCATGATGTAGCTTTGGGTTCCCCAAACCAGCAGGAATTGCAGGTGCACATCCACATAGGCTTTCCACTGCTGGAACTTCACGTGCCTCTCTGTATGACTACCTCCACATTCAGTTAGCTCTCTTGTCATTAATACCTCAGTATAGTCAACCAGGCTTTATAGCTTGGACCAATATAAAAGTATATGCCCAATTCTTTTGTTGTACTTTCCTGTTGTACTTTTAAATGTTTTATTGTACTTCATGGTACTTATATACTTACAATTATATAAGTATACCTTGTGGTATACTTATATAATTAACTCAAACAAAGAGTTTGAGTTATTTATATAAGTATAATGTTTGCTTTGGCATCTGTCATCTGAATGTCCAAAAGAGAGGCACTTCCATAAGAGATCATCAGTCAAGAAAGAAAAAAGCAGAGCAGACTGTAACACTGACTATAAATTTATTTTAAAAATCTTCTCAATGGCAAATTTAATGTAGAGGTGTGGTTACTAAGGATATTAAATAGCCAGTCATTATTTTATTTGGTTGTTTTAATTAGTAAATAAATTCACATTTGCGACTGTATTGTCATTAGTTAATCTTCCCCCCGCCCTCCCATATCTTCTGTTTCTGCATTTTCAACTAATTACCTTTTTTTTTTCAGCATGAAATTTTCTATTCCCTGATTTTTACTACTCTTATCTACAGTATCTCCTTTCTTTCAGCATCTTTTCTGGAAGAGCTAGTGTTCTCTGTCACTGTTTAACTGGTTTCATGGTAAGCTTTTCATGTTTTCCATTAAAAGTAACTATTTTAACTAATAAGATTAAATCTTCAGACATATTTCTTCCCTTCATGTTGCAATTACGTGCTTAAGTTAATTCCATAGTGCTACCAAGTCTCTGTCATTTAAGAAAAGCTTAAGGCAAACATTTTAAGTTTCTTATTCCAGCTAATTTGCTGGTTGTATTTAATTGATGATTTATCAGTCAGAGAGAAAATAAAACTTTTGTAAAAAGGATCACTGGCAGATTAAAAATCTTGAAGTGTATTAGATGGTTTTTATAGGGTTGTAGGAAACTAAAACCGGAGTATTGGTTGTGAACCTCACTTAAGATCTGAGGACTTTGTAAAGGTCTGTCTTTGAAAGAGTTAAGGCCTGCTCTCTGGACAGGAATTTTGGAGGGTAGGTAGTTGGTTTGTATTTTAAAATAAGCTATTTGAAACCCTGGAGAAAGCTTAATACAGCAGAGACCAGTTAAATGTGCAGGATACAAGTCTGCTGTTGGTAAGAGGTTATGCAGCCCAAACTATGGGCAATATATAACCCAATAGCTCCTGGGAAGGAAATCTGAACTTACAGTAATGCTTTCCTATGCCCAGAAGGTAAAGAAGATACTTCTACATGAATACCAGAGAAGTCCACTCATATTTTATTTGAAGTAGTAAAGCAGGTCAGTTTGCCAAGGCTGGGCATTAATGGAATGAACAGCTAGATGTATCTTCAGCTGGCTTTGGAAAGCAGTTACCATATTTATCAGTATGTCTTGGACAAGATCTTGGGGAAAAAGGCTGTACACAAGAATTATGACTTATTTTTTTTCCAATACATGGGGGTTTTGGTGGTAGCAGTCACCCAAGAAAATAAAAAACCTCAAAACTTTCCAGACTTTCTTTACATGTGCTATAACATGTTCAGTTATGAAAATAGCTTTAAAATTCCAGGTTCTTTGTTCCTTTTTAACTCTGACTGACTTTTTGCATTTCTTTTACTCTGGGTCATGAAGAATGCATACTGGTAATATATTACAACACATTTTTCCAGTGTGAAAAAAGGACCCTTCCTTTTATTTCCTGTGCAGTTTCATAGAATGTTGGGTGCATCTTCTTTGTTTGGAGAGGACACTTATGGCACTTTAACTATTTTTTTTTAAGATATGCATATTTCTAAATCTTCTGGGCTTTGTTCAGTGGTGTTTTTTTCCTCTTTATTATCACTGTGCTATACCTTTTCCTGTGTTTTCCTTCATATCACCTCCCTTGCTCCTATTGCAGCCTCCGTATGCTTTTCTCTCATTATGCTGTATTTTCTACTTCCTTTTTTCAGGCTCTGCTGTGCTTTCCAGCTTTACTGCACACAGTTCTGTCTTCTTTGGCTGTTTATTTTTGTCTCTTCTAGGTATGCTTTGCCTCATGAACATTTATATGGGAGTCTCAGAGATTCCTTCAGAAGTTGAATGTCCCCAAGATGATAAAACCTTGGTCTTAAGCAATAAGCCATCTCTATTCTTCCTGAAGGCCAAGAAGAGTGAACAGTGTCCCTGCCCTTGCATCCTCCTCCTTCTGCCTTCAGTCACTGTTAGTTTTTGCTGGAACTGAAGTTTCCCTGTCTGCTCGTCTCTGAGCATCCTTTGGCACGTGGGAGGTGATTCACTCTACGCTGGTTGTGACTTTGTGTGTGTAATGCAGCTTCATGTGTGTAAGAAGTGATGTAATTTGCTCAGACTTGGCAGAGCTCTAAGGGATACAGAGACTGCCTCCCTCCTGTATTATCCCATCATCTCCTCTCCCACCGTCTTCCTAGCCTCCCCTCATACCTGGAAACTGTAACCATTGCTGCTGCTGCCTCTTTAGGATTTTGGACTGTTTGTTCTGGAATGGTCAGCATGGTGAGAGCTGAGGTGATAAGGTACAGGGGATGCTATGTGAGAGAGCATATACTATGTTAGGATCCTAAATAGGGGGTTTTTGTGTTCCTGAATATAGGCTTCTGTGGTATGTTGCAAATGAAGGGACGATAGCTGCACTTTCTGTAAGCTGTTAAAGTACCAGTATGAGAATAGTAGTGAAAGCACCACAGAATGAACGTGACCTGCATGTAAAAGATTAAGGCACTTATCCAGCAGCTAGCCCATGAGACTTGTCTTTATGCCTGTTGTGACCTGTACTAGTGGAGTTTTGGGAGGGTACAGTTACCTGAGTTGTGACTATGCTGGAAATTAAGCTGTGGCTATATGCTTTCAGTTCTCATCTCAAGCAATTTCTGTTCTGTAGCTGTTTTAGCCACTGCTGACAGCATTTTAAAGCAGTAATACTGTGAAATTGAGCAAGTTTGTGAATGGAAATGGTCAAAAACAGAACTGTTTCCTTTGCTCCTGCAGCCCGACAAACCTGTAAGCAGCAGCTCATGGAGTTACCTATCAGGGCATGGAAAACAGTTTTGTAACTTTTCTCATTCTGTTCATGTTTTGTGTGATTTTCAGTGTATCATCAAGTATTAGAATTTCCTGTGAATGTTTCTACCTGAAACACATAACTACAAAGGATGTTTCAATATAAGAGTAATTAAAAATATTTTTTTCTCTCCTAACTTTTTGTTGGATTTTGTGCTTTTCGTAACACTATAATGAATTGTGTACCAGGCCTTGGTCTTTCTATTCACTTACACTGTGCTCAACTGGGGCAGATGAGCAACGCCCCTGAAGTTTAATGGGTGGAGAAGTATGTGCGTAAGTACGCTTTAAAAACCTACTGAAATTTAGCCCAAACTTAGCTATGGTAAGTAAAAACCTCAAAGCAGAATTACTGAAGGTCATGCAGATATTCTTTACAAATGAGTAAAACCTTCCATTTATAGTGTGAGAACTTTCAAAAAGCTGTGTTTTATGCATCCTTTAAGGATTCGGATCACTCTGCTAGGAGAGGGAACCGCACCTCCCTCCTCAGCCCTTCTTCACACCGAGCCCTGGGCGCGAAGGTCAAACGGGACAACTCTGTCCCCTTCACGCTTCCAGGCAGGCGCTGCTTTCGCCTCTTCGGCCTGTCAGCGAGTGCAGCCCCGGCCCCCAGGTGATGGTGGTTTGGGAACCTCTGGCACTTGCTGGGGCTCCTGATGTTTTTCAGAGGAGCCCCAAGGACACCCGCAGCCCCAGGTGCGGTCAGAGGGCTGGCGCGGGCGGGCGGCCGCAGGATGGCGGGGCAGGGGCCGGCGGCCGCAGTGAGGCGGGGTCGCCGTCGCCTTCCCAGCCCGGAGTCCCGGCAGGGCCCCACACCCTCTGCCCGGGGCGAGCCGTTCCCCCCCTTTCGCGCCGCCGCCAACTTTCTCCTCCACGCCGGCCCCACCCGGTGGGGGGCGGGGGAGCCGGGGCGCGGCGCCTGCGCGGGGCTCCGCGTGGCTCCATAAACACGGCGGGCGGGGGCGCCGCGGCCGGGCGGGCTCTCAGGGGCGGTGGGTCAGGCCGGGCTGGGCCGGGCGCTGCCGCAGTAGGGCGCGCCGGCAGCGTGGGCCCGCCCTCCTCCCGCCCTCCTCTCCCTCCCGCCGCCGGCAGGGGAGGCCGGGCCGGCCGGGCCCACGTGCGCGGCGGCCGGGAGCCGGCAGAGCGGGGCCACCATGTGTTTCCGCGAGCGAACCGGCGGCCGGGGCAGCGCCTGAGCGTCCCCCGCCCGCGATGCTGCGGGGCGGTGCGGGGCTCTACGCGACGCGGCCACCCCCCGTCCCCTCGCCGCCTCCTCCTCCATGAGCACCTCGGCGGCGGCCCCCGTCAGGCTGATGCCCGGCGGGCACCCGGAGCCCGCGGCCACTGCGCCCCCCGGGACCGGCGCCGCGCCTCCCGCGAGGCTCCTCTGCGCTCCTGCTGCAGGCCCGGCGTCCGACCGGGGCAGCCCCGCCGCCAAGGTGCCCGGCGGCCCGGCGCCCTCCGCCGCTCCGCAGCCGCCGCCGCGCCTGGCGGCTGCCCTCCCCACGGTGGCGCGGGTGGTCGCCCCCGGGGGCCCGCGGCCAGTGGCGCCCAAGGGGCCGCCCACGGCCACTCTCCAGTTACCGGCCAACTTGCAACTGCCCGCAGGTGAGTGGGCGGCCGCCCCGCCGGGCTGCCCCGGCTGCGGGCCGGGTCCCGTATCGCGACTTACCTGGCGTGTGGCGCTCCCCGCTGCCTGGGAACGCGTCGCAAGGAGGGGGCGGCAGCCGGGCGCCCTCGGGAGCCAGTGGTGTTGCCCTCGCTGCGGGGGACGAGCCGGGGCGGGGAGCGCCGGCTGCCGGTACGGGAGGGGGCCTTTGACGGGTGTGACCAAAGTTCGGGGCGAGTTGCCTTTCTGCCCCGAACTGGGGGGAGTTTGGGTGTGTGTCCGTCTGGCTTGCAGCGCGCTGGAAACGTAAATGAATGGAGTCATTCAGCACGTGGGATGCCTGTAGCATCTGCGATGCTTGTAGCGGATCCGGAGCGTGGATCTGGAAGCCTCTGGATTAAGGCAATTTTTTATGTTGCTGGATAGCACGAGGAGCAGCAGGACTAACCAAAAACTCAGTGGCCAAGTTACCTTAATTTGTGACTTGAAAAAGACTAATTGATGCTTTCGTGGAACTTGGATTACAGAGTAACCGGGGGAAGCGTGAGCGTGGGTTAGCGACTGCAGAGCGACTCCCACGCACAGTGCTAGTCACGCTGCCCTTGCTCCCCTTCCCAGCAGGTTGATCTGGAGGAGCTGTTTGTGCTGTTGAACCCAGGCCGTCGGGAACCCTGCATGAGGAGCGTCACGTTGAATTTTGTTACCTGTTGCACTTTGAAACCCTTTTTGAAACCCTTCTTTCTCTAAAGCATTTGTGGGAAACGAACAGTTTAGAGAGGTACCACACTTATGGTTGTAATTACGTAGTGCTGGTAAAGGTGATTTAATACCTGGGGTAGCAGCAGAGGGTTAGCCAGGGCTCCTACCTGCACATCCTCACAGAGGAAGAAGGTGCTGTTGGTTCTAAACTTTGCGCTCTTCCCTGTTAGGCTGTATTTAAATGCTTTTTGAAAAAGAAAGTGACTTTAATTCCACCGGTCTTGGTCTTGCAATGCTGAGACCACAAGGTATGTAGTCACTTTATTGCTATTGTTGCTATAATTATTTCCTGCCAGGACAATTCCTTTGTTGGAGCATCTATAGCAATTACTTTCAGGTAGGATGTTGCCTAAAAGAATGTCTTTACATTAACTGCTGTGCTGCGGGTGCATATTTGTCTTTCTTTCCTGTTTTTCCCCATGTCTTTATCAAAGATGTGCACCTCTCAAGGAAATATATGGTAATGTAATTTAAACAATATATCTTTAATAAGTAAGTTTCACTGTAGATTTCCCAGCACTCAAAGGATGCTATAATGTCTGGGTAGTCAGGAGTCAAGGAGGAGTCTAAATCCTTGCTAACTTTCCTCTAAAATGAACCATCATGGAATTTTTTTTGTGTGTGTGTAATATGGCCCCCCAGATCTTCAGGTTTTCTATCTAATATTTTGGTTTTCTGGAATGTATTTGCATTCAGTTAAACATCTTTCTGTGAAAGCAAATACGTATGTGAGTTGCTTGTAGTTTGGGAACTACAAGTTAGCAAAACTTCTGTTTTTCCTAATAGCTTGGGTTTGATTACATCTAGGTATACTGCTGAATGTCATCTGACTTTTATTGTGGCAGTAGGTAAGTGTAACAAAAGTAGCATTACCTTTTGGTTGCATCACCTTGTTTTCCTTCCTCCTAGGACAAGAAACAAAGCAAGCAGAGTTTGTATTGGAAGTTCAGTGGTGCCAGTACTATGCAGCATTGTAAATGAAAAGTAACTGGTATGGGGTTTAATGCTCCAGAAGGAGCGTAGAAGTTGTCCGATTTCAAATGGAACAGTGTTTCAGGGAAACTTATCTAAATAATTGTCCTGAGGATGATTTAAAAATGCATTCTGGCTTGAGTTAGTATTCTACCTCCATTTTATATGTGGGTTCAATTTTTAATGAATAATAAAATCATTCAGAAATTTAAATGCAATATGAATAGCATTAAATCTACAAGTGTTAGTGCCCTTAAAAAAGAAAGTTGAATAAAGCACCAAATTTTTAGGCTTGAAAAGTTTGTATTTCAAATAAAATGCAAAATCTAGCCATGCAGGATAAAATACAGAAGGGAGAATGCACTTGGCTTTATAATCACAGCATTCAACCTGTGGCCCCTGCTAAGAAAAATGCACCCTGAAAGCATCCTCCCCTTGAATTTCAAAGGGATATATTTGAACTGGCTTGTTCTGAGGAAGGCTGGACAACTGGTGGTCCTGGAGTAAATGGGAACTGCTTGTGGCCTGGAGCAGGTATTGCTCCTGTGCTTCTACAGGGCTTGCAGTCTGGGGAAGGAAGGGCACCAAGAGAGCTGTGTTTGCCTCGTGGCTTGGTGGGCAGCGGAGATTCATGGGAGTCATAGATTTAGGCCATTCTTTCTCTTTCATCTCTACCTCCCCATCCCTCTTGCCCAGAATAAAGCCAGGAGGTGGGAAAGGCAGATGACCAGGTATGATTCCTCACCTCTCTGAGCATGGATTGTCCCTCTGCCAAGTGCCACATTACCCTGTTACCCTGGAAAGATTACTGAGCTTCGCAAGTTCTCTAGGTCTTGCAGGACCCAAACTTGTTAATGAGTAACAAGGGTTTTTCATCACCTTACTAGGTTTCCCTGTACAAAGTGCTGGTTTTCAGCTGAGTAGCTGCTGTTAGAACAGTGTTGGTACTCCAGGCCTTCTTCCTTCACCTTCAGGGTATCCCCTGCACTAGCAGTCAGGGGATGTGAGTCCGCTCAGCCCAGCTTATGGCTGGCCACCACTGGGGGTTTTAGTACACAGGCTCCAGCTGGGGACTCTGTCCTTTGTACACCTTTAGCTGGACAGATTCTACCTTGAAGGTTTGGTTGTGGCATTTTGACCTTACATACCATCAGTGCTTAGACTGAATGGTTGGGCTGTGTCCTCCTAAATGGAGGGGACTTGTATGATCTACTAAGAGACCCTTCCTGAGTTGCCCTCCTTGTTGACACGAGCACGTTAGCAGCATTTCATGAGGCTGCGCGTGTGGCAGTCTGTGGGACTGGCAGAGAGCAGACCAGTGCGGCGAGTGCAGCGCTGCCTCGGTCCTGAGCTCTGCTGGTCGCGTGGTCTGTACTGATGCTCACAAAACTGCAGATGTCTCGTGTCATGGACCATCTGCTTAACACGAAATTGTCCTTGGTCACCTTGAGCTTAATGTTGGGGGGAAAATGGTTGGGCTGTGCTATTAAAAAGGCAAAACAGTTAAAGGCTTAGGAAGGGGAAGGAGCGATGAGGTTTCCATGGGCTGTGATGAACGTTTTTAGCTCCCTTTAGTGTCTTTGAGCCCCACACCACTTTGGAGAAATGGAGGGTAGAAGAAGAGCATAAAAATAACAAGGAGAGTGTTGTTCCTTGGTTTCCTTTCTTTACTTTTCCTAGACTCAGTTTTTTGCCACTTCTGTGTCTGTTCTTGTGGCTTTCATTCTGTCCCTGGCCATTGAATGCTCATTACAGGCAGGCACTGAAAGGACCATTAGCAGATGTATCTGCTTCTCCTGTGGAGGGATGAAAAAATACAGAACTCAAGGAGATGCTAGAGATCCTCTCTTGTTACCTTAGGATGTGCTTACAGCAGGAAACTCTTCAAAAATCTTTCCTGATACCACTGCTGTTGGTTACAGGGCTATAACAGCAGCTGCCGGCGTGCTTCACTGTAGCATCAGCTGCCTCTAGTGTATGTGCTTCTGTTTTATGCTTTATATTATTGCTTACACCAGTGGGCCTGAACAAGTATGGTGTCAGCAAAGAGAAATTGCCCCGAGTCTCCTTGAATTTGCAGTATTAAGCTGGTGCAAGGCATGGCTGCCATATAAAATTTCCTTTGCACCTGACTTGGAGGGGAATGGCAGCAGGTACAGGTTCTTAGTTTCTGTTTGCAGCACAGTTGTCTTTGCTTGGATGTTTTGTCTTGTCCCTGGCAGGTTTTCCACTGCCCACAGCTTATCTAGGCTGATAGTGGGTAACTGTTCAGAAAGCACAACCACTGTTCATGCCAAGTGGAAAGAGGCAGGCAGTCGGTGTGCAGGCACCTGTGGGTGGGAGGGAGAGAGCTGATGAGTGGTACAGAGCCTGATGTCGTCAGGTTTCTCTTTATTGGTCTAGAAACTAAGGTAACCTGAAGAGGTAAAGGCTGGTAAACATCTGGATGCTACTGCCTTCTGCTTTTGAAGTTGGCCTAATACTTCTGAAGCACAGTACTCTGAATCTCCCTCTTCATGTTCTAGTTGTTATTTCTTGGTTGTAAAACCACATGAGGAATTTAATATTTTCATATTTGCATCTGGTCCTTCACTTTGGAATAGCAGCAAACACTGGTTTTTAAAATACTTCTTAGTTTATATTATGTTTTGGTAGGAGGAGGTTATCTAAAGATTTCTTGTTTCAACAAGACAAACTAAGAAACACCTTTAAAGTCTGCAATTTCTGGATATTGATTATCTCATGAAGTCTAAGCATAATACTTTACTGTAGGATGATCATTAAGGGCTAAGTAATACATGGGTGCAACCTTGTATATCCCAATAGAGTCTCTGTTTAACAGGTTTATCAAGATGGATTATTTGCAAACTTCTTTCTTCGCATTGGGTGATACCAGTCAACTTTTTTTTTTCCCTGAGGAGGGGTCAGCAGGGCTTTGGCAGGCTTGAGGAACTAAGTCAAACTTTAAAAATAGTGAGTAAATGTCTTCTGCTGTAACCAGTAGAAATTTCAGCAGCTCTTATGGACTTGATTTTGCTTTCAGGACTGAATGTGTCTAGCAAAACAATGCCTTCCTATCATTAAATGCACGGGCCTGTGGGAATTAAGATTTACATTTTGGCAGAAGATATAAAGCTAACTTATAGATTTATGATTTTCACAAAAATAAACCAACCCAGATGCATTCTGAATACTGAAGCATTGAAATATGCTGCTCAGTAAAATTAATGTTAAATGCTGTTCAGATTTTACAATCAATTGGAGTGTTTTGCAAAGAATTACAACTACAGATTGATTAATAGTAAACTTTTTTAAACCTTAGGAGGGAGGGAGAGAGAGAGAGAATGTGAGCTTGGCTTCTGTTGCTTTTGTGGTATTTAAAGGACCCTTCAGCTTATATCAGTAAAAAAGCATCATCCACACACAAGTGACAGCTGGAAAAAATACTAATTATATTTCAGTATTCTTTTCCCAAAGATGCTAATAAAGTAGGTAATCTAATGAGTTGTTATTCTGAGTAGTTCACAATACTAGATTTTTTTCAAGTTATCTTAGAGCACCAAGTATTTGTCATGTCATGTGGTAGAAATCTGTGCTGTGCTTAGTGGGTAGGATTGTATGTTACAGTAGTATATGTGAGTTTTGTTGTGAGTTGCAAAGCTTCTGATAACTGTCAAAGATCAATAATTAGTACTACCCTAGCCACTTAGACAAAAACCCAAAGGCCAAGTGCAAGTACATTTTTGGATTTCTTTTTGCATGAAGCTACTTCTCTGAAAATTACAATGACTTCAGAAGAAAAAAGTATATCATTTGCGAAGTGAAAAAGATAACAGTAGATGTTTCTAAGTGGCTTCCTATTTAAATTGTGAGGTTTATGGTCTGTTCTGCCATCTGGGTCACCCTTAGAACAAAGTCCACTAACAGATCTTTTCCACCAGTGTCTTGAGGAAACAGTCTCTGGTCACTGCTGAGGCAGGGCAAAAATGGCAGCAGATGGAAGATCCTTACTGCTGACGAGCACATCTAGGGTCTGTTAGGGCTGGAGAACTCTTGAAGCTCAGTGATCTTCCTGGGGTGACTTGGTGAACTAAGAACAGTCAGATGTTACAATGGCACTTGGTTTTCATAGCTCATGTTTGCAGCCCTCTTTAGCACACGCTTCCAGTTTGGTGGAGGGAGAGGAGATGGCTTTGTAAGTACTGGCTGCTCCTAGGAGTTGCATGGGAAATCAGTTCCTTGTGTGGATGTCCAGGGTAGATTAACATGTGAGTGAAAGAGCATGCCCTGGGGTTGGCACAGCACCTGGAGATTTTCACTTGCAGCTTGCCCAGTGGCAGTTGCCACCTAGTTCAAGTGGAACCCTTGAAGCCAGGACCAGCTGACTGGTGGTGTATTACTGGGCAGTCTGCTTGGGGCAGCCAATGGTCTGTGTTGAAGGGGATAAGTCTATTCAGAACACTTTATATATGGCTTGTGTACTAGCCAGTATCACACAGTTTTGGTGACAGTTTCCACAGTATCTGTGTAGACAGAAGTTAATACTTCATGAAGGTTTTTCTGTCTTCTAGTTTTTGTTTGTTCCATCCCACTTAGAGCAAGGTGGCAATCAGTGATAAAATTCAGTGTTAAGTCCTTGCTTGCTCTTTTGAAATACGTGAAAATCCATCCAACAAAGGGGTGAAGCTGTTCTTTTAGAGGAAATTTAAGTGGAATTCAACCTTCTGCTGATCCCCATGTGAACATCAAGGAAACAAGTGTCCCCTTGTGAAATTAATCTGGATTGAGTTGATTCTCCTCTTATTTAAAGGAGACAGATTTAAAAAGGGGCTGATCTTGTCCTTTATTAGAACTCTACCAAGACAACAGTTATTTTTTTTAGCATCTCTTAGTTTAAAATTAAGACTTATAGTTCAACACACTGTATATTTCAGATTCCTCTCTAATAACTTAATAGCTCACAGTGTTCTAGAAATGGTAAGTGCAGGGTGTTGGCATACCTTCTGGTCCTTACAGTGCACAGTTTTATATATATGGCTGCAATGTGCCAAGCAACTAACTTGCCATTTAAAGTATTTGACTCCAGTGAATACTAGGAGTACACAGCAAACCAGAAGAGGGTGTGTATAGATTTAGTGCCGTTTTCAGTGCAGTAGGAGTTGTCTTGAAAGTAAAGAAGTGTCACTTTGGCTCCTTGGAGGTACTATTTCACTGCCATCAGCTGAGTCCTCTGCAAATACTTGAAGCTCCCTCATGAGGTAGCTTGGGTCCTGGAGAACTCTTCAGTCAGATCATCTTATCTATGGACAATCTCGTAACTTGTCTGATTACTCGGATAAGAAAGCAACCAAGCCTCAAGTAGCAAAGTTGCAAACCGCAAAGGTGAGATGGGGAAATGCTGATGGGAAATGATCCCGGTTGCTGAAAGACATGGCCCAAGGACAAGAGCTAGATGTTCTCACGATATCAAATAAGACTCTGCCTTGTGGAATGCAGTGTTGGCTGGGAATCCTGTATGCCTACCCACAATAAAACCAAAAACTCTTGGGATTCAAGTATAATAAATACACTTTAAATTCAAATAGAAACAGTAGTGCCATCTTGGAACTATGCCTGGAAAGTGTCTATGACCTGTCAGTTATTTACAGCCCCTCCAAGAACCAATGCAATGTCCAGATTTTTCTTTAGATGGTTGGTATGGACATCTGTTGTTTGTTATAAATAAAAGGTATATCACCTTGCAACCGGGACAGTTATATTTTTACACAAGAGTTCTAATATAACTGTAAAATTGTGTGGATATAAATGTATTCTCAAGTAATGAAGCTCAACTGTATGTGAGATGTGGTCAGACATCAGAGGCTGATGTAACCTATAGAAGTTGTAGGCGAGAGTCTGCAAGAGTCTGCGGTGCTGTGTTTGTGCAGTTGGCAAAGATGCAGTCAACTTCTTTAAAGAGCTTGTGGGTAGGACATTGTATTGTATTGTATTTAGCCTGTCTGTGTTCCATTGTAGCATGAAAGCATATTAGGGTTATGCCCTTTGAACTTTTATCCTGACCTGGAAATTAATGGATTCCATATCAGTGGACAAAACAAGGTGTCTTTCATTGGAACTCAAAATGGGGCATCTCAGTGTGACACTGCAATATTTACACTCTAGTTGCTGGTCCTGAGCCATTGCCACAAAGACCCGTCAGTATAGAAATTTCCCTGGAACAGAGGGAAAGGGTGCAGAGAATGATTTGAGATATGTAATTATGTGATTAGTGAAACAACATGTGAACAGAATGAATTGGTTGAGGGCCTGAGTATGTGGTGAGTGATTCTCGTTGCTGCCATAACAGTGCTGATCATGGGTTGATCATTGCTGAATTCCCCTTGTGTCAACTAAAATTGATTTCCAAAGGTTGGAGTGATTTGTTGTATGGAGTAAAATGCTTTGTGGATGTAGTGTACAAGCTGAACAACTCAACCCATGCGGTGTAGATGAGCCCTCTACCCTGCTTGTCTGGGAAATCGAAGAGCAATCAGAGATGTTTTCCCAAAAAAAGCCCCAAAGAGGCAATCTTTGTGGCTTCCCCGAAGATCAGTTCTCCAAAGCCAATTGTATCTGATTTAAGAATAGAAGTTAAGAGCTTATCATTGGGAGCCTGTGGCGAGGTGACCTCGGGTAGCCACACTGTGCCTGCATTTCTAAGGCAGTTGAGAAGCACCGCTAGATGTTGCCTCCAGACTGGGCTGTCTTTTTTGTATCTTCATCTTCAGTACAGAAAACTGCAGTAGGTATACAGGAAAATTCAAGTACCAAGTGAGGGTTATGGAGAATAAGTAGTTCACCTGCATGCAGTACAGTCCATACTTCATCTGAAAACATACAGGCCCAAAATATTAGAAGGGTTATGCAAGTCATGTAAAAATTAATGTCAGTTCAGTGTCAGACTTACCTATTGTGTCTTTCACAGTATTTCATAAACACTCTCTGCCTCTTTTAACAGTCTTTCACAGCCAGTCTACAACATAATGCACCTTGGTATGATCACTGTCTAAACAGTCGATGGCTCTAATAACGTCTGTTCTGAGACTTTCTTAATTCAGTTCTGTAGTGGTTTTTTGTAACTTTTAAGTGACCTGTTCTGTGGGACTCAATAAATGGAGTTGAAGAAAAAAATGCCTTTTTTTAAAGGATGCCTTTAGAGTTAAAAACTGTTTTTAAAGCTGTTGCATGGATTAGAAGAATTTGCCCCTTTATTTTATGAATTTTGAGTAATCCTAAATAGGCTAAGAAACAAAACCAATATTCTTTAGTTACCATTTAGTTTCCTACTAAAGCATCCCCTTTAAAACTTAGTCTTAGCTTGTAACTGCCTTCACAGCTATCCCTTTGTTTTGAGTAGCTCAGTGGAAGAATTAGATTTGTTTAGAAACAGAGCAGTGAAACCTTACCATTGTTTTAAAACATTTTTATTGTTAAACTGTTCATTTCCTGATTTGGGACACAAAAGTCTTATTTAGCCCTGTATTTGTCCTTGGTGTTAAAGTCAACTGCACTAAGGTTGGCAACATACCTGTGCAGTTGCCCCTTGTACCCTTCTTTGAAAGCAGCTTTTGTAACTCGTATTTTATTAAATGAGTTGGGTCTAGTACAGTTGGTTCTTACTTGCATTTAATTTTAGGAGCAAGAGACTTCTTTGTGTTTCCTTATGTTGCTCCCCAGCCAGCAGTTCCAAAGAGCCGTTGTGTTGAATAGTTGTGTTGGAAACCATGTCATTGAAGTGGAGGCTTAACCTGACAACTTCAGCTTCACATGTAACAGCACATGGTGTATCTCTGCTGGAGCACACCTGCTGGCTGGTTCATCTCGGGAAGTTCCTTTTGGATGTTCCCCATAAGAAATGGCCTTGGGCTTGTCTTACGTGGTAGAAACTTAATGGTGAAAGTTGTCATTATGGTGGGGTGCTTTAGCATACGTGGTGTTCAGTGCTGCTGGATGAAAGGCTGAGCTTTGGTTGGCAGCACAGCTTTACGTTAACAACAGCGCGGTTTCCTTGATATTCCTCGAAATACAGAGAAGCCCATGCGGGTGCCCTTACCTACAGTGGTATAAACATTAACAGATCTCTGTCATGATCCTGCAGCATCTTGTTCATGTCTCTAGTGAGTGTTTGGTTCTCTGTCTGTAGTTGAAATGAAGCTCCTCCTGCTAACCTGTGTTTCTCCTTTCCTGGGTTGGATGCTAAACACAGCTACACCTTAGAAAATTTGAAGTGCATTATAGCTAAGTTCAGAAAAAGCTGGATTTCCTTGTCTGGTGGTGCTGGGACAGCAGAGGTATCTCAAGTTTGACCAGCAAATGGTAATTTAACAGAAGGCTTCTGGTTTTCCATTGCACACACTACTGGCATGCCTGGCTGTAGAGGCTGTTCTGGGTGGTGGCTGCCTGAGCTTTGCAGGAATGATGCCAGGTGCCCTTTCTGAAGGCATGGTTCATGGAGCTCCTGTTCCAGGAGGGGACAGGTCACTGGGGAGAAGGGGTACAGATCTCAGTGAGACCTCTTCAAAGTGAGAAGCTATAGTGTGGCTCCTTCTGGGTAGCTTTGGAGGAAGTTGAGCTGGGTTTTGCTTGTCAGTTCTTTCCCCTCCAGCCTTCTGCAGGATTGCAGCCGAAGGAAGGTGTGCAGGGAACAAGAGGCTGAAATAACTGATTTTAACTGCCTTCTTTCTCTGGCAGTCAAGAGAAATAAATAACTCTTCAAAGGGTGTTTCTGGCAGGACAAGCAGAATTTCTAGAGACAGAAGTCTCAACCCATTGCAAAAAAGGGCTGTTAATCTGTGAGAGACACCTGTGTCCTCCAGCAAAGCACATAAGAATAATCCCTGCTGGTGACTGGTCACTTATATTTTCTGTTTGTGGTCTGAAAATAGGAACAGCCTTGTAGCCCTAAAGGGGTTGTGCCTTGCTCTTGCTATCAAAGTGCATGAGTGGTGGGGAGAGTCTTTTCTGTTTTCTGAAGCTGTCAAGCTGTGTATCCTGTAAACAGTGCTTTCTTGGAATTGCTGCCCAAAAGAGAGCACCTTTGATGTTACAAAGATGCCTGATGCTGTTCAGGAACTGCAGTTGGTGTTGATGTGGTCAGAGGTTGCGAGTATCTTTGCTGCTCTTAAATCCTGTGCTGAGTGAGAGCTGTTAGCTGAAACTTCACTGTTTCAGCTGTTCTGAGTTTCCCACCCCTGTCCCCATTTTCCTGTGGAGTTGCAAGGTAGTGACTGACTGCAAGACCTTATCTGTTTTCACATTGAGTTTGGCAAAAATTGCTTTCCAGTGAATGTGAAAACAGCTCTTGATAAGCAATTTTTTTTTTTTTAAGTGAAGAATGTGGGTTGATTCTTCCACTTAATTTCTGACCATAGCCCTCTTGGTAGCTGCACAACTCTGCCTGTGTGACCTTTCTATTGAGAACCTCCAGGATTATCACTCTCTACAACTATGTGAGAGGAGGGTGTGGAGAGGTGCAGGTCGGTCTGTTCAACTGAGTAACAAGTGATCTTAATCATATTTTCCCATCAAGGCTATGGCCACTGGAGTGGCCTTAGGTAGCTTCTTCTGTGGATGCACTCTCCAAGAATAAACCTAAAGTTATTTTACAGTGTTTTGATGAAGTGTCGATGTCCCTGTGTTGACTAATCCTGTTACTATGAGGAAACTTGATTCATATTTCGGGGTACAGTGCTGTTTGGCATCATTGCAGTCATGGTCTGCAATGTGAATGCTTACATTTCCATTGTAAAGGGGGCTACTATGATGGTGGTTGGTTTTTTGTTTACTTTTTTTAGATGTTTATGACTTTGCATAGGAGCTGTGTTGTGTTTGTAGAAGCTTTCTAGCTGTGTTGCTCTTGAGTTAATTTCCTGTCAACTCTCCCTATTTAAGTGACTAGAGGATGGGATGTTCCTCAGGCAGGGTCTCAGTCTCTGGCAAATGCTAATCTAAAACTTCAGAACAGTAATGGGGGAGAAAAAAACCAAAACAACCCAGCCCTATAATTGTCTTGAGTGGTAGCAGTGCTGTTTCTGGTATGCAGTCAGAGAAGTAGAAATTGTGCTTCTGACAGTTTGATTTAAAAAGCAAATGTAATGAATAGTGACAAAATATCCAAATATGAATGCAAAGCAAAAACACTTAATGCATTCCAAGTCTCTAAAGGAATTAATGATGAATTTATATGTGCCTTCTTGAAGAGTAGAGCTAGCAATAACATTTTTAAGCAAGCTTAGAAAACCCTAAAACCTCCAGTAGCAACACTTGCTATCCTCAATGCAGACCTAGAGCTGAGAGAAATGCTGTTGCTATCAAAAAGTGTGGTATCATCAGTTTTCTCTCTTTCCCTAGAATCTGCATAGGCATGTGATGTGAATAAGGAAAAAATGCACTTTTTCTGCTGATGAGAGACTGTATGCCATGAATCACCATCTAAATAAGATGGCATGAGAAGAAAATTAGAAATCTAGTATGTTTTCTCTGATTCTGGGTATTCATTGATTAAATTAAAAGATCCATCTGTACCTAAATATTATTATAGTCAAGACTTTAGTGGTGGAGGAGAAATCTGAGTTGTCAGATGGAGTAATAGTATTTTCTGGATGTGCAACTGTCTTGTACATCTGCCCCATCTATCTCGTAAAGGCTGCTTGGGAAGGGAGGGAGTCACTCCAGGTGCTACTCTTGCAGTTTCAGTTTGTATGTGCTATGTAAATGGAAATATGTTGATGTTACAGAATTTTATGCCAAGTTTTGTGTTGTCTTGCAATATCCTCTTATGCTTTTCGATGTGGAGGATGAAAAGCTGTTCCTAAACATGTGGTTGTAGCTTGATCTTTTTTTAACAAAACACAACTCATGGAGCTTGTGGCTTTTGTTGCTGCGTTCATTTAAACTCTGGCAGAAGTAGAGCTTTCGGCTGTATTGGACAGCAATATTTTGACAACTTCCAGACTAACCAGGTAGTGAAAATAAAAAGACTGTTCCATTGATGCAGGCTTTTTTTACACTGGGAAAGATCTTAAGTGTTCATAGAAGATTTGGGATTCTTCAGATATTGGATAAGTTGTGAGAAAGTTTAATGCAGGCCTCCAAAAATGTTGAGGTACTCTTATTTACGTATCTGGCGTTCTCCTATACCTTCCCCCTTTTGAGGATGGTGGTTTTTGAGGTGGAGTGTACACCAGCAAAGGCAGGGTGCTCTATAGGTCCCTTGAAGGACCTGAAGCACCAAGAATCCAGCCAGCATTTTGTATATGTGGCCCTGATGAGACATCTTGTTTTCCAGAGTTGAGCTCTGAGGGTGCTGGGGAGGAGGAGGCATTGGTAGCTGAATGGCTTCCAAGTGCAGGGAGGATGGGATTGTCTTGTGGCATCTGACTGATTCTCCTTAGGGTGATTGTAATTTGAAAGCTTTAGTAAAAATACTCATTGTTTGTTAACTGTTTAATTGTTTGTCATTATAGCTGATGGGGTAGGAGAAAGGTGGTAGGAGTTGAATTGTGCTGGGCGGGAATACCGGAGGTTTGAAAGAAAAACAGAAAGCAAGGTAACAAGGCAGAAGAGGGTTTCCCCGCCTGTCCATTGGAGTCTCCTTATTTGGCTGTAAGCTGTGCTTTGATTAAAACTATGCATTTTAATGCTTTTGGACAAACCCTTGACCGGACAGCTTCAAATGTCTGAATGGCCTTAGCTTTCATTGGAGATCATGGCCCCCTGACTGAGGCAGGTGGTCTTGATACAGGCAGGCAAACTGGTATTAATCAGGCTTTGGTTCCCATTGCAGGTTTTCTTTAAACCTTATCTTCACCTGTAAGTATGTGCCTAAATGTTCAGAAAGTGAAAAAGTATAGGGGCAGCCAAGTCTGATAGTGGTGATGAATTTTGCAGGTTGAAGAACTGCTGAAAGAAGTTACTGTTAAAGTAATCTCAGTGTGTGTGTGGAGTGTGTCTGTCTTTTTAATGTCCAGATTATCTTTTTGACTCATATGATGAACTGCTTTGCAATTTGCATCCTGTGTACATATAGTGTTTCAATGTGGCTGTCTAGTTAAGTTTTTCTCTTGACTTAAGAATTGTTTTTTTGTCATAAGATGCAGTGAAGCTGACGTACACTTAGCTCTTATATTTCTTGGCAGCTGTTCCTTAGAGCAAGAAACTAAATATTACATTATCTTGTCATTGTGGTCTAGTTATTTCTTCCACAGAAGCATAAGAAAGCCATAATACTGCTGAATTACTAACAGTGTGAATATTTTTCACCAACAGGAACTGTTCTTATCAGAAGCAGCAATGGCCAGCTAATGCTAGTATCTCAACAAGCAATAGCACGAACTCCGAGTCAGCCACAAAATAACACAAGTGTGAGACCATCTGCACCAACCAGCACACCTGCAATCAGAATATGTGCTGTGCAGGTAACTTTTCTCAGAGTTTAGTTTGATGGAGCTCTATGTATTGTAGTTATAACAGGGTTTGCAAATAAGTTACAGTGCATTAAATAAGCTTTTGAACACTTTCTGAACAGCATGATGGTGTTTGGTTTTGCAGATAAACATCACTATGCTTTGCTTTCTCAGTTTGAATAAACTGCTAGCTGTAGCATATGATATAGTTCAAATTAAGGAATTCCTCTCTGATGATGGTGATGTAAAGGGTTTTAAGAAAAAACGAAGAACAACCCAAAACAAACAAACTTAACTAAATGGTTGCTGCTAGTAACAGCAACCTTGTGATCCTCTGGTGGGATACTTCTCGAAACCTGAGAGATGCTGAGGACCTTTCCCATGTCCCCAGTATGTCCTTCCTTCCCTGAGCATTGCTGGCTTTTTACTTCCATCTCTTGTAATGTGGTCCGCGCACAACAGTAAGAGCGAGTACAAAAAAAGTGACCATCTGCATGGGTCTTGCCTACATGCTCGTCCTTTAACCACTTTGTTCTTGTTAGACATTGTGTCTAAAAATCTCAGTCTGTTCTGGAGTATAAAACTGATAGACAAATAGCTTTGTTGAACAGTGTTTAAACTATATGGGCTATGTGAATGATGCCTGTATTCTTACTGCAAGAGTGAGTGTCTTGGTTTGTATCAGAGCAGGTACTAACATCAGTATCTGTTTTGTCATTGACTTATCTGACAGCTGTTCTCTGCACATGTGTAATTATATATATATATTTTTTTTTTAAGAACTCTGGCACCCAGTTACTAAAGAAAGTAGCAGCTACTCCTGTGAAAACACTATCTCAAACAACAAATACTGTGGCTTCTACTGTTCAGCCACCTGCTGTAGTACAGGTAGGTGGCAAGCTTTATAGTGTGGTGAAATAAGTGGCAGAGAGGACTGGAGAAAATATGGATGCCTTCTTGTTATTTTTAACTCTAATCTGGTTTTTGGTATGCTTGGTAACTTTTGTCCTCACAATAAATTATTTCTTGAATGTCTTTTTTTTTTAAATGCATAATTTAATTATGCTTTTGCCAGTGTGTCAGGTCATCTTCTCTCAATGCAGTAGGAAGGGCATGAACAATGGATAAAATAAATAGTTCAGAGAGCCATTTCCAGTGCTTTTGTCCCCTGTGATAAGCTCCTTCAGGCTCTAGCTGAAGGTTTTCTAGGAGGTGGAGACTTCTTAATGCTATCTTCTGTTGAGGTGCCCTGATTCCTTAGGGAAAAAAGTATACTCAAGATATTGTTGAGGGGAAAATGAGCTGTCTGCACCAGTTAAGCTCGTTTGCATGCATACATTTCACCCCCACCACCATCCCCCTTAAAAACTGAAGAAAGGTCATAGCTGAAGACCTCTATTCTCTAATTGAGCTTGGCAGACGGCTTCCACAGATATGACTGTAAACAGACAGTGGTTGGAAATGCCTCATTATTTTTAGGTAATGTTTTTGTCTTATTTCCTAGATCATTTTTCTCTTTTTCCAGAGAGAAAAATTTTCCATTCTCCTGCCACCTGTAGAGTATGAGACTTCTAGATGTAGTTCATCCTCTGTTCCTGGGGACCAGAGTTCTGGATAAGCATGTGATGAAAAGAAAACTGCTTCTTTCTGCAGCTAAAATACTCTGTTCTCATAATCTACATGAGAAATCAGGGAGGAGTCTGGCTTTTTTTCTCACATATCCTTTGTGAACAGGAGCTTGAAGGAGACTGGGTTGTAGCGGTTGACCAAGCAGGATCAGTCAGTCAAAAAAACATGCTGGATGTATGTTCTTGACCTTGAGGGTGTTTGAAGGATTGGGGGATATGTTAGCTGACAGCAGTAACAAACAGTCTGACTTACAAATTCATCTTCCTCTTGTTCTTCTGGAGCAGCAACTGAAAACTACTCACAGCTCTGATCTCTTTTCCCTTCCTTCTCACTACAGATGGATAACGTTGGGGCTAAAGGGGAGAACCCAAAGGCCTCTCTTAATGTTTTCTGTTTTGCTTAGGATGGAAACAGCACACTCTGTGTCTAAGAACTGTAATGAGTATTCCTTACCCACTTTTATTTTGGAATGCTAGCTTGGAAACCATGTGCTTGTGATCTCTGCATAGAGATCTTTAGAATGTAAAAGCAATATTAGTCTACTACATTACCCTTGCACTGGGAGGGGAGGTGAAGGTAAAGATTTCTTTCATCTGATGGATGAAGCTGCCCGCATCCTCACACTCATGTGGATAAACATTGAAATTCATCATGCTGTTAGCTTTTGGGTTTTTAACTTACATCTGCATTTGACTTGGTTCTTCTTAGTTCAGTTTTGATGTTATCATTTTAAACTGTGTTCTTCTGAGATATTTAAAGAGATGACATAGAGTATTTTTTATAAGCTGTATTTTTTTCTGTTGTAGAAACTTGAACACTTCTAATGAGCCATAGGTTGTATTTAAACATCAGGAATGATGGCTCTAGGAAAAATGAATAGTTTGGAGTGGCTTCATTGGAGCCCCTTTGTTTTGCAGAGGTTTGCAAAGCCCTCTGTAAAAGCTTTTTATACAATAAAGAGTAAATAGGTGCAATATGGATACATCCTGCCATCACAAGGCCACTTCTCTCCTTGTCCTGATGTGGACAAAGAAGAGTGCTGACAAGAGAGTCTGTGCTTAAAGTTGCAGGAACCATCTTGGGAAAGAAGGGAAGAGCCCTTGGGTCTGATTTTCTTGGCAGGGATTAATTTATCAGTCCTAAAAGAACTTGCTGTTGTTAGTCTTGACAGTGTTTTGAGGCCACAGGAGAAGAGTGTTGATGTGGAAGTATGATGTCATAACAAAAAGTACAAGACAGTGGAGAGGAAATAATCCTTGGCTTGGTTGTATATCTCCTAGCCTGTTCTAAGTGCTACTGTCTGCAAAACTCTAGTTACTGACTCCAGGATTATTCTCCTAATCTGCAAAAATACTTCCATTTGTTATCATTCCTGAATGTTGAAGCTCTGAGGTTAGACAAAATACCTGCAGATTTTTATTTATTTACCTTCTTCCCAGATGGGGTAACAAAGCTGCAAAGTATCTAATTAGCATCATGCTGAGGCACTTTCATTTAGATGCAGAGCACTTCTCCTGAAATGACTTCAAAATATGCAGGATTAATGCCATTTTTTTGTGGTGACTGTTTCTCTGTTGCTTGAAGTGAGAATGAGAATTGTCAGTAGTGAAAAAGGTTGTGAGGGCAGATGACAGAAGTTAATTCCCATATATTCATCTTCCTGGGAAAAGGGTCCAGCAGACTTCCTGTTGTTCCCTCCCTGAGCTGATAAAATGCCATCCTGGTCTTGATGTGTAAACACGCAGGAATTTGCAAGAGATCAGCTCCCAAAAACCTCATGTTTTCAGCTTTTAAAAGCCCAGGGCACTGCAGCTTGACAGATCTGTACTCTGTCCTCTTCTGCCTTCCTCCCTTCCATCTGTTTGTGGGATTCTCTTGCCCAGTTTGCCTCCCTGTGGTCTTAGAGCTGTTGAGCCTTATCCTTGGAAGAGGCAGTGGTGGTGGCAAAGATCCTGCAGAGAGCTATTAAAGTGTTACCAACAGTGGGAGCCTAAGCTGGAAAGCTTTCTGGTAGCTGCCCACTTCTTTCATGTCAAGCTGGCAGCAGCTTGAAGGGGGAAATCCACCCAGGAAAAAAAAAAAAAATAAAGACAAAAGTGCCAGTGTTTTGCTTTAGCTTTAAATGTTTGTTCATTAATTTTCCCTGTCCTGAAAGCCTTAAAAAAGCCCTTTGATACTCTACATGATGTCTGTCCTACTCTGCTTAGTTTTTATTTTATCTGTGATAGGGTAAGTTGGGCTTTTGTGCTACTGTGTTATCATTAATGAAATCAGCAAGTATTAATTTGCGATTGCTGGACTAAACTGTGGTCTTTAAGTCAGTTAAAGTACATATCTGAACCTAGAATTTGGCCTACAAAGGGAAAATGACAAGGAAAAACGACACCCAACTTCAGGTTTCAAATACTAACCTGGAACTCTTGCTTTTCTGTAACCTACAAGTTCAATCTGGCTTTCTAGTTTCCAAGTTGAGAAATCAAAAGTAGTGGTTTTTTGTAGAGGCAAAGTCTTTTAATCATGTTGTATTCTGTTGTATCAGAAGTGTGTTGGGTTTTTTTTTCTTCCCCCTGCTCCCCCCTAAAGTCTGAAGTAGAAATACTTCCTTTTGGTAGGTTTTTCTCTGGAAACTACTATTTAGCCTGATTTGCAAAGGAGAGAGGCAATTGCGTTCTTATTGTTTTCCTAAAACTTTATTAGTCTCCTGTTGGTGGAGCTTCTGAACCTGTTGGTAAATTCTAAAGAGATTTTTTTAAAGAGATCCTAAAATAACTGGATTTTGTGTGGATTTGTGTCTGGGCAGTGTAGAGAGATCCACATTGCTGTGCACAAGGAAAAGGCAGGAAGAACTTGCTAGGTGCATTTGCTGAGCTGGCTGTTTCTGCTGGCACATGCATCCTTCCAAAGTGGACGGGACATCTTTAGCCTACTATGTGTATTATAGGAGGAGCAAGGGATATTGCAACTGGGAGAGGAACTGCAGGAGAAGAAAGGAAGATAAATAAACACTTAAGGACTTATTTATCTTCAGAGTAGTATCACCTGGCTAAGTGTTATTCAAAATTCCTTAGTCTTAGACTGTAGGAGCCTGACAAAGTTAATCTATTAGTTTCTTCAAGACAACTTTACCTTTCTTCACGTCAGGTTGCAGGCAGCATGTCAGTCTGGGTGTGTCTTGGTCATTTCTAAAAACAAAATTATGGCTGTGGGAGTTCTATCACTTACTCTGTTAAATAGAGCTTCTCAAAGTAAGTGAATCCCAGCTTGAAAAACAATAAAAATCGTTTAGTTATGTTTTAAATAGTAGTGTGGAGTGAGGGTGCTTTCTTATATGCTAGTGGAATATGGTATGCTTGTCATGTTAACCTTTGGTAAAAAGTGTTAATTTTTCTTTTCAGCCAGCAGCTACAACAGCTAGTGTTACTACAGTTACTGCTGTAAAGCCTTTGAGTACTGGAACACCTGTAAAGCTTCCAGTTACAGGACCACCTGCACAAGCTATCTCCCAAAAGGCAGTCTCTGTGAAAGCAGAGGGCACAACAGTAGCACAGACCAGCACTTCTACAGTAAGAAAAAAAGTTTAATTAAAAATTAACATTCTCTATATTCATCAGAGGTTGGAAAGCCAATGTAACATCTAACAGTCTTCTCTTTATTTTCACACTAGGAGATGCTAGAGAATGTGAAGAAATGCAAGAATTTTCTTGCTACACTAATAAAACTGGCATCTAGTGGACCTCAAGCCCCTGAGATGGGGCAGAATGTGAAGAATCTGGTGCAAAATCTACTGGTGAGACTTTTTTAAAACAAAATCTGCATCATTTGTGTTACCATTTTCTGACCATGACTTCATAATAGTTTTGTGCCTAGTCTTTTTTTAAAAATCATACAAACAAAAAAACCCAAACAAACAAAAACAACGAAACCAAACAACTGAAGAGTTGGATATGTAGCTGAGTACATCTGACCCTCTAAGTCTTACATTGTAACTCTTATTTTTAACTGGATACTGGATCCCGTGGTGTATTTCCCTGCCATCCCTAACATTCTTGTTTTATTTTATGCACACAGGTAACTGAGCAGGAGGAGCTGATAGTGTAAACACAACTTCTGGCTCTGAGCTGCTTTTTTCCCCCCCCCTTCCCCACTCCATGTTAGAGTATGAGTCCTCAATGGCAAGAGTATTACTGTGGAGGTGGTTGTGCAGTGCTAAGTCCATACCACTGTTTTACTCCAAGACAGAACTGACTTACAGGTTGATAGTGAGGCTCCAGCAGAACAAGCATGACGTTATCTATGTCTATAGACAATGGGATGGAGAAAATAATGTGGTGGCTGCCAACCTCTCTCTCCTTGCAGGTGGCTTCTGTATGCTGCTTTGTGCTATACCCCCGCACAGCTGGGTTTTCTTGGTAACAATTTCTCCTGCCACTTCTTGTCTTGGCATTTGACCGCTGCTGCTGTTTTGTTGTTCCAGTGTAGCAGAAGGCTGTGGGCTGGTGGAGGGGGATGGCTTTGCTAATGGTACCATTTTTCAGTCTAGAAAAGCATGGTGTAGACAGAGGTGTAATTTCAGAGCAGATTGTTTTAAGATGCAGCCTTGCATGATTCCTCTTCTTTATCTGCCTTTGTGTCCCTGCTGGACTATACACCTTGATTCTGCAGGAAGATACTAGAATTGTTCCTTCTTGTGCTTACAGTACTTTTTTTTTAAGAACAGTTATTGCCAGACACTAATACATCATTTAACTGTACATTTGTTTGCTTTATGTGTTATTTAAAAAATGCTGTTCTGCCATTCCATATATATATGATTGAAATGCAAAATAAATTAATGTTTCATACGCATGAGAGAAATGAGTAAATGGCAGCTGTAAAGTAAAATGGTCCTTAAGGCAGCATCTCATGAAGTGGGTGACATGCGCCTTGTAGGCACCGAGGCGTACTGTACCAAATCACTGCATTTGTATTGGGGAGACCTCAGTGACCTGTATCTGCAGCTCAGTGACACCTAACAGGCATCAGATCAGACAACTAAATAGGAGAGGTACAGTAAGTTCTGTTTGTCTGTGAACGTACAATCCTTAAAACCCCTGCTCTGGTCACGTAACTCCTTGGAACAGAGAATATAGGTGAGAGGAGTAATTTCTCTGCAGAGACAAGAGATTGATGGTGGGGTTCCTCTTCTTTGTGTGTTTGTACCTTCTTGAAGAAGATAACATCCTGGTGACTCTGTCAGGGTCTCATCTGGGAGGGTGAGAAGGGGCAGCAGCATCTGGGGCTATACACCACCTTAACCCCTTTGTGGTGGCACTGAAACAGTGAGTGAGTGGTCTCAGAAGTCTGCTGCAGCTTCCAAACCCTTGAGTCAGGTGTTTGTTTTGGGGCAGAGCAGAAAGCAAAGAAGACTGTACTCTGCAAGCCAGAGGACTGTTACCATAGTGGTATGCAGAAGTGATGTTCCAGATGCTCCTGCTTTTGAAAGACCACGTTAAGTGTTCTGCTATGTGTGCATTAGACTAGAATTGTCTTACAAGAAATACTGAGTTGTCTTTTGTCTCTGGTCTCTTTAAATTGATCTTTATGCAGATAAACTACCTTTGCATTAAAAAGTACTTTCTGCATAACAATGAGGTACTCAGTGCTGCTTATAAACTTGTTTCTGTCAGCTCACTTCAGTGAGGTGTTTGATCAAGTATCCTTAAGTGTGTTACCTGCAGACTGTCTAAGAAAGTAATTTAATTTGATAATACTGTATCTAAATACAAGATCATTCTATCCTAAAATCTTTTGTTTAAAAATATAAGAGGAAAAAACATTTGAGTATTGACTTGGAACAGTTCCACAGTAATGTAAGTTTCCATTAATTTTTGATACATCTGAGGAAAAAATATTGTAGATTCATTGTTATAACTTACCATAGTAATTATACTTCCCTCTTAGGAAGCAAAAATTGAACCAGAAGAATTTACAAAAAAGTTATACACAGAGCTCAAGTCATCTCCACAACCGTATTTAGTTCCTTTTCTTAAGGTAAGTGTCTGATTGTGGATATCTAATATTTAATGAGGGGAGGGAGGAGGACTGGAAAAGTAAAGGAGAGAGAGCGTTCAAATAGATGTGCTCAGGTCAGTTGAGGAAACGATGTGTAACCTAGCCCTGCCTGACGTGCTCTTGGAAAGACAATTTTTTTTGTGAGGGAGAGGATTTCTGAGGAGTAACTTAAAGCTTATGTTCTTCAATTGGAGAGTAATTACCCTCTAGTCATTAGTGGAGACTAACGTTTTTGTAGCTGGTGCATCTACAGTAGAGCAGCTATTCTAAGATGACCTTTTACTTTCTCATCAAAACTGTAACTCTACTAAATTCTAATACAGAAGACTGACAACAGAGGTTGTGCACAGCTTATGCAGTAATTAAGCTCAAAGAGTCTGCATAAAGCTAGTATTTGTCTGTCTGCTGGTTTGTGTTTAACTGGAGGCAGAAAAAAACCCATCCCTTTCCAGAAAGTCTGACAGGACTACTGCAATTTAGGAAGAGTAACCCAGGATAATTCTGCCTCCATTCAAGCAAATAATCATGTAAATTAAAAAAAAAAAAAAAAAAGCGGTCTTAACTCTAAGTCATATAGTAGAATGGAAATTATTAACAATCAAAATAAAAATTAACATCTTTGTTGTATAGCAAGCATTAATTCCTGTGAAAATACGGAAGACTTGGCTATATTTAATTGCACTGCACACAGAATTCTTCATCTTGGTAGATCTGTACTTTTTCTTGCCATTCACTATAGGCACAGTTGAGAATCAAGGGAGAACGGTTAAGTGCTAAAGCTTTCTCTGGAGTTTGTTGTCTTCCTCTGTTTGACAGCACATATAACTGCATGTGATAATTTTGATACTACTTCAGATGGCTGATGTTAATCTGTTAAAGTGTGGGATTAATATTTTTGTTACAGTGGCAGCCTTTAAATGCTTCACTAGAAAGTTTGCCGTGAGTCTAGAAGACTGTCTTTTCTGCAGGGCTTGATACAAAATTTTCATATCAGTCACTTACCTGTTATCTGTTTAATTCCCTGTAGGCTTTTTAAAAGCTGATGCAAAAGCTAAAAGAAAAAAAAAAAGATAGCTTAGAGTATGGGCCTTCCTGCATCCAGTGTAGCGCTGGCTGCAGAAGGACCAGGATGTGGATGCAGTCAGTGTGACTGGCAGAGATTTTCCATGAGCGGCATGGAGTCTCAGCAGAGCTCTACTGACTGCCAGAGCAAGTTTGGCTTCAGAAGTAGTGTAGCTGACTTCTGCAGGGCCCTGGCTGATGAACACCACTGGATGTAGGTTGGCTGCATGTGTGATGTGTGTAGCTCCACACAGACCCAGCCCAAGGCTGACACCCCTAGACCTCATCTGGAGCTGCTCTGCCCTGACAGCCCTGGATTAGTTAATGCAGAGGAGCTGAGCCAAGAGGTGTCTGTACAGCACTTGCTAATGCTTCTACCCCTTTGGGTTGCTCAAGGGTTTATTAGCTGAGGCACAGTGCTGTCCCTCATGCACTTGTGGAGGTGCTCAGCTGGAGTTAATGAGCCATCTCACAATGTGGAGAGTTGCTACATGTAGTGCACACACCTTGAGGCAGTTCCACAGAAGTTGTTGGGTTCATCAGCATGGTCAGACTCTGACCCATCACAGCAGAGCTATTGCAGGTTCTCCTGTGGCATGCTACCAGGTACTGGTATCATCCTGGCTTTTCTGTTTCAGGCAGTATCTATAACTCATAATCCTTGACAAGTTGCTTTCTCCATGTTTTACTCTATATAAACAAAGAAATACTATGACTTCAAAAATGTTGACCATGACAGTGACTAAACAAGGTTAGCTGACTAAAGTGTTGCCATCCTTTAAAACATTTTGCACCCTGGTTGCTTTTTTCCTGAAATACCTTAAGGATGTGCAGTTGATACAGACCAGACTTAATTGGTGTGTAATGCTGAGCAGCTGTGACAGGACTGAGTGCCAACTGGAAGGTGACTTCAGGAGCACTTCTCTAAGGTGTTTTGAGGATTGGTGCTGGCCTTGTTTGCAGGGGAAAAGCTTGCAGTTTGAGTCTGGAAAGAAATGTGATAGGGCTTATTGCCAATTGACTTTCAGCTAGTGAAATGGAATTTTAGGGAGGACTCTGTGGAGTTGTCTCTTATCTTTGAGCTGCAGGCTTTTGATGAAGTTGTTGCGTATGTTTTGTTTTGTCTGTTCCAATAGGTGGAAAAGTACTGTGACTTTGGCTGTAAAGCCTGCTTGATTTTCAAATCTGTACTAGATGCTTTTGGTAAATAAATTGCATCAGGAGCATGAGGAAAGCTGAGCAGCCTTTTAAAATAAAAGGAAGTGAATGTTAAAGATGGGTGTGCCACAAAAGGTCTAGATGTCCAAACAATTTGTTCACTCACTATATTATCATGTGAGGCAACATGTTGCTTTTGCATGAAGCCCAGAGGAACAGCGCTATGCTAGAGACTCTGTTACAGAGTTCAAGAACTGTTAGAGGAGGAAGAAAAAGGTTTGAGAGAATATACAGGTAGCTGCAGAACTGATTTCCCCTGGTTCTGAGCCATAACAGATTGTAAATAGTCAAGGAGAAAAATCTGTAGAGAGCTTGAAGATTATTCTGTCCATTAACCTTCTCAAACATAGCTGTAGTAAAAATGAGATGTTGCCAGATACCTTTCCCAATGTTCTCTCATTTCAGAGAACTATCTAGCTTAAGCTGTGCTGCTGCAGCTATACAGGCATTATTAAAGTGGTATCCCCCCCTAGTGTAGATATGCTGTATGGTATAGAAGTGCTCATATCTTCAGAGCTTGTTTCTGACTTCATTGGATAATTTGTAGTTCTTTGTCAGGCAGGCTTCATGCAATAAACACAGCTGTTACAATATAGCAGGGGTTTTTGGCAAAACAGATTTATTTTTTTTTTAGATAGTAAAACAGTTAAAATGATCTTTTTCTAGAACACAAATTTCAAATAAAAAAATCTAAACAAAAGGAAAAAGTTATGGTGAGTTTCACTATAGATGGGATTTGCTAAGTGCAGTGAAGCTGTGGTGACTGTTGACCTTTGCTAAGCCTGTGATTCTTGTGGTCTTGACAGAGCAATGTTGTCATCAATTTAAGGGTGTCTAAATTCTAGCAAAACTTGTTTGGAATAAGCCATTTATTATCTCATGAAAAATTAAATTGAAAGATGAGGAACAAGATTCAATTGCTAATGTATAGTATTGTGGAAGAATCTACTGATGTTATGTCCAGTGTTTTTTCATTTTTCTTCTAGAAAAGCATGCTTGCCTTACGGCAGGTAATGCCCAATGCTCAGAGCTTTATCCAGCAGTGTATGCAGCAGCCAGCTCCAACCCAAGAAGCTGTTTCAACTTGTACGTCTGCAGCACCAGCTCCTTCAATAGCAACGGCAACCTCAGCTGTAGCAACAACTTCTCTTCCAGTTATCAAACCAGGGTCTGCCTCTGTAACGGTCACAGCCTCTCCGGTTATAAAACCAGTCCTTGTCAGTGCGTCGGCAACAGCTCCTCTGCAGACCATGAAGCCTGTTCCTGCCTCTGCAGTGGTGACAGCAACCCTTCGGCCTGCAGCTTCAGTCATCACCACAACGGTAGCAACATCAGGGCTGACTGCTATCCAAACTGTCAAGCCAGTCTTCACCTCTGCAGTAGCAACGTCCTCTCTCCAGTCTGCAAAGCCACTGCTGGTGTCTGCTGCGGGATCTTCAGCAACGACC
Source organism: Caprimulgus europaeus (assembly GCA_907165065.1). The sequence goes on along the minus strand of OU015525.1, from coordinate 48,675,045 downwards.
CCTCTCCAGCCTCTGAAACCAGTCATTGGAGCTCCAATCAGTATTAAAATCTCGCAGCCAAACTCCACAGTTGCGCAGTCAGTGGGTACTCAGCAGGTGGTTAAAGTAAAACAGTTGGTAAGATGGATTTCCCTGCTTCTCTGTGTCCAGGCTTCTTTACTTTGACTCTTAACATTTTGTAAAGAGAATACCAATTTGGATCTTAGCCTTTTTTCTTTTTTTTTGACGTATGAATCTAGTCTGTTATGACTTAATCAGTTATGTTCGTTATAGTTAGGGATATTGTATTGAGCTGTTGCTGAAAAGGTGAATCTAAAGCCAGGCTGTAAGCTTGATCTCTTGCAAGACATGCTGACCACCGTTCCACCAGGCTGAACATCCAGCTTGAGACATAAGGGAATGTGGGTTCTGACCCCTTCTTTGTGAGCAGCCAGACTGGGTTGGCATCTGAAAGAAAAGACAGGAAACGCTATTAGTGTCAGAAACAGAAATTGCTAATGGGTGCTTACATTAATTGCTGTTAGATGCCCTATTAGAGCTGTGCCTCAGCTAGCCACCAGGGATTCCAGACTCTCTACCTTGGTAGTTCCTACCCTGGATATTTTGCTGGCAAAGGTGGCTTGATGATCTTTAGTGATATGTTAACTGAAACACACAAACTAGCTCAAGGAGCTTTTCAGAACAGAGTTCCAACCTCCAGACTTCCTAAGACATGTTAATTATGAAGTCTTCCAAAAATGAGCTTTTTCTTTCAGGCCTAATTAGCTAAGAAATTCCAGAAGGAATAAATGTCTTATTAAAATAGTACCCTTAAAAGCAATGTGTTAACACTTTTTTTTTTCTTGGCACAGGTTAACTTCTTGCTAATGTTAATGTTAAATACCAACAAACTGTGGACCACAGATATACCCAAAAGAGCAATGTGAAATACATTAGATTTGATCTATGGGTGTTTGAGATAGTGGTGTGCTGTCTGACTGGTCTATGTGCAAATAATGTTCTCAAGTATTTTGAGAGAAGAGTCTCCATTTGTCAGATAAAGAACTTGATTCTTGAATAGGACTTCCTTGTAAAGATCTTTTCCTTGAAAAGAGGGGAAAACATTAGACTTCCTATGAAGCTAGATTTACTTTCCACAGGGATAGTAGGGCATCTGTTGTGTGAATTTCCTTTGTAGTTTGTTTTGTATACTTGATTTATCAGCATTCAGACCCCTAAAATGTTTTGCTTTTTTAGTTTTCTTCCTTTCAAAGTGCATGAAGTGGATGTAATACAAGAATCTTGCATTCTCTGTAAAGAGCTTATACTACCAGCTTTTCACCTTTTCAGACTTAAAAAGAACAAAGCACTCGACTATAGGGAGGAGATAGGGGATCCTTTTTGAGTGGGTTTTTTTTAAAACAGTTATCAAGCATATGCACTAACAGCCTTCCGTAGTAGTAACAAAAGCCAAATTGGAAAAACAGTTGATACCTTTACTGTCTTTAAGGACTAAATTTGAAATTGCAGCCAGAAGAAAATGAGGCCTCCTTAGGTTGTACAAGGTCTGGGGAACAGTTTGTTGGCTGCACAGCAAGCCACATAATCCAGGGGAAAGGTAGACCATCTGTACAAATAGACAAGGAAGCTAAACTCTGCACTGGGGAGCCGAAACACTTCTTGAATATGATATTGGTGAACTCAAAAAATTACTTCCACCTCCTCCACTATTGCTCTGTGGCAGCCTTTTGCAATTGTTTTTCTTCACTGTGCCTTACATTGAATTCCATATAAAACATGTTTATTCTCATTTGGGTAGATCCCAGGCTCAGTGATTAAAATACTTGCTCTTCAAAATACCTGCTTGATTTTGGTCTTGTAGTTGAAGGCTGAGTTGACCACTGTGCAGCTTAGCCATATCAGGAGCTTGGTGTTTGTTCAGACAACCTATTAGCATGAAGAGCAAGTTAGTAGAAGTGAGTGCATCTTCTAGGGCTTCCCTGGTGCATTTCCTTCAAAGGACAGAGGGTCTGTTTTCTTCCCACAAGAAAACAAATCTGGACCTCCCCTCCATAAAGAGAAAGGTCCTGCTGCCAGCTGAAAGGAAGCACATGCCAGCTGTGCAAATCTGGCATACAATACTGCCAGCAATTTCTTTCCCTTTCCAGCCTGCAGAGTTGTCTGATGCTGTACGCTCCCTCTGCCTGCCCATTTCTAATCTAGGTCTCTTGTGCTTGGGAATGTGAAGCAAACTTTTAATGTGCCAGCTCTGATGTATTGGTGCTGCTTAAGAATGCAGCACTGCAGTATTTTAATATCAAAATTGTGACTGGAGTGATGCAATGTCACAATTGTCCTTTCTGTGGCATGACTATCGAAACTGGGTTTGTATGGTGGACACCGAAGGACCTGTTCTTCAGGGATGCCGTTGGGGTTGATCACCCATCTGTGTTGAGAGTTGCATGCTGGACAGGGTTCCCTCTCAGTGACTTTCTTAACACAGCCTCATTTAAGGGCATTGGCACACACAGAAGTTTCATCTTGGAAAGAAAACTTGTCTTGCTGTAGTATTGCTTTGTCTCTTGTTAAAGCACAATAAATTAAAATTTGCATTACCTGCTGCTGGCATACAGTGGTGAGAAAGCTGCTGTGACACTACAGCTTTCTGTTAGGCTTAAAGAGCAAGAGTTTTACAGTGTACTCCGTGCAATTACCAGTGAGATGTGCTCCCTGGACATTGCTAGTGGTTGAAGCAAGGCGTGAACTGCTTGTTTTGTTCCAACCACTTATTCTTAGTGAGTTGTTAGTGTTGAGTCCCCACAGAGCTGAGCTTTCTTGAGCAGCAAATCTTTTCTCTTATTTTTCAGGAGCTTTTTGTCCTGGATGTATGCTTTTGCATTCAGCTGGTGAGGCTTCCTTCATGAAGCAGTACAGTTTGTAGTATGTGATGACACCTTACCATCTCTCCACTGATCTCTGAACTTTGCTTTATGAATGCAAAACAGGTTCAAGTAAGGCTAATCAAATTCTCTCTCAGGCAGCAGTCCCTATGCTGTAGCTGGATGTTACATTGTGGGTTTTTTTACTTAAGAGGATTGGTCCTTTTTATTCTGATGTCTCTGTCAGCCTACTTAATGGAGCACAAAGGAACAGTCCCTTTTCTCTGTTACTCCTTGCTGCTAACCTGAAGAAGAAACAATTGCTCTTTCTCACCAATATTATCTTTTTTTTTTTTAGTACTTTTTTCTGGCATTAGATCCTTGTTGGAATTTCTAGGATTGTTACCCTGTTCTGTTGCAACTCCCAAGGACTTCCAGTTTTTGTTAGTCTAGCAGCTAGAATAGTAAACACAAAATCAGCTTTACTGCCAAGACATCCTTTCTGTTCCTCGTTGATCTTACTTCCCAATCTCCACCTAGGCTATTGATTTAACTTTGTCTGTCTCTGTTCTTTTTGTCTACCACACCTGCATCTTGAATGCTTCCTCCTCTGCTGTTTCAGTGTTTTGCATGCTGAAGATGAAGCATCATTCTTGCTGGTGATAGCGAGAAAGTTTAGGTACGTGTCAGTATGAGTGGTAGCAGAGCTTGTGTGTAGTTTATGCAAGCTGATCAGTGCTTCAGTAATTATCTGAACATATAAATTATGTTTTAAATATTATTTTCAACTTCCAGCATATGGAAGATGGATCTTCCAGAAAGATCAAATTGTGTTTTCATAAAAACAAATAGAAGCAAATGTTAGTGTGTGCACCGGTTCATGAGGCAGTGCTGCACGTGTGAGCCTTGACTCTGTCTGCAGTCTGTCCCTGTACTCCCATGGCTCTTTCCTCTGCATAAACTTGGGAGATAGGGATCTTCTGCTTCTTCTCAAGAACTGCCTGTTCAATGTCTGGTTTTTAAACACCACTTTCGGCTCAGTTGTTCTATGTTACTGCTGCTATGCCAAACCATGATGCTATTGGCAGATGAATATGGGGGTGGGTAGGCTGTATCTTGACTATTTGATATACAAAGTACCCCAATCTGTGATACTTAACCTGATGATGTTTACTGATAAATGTGAAGTTAGATGACAGGAGACAGCCTAATTTCTGAAGTATAATAAATATCAATTCTTTATTCAATTAAGCTTGTGTAGTGTTGCTCTACAAGAACTCCTTAGACTTTCTGAAGTTAGAATAAAAGATGTAGAGGGGAAAAAGTGGCTTCTTAACCCTGAAAATTCCTCTGTATTAGCATTTTGCTGCTAGAAAAGTAGGATTCAGTCTTGAAGATGTTGGTAATCTTGTGCTCTGGTAAAAGCACATCTTACTACTAATTGTAATCAGTAACTTTTCCAAAGGATGTATCAAAAGCTGCAGCCCACGTTCTGCTAGCTAGAAGGCTTAGAAATGAGGCTTTTAGGTATGCTTTTAGGAAGAATTAGTATTTATGGGCTGTGCCTGTAGTTGTTGTGATGACATCCTGCTGTCTGGTTTTGTTTCTTTCAAGAGCTTCTTTTAACAAAATTATCAATCCCCTTCCTCTTTACCCTTCAGTGGTGTAGTGATGTTTGTGTAGAGGCTCTGCTTGCTGTAGATGTTGCTGGTTGATACTTCATGTTCCTGCTAACTGATGTATTCAGTGTACTTTTGCTTAATGCTTTGAAATTCAGCATCTCAATTTACAGGTCATGTTGTGGCTCTAAAAATGTGTACTCTTAATTCTTGACAGGAAAAGGATGTTATGCAAGACTTGTGTTGGTTTTGGTCTTCTCTCTTTTTTTAACTAGGTGTATGTGATACCTGCTTACCCTTTTGAATTTGTTGGCAGGCAGACTCAATATTCAATTAGTTTGTTAAGCATGACTTAGGAGAGGAAAGCCTCTTAGTGTAATGAATTGTGTAGTGCTTGGTGAAACTCGTATACTATAGTTCTCAACAGAGAGTAAGGGTGAAGTGTCTGTTAGAGCAGCTTGCTGAATGAGCTGAAGCTTAAAGCTCACCATGGACTGTTAAGATTTTGTTTCTTGACATCAAATAAAAAAATAATTATTTTTCTTAGCATGCTGTTTGCTTTTAGCTGAAAGCTAAACATGCATACATTCCCAATAGCACTTCTGGCTGGATGAACAAATTGATACTATTTACTTTTCTCTATCTTTATCTCTTCTCACTCTTGATGTTGGATATTCCACTTCCAGGTGGTCCAGCAACCATCAGGAGCCGTTGTAAAGCAAGTATCTGCACTCCCACAGCCTTCAACACTGACCCTACAGACATCTGCTGAGAAAAGGATGCCACTGAACACACTTATTCAAACTAACCAGTTTCCTGCAGGTACAGTAGAACCTCTTTAGTGGACAAGGGAGAGGACTGCTGAGGTATAGAAATGAGTGTAGGCTATTTGTGGATTGTAGGAATGTAAGAAGGTTGTGATCTATTGGGAGCAACCAGCTCTGTGTGATAAGTTTAACATCTTTACTGCCTGCTTGCAGCTCTGATAAGAAACTCAGTACCATGTCTACTTCTGGCACCTCTTGAAAGCAGGTCAATCAAACGTTTGTACTTGTTAAAATACTGCAAATAAGCTCCTTGCAGTAAACTTATTCTAAACTGTGATGCTTTTGAGAATCACTTTGTGAGACTGCTTTTTCCTTCAACAGGTACAGGTTGATGATACATAACGTGAATTTGTCTCAGCCAGTCAGTTTTCACTAAAACCTTTCAATGGCCAGCACAGAGGAGGGCGTTCGCTGAGAGCGTGTAGGGTTTTTGGCTATACAGAACATGCAGAGTGTAATAGCGTATCTGGTTTTCAAATGGACCTAATTAGTTGTTATTGAGTCTGCAGTATCCTTTCCTAGAAGTATGAACTGATTAAACAGTTGTCTTAGCATTTTGCTTTCTACTATGGCATGTTCTTTCTTTTGTTTTAGGTTCCATTCTGAAACAAATTACCCTGCCAGGAAATAAAATTCTGTCGCTTCAAGCATCTCCTGTTCAGAAAGCTAAAATAAAAGAGAATGGAGCAACACCCTTCAGGTAAAAACAAACAATATCAGAAGTTTACTATAGGAAGGAACAAAAGGAACAGACAGCAAGTACAGAGGTGGGAATAGAGCCCAAATAAAAGCAATTTTATTTAGAGACTTGTTTATTGATAGATGCTTTTCATGTTAGAATACACATTGGCAAGGGGGAACCTAAAAATTTTGACCCCATAGTAGCTGTTATTTATTCTTAATATAAATAAAACTGTCCTGATGACATTGGATTTTCATCATGCTGTTATGAGTGTAATTATACAAGTAGCGTGCATCAATATGTATCAATTTTTCACTTGTAGAGAACATATGTTGATCTCCATTCTGTGAGTGCTATTAACTCATCTAAAGTAATCTTGTCTTAAAAGCTCTTTGTAGGATTAAAGAAGATAAAACTTCTGTTTTTTATACACCACCAGCTAGCACTGAACTGTTATTTGTACTGAGTGATAACCTGTCTAAAGCTCTGTGCTATATTACAAAATCTTTTATTAGCTTGTTCCTGTATGTAGAGGTGAAAATCTTTGACTCCACTTCTAATATGGCTTCTGGCATATTCTCTAGGCCTTTAAATTATAAGAATGCTTAAAGCTTTTAGTTCTGGTAACTTATTAACTTTTCAAAAGCAAGAAATTATTTTTGTATCTCTGAAAAATGATGTTGAAACAGAGGTACAGACTGCTGTAAGCATTACTGATATTATGGCCTTAAGGCAAGCTTGAAGTTATTCTTCCATGGATAAAAGGAGACATGACAGCTTTGTCTTGTTGACCAGTTGACTTCTTATCTCTTGAAAGCTACAGCTTGTGTGCAGTGACACAGACAGAGAGCTGCTGTTATTTGCAGTAATGTACAGTGTACACTGAACACTTAAAACATTGGTAGCCAGAAGTTAAAACAAAAAGCTGATGTTAAAGCAATAGCTCTGTTCAGCTCCCTTGAGCTCATATGAAATATACTTCAAAATATAATTTGGGATGTAATTTTGTGTAGTGATGTTTTAAAAAATAATTTAATAAGTATAATTAAAAAAAGCCCAACAAAACAAAAAAAAATCCACAAAAAAGCCTAGAAACAATTTATTAAGTCTCTTCTCTGAAGAATTTATCTCTTTGGATCACAGAACAGTAGGCATTGGAAGGTACCTCTGGAGATCATCTAGTCCAGTCCCCCTGCCAAAGTAGGTTCACCTAGAGCAAATCGCACAGGACTGCATCCAGGTGGGTTTTGAGCATCTCCAGAGACTCCACAGCCCCTTTGGGCAGCCTGTGACAGTGCTATGTCACTCCCACAGTAAAGAAGTTTTCCCTCATGTTTAAGCAGAACCTTCTGTGTTCTAGCTTGTGCCTGTTGCCCCTTGTCCTATCGCTGGCCACCACTGAATAAAGTCTGACCCCATCCTCTTGACACCCGCCCTTTAGATACTTATAAACATTAATAAGGTCCCCTCTCAGTCTTCTCTTTTCTAGGCTAAACAGGCCCAGCTCTCAGTATTTCCTCTTAAAAAAGATGTTCCAGCCCCTTAATCATCTTCATAGCCCTCTGCTGGACTCTCTTGAGAAGATCCCTTTCTCTCTTGAACTGGGGGGCCTGAAACTGGACACAATATTCCAAATGCAGCATCACCAGGGCAGAGTAGATGGGGAGGAGAACCTCTCTCAACCTGCTGGTCACATTCTTCTTAATGAACCCCAGGATGCTGTTGGCCTTCTTGTCCACAAGGGCACACTGCTGGCTCATGGTCAACTGGTCATCCACCAGTACTCCCAGGTCCTTCTCTGCAGGGCTGCTTTCCAGCAGGTCAGTCAACACCCAACCTGTACTTGGGGTGCCTGGGGTTATTCCTCCCCAGGTGCAGGGCCCTACACTTGTCCTTGTTGAATTTTATCAGGCTGCTCTGTGCCCAACTCTCCAGCCTATCCATATGTGGCTGAAGGGCAGCACAGCCTTCTGGTGTATCAGCCACTCCTTCCAGTTTACTGTCACCAGCAAACTTGCTGAGGGTACACTCAGTCCCTTCATTCAAGTCACTGCTGAATATATTGAATAGGACTGGACCAAGTACTGACCCTTGGGGAACACCACTGACCACAGGCCTCCAACTAGACTCTGCACTGCTGATGGTGCTTCTATTCACCAATATAACTAAACTTTCTGACTTTAAAAACTACATATGAGAATCTTTATATATCCGAACCTGGTGAGCATGCACCTGAACTTTTGGCTTCCCTAGGTCAAGTATCTGTGTTCTCCAAGCAAGTCTAGCACTGCTTAGTGTTAATCTGGCCTGGGCAATAGATATTCCCTTGCTCTCTTCTGTCCTGACTTCTATTATTCCCAGCACAGCTGTTCTTTGATCTGTGATCCATCAACAGGCTGATCATTTGTGAAGCAGAGAGAAGCACCATGGTCCCCTTTCAGGTTTTGTCACGAGATTCATAACAGGCAGAGATCATTTAACTGATGTGATGCTACATGTGATGCTTCAAACTGTGGCTTCTCATTGCAGTATTTCATCAAGCTTAACTGCCATTGTGTCACTAGGTTAAGTTAGGATTTGAGAGCATAATACTCACTAAGCTGTACTTAATAAGCTGCAATTTGACCTCGTCTGCTCTTCAGTGGGTTGTTCTGGTTGCTCGAGATAAGCGGTAGAAAAAATGGTCATTCCCCACCCCCCCATTAAAAAAAACTCATCTAGAGATGAGAAGATTTCAGCTGAGCATGGGCATTCCTGGCACTTTATTGCTCCATGGCATGTGTTGTAAAGGGCAGTCTCTTTTAAAAGCATAAAGATTTTTATAACTTGTTCTACGTGCTTCTGTGAAGCATATGCTAGAGCACCCTGGAAAAAAAAAGACATATATTTGCTTTTTTTTTTGCATCTGTTTTATTTAATAGAGTTGTTCTCTAAAGCATATAAGCTCTGACTTGTCCATTTTGCCTGGAAGGTACCAGCAATCTCAACTAGCAGATGAACAGGAGTGAGAGAGCAGTGTGGAGAACACCTGGGTAGCAGTTCCTCCTGCTCCGTGGTGGTGGGGAGCGCTAGTGGTTTTTGCTCTGCTGGGATTGTTCTGTCACATGTGGCTGTCCATGATGGTGCACAGAGGTTTGGGTTAAGCTTGCCTTCCTAGCTTTCCATTTGACTGTTACATAAAATGGAGTAAATAAAATGGATTCAGAAGAAGACATGTGCGTTGGTCAAACACCAGAGGGTGCCACAGACTCACTTTTTAGCCAGTATAGGCAAATTCATAGATCTGAGGTGCATCTGCATTGCTTGGGCTTCTTTTCCAGGGGAATATTCAGTATAAATGTCAAATCTGACTTCATGCAGGGTAATGCTCAGAACTCTGTGTTCTGTTTCCCCCACATTGTCCTGATAAGCTTAAGTCACTGGAGATTTATAGCAGCTGTGAGTTTTTTCTTGTTGATTTCTGGGTCTGACCAGATCAAGTGTAAAAAGCACTAAAGGAAGTGGTGTAGAAGAGGGACTTTTATGCAGGGATTGCTGAAAATAAGAGAAAGTCTGTATCCAACAGAAACATCTGCATGTATTTGAATATTTTAAATTTGTCACTTTAATAGAATGACTTTTATAGCTTACTCAAGCTACATAATACCTTACTTAAAATGATTGAGGTTTGTTTGAACAGCAAGGAAAAAAGAATAGTAAAAGTACAAGCTTAACATGGCTCCTTACATTAATCTTTAATGAGCATTACTTCTGAGGAACTGTATTGATGATTCCTTTGGGTTAAGTAAAATAAGTGCAGCAGTGTTTTAATAGGTGCAAATTAATCTTTCATCAAGGCTAGTGACTTGGTGACTTAATGTAAACTTGTATCCCACAGTGAATAAGTTATAATTGATCCTCAAAAACAGCACAGGTAGAGATGTCTACTTGTGTATAAGCTCTTATATGTGTGTACTCACAAAAGAGACTGTGTGCATGGAAATATTAAAGAAATTAGTAACCCAATAAAAGCTGTTTTTAGAGAAGTGGAACTTGTGTATGTATAAAGGTAGGCAGATGTATAGAGTAGAAGTTTACCTCCTTTTTGCTTATTTGGAGTATGTGGCCAGATTGAAGCCTAAAATGACTTACTGAAACTGTGTGCTATGCAGTTGCACCTGAGGTGCAAGCATCCTTATTTGGATTTCATAACAAGCTCCATCAGGGTAATGTCAGGTTCCAGTATCTGCACCTCTGATAGCTTGTGATGTCTGTTCTTGGTGCTGGTTGTGCTGATGTTATCTCCTTTATCAGCAGATCTGTGTCAGTCACTGTGCTTTGGTGGGATTCTTGCCTCTGCCACCAGCAAAGACTTCTCTGTAGTGGTCATTAAGAAGAGGAAACTGGAGTGTACTTGTGAAGATCAGTTAGCACTCAATTAGCATGCACTGAAACTTCATTTACAGGCTTCTTGAAAGATCAGGGTCTCTGTTAGGCTGATAGAGCATGAGTATACACTTGGAACTGCTTAGTTTGTATCTTATTTTTTAAGAGAACTCACTAAAAGAAAAGTGAAGATCAGGTTTGTGGTAATGTGCTTGTGCTGTAAGCTTCAGTTTATCGGATCGGCATCTCAGTTGCAAAATGGACTTGTGTATAAGTTCAGTGAATCAGCATTTAACTTTATCCAACACCTGGTTCTACCTGGTGAATCAGTTTTAGGACAAATTTCAGGCTGTAAGAGTGGTGGTGCAGGGTGAGGGGCTTGTGGGGACTTTTAATCCAGGTTTACCTCAGTTCTTGGTTTCTGAGCTTGCTCAAAATTTCAGTTTAATGTAGAGAATTTGCATGTGTAGCAACTGAGGCGTTAGTCAAACTAATAGTTGAGAGGCACTTCACTGAAGTGTGGAAGCTTTGAGGAGCAGTCTGGCCCTGTCCACACCCACACTAAACATCTGTTGTATAGGAGTAGCCTCCAAGGTATGTCAGTGTGGCTGTTTGGTTATAGAGGGGTTTTTTCTTTGTATCCATTCTGAACAAAACAAAATGTTGGTCTTCCCTTTAGTAGAGATGAAGATGACATAAATGATGTGACTTCTATGGCTGGGGTCAATCTTAACGAGGAGAATGCGTGCATTTTGGCAACAAACTCTGAGCTCGTTGGTACAGTGATCCGCTCTTGTGCAGATGAACCTTTTCTCTCCTCAGAAGCGCTTCAGAAGAAGATCTTGAACATAGGTGAGAACAAAGCATGTGTAACAGATATGTACAGATGTAGTATTTCCTTGCATGTTTCATCAGCCAAGCTTCAATCTTTGAAGAAGGAGCTGGAACTATTAAGATCTGCCATCTCAATTCACGTGTTTCTGTCAAGCTATACTAAGTTTTTGCTTCCCATTCTAGGAGCAGCTGTTCTCTAAGTTTTTTCCCATGGAAATAGTCTGAAGCACAACCAGAAAAAGGAAATTGGTGCCACTTTTACATGGGAGAACTGAGCAACTTTAAGAGTAATAAAGTTGATGGAACACATAACCATATAGGTGCTAGTATCAAATCAAACACTTAAGCGTGCTTTTCTATATCTGCAGCTCCTAACTTGACAGATTACACTGACTTTCCTAACAGCTTTTGCATTCCTCAACCTGTTCAGATATATGTACTCCGTTGACCAGCAATGCAGATCCTGCCTATGAGATTAAGAGCAAGTTTCAAACTGCCAATATCCACAGGGCAGACCTTTGTTTGACTCCCTTTATGGGAAAATCTTTCATTAATTTTATGCAAAAGAGATGATGAAGCTGGATGTATCAGTGAATAATAATATGGAATGCATGTTGAATGGCTGAGACTAAACTGTAATAGGAAGCTTCTAGTGTGTGTATCATCTCAGCTGTTAGTTTCTAAGCAAAACAATAACTGATGCTTAGCAATGTTGTATTACATCAGAGCAGGGAGCATGTGTTTGTATAGCACCACCCTGATTGGTACCACTGCTGTCTACAGCAAACTAAATGAATATTGCTCAATTCCTTGCTCCTGCTTTCTGCCTGGTACCTTGCCATAACAGAACAGTGGGTTTTACAGCTGAGCATTCCTATGTACAGTCATAATTCTGTCACAGTAGTTTAACTACACGATTGCAAAGTCTTTCTCCATGTAACTTGTTCTTAGTCCGAACTAAGCAGCTAGCCTGTGACAAGCATGTAACCTGCAAATGCTATCTGCTACCTCAGTGCATCCCGCACTAGTTAGCCAGATGTGCCATCTGAGCTGTATGGGGCATGTTTGAGTGAAGTAAGTGTTGTGTTACCAGTGGAAAAGGGAAAAACAGGAAAAACTGAAACTGATGCATAGAAGCTTTTCTCAAAATTCAGTAGAGGGTTAACCAGTCATCCGTGGGAAGCAGGTATAGTGAAAAATAGAGAGGTCTACAAAAACATAAAAAGAAAGTACTTCTAGAATAGTTGTCTGGCTTGGGGTTTGAAGACACAGTTCATTGAAAGATAGAAAATACAAGCCTGGCTGTTTTATGGCTGAGATGGTAGCTGTTCCTCGTTAATAATAGCAATAATTAATGTCATAAATGAAGAGGTTTTTTGCAAGGAAAGTTGTACTGTCAGGGAGTACAGCAATTCAGAAAATCAACATTTCCACTCTTGAACAAAGCCCTCTTTGGTATAGGAAGTGTGTGTGTGTGTGTGTGTGGAGGGACGTCTTGAGGCTTGGAGGGGATTTTGTTTTGTCTTTAAGTTGACATTTCAGTATTCTGATAGTACAGTGGGGAACTGCTGAGGAAGTGTTGAAAGGTGTTTGAGCAAAATGAGCTTTGCACTCACTAAGGTACAAGCCAATGCTTACTGGCCAAGATGAAACAGTGGGAATACTTTGATCATATCTGGGGAAACATTGTAGATTCTCCCTGTCTTGTGAGGTTGCTATTAATTTTCAGTTAGAGTAGCAAAGGCAAATGAAATGGGTGATTAGGTTTTTTACAGTGTACTGTTTATCGATTCTTAACACTTCACCTGACTATAAATACAGAAACAGGTTTTGAAGGTGTGCTGTATATTGCATCATAAAGTATTACAGCAGCTGCAAATGCAGTGAGGGGCAAGGAAAAGCGCTTCTGACAGGTGTGGCATATGAAGTGTGTGAAACTGCTGCCTGCTGTGCCTACCAGGGAAAAGTTGCTGCCATCCAGGTGTCTTGACAGAATTGTGTTCAGTGATGGATGGTGGCAACCACGAGAAAGCTTCTCTGTCAGCGCCTGCAGCCACAGGAAGGTTGCAGAGGTGACGCCCAGCTCTAGGCACGAGGCTGGGACAGCTTTGCCCAGAGCTGTTGCCAGCCTTGGTCGCAGCTGCTGAAACGCAGAGAGACAGCAGCAGCTCGAGAGAAAAGGTTGAAGGTGATGGCATGATGACCCTGGCTGGACTTGATATGTGTTGTCCGAGCTGCTGCCATGGGATGGTTGGGTCTGTCTGCCCCATGCCAGTTGGTTGAGGCAGGCGAGAGGGTCCCGTGTGCCCAGAGTGTGCTGCAGAAACCACCCCCTCTCATCAAATAAATGTCATGAGTTGTTAACAAGCACGGTGTCAAGCAGGGCAAAATGTAATTCTCAATTTTTTTAATTACTGGAATTAACAGAATATGGCACTAATTTCTACAGCTACTGCTTCTCCCCCTCCCTGAACATGAAGCTTGATTTGTGTTCTTATTAACTTTGTCCTATAAATGACCTTGCAAGGAGAGTGGTTCTGGAGGCTAAGTGAAACAATGTCTATATTTTCTGAAGCTTCGGGCTAAGTTTTATTAATGTAATGTCTAAGATCTTTGAAGTTGTGACTTTACCAGGAAAATCATAATCTCCAAACCTTTATTCATAATGGGTATGACTTCCAGGGGGAACAGAATACCTGCTGTGCTAATTATTTCAATTATCAGCTACTACTAAAACACGTAATGGATTTTCTCTGCTTCCACAGGTAAAAGGCATGACATTATGGAACTTAACTCTGATGTTGTGAACTTGATCTCCCATGCTACACAGGAGAGATTACGAGGGCTCCTAGAGAAACTAACTGTAATTGCTCAGCACAGGGTATCAACCCACAAGGTAAAGGAAATCATTAAGCAAGTTTTGCACCAAAGTTTTCCTGCTTTGCAGCCTTGAAGGTAAAGTATAGGCATTTCATATGCAATATGTGCGTTTTCAGTATCTACCAAAGGCTGGTTTTGTTTTAACTGTTTATAGCCTCTAACTATTCCTTATGTTTTCCATTTGACTTGTTGGGTAGGTGCTCTTAAAATCCAGCTTAAGAGTAAATGCACGTGTTTCTCCTCTTCTACAGAAGTGGTGGCTGTTATACAAAATCTGTCTTGCATAGTAGATGTAAAGCTATTTTTGAATGCTCTTGGTGGTCAGGTTGATTTAGGGGCTTGTGTTTGCTTTATGCATTTACTGTTTGTGAAACTGCTGTATTGGCTCAGTAAAAAGCCTTGGGAAAGTGAATTGAGTATTTTATTTTTAGAAAATGCTCCATTTGAAGGCAGATCTTAAAGTTTCCAGAACTTTTTTTTTCTTCCAGTGCTACTTAAGATTCCCTTCACTCCCTTTTGTGTTGTCTCCATTCAATATAACGTGTTTTGGGTTCCAGTAAGCCAGTATCCCTTAAGACGCTTGTGTGGTACAAATGGAAAGCAACTACTTACTAGTGGCCAAAATAGCTCTTTGAGGCTTTTTTTTTTTTTTTCCATTCAGTAGTAAGATGTTAGTCCTTACTTTTTTCAGTATTAAGCTATTTAGAAAAAAGTTGCAAGTTAGAAGCAGATGTATCTGTCAGCTCTTAAGTTCATGTTTGTTTTTTACAGGAACTTTATACTTCATGAAACTTAACAAGAGCAACTAACTGATGGGATAGGAGTTATTTTTGTACTGAACACTTTTTATAAGCTTTTAAGCACTGGAGAAGCAATAATAAAGAGCAGGAACTATTTGGAAACTTCCAAGTATTTATAGTGATGTCCGGAGCAGTTGGGAGTATGTTGTTCCTTGCCAGAAGAAGATACAGTTGGAAAAAAAGTCAATACAGAAAAAGTATAGAGTTTTTTGAGAAGTCTTTAGAAATCCACACATGTTCTGTGTTGTCCCTCTCCAAAGTGGGAGATCCAATAGAGTGGAAGCTGAAGTCCGGGGTAACCAATAGGATTCATTGTCTAGCAAACACCAAGGTCACAAGGGAATGTTTCTGGATGATGGGTTTGATAGGGCTGATTTCTTTCTCGTTGAATTAAAGCAATAGAAAAACTGATAGATTTTTGTGCGCTTGAATTGCCAGAAGCAATGATAAGACTGTAAGACTGCAATAAGCTTGCTTTCTCTTCTTCTTTTCTCAAAAACAAACCAGCCAACTAACCAAAAAAGTACTGGTCATAATCCTAGAGGCACAGGTGTCCCTCTTTCCTTAGGAAGGTGATGTTACACTACAGAGGAATGTCCTACAAGATTGTGTATGTGAGTAAAATTATTGAGAGATGCTGACAGGCTTTTAGATGTCTGAGTTCAAGAACAGAATCCTACAGGGGTTTAGAGCCCAGTTATGTATTTATGTACGTATTTACACAGCTCTGCGTTCCATCTCCCCCAGTGCTTGCCCCTGTCCTCTTTTCCCTCTAGGCTATGGATAGGTACCAGTGTGCAATGTGAGCTCCACGTATTTCGGAGAGTTCTCCAGAGCCTTTCCAAGAGAACTGGGTGGTTGCCCTGTAAGGCTTTGTATTGGCGTATCTTAATGACTAAAAGACAGACAGTAATAGGGGTAGGTGCAGCGAAACCAAAGTAACTATTGTTAGGGTAGAAGTTGGTGTAAAAAGCCAATAATTCGTGGGATCATATTCTAGAAACTCTCCTTCCCAATTTGTTCAGTGCATGCCTAGCAGCTTACATCTGATGGGTAGCCCTGAAGAGAGAGAGAGAGAGAGAGGAAGAGTCGGTAGGGTAGAAGCTTGCTACCGTGTCACCATGTAGACTTGCTAACTCTTGCTGGTTTTGCTAAATTAAAAAAAAAAAAAAGCATATAATTGGAAGTTACTAAGTTAATTAGGATAAAACTAATGATTGTTTAGGTGATCTCTTTATCTGAAGTAGGAATAGCCTTTCAGGTTGTTGCTCTCTGTGCAACTCTTCTTGCAGTGCCTTTACAGAGCCTTGATAAGCCCATAAAGGCAATTAGCTAGCTGTTTTGCTTCCTTGGCTACTTTCCTCCTGTAATCTGGAGAACTGCTGAGGTATAAGAGTGTGCGTGTGACATAATATGATACCCAAGACCAGAATTAATAAAGACAACTAAACAGTATAGTGATTAAAAAACGTTTTTGTTGTGGGTGGATTCAGCACAGCATGAGATGACTGCTGTGCTCCTTTATTTGGAGCCCATGAGCACACAGCTTCAAGAGGCATGGTACAGTGCTGTGCTATAAACATTGCTCCATGAAAACATTTTCCCCACGTGCAGTAGTAGTGAAATGCTGCAACCCTAAACTGTACTATCTGTAGGGAAATATGGTGTGGCAGCTGCACTGGTTTAAAGGGTAAGCTCTAAATGTAGCAAAGGAGTGCATTCTAGATGTGAAAACAGCCAGCCTCCTCCTACTCACCTTGTGTTGCCATCAAACTGCCGAATGTAGAAGTTAACCTATCAGAAAGCTTTTCTGTTATTAACTTGGTTTAGGGGCTGACTATATAAAAGCCAAAGTTTAATAGGTTCCTACATAGTAGCTGAGCCTCTGCATCTGCCTGTGTTCCTGCTATGTTCTCTGAAAAGCTGTTCAACATGACTTAAACTGTTCAGATTTTGTAGGAGATTTGGTCTTTGTGAGATTCTTCTAACTTCTTCCCTGGTGGACTGAAGTGGAGCGCAGCTTCCCTGTTTGTGGGTTTTTTCTTTGTGCCCCTGGACATGCAGTACGTGCTCGTGCTGAACTGCAAGTGCCTTAGTCAGGTTTCAGATTCATTTACAGGTATGTGACAAGCTAGGAAGGAAGTTGCAAATCACAGATGAGGAATATAGCTGTTCTTGAATTTGTTGCCAGTTCTCTTCTCACTAAAGACGACCCTGGGAATGTTTTGCTTCAATGCTGCATGTTTCAAATATGTGTAAACCCAGTGTAAAAATTCTGATAGGAATTGGCTGTGCTTTAGAGCACATCCATGGAGAAGTCTTGAGTACGTACATTTCTCTTGAAGGAAAAAGAAAAAAGTGTGGAGGAATTAATTTCATAACAAGATTGTATAGATGCACTAATGTGCTATTGTTGTGTGAAAGCAATAACTTCTTTCAGGGTAACAAAATGAACTCTGGATTAAATTTAGCTCAGTTAAAGTAAAAATTACTCTAGATATACAAATGCAAGTTCAGCTTTGGCACACCCAAATCTAACCACACTCGTTATTGTGGTTACGTGCTGTATTTATCACTAAGTTAAGTTCTGTTCTCGGTAACACTTGTAACTTCAGTTCTGTTGGGATTGCGCTGTTATAGCTGGGGTCAGTTTGGCCTTATGTGAATTAAATTGTTACATGGACAAAAACTGAATCCAGCTTGTTTTCTTGTAATACTAGCGACTACAAGTTATGTACAGGTACACATATAACCTTTTCTGTCTGAGCAATTTAGTGCCAAATGGTCACAGAGAACAAGTTTATTGAGTAGGGCAGGTATTTTGAGAACTGCAGGTGTTCCTCTTCTAAAAAGATGTGAAATAAGGTATCTTGAAACAGTTGTTGATGAGCCAAAATACTGTTATGAATGCACCCATTTCTTGTCCCATATAAGCTCCTGGTAGCACATTGGTGTGCTTCTGTTTGAGAGGCTTGTGTTCCTGATTGGCACAGGGTCTTGGATTTGGCTTGAAAAACATTAAGTATCAAACTCTGACTTTGGATGTTCCAAAGCGGAACACTTCTAAACTTTGGAAAAAATAATCTTCTGGTAGCATAGCTTTCTTCTTTGTCCCTTTAAAAGGATTGTGGCATGACAGTGGATTATTATAAACTGCTGCTTCAAAACAAATTGTACTAATGTACTGAGACTAACTCGGAGTAGAGTATGTTTTCTGGGGAACAGTAACAGAGGAGGGGGGGAAGTTTGGACTTTTTTGCAGAGCCACAGGCTGCTTGGGAAAGAAAGTCTCCTTGGTTGCAACACGTGGTGTGGTCTGAGCCACAATTGGTGATACATTACTGTGGTGGGCCATTGAAAAGGACCACACTTAATACCAGAAGAGGGATTGATTTCATGCTCTGACTGCGTTGTGAGAATTCAGATTGGGAGACAGTAGTGCCCCACAAGAAGACTTCTACTTTCCTTCCGTCTTTTAAAAGTATATGACTGAGTATGGGAAGAAGAGACTGAGTATAGTGTGTTTGAAAACTAAAACTTTAGCAACTGAAGTCACTGATACTCCATATACTTAAAATATACCCTTGTCTAAAATATAGCTTTAAAATAAGCTGTGTTTATGCCAGAACAGTTGTGTGTCAAGGTTGCTTCATGGAAGTGTAAAATTAGAGTAGTGTAGAAAGAAGGTTGCTGAAAAAATGCAGTGTGTTTGTCTGGTAAAAGCCCAAGGATAAATTTCTCGCTAAAAGATAAGTTCACAAAGTAATGGAGAAAGAAGATAACTTTACTAGGACATGCATTGAAGAGTGATACTAACAGGTGGCACAGATGTACCTCATCTAGAATGGGCTCCCTGCCTTGTTTTGCCTGATGCCCTTTGGCCAACACATGGCTTAAATAGCATGTATTTGGAGGAGCAAAATAGTAAAACCAAGCTTTTCATTGCCAGTTAACAGTGTTTTAGATCTTCCCTCTTTCCTGTCTAGGCAAAGTAAATCTAAACTTAGTTTTAAACTCTCTCAGACTTTCCAGTGAGGGCAAAAATAGTATGAAAAATAAGCTACTGATTGCTATTTTTTAGACCAAAGACATTGAAACAGTCTTGTTTCAATGCATGTATGTTCAGTAGTTGTTGGAATTTGTTGTTAGTATTCACTGTCCAATCTTTGCGTTGAGGGGGTGAACCAGGCAACCTCCACAGATCACCTTTCAACATAAAATATTCTATGATTTGAGAGCATCCACTTAGGCAAAAGTATGCATTCCTAAAGCTATAATACACCATATTTTGTTAATCATCTCACTTTCCCCATCCACAAGATTCATTGTAACTACTTCCAAGTCACCCCTCTGCTCCATAAGCTTTCTTTTAGGAAATAACGAGGTGAGACTTATTTCAAATTCTGGATTAAATGGCTGAAACTAAAACACCAAACACTAGAAACTTAAAATTTCAAATTTTATTTTGTCTTCACCTTTTCTCTTTAAAAGGGGAGGGATATGATGTTCTCCTGCTTAACCATTCTTTTTTTTTTTTCCTCATAACCTGTCCAGCAGACAGTATTGTACCTATGTTTACTGGATATGAAATTGCTGTTTAAAACAAAATTTTAGCCTTTAGATTTAAAAACTTTATTTTTGTTACACTCAAACAATAGAACTATATGTTGCTAATGTCTCTTTTTCAATAACTTCTTATAGTCACAGATGCCAAAAAACATGCCTCAGTGAAGAGAAAATGTGTAAATAACTACCTACCACCTGAAGTCTTTCTAGAATAACCTACACTTTTCGGCTTTTAAAAAATAGTGTTGTTCTTTTCAGATTGTTCCCATTGGGTTTGTTAGCTCTCGTAGTGTATGTAAAAGCCTGGTTGTCTGTATTAAACTTCTCTTTACAGGGGAGTGATAGGTACATTGTATCTAGTGACACCAGAGCACAGCTGAGATTTCTTGAAAAGCTTGATCACCTAGAAAAGCAGAGAAAGGATGAAGAGGAACGTGAAATGTTGCTTCGAGCAGCCAAGGTAAGAACTTCACTTCTTGCTTTCCAAGGGAGTAGTGGTATCCTTTAGACTGGTGAACATCTTCAGGTTTCTCCTATTTCTGCTTTAAACGTAGTAACCATTAATCTTGTAACTGGAAATCCATAATGTTTAGGATAGTTCAGGCTATACAGAAAAGGGTTTTTGCTTTTTACATTCCTTAAAAAAAAAATCACAGGATTTCTTTCAAATGTGTGCTGGGGTGAAATCTCCCTTTGAGATTATTCCTACTGGTCAAAATGAAATAAAAGAAGTATTCACATAGCCATAAGCATCCTTCCTGGCTCTATTTTTAGAGTCGGAATGTCCTTCTCCATATATGTGTATGGCTCTGTTTGAAAATAGGGGTTTGCTATGCTTGTTGAAGCTGGAGCCCAGTGAGATCCAGCACCCTGCCTGCCAGATGTATTTGTTTTCTGTAGTCAGGTCAGAGGGCTAGCCTTGGAGCTGGTACCCTAGCATCTGCAAGCCCACTGCTAGTGCAGAATAAGTACCTTTCTTCCCCCTTCCCTCCCCTCAAGAACGAGAGCAAAAAAACCCCAAAACATCAGTAGATGTTGCTCCATGAGCTGTGACTTGATCATCTTTTGTTTGTTGCTTTTTGGTTTTGTTTTAAGCTAAATTCTGGAGCCCCTTGAGTGGAAGCCTAATCTAGAGTTGAAAGAATTATGTTGTACTTGCATGAGTGCAACTCCCTTTCTTTCCTACACTTCCTGTCCTTTTTAAGTGTCTGCTGCTGACATGAACAACATCATGCCTAGACTGGACCTGACTGACAGTGTTAGCATCATTTTCAGCTTAATCTTGCTTCAGGCTAGAGCAGAGGCAGCCGGCCCAGATGAGGAGGGGGGGTGTGTATGGAGGAGGGGAGGGAAGCCAGTCTGGATTGAGGCATTCACCCCTGGAGCTAAATCTTTCAATCACCAGAGAAAATTGTCATTTATTAAATATTTAACAGATACGATGGTGTTTGGATGCCAGTAATTTCTATTCAGTCTTTTTCCTCTTCCTTTGGTAGAGCCGTTCCAATAAAGAAGATCCAGAGCAACTGCGGTTAAAGCAGAAAGCGAAAGAGGTAGGACTTTCCAGTTACCATGCTTGCCTTTGTGTGTCGAGAGAAGGTTGGCAGCCCTGTCCTGGCAATTAGGTCAGGGTTTATTTTGCTGCTGCATACCATTTGCAGAGGCCTCGGGGAAGGACAGGAACTGCCACAGGCAAGGGCAGTGCTTCAAATGAGGTCAATGAATTGTGAGCTCTCTTTTTTAACATTTTATTTTCGTAGTTTCAGTCCTGTCTAGAAACAGTCCTTTGTAAACTGCAGCAGTACACTTGGTAGGAATATAATGTGGGATTAGGGGGGAAAAAAAGAGAAACTTTGAGATTTAGCATCTGGGACTGTACAATAGGCTACATTTTTCCAGGGTAATTGTTCGTTTTGTAAATCTGATACTGCTTATAATTCTTTGGCTGGGAGGCGGTACTGGGATTTAGTTTTAAATGGAAAACGCCTCTGGCTTTTAATTTTCTGGGCCCAGCAGTTTTCTGTTCTGGAATGGAGCCCTTGTTTCACACAGTTCATGTTTAGCTGCAGGGGTTTTAGTTTATAGCTTAGACTGGTTAAGCTTTTACTCCCAGAGGCCTCTGCATAGCAACTGTAGAAATCAACAAATAAGTTCATTTATGTCTGCAGCCTCCTCTCAGTAGCTGACTTTTTACATTTCCCAATATCCATTTCCTGACTTTTCTAGCCTGAGAGAAAAAAGCTCCACTAATTGGAGCTTATTTTAATTGAGCCTTAATATTGGATCTCACTGGAGTTGCCCCCAGAGCTACTGGGAACAGAATGAAATGAAAGTAGCTAAGGTTGAAGATGTGTGTGCATGTGTACGTGTGTGTGAAATTTTTCACTTGACCTACAGATTCTTTTCCCTGCTGAATAAATCATCAAGCCTGTTCACATTTCTGATTAAGGATCTGACAGCAGACGATAATAAAGACAATTGAGGTGTGAGACGTGTGATACAGAGCTGAAGAAATTGGTTTCTATAGTTACTTGACTGATTTCATGCAATTTTTAAGGATCTTTGTGCTAAATGAGAGTGATTTTCTGAGCAACCTTCTTCCTTAACTGTGCCTCTTGAACTATGAAATTTGTTGTTGCTTAACATCGCTGCACTTGGCTCCTAGGTGCCAGCAGCAGCAGCAGGTTATTTATGAATGCTTTAAAGGCCCTTATTGTTTGGATTAATGTAGGAGCCCAGGCAAAACAAATGGAAATCCAGTAAAATAGTATTAGAATCAATGTTCTGGATTTGCACCATAGTAGAAGAAATTTGTAAAATAAAGGGGGAGAGAAGGAACTTGCTTTACTATCTGTCTTTTAATTCTTTCTTTCTGCCTATAACTCTTTCTTCATACTTATAATCTGTGAGTACAAATTTGCCCTAAAGACTTTCCCAGTTTGCCTCTAGTGCCACCAGGATCAACAATCGGTGGGTGATGCTAATTTGTCTTGTTTTGTAGGTGGCTTTACCTCTGTATCAACTGGATGTTTTTAGAGATTCCTTCTTTTAATAAAGCACTGCAAAGTGATTCATTTATGCAGTTGCTTTTCTATTTTCCTCTGAACTATAATGTGTAGGATCTTGAAAAATATTCTGTGATTTGGATATTTAAAACAGAAAGAAGTTAGGTATGCATTTTGGGTTTTTTAGTTTTATATTGGCTGATATTGTTAATGAGATCTGTGGCATATTGGTGTACAAAAAAAGGAGGCAACAGAGCAGAGAAGGCATATAAGTTTAGTGCTTGGTGTTCTAGTAAGTGCTTGAGTTCACCACCTTTAGTGCATCTTATCTTGTGCCAGGATAACACAGCCTTCATTGCAATTGTCATGAATATTTCTCCATGCTGTGCTGCTTCCAGAGTGACAGTCTGCAGTCTCCAACTGCTTCACCAAAAGAAGAGGAGGCAGATATGCCTCTTGGGACAACACAGGCAATCCTTGTTGGTATTGCCTTGCTCTCTGTCTTGCTGCTTTGTTTTCCGGAGAATGAGGCAGCCAGAACTTCTCCAGGCTTGATGTGCTGCACAGGAAACCCACCTTCTGTGCAAGGGGTGCTTTCTTATCTGTGAGACTATCTCAAGCTTGAGTGGAAGTGAGCCCAAATGCAGCTGGTCAGTTTTGACACTTTCTTGACAGTTTAGAGGTAAATGGTCATCATATATTTGCATTAAAAAATGCAAATATGAGTAGAGCTGGAATAAGAGCAAAAGAAAAATCAACAAATATCCCAAAGCTGAAACAGGTAATGCAGAAGCACAGTGTATACTGGGATGAAAGCCTGAAAAGGCTCACCATTGTCTGTCTCATCGTGTTGTGAGTGTAGCCTGCTCCTCAGAAACCACACTTGGGAATTTTGATACCTCTGTCAGCTAGAATCGGATTCCTTTCAAGGCCACTCTGGTTGGGTATCCACTGGAAAGCCTGATCTGATCCCCTTGAAGTTCTTTAAGAATTAATATGGCCTTCCATCCTCAAAGCTGTCAGTGTTGATGGTGACCCCTGGGAGAAGGGAGAGGGTTGGGCTAATGGCACTGGAGTATGTTCTAAAGCAATGTTTCCCAAAATGCAGAGTGTACATCCTAACAATGAATACTTATAAATCCAGGATGTCCTGTCCTCCAGCAGCTGGAGGCAACATCTTAACGTTGCTGGAAGTACATCCAAAGACTCAGCAGTGGATTCTTTTATCCAAAAGGCTATACATAATTGCTGTGACCTTTTCATCATTTTTTTGCATGATCTATCGCCTCAAACTTCCCCTATGATAAGTCATTTACTTTCCTATGTTCTTCGTCTATGTAGCTTGCTATGAATTAAGTCTATTTACTTCCCCCTTTCACCTGTTTCAGCAGATCTTAATACCTACAGAAAGTGTGCATTCCTTTTGAGACAGCTGCAAGGCTTGCCTCAAGCTACTCCTTTGTGCACTCAAGAATTTAGTTCTTGCACCTCATGGGCCAGCTCTTTGTTCAACAGCGTTCCTGAAGTCTGGGTAACCTGGCCCGGCTTTTCATTCAGCCTTATCTGCCACTTCAAGCTGAGAGGGTACAGTCCCTGCATTGTCCCTGATGCTTGCAGTTTTAAACCATAACTTTTTTTTGGGTGCTTTCTGCTATTTCCTCTTCTACTTCCAACTATACTTCCAGTTACAAAGAAAATGTTCAGCTGATGCAATTCCTGTAGCTGTATTTATAGTTTATCTCTGGCTTCAGCCCTTTTCAGAAATGAGCTTACTGAAATTGAGTAGGTGTAGGATTCTGTCAAATGTGCAAGCATGCCATATGAACAGGGCACCCCAGAAGACCTGTAAAAGTGTCAGCACTAAACTGTGTACTGTAAATTTAAATATAAACCCTGATCTGTTGTACTTCTTTCTCTCATCTTCAAAAGTGAATGTGCTCATAGTATGGCTTCAGGAAGCTTAAGGCTGAGGCTGGGCAAGCCTTTCAGATTGTATGTGTGCAAGATTGCTACTTGGGGTTGAGCAGATGAACAGGTATCATGCTGACAGCATCTTTGCTTATTGCATAGTAGCTACCTTAATCTCTGCTCTTACCTTGTGGCACCTTGCAGCATTTATCAATGGATAAAGGTGAGCAGCTGTACCCTGAACTAGGGAAAAAATGTGTGGAGCAAGCACCTGATGGACAGCAGACTTGCTTGCCCCAGTCCTTGCTGTTCACTTACAACTGCACAGGTCTTCCCAGTCCCTTGTTCATGCCTCCTTGGTGCATTTGTGCATTTTACTGTTATGATTTTGACACAGGTATCAGAAGACTGCAGCAGATGAGGTGCTGAGAAAATTCAGTGCCTCAACTGATTGAGAGGAAAATAGCAAACCCTAGGTTTTTTGTAGAGACAAAACAAACTCCATCAAAAGCTTTGAAAACAAGTCTACATGATTCCAGTGAGTTCCTGGGTGCTGTACAGTAATGACTGAAATGACAGTTGTTCTGTAGCACCTTTTTTCAAAAATAATCTTATTTTTCATTTCATGTGTCTGTGTTAACTCTTCCCCTTATTTCCTCTCACATTCTCCAATAACAAGTAACCTGATTCTTTGCTGCTCTCTCTACCATCTCCAACTCAGGTTTTCAAGGTGTTTGTTTCCTTTTTTTCTCCACACCTCCTGTGCTGCTTCTTTATTTAGTCTTCTGGACCTAATGGTTCACATTCTTTAAGACCACTTTTGTAGCAGGGGAAAAGGAAACTCCTTAGTTAACCATAACCTCTGAAGAAAACAAATAAGATGCTGCAAGCAAAATAAGATCTCATTGCGATCAATTGGCTTTTTATGAGCTTTCAGTGACATCCTGAGAGCTTCTGCTTAATTATGTGATTTGTTATTATCTTTATTGTTCTGTAGTGTTTCTTACCTGCTTCTGCATGTTTTGAAACATATTGAACAGACATAAATTTTGTTACCTGTAGTGTAGCCCTACAAATAGCAAAGGGCTATCATAAGAGATTGGGTCCGAGTCTCACAGAAAGTCAGAGAGAGAAATCTTGTGAAGAGTTAGATTATTGAGCAAACTGAAAAGTGAACCAAATGCCTGTTTATGTGGCATTCATCTTGGTGTTTTGAAGGAGCATAAGAAAAGAGGAGCTGAGATTCTGCTGGTTTTTGGATACACTAAAACCAGCTGGCTGGAAGATGATAGCAACTAACTTTATCTAGTGAAAAATAAAAGCCACTCCCAAAACTCCATTGAACCTGTTCTTGGATTTTCAAATAGCCTTTTGTGATTTTTCTCTGTGAGACTGTAATGGGCATGTAACCAGATGAAAGTATGGCCTTGGATTAGAAAATTGCTAATAGGGGAAACTTTAGGACTAAAAATACAACAAAAAGTTGATAATGGAGAGCCAGAAAGTTCTGTGCCAGGAATGAGCGTTAGGTGGACTGCATGATGAGATGGGGAAACCTGCAGGTGGAAGATAAATCTTAAATGTTCTCTGGCTTTGAGACCTTAAGAGTGAGTGAATGAATGCACAGTGTTACAGCAGCTGAAAATCATTAAAAATATTAAGTGTTTGGAAGAACTGTGATTTAAGTAGTCTTGTACAGGTTGAACACTGTCCTATTGTGATACTGCAGATCTGCTGATGGTCATTGAGCAGTCTTCTCACAAGTGATAGCATCTGAAACAAAAGCTACAGAATACATTTGTTGTGGTGTGGTGTGCTGTGGCCTTTTACTGGCCTTGCAACAAAAGTAGCCTGAGATGTGTCTGCAAACACACATAAAGAGAGCTTGATGTTGGACACCAGTGAACTTTTCTGGGCCTCTGAGTAAGGCAGGCTGATGAGACTTTGAAGGGGAAAGCATGCTCCAGGTGTTCTAGAATACACAGATTTGCATCAATATTTGTTAGACAAAAATCTTGTAAAAGGAAATACACACTCCAGACTTGGGAAATTCTTAATAAGAATGGGCAAAATTAAGAGTCAAGAAGTCACTGCAGCCTGGACTTGTTTCTGAACTTCTGTAAGGACCTAGTTATTTATATATTAGACAGTCTTAAATATCAACAGCAAGATTTTTTTTTTCTATGCATAGATTACTTCATGGCTATCCTTGAAAAAATTTCTGTTGTTCTCCAAAACATCTTATTGCACCCTTTAGTTCCAGACAGATGAAGCACCTGGTCTTGAGGGACAGCTATGGTAGGGGCTGTACTGCCACTGAAGCATGTATGTGGAATATTAACCAGAAAGAAAACCTACAGCCCTGTTGTAAGTTGGGACTGCACATCAAACCACTGCATGCTGTTCTGCCTTTTGCTGTTAAATCTGAATTACAACAGAGGGAAAAGTCAGTGGAAACTAATTGTATGGCTGATTAAAAAGAGTTTGAAAGGAAGCAATTGCAAGAAGAGAAATAACATTATAGGCAAGAGGAGAGGATGATAACCATTTCAATATGCAGTCTTCAGATGTTAGTTTTCTTCAGAGAACGTCCCCCGTATGAGAAGTCTGCTATTCAGCCACATTTAACCTGTAGGGCAGAAAACTTTCTATAGGAAAGGTAGAGGCTGGAGGCAGTAATGCTCATTGAGCTTTATGACAACCAGCACATGAGGCTTGGGATTGAAAACAGATTTTTAAGGTTTATTTTTCATTTTTGTCTCAAGTTCCTTAAAATGCTTAAAGGGAATGTGAAAAAAAATGGAGTTCTTTTTTTCCAAAGACAATGAAGGGAGAAGTGACTGGGAGCAGTAGGAAACTTTCAAAGTGCTAAATGGAGGACACAATGAAACCTAGTGAAACTTTGAAAAAGGTGGTCAGAAAAAAGAATGGATAGAAAGAAGAGAGAGAAGTCAGTTCAGTGGGATAAGTGGCCCCACTTAAAAGGTACCTCAATACTTACTGACTTAAAAATGAACAGTAAAGGGCAATATTACAGGTGTTCAGGTTCCTTTTTCACTTACATAAGCTAGAAGAAAGTAAATGTTGATATTGGGTCAGTTGCTTGACTTACTTTGAGTTTTAATAGTCATTAATTTATTCTTTAATTTCTTGTGGAATTGTGGAAGCTGAAAGAATTGGAGTCTTCTGCCTCTTTTGTATGCTTATACTCCTTGCTTTTTCCCCCCGCAAGTCTTACACAAATTCTTGTTCGTCTACTTTAGTGCTTTTATTACTCCTGATGTACTTATTGCTAGATAGCACACATAACCCTTAGGCATACATTAACTTGTCTTCAGCCTTTGCTGGTTTCCTTTCCTGCCAGTTCTTCTGTTATTTTAAATTTTTATTTAATCTGTCCCATACTCTGTCAGCCTACAATATCAGATGTGGAGACATCCCCACTTTTTTCTTGATATTAAACCCAGCCTCTTGTACATATGCTTTTTAGTCTTTCTGTTATATTAATTATAACCAAGTCCAGAATTGTGGTGTTTAGCTTCCCCATCTGTTTTACCAGCATTTCTTCTGAGCTCATTTACATCCATATGGCTCTATTTATTTGTTACTGCATTGCCAAGGCGACTTTTGGGGTTTTTTTTCCCTAAACTTAAGTTCCTAGCACTTAAGTCGGAGAAGTGGAGAAAAGAAATCTCTCTTCATTTATTTCCTAGTACTGTACATATTGAAGGTTCTGCAGAAGTGGGCAGTGGTATGCATTTCTTGAGATGCATATCATCTGCCAGCATCATGCTGGACAAATGCCACCTGTTTGGCTGCTCTTTAACCTCAGACCTGTGACTGCTCCGTGAGCTCTGACTAATACAGATACTTAATTTCTTGTCTCTACCTTTAGAGAAATCTTCCTCGGTAAAACTATTCTTGAAGATCTAGAGAGTAAAGGTTTCCTGTGTTTTTTCTCCTATGGAAACTTAAATCCAATACCTTATTCTGCTTTGGGTTCTTTGTGACCAGACATGAGGGGTTTTGTTACTCCTTTTCAAAGGCCGATGTGTATTTGGCTAGGAAGCTCTTCCATTTCCCCTCTTTGATAATACAGCCACCTGCTGCTGTACACACTGGGGATTAGCTGGTGTGAATTAGGTGACTTTAGTTGTAGTATAGAGTATACTTTTTTCCTTTCTTCAGTTGTGTTTAAGGGATTCTTCCTTGCAGTGTTTAGGGAAAATCTTGAGATTTGCATAACTTGAATTATTGGAGCTCTGATAATGATAACAACCACATACCTTGTACTTTGTAACTGAAAGGGTTTAAAACCAACTTGCGGTATAGCTTTTTTAAAAAAAAAAAAAAAGTCTTGGTATCTCATAGCTGAAGTACTTCTTGTTGTTTTATGCAACTTGAAATTTAATTTTAATATTAAAATGCCACCAAAATGTCATTGGTGTAGTAGTAAAAATAGATTTTGCATATTTTTCTGAAATGTGGAGTATGAGACCTAAGTGAGAGAGAATTTCTGTGAGCAGGAAAAGAAATACTTTTCTCAGTAGAGGATTGAGTGAAGAACAGAGAGGTCAATTTTAAAACCTTTCATTTTGTGTGATTACAGCCGTGCTGGAAATGCCATTTCACTATAAGGGAGGACTTTAAAACATACCTTACTTCTTGATTTGTGCTGCAGGTCAGATTAACTAAAATGGTTATTGTGTCACCCCAGAGATTCCTGCTTGCTGCAAGACCAGACTTTAAACCCTGTTTTTATTATTAAAAAGGCCAGCAGCAACAAAGACTATTTTACAAGTTCTGAGACGTTTTCATAGCAATTTGATCTTTATACACAGGTTTTTAGAATTCTTTTTACTGCAATTCTTAGCGTATGTAAAAATTGGGAAGGGAGAGAAGGAGCGTGAACATTCATTTGCCTATTGCCTGGAGATTGTCCTCTCTTGGCGCCCTTCTTGAGGAGTGAATTTTGAACAGAGCGTGTGTTGGACTCCTGTGTCACAGTGAACAGCACCATCTTTCCGCAGATGAAGTGGGTCAGGTTGAGGGGAAACTTGACAGTTTGTGGGTCTGATGTATGTCACAGGTTCCCCCTGTTCCTCTTGAATTGCCATTACACGCTTCTGACTTCAAGGGGAAAAAAAAATATCTTCTGTTTTCAAGATACAGTCCTTTGTATGGCAGTTCCTATTTGTATCCTATTTTAGTCAGAGACACCAGAATTAGTAAAACTGGCCCCTAGAAGGGAAACTATACTAGATGCAGCTTCTCTGTTATATTTTAATAAAGTGTATATACTACTTTTTATGGTCTTTTGCTTGCTGCAGTGATCTTTCTGCCCTAACTTGTGTGCTACAAAGAAAAATTTGACTCGACATAGTTGCCTGCTGCTCTTTCCTAATATTGTTTAGGAAAATCCGGCAGTAGTTACCCAGCCAGTATCCTCGGGTATCCCTTGATGTTATCTGCCCGTCTTCTCCTTATCCTGTGCTTTTAACTGCTCACACAATGTTTGGACATTTAATCTCACACTTTATAATGGAACAAAACTTGATGAAAAGATGATTTTGCTGGCTTCAGCAGGGTAATTTGGATGCCTGCCTATATCACTTAGTGGGAATCTGTTGAGTCCATTATGGAGATTTGAGTGTTTAAATTAATTTGTCTTAATTATGTTCTCAGAAAAATCCCCAAGATGTCTAGAATGCAACAGGACTATGATTTCTTTTTTCTTTTGCTCCAAAACCCTGGTGAGATTCTGCTTGATTTGAAAAATTCTTTAACTGGTTACAAGGTGGAAAATATATTGGAGACAATAGATTTATGGTAATGACATGCATTTCTGGTATTGTCTTGGGAATTACATGGTCAAAGATGCCTCAATTCTGTTTCTAGAAAGTGCATCTGTTTCATACTGTCCACCAAGTGCTGTCCTGCCCTTTGTAGCAGTGGGTTTTCTGCCAGTGCTGCCCTCCAGCAGCAGTGCTCGCTCCACAGTGTCTGTGTGACAGCATGTTTTGTCAGCTTGAATTGTGTGGGGTAAATGGTGAGGGGCCCAGGCACTACTCAGTCTGGTGCTCCACCAAGAGGCATTCAACCTGGCCAGTCCTCTCCATCCTGTGCTGATGCCAACCAAAGCCCTTTCATTATTTAATTCATAGCTCTGCCTCTTGTCCTTGATTTTTGTACCAAGGCTGCCCATCAGTGTCAGCTGTAAGAAGGTGAAGGGGTCTTCAATACTGCTTCAAGCCAGTGAGCAAATGTTCAGCAGCCACCTGTTTTTGACATGTCAAGCTGCAGTGAAGCTGGTTTGAATGTATTTTGTAGGTTGAGGAAGAGGGAGGATATGTTTTCTGATGAATCTTGGGGTGGAAGCACAAGGTTAGGCTAATGAAGGCTTTTGTTTTGTTTTAAGTTTAATTGTTTTAAAAGGTCTTTTTCATTTTAAGTGTAATGATTCTTAAAAGTAAAGCAAATAATCTTTCCCCTTCTGGTTTTCTTTGCCACTGGAGCCCTTTGGAACTTAATCTGCCCCCAGAGGGATGCTGTGTGCATGACATGCCTTTTCTCATGGCAATGAGTCTGTGGTGCAGATGTGACCACCGTGAGGGCTGAACTGCACTGCTAGCAGGGAGGTGCGTTTCTGCAGGGTGCTCCATAGCTGCCTGTTAGGGGGGGTGGCTCCAGGTGTTGGAGGCCTGAGCGGCCGGGCCTGGAAGTCAGCATGTGCCTCCACCAAAGAATCTCAATGTTTAATTGCTTCTGATTAATCTAAGGAGTGATGAAGTAGCATAAAATAGTGTCTAAGCCTCTGTTTCAGTGTTTGTGAAATTTCAAGTTAATTTTTCACATTTGGTCTTATTTCCTCCAGCCCTGATTGGTTGCAGTGTGTTCCTGAATATAAATATACACATTTAAGACTGAGATTAAGGGAAGTTTACCTTGAACACTTTATGCAAGTAGGCTGGCTGGAGGTAACCTCAGACAATTGCAGAAAACTAGTAGCTTTCAAGTTTAAGAAACATAAAACCTTAGTCTAAAATATTCCTGAAAGCAATACTGTATACTTTGAAAAAAGAAAATAAACCTCATTCAGATCTAAATTAATTCTGATAAATGAAGTTGTAAGTGTTTACACTGCACACAAAAGCAAGAATAGTGTGGTAAGTGAATGATGGTATCTGGCATTGAAGAAATAATACATTTCTGTAAGCAAAATCCTACATAGTGTGATCAAAGCTGACTTGCAAATTGTGTTGCTTTCGTAACTGAAGCATTTGTCTCGTCGTCCAAAAAAAACCCCAACAAACACCAACAAAAACAACAAAAAACCTAAGCCACTGCATTAAACTACTCTCAGCATATATACATCAAAGTCTTGCATTCCCTGATTTCTACTGAAAAATCCTGAGCGTGTGTATATTTTGAGTCTTACAGGGCAGGATGTCCTTATAGGAATCTTGCACTGAAATACTGTTCTTCTTTAAACACCCTTGCTGCTACAGTACTTGATGTGAAGTTGCCAGCATCACTAATGTTAGAACAAGTCTACCCATCTGAAGTAAAATAAGACCTCCAAAAAAACCTACCCAAAACCCACCCAACCAAACAACCCTCCTCCCCACTTCCCCCACTCCAAAAAAAACCAAACCAAAACCCAAAACCCACAGTATTACTTTATTGTGGATTCTTCTTTATTTAAAGTAGTAGCATGTGGGAGAGTAATGCCATGTAGGTGCTACAAGCTGAGTTCTTGCCAGCTGAATTTCTGTTCAAGTGGGATCTCTGAGAGCTGAAAAGCAAGCAAAAACTGAGTGTATTTTAAGCTTAGTAAGCAAAGTATCTGTACTGACTGGATGAGGAATTCCAATTAATTGGTTTTATGATTGTAGAGGGTGGAGGGAAGGGAGGAGAATCAGATGCTTTGCTACCATGATATGGCTGTACTTTCTTTAAAAATTTGCACATGCATGCATGCAGAGAGTTCCCATACAAACAATTTTGTTAATCTTGGGAGTGGGGAGAGCATGGGCTAAGAAGCTGTTCTAGTTGCATGTCAGGTCACCTAAGGGTTAACATCAAACCCAGAGACTTGTGTTTAAGGACAAACTCAACCTGAGTAAATGGAAAAGTGTCCTTCTCTAGCAAGTGCTCCCCTCCACCTGTGCTCCAAGATGGACAGCTGGCAGATCTGAAAGCAGTGTAGTTGCGTTAGCAAGGTGGCCAATCCAAGCTAGTCAGTCTGTTGACAGACTTTATAGTCATAGAATGGTTTGGGTTGGAAGGGACCTTTAAAGGTCATATAGTCCAACCCCCCTGCAGTTAGCAGGGACATGTTCAACTAGGTCAGATTGCTCTGGGCCCTGTCCAACCTGGCCTCGAATGTTTCCAGGGATGGGTCTTCTACCACCCATTTGGGCAACCTGTTCCAGTGTTTCACCACCCTCATTGTGAAAAATTTCTTACATCTAGTCTAAATCTCCCCTCTTTAGTTTAAAGCTATTACCCCTTGTCTTGTCACTTGACTGAGTTGAGCTCTAGAGGAGTTGGCATCTACAGTTACCGGATAGAACGGAGTATTATGTATCTCAAAATGCAGAGATAAAACTCGTTTTTTCTTTTTTTAATCCTCTTGACTATGGGTTTCTCTCCCATCCCAAGTTTACCTAACCCAGGTAGAGGTTGTTTTTAAGGATTTCTTTGTGTTGGAATGGTTTTTGGAGGTGATGGAAAATAAATATATGCAGTGTATCTCTAACTTGCTTCAGATATGCCTGAAGATTCAAATATGTAGTGGGAAAAGAAAGAACATCAGTGAACTGACAGCATCCTGTTCAGTTGGGTAATAAAATGTTTCAGAATGGCAGTATTGAGTGCTGGGTTCAGGTGATACAGCGTGAAGAAATTGAGTGTCTTGCTTGTGCAGTCATGAATTGAGATTCTGAATTAAGAATGTACCCAGCTCACAAAACTGAGCAACTTAAACTTTTCATACTAGTCTGTCCTCATAAACTGGTTCTGATCAGTATTTTCTCGTAATCAGAAGTGGCAGAGCTTATGAGCTGAGGAACCAGCAGCAAGGCTCCTACCACAATGCAGTCTCTGTAAAAAAGTGTTACTTACACAGTGCTATCTTATAGGGCTGTTAACGTTTCAAGGCTCTAAGCATGACTATTGGAATCTGTCAAAAGTGTCCAGAAAGACAGGAAAAGATGCTGTGAAATACATTGTTTCAGTAGGGACTGCAGAGTTGTCTGAAGCTCACATAAAGAGAACCAAGACCTTTAGGATACTGTATATCATAATTAACGTAGGTGTTTTCTTTTTAAATTAGATGCAACAGTTGGAGTTAGCACAAATGCAACAAAGAGAAGCCAACCTGACAGCTTTGGCAGCCATTGGACCGAGGAAGAAAAGACCATTGGATTCATCGAACATTGGATCTGGGCTGGAGGTATGGAGATAGCTTGCAATGACCTGCATGGTGGTGGTGTATGTTTATAATAAATTATTTTTATCCTTCCCTATAGGAAGAAGTGAGAATTCTCTTCCGCGAAATGGCTAGTTATGTACTGTAAGAACCTAGTTTGTGTCTTACATACTTGAAAGGACTTTCTGATAAATTTGATGGGGATGTTTAATTGTGTGCTAGGAAGAACTGTGGATAAGAGCACTGTGTAAAGGCCTGAATGAAATGATGGTGCAGAGAAACTTTTATCTATAGTGGAGGATAACGAAGGTGTGGTGGTCTTCCACAACAGCTAGTTGTCATGGCCCCTTACCTGAAGTCACGATGACTGTTTTGGATGGCTTTTGAAATGGCTTTTACTTTGATATTTGGCTGTGGACTTTTTTCCATACACACTGCATAGGGACTCTTCTCAAATACATCGTGAGTTCACCTTGGCTGGGTCCCCCAAAAAAGCAATAAATAAAGGTAGACCATTTAGTTACTGCTATGAGCCAGTTCACTTTTTCTGGCTCATGCTGCATTTTAAAAGTGTCTTGAAAGTGCTTTTAAAAAACTTGGTCTGGATAAATCTCTTAATATTGTGCTGCAGTTTAACTGTTTCTGGGACACTTACGGGGCTGCAGAAGTTCTTTCCAAGGAGACAGCCTACTTCTGTTAGGGATCATAACTTTGGCTGGAGACAGGAGAAACGTGTTGCAGGCTGTCATTCAAGTGTTGTTGCCAGTTTGGCCCCTCTTTCTCATGAAGCCTTGCTATTGCTCAAGTGAACAACTGGTTGGCCACTGACCCAAGCACAGTGAGCAGAAGCCTGGAAAGTAACTCTTGTGTGGAGGAAGGGATGGTAAAGTTGTTCTTTCTCATAAGCCTTAAGTCTTTTTTTATTATTGTGGCCTAGGAAGCTTAAATAGATACTAGGATTGAAAATACACCAGTGTTTTTGCATGCTGGAATCTAGGAGGACCTTGTATAAAGTTCAGCTATTTGCAGCATAACTGAGACAGTCTGTCCTGTAGGTTTTCTCTCAGCCTGGATTGTGGCAAGAGACCTCTCTTAAGAAGGTGAGGTAGGCTTGTTTCTCTGATTTTGTTCTGACACAGAGACACAACTGGCTCCTTGAACACTCCCTGTTTACCATAAGAGAAGTGAAGGAATCTGTATCTAAACAAGCTGCAGAAAGTAGCATTCCCAGCTTTTAAGCAGCTACTCTTCACGGCTTTGAAGTTTTTTTAATACACTTTCTCATGAAGCTGAAGGTATAGTTAAATTTTTTTAATACCACTGGAAATACTTGAAAAAAATTAGTCTAGCACAAGAACAGTTCTCCCAATCCTTTTCTCCTCTTCCCCCAAGCTTCTATCGAGTAACTATTCCTGTTCTTCATAGTGGTTTTCTGTAATTATTGCCAGATTTGTTTCTGAATATTTAACAAATCTGCTTGTTAGATGCTTTTCAGTTATTTCTCATCATGTAGAGTGTCTACTTTATTAAAATAAAGCTTCATGAGATTGTGTTGCGAGACAGTTAAGTGTTGCTGTTGTAAGGTGGTGATCCGTTATTTACATTGCTAATTTAAAAGACTGTGGATATAATGTGCCTAAAACTGACCATAACCCTTGATGGCATTTAATTTCATTGTCACAAATTTCCCTGCTGTATTTTAAGACGCTTCTCATATAGGCTGTCTTCTGTCATAAGGGCAGTAGGGGAAAGTAATTCTGCCAGTGAAACTACTTTTGTTTCTTGTATGCAATCTTGCATTCCAGTGCCTAGTACTAAAGCTTTCAGAAAGCAATTCTCTGCAGACCTTTTCTCTTTTTTGTGAAATTATGCAGGACAGCAAACTTGAGAAAGATGTTTAGACTTAGCCGTTTAAGTGTCCCAATATATATCTGAGCAGGATTTATAAAAGGCTTAAGACTTCTCATGTAGAATAAAGAATAGTTTTGACAAACACTCTCTAGTTTAAGAAGCAGAACATTTGTAATAGGTTCATGATAGCATGGCAAAGCATCCTGAGCAGTAAACAACATTCCATTCTTCAGAGATGAAAGGAGGTCTTTGAAACTGAAATCGAGTACAATATGGCCTTAGGCTGATACACATTTGGGCATCTTTAAAATCATCTTTTTGGGCAACCTGTCTGAGAATAATTTAAACAGGCAGGATGTACTTGCTCATTTCAAATTGCAAATACAGACAGCTTTACTCTCAAGTAATCTTAAGTGTCAGAACTTCCTGACTATGCAATAGCAAGGAGTAAAACTGTGGATAATACTCCTGTGACCATTTTTTTTTTTTTAAAGCCATATCTTGGTTGACAGATATGATGGAAGAAGTTATTCCTGAACATGAATGTTCCTTTGACAGTATTGAATGAAATCACTGATGCTAACTGCATTTGGTTCTTTTAACTAAGACTTAGCCTTTCGTTGGGCAGTGTTCTTTGTAGAATGTTCGTATCTCTTATGCCTGCGTTAGAGCAAAACTGACTGTTCAGCTTCTTATTATTGTTGCCTAGTGCAACAATTCAAGGAAAGGAATTGTTTCAAGCCATTATTGATGTAAACTGAAGCCCTAAGGTATCTGGGGAGACAGGGAAGAAATAATTGGTTACAGTATGTATTAAAAAGATGAAACTCTGTAAGCAAATTTGTTACATATTTGCCTTTATTTAGTACCAAAATGTAATGAGTACCGGAAGAGTGCAGCTCAGCAGGCTGGGTTGGTATGGATCTGCTACCTTCTGTTGCAGTAAGTGTGAAGGGCTAAGAACAGCATTTTGTTAGCATAGTTTGCTTTCTTCACAAATTAGTATCTGTGTTTAATCAGGATGGTTTTTCAGCCCTAGTTATCTGTTTCCTTCATACTCTGCCACTTGGTTTTGCATCTCTTCTGGAAAGTTTTTTTCCTGGGGTAGCTGAATACCCAATTCCTGCACATTCATCCTATTCTGGTCTCTGCAATTCTGCTTTCTTTACTTGGTCTTTTAAGGAGACCTATTATGGATTATTTTAATCTGGGAACTAGAACACTGAGCGTGTGCTTTACAGCTAAAAGCCTACGTAACCAGCAGCCACATCACTTCATAGTGTGGCAGGTAGCAAATAAAGAGTCTCTAGGCCAGAGGAGTGTCTGTCAACTAATTTGGACCTAAAAGCAATAGAGAAAGGGTACAGTATATCTTGCCATGATTATTGCTTAAGTATAACTAAGCTTGAAATAGCAGCTGGGGCAAATCCATTAAGATCATGAAATGAAAAAATAAGACTAATGCTCTAGGCCTAATTAAAAAAAAAAAAAAGTCATCAGTATAATAGGAATTCTTTTTCCCCTCTGGTTGGAAACACTTGTTGGGGTAGTTTTGCATGTTTTCTTCACTACCACTTAACATTTGAATGGTATTGTTGAGAAAGAGTAATTTGAGAAAGCACTGGTAAAGAAAATCCCTCTGTTGTGAAAATGTGTTAATTGGTGCTACTTGTATTCCAGAGGTGGTAATATCTTCATCTCTCTCATTCTGGTCCCTCTGGACACTTTTGGATACAATGAGAGGGAGAGGCCTTTGGATTTGATTCGTACTGGTTTTGGGTTTGTGTATTTGGTACCCACCTCTTCTCTTCCTCCAGTTTGGAGGCATGTGGTGAACAGTAATGAGTTGTAGGGTGGGAAGAATTTAAAAATAACTATCTTGAGAAGGGAGAACACTTCTAAAACAAATCAGAAAAAAGTAAACTTGAGGCCACAAACTTATTTTCCCAATTCTGTGTTCTCTTTCATAGTTTTTATTGGTTGGTAACATGCCTCATAATGTTTTCAATGCTGAGAAACAGTCAAGAATTATTTTTGATTAAGTTTTACTGCTTTTCTGATGACAAAGCTATTTTGGAAACAGCTTTGTCTCATTCTTACTGTAACCAGAGTCTTAGAACTTTGAAAACCCTTGCAGATATTTCAAGTTTTTGTCTGTGAGGAAACAGACTGCAGTTCTGAGTCCTTAAACTTTCTTTCCTTCTAGCCAAAGGTGTTCCAGGTCCAAGGTTGTCTTTGGTCTTGAACTGAGAGCAGTATGTTTGTGGGGTATCACACAGTGGGGGCGGGGGGAAACAAAGTCTACCTACCCGCATAAGACATAGAGTTAGGAGAATGACTGTTACACTGATGGTCAGCTTCTGAAGACTGTGGTTGGACCATTCTTCTGCTTTATATGGGAAACTTACATGGATGCCTGGACTTGTGTGATTTTTAGGGGGGAAACTCCTTGTTTCTTATCCCTCTCCTGGCTCAGTGATAACACATTAACTACTTGAAAGTGGTACAGTCTGCCTTGCCCCAGAGTGCTGTTGGTCGTGTGTCCTTCACTTGCCTCTTTCCAGGTTGGTCACGTTGACTAACTCAGGGGTAAATCTTGTCTTGTCTTTTCTTTTTGCTTGATCCAATGACAAAGGAACTTCCTTCTAGATACTGTGTGTAGCTGTTCTGTCCACTGTCAACACTCACTGCTCTGTTAGTAGGCGTCGGTCCTGCCTTGCCACCTGTAGTCTAGCTCTGTTGTGGAAACTTAGGCTACTGTGAGTATAACTTCATGTTATTTATATTACTTCATATGGACACTGTGGAGCTGCTGCAGAAGTAAATGGGGCAGCTGCTATCATGGGGTCAGTGCAGAGCCATTAAAGTACTTTCTGTAAAACCCCTAGCTCTGGTCAACCTGCATAAAATAATGTGATTCTTGCAGGGTGTTGCACATCTTCTAATACAGCAGTCCACAAATAAGCCTGTATTTTCCCTCTGGGAAGAAGTTTGGCAAGAGCAAATAGGAGAAACGTCTTGTTTACCACACTGGTTCCATTTTTAGTATTGATTGTGGGTGGACAAAACAAGTTCAGTGTCTTTTTTAAGGCTATGTCTCTGCCATATCAGATCGTTGTTAAAGAGAACTTAAACTTGCCCTTTTTGCTTTACAGCTTAGAGTGCTGGTATGCATGTTGATTAAACATATTCTGTATATGGTGCTTGTTTAAGCTTTGGAAAAGCTCTTTAGGCTGACCTAGGAAGAGCTAAGCTTTTAAGCAACAAGTCCTTTTCTGCAGAATGAAAGAAAACCTCAACTCTTCCAAATGACTGGGGAAGAGGGATGTTTTGGTTTTTCCACTGCGTGACAATTAAATAATTAAGTTTTTTGGCATTTGCAGGAGAGGTGTGTGGTAGTTAAGGGGTCTGTGGCTTTACGCTAAGCGGTAGCTGTAGAATTGGCTGCAGCCTTTTTGTCCATAAGCTCTTCTGATGGGAGGATGTGCTAGCATAATTCATCAACTTCAGTATTAGTGTTAAGGTTGTAACTGTGTCTAAATGTGAGTTAAACACAGAAGGTGGCTGTGTAGTGAATGACGATAGGGTTTGCCGCTCCCTGTATATCCATGGGGTGCAGAGAAGCTGCTGGCTGGTGCTTGGCATTACTACGTGGTAGTCTGCTAAAATATTTTCTTAAAAGCTGCAGAAAATTAATTTAAAAGCAATCACTTTAAATTGGACCTAGACTACTTGCCTGTAAGTAGGTGTGGAGAGCTAGGCTACAAAATCTATTTCTACACTTGAGAGATTTCCCTCTCTTCCTCTGTGTCTCTTTCTGTTTCTACCAGCCCTTCCCCCAGCCTATAGGTCCAAAGTGATACAGGAGGAGTTTTCTTTTTCTTCCTTTGCATATGCTTAAAATATGCAGACTATTGATTTCAATTTCTGCTTCTTATCCAGGCTGTCAGAACAATTGAAGAGTCTACAGCATGATCATACCTTTGGAAAAGAGGGGAGCTGAAAGTGTTACTACAATTATAAAACATGGCTTCAGCATCTTATTACCTGCTGCAAGACCTAAGCACAGCCCTGTCAGCCAGTGTTTCAATTTCAGTGCTGAATTTCCTGGCTGCTGTCAGTCTAGGCCATACACTTGATGTGAATTTTCTCCCATGTAAATAGGCAAAAATATTCTTGACTGCCATTCACACACTTCAGAAATACAGTTCATTGACCCATATTGTGCCTTCTCTGTGCTAGAAATGGACTGAATTCTTCTTATGTGTGAAAGATATCTGCAATTTAAATGACTAATTGCATTGTTGCTTTAGGCTGAACATATTGGTAATGCACAAATGTTGATGACATGTGAAGGGTCAAGAGATTTATAATTTAGTTGACAATACATTGCTTAAAATGATGTGGCAAAAAGCCAGAAAATTTCAGCTTAATAATTGTCTATTAACTAACATGACATATTTGTATAGTATTCATTACCTCCAGGTACAGATTAAGCATCTGATGTAGCCATACGAAGTGACATGCGTACATGAATCTTGGGCATAATAGTGAGTAAACTGACATTACATTCATAGTAATTTGTTTCAATATGTAAAATATGTTGTTGCCTACATTTGAAAGGACTTGTAGGAATGTTGCAGTGAAATCTGAGGAAAAATGCGTAGTTGAGTAATGTTCTCTATTATATAGAGTTGACAGCTTCGTGAGGCTTCTTTGTAGGCTACAGATAGCATCATAAATATACTTGTTTGTTTTCAGCTATGTGAGAAGCTGCCTGGAGATAGAGATCTAAGCCTTTCAGATATTGGCTTGATCTACCCTAATGGTCTGTAAGGTTAAAAAAAATATCCCCCAAACCCCAACCACCTATCACAACCAACTTTATTAAAAAAAAAAAAAAAAACCCAAACATATAAATGTTGAGTAATGTAGTATTTTAGTATTGTGAATGTGGGAGTATTTTTATCAGACTGAGGCCCGTTAGAATAGGCAGCATCAGTAGGCTGGCTTGTCACCAAAGTAATACCAACTTCTTTCACTTTTTCTTTGGCCTAAATTAGGCACTTCTTTGTACAAGCAAAACTATCACAATTCTGACAGGGTCTCTTCCTTCTCCCTTGCTGCTGGGAGAGACTCAGGAAAGTATTTGAGCACCCCACAATGTGTTAATGGCTCTTTAATCTTTTTTCCTCTTGTGTGCCAGGAGTGTGCTCTGTGTTTTACAGCTGGGAAACTAATGTACAGGGTATGGTAGATGTCAGAGACCTGAGTGTGACCACAGGTGACAGAGCTGGGGGTTGAACCTGGATGCTTTTGGTCTGATTCACTAGATGCTCTTACCACCTTCCAGCAATGTCTGCTGCATGCAGCTGTAATTATTCAGTGTTTGGAGATGTCATTAAAAACTGCCTTGTGACTTTGCTTCCTTCTGTTGGTGGTATTTTTATAACACGCAGCAGACTGCAGTGGCAGTTTGCTTTCTTGAGATCTTGGCTCTGGGACTAGGACACATTATTGCCACACCAGAAACTGAAACGAGAACTCCTGGCTTGACTTTTGAACATTTTACTGAACCCTTTGTTCCTTTAAAGTGTCCTCCTCTCAAGAGTTTAAAAATGTAAGTGTGATTAGTGTGAAGCCATCGAATTTGAGAAGGGAGCATGTGCTCTACCAGGAACAACTCACTGAGCCTGACCCAGACTTGGTGGGAAGGAAGGTGTCTACTGAGCCCTCGGAGCTTTGTACTGGGGTCTGTAGGTTGGCAAACAGGCAAGTTTGATGTTCTCTCAGTACCTATGATGCAAACATGAAGATCACATACTCCAAATACCTTGGAGACTAGGAATAAGGTGACTATGGTAGCTCAGGTAAAAGCAGAACGTTGTCGTGAGCTGTAACTGTATCAACTTTGC
Source organism: Caprimulgus europaeus (assembly GCA_907165065.1). Next base: position 48,633,502 of record OU015525.1, on the reverse strand, counting down.
TCTTGCCTTTTCAGAGTTACTGTTTAATTCCTGGTCCAGCCACTGGAGAGAGCTCTAGAGATCTTAAAGACAGGTTTCAGGAGCAACCTCCCAAACAAGACTAGCTGCGCCACAGGTGTGGGACTACTGCAGGAGCTCTGCAGTGTCTTCTGCTGCCAAGATCAGTGAGGGTAACTGATCTCCATCAGATGTATGGAAAAGGCTCTGAGGATCAAAAAGTGCTGACAGCATGTTGCTTTGGCAAAGTTGCTGATTTGACTTGACTAAGGATAGGCCAAAAGCAGGACTGCTGCCACTGGGGCCTCATGGGGCTGGCTTTAAGCCAGCTAGTGCTCTGGGCACTGTGGAGAGTGGTTTCCAGTGGTACAGAGCCCCATTGCCCCAGTGCCTTACCTGGCTTATGGACAGGGTGCCAGTTGTGCTAAAGCTGTTGCTGCTGGCTGTAGCATGGCTGTTGATACCCAGCTCGGCTGGTTACACCTATGCTGGTCCTTACCCCTCCTGGGCTGTATGTCTCCATCATTTCCCTTTGAGAAGGAAAGCAGGGTGCTGGGGATTCAGTGAAAGGCAGGAACTTCAGGATTTGGCTGACTTTTTCCAGCCTCCCTTGTGGAGGAGTGTTTCCAATTAAAAATAAATAAATTGGGAAAAAAAGAAAGTGGTGGGGGTGGATTTTCTAGTTAAGGTACTAATTAGATGTTGCAGAAGGTGAGTGCAGTCTGGTTGCAGCACTCTTTGCTTAGAATTTGTTCTACAGGGATGTGTTTTATATTCATTTATTTTCTTACTTGCCTGTGGTCTGCTTGAAAAAAAGCAGCGCTTTTCACTTACCTTCAGAAGATGCTCACAAAGCTGTTTTAGGGTAGGCTGAAGACTTTTGCAGTGAAGAAACCCCCAAAATAGCAAGGCAGAAGCAGTTGCTGCCCAATGGGGGAAACTTAATAGAGATGTCTGGGAGCAAGGAGTGGGCTGGTGGTGTTCTAACCAGGGTATTTAAGGTCTCGGAAGCAGCATGGGGGAACTTCTAGGCAGGAAGGGGTGTATGAGATGTAAAGGAGGGGACTGCTGACTCTTGTCTAGGGCCAGACAAGATGGACCTGCTGCCCAACAGGAGCATGCTCTGAGGAGGCTCTGAGAACTGAGCAGCAGAGGACCTTCTCCCGAAGTGTCCCATGTGTCAGCTGAAATGCTCAGAGTTGGGTACTTCTTAAATAAGTTGTTGGACATTAACAGACACCATTGATGGTTCACTTTGGTGCACAGATGGCATCTTAACTCTTAACTTCAAGTGTTTTTACTTTTGGTCCCCTAAACGTTTTATTGCAAAAAGACAGGTAGTAAGTACATCACCTTCCATTGCTTTGGTCCAAAGTCCAAAACAAAACCATGAAAGAGCAGTGCTTTGATGCAGCTGTAGGGACAGTAGCTAAAAGGAGTTAGTGCTCATCCCATATTAACTTAGTTCAGAGTGAGTTCCGCAACGCTGTCCCAGTCTGGACTGAAGCGACCTAGGCTGTCTCTTGGCTTCTTCAGTTTTAAACCATCATGCACTCTGAGAGAAGGACCTTTTCTTGTAACTTAAATGTGGTAGCAGCTGTTGGTTTAGATACGTTTAGTAGCTAGTCAAAGAGCCCCTGGCCTCTGGAATGCTGTACTCAGTAGCTCTGATAAGATGGAGTGATGCTATGTGAAACTTAGAAGTATGAACTGGCTGTCTTAGCAAACAGGAGTCCAAGATAAGCTATGGTTTTGGATGTGATATTACAGCACAACATCACTTTGCATCTCTGCACTGGGCATGACGGGTAAGAACTGAAGAATAAACAAATCCATAACTGTCTCAAACACACGCAGCTTGGCACTTCTGCCCTATTGTAGCATGTTGCAGCTCCAGCAGCTTCCAAAGCAGGCTCAGGGATTTGTGCTGTTTGGTGTCTTTTTAAAGGTAAGACTTCTAGTCTAATGACTATTTAGAGAGAAAATACTTTCACCTCCATAAAGTTGTTTGAATGATAAAGGACATTGCTGTTGGGTTACTGAAAACCCTTGGGGTTTGTTTCATTTATAACATTGCCTCAGGCCTTCTGCTGCATCCTGTTGGATTGACCTCCTTTTCAACCCGTGCTGGCAGCTGCATTGCAGAGCTCTCTTTTCCCTGGATCCTTCAGGGTTGTCATATGACAAACTTGAACTGTGACCCTTTTGTGTCTTACCAGGACAGCAGTGCCCTCTCTGTGCAATGTGGCCAGCAGTCTTCCCCATGCCCGCATTTGTTCCAAGCCATTTAACAAACTGAAAGTTTCAAATGATGGCATTTCATAGTGTTTAATAGTATCGACTGTAAAGCAAATGAAATGGTGCTGAATACCCTGCATGCTGCTAGTAAGAAATACAGCTTCCATTTCTGCAATATGCCCTGGGTTTTCAGTGGCTAGTGCGTGCTCTCTGGTGGATCTCTTTATTTTTTTCAATAAATTTCAATGCTTCGCCCCCTAACAACAGTAGCATTCACTGCTATAGATAGTCCAGCACTGGTATTTGTTTCTAATATATGGGGTTTTTAACCAGATTTCTCTAAGCAAAGTGGGCAAAGTCATTTTGCTGAAGTTCTTAGAGAGTGTTAGGGTAAGAATTGATATAGTTAACACGGCATCCAAGCAACACCATCTCCAAGTGGTGTTGATGCTGGCAGGCATTGCTGTGCTGGAGTTACAGAGACTGAGCACTCGTATTTGTACAAATTGCATTCATTACCAAGAACCCTCCAGTAGTGATAAGAGACTGGCTGTGTAGCATAGATTGGCTCCAAGATAAGTAGCCAGTCTATTGTGCAGCTCATGATAATCTGCCTCCTCCCCACCCCTAATAATAAATCTTGGGGCATTTTGGAATGTGTGGGGGCTGCTCATTCCAGTAGCCTGAATGTATAACTACTAAACATCATCATCTCCTACAATTGTGCTTTCATAACCAACGAGGCAGCCGGCTGAGATGGATAGGCTTGGGTACAGTGTTCTGAACACACGGATGCTTCGACTGTGTGTGGTTTTTTTGCTCCCTTAAAGGACAATTCACAGGTGATGGCCAGGGTAAGAGTTTTTCCTGGATGTGTTTTAGGACTAGAGCCCCCTCACAGTGATGTTTTTCTTCAAGAAGAGATGTGAACATCAGGAGCTGGGTGTTTGCAAGTGGGAGTAAGAGCCTTGCACAACCTGGGGCTCTGCATAGGAACTGTGGTAGTACCTTCTTTGTAGTTAGCTTGTCCTTTCTAAGCATAAGTGTGTGTGTGTAGTATGACTTAACTGAAACAGCAGTTATTTATCATACCATTGTATATATAGATATCTATCTTTTTTTTAAAAAAAATAGTATATTTTTTTCCTAAGAGTTTTTTTTCATTGCTTTGACTGAATTAAATCATTAACTGGCAGGTGCTCGCTTCTGGATTGCTGGTTTTCAACATGTAACACTGAACATCACCAGGCTAATTTTATGCAAGTAGGCAGTATAATCCAACCAGTTCGGTTAAAAACTTGTATTTACATGGAATTCTAATGTTTTTTCTCTCTTCCCCATTTAGGATTTGAAAGGCAATGCAATTGCTCCTGGATCATCAGGTTTTAGCCTTACGAAACAGCTGCTCTGTCCAAGAATAACCCGCGTCTGTCTCAGGGACTTGATATTCTGCATGGAACAAGAGAGGGAGATGAAGCATTCTCTAACCTTGTACCGTGCTCTTCTGAAGTAATTTGAATTTTACATTTCAACTTGCTGCCTACTGCCAAAGAAAACACTGAAGCATTGTTGCACTGTCTTGAAATTCCAATTTCTGGAAAATGATCCGTTGTAAGGATAACTCTTGTTTACAGATAAACATTTTTATTAAATACCTAACTTAGCACCTGTAGGGTTTTTAATAATATTTGGCTTAAACCAGTCTGTAAACCAGTGAAAACACTGAGCTGCACACACAAGCACCTGACTACCTGCTTGCATTTAACTGTCTTGCAGGCTCTGAGGGCTTGATATGTGTCCCTAGTTTATGTATGTTGCTTGCTTCAGTACTCCAGAGTCTGCAATATCTGTTCTACATGTAGTGCCTTCTTCTAATCCAACCTTCTTTTGGGAAGCAAATAACACTTTAAAGGCACTGCATAGCATGGCAACTGTATTTAATCATTCACCAGCAGTCAGTCAACATGCTAATGTATTGCCTATCCGACTCGGCATCTCCTTAAATTCCCTGGATTTAGAGTTACTACTGAATACTCGTTTGTGGAGAGCAATGTAGCAAGCAAAAGGAATGAGGGGTGCTTTCTTGCCCTCACCTCTACTACCCTGCCCCTTTCCTCTGAGAGAGGCTGAGGGAAGGTGAATTAAATTGGTCATTCTTGCGATTGGAGTGCATCAGACAGTGTAATTAGGGCATACTTCAATGTTCAGAGAAAATCTGGAGTTAATAAACTTGAATATAAGGAGTGAAAAAGCCTAAAAAGGAAGGGTAAACAGAAAAAACAGTTTATCTTTCTGTAAATATAAAAAATAGCATTGAACTTGAGCATAGATGTAGGAAAAAAAACGAACAACCTGTGCTGACTGCAAAAAAGGGAAAACTTGAGTTCTGTTGAAACTTTGCAGCTGGAGACTCTCTTAAGGAGAAAAGCAGTGTTTGCAAAGTACAGGATTCACTGCTTTATTTAGAACATTGATTTAATGCATTAATGTGGCATAACAGGGAAAATTCCCAAATAGAAAGTAGTTAGCCAGCTGCCTGGTTTTCATTCAGTGAGGAGCACTCTGGATTATTAAGACTGCTAGAATAGATTGAGAGACTTTCTGGACTGCCTTGTGGTGGCAGGAAAAGCCTCCCGGTCACTGTTCTCCCCAGCCTCCAAACATTTTTCCTCCCATGACACAGTGCTGTATAATATGGCTGTTTCCCAGGACCAGTGGGAAAGGCACTGACTGTATTGAATGGCTTCCTGCTGAAACCTTTTATTTTAAGGAACGAGCTTCCTATGGTTATTTGGCATGCTACTTCAAAACTTGAAGCAATGATTCAAATGCCTTCCACTGTCAGAACTGCTGCAGATAGTTACCAAATTCAATAAGTTTTGAATGGGTTATGTTTTTTCTTTTTTTTTTTTTTTCTTGGAACAGTAGTAAACAAATCTAGTAAATGAATGCTGTATATTATTTATATATGTATATATAGCATATATATATATATAAAAGAAAAGCAGTACTTTGACTAAGCTATAGTTTGCAAGATATTGATGGCATCAGGCTACATTTTTTTGTATAATTAAATGCTTAGCTTTACTTTTTATGTAAAGTTGCAGCATTTTCCACATTTGTGTACTGTATCTTATTGATCAGATGTTTAAAATTATTTTAAATAGCGCATTAAAGCAATTATTTTATTAATAATAATAAATCGGTAACTTTTGTTTCCTAACATCAGAAATTCAGCGTCTGAAGCTGTCATCACCATGACTAATGGCATGGCTCTGAGAGCGAGCCCTGATTATCTGCCCATGACAGTAACTAGCATGGTTGCCCCATGTGATGTATTGACGATAAACATCTATATTTTAAGGTTTTTAAACAGAATTAGGTGACAGAGCAAAGGATTACTTGAAGGGGGTTGGGCAGGGAGGAAAAGCAACCCCATTTGTCTGATTTCCCCTAGTCAGTCAGCACACAGGCTGGGCTTTGGTTGGGTTTTTTTGTTGTTGTTTTTTTAGGTTTGTTTTTTTTTTTCAGCTGGCAGAGGTGAGTGCTTTGCACGCGTTCTGGGAAGTAAAAACACAGGCAATGTCTCAGACTTCAGCAATGTGCAGTGGAAGCATTGTCCTAAATTATTTATAAAGCAACTCACAATTAATTAAGTGCAGGTTGGAGAACAAAGATGAGCATCTGTATATTGGCCTGTCTCTTCGTCTTCTTTAAACCAATGCAGTACTTAAAATGAAAGATGCTGGAGAAAATAACTTAATTTATAAATAGCTATATTTAAAGTATGATAGATGATTCAAGTATTTTTATGGCCTGCCTGTGATGCAGATTGCACACTTTCATTGTTGCCACAGCAAGTTGTCTCTTTTCACCTGTAGTTCCTCCTTGTGTGCCACCTCTTCCCCCTGTCCTCAAAACACACCCCAAACTCAAACATTTTTATCTGGTAAGGAGCAGCAGACATTTTCAGAAAGGTTTTCCAGCAGGTCTTATTCAGCAGGCCTAATTTCAGACAGTGACAGACAAGGCCTTGGTGCAAAGGCTAAAAATGCTTTTCTTCCTCCACCTGCCACTTATTTGAGCTCAACTTTGTTTCTGAGAAGAGTATCCTCTAAAGTGGCACTTGGGAGACACTTGAGCTTTGCTCAGGCACACCAGGAGTTCACTTCCCACCTTTTCCCTGTCTCATTACCCTTTAGGGGAAGGTGGAATGCAAACACTAAGAGCCCAGCCATACCGTGACGAGGACAAATCCTGTTCTCCTGCCTCTTTGTTCTCAGCACACTTGTGGTCGGGCTTGGGGACCTGGCAGCAGAGCCTTCTGTGGCACTGATGCTGCAAGGGCTCTAAAGCTTGCTCCAGGCACTTCATGCTGTCCAGATGGCCTGCTAGCCATGTGGCTATTTCTGATGCACTGAGTTGCCCAGGGAACTGTCCCTGCCACTCGAGTATTCTGCCTTTAGAGAAAACAATCTATATATGGTTGCGGGAGGGAAAGCTGCTGTTGCTGGCTCTGGACTACTACTATCTTAGCAGCATAGTAAGTTTTGTATGTTACATGGTGACAAAAGGGGCCCTGTCTTCTTTCTCCTCCAGCTGCTGCTTTTCCCCTTTATTGCCATTTTCAAGTCCTACCACGGAATCCAGCCCTTTGCACTGCCTTTGACTCCAGCTTTTCTCTTTTCCCCTTGGGAAAGACTAGCCAGAGTGCACTAACACACCCTGCAGCTTTGTTTGAGGTTTAATGAGGAAGGTAGCGGGGGCCTGGGAGACTTTGCTAGATGATTCCTAAAAGCCATTGCACTCTCTTGGACACTTTGACACAAGTAGCTTAAGGCTACTGTTTGCATCAAGTTGTTGTAGGCCCACTCTCTTGTAGGCACCTGTGTCCTGCCATGTGAGTGCACTGCTCAGCAAAAAATGCCGACAGCTGTTCTCCAGGTTCATCTCTTTGCTCTGTTCTTTGCTTTCCTCTTCATTTGTAATCACTGGGGTGAAGAAGGAAAGGCTAAGGCAAATTAGGATGTCCTGAAGGGGCAGACAGTCCAAGTGATTGGACTTGATGAAATAGGCTTACTCCCAGCAACTTTTCAAATAAGGGCTGCTGGGTTTTTGAGGCCACATGCTTCCCTCTGCATGTAGCACACATCCTCTTGAGAGCTGGATCTAGCCATTGTTATCCAAAGTCCCATGGCTGGAGCCTGCAGCTTTAGAGATAACTGCAATCTGCAGTGAAGGCTTTACTTCTTTGATGAGTGCAAAATTTGAGTACCAAGACTGAAGAACTTAGAACACCAGACCTCTCTTTTTCACTACTTTTGGGCTTGTTCACACCTGTCAGTGGCTCATTCTACCCTCATCTAGTAGGAAGGCTGCCTGTTTGCAGGCCACAATGCCAGTGTTTCACTTACTGCAGGCCTTTTGTAAGCTAGGTGAGCACCACTTTTGGTTTTGTAACACTTTGAAGGAATAGGCAAGAAACCTGGCCTTTTTCCTTCCAGATCCATCAGTCCTTCTTCCTACCACCTCTTCTACTATGGCTGTGAGCTGGTCACTCCTTGCCTGCTCTCTGTAGCTATTCTGGCATGTTAGCTGCTAGCTTTGCTACCCAGTCTCTTCTCGGGATCCTCTGCTTCACAGTTCACAGGCAGTCTGCTTTTGAAAGGGTTTTGCTGTGAAGGAGGGAGGAAAAGGAAGATCTCAATCCTGGATTTCAATGGCTATTCTGGAGTGGAAGGAGGTGGTGGTGCAGGTCAGCTCACATCAGCCCTGAGGCTGCTACTTTCTGTGCAGGGAGCAGATCCTCACAGGAAGCTTGTGTTTCATGGTGGCCAAGACATCTACCATTAAGTTGTGCTTTGGTCAAGGGTTTTCTACAAGGTCTTTGCAGCAGTAGGTACTTCCCACCTTCCAAGGAATGTTTCCCTAGCAGGATTGTTTATTCAGAGCCATGTAAGGTTCTTGCTGGAGACCCGATTGGAGCCGGTCATTCATTCTCTTCCCCAAACCCCATCTCACAGTCCCACATCTCTTCAAGCTATCTCTTCAAGCTATCTCTTCAGCCTCCTCCTATCTCAGAAGTAGGAAATACAGCTACAGCTTTTGTGATTCTACTGGATGTTGGGCAATATCCGGACCTGTGGTGAGGCCTTGAGTGACCAGTACATGTTTCTCCAGAGCTCTACCCATCAGTAGTGTCACTGAAAGGCTGCCTCCCCTGGGGCTGTGCCCTGGTGTGAGGGAACAAAGGTGGGGGTCTTCTGCGTGGGTACTGCTAAGGCAAAAAAGTAATCTTCATCTCAGCAGCTTAGCATACATGCTCCTGCTCTGCAGGCTTTCCTTGAAGAACTGCAGTTATCAGTAAGCAGTTCCTCTCTCTACCAGATCACAGGCAATAGTATTTTAAAATCTATTTGGAATGAAAAATTATCTGACAGATCATCTGTATCTGTTTTTGAGAGCTAATTCATAATTATGTGTAGTTCCCCAAGCTTCTTGAGATATTTGCACTTCCACTTTGAAGTATTTAGCGTGACGGGGTTTATTATTTACAGTTATTTGAAGGTGTTTCTTATTTCTGTCTTTAGAAGCTGTGAGGGAAGGGAGGGAGTATTTTTTACAGTAATTATGTGTGAATATACATGTACTGTGTGTGTATGAGGATGGCTAAGTAACTTTTTAAAAGAAATACCCTACTTCTTGTAAGGGCTGAGTTATAACAGCTCCCAAGTGTGAAACTCCAGTCATGAGGAGAGAGGGCGGAAAGAGACAAATTCTTGAAGAGGTTGCAAGTTTTAATATGTTAAAATCCTTTGATACTTTTGTGCAAAATTGGGCAGAGGATAAAGACTCCCTTGAAGAGCTGATCAGTGGGACTTCTCAGTAATGGAGAGTAGGAAAAGGAGAAGGCATTCAGAAGATCGAAGACAGCTTGTTCCTCTCTCCAGCTTCAGTGATACCTTTGTGTGTTCTGGCAGAGGCTTTTATTTACAGAAATTACAGAAAAGGGTCTTTCTAGGAAAAAAAAAAGGTCTATCAAAGCAGGTGGGTATGTGTATGCAGGCTATATATTTAATGAAGCAGAACTTACTGAAGAAGAAATCCTTAAATTTTTGCTTTCTGTTCAATGCAGTTTTCATTCCCAACTTCATGTCTCCTAAAATTTCAAGAAACCCTCTGTAGTTATCTCTTTTTTAAGGAGAGGCAAGGGGACTATTGCCAGCTGCAAGCCCAGTGCTGTGGTCCAGCCAGAGACGAAGCACTGTGGGATGTGGGACTGGGGACATGTGCTGTCCATGGGAGTCAGTGGCCTGACTGATGCTGAAAGAAGAGGCTGGAATGAGCAGAAGGGGTGTAGATGCAGCATGGGCTATTCCACATCTCACAGCTGAAGCAGTTTTCCTCTACTGATGTGAATGAACTACGTATGGAGGCTTACAGCCCGTGTGAGCATCTGCCTTGCATTGAGCTGACATGGTAATCAGGGTACTGCTACCTCTTGTGAGGGCCAGGGCTGTAATTTTCTACACCCTGCTTTTCACCAGCCGATTCACTAGCCCTTTGCAGCACGGCTGGCAGGCGGTGCGAACTCAAACAGGCCTCATCTCACACAGCTCTCAGAGTCTTTGCTTCTAATTGGAAAGCTTTAGCTTTCTTTATTACAGGGGAAAGAAATTGAAAGTGACCCAAACTTCAGGTACAGAGGGCAAATATTAAAAGTAAGGTTGTTTTTGCCTTTGAAATTCCTTGCTGCTTAGAGACTGTTGGTGAGTGATGCCCCAGAGCTGGGGAGGACGGTTCCAGAAAGAGATCCCCTCGAGTGTGCAGTCAGCCCTTCACAGCAGTCTGCTGGGGATGCTGAAACAGAAATCAGTGTTTCGAGTTTTTTTTCCCATGCCGTAAAGAAAAACCTGTGGGAAGGTTCTGCCTGTGTCCTTACACAAAACCAGGATATCCAGTAATTAGTGAGAGATACCTCCAGGGCAAGCTCAAATTTTGCAACACTTCCCAAGGCAGGGAAAAGGCCCTGGGCTAGGGCAGTCTTGGGAAGAGAGTGAGTCAGGAGGAGGTTTTTTTAATTATTATTTTATTTTTTTCTCAATAGTCTTGATCAAGTCACAACTTAAGAAAACTTTGAAGGGACCCGACTCTTCCAGACCCCCCAACCCCGTGTGAGGCTTCCCCCACCTCTCCCCAGCTGCCTTTTCAGGCTCTTTCTCCACCACAAGCTGGGCTTCCTGCAGTCCTGGGCCGCAGCTGAGCTCCCGATGGTGGCGGGAGCGGGGAAGCCGCGCTGACCCCCAGGGCAGCGGCTCCCCGGGGAGAAAGCCGGGGAGGCGGGGTGCTGCCCCTTTTCGTGATTCCCCCCCCCCTCCCGCAGAAGTAGGTTTCTGCTCAAGAAGGGATTTAAAACCCGGTACGGCTGTCAGGGGCCGTGCACAGCGCTTCGGCACGCACAAGAAGCCGAAGCGGCGGAGGGTTCGGGGTAGTCGGTGGCCAGGGGTGGCGAGGGGTGGCGGCGACTGGCCCGCGGCACTGTCGGAGACGCCCTTGGGAGAGCCGCCGGCTTGGCGGGGAGCCCGCGGGAGCAGCACCGCCCGCCGCCCTGGGGCCGTCGGGCACGCCCGGCCCGGCCCGGCCCAGCCTGCCGGGAGCCCGCGGGGCTGCCCTGCCCCTCGGCTGCGCCGGGCTGGGGTTCGGTGGCTGCCGGGCAGAGAGTGAGCTGGCAGGCGGGTGGGCGGAGGCCTGGCTGTGGGGCATTGAGGCCGCTTTGGGCCGACCGGCCCCCCGAACGCTCCTTGGCCCGTCACGGTGCCACGTACTCGGTCTCTGCGGCCAGGGCCTGCGCTCAGGTCTCCTGGGCAGCCGATCCCCGTGGAGGGCAGTAGGCCACAGGCAAGGGCTCAAGGTGTGCATCGAGATGCGGCACGGACGCTCCTTGAATGAAGATCCCCAGCCGCATCTGGCCGAGATACAGGTGTAGCGGCTCAGCTCATCTTCCCCACTCTTGCCTTTCATTCCCCTCCACCCCAGTTCCTGTGAGGTTGGATCTCCTTCCCACCTTCCCTTTCACCCACTCCCTCGACTCAGCTGCCTTGGTTTTGCATTTTGCTGCCATGCTCGTGCTTGCAGCACCAACACACTGTAGCCCTGCCTGCCTTCCCTCACTGGTCTCCCTGGCCACTGCCCTTTCTCAGCATTTTAAGTCCGGGGGATGACTTGCAAACACAGAGTAAGCCACCTGCTTCGTTCTGGCACCCTCTGGCTTGGCTTCAACTTATGTGCTCAGGTGAAACCTGAGTGAAATGCTCACAGCCAAGAAACATCCAGACCACCTGCTCCCACCCTCATCTTGCACAGCTTGTTGAGCACTTCCGCTCTTCCCAAAAGCTTGCCTTCCTCTTCAGCTCCCATGGCTGGTCCAGTTCTCCTCCTCACCCCTCAAATATGTTTCCCTTGGATGACTACCACACCTTCCCAGCCTTCTTCAGGCTTGCTGCTTTAAGATTGCCTTCCATAGGAGACACCTCCTGCACAAGAAGCTCCTCAGCTGCCACTTGTTTGGGGTAATGGCTCACAGGTCTTGATCACAAATCTGTTGTCCTCTACAGAGGCAGAAATTGTGAGTACCTGGAGACCCTCTGGCCATGCTGAGATGTTGAATTCAACAGGGCTAAAATAAGGCTCAGTTACTTCCTCTTCCCATGATCTTTGTTAATGACTAGGCAATGTCACTCCTTTTGCACTTGCCCTCAAAAATTTACACATCTTGGCTGTGACTTCTGGAGAGCCTTGAGGAGTGCTATCTGCAAAGGTCTCCACTGTCATCTCTGGCTTCCCAGGGTGTTGGAGATGCAGGTTCCCTTTTCCCCAGTGGTGGATAGCTGGGGTGGAGCACTTTTCATTTCCTAGACCCCTGTGTGCAGCTACCACAAAAAGGAGGTGGGCTGTCCCAAGCAGCTGCAGTGCTTTTAGGCTATTAAGCTCTTGCCTTTTGGATGTCTCCTTCAAGTTGGGCTTTGCTGCGATGCCAATAAAAACTTGCTGTTGTTAGGCTTCTGCAGCATCACAGCGAACACCACAAGAAGAAAAACTTGCTTCTTGGTGGCTAAAAGCCCTGCATTGGGGATTTCTCTCCATCTAGTTTTGGTAGTTCCCGATGTGCCATCCTCTAGGGATCTCCTTGGCACATCACTTGATGCAGTGGAGTCCCAGAGTAGCAGGGACTGTTTATACCTCCCTAATATTTACCACAACGAAGCCCTTCCCTGAAATTAGCTGCAAGTCCCAAACCCACCAGCAAGGCTACATCTCGTTGTGCCTCCCGTGCCTGGCCACACATAGAGCATGCTGCCACCCAGTTTGGGGCTGGCCCCCCGCAAACCCTCTCCCTCACACCAGGGCTCCCTTTTGCTCCCTTACTGCTGCTCTGGCTTCAAGCAGGCAGGGATCCTTCACAGGGAATGGAAAACAGTCTCCACTCCCATGGGTGTGGGCTTTTGCCTTCTATTGTGCCAGCAGTGGGCTGTCTATGGGAATACAAATGGTGCAAATGGTGCCCAGCACAGGCTTGGGATAATTAATACTGTTTCTTTGAGCTAAGGTAGGGCCTATGCCCCTGATTGATATCTGTAGCGATAAAGATACAGTCCCTGCCATGATTGGATGAAAAAAAAAATTGAGAAGAAAAACCAAGATTTTTTGCTACTTCATTGAATATGGGTCCAAATCTCTCACACTTAATCTCCCCAAACAAAACCACCCTCTTTTCGTGTCCCCCGGGAGAGGCCCTGAGGTGCTTTCCTAGGGGCTTACATGCCTGAGTGCCCCTCTCCAGAGCAGCTGATGGGGGCAGGAGCTCAGTTTTCCCACAGAAACACATGGGGACAGACAGGTCATGTCCACCACGGTGGTCCAGGGCTTGTCTGCCACCCCCAGTGTGACTTCAGTGGGGGGACAGCATTTTCATGCTGCTCCCTGGGGAGAGGAGCCCTCACCCAGCCTATCCCTCCCCAAGGCAAAGCAAGAGTGAGGAGGAGTTGCTCCAGCCCATCATGGTTATTTTAGACTATAAGTTGTGGGGGATTTTTTTTGTTGTTGTTGTTTAGTGAGTAGTTCACTGTGAATTTAATAGATGAGTTTTGCTATCGGTAACAACTCCCCAAACCCCCAAGCGGTTTATTTCATGTATACAAGAGTAAAAAAGGGAAAAGTAAGAACACCTCTGGGGAAAATAAGGGGCTGGGAAATGGCTGTAAGTGCAAGCACAGGATTGCCAAACCCACACATTCAAAAAGCATGAATCAGATCTCCAGGAATTGCAAGACTGGTGGTCTGAATTTCAAATATGAAATCTGGGCAGTTTCTGTAGGGTATTTCCCTCCATGTTTTCAGTGCTCCAGGGGAAGCTGCGTGCCCTTCATTGGGGAGAGATGGGCTGGAGTTGAGGCTTATGCGTGCTTATAGGATCCCATCCTTGCTATGCTGGAGCGTGAGACGGTCATCCCACCCTCCCAGTCCCCTGAGCCTCTCAGTGATCACTGCAGTGCTCTCCCCAGCTGTGGAGCATTGCTGCCGCTCCCTCACATCTCTGCTGAGCTGCCTGGAAAGATGGATGAGCCTGAGGGCCTGTCTTGCCACGGTGGGGAACAACAGCTGCCTGCACCGTCTTCTCTCCGTGGATAGGTGGTGAGGAAGTGGCATCTATATGTTGTCCCATAGACTTTAATAAAAGAGAGCCACTGCTTGAGTAGGTCAAAGATGTACATAGCCTGGGCCATAAAACCAGACTGGCACTGCCTGAGGTAGAGAGAGTTGCCCACGATGCCTGTTTTGGAGGGTCATTAATTGCTTTCCACATTATACAAGAGCTTGCTTTAAGACAGAGCAGAAGATATTTTTTATCTGGGGGTACAAATTAATACCCCTTCCCCCAAAGTCAGCCAAACTCCCACAAAACCTGAGAAGGAGCACTGTGGTTGACTTCCCCAGTACTAGATTAAGTCGCCCAATTTGTTGGTGCTTGAGCCCCTAGGCAGCGAGCAGCCTTCACCCACAGCTCCAAATATGGATGTGCTGGCAGGAGAGGGAAGCTTCCTCTGTCTCCTGCCTCACTTGAGGGCCTCTAGATCTATAGCTGATCTAAACTGCTGTTGCCCAACTCAGCCTTGCAGAGTCAGCTTTGCTGCAAGTCCTCTCTTGTCTATCCTTTCTTGTCTATCCCTCTGGAGTCCCTCAGCCACTGCCAGCGCCGCAGTGTTGGTCCTTGGAAGCTCTTTGGTCATGCTACAGCTGCTCTGCCACAGCTGCCCACGCTGGAGGAGCAACAGGGTGACCTCCGTGGGAGATGACTCCCAAGGATGATTGCCTACACAGCACCACGAGGTGGTCTTCCCAAGCCCACATATGCTAGTGTTGCCTCCCTGCACTGGACCAACATCTCTTCTACTTCAGCAGAAGCTATGCTCATCCTTGTGTGTTGCCCCTTCCTTGCTCTTATGTCCCAGCTCACAGTTACAGGAGCATACCCATCAGGATTCATTGGTGTGAAACGTGGGGAAATCCCAGGCTACATGGCTTTTCCTGAGCTCCCGTCAGGTAGGCAAATTACCTGTCACAGGGAGACGATTCAGGAGTTAGAGGGAATTGCATGCAAATAGGAAGAGCAACCAAAAATCCCCATTTCTGCCAGACCTGCTGAGGCTGAAGTCTGCAGCTGGCAGTGCACCTGCTTCAGTAAGGGGTGGAGCTGCAGCTGTGCAAAGGGTAAAACCTCACAGGCTTTCTCCTTCAAAGCCAACCATTGTAGTTTGCTCCAAAGCACTTGTACCACCCCCCATGGAAGAGGAATGCAGGTGAGTTCCAACCTGATGGGCAAGGGACAGCAACCAGCGGGCAGTGAAACCCCCCGTGTCTAACAAGAGCAGTAGCTCTTGCTACGGTAGCTCTCAAGCAGGAGCTGGTCGGCTTCCTGGGCAGGAATGACTCACAGCTGGTTTATGGTTATCTGTGAGCCGTCATGCCCAGCTCCAGGCTCCCTGGGGCAGCAAGGTCTGCTTCCCGAGTTCCGTGAAAGGGAGAAGGTGCCTCGCTCCCTATTGATGATCATGAATTAATCCACTATTGCCCTAGGTTGGAGGTAATATCAGTAGTACCAAGCACTCCTTCCTGCTGCATAACAAGCAAGTGTGGGAGTGTCCTGGCCTGAAGGACCAGGCATATTAACCTGACCGTAAGTGAAGTGTCTACATCAAAGAAGAGGTGAGAATAACTTGCACATGCACAGGCAGCGGCAGCAGCACCTTGTAAACGTGCCTGCTTGCCTCGTTAGAGGTCCTTTATCTGGTAGATGGTCTCATTTGCCAATATAAATACACGCACGCTAGTGGGAGACAAACATGGTGTGTGTAGAACAGGAGAAGCTGAAAGGGCACAATGAGCCCAGCACATGTGGAGATCACAGGAAAAGAGCACCATCAGAGCACAGGAGGACAAACCCAGCTGTACCCCAGTGCAGTTCATGCTTCGATTCCCCTTCTCCCAGTCTCTCTTCAACCACAGCTACTTGATGGGGAGAAATACCAGAAGTCCTTCTCAATGTTGAGGTCACATATGGTACATCAGCTTACATGGTTGGTTAGAGCAAGGTGATGAGATCCTTGGCTGCACCCAGGCTTACTCTCTGTGCTGTATTGTCTCCAGAGGAGGAAGGTTAGATCTCTCTTCACTTTCAATCCACAGTTGGCCCTCACAACCCTCTCTTGCTTGCAACAACAGAGCAGCCCACGTGGGCCATGCTTCCTAGGAGATCTGCCAATGCAACAAGTGGGCCTCCTGGTCTCTCATAGCATTGGCTCCAGGGATAGGGTGCAAGGAGCTCCACGACAAAGCCATCTCAGGCTGCTCCCTACCAGCAAGAGTTGTGCTACAGCTGTGTCTCCATCTGAATGCAGCTCTAGGTCAACATAGTGAGCACCCCCTAGATCTGCACGGGCTTCCCATTCTTCCTCAAGAGAAGGAGTACACAATGTGGGGTGCAAGGCTTAGTCTCCCACACCTCTTGTCCACTTTGCAAGCCTGGTGAGTGAATCCTATTTGCTCGGTTTCCCGATACAGCTTTCCATATCATGGCTTTCCATGGCTGCTGCATCCTGACTGGTGAGCCGTTCCCCGCAGCCCCCTTGAACGCTTCTCGCAGCTACCTCTCCCTGGAAGTCACACGCAGTGGTTATTTGAGACTCAGAACATCAGCCCACAAGCAGCAGGTGAGCACTTTTATTCATCCCAAGCTCCCCATCAAGTTCTTAAGTGTGTGCAGGCTCTGGAAGAACTCTCATTGTTTTTATGAAGAAATACTTGTCTAGTTTTATCACTGCCATCAGCTTGCTGAACTCCTTCTCCTTCAGAGCGGAGGGATTTTCCACCTTTCACTGCAAGCTTTCACTGCTCACAAGGCTACTTTGGTCTGGACAAGATGACCTCAAAGGGGATGGCTCTGTTTTTCATTTCTGAATACTGCTGACTCTTTGAAAGACTGGATTTGCTGCTTGGTCTTTGCCCTCGGAGCAGCAGCCCTTACCCAGCTAAATTCAGCTAGGGGAATTCCACCTGTAAGACGTGCAAGTAAGGGCAAAGACATCCTCTGCCTTGTCCCTGTCAAGTTTCTGCTCCCCAAGGCCTTGCTTTCTCAGTTGGTAGTTCCTGCATGCAGCAGCAAGTCTGCTTCCCATGTGTTTCGCTAAGGCCGGGATGCCCACACATTTTTTCCATTGTGAACCTGGCTATGTCCCTGCCAACTCACGCAACCAGCTATTGTTAAGTAATTGTTTGAGTCACCCACTGAGCCCACGCCCCAGCAGGCTTCTCAGATTTAACACATGGGAGATTCACTACTGTCGGCGTGGCTGTGGGGTACTCTGCCTCCTGCCTCCTCCCGGGAGGGTGACATCAATGGGGACACTCCAGATGGGCTAAATGTGGCCATTTTCATGCCTGTCCTTGAGTTCCCAGCTCCCAGGCACCAGGAACAGAAACATAATGCGATGCAGAAGAGTCACCAGCTTGCCCCCATGCTGGGGCTTGCATTTGCCTCCTGATGCTGCTAGAGATCAGGGGTCTCCCTTTGTTTCCCTGTCCTCCCTGTCATTACCAGGTAATGCTGAGCAGATATTGCAGCTGCTTCACCCACCAGTGATGGTGCCTCCTCCTGATCCCTACTTAAAGTGTAGGACTTACAGTTCAGTTTAAGTTTGGCACGATTGTTACTCCCCGACTCCAGCTATTAGAGGATTTGAGAAGGGCATTGTGGGGCCCTGATTTTTCATATGGTCATTCTGGCTGACATCACCCTTTTTACCACCTTTTTACTGTTCAGCATATTTTCAGAAGAGGGAAGATTAAAATCCCAACCAAAAAAAAAGCCCAGAAAAAAACCCAAAGTGAATTACTAAAGTTTATAAGGCTAATACTTTATAGGGCTAGTATGCACAGGCCTGGGGCCTTCAAGATAATATAATCTAATACTCGGAGATCCCCTGATGAAAGGCACTATATATGCAAAGTGCTTTATAAACATTAATTAGTTAATGTTGAAAATTTTGCCCAGGGCAAAAAAAAAAAAAAAAGAAAAAAGCCTACCAAAAATCCCCCTTCCCTCCCTCCCTCTAGTCCCTAACTATACCAAGTTAATGATTCTGTGTGTGCAAACTTAGAACACATTTTAATTTCTGTTTACTTCTGGAAGTGCCTTCATATACATTATGCTTCTGCAAGCACTGGTAACATAGCTGCTTCTCCTATCGTGTGATTTAAGCTTCATGAATGAGGACACCTCAACACCTACAGCATAACCTTGACCACAGTGTTTGCAATAAAACTGCCCAAGCTCTATCAGCTAATCCCTTCATACTCTGTAATCAGCAACCAACCAACCCATCTTTGAAGGTCTTTGCAATGATAGCTTTCATTCCAGGCCACCTTTCCAAACCTTGGGGAATCTCGAACACAGAGCAGCTGATTTCAGCGTCATCAGCACATCATATGTCACCACGTAACGTGTGCACACAGGGCAACAGACAAAGTAATACACTTGTTAATTATCACAAAAGGAGGGAAACCGAGCTGTTTGAAAGGTAAAGTAGACCTTGCTTTTGTAGCTGGTTGCATGCAGGATGAGGTTGTGTTTCAAAGTAGCTGGTATAAAAGCCAACAAGTTCTGCATTCAATTATATTTCCAACAAGAACTATTTTATCTCTGCTTTGTGATCCTTGCTGTGGAAGCATTCAGCTTCTAGGTAACGCTACAGGGACTACTTTCCCCTGAAGCCCACTTCTTTGCTGGTCTGCTGGATGCTGTGTAGACCCCCTGGCAGAGCAAGCAGAGCCCACTTTCCACCACAATACCTCCCGTTCCTTTCAGAGCGCCATGCTCACATCCACATTTTGCAAAGCTTAGGGGCCCTCATAGACAACACTTCCCAAAAAAACCCCTTTGCATCACCTACAAGGCCCTTTCAGACTCTACTCAGTCCAAGCAAGTCTGCACCACACATGCTTCTAGTATACCACAAACCACTACACTGGCTTGCCTCACTCTGACTTCTCCATCACCAAAAGACCAGCAGGCCCTTTGACCTGTAGCCAGGACAGGTGACCACCTTCCACCATGGGAAGCAGAGACCCTGAGGGAAGAAGAGACACAGGCAAACCACCTCTTCTGGACTCCTTTTCCTCCATCTGTCCTGTTTGAACCTCAAACTCAAACTCATGCCTGCCAGCCTAGACACTGGGGTAAGTGTGCTTCATGGAGCAGAAAAAACTTTAACAATGGAGTGGCAGAATGCAACCCACTTGCGGCGTCATGGTCTGGCCCAGCAATATTTTTCAGGGCTGCATCACCCATGGCAGTGGTCAGATACAGGGAGACCCTCAGCTCTGCATCTGCCACCTTCCCTGCCAGCTGGGCTTCTGCCCACTCCTGCTCCTTTCCCAGCGCCCACAGCAGACAGTGCTGCCTCCCTGACCATGGACCTTCAGTAATGGAGGCTTTCCTTTCCCTTTCATGGGTCCTTTGTGTCTCCAGGGCTGCTCTTGGCATTTTGGCTCCCCACAATGCCACCCTGTGAGATGTTGCTGTGCATCAGCAGCAGGACACCCAGCTAGACATTTTCCATCTGCCTGGACTGTTTCTGGGAGAGGCAGCGCCAAGGGGTGACACCATTGTAAGCCACCAGCATTTCCCTTAGCCTGAGTTGGTAACTGCTGTAAGCAAAGTGTTAATGTCAAGTAGAGTCATCCCAAATGCCCACTGGCCACACACGCTGCCGGTGTCTGCGTTGTGCCACCAGCACAGCCTTCCCTGGCACTCTCTTGCCACGTAAAATCTGCATGTGCTGAAGCACCATCCCCAGCTCAGCACGCTGCCGATGGGTCTTTGAATGAAACTCCCACTTGCTACCAACGCATCGAGTTTTCCTTCAGCACTCCCACATTTTTGAACCCCACACTGTGTCGCAGTCACTCGTGGAGGTGCCTCTTGCCTGGCCAGACTCATCCAGCACTGGTGGCCCCAGGGCCTCTCAGCACCACTGGAGAGCAGTGCTCCATGGCCAGGCAGGTCCATGACCCGAGAACATATCTCCTCTTCTTCAACTCGTGAAGAGGTGAGTTATTGAGCTTTAGTGCTTGTTGGTGCAGCACTGTACACAGCAGGTGAAACGACGGGGCCACAAATCTAATGCATTCCCGAGGACCTCAGCCTTAATGACAGCCCCCCTTAATATCAATGACAGCTATTGATGAGGTCTTCAGAGAATCAAAGGTTTGCCTTGGCCTAGTCCAATCGCTGCCACCTTTGGGCATAGTCACGGTTCATCTGAACATCCGACTTGGGCAAGCTGTCTTGGAGGAGTTTTGCCTGTATATGAATGCAAGATCAAGCTAGCGGAGGGCAATCGCTTACACACGTATCTAATACAGACATACCTGAATGAGCTAAGCTGTACTTTCATCTCACGCAGTTAAGGATGTTTAATTTTAATCCTGTGTCAATGGGAATAAAAAAAAAATAGGTATGAAGTTCTAATAAATAAATCATGCTGCCGAGTCCTCGGATCAGCACATCCTTGCTCAAAGCACTATAGAAAAAGCCTCCTTCCAGCACTGCAGACTGCTTTGAAACTTCCCTTCAAATAGATGTTGTTGCAAGCCAGTGATACACCAGTGCTGTTACGTTGACTTCAGATCATGAAACATTTGCCATTCTGAGGGTGTGCGACACTAAGGAAGAAGAAAAACGTGAAATGTTCAGTAGTTTTTGATGTTCGACTGGAAAACTTGGAGAACTTGAAGAACTCAGATTTTCTGAAACCATTGTACATCCACTCTCAGACAGCCTGGCTTCTTTCAGGTGCATCATGCTGGGCACCTGCCAAGGCAACCACTGAAATCATGTCTGCTTGGAAAATCTAGATGGGAGACTGTGATGGAGGCAACTCTCTGTGCTGCTGCTGCTGAAGTTACTGATTTTTACCTCCTCTGGTTTTAAATTACTTTGCAGCATTACTTGCTCTCAAGGAGACAACTGGAAATTTAAAACACTAGAGACATGTTTCGTAATGCAACAGGCAAAAAACTTGATTTTCCTGGGATTTCTTGAGTGCTCAGACCGTGGTTAGGCTCCCACGACAGCAACCAGCACAGGGAACTGTTGCATCTCAGTCAGATGCTACCAATTTCGCCAAAGCTGTCAGTCTGTGCCGCAGCAGAATATTTGCAATATGTATTAGGATGAAAGCTGTTTACCACCCACTGGTGAGCTTTTATGTGTAAAACGTCCCTTTCACTCTGCGCTGAAGCAGACACTTGCTTTGATAGTAATATGAAAAAAACCTTAACTTTGCTTCGGGATATTTATAACCAAAACATGCAGAATTATTGCAACATAAAATCAGCTTCACTGGGTCTTACTGATATAGAAAGGAATAAAAAAGAAGAAAAAGAAGCTTAATATAATAAAGAAAAAAAAAGACAGATGAATACACCGAACATAGTTCAGATCTATAGCACTATATTGTCCTAGCAATGCCAACAATTCAATCTAAATCTTAAGAAAAAAGTTAATGCTACTGAAGCACTGCAA
Source organism: Caprimulgus europaeus (assembly GCA_907165065.1). The sequence continues at coordinate 48,612,126 of OU015525.1, read as the reverse complement.
ATTAACAACAGCCCTGGCTGTGTACATCACCCCTCCACCATAACCAGCACATCAGACACCTTCGCTGCGCTGCACAGAGACAGAGCGGAGGAAGAGTAGCACGCAAGTGAAATGGTTTCTTGTCCCCTGCCCTGCCAGAGGCAAATGCCAACTCTCGCTCTTGTAAACTGTAAGGCAAGGCAATCTACAGCATCATGGAAAGAAAACGAATACGGCGCTAGCAGGCAGGCAGGCAGAATGAGACAGAGGTATTTTTAATTGATGCTAGACAAACATAAATAGATGAAGCTGGCATTAAGCAGCACAGCCCTTTTTCTCTCTCTGCCAGGTACCCATTTACCCAGGCTCATAACCAAAGGCCAACATGACATCAGAAGCCCTATGGTGTTTTGCCTTTGGGCAACAGCCGGTAAAACTGGTTTAATCTGGCAGAGAAGCGTGTGAGCTGAGGTAATTGGTGTGTTCTTTTCTGCCTCAGATTCCTTATCTCATCCTGAATATTCCCATAACCTCCCTTTTTCCAGCCCTTTTGTTTCTCAACAAAAAAAATATTTACATTGAAATAAACAGTGGGAGCCTCTGCATTGCGTGGCAGGGAGACACAGGTGCTGGTAACTTCCCTAACAATGAGCAGCACAATGACAGCTGCTGAAAAGATAAAGTGGAAATGGGGGACTTTTTCTAGTGGGATGTTTCCTACTAAACAGAAGGGGTTTGAACAGACACCATTTGATGAAAGAGCTTCACTCAAAAAGAGCTGCCACTCCATTTTTCTGTCACTCCTGAGATTGGTTTGGATTATCTTTCTACAGTGTTTTGCAACTGAAGAATAATAATAAAAAAAAATCTGAATGTGATGGAAGCGCAATGTGGGAGTTTTTCTTTCTATGCAGCAAGGCTGGAAACAACCAGGGCTGCCTAGTTCCAGGGCTGCATTAGCACTGCTTTGCCAGCGCAGCCGTCCCAGGTTATGCAGGTGTTGAGCGGGGCTTCCTGCCGGCATCCCTTGCATCCGTCCCTGCTTTGTTGGCTGAGGAGAGCAGGATCATGGAATAACTCCTGCCAGCGAAAGCACATTTTCTGGCGTATCACGGAATGTGCACTATGGGTTTTGTTGTTAGATTAGCTATGTGGATGAGTGGCTTTGCCCATCATAGCTATTGGTTTGGTATGGCCACAACGTATCTACAGGAAACACATGCTCAGAAAACTGCTATGTGAGGCAGCACCACAGTCAGGGAACGTGTGAGTGTGTAAGCTGGGGGATGGAACAAACATTTCTGGCTTGCTTGAAACACGTGAACTTCTATGAGCTGCCCCCAGAAATAAATTGGAAGAAGATTTTCTTCTCCCTTCCAAATATACTGCTGATAAATATAAATATAGTAGAAGTACTGGGCACTATGCCTAGCAGAGGCTTGCTGAAGATAAGGTCTCTGCTCTGACATGTTGGATCAAACCAGGTAGGATGCTGCCTCCGTCATCTGTAACCTGGGGAAAAGTGCCCTGCTTTTCAGAAATGTTGTTCTACTTAGAGGTCCCTTAGGAGCTGGGAGGTGCTCGAATAATGGAGTAGCTTGGGAAATCTGGCCACAGACAAACCCAGACACTTAGTTTTAGCTTCTCACATTGGGAAATTTTGAATGTTTTCAATCATTGGTGAAGCTTCCCACTGAAGTTGAGCTGGATCCCATCTGTAAACCCTGACTTATTAAGAGGGAGAAGAAAATGCAGAACATAAGATAGAAAAGGGAGCCTTTAACCTGCTGAACAAGGCTAAAACACAAATCTAGTGGTTATGCTAAACAGTCCAAATGAAAATTATCCAAATATACAGGATTATAGGAGAAGAAAGAAAACAGACCACTGGAAAAAGATGATGAAAAATGGGCTAAAGGAGGAGGAAGATATAAAAGGTAGGAAAATTAATGGGAAAATTCAATCCAGGATGAGGGAGAGGCCAAAGAAGTTGTGAAAAGGAGGACACAAGTGGAGGAATGTCGATGTGAAGCACATGAGTTGCTGGGTGCAGGGATGGACACAGGGGCTGTGGCATCAGGGTCTGAGCTGCATCAATGACAGGAGGAAACTCCCTTGGGGAGTACTGACACCTCCAGAGAGGCTGGAAAATGTCTGAGCTGTTTATGATCTCTATGGAAAAAGACACGGAGGTAATGGGCAGGGAAGGAACGGAGGAGTGTCCCCTTGTCTTACCCACTGTACTGGATGTGCCCAGGGACCAAGCCCAGGCAGGTGCTGCAGGAGCCCCTGCTTTTTCCTGAAGGACTTCAGAGCTTCCTGCAGGACGGAGGAGCACGGGACAGGGGTGTGTGGCATGTGAGAGGGGCAGACCATGTGGCCTCTCCACCACGTCGCCCCTGCCCTGACACACACACGCAGACCACTGTTCTGCTGCTCCCCGCCTGCCACCCAGCGCTGGGGTGGCCGAGGGGCTGCAGCGCTGTGCTGCCTCTACACCTCAATGTGCACAGAGACACTTGGGAGCCAAGGGGCTTGAGAAGTTGCTGAGCTGACCTGGAGGGTGCCTCTCCCCACAAACCCAGCCCCATAACTGTCAGGAAGCTTAGTGATGGCACATGATGCTCCTTGGCCACCAGGTTTTAAACCAGGTCCATGCATGTGAAGCTCGGAGAGGAGTTGTGACCTCTGCTCCTGTTCCTGTGCTCTCTTCTATGCTTGGAAATTTTTGTCCACAGTTTGCCCAGGGTCTCGGCAGCAAAGCAACATACTCCCACCCTGCTTCCCTCTCCCTTCGGTGAAATACTCACTCACACACTGCTTTGCTGAGGAGACAAATGCCTCAGGTTCAGAAAACTCATTTTGGACTTTTAAGAACAGTGAAATGAGGCAGCTGCCCATTGTGGGCAATTTAGCTTAATGTGATACTGAATTCAGCTGTTTAATACACCCAGATGCTTCAGCAGTGAGTGTATTAAAAAAATTCTTCAATAAATAATGGAAATGTGAATAGGGTTTGTTTGTTTGTTTGTTTTCTTCTTTAATGAAAATGGCAAAACCAGTAATTTGCTACTGTACATGTGCATCAGTTATTTAACATGACATCTTGCTGTAGTAATAATCCATCAACATCCCATATTACATATGGATTCATAAAAAGGTTTATGCTTGTGTTGGTGGGTTTGCTGTCTGCCAAACCAGTTATATACATTTTACGATAAATTATACATATTGAACTGAGAACCTGCTGTGTTAATTGCTCACATTTTTATAGAGGAAAAATGTGGTCATGGAGTGATTTTTTTTCTTTTTAAGCATATTGAGAACATGGCAGAAGAAGATACTATGTCTTCAGTTTTTCAGAGCTGAAAAATCAATATTTAGCCCTACAATCAGTAAAACAAACAAAAAAAAAATCAAGAAGAATGAATTGTGAGGAAGCTTTCTCAGATGTCTTGTCCCTCTTTCCTTTGGGCATCTGTGTCTTATCTTGGTGATATGGAAATATATGCACGATTTCAGTACTGTGAGTGTCCCATTCTTATGTTGACTAAACTTCCACCATACCAACAGCTAAGGACTCCCTGAAATGCCTTCCCAAATTGGGACCCCACAAGGCAGCTGTGAGGAGTACTGGGTCGAAGCTCTGCTGTTCATTTGTTCATTCTTCAGCAACAATGTCATGTAATTATGAGCTGCAGCTTCACTCTGCACAGACTTTCTATGAGTAATATTTTAAATATAGTTTATTACGTCAAGCTGAGCATTGGCACCCAGTGGCTTTCAACCCCCATTAGGACTGAATCCCCGTTCCATTCCCTACTGAAAAAAAAATGTTATAAAAGATCTCTCTGGATTTAAAAAAACCGAGAGGACAGAATTAAAACCCCAGATAATACCACAAGAGGAGGAAAGCAAAATGAAATGATGTCTGACTAAAGAAGATGCAAGACAATTGTGATGCTCGAGAAATAAACAGCCTAACTTAAGACTGACACATGGAAGAAGAAATGTGTTTGAGGCCTCTGATCTCTGAGAAGTGCAAGGAAGTATGAATGCCCTTTCCCTGCCATTTTTTATTTTCAACACAACACATGTAGACTATTCTATTTCCGACATGGCTTGAAAGGCTCTGTTTTTATTTATGCTTGTTCCATGAGCGTTCCTAGTTGTCACATGGGAGAAGAGCTCTTTCTATAAGAAAATATCAACTTTGTCCCACTGTGTGGAGTGGAGAATTTCTCTCCTATGCTTCCCAAAGCAAACCTTTACTCAGGCTCTGCCCTGCCAAGGTTCTCTCAAAACTCAGTTAAACACTAAGGTAGGGGAATGGACAGACACAGGGTACACATTCATTTTTAAGAAAAGCAGTTATGTGTTAGTGTAAATGGTGATTGTTTCTGAAAAAAAGCTATTTTATTATTATATATAATAGATAATATAAAATAATATACAACATTATTAATATAAATGTTAAACATAATATTAATAATAATTTATAAATATTAATTAAATATCAATGTTAAATATTAATATATTAGAATAATATATTTTTATATTGTATATATATAAAGCTATATTATTATTAGTACCCAATGACAGGACAAGGGGCAAAGGGCAAAAAAATGGAACACTGAAAGTTCCATACAAACTTAAGGAAAAACGTCTTTACTGTCAGGGTGACAGAGCACTGGAACAGGCTGCCCAGAGAGGCTGTGGAGTCTGAATCTCTGGAGATGTTCCAAACCCACCTGGATGCTTTCCTGTGCAACCTGCTGTAGGGAACCTGCTTTGGCAGGGGGGTTGAACTAGATGATCTCCTGAGGTCCCTTCCAACCCCTACCATTCTGTGATTCTGTGATTATATCTATTTCTTTTTATGTACTTTCTTACAGTCCATAGTACATGTCAGACAAGACAGAATGAAGTGGTGGCCAGGCAGAAGAGAGACTTTGTAATTAATGTACAGATGGTGGCAGGAGAAAGTAATAAGAACATAATCTGTATAAAAATGGGCTTTTTCAGAGTGTCACTTCTTTTTTGCCCAGCATAAAGTGACTGGCCTGTATTTTTGTCGCAGTAACAGATGTAACAGTTAAGTTTTTCTTCTTTAAAGGATGAAAGCAATCAAGATAATCTTCTCCTCCACTCACTTTCACTCAAATTGCTGCCCTTCTTTCACTCTGGCGTGCTAAGGAAAAAGTATGTGCTAATAGCTTCCTCCCATGCATGTTTTACTTGCCCTCATTGTTTATCATTCCTACCTTTTGCCACCACTAACCTGAATTAACAAGTGGCATACAAAATACAGACCTCATACCAGAGTTGCCAGTGATTCTAAATGCCTCACCTGTGACATTGCCGTTAACCATTTGTGATGACTTATAGCTTCGTTTTCCCACATTAAGACCCTTCCTTGTTTACACAGTGTTTTTCCTTCCATATGCTCCTCCAACCTGGCAGAGCTGAGCTTGCACTTGAGAGTGGCAGGACTAGGACCCAGGGCACTGAGCCCTCCATCCAGCTAACTACTCAAGCATGCACTAATTGTCGCTCTGGGACACAGCTGGCCTGTCCCAGTAACGCCCTGCTCACACCCCTGTGTGCTTGGCCAGCACCCTCGGCCCCTGTGCCTTTCCACAGCAGGCTTTGATGCCTTTCTCTGCCTGCTTCCCCCAGTGCCATGTTTTTAAACAAGTCTCGCTGGTTTATTCGAGGTGCTGTGAGCACCAGGTGTACAGTAGTGCTGCTTCACACAGATAGTGCTTTTCCTGGCCTTCTGTAGACAGCACTACCGTCCCTCTGGAAATGTTTTGTGCCACTGGTGCATTGCTCTGCAGAATGAAGAGAACCTTGATGGCAGCAGGGATAAGGCCACATTTCGCTCCCTGACAAGCCTTTCATATATTGGTCAGTCCAGTCCTCCTGAGAATGACAGAAACACAGAGTGGTTGAGGTTGGCAGGGACCTCTGGAGGTCATCTTGTCCATCCTACCTGCTCAGGCAGAGCCACCTAGACCAGGACCATCTTCAGACAGCTTTTGAGTATCTCCAGGGGGATTGGAGGACCTGTGCCTGGAGGATTTGCCTGAGGGCAAATCTGGAGCAGGGAGCTAGGCACCCAGAACACCCCACTGCCAGCAGCACCCCTCCCACCCCTGCAGCCTGGGCAGTCCCAAACAGCAGGCACAGGAGCTGCCTCAGCCCTTGGCCTTCCCTCAGTGCTGGGTGGTTACAGCCATGGCGACTTTTGGGTGGTTTCTTCCCACTGGTGCTGCTCTTGCAGCACTTGCTCATGCAGCAAGGCCCAGCAAGCTAGGGAGGGCACCCTGACAAGGGGGCAGCCCTTCCTTAGTCACTTGTGTCAAGAGGTCACCACAGCTGCTGTGCAGAGCACCAGAGGAGTCTGGGCCAGCTGAGACTGCTGCAACAGAAATGAAGCCAAGCCAAATATTGAGGACAACTCAATGCCCTAATTTTTAATGACATGCATTGAAAGAGGCTGTTCGTCGTGTATTGCAGCTCTTATCAGGCCAATGAGAAAGACAGTAAAAAGCAACAACCAAGAATGTGGATAAATCTGTAAAGTTAAAAAATAGATACATGTTTTAAATGAAGGCATACTAACTAAAAGATGGTAGAAAAAGACAAAGAGTAACATTTACTACCAATATGTGAAGAAACATCTTGTTTCTCAGCTCCTTATCACCATCCAGCCCTATATCATGTCTTTGACAGCTCTCTTGGAAGAGGTTAGAAACAGAGCCATGCCATGCACAACTGGGAACAGGAAAGAGGCATCTCCTAAACACTTTGAGAAACACATTTTTTTTTCCCTATCAAAAAAACCTGTATGCTACTCTGATTGATTTATTATCTCAGCAGTGCCCTTCGGTCTCAGTGGATATATTAACACTAAGCAAGTAAAAATTTAGGAATAATTTAAAATAGAGTTTACAGCAGAGTCACAGATTAGACTGGCTTCTGCTGTTGTATGGTGAAAAACCAGAAATGCTCTGTTACATTTAGGGATAAAATCTGCCGTGTTTAAGGGAGTCAGAGAGGAGGTGGTGGGACTGTATGTGGCACTGATCTCACTGTCCAGCCGGTGCCTGAACAACGTGTGCAATTGGTTGGTCTCACAGAGAAGGTCCTTCCTCTGAACCTGATGTTCATTCAGTCCCCAAAGAGCGACAGGAGGATTTTTTCCTTTCAGAAAGTGGTAGATCAATCAGGAATGAACTTGAATGCATGAAACATGTTAAAACTGCCAAGTTACATGCACTATATTTGATTTTTCTTAAATATTGTTTCTTTGTACTTCCTCACTAGCATTCAAAGTACTCCAAGTACTCTGCTCATGCAGTATCTGGTTTCAGGCAACCAGCGTGGCAGTTTGCCTGAGCTGAGAAAATTCGCTTGAAGTCTGCATTCACAGGCAGCTTCAACATCCTAAGGAAAACGCTTTGTTTTTGTAGCCTGAATGTATGTCACAAACATGAATAGAATTATACGCTCCCTCTCCCTTGCCCTCAATCCTCTTTACCTTAGGAAAAAATTATACACTTCCAATTACAGGGCCAGTTAAAATCAATACAAAGGTGGGAGAAAACAGATCATTTTTCTCATGGAAGTAACTGTTTTCATTAATTTTTCATTAGTCCTGCTTTTGTTGTGCTATCCATCACTGAAGGAGCTGGTATGCAGTAGATTACGTTTAGGTTATCTTACATGCTTCCAGGATTTAGTAGATATTGCCTGATAAAGCTGCGAGCTTTATGGCTTTAACTTACATCTATCAATAATGCATCAGAAGAGAATTTTTCTGCAGAACAGCTGTCCCTGAGCCAAGCAGCTTTCTCCTGGAATAGCTGCACTGGTTACAGCTGAGACGATAGCACAGCTTTTAAACTACTCATCTAAAGGCTACAATTGCAAGAAAGAGGAGCAGATGCTTAAGGAGCAAGGTAATCCGTGAGGGTTCGAGCCCTAGTTTCTTGCTGTTGTCATTCTTATTTTGGAGCATTTGAAGCCAGGAGCCAGGCATGCCTTGCTTCATCTCAGCAACCGCACCTGAAAAACATTTCTGCCATCAACCATCCTGGCCTGCATCAGGATTTTGTTGTGACCACTGATGAACGACCAGAGCTCTTTCACAAATTGCACTGGAGATTTTTATTGCTATTCCCTCCTCCACGCCCCCCCCATTATGCCTGAGTTCTGTGGTAAGGAACTGAAACATCATAAACAGAAAATTATAGTCACTACTGAAGAGCTGAGCCAGAGGAAGAAGATGAAGGCATCAGTAGATCCTACTTAGAACATGAAAGGTGAAGGGAATTTCATTTATTTTTCTCTCACTTGGGAATGAATTAGAAAAAAAAATGCCAAAGGTACATCAAGCCTAACATGGTTGTAGTGTTACTTTTTAAGCTTATTCAGTCATCTCAGGGATGCCTTGTATTTGCTTGAATACCCTGCAACTCTCAGCTTTAAAAAAACATGTGCACCTCACTGATTCCAGCCTCTTTCTATACTGCAAGAGGGGTTGTGAAAGAGGGTGGCAGCTGAGCGTGGCTCTTGAAGTGCAGCTTGCCTCCCGGGCGGTTGGGAGCCAAGCCTCTCCAGCCTCTCCAGCTGCAAGGTGAGCTTATTGCCACCTTCTTCCCTTACAGCTAGAGAGATGCTTAATTGAAGGTTTGTACAATGCTTTGAAGAGACCAAGCACTGCGTAAGGGCCAAAACTATTACTCTTGAGCTGCCCAGGCACAGCCCCAAGGAGAAGAAAAACAAACCTCCTGAACTGGAGAAAGCGAGGGAAAGAAATGCACAGCTACTTTTGTTACTTATCTGGCAAGAGATGTTTTTAATGTGAGCCACCCAGAGCTGAAATATTTATTCAGAAGCAGCAGGGATTAGTGAAATCGCAGCTCCTGATCTTCAGAGCTGGTGTTCACACTATGGTTGTTTTGTCTTTTGTTTTTGCATTGAGTGTAATTGCTTGGAGGTTAGTCAAATAAAGTATCAACCATCCATTGGTGATCCCCGCTAAGCCCCCTGGCTTGGACTAAAGCCAGAATGAGTGCAGTACGTGAGTTTTGGGGACTTCAGCATGTGTAGTTCTTGTTTTAAGCTAATATCCAAAGTGAGGTGCACACTTGACCGGTTGCTGCCCTGCCCCTCAAACTGCAAGCAAGCAGGCAAGGCCACAATATGTGTTTTCCTCAGGAAAATTAATAACAACACTGACAAGCTACATAATAGAACAGAAGCTAGAAGACCATTTGGGGTTATAGATGAGATAATTTATCAGTCCCAACTCTGGAGTATAGAGACAAATCTCTATTCTTCCATCTCTCCCTGGACCAGCAAGCCAGAACTGTGCTCCAAGGACCAGGGGATGGGGCTCACTGGGCTGTGTGAGGGGACCAACACCCCATGCTCCCAGAGGGGCACAAACCCAGCCCCTTCACACCAGCTCTCTGGAGAGAAGAGCTCATGGTCATACAGTTTCAACGAGGCTGAGAGAGGAGTCTCATCAAATCATGTTTCCTCTGACCTGCAATGGAAAAAACCTCTAATTTTTAGAAGCAACATACAAGGGAGATGACATGCAATTGTTGTCAATGCAGCAATACTGACAGCTGATCACTGTGCTGTGCATCTTCCCACAATCCCCATATTACCCTACTCTAATTCAGTTCAGAACTTAGGTGTGGGGCAAGTTCACCATGAATACAGAGGGCAGAAGGTGGGATCTGGCTCATAATATCTAACAGCAGCTGGAAAATAATATACTCTTCATTACTTTAGGGGACTCAATAACATATTAAAATCCTAGCCAACAAACCTGGAAAAATTCAAAGAGTCAAGGAAAAGAGGACTTCTCCATAACTATCAGAGGACACCTCCGTTTCTGGAGCTCACCCCTGTACAAAGAGAAGATGCTTCGGCAGGTTGGCGCTAGTGTTTCCCCCCCAGCATGGCCATTAGCAGCCTGATTACCAGCTAGCAGTGCTAGCTCAGCTTACAAGGGGATGGACTTTTGGGCTATGTGCCTGCATCTCTTTTGGAAGAGGGGTAGGGATGTGATTTTAACAGTTTCAGTCTGAAATAAAGAAGATCTCAAATGTGACATCAGTTTTTGGGGTCTTCAGTAAGCAGATCAATGAGGCAGCAGCCAAAGCCAACACAGGGACCTCATGCAACGTATTGATTTTTGGTGGTGGCGATCCCTCCAGACCCTCAAGAAATAATAAACTACTCAAAGTGAAGTCTGAGAAAAAGCAACTGGTCTACAGGCCCTGAGGATGTCTAGGTTTCATTTCCACTGCAAATAAACCTCAGGCAGCAAGAATGCCTACATACAAATACCAGTTGTCCCTAGAAAAAATTCATAATATAGAATTCTACAGTCAAGGAATGACAGATGGAAACAAACGTTTTTATTTCACTGAAAAACTGACCATTGGTCAATAAAAATTATTTTTTCAACCCCCAAAATCAAACCCTTCCTCCCTCAAGTCCCCCAAAATGTGAACATTAAAGAAAAACACACTTGACAAGTCATTTGCGTGACAGTAAAACCCCTGTAATTAGTATAGCAATCAATTTTTAAAGGTTGCTGCAAAAAATTATGCTCACGAACAAAATGTTTCTCTTCAAATTGAAATCAGTGCCTTTTTAGCACAAAGAAAAATAACTGAATGGGTGGCTCAGCTTTCATGTTTTCAGAGGGTTGTGGGTTGTCACCATTGGATTTCGTTATGGATTCTATTTGGCATCGAAAAACAATGCCTCAGCTATACCTGCTTGTGCCAATCAAGCACTGAAATAATCAGCTTGCTTCTAGACATGTGGCAATGGAGAGAAAAAAAAATTGCTGGGTCAGTAAGTATCTGGAGATAGAATAAATTAGCAGCACTTGCTTACAAGTAGTACTTCTGGAAAGGGAGATTAACCTAGTGACTAAGTGGGACTTCACTTTCTCTGGAGCAGGGTAAATTAACTGAGTCTTCAATGGGACAGTGTAAAGGTTCATCCAAGCATGCCAGGATCCTTACGTTACGTAGCTGTTTGGTACATTAAGGAGGCAATAGGGGAAGAATTAAACCCCAGCTTGATGGTTATCCCAGAAATCCAGCATTTGTGTTGCCAAAGGAAAGGGCGAAGACCCAGTTGCCCTGCTTGTGTCTCATTGTGGGAAGGGTTGTTAGGTGGAATCTGCAATCCCTGCAAGAACATTGTTACCTACTGTTCACTGCAGCTCTTCCTCTTGTTATTAAATACAGCATCACTGATAGCATAAAATGGAGTCATACTTTTTAATAGAAAAATAGACAAATTAAAACTATTGTATATGTCAAAACTACTAACCTGCAGAAGTGAGCTGACCATAATCAGGTCCTTCTTGCTTCCTTCCACTCCCCACTTTGTGGGTGTATTTCTCATTTGTCTGCTGATCAGTTTTTCTAAAGAACATTCTAAAAACACATGGTTACAAACCTCAACTGCAAACAGGACTAATCTCATTTGCTCTCTAAAATCTACATCTAGCTTATCTTCCTGCACACATTTTTGATCAGCCATCGCCTTCTTCACTCATGACCTCTTACTCCACACTGTAATTGCAGTGACATTTACATTCAGGTTCTTGGAGTCATTTTTGACTCCATCAACAATGAACGCGGGCTCAGTGGGAGGGTGACCAGCCAGCTGGGGTTCTGGGAGCGGCACAAAGGTATCCTTGGTGTCATTGAGTCGGACAGGTATATGCTGAGCAAGCAAAACCACAGGCTGAGCACTACCTGATGGCTTTGGGAGCAACGCAACAAATAGCATTAGTGGCAAAGCTCCTCATCCTCCACACCCAGCCTGTGCAAAGGCTGTGGGTGGCGTGGTGCTGCCAGCGCAGGGGCAGGCACTGCAGGGCCAATTTCAGGGTCACTGATGCTCCTGGCCAGGTAGGCTTGGGGTACCTGCTCGCCAAGCAGCAGGGAACAGGGAAAAGAGCTGCAGCTCCTCCAGCTCCAGCTTGCACCAGAGCATACACTCGTACAGAAAGAGAGTGGCTAGCAGGGCAGGTCTGGATGTGAGAGTACCTCTGGGATTAACAGACAGTGTGAACATATCCCCGGGTACTGTGAGGAGGCCTCAGAAACTGAGGCTCCACCTGGAAGCACGGGGAGGGTTCTGCAGCAAACAGTCTCTGAAACATCTCATTGCCTTGCACTGGTACCTGTGTACTCTCAGCCCACGGGGGCTGGCATCTTTTTTGACATCACAAATTTTATACCACTTCCAACAGTTTGAAGATCTGTTAAAAATATTTATTTCCCAGGGTTTCAGCTTTCTGACTTCTATGCAAACTAACAACCAAATTGTGGGCAGTAAGAGAAAGCATTTGTTTATTTTGTAAAAGGATTACTTGCTGCTAATTGAAAACAAGCATTTTCAATGAGGCAGCTGTTTCAGTACTGTGAATAGACAAATCAGCATCACATTGAAGTTGTAATAACCCATTAATAAACCTTAATTCTGGAGCCCCCCCACCCCCTTCTATGTTCCAGTAATTTCAAAACCATCGATATGTGCTGCCAGAGAGTGATTTAAGTGCACCCTCTGACATATTTTAATAAAAACCAGAAAAGTTGTAGGGGTTTTTTTGAGTTATCAGACTATATTAAAAACCTTGTTACATGTATTTAACAATTTCTTTTTTTTTTTCTTTTGTTAAATAAATAGCAAAGTGTCACAAAAATGAATGGAACACCGGCACCACTGCGTTGATAGAAACTTCCGTACTAGGATGAATACAGTCATAGTCTGGAGTATTGCATAAAAAGATACTTTGGAGGAAAGGTGGTGGTTGCTGGTGCATCTTAGGTGGTGAAAGCATCAACCCGTGAATGGTCCGTTCAGCGGTATCATGACGTGGCACCTTTGCAAAATCTCACTGGGCGGCTGCAGAGGTGGCCTTGGTGAGACTCTGCAAGAGGACAACTCGCAGGACGTTGACTTACCACCTGCTATCAAGAGCAATGCAGGCGATGGCGTAACATGAGGGGCTGCCCGTCTGGCTCTCTAGGCAGAAGAACACTAGCTTTAAACGAGGGAAATGAACAACGTTAAAAACAAACAGGCTGACTAACACTCTGCAGGGCAAGAGAGTTGAAGCTGCCAACTCCTTAGTCAAGAGGGAAGGATGCAAGTATTCACTGTTACACTGAAGGTTACAGAACCAGGCACCACTTTTTGACAGGTTTCCGTGGGCTGAGCTGGTGGTATTTTTAAGTCTGACCAACAGCCTCTCTTCAAACCGGGGCAAGGCTCATAAAGACAGAGCTGAAGGAAGACCGGCAGCCCGCAACAGCGTCTGCTGCCTTTAACTCGCTCCACTGTGCATGGGCAGCGCTGCCCGCTTGCTGCCTGCCGGAGCGGCCATCGCTCCACGCACTGGAGTGCACCGAGCTCAATCCCACCTCTCTGCTTCTGTTGGCTTAAACCAGACCCTCGTTATTTTAAACAGAGTTTATTGTATTTAATACATTATAAAATTTGAAAAAATTGTAGGAAAGCAGCAGATTCAAACCAGAGCATCTCTACCAAATATTAATTATTCTGGCCCCCTTTGAAAAAACACAAAACAAAACAAAAACAACAAAAAAAACCTCATTCAAAAGAAAAGTTAACCTTTCACATCTGTGAGGGCAGACAAAAAGTGTGCGACTTCTGTACAAACTACATTTAAAATTTCAGTTGACTAGCTTTCCAATGCAAGGGATGGTCGTCTCCTGAACACCTGCCCATCCACCTCTAAAAAAGACAGACATAAACCTCCATATGCAAATAAAGTTAAGTCAAGGTGTGTACACATTGAAAAGTGGATGGCTGTTTGGCAATGGAGAATGGGTGAAGAGTAGCCCATGTATCTCCCAATGGTAATGGCTTGTACACCGTTAAGTGGGCCCGAGTAAGGCCTAGGACACTTAATGGCCATCACAGCACCAACCTCATCTCATCTACCACTTTTTTGTTGTTGCATTTCCTACCCTTTGACATATACATACATATATATATGTACATACATACATATACATACATATTTTATATATATGTGTGTGTATTTCCTTTTACACCTTGAGGTTATTATTATTACTACTATTCCAAATGTTCCCATATGAATTCAGGTGTGGTCTCTATATTTGATATAAATGTGTCTTTTATTCAATTTTAATTCCAGGACTTGCTTGGAGTCCAAACTGCACATCAAACGTCCCCCCCCCACTTTTTTTCCTCCTCTCTCTTTGCCTTTTTTTTTTTTTTCCATAAAGAAACATGTCCATTTTAGTCCAGAGGCTCTTGCTTTATTCGAATGACAGAGGGTGCACGAGATGTCCTTCTGAGTTCTCGTCTCAGTACGTATTCACTGAATTGGGAAGAGTCCACTCCACCTCCACATGAGCCAACAATCTCAAATCCTCTTTGCTGTAACCTCTCAAGTACCTGCAAAAAAAAGGAAACAAACAGCGATGTATAAGTAAATAAATAGACTATCTGCTGTCTGAGGATAACAACTGCTGTTTTTAAATGGATCCAGCTAGGAAAAAAAAGTGGGTACACAGACTCACTAACTGTTTCCCTCAACTTCACTTTATTGGACTGATTTCTACTGACTATGGTCACTGAGCAATAAGAAGAAAAGTGAAGAAAAATATATTTTATTTTTTTAGTACTGTCAACAAATCCTGTATTCTTCTAGCCACAGAAACGTGCCTGGAAAAATGCATTCTGTGCTTCATAAAATTTACACTACAAAGGGGCAAATACAGGCTGAGCAAACACCTCAGCTAAATGGTGACAATGCAGAGACTGCGGTTATAATTTCAGAAATGTTACCATTGTATTTTCCAGATATGGCATAAGAGACACTCGATAAGAGACACAACTGTCCAAGCATAACATGGGTTAACCATGTCTTTGTAGGTCTAGATAGGTCTATCCAGACTCCCGTGTGAAGTGCTGGCACATCCGCAGAGCCTGGCAAGCCTTCAGCTCACACTGTGGCACTCGGCTCCTTTCCTCTAGGGAGGGAGCAGAGCAGAGCTTCTCCACCTGGACAGCAGGACCTGGCAGATGGAAAGATGCCAAGCTCAGCTTGCAAGTTTCTTCTGTGTCAGAACTTGCTCATGAGTTTGCAGCATTTGGGAGGAGTGTCTAAACCAAACAGCATCAATAGTGCTAGTGACAATTCCAGATGGGAAGAAGTGCTCTCACTCCAAAATGCTGGCGGTGCAGGATGTGCTGACTAGGTAGAGACAGGTCTGTGAGGTTGGTTGTTTTTAACCAACAAAGAATAAAACAGATGACGCTATAACTTACAAATTTATTATAAATCTTCTTGAAGTTACCCGCATTGGTCTCCCAGATTTTTTCTTACCCATTTCATAACAGCTGCTGATTTTAGATATTGCTACCTCCCCTACTATGCCACAATAAATAAGGAAAAACTGCTGAAAGTAAAAGGAGGGTCTTCCCTAAGACCACAGAAAGAGATGGGTCTCTATTTGCAATAAGCAGATATGCCTTTGTTTTTGTTACCTCAGCAAGGAGGAAGACTGAACATGTTGTCTTCATACAAAGTAAAAAGTATGTGGTGATTTATTCAAGCAGTGTTAAGGAGGCCTTTATCAAATGCAAAAAACTGTTTAACACTGGAAAAATGACACACTAGTTTTTAAGCACAGATGTGATAACTTCCCCCCTACAGCACCCTTCACATTACACGCCTTGTCCAATAGTCTCATTGAAGGATCAAAGCCCTCCTAGGATGCCCCAGTTCAAGGGGTTGCATAGGGGGCTGAGGCAAAGTCCCCTCTACAAGGGTAAGATTCAACAGATGCCTTCTCCTGCAGGCTGCTCTCTTCTCCAGAAATACTGGGTCTTGTTTTAGGAGGAAGGAGGAAGAAGGTTGTGTTCTCCCTCTGTGGAAGCGTGGGCCTCGTTCAGCAGCTGGCCAATGCTACTGTCCAGTCACCTTTTTCTCACATTAATTCCCCTTTCTCCCCACTGCCCCAGAATAAGAGATCAGGACTTCACCTTTTTGCTCCTCCATTCCTTCTATTTAGTTTTGGAGCTCCTGTGGACTATAGAAAACCAGACCATCTCCACTACCATTGTCAGGTGAAGGCACAGCTCCTGATGCCCTCACAACAGGATCTGTGGGGATGTGGCATCTTCCCTCCCTGGACTGAGATGTCCTTGTGCCCTCTCATCAATCCAGAAAACAGTTTATAACAAGCAGGACAAGGGACTGGCAGCAGGCTTGAATGGTTGCTTTGTATTCAAATACTAAAAAATGTTTCCCCAAATATACAATGTCTCCATACTGACGCAAACATTTACCTCCTAAAGCAGGTTTTTAACACTCCTGTAGTTTGCTTGCAAAGAGATTTGGTTATGTTATGTGTGAATTAAGTTGAGAAAGCAGGCCTGACTCATAGAAGTAAATAACTAGCTCAAAGCCTCCAGCTGATTTTGCTCATCAAAACGCTCCACTGACAGAGCAGATGGTCAACCCACTGGTACCTGGTCAGCAGGCTCCCTTCCAAAAAATGCATATGTGACTTCCTACCTGAACTGAGTTGAGGTGACAGTATCCATTCAGTGGAAATCGGATGACATGCGTCGAGTCGTGATTCCAGCCAGCATTGACAGAATTGCACATCACGTCACCGATTTCTGGAAACACTTCTTCTATCAATGACTTGTCACCGCTCAGTGTAATCCTCTCGCCAAGGTCTGGGGCAACTCGCACCACCAGGCACTCACAAGACTTCGAGAAGCGGCCACTCTCCCGGTCCTGTTTCCACCTTTCCATCTCTCCTAGCATGGGCTGAAGCTGGAAATACTTTGCTTCTTCATATAACAAACTGTAGTCCTGAAAGGCACATACATTACTGGGCACAATTAAGAAAGAGGCATTGCTAATGTACTGCTTAATGTGTATGGTTATTCAGGCTAACACTGCTCTAGATCTGGACCCCTTCAGACATAGTTTGTAATTACTGTGTAGGAAGGCGTAATAAAATAACAGTGCAAGTAAAAAATAACCATCAGCCACTTGAGACACACTGGGCATAGTAGTGTTTCAGAGGGGAGGGGAAGGCTACACTTGCTCAACTCCCTCCTGCTACGGAGTAATGCAGGCAAAAATCCCACTTTTCCCCGTATTTTATCCCCATAGTGATGTCATAGAATAATGACCTCATTGAACAGATGGAAGAGAATTCAATCAGGATTGAGAAAATACATCACTAGGATCCATCGTGTCTTACAGCAATACTAGCAGGCATTGTAACAGGTATAAGAATGTAAATGAGGGAGCCTGCGATGGTTCTAAGAGTAAAATGATTCAGATATTTGCATAATGAATTGCACATATTACTGCATTTTAAAAATTAAGTATTTTTTAATACCTCCCCATTTTGCCAACAGTATTGTTTACTACATCGTCTTAAATGCCAGAGCAGAAATAATGTATTTCTAGGCATAGCCAGTACAGAAGTAATTTAGAACTGATGATCTGGAGTCTGCCTACTGCCATTTTTTAAGTTAAAAATAATAATAATAAAAAAATTTCTTATTTTTCTAAGTTTAAGAGTGTAAGACCATTTGGCAAATATTTATACGGAGAAAAGCAACACATGAAAATTAGGGAAGACAGAGGAACAGAATGACAACAAAGGAAGACTGCTAATGATCAATACAGCCCTGAAACTGAGCTACAGACAGAATGCTTTTTGAGAGTGGGACATCTAAATCACACTCAAAATACTGCTTACATTTAACGTGTAACAAAAAAGTTATCTAATCTATATGTTTTTAATAGACAAGGACTGCTGTTCATTTTGAGCACCAATCTTTTGGATGCCTTAAAGCATAACTGGAAAGGACACCCCTTTGAACATCATGTTGGTTGGATGAACTTGCCAGGAGTTACATTTTTAATTTCAGCATAGCTACAGTATATTTATGCATTTAAAAGGTTCTACATACATAACTTAATATCGCACAGAAGGTGGCTTTTTCTTTTTCTGTATTTCTGATTACCTTCAGGACAAGTGCCGAGGGCTGCACAAAGCCATGCTAAGGCTTCAAAAGAGGGATGTGATGCTTATTGGCTAGTTCCAAACTCCCACATTACTCAGGTAGGTCTACCCTTGTAATGCATGGGAGAAGTATGTGTCTACAGCAGATGATTCAAAGGTTGCTGCAATACGGATCCTGAACTCAACCTGACAGCTGTGATGTCCCAAACACCTGAAAATTTGTCTCAGATATGAGGGATAAAAGACTGCTCTAATACTTCCCCATCACCTCTCCTGTTCAATCTGAATTGCTGCATTTCCTACAGGGAACTAATGGCACAGCCAGCTATGCAGAGATGCATTCATTAAATAACGATAAAGATCTGTTCTGATTGTAACCGCAGTCTCCAGCACTCTCTTCACTGACACCACATATACACCCATATATCTACAAGTGGATAAACACAGAACGTCACATAACGTCTGAAGCTCTACCTTGGTAGGCTAATGTCTAACGTGGTGAACTACCACAAATTTAATTAGTTATTAAAAAAAATAAAAAGCAGGCTCTTTATTATAAAGTTTAAATAATAAATGTGGAACTATTCATCCCTGACTTCTCTAAAACTCCAAAATTAAACTTGCAATATGCATTCAGGAGTCTGGGGGAGAAAATATTCTATGACTTAATGCTCAAATATTACCATGTGTGCAGTTTATTTTGTCAATACTGTGATTCCCACACCATTCTCTGAGTTTCAGCGTGGGAGTGGAAGCTGGAGTTGCTGCAGAGGGGAAGCACAAAAGTGGATAAGAGACCAAATAATCAGCAAAGCTCATGAGCAGTCGGTTCAAGATTGTAACATCCTTTCTGTCTCCCTCAGCATCCTCTGATATTTAATTTCCCTAAGTCAAACATGCCAAGGTTCCTCCATTATGCTATAGCCAGGAGGGGAAAATTTAATATTGATGCCACTCTAGGAAAGGCTGACAGATGCCATTTTAACAACCCACGCTTACTTTTGCCACGTACCTGAAATTGAACACCATACCCTACAAATCCCCTGCATCTAGTCAAACCCATCTGTTTTGACTACATGCCAGATACTTGCTTTATCAAGGTACATGTAGAACACACAAGTCCCTTGAAATCTCACCTTGAAATCATCAGGAATGAGGAGTTTTGATGTCCTTAAAAAATTCAAGATATATCTGAACATCTGCCCATCTCTGTCGATGAAATAATGCTGCTTGAGACTGTCGAGGACAATGGGCTCCGTGCCATCGAAAAGCCGACCGATTCTGGAGAGAAAACAAGAAGCAAGTGGCAGGGTCAGACCAAGCTCAGCTCAGTGGATGCTCAGATGGCCCAATTCCGCAAAACCCCCTCGTGCTGACTTCACCAAAGCAGTTCTGTGGCTTCACTTTGTAAGAAAAGGACTGTTTTCAAACCACAATTTCAGCTGGATGTTGTCCAGCATGGCCTCAGAAACTTTTAAGCAGCACAGCACCGCAGGAGATGTGGAGGAGGAAGCAGCTGGGACAGGACCACCCACACCAGCCTCGTTACCCAAATTTGCACCTTGTGATACGACACCCCTTTGATGATTTTGGACACTTCTCTCAATAGCCCCTATAAGCAGAACCCATCCCCTCAGATGCACCAACCCCCTTGATTGACTTCACTGTGCTTTCTGGGGCACTGCATGGTGAGCCTGATTTAGTTTGGAAACTGCTCTTGGGAATTTTTTTTCTTTTTTTTTTGGTTGTTTGCTTGGGTTTTGTTTGTTTTTAGACCCAGTTCATTTTTTGGATGTAATTTAATGCAACCAACCCTTGGACAGGCATAGCTGAGGAGGCAGCACATTGTGGGCACAAGAAGCTGGGGATACAAAGTTTATAACATTTCAATGCAAGCTAACTATTTGACAGTAAGCATTAACTGTTTGTGGCAGGTCTCCATCAGCATGCTCTAAAACAATCAGGAAAAATGCCTCAGTTTTTTGAGACCGACCACCAGAACCATGCAGCCACCTAGGGAGACTCAGCTTGCCAACAATTCTTGCAACATCCACTGCTGGACGCACACACTTTTTCTAGATGTGTGCCCCACAAACCTGCTCCTGTTAGAGCAGCAGGAAGGGCTGAAAACTGCGAACAAACCCCCTGCCAGAGCAACATGAAATACACGCTGTGTTTCTGTGCTGGGGCGTTTGCAAAACGCTCCTGAGTCACGGGCAGTTTCCCAATGAAATCACCAGGCGCGGCTGGTAGGTTTGATTTTGTGCTCCTGTTTATACATCTGCATGTGCAATAGGGAAGTGCTTTTTGATTCTTTCCAACACCTGAACTGTAAACAAAACAGTCTTGAAATAGCTCACTTGCGATACGTCACACAGGCACTCCACATGAAATACTACTGACGGTTTGGGATGTGATTTCAGAGCCTTGTCACAACCTGTTACATTCTGCAGATTCTGTTTTCATTATTTTAATGAAAAGGCTCATTCATATGCAGTTTTTGTCCCAATATAACCAATCTATTTTGGGAACCAACACAGTAAAACCTCTGCAGGTTACCAAAGAGCATACAACAGTATCACTGTAGGTCACCATGGTGCTAGGGGACCGATAAGCACCTTTTTCCCTCATTACACTCAGTTTGTGGAGTAGGTAAGGTACAAGTCTGTCTTCTCACGAAAAGGATAGAGTGAGCACAACAAACAGTCATGACACACTATTTTTGTTAGAAAAGAAGTGAAGAAACAACTATTCCCTACCACCAGCAGAAGAAAACCCTCCAAAAACCCGGAGGTGATCTGCCTTCCTGTCTGCCTGAAGTGTCCCAGGATGAGAGATGCCCCATCCAGCAGAAGGGGATCTCCACGAAAGGTTCAAGAGGCAAAAGACAGAAGCGGTTCCCAAAGAGGAGGAGGTGGCAGGGCTTGCAGCAGGATCTTGGGGAACTGCAGAGGGACAGGGCTCCAGGTGACCACACACTGGGTGGCACCCACAGTCATACACCTTCCCTTTGAACATGGTATGGTCAACCCAAATGGAGTTTGAAGTGATGTCGGTGCCTCAGGGACCTCAGTAGTACACCTGGAAGTAAGTTGTAAACAGAATACAAGTCTCATCTATTCTTTCTCACCAGGTGGGAGAGGTGAAGCCCATGAAAGACATAAAACCACATTAACCTCAACTGGTCATTTACAATTCTGTAGGAAATGCCTGAATCAATTCAAGTCACATGAATTCTGCAACGTAAAAGGAATTAAATGTATTTTGCTGAATGATCAGGTACAAGATATTTTTTTCTCAAAGCCATCCCTTACAACAATTAAATCTTTCTTCCTCAGATACTTGTTACTGCCTGCCCTGCTGCTCAAAATTTAAGCTGTAGCAAGTCATATAATAGAGGTTCCTGTTCACTAGGGGGATGATATTTATGTCTAATATGGATGCACTCAGCATTTAGAATTAATTTTCCACTACACTCAAGCATGTTGTCTTGGAATCTATCATGGAATTCATACACAAAATATATATATTTGGCCAAGTCAGTCATTACTGAAATGTATAATGGTAATTGGTTTCTGCAGCATTTTCCTAGTTCTAAATTACTACTATAATTACATATTTTAAACCTGTAGGCATTTTGTCTTCATTTTATTAATTGTTTAGGAGAACAAGATAGTATCAGAGGATGGAGCCTTCTGACACAACCATAATGCTGACAAGAGCGCACAACCATCAGGACTGCTACCTGGGACCTGAAAGATACTGGGTCTGGGCTGGAAATGTTAACAGAAAGTGCTGCCTTAGTGCACTGCTAATTTCAGCAGCAGAAAAACCCAAGGAATTGCAAAGTCCCAATTCCCTTCCTGATCCCCTCAATGGATCATTGTGCAACACACAACTGCACTTTCACATGTTAAAACAGTTTTGGAAGGGTAGACCCCCAGCAGAGACACTTCTGTAAACAAAATTAAAGCCTTCTTCCTTTTCAGATGGACAAATACAGATTCCACCTTCCTTCACTGTGGTCTCCAGGGAGAGATTTGAGATAATATGAGACCCAAATCTGGTGGCATAGTCTTTTTCCTATGCTACATTAGCTACACCCATCAGGAGAGGAGACTGGGCTATGCCAGGATCCGAGAATGAACAACACCTTCACCCTCCAGCCTCCTCCTGTACTCTTGGGTTCCTGGAAGCACAGTGGCAAGCTCCCTGCCGAGCCTTGCTTGGCAACTTTTCTATACAACAATATTTGAGTAACCATCCTTCCTGTCACTCTGCTATTCCTCCTGCTTGGACTCACACTGCAATTATAAACACTTAAGAGACATCAATCCACTGGCATGAGAAGGGACTGTTAAGTCATGTTTAGTATAATTTCACTTCCCAAGAAAACCTGAAAGAGGTTTTTCCCCATCTCCTTCTTGTCAACATTGGCCAGTGATTGGCAAAGAAAACATTTTTTTTCTTTTTTTTAATGACAAATATGTAACAGCTGAATGGATTTCCAAACAGGAAAGTGCTTTGAAGGAGGCTTGCAAAATAACCTAATAATTATACGCAGAATTAGCCAAATATCAAGGGTAAAGGATAAGAAACTGTAGTCCATTTACAAGAAAATGTATTTCTGAAATATTTAATTAAAACTAACAGGCTGGAATTTTCTGTATAGCAGGAAAATTAATGTCCCATGGGTTGAAAGTGCGACCTCCAATGGGTAATAATTAATGTCTATGGCTTTAAGTATCGTATTCCACTGTCAGAAATTGAATGCTTCAAGGGCTGAAAACATAACCAGTGGAAAACTCAGCTTCTGTCAGAGAATTTGGTTTTACTTTAAGGACACAAAACAGGTACAGCCACGAGTCTGGTTTTAGTGGGGAGAAAACAACTGGATATGGAAGAGATCAATGTTTTACTTCTGTAAAATACTGTAGGGATCCTCCTCCCTACAGACCAGAATTCCCACAGCAGCGTTTCTAGAGCAAAAGCTAGCACAGGATGATGACATTGCTTCCAGGATTTTTCAGATTCTTCAGAAATAAGTCCTGTTTGTCAAGTATAAAAATATACTCAGTCTGCAGCAACACTGTATACATAGTGGAAGTGTTTATAACCTTACTCTCTCAGTGTTTAAATACTTCCGTATATTTTTAATACACATAAAGAGAAAGACTTCCCTTTAGTATACTCTGCCTCAGTTGAGAATTTGGGAAAGCAGCAATAATTAGGAACAAAATGGCCAATATTAATATGTCAACTATCACATACCTTAACACTAAGAAAAATGACACAGTTCTGCAGATTGTTTTAGCAGCTTCCATGGACAGAGCTAAAATTCTTCCCTTTTGTAAACACAAAGATGCAAAGAACATGGAAAAGCAGCAAGCTTTGATATCTGCAAGCATGCAGGATATTGCATTATTTTCAGTCTAAGGTAGAAACAAATCTAGTCTTTTTTCCCTGAGAAAACACAGATTCCTTATTATTCTATATATTCAATATGCTATTTCTCATATTATTACAATTATCAGAGGATAAAAACTCAAAACTGATTTTTTTTTGCAATAAACTATTTTCAAGAGTTCTAAGCTGTCAGCTTTCCTTGCTCTCCGTGTCTTTTGCAGAACAACAAAAAGGGAGGAAAACTACTGGTGTTTAATAACTCAGCAGAGGGAACTGAGCAGCAGGACAAGCACTGTGATGCCTTGGCACCCGCAATCCCATGGTAATGGTGGGTCAAGTAACTGCCTGGGACTCCACCGAGGTCCAATATTCAGTGGCTGGCAATGGGAAAGCACTCATGAAAATACATCTCTCTCCCACTAACAATGAATTATATGGCAAAGAAAAAAGTATTTTTGTTGAAATCTTGCTCACCTGGTTGGAGCCACTGTGGCAAAGTGAAGAGAGGTTTGGCCCTTAAAAGGATAAGCGAAAGCAAGTTTTATGATCACATAATGATATTTATATGGCTAATGGGATTGCTTATTTAACACTCTGGGGTGTGCGGAGACTTAGCTGGAATAGACTTTTACTTTTTTTTTTCCCTCTGTGACTTTTTGGTCCACGTTGTCCTTATTAATTTCTTTTCATTTTCTTTTACTAAGTGCTCAAAGGCAATTTGCATAAGAGCCCATTATAAATTAGATCTGTTTAATAGTATGCTCATCTCATGGCTATTTAATTTTACTTCCTCGTATGTCTAAATTACATAATTTTGCACTGTCCTCTAGAAGCTAGCACATTTGAAGAGGTGTCCACACCAGGGAGAAATGCTAGCCTACCCAAGTGGAGAATGATGAGGTTTCTATTCTTTTTTCAAAGGACCACTTTCACAGTAACAACCTGCTCTCCTTTTTGAATACCTGACATCATTTGGATCCACAGTGACTGAATACCTAGCAATCTTTATACCTCTGCATAACAAAAGTTGGCTCATAAACACGATATAACAGAATACATTTGCAATTTTCAGGAACATATATTATGAAAACCGCACTTTAACCAAATAGCCTGTTGTAATCTCTTGCTCTCAGTGCTATTATAATTTGTTCTTATCTTTTCCTCCTTACTTTTAAATTAAAGCTTCATGTCTATGAGTCTTAGGAATTCCTTGGCACAGACAGTTCCTACATTATCAGAAGCAGCGTGAATACAATGATTACAAAGCAAAGGTAACAGGGGAAAAATGTATTAAAACCTAAAATCTCATTAAACTTTCTATAGAAAAGGTATTCATATAGAAGCTAAAAAGACAGCGCAAGAAGGATGGATGGGAGGAGGTATTAAAACAACAGTTCTTATGAGACTTAAAATAAAATGTTACATGGCATTTTAAAGAACAAATAAATCCCAGATACTGGGTAGAAGGATGTCAAACCTTTGTGGAAATATTTGCTAAAGATTAAAGAACTGAATCATTTACATGGAGATAATTTCAAACATCTCAAGATTGTTATTTGAGCGTGGAAGCAAAAGAAAAGATAAGGGCAAGCTCAGAGGGCTAATAAAACATTTAGAAGAAATTGAGATAGACAAGAAGTGGTGAATAGTCTTAAATGCAGAGTAAAGCATGTGAGGAACAGATGGGAGGGTCAGAAGTGATGAGTGAGGTGGTATTGTCAGGGAATGCATCAGAGAGGGGAAAAAAAAACCCGAAGCATGAGATTTGCTATAACCTGTCTGATCTGAGGCAGCACAAGGAGCAGAGATGAAAGCAAATCAGAGATGTTACAAAATGAACTGATAGTCATTGGACCTAACCCGCACGGACAAACTGACACATTAACTGGAAAATAATAAATTGCACAACACTGCGTAGTGATTTTTGCAGGAATGCTACTTACACAAGCGTGAACTATGGCTTCCTATGCTGTGGATGAGCATGGAGATGATGAGACGTGTAACTAAATGACAGCTGAACAAAAGAGGACATGTGGGTCACAGGAAACATTGGGGTGAACTAAAAAATGGATGGCTACGGCTCCAGAAATCAATAGCAACACCCTAATCTCTCTTTTCCTGAAAAGGAAGTTTTTCCAAGAAAATTTAAAGCCTGTATTTTCCTGCTAAACAGGTGATCTTACAACTCCGGAGATTCACACCAGAAGTAATAATTACACTGTGAAATACAGCTAATACAGGAACTCCCCTTGGTGTACATAACGTGCTGGTTGACAGCCTCATGGTGGGTGCTGGGTGCCCAAAAGGCCAACAGAAGTAGGCCAAAAATTGTAGGCTCTGTCACAGCCTTCTCCTGGAATGTTAAAATGCCCGTTCCCAAATTCAGGGCCATCATTCACCCAGACCCAAACAGCACTTGGAGAAATGCTGACATTTTAGAAAAGAAAGGAATAAATAGCTGGGATGGGATGTCAAGAGCTGTTGACTCATGGCTAGAAAACTATATATGTGGGCAGATGGAAACCATCTCCCACATCGCACGACGGCAGCAAGGGTGAGGCCAGGAGAGCACTATCCCCAGACCGCAGACAATGGGCCAGGGAGTTTCTGTTTACCATACACCACCTCTCTGCTCAGGTATACCAAAGAGATACAGACAGATAAGAGGAACAGGCTGCAATGCAAATCTGCATCTTTTCATATAAAAGCTGGGCAGGTAAGCGTTTTAAAAGTGATTTCAATACCGTGGCAGCCAAACCTCCTGAACCTCTAGGTTGCATTACAGGCTTCAGATGAGGCTGAGAGGGGCCTGCCCTCTGCTCTCCAGCTGTTCCCCCACCCCAAACCAGGATCCTCACCTCCTCAGTCCCTATCATTTTTGGCAAAGTGAGGTTCCTCCATCTGACAGACACTGAAGCTGCTGACACTTGCCAAGACATCCCATCTATCCCTGACCCTCACAGTTTTACTTGTTTCCAGATATGAAGCACTCATTTAAGCCCTTTTGCTACCATATGGACCCATCTCCAGAAACGTTAAGTCTTACAACCCCAAACCAGGCTGTCTCTTCAGCCAAACCACTATCTGCAGAGCAGTACCGCAGCCCCTCTCTTCTTCTAGGACCCTGAGACACTTCTTCAACCGTCTGGCTCTCTGATTGACCCACCTCATGTGCCATGTCAAGGAGACCCAGAGCAGGGGCAGAAGCTGCAGATACCTGCCACCACTCCTCTCTCATCGTCTCATTAAGCTCCACATCTCCTACAGTGTTTGGCATCTTGCAAATAAGTCCTTAAAAACTTCTTAGTTTTCCAGCGCATATCAAAACCACTTTTTCTAAAATCATTTAAACCAATGAAATGTTAAATCCATTATTCATGCAAATACTTTCTCCATCTCTGTTTTTTGTAACCAAGTTTTCTTGGCAATGATAACATTTCACAGAAAAATTAACAAATATTCTCTTTGCTTGCCAAGATAATTTTACTAAGCTCGAATCCGATTTCATTGAGGTACATTATTTATGTTTTATCTTGAGGGAAGCTGCCTATTAAGTTAGTAGCAACCGTGTCCTTTTGCTTATGATATGGTTATTACCAAGTTATCAGGAGTACCTTTAAGTTATTAGGGTGCAATGGCAAATTAAGTACTTTGCGTCATAATTAGCTAATAATTTTTGAATTATACTTTAATCATGTTTAAGATGGTCAGGTTTGCTGCGAGTACAGATAATGGAGGACAGGAGCAGAACCGGAGCATTTATCATTCAATACCAAAAGCCAGAAAGTAGCTAAACCAGTGAATGCACAACATCCCAAAGGCCATGATAATCTATATATTCAGAACACTAAACCCTTTTGCAGGCAGCAATGTAATAAAGTAGAACTTGTGTCTTGGGATCATGTTTAAGTAAAAAGCAAAAATATAGTAACTCCAACCCACTGTCCTTTAAGCCTGCTGATTTTCCTTAAAAAAGGACATGTTAGCAACCCATCTTCAAAGTCCTATTGATAAATCTGTAAACATAGATTCCACAAAGAGAGAATACTGTTTAAATGCAACTTAAAAAAGATACCAGAGCCACTTTCCTTTCAAAAAATCTGGACACTGGGGGAAAAAAAAAAAACCCCAAAAAACACCCACCAACCAAACCTTCTCAGAATGGCAGAAATTCTTTGATGTATTCCTTCGTACATCATGTTTGCCCCCCAGCTTTCATTAATTTCATTCAAACCACTGTTAGCTCTATGTATTTCCTCTGTACCCTCGAGAAGGCTCAGCATGAAAATTCCACGTACAGATCACTGGAAATTAGGAAACACTGAGATTTTCCATTAAATCTTTTCAAAAACTATCAGCAAAACAAGTTCTCAATGGATAGAATTCCCAACTAAGCACGTATATGCTATGTAAGAAGTGTTATGATATTGCCAACTCTGCCCCTTTCCAGAATGTTACTTTGGGAACCAGGCATCACCCTTCATATGCCTGGAGCCCGTGCCCTGTAAACAACAGTCACTGCAGTGCAACCATAACAAATAAAGCTTTCCAAGATCTCCACAACTTTGGCTACTTAGCCAGAAATTCTATCTTGTTTTGTTACCTGCTGCCTCCTCTAAGGGAAAGGACAACTCGTTTCCATAGACAGGACAAGAACACACTTGCCCTTCCCTTTGCAAGTGTTGCACAAACTCCTTCTACATTGCAGCCCATAAAGGTAAGAGATTGTGCAACGAACCTCTGCGTGCTGTACAGGGGATCCTATGGGGACTTCCTATGCTTCTCAAGAGAGGAAGAGGCCACTTCTACATTAAAATCTAAGTAAAAGCTTCTCATTAAAGAACAAAATTCAGAGAGATAAAGTGCTTCTAAAACCTTTAGTTGTTAACTACAGTGAGCCTGTGTCCCCAGAAAACACTGTCCTCCAGAGCCCAGAATGGAAAATACTCCCAAACATCCTCACTCCTCTGCTCTCAATAAATACCCGTGAAAGTCACTTGCAGAGTTCATAACATCCTTCTCGAGTGCAGTTCACGCAGAGGACAATGATTTGCTACTGGTAGCTTGTGCAGCAGAAGCCTGTAAAACAGTTTAACAGGTTTCAGCCCTGCTGCTGAACTTGGGCTCGGACTGTCACAAGACAAATTTGCCAGGGAAGGTGGAAAGGATGATCAGCCTGCTATTTTAAAGCCCTACAAGAATAGACAAAGGGAAAAACATACACATCTAAAGAACATTATTAAGGTAGTCAAAACAAGATTCATGAGTTAAGATATTTCAAATATTACAGATGCTCCCGCAACTTTCATTTGCAACCTTCCCTTTGCACTTTAGACTTGATCTTTAATGACCTACTGTTTTCCCACAGCACCATCAATCCAGGCAGCATGCAACTTGGGGAGAAGCCAGGGTTGTAGAGCGTAGCAGACTGTCACCCATGGGACCCCTGCTTTATCTGTTGGAGGAGCAGGAGAAGGTCTAGTGGATGAGGAAGGGGTTGCAGGAAGGGAACACAGGCAAGGCAGACAGGGGCTGCCCTGGAGGAATGAACTCTGTCCGAGCGTGTGTCAGATTTCCTGCGCGATGCTACCACTAAGCATGCCTGTCTTGGTTTTTTTGAGCTCCTTTGAGTGAAGCAAGAAAGTATTAGACTAAAGAATGCTGCAAAGAAATCATGCAAGAATGACTCTTCAGAACAGGACTTAAATAATACACAGAAAATACAGCCCAAGGACACATGAGGAGGAACAGGAGATGCTGATGACCTGTTTATTAATTAAGCACCACATTTCTCTGTCCACAGCAGCAGGCAACCAAGTATTGGAGATGGTATGACTACACATACACCACGAAGACTACAAACTAAGGTTGCCCTGGCTGCCCTAGTAATGTTATTTTCCTATA
The DNA here is from genome assembly GCA_907165065.1 of Caprimulgus europaeus. The sequence continues at coordinate 48,582,727 of OU015525.1, read as the reverse complement.
AAGCTGACTTCAATAGCAACAAGAGAAGCTGCAAGGCAGTAACACAATTATTATACTTCACTCGAACATATGTGTTTTGCTTTACTTCTTAGCTCACCTGCTCAGAGATTCTTCCACCTAGACTGAAAATGGCACTTCCTGACTAACATCCTAGGTTATAAATTGTTTGAGAAAGGCAATCCGGATAGCATAAGAGTATACACAACAGAAGCAAAGAAGGTGTGGGTGTTATGAACACAGAATTTAGTATGAGAAACACAGGACTGTGCACTGCTCTTGTTTGGATTAACTCTAACTTAAACACATTACAATTACATTGCTGTGATTCCTAGTGTGGACACACACATGTGCTTACTTAGAAAGACGTGTTTATACCCGTATAACTCATTCCCATACATTTACATGTTTAACTGCTTCCATGCTAGAGGTTGAAATGATTTAAGCATTTCAGTAACTAGGAAAATCACACCATTAACCAAATCAGTTCATACAAAGCCTGTGCGCTAATCAGTTAAGAGGACAGGAAAGTCCACCTAAAACAGCTTAGACAGTGGCTCTGAGCAATAAATAACACTTAATGCATATGTTAGAAATGCCAAAGCCACATCTGCACATTCTGCTGGTGGTGGGGGTGATAAAAAACACACAGATAACATTATTTCCATTGGCAAACTTTACATATACAAAACAGCGGCTTTATTGTTTATTAAATTAGGTGTTGTCATGGTGCAATCATCCCTGCAGCCATACCAAAACCAACAGTATGTCAGATGTATTTCTGTGGAGGAGTTAGAGAGAAAAGAAAGGAAGAGAACTGAGATACAGTACAGAAGCAATATAGCCCCATAAATAGTGGCATAAGGAATAATTAATCCACATATGTGAAAACAGATACTTTAACTGCAGCCAGTGAAATCCTCAAAAATACTACGTGACAAACCTTTAATATATGACAGCCAGGATGCGATTCAGCCGCCTAAACACTGGTGTCTGGTACCACTTGAGATGCTCTAGGACATCTCCGGGACTCCCCAAGGGCTGGGGGATGGCACAGGGACACTACTGAAGACTTGTGCCCTCCTGGAGCAAACACAGGAGTACAGACAGAAAACCTGCACAGGCACCAGCTGCTCATGCTAAGGCAAACATACCCCACTCACAAAATGATCAGAACTAACTGTATTGAATTCCATATATTAAGCACAGTTTAACACTATTCTTCCTAGATACTCATTTAGAGAGAAAACCAGGCTTTATTAAATAAAAACATAACAAATGTATATGATACAAAGCTGTGAGCAATAGTTTGCACTGCTTCTAAAAACTGTAGGAATTTGTAGTGTTTTTAATGTAAGCACTATTTTACCCGGCAGTTCAGGATACCCTCACCCAGAGGACCTGACTTCTTAGCTTCTTCCTGAGATGGAGCTGTACCAGAGAAAATACAGATGAGTGCCACTGGAAGTTATATGATACTGCAAGTGTGGCAGGATCCCCATTTCTGAAAGGCAGACAGGCAGCACCAAATATCTTGGCAAGATGCTGAAGTAAGCTGACTCTAGGATCAAGCTACAGCCAATGTACCAGATGCAGATACCTATGGAGGACAGCCCAGCCCAGCCCACAAAGCTGAGGAATGCTTTTAAACTAGCAAAAAAATGTTGATAATGGAGCAGCCTATTGCTTGAGTTGCTATGTTTTCATTATTTTATTCACTTAATTTTGAAATCTTTCTCTAAAAAGACAGATCCAAATTTAACTACACTTGGATTTAAAAAAAAAGTGGGGCGGGGAGAAGCAAGCCTTTGCCTAAGGGTCTTTCCATACTGCAACTGCCCTTGTCCCCAGATACTGGTACCACTGCACAACTCTCATATCAATAGATTAAGTAACACCTTGAACTAACTAATGACCAGAACTGCAAAAGAACTGATCAACAACTAACACAGGTAAGTATGCCAAAAGGCTATGCCTCCCTTACCAACAAGAAGAAAATAAGCTAACAATTTAGTTAGAGAAATCCTGAATTTCAAATCTACAGTTTTTTTAGAATAATGCAAGTTCCAATACAGGCATTTTCAGGGACAGAAAACTGTTTCAAAAAGTTATCTTCCTCTCTGTGCTTGCTGAAAATAAAAGATCTTACAACAACCTTGCGTTACTCCCTCCACTTGTGTAGCTACTTAATACCGATACTTTTTTCTCTATATCTTAATGTAATAAAATTTTAATTTAGCAGAAATCCAGGTGTTTTGGTACATCTCTGATTTTTTTCTCTTGCATCACCACAAGGCATAGATATAATTGTTTTCTACTATCTTTACAGGAGATCTACAGAACAACATTACAGAAAGGTGCAGAAGCCTGAAAATAGTTGGGAGCAATCAAGAGCTGCACTGTTTCATCAAAGCACTCCATCCCAGCCTCTCCAGAAGTCGCCAGTGTTACATTAAATGGTTTAGGGCTATGGCATGATTCTGATTATTTTCCATCACCTTCCTAAAAAAATATACTTGAGAGTTTAGAGGCAGGCAAAAGCCAATTAACACAATGAAAGGAAGGAGTCTAAAGAAAGATAATGTCTTAAAACAGCCAACTCTATGAAGCCTGACCATCAAACTGCATTCTCTTGCTAACCACCACAGGCACAAAAGGCTCTATTTATTTGCATTAACCAAGCACCCCTCTGCAAGGGAAACCTACGGTGCAGTCCTCAGCCATTCACTTTTGCACAGCTTTTCTTCCCTCAGAAGGGAAGACTGCAAAATGCCTACCAAAAAAATAGAATAACAGGAGGCAAAATAGTGCCCAGTTGTGAAGCAGGAGGCACAACCTGCTGCTGAGCACCAGCTTCGTGATGGGTGTTAACAGGATGAAGAAGGAACCTGAGGTCAGACTGGGCTCTGTCATATTTCCACTGATACTGCAGCAATACAGTCAATAGAAACACAGCAAGAGGACTGAGATTTGCTTTCACCTTCCCCACCAGATTCTTGCCCCAAGCCCTACTATGCCCATAAACCGCACTCCATCCCTGCAGCCAGCAGCCCATGCAGAGCTCCAGCTGCAGTGGGCAGCAGCAGCACCAGCACACAAATGATCTTTGCTGTCTCTAATTGCCACCAGCCAACATCTACCTGCTTTGATGTTAAAAGACCTCTGGCAGAGATATGTCGCAGGGATTAGGAAGGAAGGAAGGAGTCTGCCACATCTGCACTGTTAAGGCAAAGGCAGTTGGCAACGGCTTTGCAGGGATCAGTGAAAAGTGTTGACTAAGACTTGAGCCTCATAACAGACTGTCAAAAGGAAGGGGTATTTCTCCACCATGCTTCAAGGGCTGGTTGATCTTTATGGAAAATCCTCTGCTAAACAATACTGAGGGGTATAGAAACAGCCACTGTATGACTGCAGATCGCAGCTCAGGCTTCTTGGCAAGATCAAAGTCGGACAAGACATGTTTGCTCCCTAGAGTGTGAACATGGGCAAAACTAAATTCCACATCTAATTTTGTGAGTATATCACTGGCTTCTTATTTATTATTATCAGACACTTAGACAAGACAAAGAAGGGGTTTCACCTCAGTCTCTGAAGCAGAGAAAGCTGACAGGAACACATTCCTGCCAGCTGAACCATGTGGAGTCACCTCTTGCCAGGGGACCAGCTCTCCCCAGTTCTACCCACCCTCCCAGCTCGCTCTCTCCCTGTCCTGCCAGGCTGCTGTAAATGTTTTGTTACTACAGCAGAATAACATTAAGGGAGCAATGAGGAAAATACATTCTCTGTGCTATGATGAATGTGCCTCGTTTCATATATACATTTAGTCAGCAACATGCTACAACAAACTTGACCTTTATCGGGACTAGATTTCTCTGACCCTGTTTTTTTTCAGGACCTCACCCCTTTTATTTCATTCTGTCTACAGCCTCCTCAATTTTCAGTTGATAAAGCTTTCATCAACATTCACCTTTCCCAGTGGAAGCATGCTGCAAAGAAAAATATTCAGGCATGCAAGGCCAAGGGACAGAGTCCTTCCTGTGGTCCTTCATAACAACAGAAAGGGCACTTGGAAGAAACCCTCCCAGAGGAGCCACGGCCAAACTGTCTGGATGGAGAACAGCCCGGCCCAATCTGGCAGAGCTTCTGCAGGCTTGTAGACAGGTTTGGAGAACAATGTGACTAATTTTTCTTCTTTGAATGAGAACTGCACTACTAGTTTTATGCTTTTTGCATGGTATAGAAGCCTATTGTATGTTCTTCATCACTTCTACTTCTCTTCATGTTTGTCATGTTTTCAGGATTTCATCAATAGAGAGAAGGACAAAATACTCACACCTCTGATTTAACTACTTAGCATTTTAATAGGAAATAAAGTGACTCACATGGAGGCTAAAGACAACTGAAAGTCACCACCATACTAGGTGTTTCTATTTTCAAACCAGTCCTCTGTGCATTGCAATGATACCAGACAAGCAGCAACTTCCAATAGCATCCTTTTCACCCTTCCTTTTGTTGACCCTACTGAAGAGAGAAGCATGAAACATACCTGATTAAGGCTTGTATTTCTGCTTCTGAAGCAAGGAATTAAATGCTCACCTGGAACCAGACTTCTGCAGTTCAGACAGCAGTATCCATTCAGTTTCTGAGAGCTACAACATTAATCCAAAGCAGAAGCAGGAAAGTGCAATTGTAGCTCTGCTGATGAGTTTATCTAGGTTAGCTACTAAACAAGAAAAGGCTGGTATGAAAGGCATGGCCCAAGGCCCAGCTTTGTGAGACACCAATATTAGAAACTGGGGAAATGAGAATGTGTGATAAAAAGCAGAGCCTCCAAATACTCTTTAGCTACAGAAAAGCAGTAGTTTTTCTCCTCTCCCTTTCCCGTTAGGAAAGGAAGTTAGGTCTTCCATTGGGAAATGAAAGCAGGAAGGCATCTTTCCTGCCACCACTCCCCCAGCTTACATCTTCCTAGAAAAACATCTACCACCGTTACTTGTGTATCTCCTTTGCACCAAAAGGATAGAGGCTGTCATGGGGCTTTCTCCTGCAGCAATGTGCTGCAGCCAGTGCAACTCCCTATGGCGTCACCGCAGTGGGGCTGGAAACTGCCAGGAGCAGGGGGACAGCACAACTCCTTCATCAGATTTTGGAAGGCCAGAGGGAAGATTAATGTTCAAGGGAGCTTATTCACAGGAGAAGTTAGTAAGGTAAAATTAAACCTTTGTATTCTGCAAAGGATGATGACATTGGTTTTGAGAAGTTCAGCAAGACATGAGAAAAATCCATTTAAAAGTCAGACACTGACATATCAAGAAGCCAATCACAATGGGAAGCAAAATGTTTTGCAAAACTAGAAGAGGAAAATAAATAGAGTCTACATGTTTGAAAAGTATACATGCTAACTGTCTGCTTTTATAAACTCAATGATGACTTCAGTCACGTGCAGCTGCATCCACAGCACTTGGAGAATAAGCGAATCACCTTATTGTTTCAAACAAAACAAGAGCAGTTTCGTGTGACAAGCTCCAGGTATTAAAAAAAAAATAATAAAAAAAATCGAAAACTCTGAAATTATGCTGCTAGTAACTAGAATTTAATAGCAAAAGTGAATAAACAACAGTTTTTGAGGCTGGACAAATTACTATCATGGTGTTATCTAATCTCTTCCCAGAAGTCAAGAATTATGACTAAACCTTTCCAACACAGATACAGCCTGAAATTCCATGTCCAATTGCATTTGGCAACCCTTAGTCAAGAGAGAGGCTGACTATAATTGGCTGACTATTTGAAGTGCTTCATTATTCATGTAGGAAGGCTAGGTAAAAAGTGTTTTGTAGTCCCAAGACACTGGAGGGTGTGCGTTATTGGGTAATAACCAATTAGGAATGTTGACAGTGCTCTGCCTTTAGGATCACCCTGGCCAACAAAGCACCTGGGTGTATATTGTTGTGCAAAAGCACACACCCACTGCCTACTACTCAGTTTATTTAAGCAAACCTTTCATCAAAGGAAATGAAGGACACCCCAAAGGATGAGAGTTTGACAGCTCTGAAATACTTCTTCATTCTTCCCTTTGTCCTCCAAAAATACTTTTCTTTTTTCAATAGCACTTCTGAATTATTGATATTACCAGTTATTGAAAATAAATCTAATTTATTATCCATTTTATTGCATATAAACTACCAAAGAGCAACATCCTTACTATTTTCAGTAAGGAAACACTGACAGCAAAAAGTCAGCTCTTAACCACCTAATCTGGTGGAAAAAATCACCTCTATGCTATTAGGTAAATACTGCAGAAAAAACAGCAGAAATCAAAGATGCTTCTTTCATGCCAGTCTAAGAAAAACATAAAAGTCATTAATACAGACATGGAGGGGATTTAAATAACTTCAGTGTTTAAAAACTAACAGTTCTAACACACTTGCTCACAAGGACCAGAAATTCAACACCAATTTAGCTCATGACAGTGTAGTCCAACACTTTCACAACTTCCCAGAACAAGGTTAGAATGCATGGATGGTACAAACACTGATTTTTCTTTCTTTCCTTATTGTCTTAAGCATTATAATGCAAAAAATCTGAAGAACATTTGTATTCAGATGGAAAGCAAAGCAATTATTGTAAGAGATGCCCAACAGGACTTTCATACCTACATGGGAAACATTCAAAACTTTTCCTGAACGATTTTCTTGTTTCAGACATGTAAAATATGAAATCAATTTGTTATAAGGAGGAACATATAAGTTTTTTCTGCAGCTCTCATTTTCTGGATTGTATCATATTTAGTCCTGTGGCACTGAGAGTACTGCAGCATTTTCTCTGAAATCCCCTGAATACCACTTCACCCTCTCTCCCATGTATCACTGAGACGATGATGTTTTGATAAAGCATCACACATGGGCCCTCGAGATAATGGGTTCAATGGGATACACTTAAAAGATCATTTTTCTGTTTTGTATTGACTGCTTGCACTGCTCTAAGACAGGAAGGGCTTTCATTTTTTATGTAGGCTGTAAGACCCTGAGGGCCCTCTAAACTGTTTAAGAGGGATCAATTTTCAGATGGGTAGAAGGGGCCCGGCAGACCTTCACAGTTTGGAATGCCTTCTACCCCTCGGATCGCCGACAAGTTTGGGCAAACCTAAAGCCAGCTCCTCGCAGAGCTGCTCTCTGGCATGGCAGGGCTTCCTACTGTCCAGGATTTGTGGTTAGCATTTGCACAGAACTGTAATTTATAGTATGCACACAGGCAGCAAAACAAGGAAAAAAAGTTTTGCAGAAGCAAAATAATTGCTACTGCTGATGGAGATAAACAGCAATAGAGCTGCTAAGCAAAGCAGATCTTGGCACTGGTGTAGCGGCAGGAAACCATTACCCCGTGACAAGGGTTTAATACACTGACATTGTTGCAATTACATCCAGGCAACCTAACAAAACAAATTCATTGTATGGCAGAAAATATTTCCAATTCAACATTGCAACATTTATTTTTTAATTACAGCACAAAGAAGACTTTTGGGGTGTGGAAGGACATAATCCATCATTTGCTCTGAAGTGACACACTTATGGCAAATGCTGTGCATTATAACTTTCTATGCCACAATAAGTAACTACAAGCAATTTCTTAGGGTAGGAATGTGAAGGGTTAGGGTGTGGTCCTGGGAGATGCTGCTTATCCCTCCATCTCCCTCTGTGTCAGCGGGAGCCGACGGCAAGCTACGTGTTGCTGCACTGGGACTTCAGTCACTCCTCCTGTTTCACACCCGTGTCACACAGCTTGTGACACCTCTCCACCTGTAACGCACCTCATACGAAAAGAGTTTTTACCATTCAAATATGGCCTGTGTGAGAACACAAATACAATTTTTAATTAAGAGGAATGGGATTTTAATAGGTCACTTAACAATTATATCTATCATTTGACTGACAGGCATGTCACATTTAATGAAAACCCCACTGGGGTCTAAGAGGTAGAATTAATCTTTATCTTTATAAATTGATGAACTTCTGAAGTATACCCAATTGCATTTAACACCGCTATGCTCAACCATCTCATCTCATGAACAACACCCCTTCATCTTTCTCTTACTCTCCCCTTTCGCCTTTTTTATTCCTTCACAAACAGAAAGTTTTTCATTCATGGAAACTGAATTACCAGCATTGCTCTCCTTCACCAAGTGCCTGTTCTGCAAAATGCAGCAGTGTGTAGAAATACAAAAGATATTTCTTTAGTAATTAGCCTGGGTACCAGATGCAGCACAGCTGAGTTAGCTGGAAGCAGGATAAACGAGTCGAGGTGGAGTGTTGCACTATATTGCTTTGAGCACCTGAGCTAGCCCAAGGGTCTAGGCACACAGCACTGCACAGTGGAAGGACTGGGTGGGAAGGTGACCAAGAGCCCACTGCTCTCCTAAAGGCGTGCCCCTACAAAGCATGCCACAAGAAATAGCTACAAGTTCAGCTTAAATGCATTCAAACTGTTGCAGGAGCCCCTTGGTTCTCTGAAGCAGGTGGAAAGGGCCTTCAAAGTTCCTTGAAAATTGTCCGAATGATGTAGAGAAATAACTGTGCTGAAAGAGTTCCACAGATCCAAGCTAAGGTACACATCACAGCTGGAAACAGTTTATTTGATTATCAATTCAAAGACTCAATGAAAGATCAATAGCAACGAGTCTCAGAGCATCCTTTCATCTAATGTCACTAAGAGTGAAAGCATCATCTGAGATATCCATAAAATATGCTGGCTGCATAACTACTCAAAGGAAGCTCACCGTTAACAGCAGCCAGAAAACCAGGGGTGTGTGGGGAGAAAGGGGCAAGCAAACAAGCAATGTACCTTGATCTGGTCAGGTGAAGATCACTTGTGATCTTTGTGAGCTCCAACTCCTTCCAACAGAGATAGAAAAGTGTAGATGAAAAAGAAATGAAGACAAAGCATCGAGGGAATTCAGATGATAGAAGTAGGGTCGATGCTCAGAGCAGAATCGGGACAGAAGAGAGATACTGAAGGGCAGGAGTCAAAGGGACAGCAACATGCAGGGAAAGAAAGATTGAGAACAAATTACAAAGGAAAAATAAAGCTTGCCAGATGACAGTTGTCTGCTTAAGACATGACACACATTTAAACAAACTGCAAACCAATTATTTTAGAAGACACATTCACGTAACAGAGACCGGTGAGGTTCCCTGGGCCAACACAGCATTTATGCATTATTTGCACTAAAATGAGTGCAGATAACCATTGGGTCCTAAGCAGTTTTCACCATTTCCTATGCAGCCTTTGCAAATACATCCCCAAATGGAAAAAAAAATTGTACGGATGAAACCCAGTCAGAAGGCTGATCATTACCAGAAAGAAGTAAGTCAGAAATTGGAATCTATATCCTAAAGCTCCAAACACACCCAAGAGGTGGCCGGGTGTTGACAGTAAAACTGGAAGTCAAATGTTTACTTCTGCAATTACGTACACACTAGATGCCAATTTGCTTAGTAACTACATTGCAATTTATGAAAGACCAATGAAGAACAAACAGTTCATGTGGGAGCAGGATGAGAACCTAGTGCTAACATAGAGGTTCCCGAGTGCAAGGACTGAGTACAGCAAAAGGCAAAACAAACCACTGAACCTCAAGACTATGGTTCAAACCTGGACCCTACCAAAAGTGACCAATAAGCAAAATATTTCAGTGCCACCTCAGTTTCTAATGGACTTTCCCTTATCAGATCAGCAAGACTCAGACTCAGCACTCCTTTTCTCCTCTCCAGGTATTTTCTTGGTGAGTTGGAATGGGAAATACTGCTTGGGTGCCTTCAGCCTGGTTTATAAAGCTGCACTGCTGACTAGAAAAGTGCCAACACTACAACAAACTGTTTCTCACTGACAAATTTCCATCCACAGAGCTGATATCAAGCAGCCTTTGCAATGAAAGGATTTCTCAGAGCACAGAACCTTCAACTAGTTATTGACGACCTCCCTGCCCTGTGACTTACAGGTTGATCCAACCCATATAACCTCACATGAGTCTACTGGGAAAGGCACTCGTGAGCCATACTGATAATATGGATATGGATTTTCTTCTTTCCCCTCAAGAAAAATATTTGTCACTTCAGAAGACTACTAGCATCAGAAATAAGAGGTTGATGGTTTTAGCTTTGTAACACTCCTGAATGTAGAACTTTATTTGCCCGAGTATTTCATACACATTGTCATAGCTGTGCAGCCCTAGTTAAGTGTGGCATGAACCCTCGCATTATAAAAGTCTGCACATCTACTTTCTCTGGGCCTGCATATGTGCAAAGAGCACTCTAACAATCCACTATCTTGATTTTGCTGTCATTTTACACATTTGAGTGCAAAAGCACTGAACAAGTAAAAAAACCTGCTTTTTATCTTCCAAATAATACAGAAAACCACTTTTACTGACACTTACAACAGGAAGACGCCAACTCCATGTGTTGGTGTCTTTTGAGACACTTGGCCCTTTCAGTGATGACTCACCACCAGTTGCTGACCACATGATGTGAGAACCTGCTAATCTGATCATGCTATTTCTTTTACCTAGTCACCAGCCACAAGCAACAGCAATGACTTGCTGACCTTGCAAATTAGACATATTACAGGACTAAGATTTGGAAAATATTCACTTCTACTGAAGCAACAGTGATGACTGACCTGTGGTGATCATTCATTGACGCAAAACGAGGTCAAAATAAACCCTAAACTCAATATACACACCTAGAGATACAATGAATCTTGGTTCAGCCAGGACCAGAACATACTCCTGTGAGCTCTTTATTGACAGATGTGTGTTACAAGAATTTTCTCTTTACAATATGAGTTGTGTAAATTCTCTGAATTTATTGAAATTGGCATGAAGTATACTATCATTCATAGTTCTGTTTCTATTTTTCCCCCAAGCTTGTGTATGTGGTTACACCAACCAAAACAACTGCATTGAGTCTGGTCCTCATGAATCAACATTTCATTTTTTACTAATACATGTTACTGATGATACCAACATGATCAACTGTTTCTATCTCAGTTACTGGCATCTACAAATATTTACACTTCGAGATAGTAATCTTTTACACTTTCAATCATCATCCCAAAGCATTTTACAAATTGCTTTTTTGTTAACCTTGGTAGGAAGCAACCAAAGCTCAAAGTTAAATCAGTTATCTTGGGTCACAGAATGGGTCAGTGAGAGAGTCAATGCATTTTCCTATCCCAAGCCCTCCTTTTCCCTTGCCACGAGACCATGCAGCAATCAAATGATGAAATATAAAAGGTGAATAACTAGATGAGCAAGCCAGGATAGGTAACAAAGATTAAACTGAGCCTCTGCCAACTTCTGCCTATTTTTCCCCAGCCAGGAATGTTACAAAATATTAAAAATCTGCAGCCTGGACCATTCACGCTAACATGGCAGACCGAGCTAGTGTACAGCAATATTGAAAACTCTCAAGGAAGCTTGCTTTTTTTAACTTGCAAAACAATGTTTGTTCTTACAAAGTGCAAGCCTACTGCAGTCTAGCTACCGTACTGTCATAGTGATTTAAGAACTACCACCTCATCAGGCTTTGATGTTGCTACTCTAGAAAGATCACCAAATACCCCTACAGAGAGAGATGGACGTTTCAGGAAGATGAATCAAAATAAGGAGAGTGGAAATGAAGATGTGGTAACATCCACTCTGTCAATATTTCCTTAAAAAAAAAAAAAAAATCCCCAAATGCTCATTAGTTGGAAAACTTTGTATTTATTTCTTTAAACAATTAGCATGACTTACAGCAGTTTGAGAGGTACTACCCAAGGTGAGTAGGAAATGTGTGATGGGGCTGCTCTCATGTTCTACACAAATTGTAGAACATCCTTACCACAATGGATCTCCTACTGAACCAGAAGTCTCCAGCATAGTGTTGCAACCTGCAGAAGTTTGGATTAAGGGCCACATTGGTGTCGTATTTTGGAACTGGGCACAGCCTACAGCCAACAGAAAGTGCCAAAGCTCTGAAACAGGTAAACAGTGTTATAACCTGCCTAATTCACAGCATGTCCTTGGAGGTCTAACTACATAACCTATGAAGGATAAGTGTTGCTCATGAACTGTCAAAAAAGGCCAAGGACAATCCAGGCATTCTCTTAAGTAATTCTGTGCTCTTGATGCAAAAGAAACCCTTACCAACAACAACAACAAAAAAAATGCCAGTGTCCTAACTGGATCCAAGTGTGTGAAATTTAATTTCCCTGAAGGCTAAGAGTAAAGATTGGGTAAGAAAACTGGGACATGAATGGATTGGTTCATATGAAAACCTGAAACAGCCCTGGGCAGAAATTTGGAAGTCTTGTGAAATATCATACAAGAAGAATCCATCTTCATCAGTAGAGAATAACTCAAGATGGGAGATTCAGCAATGCAGATACCCCAAAAGGTTCTACAGAGAAATATATACAGGGGTTTTAATGTAATCTTCCCATTCTGTGGTGGGAATACAGGATGTGGCAATCCAGTGTCATGGTGTTACACAATATTTGTCCCCGATGACTTGGACAGAACTAATTAAAAAACCAAATGCTTTGAATATATGAGATAGACAACACTGCTGATATTGCTGATATCGGAGATATCAGACAGCTGATGCTCATATGATCAATATTAAACATCTTCCCATTTAGTTCTGATAGTCAGTTGAGATTGTATTAGCCTGGTGCACAATAACTTTTGGTAGATACCATACAGACAGCATTAAGGCTGAGGGATGTAGTAATGACAAGTCCAAGTAAAGGGTTTGATCCTACTGCAAGATGATAATGCACTGAAAGAAGGAGAGGAGGCTGCTTAGGTTCAAATATCAGAAATAATAGGCCTGTGCTTCCTCTACTTATAATCATAAATCCTAAACCAAACCATTTCCTTCAGACTCTCTGGTAACCATAGGGAACAATGGGACAGCATGCATGTGCCTCAGCTCTCAGGGGAGTAAGGCTCCTTTAGCAGGCCCTCATATTGTATCCATCTTCCCTGGAATAAGATTTGAGGTTTTTTTCCTGAGCACTGGAAAGCAGAACTATTTTTTTAAATCTTCACGTGCAAAACCAAAGTAGTAAAAAAATGTAGTGCAGCCAAATCTTTCACAGATAACTTTGAATTGCCAAATATCATCCTGCAGATTTGGTAACTTAAAGTAAACCAAAGGTTGTTGAGAAGAGGAAGGAATGATCGAGTTCAAAATAGAACAAATTCCAAAACTCTAAGACTCCTCACAGAGTAGAAACAATTTGTTTGGTCCGTTCACATGGACATATGAATAACCATCAGTTGACAACTCAAAAACAGGAGGAACAATCTGTATATGGGTGAATGCATCAAGGTCTGCAGTTTTGGTGGAGAGTGCTGCACAAAATGATGCATGCCCCCTCCTCAGGCATTTAGAGAAAATTACTATTTCTTTCAGCAGACTGACCTTACATTAGGTCTTCTGGGTAGATATACTGATTCAAATTGCCTCTTCTTGAAGCCTAAGTCTAGCAAATTGTATTATTCACTTGCATGAGATCATGTCTGAAGCATGGTCTCACCAGTGTCTTGGGAGAACCTGAAGCCTGTTGACAAGATAAAATAATCACATGGGATCTTCCTTGTGAAAACCTTGTGTAGGTTTTCCCTGGCCTAGAATGTAACTGGGTTCCTTTGAATTCTATGCTACTGGATTTCTTTTTTTTTTTTTTTTTTTTTTTTAAGCACTATTTCAGCTTCAGAATTTAAAATTCTAGGATTACTCAATTCAAACTACCTATTAGATAAACTGCTTGTCTGTTGGATTGCTTCACTGTGTCAGCCTTTGGCCAAAACACAGATAGGCTCCAATTCTCTGGGTTCTTCAACTACAAGAGCATTTGAGAGAAGCCCTCAATGGTCTTTCCATAGCAAAAGACAGAGACCCAGCATCACTAGCAAGTCACCTCTATAGTCACACCTGAGTTTCTTTTGAGGAATGAATGGATATCTGTCAGTAGGCATTTTACACATCAAGGCACAACCCAGTTTGGGAGATCTAACAAAAGAATCATGGAAAATGAGCCCTGTGAGCTACAAGTCTTTACCTGATATCATTTAAGGAACTCTTTTTTTAAAGAACTCTTTCCAGTTCCTACTCTACTGTCCAAGGAGAAAAAAGAGAAGCACAAGATGAGATGCTATTGAATCCAAAAGGAGAAGGAAGAGTATACTTGCTCCAAAGCAAAGACTGCTCTATCAGGATAGGTCTCCTTCACACCAGCAAGTCATAGTGACTCCAAAGCTGCTGGTTTGGATATCACCCTTTCAATCTCACAAAGAAAGATGACTCTGGTACCTGGCCCACAGATGAAAGGTTCATTTTAGGCTTCTAGCCCTTAGACTACATGTAATACGAGTCAGAAGCCTAATGACTTTCATGTCTCAACCTGTTAGATGCTGGAGCCTGCAACCTATGCCTTGACTCATCCCTGGAGCAGTGCTCTTTCAGGCAAGATAATGAAGACCTTATTTTCCATAGACAATACTTCATATGACAGTAAGCCTCAGGAGGCTTCAACTGGCCCAAAGATATCTATGAGACCCTGCCTTAGTTTTGATCTCATTCACACACGATATTGCTAGAAAAAGGAAACATACAAGTAATGTTGACTAAAACCTTGGATTAACTAACACTAACAAAGTTAGATTGCAGATATAGACTGACAGGGTCAGGCTCCAAAGAACACTTTGTATTAAGGTCCAAATATTACTGGATAATTTGTATCCAGCACCCACCACATATATAGATACATACACACACACATCCCTCATTGGGGAAAAAAAGGGTTAAGGTAAAATCTCCAGAATAAAGCCAAACGACTGTATTATTATTGCCAGCTTATTGCTTCATGCCATTATCTTGACATCCAAATGAATATAATAATTGCTCTTTTGAAGCTGCTAATGTAAAAAAGAAACATCTCTCAAGTTCTGTAAGTGGCTGGGAATTCCAGGTTCTAACAGTTATGCTGGAAATACTCACTCATCAAGGGGTTCAAAAGACACTTACTGTCAGAACTGAAACACAAACACATGTCAGAACGACTTGAAACAGAATGTCTATAACATAGAGTTTGAGTTTTCTTTAAATTATGTTTGAAGAGCTTTAAAACATTTAATTTATTAAACCGGCTTTGATACTACAGGCATAGCTTCTACTTTCAAGTGCTACAATGGCTCAGCAGAACATAGAATACATTAAGCTTAAATTCCACTGCCACCATACACACTTATGAAAGACATTTTAGTATTTCTTCATTTAAAGCAATATGCTGTCCCGCTGAATCTGACATGGAAACAGAAGCAGCAGCCTCTCATACTGCACAAACAACAGTTTCAGACACCATCACTACTCCAACTACCAAAAACACACTAAGCAATCACAACTCCTAGTGGCTGAGCACAAGAAACTCATAAAAAAAGTTTACCAAAATGACAGATTTGGTTTTCGAAGAACAGTTCAAGTTTTTCCAGACATTGCTTCAATCTCTCCTGGCAGGCCTGTGCTTTGGCATGGCTTCTATTACTTCGCTCTGCCTGGCCTTCCTTGAGGAGGTTGTCACAAGAAAGGCCATGTGCTCAGCTGTTTTTCTTTCTTACGCCTTTATTGACTGTTCCCTTCCTCTAGCCCTGTAAGCTTCTAGCATTAGAAGCACTACTCCAGTCCCACCTAAAACTAGGTAGGCAACACCACAGAGATAGCAGTACCACTGAAACCCAGCCTTAAAACAAAATCACATCTCATGAAGTGTGCCTTGTACCCTTTGGGAAGGCAAGTCAGAGCTGCAGGATCAAGAAACTCAAAAATGCCCCTCAAGTGGAAAGACCATGAAGGTAACACTGCTTTCCTTCTAGAGCAGGATCAGGCAGTAAAAGACAAGGGACAGACTAATATTGTGGACACAAACAACACCTGCTAACTGATAACCAACTCTTAGAGTTACAATGTCACTACAGTGTTTATCTGCATCACCACCATGTGTATCCACACACACACTGTGTTCAATACACTGTTGTTTTCTTAAAGCTGCGTTCTTACTTCACCTATTCTACATACACCACTTGCTCATGCACGCAGAGGTTTTCTAACTGCTTAATACCAGTAAGCTACCAGAATCACAAATGTTTCATTCAGAATGTATAGGAGAGTTAAGAGTCCTAAGATTCTATAAAAAGTATTCAGTTAATGCTGTCCTATATTTTGTTATATACAACCTTGCCTTTACCTCAAGTGACACATCTGAGATTACTTGATAGTACAGAAAAGCGGTTACTGCTCCAACAGAAACAAAAGAAATACTCCAACACCCCCACCTTTGGACTTAAATGCGGTATCGCTACAGTTTTTGAATGTAATAAACCACAGAACGGGTGCCCTGGCATAAACCCAGAATTCTAGGTGGCAGAAAGTAAATGCTCTTTACCATCAGCTTCGTTTCAGTACATACACATAGGGATTTGCAGAAGTGCCATTTGTCTGAAACACAGTGGAGCAGGGAAAGAAAAGCCAGTCTCTAACCTCCTCCAAACAAAGAAACCTAATTTAATTTTGAAACAAAAGGAACTAAATTTATCATTCTAAGACAGCCCCAGGACGTCCAAGCATGAAATGGAAGAAAAGGAGTTGCCAAAGACATGCAGAACAAGCTTTTAAAAGTTACCTGGAATCGGGATATTTGGTAAGCGTGGCCAAGCTGCTGGTATACATGTGCCCACCCACATCAATGTGAACTGGTGCGTTGGATTTTGTGAGCTGTGCTGGAGTGGGGATGCCTTGATTGTTCAATGGAGATGCAGGGGATCTAGTGATCAGAGGTCTTGACATATTGGGCCGACTGTCCTGTGAAGAGATAGACCTGGGTTAACGATCTCCTTAAAAACCTCACAGAAACCCACAGTCTTAAGTCAATAGCACTGTCTCATAGTGTCAGATTATGTTTTTTATCTTATTAAAGCACAGACAAATGTTTGGCAGTTTTAAAAATCAATCCAGCTCTAAGAGTCTTAACTGGTTACATTCTAAATAAGTAAAGTGGGGCAAATGCAGTGATAAAACCCACAAAGTAGAAACTACTTTCAATAAAACAAGTTCTTCCTGAATACTGCTTGTGACAGACAATCCATACCAAAAAAAAAAAAGAAAAAAAAGAAAAAGGTCATTCTTGTATTTAAGAGCTGATAAAGGCTCTGACAGAAAGAGCTGCAGACAGAAAGACCAAGAACAATTACTATTTTCCTTAATTAAGATGACCCCAGGTAGCCTTTCTGTTCCTTCCCAAGCCCTTCTTCACTGCCATACAGTCAGAACAGAAATACAAACCCTCAACTCCTCCATCCTGCACACTCTTCTCTCGAATTCCCAATTCACATAGCACGGAAACAGAAGCAGAAACACCTGGACTAGTCAACTGCTCATGGACTGCAGACCACTGGACATCGACAGCCTTTGAGAAAGACATTTTCCATTTAAAAGTTATACGTATGGCGACAGATGCCCTCGTGTGCCCCGCATAGGCTGCAGGTCTGAGCGACTTCCCGAGGCAGGCGAGCTCCCAGAGCAGAGCAGGAGCCGATGCTTTGCTGATGAAACCAACTTTTAGTCACAAAGGCAGAGATGTAACGCCAGCAAAGAGCAGACCCAGCCTGCGCACGCGGCGGGTGGGGCAGGGCAGGGCGATGTGCTGGAGCCAGTAGGGCAGGCTGCATTCAAAGCCAGGGATTAAAATAGAAATGCATTCGAGAGCGGTTTTGAGACAACCCCGCTTTTGACTGAAGGAAAGCTCTGCACAGGGTGGAATCTCATAGGGATGCCCTGAGAACTAAAAGCCCTTGCAAATTACAAAGTTTTACATTTAAAAGGTAAGCAAAGCAGCAAGAAGTCAGATACACTTCATCACAAAACTCTCTTTGTTCTTTCGACACATCTTTCAGCTGCAAAAGGTGAAGGACTCCTTGTAAACATCTCCACGGAGCCGAGCAGCAAAGCTCGCAGAAGTGAAGCACGGCCGTGAGAGAGAGTTACGGCGTATTTGGACTAGTAAAGTCTGCTGCTGCCAAAAACATCATTTATCCATTTTTCATGGCTGTTAAAAGACTCAAACCATGCAAGCAACATGAGCCAGGTAAATGTCTAACTGAAATGATTTACAGGCCAATGTTGCACAATAAATCCAAGTAATATGTAACAAAAGGCATCTATAAACCACAAGGTACTTAACTAATTTTCTTTCATACGCAAAAGCAAGCCTAGGTCAAATACTGATAAAAATGAAGGGGATGAAG
Source organism: Caprimulgus europaeus (assembly GCA_907165065.1). The sequence continues at coordinate 48,564,387 of OU015525.1, read as the reverse complement.
AAAAACATCTAGTTTAGACGTTGGGGGAGGGAGTTTGGTTTCTTCTGTTTCTTTATAAGCAGAAGTTAATATAAATCTGCAGAAATACCAGGCTTAATCACTACAATTGCTTGAGGAGGTGCCTGCAGCGCAATGAAGACAAGTCCAGACAAAATAAGATACACACGCTATGCAAACCTGATGTCTGCTATAAATGCTATGTGGTACAACCACCACCCAAGATGCTGCTGATCTGCAGTATGGTATTTAGTAAAATAATGAAGAAAAAAATGAAAACAACAGCTAGAAAGGTGAAAGTAAAGAAAGTAAGGAGTGATGCAAACCGAAGGGGATAAAAAAAAAACCCGTAAGTTGGACAATTAGCAGAAGGAAAGTAGTGGGTGGGAGGAAGGGAACAATCTCGGTGCTTAGAAGCAGACAAACAGTTTGAAAAAAAAAAATCATTAACAAAGACTGAGACTAAAATGAAAAGCAAATTCGGTAACTTGTGTGAGACAGACACCATCACCTCCCTTAGCAGGATCTTGTCTGGCAGAAGAACACAGCCCCATTGCAATTTAGCACACTGCAGCACCACCAAGCCTGTAATAGTTTTTCAATTGGACACATTCTCCTGGATACCCTGCCTGGGGCTGCTCAGGAGAAAATGAACAGATTTGCAGGGTTAATATTGTAGTTAGGTTGGGACCTCATTCAGCATAGCTGTGATAGCACTGGCTGCATGAAACGGTAGAAGAATGCGTACTATAAACACCATTACCAGGATGGGAGACAGGTCGAAGGACTGTGGGCATTTTACAAGGGAGAAAAAAACAAAACAAAACAAAAACAAACCACAACATAAGAAAAGTGAACCAGAACCAAAACCAAGATGTGACCAAGCTGCCATTTACACAGTTTACCTACTAAAACTCCCAAGAAATAAAACCACTTTATAATACAACCTTATTCTGTCTTATTTCACCCTCCTCCTTTTCAACACTCCCCCTTCAAGTTACCTGCATGTATTGTGCCTCCAGAAACAACACCCATCTGCTCAATGTTTAGATACTAAATACCATAATGCTAGCCTTGCTCCAGCCTTAGCTCACAAAGCACATTTCCCTGGATAAAACCAGATCACTACTGTTTTGGAGACCACTTTGAAATTAGGCAATGGTATTTTTACTGCAGTTACCCCAGAGAAATTAAAGCAGAAACAGGATTCAGAGAACCAGGTGCTTAAAAACCAGTTTCTTTTATGTGCCACAACCCACTAGCACAGCCACAGCACAGAAGACCACCATCCAATGGGGAGGGCATTAAGACCACTCTGACATCTGTTTAACAGATCAAGGTTAAATCATTGCATTAATTAAAGTACTGTATTGGTTCAGCTATGGAAAAGATAACACAGGGGCAAACAGTTTCTCCGAAGAAATATGCTGCCTGCATTGGATTACTGCAAACATGGAAGTGGATAAGCTCAGGTAAAAAGCAGTTAGAACAAGATACTGCTTGTAAATTAAGCTTCTACTATCTAAAGTAATTACTATTCCTTAGAAACAATTATAGGAGAAAAGAAAGGAATCATAGAAACTAAAATCAATTGGATGCAGCAAGCTATCTAGAACAGTTGATGACAAAAATGCTCAAAAAAACTCTTTGGAAGCCTTCCTTGGTATGCTTGGTGTCAGGCAGGTGAGATCTGTACCCAGGGAGGGTTTATATCCCGGCCACGGCTGTTCCCACAGAGGAGATCACAGAGGTTGTCATCTGCCTCGGGAACTACACCAACTTTATTCATGAATGGGACACAAAGCACAGCTAGCACAGGCACGGGCTGGAATGGACAATGACCTTCCTGATCTATCAACAGTCTGTTTTTCACTTAGTACCTTTTCTTCTCAATTATTTGAATATTTAGCTTACAAAAAATTAAGAACAGGAAATCTCAGGTTTTACAATGCTTCCTGTGGACCGAATACTTGAAATACCCTGTAAAACATTTTTTATTAGTACTCAAAGATTTTTTTCTGAACAACTTTTAAGAATAATGAGTTCTGAATTCTGATCAGAATTAATTTATTGCTGAAACTACATAAGTGTTAAATCTATGCGCTCAACAGGTTAAAGACATTTAGGTCTTACAAAACATTTCAGTTTTCATTTAGCGCACAAAACCACTGCTCTACTAGTGCAGTTTGGCACTCCAACTCTAAACACTTTGGGGCTTCTCCACTTTCTTGCTGATGTTTGAAGACGTCTTTCAACAAGGAGTTAGTATGCCCAGGTCTTTTGGGTATATCTGAACCTGCTTCTCATTTTCAGCTCTAGGCAAGCCTTCCCGTAGGCTCAACAGAAGAAAAAGCAGCCCTGCCTGAACTCCTCCTCCCTGGGATTTACAAAAATCCTTAGGATTTAGAAGTCTTTCTACCAAAGGGTATTGAAGATCATGGAGGAGAACTTTCAGATCTCTTCTCCTCCATGCCTTTTTGTTCTATACCACCTCCTCCCCAACTCCATTCAAGAATATTGTTAAAGAAAAAGCCTTTATAGCTGGGTTGAAAAAACACAGTAGCTGTAGGGCTACTGTGCACCCATGCAAGTGGTCTACTAAAGAACAACATAGGAACCACGTCAATCTTCTGGTGTCAAGTGGAAGAAATAAGAGATATCTGAAGAACACGAGTTATTATAACATACTGCTAAGCGTACAAAAATCAAAGAGACAGGAGGCTTCCTCTTCCCCTCAAAATATTCACTCAGACTGCTATGATTAGCAGTGGTTTCAGAAGTGTTATTTAAACTCTGTGGTCTTGAGTAAAGTCATTCCAGTTCCTTTCTTAAGCCAGAAACTTTGACAAAAACCTACCACTACATGACAACCTGAGATCACTTACTCGAGGACTGACATTCAAGTACAAAACATCTATTTGACTCATTCACTGGACTGTGGGAATCATTTTAGGTTGCAGGTCAAGACATTGCTGACTAGGGTCATTACAGCCAACATACTCCATGTGAGCCAGCCCAGATGAAGCAGGAGTATATATACGTTACTCAGTGAACTGTAGCTCTAGCCTTTGTATCAAATTCTAAAATTATCAGATGCTCCCTGTCACAGCTCAATCAATTATCAATGCTGAGAAATTCAAAGTTACATATTTCAGACTCTCTTGGATTTTTTTGGAGTAGGTGACAAGCTTGTCTTACCTAGTCTAGACATTAGAAACAATAATCATGCAGTAGTTTACTCTAAAGCACAAAATCTGTCTGTAGTCATTATAATTTTTTCACAACAGCAAGCCACGAGAGAGGTGTTTCTCCTCACAAAAGCTTGGTGCCCAGGAACAGCTGGCAACAGCATTCAGCACACCCACATCAGCCATCCCCAGCAGAAAAGCCACCTCTGAACACATGCACTGTATGGAGAATGAACCCAAACAGTCAGCAGACTTTGGAAGTTGGAGATACAAATGAATTTCCATCACGCCAAAGCAGAAATCACTTAAGTGTCCTGAACAGCTACGTGCCTGACTCCGAAATAAACAGCAGACTAATCCTTAGGGGTGCTTGTGGGAGTAGTCCTAATGTCCTAATGTTCCTGGTTAGGATATTGGGACTTGAACTGGGCCAAATTCGAGTCCAAATATCCTAACCAGGTACATTAGGACTACTTTCAGATTCAGCTCCTGCACAAGTGTTCCCATTTTGAGGATGTACTTTTTCAAAACAAACATTTCAATAAAGATTATAAAACCTAATCACAATCATGTCTCACCACAATGCTTAAACAAGCAACCCCCACTTTTTTTTTTTTCGATTCAGCAAAAACAATTGCCACAACAGAGAAGCTGAAGAAAGCATTTATTCAACATAAACAATATCAGTACAGTACAAACAGGACTTCTGGAAGGTGTAGCAAGTGGGTAGAAATACAGAGCTACGTGCCCAGGAAGCCCAGGTACTCGTCCTGCTGGAAGGGGAAAGCCCCACCCTGGGTACCTCTGTGGGCTGGCAACATCCTCACGTGGAATTCTCTGGCTATGGCTATGGTATGCTGCAACCGCAGATGACACCAGGTTGTGCTGACCCCTCAGACAGAGCCCTGCAAGGTGGTCAAAGATGACCACCTGCACAGCTTGGAGCATGGAAGCTGCATTTCGGTCTCTTCAGCTGTGTGCGCCATCACAGTACTCTCTCTTCACCTTCACTCTGAAGAGTCCATAAGCACAAAGGAGTTGCCTAGATCTCTGGCAAAAAGTCTTTACACATGAGAACATCCATACCCTTCTTCTGCTTCTTCACCCTTACACTGATGGCCAGTAGCTCTCTGAGGAGACGGCTGGGCTGTACTGGTGTCACTGGTCTGCAAAACAAAGAAATAGTCCATCGTTTTCCCCCGTAAAAACGTGCCGATTGCACTGTCATGTTTTGCCTTTTATCAATACAATCTGAGCGCTCTTTCCCTCGCAGCTGTGAGCTTTAGGATTGCTGAGACTGAACATTGCGAATTATGTTTATAAAGCAAAACTCTGCAGCAACTGTGTTTGAGTGCTGCATGAGAGACAGGCCCAAAACGCCAGCAGATGCAATTTAGTGCCACAGTAAGCCGAGATACCAGCTCCCCCGAGACTCAGCGGTAGTACCAGAATTATTATTTTAGATCTCTGTAGGAAAAGCCTCATCTTAAATCCTGAATGTCTGTTAACATGTGACAGAAGGTCAAATTATGGTATATGAGGCAATGAAATACAATGGAGAGCTTGAGAAATTAGGAAGATTTTCTGGAGATGCTGAAGCACCTAAGCTCAGCAGAAGACCTACTACTATACCAAGGAGCTGGCTCACTCCTCCCACCACCAGTGCCATGTTTGCAGCACCCAGTATTATTTGCAGAAATGCATGTAGCAATGCCTTTTAGAAAGGGGGATGCCACAAGGCTGCCCGAGAGAGGGGACAGAGATACCCAGAGGGGTCCATCATAGCCAGGGTATAAGCTATCATGAAACAAATCCTTGGCTGAAACCCTTTCCTGGAGGTGCCAGGACAAATTTTCAAATTGCGTTAGGCTGTCTTCCACATCCTGCCATAGCCCAAATACAGAGCAAGCCTACAAGGGTGATGATGGATCTCCTGTTACATCAGAGTGGCTATGGCAGTGGTGACTGCAGCACTTACCTGACAGGACAATTTTAGCTGCTACATCCTCCTCCTCCCATAGGCACCGGCCCTGGGACAGAGATGCCGGCGCTGCTGAGCTCATACACTCGCTCAGTCCTGCAAGTGCTGGAGAGACTGTGGTTGCATTTCCTCAGCAAAATGAGCCTTGCTGGGACTTCATCAGAGCTCATCAGGACCTAGAATAAATGCCACATGTGCAGAAAACCAAATGCAAGGCAAGGAGCTGAGGGAAGCGAGGTATTGGTGCTGGATGGAGAGAGCTGCCTACCTGAAGAGGCAGGATAGTCAAAAATGCCCTTGGACAAGAGCTTGAAGTTGCTTTGAGAATCCCAGTATCCAGTAGCCAAGACTGCAGCACACAACTAACTTCAGCAGAACAGCTCTAACCACACCTTCATCAGAAACTGGCCACTGCAAGCTTAAGAAAAATCTCTAATTAACTGGAGAAGAAGGATTTGGGGATAAGGGCAGGAGTCAAATGAGGACCTGTGCTTATACCAGTACAGCAGTAAAGGCGAGTCCAAAACTTGGAAAAGGTCAAGATTATGAGACAGGATGTATCTTCTCAAGTGCTTATAAACTTCTCCAAAGACGCTCCTAAGACTTGAAACTGCAGACAAAAGTTTAATACCTCCCTTAAGAGAGTCTATAAATTCGTACTCTTTATGGAAGATTAACTCAGCCCCTTACTTTTTTGGGTAAGCAGTGCTGAGGCCAGCACAGATGTTTTCATTTATTACCTTCAGGGCCTGCAAGTAAAGCTCTGTTCTCCTGCACTGCCTACCTGTCTCTTGCTGTGCACACCCTCTATGCTTTGGTCAAGCAAGTGGTAAATGTGGCTGACACAGGACTTGACTTAAGCCCATAATGCAAGCAGGATCTTCTGCATATATCCAACCCACTGCACTACTTAAAAATAAAAATCCACAGAGAAGTCCAGCCCAGATTCACTACTCTCAAACACACACACTTCCACTAGTCACTGTGGCTTTCATAATGGAAGCAGACAACTTTTACGGTCTTCAGACATGCTGCTGATTCGGTTCTTGCTCAGGAAAAGCAACAATTTAATTTACAAGCAAAACCGGATTTGAAAGCTGCTTTCAATTACTGCACAGCACACCACTGCCCACCTGACACTGTATAATCACAGGGTGTTTACCCCAGGATGCAGCAGGCAAAAACACCCCTTTTAACCACGCTGGAGGAGGCAGTGTTTAGACACAGGAGGACATCGGACCAAAGGTCAACAGACCTGCTGTGCTGCTTCTAATGTCATCCTATGATAGGGGTGGACTGGATACCTGGCATTTCAGGCCACTTGCTCCACCAGGAGCTCTGGCGTGTGCTCTGCACCAGCTTCTACTCAAACTAGCAATAAAATTGATTTAAGAGTGACCAAAAGGAAGTGGAACTCCCCCGCCTGAGCCTTCTCTAACTAGACATGACTAGCTCAAAATATTTCATGAGGTGTATAGCAAAACATCTCAGTGACCTTCACTCAGCCTTTTCTTTTTTTCCTCATAAGCAAAAAGGGATCCTGTCACTGTGAACACTGTTTCAAAAAATAAATAAAAAAGAAAAACAAAAAGGAAACGCTATTAAAAAGATGAGCAGTCTCTGGGAAAGAGGCTGCCAGGTCTGAAGAGTCTTTAGCAGCCCGGCGGTCCTGCCCACAACACTACAGCTGATACAAAAGTCTTTGCTTCTGCTGCCCCAAGGGTAGTTTCATTTACGTTCCTTTAAACCTGGAAAATAGGTCGCTTCTCTTCTCTTACCTCTATCAAACCTCAGGTAGCAGAGACAACATGAATTTACCTGTACTTCACAGGAAAGCAAGCACACAAAGGGAGTTTCACCTTTTGGCAAAGGACAGAGATGACAGACCAGTTCTCCTCCAAACAAAGCTTCATTCATTCCAGTGCGCAGCATGGATCCAAATACCTTGGACTACTTCATCCCTGCTACAAGAGGTGTGGCCTGACAGCGTCCTTATGGATAACATACCTATGTACTCTGGAGCTCCATCCAGACCCCATACCTCCTCCCTGAACGAGGCAGCCACTCGGGCAGCTCTCCCCGGTTGCTGGGAATAGCCCAGCACAGAGCAGCCAACAGCTCCTGATGCCTCCGTGAGGGATGGAGAATATCCCAGCTCAACTCCTGCACCAGCGAAGACAGGTGTCTCCACCCCATGCATCTATGTGGGGCTTGGGCCAGGAAGGGTCATGAAAAGGGATAGGGGAGCTCTGAACACTGGAATCCATCTTCCAGCTGCTCCCAGGTGGACGCCTCCCTAGGTTAAGATATATTAATAATGTAATTTTTAGTCAGATTTCTCACTCAAGTGTCATTGCCTTTTATCCACTTCTAGCAGGCACTCTGTGCATATTTTGTAAGAGTCTTTACATAAGAAAAGGACAAGAACAAAAAAACCCACTCCCTCCCGGGTTTAGAAGGAAAGGACTTCTGTTTGCCAGAACCATGCTGGTACATTTGAATGCAAAATTAAACAAATCCTTAAAGACGGTGTCAAAATTTGATTGGGAAAGAAACCAACTGGTTACATTCTTCTTGGACCAAGTTTGCAATTTGTCCAATAATCTTCTGCTGAGAAGCAACACCAAAAAACAAGCATTGCTAAAATCTGTTTTGTTTGCCAGTTAAGATCCTATCAGTAGTACATGAATAAAGATTAACATCTTGAATTGCACTCATATCTGAAGATTTTTAAGGCCCATAAAAATGCAGACTTCAGTGGGATAACTGGAAGATCATCATAAACTGTCAGAATTTGAGAAATGAGTATTTATTCTTTAGATTTGCCTCACAAACTGAACAAAAATAAGCCCGCACTGCCTTATTTGAAGTTAATTTACACTACAGTTTGAATAGCACCTGCCCTTGGGTACGTTCCAGAAGAACATCTACCTTTCCACAAAGCGAGGCTAACACCCATTGTAAAACTTCTAGAGGCACATTAGATGTCTGTTCCCCCCCCAGCGATTTCACCCTTAGAAGTAGAAGGAACATTGCCAGTTACAGCCTGTGCTGAGGAAACATGAGTTATAATTTTACCCTGGGAAAATTGCTGAACTGGGAGCTTCTGGTGTGGCATAGGTCTTGCCTTCGCAATCCAATGGTTCTTTTGATTCAGAGAGGCTTTGAAAGGGTGGTGATGAAAAACATAGCCTCTCCCTTTGAATCAGCCAGCCGCCTGCTTTCCTTTGCACTTTTAAAATTTGGTTTATTCATTTGCCTAGGAGCAGAAGGAGATAATACTGACCCATCTAGAGAAGATGTGTTTTCGGACACACCAACAGAACATTCTTTACTTCAGAATGAACACGTTAACAACAAAAACCCCACCTTCAGACTATCTGAACAATTTTGTATCAGGAACCACCTTACCAGGCTTAAGAAAAACACAAGAAAGCTTCTATTAGTTCTTCCTGGCATTTGTGGAGGAAAAAGTAAAAGGACAAATTATAATGATCCAATAAAAGCGTGTCTTTGAAATGCTGTAACACACAAGAGCTGTAAGCACTCTCCAGATGTTCCTTGCAGGAACCAATAATAAAATATTCTCAGAAAGAATCATACTTTTGAAGACATTGTGTCCACTTAGTAATTATGAAATGAGACTATAAAACAAATAGACAGCTTCATATATAACCTAACTGCAGAAAAAAGGCACAAAAGGGCTTTAAAGCCATACATTTGTGATTATCTAACTTATGATGAAGATGTAAACAGACTGCAATTTTGACCGTTACAGTTCAGGCTGGTAGAGAATTAGAAATATGGTGTGAAATTGTAATCTTAAATTATACAACCCTCGCTCCAGTATTGATGCAACACAACACTATGAGTAAAAATGACTGACTTCTAGGAGCCCTGTGTCACTGCTGAGTTTTCCCACTATCCTCCATCCACCCGCCCTCCCAGCAGGTCTCCAAAGCAAAGTAATAACCCTCTCTCTCAAAAATGATTGTCTGCTGAAACCCCACCAGAGGGACAAAGACTGCCAAGAGGGAGGACAGTGTGAGGAAAGGGTAAAAGCTGAACTTACTGAGATTACAGGCTTTTTGGAAGTCCTTGTTAAGATGGATTGCAATAGGGAGCGTTTACTCGGCTCTACCATGATCCCATGAATTTCCAGGGCTGGCTGGGAGTTTTTCCTCTCCTCTTGTAACTCCCATTAAAATTATCAACCTACAGATTTCATAACAAGCAGGAGAAAAAGCCCCAATACTATCACGAGAGAAATCGTATTGTCATTAGCTATTTCAAAATGCATGTGGGTTACTTAACACCACAGGACAGGTGGCATAACACCACGCAGGTGCTCCCAGTGCAGGGACAAGGAACAGCCTCCTGCTACAAATACACATAGGAGGCAGCACACAGCGGCCGGGGCCTCCACAGAGCTCTGGACATGGGCTATCCATGCAGTGCATAGGACCTGAACCGAAAACCAACAGTGACCCAGATACTTCCCTACCCCTACCCCATACTAAGATCTGTCCATCTTCCATCTTTGGATTTTAAATTCCTCGGAGAAGTACGTATGCTTTGTGGTGGCTGGTAGGAAGGGGCTGAAGTCCTGAATTAGGCTAAATACAGCTGTGATTAGATTCAAAAGGCTCTTTCAATGCAGTAGCACATGAAGGTTTTTAGTTCATTTTACCTTTTCCCTGGTGTTTTAAGTTTTCTTAAAGACTGGGAAAGCATTTAGAGACAAAGGGAGAAAAGGAATGGTAGGCAGATAACTATGGGGGTCAAGAGGCAATTTTATTTTTTTTGTTAGCAGGATTTGAGGAAAGGAGAGCACAGGACTTTGCTCTGGAAGGCAAGAAGAGTGCTTGGCAAGACAACAACCATATGGCATATGAACAAAGCATATTTTAGATTTTGTTCATTTGATTCCATTATGCATAAAAGATACTTTAGGATCCAAGGCTACAATTTTGATTATTATTGTTTTCAGACCTGTAGGGATTTACCCAAGTAGTCATTGTAGCTCATATGATAAAAACATCCATTTGGCAGCTAATTTTAGCAATTTTGCCCACAAGGGTGGATTAACCCCAAATCTCTATAACCACGTGCTATATGCTAACAGAAGCCATCACTGCCACCACCAACCTCATGAAGGAGCAATCCACTATCTAGTTGTAGACAGAATGATCTCTGCCAACTAGCTCAGCAAATTCTTAATTTTATATTGAAAGGCTTTTACTTGACCTGACACCACAATAGACTATGCACATGACCTTAGAATAGTGGATGAAATAATATATTTATTTGGATGGCATGGCCTGCTTCTAAGCCTGATTTGTGCTTCTCTGGTCATTACTACCACAAAAAGCACAAGTGCTTGGACAACAAAAGGACCTGAAAACATTTAAAGAAGCAGAAAAAGCTATGCTTGTCAATCAACCAGAATTGTCTGTCTCACTTTCTCTAGCTGTTGGCTTTTATTGCCTCCAACGTACAATAAATTTCAATAAAACTGAAAAGCAAGAAATAAAGACACATTAACATAAGCTGGTAGTACATAGCGCTGTGTTATAATACAGAAGCCAACAACAGAGGAGAATCACATCGTTAGATGATTCTGAGGGACAGCTCAAAATTAAAAAGTCAAATAGCAGCTTCACCAAGAAAATTAAATCTAAACAAAACGCACAGTTACTTTATTTTATTTTTAAAACATATAGAAGTTAAGTGAGACAACCCAGGACACACACTGTCACTTGCTACAGCTAGACAAATCACCATTTAGGTAGGAAATTTCTCTTTTGGTAGGCTGTTCTTTAACAGGGCTCCTAGAGAAGCTGGCCCTTGCCAAGAGGCTCAGCTCAGTGAATTTAACTACTGATGAGGCAGTCAGCTTTATAATAAATTATTCTCATTCAAAATAATACTTGAAGAAATCTTCTGTTGGGTTGGTGGGGAAGGAAGGAAAGACTTCACCTAATTGAAGCTAGAGAAAATATACCCACTGAATGTCTTGAGTGGTAATAACCAGTAAAGACCATGCTGATTAGGGAAGACACCCTCTATAGGTCCAAACTGACAACTCTCAGCTACACTTGTCTTCTGCAATAGAGAAAAAAACAACTTTAAAGAAAGATCAAGACTATAAGATCTGGAAGCATCTTAAAAAAAAAAAAAAATCTTTAAAAGAGCAGTTCAAGTATCAAAAGTATGAGAAGGTGTCAGGTAGAGACAATCACCAACTAGGATGAAATAATAATTTTAGAAATCACGTGCAAAAAAACCCACCACAGCCCAATAGAGATCTGAAAAGTGTAAGAAACCACCACAAAAGGAAGAGTTGACACAAAAAGGAGCAGAAAAAGGACAATCGTACACAGAGACACATCCAGAGCCTTTTTAAAAGGCCAATTCCGGATAAAGTCTGGGAGATAACATCTGCAATGGATTTTATCTGGAACCAGATAAGTCTGAGGGAAACATCAGGGCCTTCCAGCTCATGTCTTACTTGACCTCATCTCCTGCCCAGAGGAGCAGCGCAGGAAACCATCGGCTCCCTCCTCAGCACGGAAGGGCAAGAAAGCAGAGAGGCTGAAACACTATGGTTCCTGCAAAAGGGAAGGAAAGGAGGCAACAGGGACACAAAATGCATGTTGGGAGTGGGAAACTGAAGCATCCCTTGTTGGAACAACAAAGCCCTGCAAGAAAAAAAGAAGGGCAGGCAGAAGAAGGAGGAGGCATTTAATCAGTAAGAGCAGGAAGAAGGGTGGTGAAATGAAAAAAAAACAAACCCAAACATTTAAGTTGACAGGCTTTGGTCTCCCCTCTGGAACAAATACTTGAAAAGTTTGCCTTCAGGAACAGACAAATTGCAATGTCAGAAATAAAGGAGCATGTGAAACAAACAGGAAAGATTTTAGGGGTCTTGTGGTGATCATCTAGTAGAGGGTAGTAGAAATTAACTTCAACAACAATTCCTAAGTTATAGATTTGTCTCATGGCAGCCATCTTCCATCCGATTATTGACACACTCAACTGAGCACTTGATTTCTGCTGAACACCACCCTGGAGTTGAAGAACTGAGGAGGGCTAGTTTGGGGAGAGGGTTTTCTGGGGGGAGCAGGGATGGAATGGAAAGATGCACGGCAAGATCATTTTGTTTTTCAGCAGAAACGCTATACTTCATGATTTCCACCCGCGCTGCCTTGCACAGCAAACAGAGCTTCAATCCAGAAGACAACAACGGGCGAGGGTATGTGCACACCTTCCTCCACATAATTGACACGCAGTGTGGAATGAGGTGTGGCGAGTGGAATTCATAACTCCAGCCCTAGCCAGGAAAGATGGCTGGATGCCAACCATGCCATAAAGATCTTGTCATCTAAACTTCAAGTAAGGTCTTGAGGGTCCCGACACTTTCTCATATCGAGGTATGCCGCAGATAGATATACAAAAAAATTGTATTGCAGCACAGGGTTTGAGAGCCACAGGAGTCTTACCTGTCACACACTTACTTTAACAAAAGTTCTTAACCCATCTCACAGTGACTAACCTTACAAAGTGCTCAGCTTTGAAGTAGCTTCACCAAGAATAATACATTCCTGCCAACAGCAACTCCACTTGACCAGAAGCAACTCTGGAAAATTCTAGGAGGCTGATGCTGTGGTAACTGGTGGAAGGCATCTAGTAATAAGGATGGAGGTTCAACTAGTCGGGGTAAAATAAAGCAAACCAGGAGATTCATCACCAGGACTACAAAACCCAGAAGAAATCTGAACACGTGGCTGAGTTTAAGCAGTAGCAGTTTCACTAGAAAGCAGTTTTAAACACAAGAAGGGAACAGAAGACAACTGGATAAACTCTAATACTCACTTGCAAATTAGCATTGATGATGGCAACTGATTTTTATAAAGGGTCTAACAACACCGTGCAAACTAATTCCTCCCATCTGAAGCCTGGCACCATTTGGTATCTTTAATTCAAAAGAACTGAGTGCCTTTTTTTCTTCGTCCTCTTCTTCTGGCTCTTTTGCCATGCTGACGCTTGTTTGCATTATGTCTATTTTGAGCTAAATTAAATAGGAGAAGCAGAGTTTTGATTCAGCAGTAGCAATAAATGGGGTTAGCCTGGCATTGATCTGTGTAAAGGGGCCAAAGCTAGGACTGCCAGAAGCAAATCGTGGTCAGTGAACTCTACAGCACCAAGAGTGACCCTGCAGCTGAATTCCTAGCCCTGATTACAACAGAAAGAGACTTGCTTTCCTGAACAAAGAGTATTTCAGGCATCAGATTAGCAAGAGAAAGTCTACTTGCAATGGCAGACCGAGGAAGTAGACCAAAAATAAGAACCACAGTACACTTCAGAGCATTTTAGAAAGCTTCTGAACAGTGCAAAGCAAATGCCTTCTGTGCTCTACGTTTCTTTTAAGTCAGCACTAGGTCCAAATGCTAAAGAAACAGTATTTATATTTTGCATCTCAATTAAATAGCTTCAGTAAGTGAGTGTGCATCAGGGAAGATGAACCAAAATCACGTTAAGGATAGCACACTGAAAAAGTTACCTTGTGGACTAGCAGACTAAGAATTGTATCTTACAGCCCCGCAGAAAGGGAAATACGTTTACTATAAGAGGAAAGGCCTCTTTTATAAATCATGCTTAAAATTTAGCCTGCAAATCTGTACAGAAGGAAAATTTCACAATCCTTAGGAAACACAGATCAAATTTGCTCGCTCTCCGGTGTTTGTGCTGCTGTGCAATGCAAACCAGTGAGAGCGCAGCAGTAAATCCCTCATGACTATTGAGTTTAATCACAGAATATCTGCGATGGAGAACAAAGTGCCTCTTATTCCTGCTGCACTGTGATCCCACCAGATCTCAGGCCAAGCAGGGTCAGTTCAGGCCAGCATTTGGTTAGAGTCTGGCAGCGCTGGAATTGGCTGCCCTGAGGCCAAAGTGAGTTCGCACCCTGCTCCCAGCAAGGCTGCTTCACACAGTAGTACACAAGGTGTTGGGTGCTCGCAGATGTCCCTATCAGCACCTTCAACCACCGCTTTGGCAGCTCCACCAGCTGTTCACAAGTCCTGTATGCAGCAAGAAAGAGTTGAGAAGCACAGCCCTACCAAGTGATCTGAGGCTGCTGAGCAACAATTCTTCCCATCCTTGTTTTTTAACCCAGGGCATTTGGGTGGCACCAGACGGTGTGTTCAGAGCTCAGCCTTGCTGGAAACCCTGAGATGAGCCAGCTGGCTTCACCAGGAGCAGTGGGGACCTCAGCCCCATGGAGCAGAGAGAGAAAAACAGAAAATCACTCATCACTGCTTTGACTTTTACCCTATCTCCTTTCCACATTTTAGAATAAATGCTCATTAACGCAAGTGTTTCCTTACAAACAAGGATCACAAAATACTGAGCCATGTCAAATCCTTATGAACAAGCCATTAAAGATCTTCAGTCTATTCTTCCCCCACCAAGTCTCATAATGGATTTTTGCTTGCTGCTTTATCAAGTGGCAATGGGCAAGCTGGAGACCCACAGAGGAAAGGGAGGGGGATATAAAGAATTTTTCGCTGAACTGACAGTCTGGAAAGAATTAAGTTAGAAATCTGCAAGGCAGCACCCTGTTTTTTTAATGCCACTCATTTGGCTTGCCACTCTTATTATGGGTTGATTGCACCCTTCACTTGAGTTTTGTGGTAGCTGCAATGTCAGAGCACGGGACATGTGGTTGTCACGACTGGGAACTTGCTGACTGATTTATGGGAATTTACAAACCCACAAAACCAAAAGATATTTATTATTCACTTACATTCTGAAAGTTCCTTTCACCTCTTATTGCATAAATCTTAGGCAAGTGAAAGTTTATTTCTAGTTAAAATTTGTTTTCCCTTCTGTAGAAGGGAGCCCAAGTGTAATATACCTTTGCTATGGAAATCACTCCACAATATTCCCGCTGAACAGCTCGAGTTCAATATACCTATTTCAGTAACAGCATCTTGAAATTAAGTTGTCATTTTAACTGTTCAGTGGGCATTGAGACATCTCAAACAGATCAGTTCATTATTAAAAGCGGTAATTACTGTAAATTACACTCTTCACAAGAACAACAGCCTAAGCTCTAAGTACGTTATGATACTTGCCTGACCATTCCCTTTAAATGAGGATAGCTGAGGGCTCAGACTCACCATCATGCAGCAAATAGCTCTGCAATTTAGGACTACTTTTTTTTTTAACCACTCCTCTCCCCAAGGCTACCACCCCCATAGCAGAGCTGGCAAAACAGACTATGGCCATGCCTCCCATGTTCCTGTTCACAGACTACACATAGCAACTGAATTGCTGGTGACAACAACAGCACCCCAAAAAAAAATAATAATCCCTTGGCCAAGGTTTACAGTAGCCGCTGAAGCACAGGCACACGGTAGCTTTTGCTGACTCTGCAAGGGAGCAAAAGCTTTCCACAAAGGAGGAGGGCAGCCGAGGGCAGTAATATGAAGCTAAGAGTTGCCAGGGCTTGTCTCTGAGAGGACAAAGTTTTGCATTTTAACCATTTTTGGCACATTCCACATTCGGTATTTTCAGGAGCTTTCTAGGATGTTTATGAAACAACTGCAAGGTAGGGAACCAAACTGACAGCGGCAGGAAGAATTCCTTCCCACATTCCTCTCCCATGCTCTGCTATCGAAACAAATGAAGATGTAGTTTATGTTTCTGTAATTACAGTTTGTTAAAAGGAGAACAGGTTGTTAAGTTATGGTAAGGAGTCCATGAGCCTGTCCCTGGCTTAGAACACTACAGCAATGTAAATTTCACCGAAGAAAAAGACAGGTCAAAACATTACTCGGAAGGAATCCATGCTTTGATATCATCCAGCATAAAACTGTCTACCCTTAAACTAGTCATGTTAATCAAACCAATCAATTGTAAATTATTCTTATGAAAGCAGTTTTAACATAGGTAACATTCAGAACACTGTCATGCTTTAGTAATTTAATATTAAATAAAAAAGGATAATATGACACATTTGGTTTATGACATTTTTGTACCATACATCATCTGCTGTTTGCTTTTAATTCTGCATTTCCCCCATTAAATACTTACAGTATTTATATAGTCTTGTAAAACTTCAGTACAAAAGAATAAGCAACAAGAACTTTTCCCCATACATTACTTACCAACTTAATTATGTAATGTAATGTGAAAGGTTTATGCACACCAGCTGGATCTCATTACGGCTAAGTTTCTGTCTTTTTAAAGTGCACTTTATCTGGAATATTGAAGTCACTAAGAATTTCACTTAAAAATACACTGAGCTAGCATACATACAAGTTCATATTGTAGAACACTAGCTCATTAAATAAGTTTGCAACAAGTCAAGTTTGTGGACACATTTCTGAGGTTTAAAATGCATCAGCTAAATTTAAATATTTAAGTATTTGAAGCCAACTGTGGATTATTAGTTGAACGCTTCAGCCTAATTCAGTCTTCCCCTCCTAAGCATCACAGTAACCAAGAGATGCTACTTCTTGTACCATAAGAAAACTAGCAAAAAGAGCAAGAA
The DNA here is from genome assembly GCA_907165065.1 of Caprimulgus europaeus. Next base: position 48,547,661 of record OU015525.1, on the reverse strand, counting down.
AGGAAAAGTTTCAAGAGAGCTTTGGTATGACCTGCCTACTGATCAGTGCTAAGACTCAGAGGTGTGCTGGCTCTATATACCAAGCCATCTAAAAAGCAGGAGTTTCAGAGCTGTGAATAACCCAGTAGTAAGACCATCAAAGAGGTTATTAAATACCCAGCTGAACCAAAGCAAACTTGTCACACACTTTGGTATTACCAGTTGAGAGATTCCTGTTCAATCATGAGGCAAGAATTGTGGTTTAATAAATGCAGAGAACAAAACCAAGCATAAAAAAAATAATGTGCAGTGATTTTATTTTTGTTGTATATTTGACTGTAATTACTGTCTTAAGTACTTTAATTGCCTGGCATCTTCTCAAGTGCCTTGCCTGTGGGGAGGGGAGGCAGGGCAATTTATAGTTTGTTATTAATGAATAAAGTACAAACAAGTTTACCTTGTCTGTAATCAACATTCCCATCAAAACACTTTGAGAGAAAAATGCAATGGGGTCCGCTCACCCCACAGACCCAACGTCTTTGTGTTAATATCTGCTTTTTAACGATTAATGTCCTCCTGCCATGTCACACCTCAGAGGGGCACCTCACAAACATCTTTAGAAAACTCGCACCAGAAGCATCACCTACTTGCCCATTCCTATTCTCTTCTACAAACATCTGCTTTTAGCCACTGATCCAGGCATGGGGACAGACACCCCTTGGGTCTGGCCCTGCATGACCTTTCTTGCATGCATTCTAGGTAAGAAAAGGGGGTGTACACCAAAGGAAACTGCATCCTGCTTTTTGCAAGCGGATCTGTAGGGTCATTTACAATTGCTCTGGAATGACATACATCCAGCCCCTCTCAGCTGGAAATAATTTTTGCCTGGAGTGGAAATGGAGTGGAGGAAAACAAGAATAAGTGACAACAAGAAGCCTAGGCAGCATAAAATAAAATATACTCACCTGCTTCATTAAGAAATGATTAGACACAAGAAGCCATCAGTATAAGTCAGTGCAGTTATACAAAGACGATGTTAAAGCCAGGAGGATGGAGAAGCAAACTGCTATTTTTCACAATTAGTGAAAAACACAGAGAGTATGAATTTGGTCATTAGTCTTGTTTTTCCACTTAAATTGGTACAGGACTCTGCTACTTTTAGATAACATTGCATTCACAGCCCAGCAGACCATACAGACAGCAAATGCACCACCATCAGAGTGAGCTCCCTCACACGGCCATCAGCCTGTCTTCATGGTCAGGAGCTCGCCCTTGGGGTGAGGGCAGATCTTCCCCCCTGCCTTACCACTCAGGCTGCCAACAGAAGTGACAATCAGTGTCAGTTCTGGTGGCCTCCTCTGCTGTGGAGATACTTGTCCACTAAGATCTGACTGTGACCACTAGTTTCCACACAAGTCACCAAAATCCCTGCTTTAAGAACAGCTAACAACTTTCTGTTACTACAGATGAGGACTCTCACCCCCCACCATCTTTTGGGCTAGATTGCTGGTGCAACCAGACTAACGTCTCTTACAAGCTTTCTCAGTCATGTAGCCCATCTCCTCCTTTCAGCCTTTCATCAGCTGGTACAACATCTCCAACACTGCCATCTTCTATCTCCTGAAGCACAACTTCTTATTCTCATGATATCCCACTTCTCACTCCAGGGAGGCTTTATGTTGTGGTGGCCACTTCTCAGGTACTTTTTTCCACAGTAAGATACAGCTTTAATTTTCAAGGCACAACAAAACCAGTGTATTTGACAGCATCTCCAAAACACAATACTACTATTTTTGCAAAGCATCCCTCCACCACTGCCAACAAGTAGATACTGCTGATCAGATTAATGCCTCTCCTTGAACAGGTTTCTTATGAAGTGCATAACCATGTATCTTGATATAGCTCACATATAAAGCACGGAAGCAGATGCTGTAAATACTGATCTGAGGTCTCCTGCTCATTAGGATGCATAAGCAGAAACTTGATAGAAGAGAGATCTGAAAAGAGCTTGTATAGATGTTTAATATATATTTATGAAAAAAGTAGGGTACAGTATGATAGCAGCTTAGCTTCTCAAGAATGAGTTGCCAAAAGCTAGCATCCAGCCATTTGCCACCAGAAACAACAAGAATTTCCTGACTTCTCAGATCTATGACCCCCTATTTCCTCAGGATAAAAAAAAAACGTGTTTTGATCAAGCACATCACTTAGGAATTTGAGGTTGTGTAGTCAGTTCATGTTATATATGACAACAAAAATACAGGCATTAAGATACACAGAATAGACTAGCATACACAATTCATTTTGGATGCAGACAGCTATTTATGGAAATATTTCAAGAATCCTAGTATTCCACTAGGAAACTGCGAGTCAGAGAAACAAGGGAATAACAAGACTCTCCAACTGTCTCCTCTCTTCTAGACCATGTACACCTGCCATGCACCCTCCCATCAAGCAGTGGAGCTGCTCTCTCTCTATTTGGTGTCCAGGTAGGACAAAGCTGTCTTTGAAAACAAGAATCCACCAGGCTTCTTCTCAGGAATTTTATGAAGTAGATTAAAGATTAATGGAGTAGAAGACTAGTTTATACAGCGCTTTGATCAAAAACATGTTTTTTCAACTTCCTCACTGAGTTTTAACATAATGTGAATGAGAATTTGATCCGGACACTTTAGTTTACAAGGAATATTTCAAGTAGCTTGAGGAAACTAGTTTATTGTCCTTTAGGCATAAAAACAAACACAATGCTTATATTTTACTGCAGTGCTAACAGTGGATTTCTTTTCGGATACATACCCAAGGACCAGTGCTTACTCTGACACAAAACTCTATAGGAAACCACTGGTTTAAATTAAAAATTAAGGAAAAAAAAATTAGATTTTGAGTTTCTGTAAGAGGCAAGAATATAACGTACTTACTTTATGTCATGCTCATTTTCTTTTAATTAACTTGAAAACCGAAGAAAACCAAGACTCTCCCCCACCCCTCTTTTCACTCTTCTTTTACATTTTGCTCTAACATTTCTACTTTAAAGTAGAAAGACTCACTGGATCTATCATTTCCTTGATCAAACCTTGTTTCAGTGCTTACTACATTTGTTATTTACTGTTAGGAGCAAAAGGTTTGTTTGGGTTTTTTTTAATCCTAATTTCCTCTTCCAGTTTTAACCCCTCTTCAAACAGAAACATTATTTCCCACCCCTTGAATCCATCAAACTAATCCAGCAAAAGCACACTGGTATACAGAAATTAATCTAGTTTCCAAACTGACGTGCTGCAACAAGATAGCTGAAACTGTCTTCTCACCTTGCTTTCCCTCTCCTCCTTATATTCTATTTCAATTTTTTTTGTCCAGAGCTTTTTATTCTCACAAAATTCTTATGCTCTGCCTTCAAAAATCCTCCTAGCACAGTTATTTAACTCCTGCTTCCTGACTTCCAGATAGGTCATTAAGCACATCTCTGCTCTCCTGCCCTCCTAAAATCTAGTCCCTTCAGGTAAAGGAGGTAACAGCTATTTCATACTACTGCCACTCATTTTAAAGAGAATAAAAGGTTTTCAGACTGGGGTTTGCTTTGGAGCTTTTCAGTTTCATAAACAATTATTAAAAAAAAAAAAAGGCATTTTAGCTTTACAGTATCGGTTTACTTCTTTGGATGGAAGCCTGAGAAGAGCGAAGGAGCCCAGAGCTGCAGGCTGTCAGCAGCAGTGCCCAGCACGCCTGCAGCAGGGCTGCCCCGTGGCTGCTCAAGCAGCCGCAGTCGTTTGTGCTGGAGCCTGAACCGACTCGCCACAGGAAAGGCGGGGTCATGGAGGACTTGGCCACCTCACATGCTGAGCAAAGAGCGGCTGCTCTGAAGGCTAGGGTACTGGTTGTGGCTCTGTCACTGGAAACCTTCACAGAGGAATGCCAGAAAATCACCACACCTGAGCATTTTACAGCAGCTAACATTGGTAAGATCACAACCCTGTAGCAAAACCAAAAATTGTCCAGTGGAATCAGTCCAGCACTTTATAGAAACAGAAATGCTTTAATAAGTTAGAATATTCATCAGCTAAGTTAATAAGAAAAAAAGTGGGGGGAGGGGGGCTGCTTTTTTAGCAAAAATTTGGACTTGGGCCTTGTGAAAGCTAAAAAAACCAAACCGAAACAAAACAAAAAACCACAAAACCCCAACTTATCAGCTATTATATCTTTTCCTGGAAAGATATGTATTTGACCTGATGCTTTGCTATCTCTCAACAGTTAAAACAACACACATAAGGTTCTGAAAGTGTCTGCCGTGCGTTTTATATGACTGCAACAATTACTGCCATATCATTATCCTGTACTGCAAATCTAGCCTACTATTATATTCCTGATCCTGAATATATCTATTAGCAGTTTGGAAGCGAATATACCATACTGAGGAAAACTGTCTCGTTAAAATTCCACTTCAGCACAGGAAGGAGGAATCCTTTCCTAAAGAACTTTAAAAAAAAAGTTGGATTACCCTCCCCGGTACCATGGGGATACTTTTGCCATTTACATAGTAGTGCAGTGCTACTTCCATACATCAATGCCTTAGCATTCCCATTAATACTGTGTTTAGTATTACTTGAGTCACTGCATATTTTAAACTGGATACCCATTTTGACATATTTGTACTTGCTAGTTACAGTGACTCTGGCTTTTCTTTAGCTTTTTCCTTTTTTTGGCATTCCTATTTTTGATACTTTTCAATGCCTAAAAGCAAAGGGAACAGCTTAGATCTAAAAGTACTTTCAACAGAAACATTTGTATCTAGACCCTATTTAAGAGATACCAAGAAGCCTCACAATGTTTTATTTGAAACTAGCTGGCAAAAGCAGGTGCATTTAAAGACAAATGCATTTAAAAATTATTAAAAAAAAAAAGGGAAACTTGCAAAGACTTCTAAAGAGATAAAACCAGAAATAAGGCTGCTTTAGAAGTGTGTCAAATACCCCAAAAGGAAGGCAAAACTACAAAGTTCTGATGGGACATTAAGGTTGTTTCTGCTTTTTTTAAAAAATAAACAAACGAACAATAACAAAATGAAATCGTAACTGTGTTACACATACTGCTTTGGATTGGCAGCAGCTTCCCAAAGCCGACTTTGCAGCAGTTTTTAGTCTCACTCTGCCTGTTTTATTTTCAAACAGTACTTGAGCAAAAGAACCAGCATCAAAGGCTGGGGGATTTGCATTGCCATCACTTATAAGGAACAGAAAATTTTCAAGCATTTGTGCTGGTAAGAAATCATATTCTTACCAACATAATTCAACTCTACACAACTTAGTACTCCTCACACGGATTCATGGACCACAGAACATTGCATTATCCCTTTTGCCTCTAAGAACAGTTACTTTTCCACTCCCAGGTTTGCAGTCACTGATTAGCGTGCATTTTCAGAGAGAGTGACTAGGGCTTTTTTTTTTTTTTTTTCTCTCAGAGAAACTGTATTTTCGAAGAGATAATCAGCAAAATACATACTTCAGCATTACCAAATCAGAATCCAAGAGAAAGTGTAAAATATACTAAAAGGGTACAAAGTTCTTTCTGAACTGTTTATTTGCCAAAACTCACGTTTAGAGTATTTTATTATTTCCCACCCCTCTAAAAATCATTTTAAAGAATTGAGCAGAAATGTGAACCTGGTCTTGCAATGGTCTAGGGAGAGCTTCCAGAAACTAGTGTTATGATAACAGGAAGAAGAAAACACATTTTTCTAAACCCAAGATGGAAACTAGCACTGATAAACTTGATAAATGCCTACACAAAGTACCATCTCCTGATCACCACAAACTTAATCTGTAACAATTTTCTAGCTAAGTCCTGTGATAAACAACTGCAGCCGATATCGCTGTCATATCTGAGATGAGGAGGAAGAGTACCCAAGCATCCTTTTACATGAGCACTGCTAGTCATAAAATTATTAGAATTAGGGAGCAACCCTCAAAGAGGCAACCAATTCAAGCAGGTTCCCTCTTTATCTGACTTTCACACAGCGTTTGTACCACAGACGGTAGGTTTGTCTGTCACAGCATCTGTGCTCCCATTTATACTGCCCGATTTGTCAACCTAACTCTCACAATTAGGTCCTCCTAATTTGGCATCAAAACTATATGGGTTAATTACAGCACTTCATATGACTCGCATACTTCTGAACAGGGCGAATTCAATACGGGGGAAGGAATTTGTCAGGCATGTCACAGGTAACAGCCAGCCGTTGTAAGAAGGAAGGAAGGAAGGAAGCTATTTAAGCCCACTTCACCTTCCTTGCTCCTCCTCTTCCCAACATTTTAGGCACAAGGAGAAAACAATTTCAACCCACCCTGTGCAGAAACGGGGTGAGGAGGGCAACATGAGTGGATTTCTCTTTCTCTTTCTTGCTAAACCCACAGACCCCATGTTCCCACTCTCACTCCGGCCAGACACACCACCTGCTTCCGCTGCTTCCTCTCCAGGGGAGATTTAAGCCAGAGGACACTCAGTAATTAACCACTTATAATTTCCTATTGCGCCTGAGAGTTTCAGTGCTGATTCTTTGGGTGCAATGCAGACACCTCCCCTGTGAAATGAGAGCTCAGACCAGCAAGGCAAGCACAGGCTTTGCAGCCAGTAACCCTGGTTCAGAGGAAGAGCTCAGGATGACTACATTGGACCTTAATAACTCCGAATCAAAGCACCAGGCATAGTATGCTGTCCTTACTCCAGATCAACCTTTCCCTGCCATTTTTGCAGCCTACTGAAAATATATGGAGAAAAATCAACAGCAGTAAAAGAAGAGTCATATGTATTGCTGCAATGAGCAAAAGGTCATGATTCAGCTGAAGAGTGTTGAGAAATCAATCTTAAAATTTCTCCGTCAATCCTTAATTTTAAGCATAAACAGACACACATTAAAAGAAATAATAATAAGAGCTTAAAAATACAGTGCTGTTTTAGGGAAGTCATTCATTTATGCATTACATTTCTGCAGACAGATGCAAAAGTAGTAACAGTGTACACAGGCACCAATTTGCAGGGAAGCCCGAGAGCTGTGGCTCCTTCATTAGAGCTCCCAAGCACAAGAGTCCCAGCTACACAGTTTCTGCTTCCTCCTACTCCCTCTATGGAAAAAACAAACTAAAACAAATGACAGCATCATCAGACCCAGTTCCTGGGCACTTTAAGGAGAAGAAAGTGAAATTAAGCACTATGCGAGAGATAAGCAGAAATCACCCCAACACCTTCACAAGATCTTTGGGATAAGATAACAGAAGGAAAACCAAAATCCCTCTTTACACCTCATCTCCCATAAAGAGATTCTGACCTGTTCCTTTTGCAAGGACAAGCGCTCCAGCCTTCGCTACCTGAACAGCACCTACTGAACAAACCACATACCCCCCCCCGACCCCCCTTCCGAGTTGTGCACTACCGAAAAAGCTACACTCAACCCTCTTCTCCCATCCCCACCTTGGGGAAGCTTCACCGATGGATTTACAGTCCATGCCTCCCTGCAGATCACATCAGCTTTGCCTCCCTGGACTCCTTCCCCTATGGAAAACCATGAGAATATTACAGGAGAAGCATCAGCTTCACACTGCTGGTGCCACTGATGGAAGAGAAGAGATAATTGCTTGCCAAAAGCTAAATGATAACACGTTTTCCAGGCTATACTACCTAGTTTAAGTACCAGAAACACTGCAAACCATGTCAGCATAGTGTACCACTCAAGACAATATAAGAAGCAAGTCAGAAGTACCAAGGAGGTGCCAGCTCAGGTATCTATGCACAGGACTCTGTTACACATAGCAGATATGCCCTAACCATACAGTGAAAAAAAGGAAAAGTGTTTTCATATATCGGTAAAGCGAATAGGGCTTAAAAAAAAACCACATTCAATTTCAAATGAATTAAAATTATCTGTCCTAGGTACAGATGTGTACAGAAGCATACAATAGGATGCATATCAATTAACTAAGAATTTACTGGAAATGTATATACTGCACCTGTGCACTACAACTTTGATTATTTCCAAAACTAAAAATGGCATTAAGAACACATCAAAGGCACTTGTCCTCATTAGGGATTAAGTCCTTAGCAAGTTTCAAGGTTTTCAGATCAACTAACTAAAACTGGCTCAGTGCAAAAGCACGTGAATTTCTAAAAGCCTGGAAGAGCATTTTTCCCTGTGGATAATCCCCAAAAAACAACCAGAACAAAATTCAGTCGTACGTCTTCCAATGCTACTTTTAGATCAAGGTACTACGAGATGTTCCAATCCCTTCCTTACTCCTCCCTCAAATGCCTGGAAGATACTTAGAAAGCATTCCCTGGAAATATGATTATATATTTTTACTATCACAACACTAATAAATCTCTTCTATATCAGATAAAATGCAGTTACCAACACTTGTCCCTTGAATCCAAAATACGATAAAATATTATCTTGCATGTACATATTTGGCTACATGCCCTTAACAATTTCCTTCTGAGAAGAAGGGTGCATTTATTGCTTCAGAAACAGAAAAGCAAAATAATAAGAAAGAAAGGACACAGGGAAAAAAAGATGAACAGAAGGGCTTCGAAAGTGACTGAAAAATCTACAACATCGCTAATTAGGTTCCAGCTTCTAACACAATAGTGGGTGTACCATGGTCTGTTATCAAGTTTATAGCCAAGGGCACAAGACAATACAACCCCACACTCAATTTAATTACAGCCTATGGCTTTTGCAGTAGTGGTGTGTTTCAAAGGGTTTAAGCACTCATTTATTTCTACACCATACATGAAATAAGGCAGCTCACTGTCATACAGACTCACCAATTAGACTGAACAGTTTCTGATCTCTTGCTCTCTAGAAGGAGAACAGTGAGCAATGGGAAATCTTTTACAGGGCAATCACAGAAGACTGTTAAAAAAAAAAAAAAAAGCTCTCTGCTGCCTTTAAGTTTGTGCATTTCATCTTTGATGTGCACAGAAGAAAAGTACCAACATAGTCATTTCAGATTCTATAGAATTTTTAAAAATGTCAAAATACAGGAGCACTTCAATTATGCTGGTTTTTTCCTCCTAATTGTACTAAAAAGATCATTTTCATTTGAGTTATACAAAATGGATCACCTTGCATTCTTACCATCACTGAAGGCTGGACCAAAAAAGTTCTCTGAGTAGCTCACATGACACAACTAAATAAAAGGAGTCTAATTTCTAAAAAGTAAAAATATTTTGAAAGTTAAAGTGATAGTGGAAGAAATCACCATCTGAAATAGTTAAAAAATTTAATACCTCCAATATATTGTGCCAATGCAACTAAGAGGACCTGCAACAATAGTATTGGACTTTAAACTCCACAATTCTAAATGTGTTTATTGAAACACCATTCTCAGGTCTTCCATGAAATACTCTCCTGAGTCACCTTAAATCAACTCCTTCCCCAACAGCTGATCCAAAATGGACCAACTTCAGTCTAAGAAAGAAAAAACAGTTCCCCTCATTCCTTTCAGTGCATGCACAGCCCCCCAAGCTGTATATGTGACCCCTAAGCGTGCTTTTCTTGCACTCATCTTGGGAAACATTCACCTACCAAACTTCGTGTTAGTTATAAGGAACGTAGCCTGGGATATCCTACCGTCCTCAAAAAACACATGTTTCTATTCAGCAATCTTTAGAAACATTCAGTTACAAACAATACTGACTTCCACTGAAGAGAGCAATAGCCAGGATTCATGTGTTTCCCTAGAGAGATTGAAAAGAAAGCTGTCTTTTGGGGATCATATTTGACACCCCTGCTACCCTACCCCCTGTCTCCCAAGGATTTCAGAATAATCTTGATGACTATCAGGTATAGCAGGTCCCTTCTACAGTTAATCGCTTCCCACATTTTTAGATTACTAGAAGATGAAAATCTTCCCCATTAAAAAGAAAAAACAAACACAAACAGCAACCAAGAAACAGGAGCCTCTGAGGTAGGCACAGTTTTTACAGTTTCTTTAATGCTCACACTTTTAAGATTTTTAACCTCAGTGTTTCTTTTTAAAAAGACACCAAGCAAATCTTACATTTTCGTGCAACCTGGAATAACCCATTAATCAAAGAGGATGGCACTAACTAGGCAGTAGAGCAGCCAGTACTAACCTCTGAAACCAGATCGACAGAAGTACTGCCACAAGAACTAACAAGGTATTTAGCAGTCATCAGTCTTAATAGCTGCTGTACTTTAAGTCTTTAAGATAGGGATATTGCCCATCTATTATCTGTACAGAAATAAAGCCTAGCATCCTAACACCGCTGTCCTAAGCATCCTTCCCTGAAGCTGTCTGATGAGTTAACCTACCCTGTATACTCAGAAAGCACCTAGTGATGATTCTAGTCAGAGTACTACGAACATTTGTACAGAAAATAAGCCATTTTTGTGGCCATTTTATGGAAATGTAGAATGTTGACAGAACAAAAATCAAGCAGAAAGATTCTTAGCCACCTTAAAAAACCGAAAGACTAAAGAAATAGACTAACTTGGTCGTTCCTTTGATTTGTTTCCAGTTGTGCCTACTGCCTACTTATATTCGGCATGTGCTACTGTTTTGCTGCATTCTGTGAAACCTGCAGCCCTTGGAAGACAGTGTAAGACAACAAAAAGACATATATGGATCAAAAGAAAACAAAAACCCAGCTCTGAACTTAAAGCAGGAAGAAAAATGGTTAAGGATTCCTCTGAACAGCCAAAGCAAATGTTTGTGGGTCATGTTTTAACAACTGTTTCTTAGATATCTTAATAGCTGATGAAACTCTTCATAAGCAGCCCAGAGAAACCCAACCGAGTTAGAGAACTGACATAACAGAAGCATTTTCAAGTGACATGCATCTCTCCTCACCCATGGCAGAAGCCAGGCTATTTTCTTAGACCTATTTTTGGTTATTACTACTGTAGTAAGTTCAGCATGTACTAGATCTATAAATCTCAAGAGCTACCATCCCACTGTAGCATCAAAAGCTTAAACTTTAGCTATTGTTCATCTTTCAGTAACACAAGAGACTAACAACAGCCAAATTACATCCCTTTGTCATCAACTTGAACTGAAGCACTCCTGTCAGTGGCAGGAAAATTGCTGCACTTCAGAGCAAATAAGGACTGAAAAGAAAGTTGTGCCATGATGGCACAGTGCTGTATGCTTAAAATACACTCTGTAAGAGCTGCTCTCAAGGCTGCAACCTAAAGCAACAGCTAGATCAAGATGAACATTTAATGTACCCTTCCCTAGCTCTGGAGGAGGCTCCTTACAAATCCAGCACTTAAAAGACATCTTGGGGCTAAAACAAAAGATGGGAGCAATCACAACAGAAAAGCATAAAATTAACAACCTTGCTCAGATTCTTACACTTAAAGTTTGCAGTCAGTGCAAATTGAAGACATCCTATTTAGTGCCTCCGTTTAACCTTTCCCATATCTTGCTTGATGCTATCAATGCTATAAAAGAGCATATGTGCATGCTAAGAAACCCCCTCATCACTCCACCATTTATTCACCAGATTATTGCACACCTCTACGAGTGCAGTGGAATCTGTCCCCTGGAAGAATAATTACAAAGACAACGAATAAACCACAAACTTATGACCTTCATGTTTTCAAGGAATCAGTAATATTTGTCAACAGTGGAATTTAGTGTCACGTTACTTGATGAGACATATTCAGTAAAAAGACCTGGAAAGTCTTTGTTTATAATTAAGCAGTAACGACTGAGGGCCAGGGTATTTCCTGGGGATTAATTACCAGCTAGAGAAGTCGATGGCTTGAGGCAATACCTTGGGCCATTAACCCTGGCCAGTCATTAATTTCCCCAGGAAATGCCCTGGACCTCGATTAGTGTAACTATTATAAAAGGTAGCAAGGGAGAAAAAGTTAAGCATTAACACTGTCCCAAGGAAATCTATACCACAGCCAATATTTTTTTATTTTGTCACATCCCAAAAGAAGTACGTAAATTAAAACTGACACGAGAAGAATTGGTGTTAAAAAAAAAAAAAAGAAGACAATTTCCTTCTCCTAAAGACTTAAATTAGCGAGTTGTGTAGTAAAGACAAGATTCAGCTACAAAAGTGGCTGGGCAGCTTGTTTAGCTCATTAAATTGTGAATGGAGAAGAACATTTCCATATAATTACTGAAAAAAACCCAAGCTGTCTAGGATGCTTGCTGACTGCTCTTTTTCTTTCTCGATACACTTAAGAAAACAGCACATGCCTCCGTACTCTATAATCTATTTTAGATATTTCTCCCTTTCTCCCCATAGCCCGCCACTAATGAGAATCACAGCTCCGAATGCCTCATGTAGGAAGCGCAGTTCTGCGACAAACAGTACAGCAGCTGGATTTCTCCTCACCTAAGCTATACACAAGTGTGAAGAGGTTCGTGGGCCAGGGTAAAGAGGCAGCTCTCCAGCCCGATGACCAAAGGTTTACCATATTAAAGACACGCACACTCCGTTACCGCTAACTGGATGAGAACTGCTCTGCCCGGTTCCCTCCAACCCTTCCCGTACTCACATGCGCTGCTGCTCTAAAAAAGGTAAACTATGCCTGAAGTTTCAAAATTACTTTCAAGGTCATTAAATGCGAGGGAAAGAGGAGTCTAGGGTTAAATACAGCAAAGAGCATTAGCTTATACCTGAAATAATGAGCTAGAACAAAAACATTATCTGCACATAATCAAGCCTCTAAGCCATTGAGAGACACCAGATACACACAGCGGGAGATCAAACTACAGTACTTCACTGAAGAGGTAAAAAAAATCCAACAAAAAAAAAAAAACAACCAAAAAAACCCCAAACCAAAACAAAACCAAAAAAACTCCTGCTAGAAAGGAGCGGTCACAGGTATTTTAAAGAACATAGATGCTTATGCAGGCATTCACAGAAAGTCCCCCTCTCCCTTCCTCTCCTCCCCTCCCCTCCCCTCCCAGTTAGCCTTCAGGCTGGCTGATTAGCTGGCAAACTCTTTGAAAGGGTCAGTCTGTCCAGAACTGGTCTTTCCACTCGGGAAACAGCTCAGGCATGTCATATACCTGTGCTCACCCAGCACCGCGCTCTGTGGCCGGCAGCTGCCAGCCCTGTTACTACTTGACACAGGAATGTCAGAGGGTTTTGTAACCGCGTAAGGCAGCCAGCAGTAACGTTCTTGCCTGAAACACGGTATTTCACGGGGCGCAGCGTAACTGCACACGCTTTATAGATTTACTTAGAATGATTTTCAAACTTCAAGCCAATTCCAGAGGTGCAGCGAGTCTTTAATTGACGTAATTCAGCTCCAGCGCTCAAACACCCGAAAGGAAAGTACTTTTGGAGGGGATGGGGAGCAGGCAGCAGCACGTGCTGGCGCACAGCAGAGGGGGTTCGCAAGGCACGCATGAAGGAACAGCTCAACTGCGTTTTTGACAAGACCGCTTCACCTCAGCGAAACACATGTAATGAACTTGGGCTCGTTCCACAGTTAAGCTGCACCTAAACTCGTTTAATTGTGCTCTTACTGTATATTTCACCACTATGGCAACTAACACAACTAAAGCCAATTTGCCTTATTTAAAAAAAAGAAAAGAAAAGAAAAAAGAAAAAAAGAAGAGGATCACTGCCAGGAAACAGAGCTATTTTAAATAAACAAATACAAGATGAATGCAATTGCCATATTAACCCTCTTGTTAACTTCTGAAGTTTAAAATTATACCCTCATTACTAGTGTGTAATTGAGTATTCTCCTGGCTGTTTCCTGCATTTGAGGTTATTCAAATACTTCATTAGCACATCAAGAACACCACACACACACTAATGATACCTGACACCCTTATCTACTATTTTGGCCCTACTTTCATAACTTTTGCATCTCCCGCAAAAAAAACAGAAAGAAAAAAGGGGGAGAAGAATGAAAAAGGAGGGGAAGGGGGAGCCAGCAAGGCTGAGCCATCAGTAACGCCACAGAGGGTGAGCACGACAGCACCTGGGCACCTCTCACATCCAACCCACAGACACACAGCAAGTGGCCGCTGGACCAGTGGCTGGGGGGTGAGAAAATGGAGGGGCAAAAAGTTGGATAACTAGCCTCTGGGCTCATTGGGTGCCTGAACAGTGAGAGTTGCCCTGGGAGCTACCCCAGGGCCAGCACTGTGCGTCGGTGCTCAGCCTTGGGGGAGATGGGGAAGGAAGGAGGGGTGCAGTGGGGGCTACGTGGGATGGGGTGCAGGGTCACCACTTTTTTTTTTTTCTTTCCTTTTTTTCTTTTTGCAGTTACCTGTGTGGGGGAAACAATAGCAGGTGAAACTACTGTGGGTGAGGTGGTGCTTCTGTGCCCATTGGCTTCGGGGAGGAGGTGAGGCAGGGGGTCATGTTTCACTGAGACCACCACCACGGCAGGCGCGGCAGCGTCCAAGGGCTCAGCGGGGCGACGGCAGAGTCTTTTGGGGGAGGCAGAGGGCCCACAGGCCTCGCCACCAGCCGCGGCCCCTGCTGGGAACACTGCCTCATAGAGGGCTCGCTTGGCTGGGGCCACCGCGGCCACTTCTGCCTTCACCGGCGCAGCGTCACCGTCTTTGGGCAGCACGTAGGGGTTGGCAGTGGGTGGCCGGGGCCGCGGCCCGCCATTGAGGGCAGCTGGGGTGTAGCAGCTCCCACCGCTGGGGTGGTGGAGGAGGTGATGGTGGTGGTGAGGAGGGGGGTGATGGTGCGGCGGCTGCGGCCCCCCCAGTTTAGTGCCAATGCCGGCGATGCTGTTGAGGGTGGCGATGGAGACAGCGCCAATGCAGTGGTTGGTGTAGGTCTTGGAGAGTTTAGCGGCCTTAGAGAGCATCTGCATGCGGGTGCCCAGAAGGTTCTTGCCGATGGCCTTGTTCTCATACCAGGTGATGTCACCCTCACTGCAGTGGTCCCGTGGGCGCTGGAAGAAGGCCTTGCAGAGGGGGTTGCGCTTAGAGAGGTACTTGACAAAGCTGGCATAGGGGCAGAACTCGGTGCCAGTTTCATACATGCGTGGCAGGTTCTCCTCGTCGCTGCTCTCCGCCCGCTTCTTGCTCCAGGAGGACGAGCGCGACTTGTGGTATGGCCCCAACGCCTTGAAGTAGACGAACTTGCGCCCGTCCTCATCCACGGCCAGCCCGAAAGAGTCCTCCTCCAGCTCCCGCTGGTTTTCTCGGCCCCGGGTGCAGAAGTACATGCAGGTCTCAAACCAGACCTTGTTGAGGAGCCCGAAGGGGCTCTGGGTGCTGAAGACGCTGCAGGTGTAGAGCTTGCGGAGGTCAGCGCGGGTGATGGCCTGCTTCTGCACCACCGGCCCGGCGCCTTGCTCCTCCAGCTTGCGGATGACGGCGGCCAGGGTGAGGTTGGCGGCGCGGAGCTCGGGGTCCTTGGTGAGGTCGAGGGTGCGGCAGTAGGGCGGCTCATTGAGGTAGCGGTTGAGGGAGCTGCGGATGCTGATGAGAGAGGATTTGGAGTAGAGCTGCCCGCTCTTGGAGCGTGCCTCGGCGTAGAAGGAGCGCAGGACCCGGCAGAGCGCTCCCTTGTCCATCGTCTCGAAGTCGGGGCTCTGCGCCTTCTCGCTCAGGTACTCGCGGAAGATGCGCACGGCGTAGCGGGTGGCCAGACGCGTGTTCTCGCTCAGCCGCGCCCGCTCGGGCCGCTGCAGCAGCAGGGCCGCCTCCAGCTCCGCGTCCTCCGCCGCCCCCCCGGGGCCACCACCGCCACCCCCCGGGGCAGTCGCCGCGGCGCCCCCCGGGGCCGCCCCGACGCCGCTGCCGCCGCCGCCGCTGCCACCGCCCGGTGTACGGCCCGGGGCGGGCGGCAGCGGCTCCGTCTCCTCCTCGCCGTCCCACTCCAGACCCATCTCCTCTTCCTCCTCCTCGTCCAGCAGCAGCCCCCCATCGGCTCCGTCCTCCTCCTCCTCCTCGTCCCCCGTTATCTGCACCTCCTGGATCTCATCCTCCTCCTCGCCCTCCTCCTCCTCGCCGGCGCTGCAGTAGCGGTGCGGGCGGGGGGCGACGCCGCGGCCCCGTCCGGGCGGCCGGTCCCCAGCATTGTTCCCGCCGCCGCCACCGCCTCCGCCTCCCCCGCCGCCGCTCCACTCTCCGCCGCCGCCGCTGCCAGGCATTCTCGCCATATTGCCGTCTCCCTGCCAGTCCTCGGGCAGGGCGCATGCGCTATATTGGACCGCAGCGCTGGAGCGCTTTTGTGTTTTAATGACCTTCAGCTACCGGGAGGCAAAGCCGGGCTCTTAAAGGGGCCGCGCTCCCAGTGGCGGCGACGGGGAAGGGGCGGGAGGGGTTGGGATGGATGGAGGAGAGGAGGAGGAGGCAGCAGAGCCGCTCTAAGGGGGTACCGCGGGGAAGGGAGCGGTACTTACCGCGCCCGCCGCTCACCTCGGGTCCGTCCCGTCAAGCTACGGAGATGGGCACCGGGGGTGGGGAGAAACGGCCGGACCAGGGCATCCGCCCCTGCCCGGCGGTTGCCCCCCACCCCGAGCGCCCGTCCGGCCTCCCCATCCCCGAAAATAAACCGCTCCGTCTGTGGAGCAGCTCCTTTTGGACCAAGCAGTTGGGACGGAACTCGGCGCGCCTCACACCTCCTCAACCCTCGCACATCCTCATGTCACAGTAACTTAAAAACAAACATAGAAAAAAAAAAGGCAAACAACCCAAAAAGGGATAAAAAAAAAAAAACCCACCAAAAAAACTCGGGCTGTGCTTGCCCGGCAGAACGGCTCTGCCTTCGACGGGATGCTGGCGAGGCGGACCTGGTCGCTGCCTGCGGCACCGCCCACCACCGGCTTCGCACCTTTACCAGGAACCTGGAATTCGGTCGAGGGGCTCAGGATGAGGTGGACGCTCGGGATTTTGCATCCGTGCGACTCGCAACCTACCCAGGAAGAGCCGGTCGGTAGCCGCAGCGCTCGCTTGGTTTCCGGCAGCCCCGGCGAGGTTGGTTGCGGAGGGAGAAAAATAAGGACTCGGGGGCTTATGGGAGCCCTCCCCGGGCCGCTCTCTGGGGCTGCAGGGTTTAGGGGAGCCGGAGGGCTCTCGGGTTTCCACAGACGCCGCTGCCTTCCATCTTCTTCCTCAGCTGCCCCCTTCAGCGACAGGGCGAAAGCCCGGGGTTCTCCCGCCGCCCACGCCAGATAGCACAGGGGCACAGAGCCGGACCCAGCGAGGCCGCTCTGCGGGGGCTTCGGCAGAGAGGAGCCGCTGGGGGAGCCGAACCCGACGGAGCCGCAACCGGCAGCCTCGCTGCACCCTCCTTACTCCTCCTTCCCCGGGAAGGGTCCTGTGCCGGCCCGAGCAGGAAGGCTCAAGCCCTGCGGCCGCGCACCGCGGGCGGGAAAGTTGTCCCACCCGAGTCGGGACAGGAGGGGACGAGGCGGCCGTGCCTCAGCAGCTCCCCGCCGGTAGCACCCACCTTACACAAACCAAACTACCACACAGCCCTCCCCACGCCACTCAGACGGACGATTTCTTTTACTTGGTACCTTGAAATAAATATTCATTACGACTACTGGCTACACCTGAAATTATAGCCTTAATTGCAGAGCTGCTGTTCGGAGTTACCACACTTGGTGCTTACTCATCCGTAGGCAATGGCTCAGCGCCGGGCCCCACCGCGGCGGTTACCCGTGGGGAGGGCTCAGTACCGGTGCCGGGCAGCTCCGAGCCCCGCGGCCGCCCCCACCCGGGGCAGAGGCCGGCGGCCACGGACGGGGCGTCCGGGGCAGCCCCAGCCCTCGCCGTCCAGTCAAAAGTGGAATCCCAAAAAAGGGATGTGCAAATTGTTGCGCAAATTAGGCCAATTCGAAACAAATAAGCACTCCAGGAAGAGAGCCTGCCACTCCCAGAAAATAATTGAAAAGAAACCCGGCACTGTTATATTGATGTAAGCCTGGAGTAATTACATGGAGGTCAAAGTTGTTGCATGCGCTGAAGAAGTTGTTCTAGCTCTGTAGTTTGAGAGTGGATTATGTTCCCTCTTAGGTCAATAGCATATATCTATATATTCTAGAAACTTTTTTCCTATGCACATAAAGAGGTTATAAATAACTTTTTTTCCCCCATCATGTGCTATCTGCAACCCAATCCTGAACCAAAGTCTCAAAGACCTTCCAATGAGATGGACCAGGTGCTGAAACAGATAGCTAAATGCAGCAAAAGCGGCAAGATTGTGTTTTAAATACCCCAGACAAGCTTTTTTTAGGACATATAACAACCCACCCTAGAAGACAGAGAACTGCAGGGCTTGCAGCATACACCTTTTCTACAGGGATCTTTTTTTTCCCCTTCTTGATCCCATAAATGCTAAAAATGACATGGTTGGCATTAACCTTTGAACTTGATTCTATTTTAAGATTGTAGAGGAATGAAGATACTTTTTTTTCTTTGCTTTTTTTTTTTAAGAAGAGCTTTTCAGAGCCACATGAGTACAAAAGGTAATTGAACATTTGATTCTTTTAAACTTTACAAAAGATGAACACTAGGTTGACAGCTTCTGTACTTGGATGTTCATTTAATCACCATGTCCTGATTACAGGAGGTGAACTATGTTGACAGACTTGGAGATGAATATGGAGTCCAGTATACTAATAGTAAGTATAAAGGACATGAAGAACTTGCAGTGAGGTTGGAGGGGAAAAATGTATACGGAGCATCCATATTACACACATCAGTTGGAAGTACCTCAGCAGCCAGGAGGAATTCAGAGAGTAGCAAGTGAGGTGTTTATAGAATGCTGCAGGCACCCATAATTGGGCAGACACCCATATAACATATATACCTGTATAACCTATATGTATATAGGTATGTGTATGTGTATATATACATATGTAAGTTAATAATACATACATGTTAACTTACCTATCTGTCTACATTCCTAAAGGCCAGATTTAGCCTAGTCAGTTGTATTCCAGAAGTTGAAATCATACTGTTCAAGCTCTCAAGTTAGACGAGGTAATCGAACTGCATTTCGAAACTGCCAGAGTTGCCCAAGGTTGTCTAATGCAAGTTGGCATAATAACATTAAACTTACATCCACTCCACCCTCCACGTCACTAATCAGAGTTTTTTCCAGCCGAGAGGCCCGTGTGGGCATAGGCAGCATTCTCCCCTAGGACTCGAGGTTTGAGGCTGATTTTTGAATAGGTCCTCTTCACACTTGGAGAATACATTTCATTACTGCTGTCAGTAAAGAAGATGTAACACCCACAGAACACTACTAATGCACCCTGCCCCACTAAGGCTGCAACCCTAGACCAGATTATCTTTCCTTGTGTATTGCTGGAAATCAATGCATATGCCACAGAATTAGCATGCCAGGTTAAAAAACCAAACCAAAAAACCTTGTCGATGAGTCAGTTGGTTTACAAGAAAGGTAATGCTTGTAACCACATTACCAAATAGTTTCAGGCCTTTCCTCTATTCTTTTTAAAGCTACTTTTTCCCCTGCCTCCTGGTCTCTCTCCTGGCAAACACAGAGCTTGCTAGAGCCACATTCTTTCACAATCCGACTATTGTGCTGAAGCTCTCCACAGCCTACCCTTCTTCCGACTAACACAGGCTGGTCCTCCTGTAGCCTTGGTAGGTGGTTCTTTCACTAACATCCACCTAAAGCTTTCCTGGTTCGGTATTGCTTGGTAGATGTTTCATCATGAAGCTTCACTAGGAACTAAACCAGAATATCCCCCAAAAGCCAAGAAGCAAAGAACATCCATTGCACTTATTTGCTCCCTGGGATCCAGTCTAGTCATGTAGAAAAGAATTAAAAAATACACTGCTTGAAACAAGCTTGTGTGTTAACCCTAAGTCTGACCGCATGGCATCTTTTTAAGAATTTTTTTTTTTTCTCCATGTGTGCTTTTACTGTTAGTTTAAATGCAATAAACATGTTCTTAAAATGTGTTAGTACGTTTTCTAAACACAAGATATTTTTGCTGTAGAGGCAGGCTACATGGAAATCAGTATGAGAAATCCATACTGACACTACAGAACTAGAAGGCAAATAACACTTGTGTCTCTTGGAAAATTCACTTAGAGAAAAAGCATGTCCTAGAAATCCTTCTTCCACCCAGAAACACAGAGTTTTGAGAGAAGTTTTCTAGCATTTCAGAATTGTCACTTTAAAATGCTATTACATTTTTATTTTACTTTTTGACTTGTAGATATGATATTTCTAGTTGTTTCATTACTTTTTCACACTAGGGACAGCTGATGCTGACACATAATATGCTATAATAGATTTTAAATCTCTTTTATTTTAAATTTTTCTTTTTTAGATTGGTGTCTCCTGTCTGCATGGCAATGAAATGGCTTTGTATAACTTAACAAAGGCGACATTGATTTAGGAAAGTAAGGGTGTATCCATCAGCACTAAGTTGCAGCTGTTCTTAATGAATTTTAAAATACAAAAGCTATTTCACCTCTTAGATTGTCATATTATGAAATGTTAGTGGTAGCTGTGCATATCAAAGCACCAGCTACTACTGACACATTGTGAAACGTGAAGGCAACATCAAACCAGCCCCCTCATGAAGTTCCATGGTGCCAATTGGAAGCATATTTCTGAAGTATGCTCATATGTTTTTTTCCCATAGGTATTTGCTGTTATTCACTTGACTTTTTTTTTTCTTTTACAAAAGCAATATTTTTGTTGCTGAGGCCACAATTTGTGTCTTGATTGGTCCTTTTTCCAAACAAACCGGAGAAAAGCTGAGTCATCATCTTTGTAAGAAAGCACGTGTTTAGTGCTTTGCAAATTAAAAGTCAAGACTTTGTGAATCATCATTATTTTCAGTGTCAAGCAGCTGAAGCATTTTTGCTTCCAAAAATACAGAAGAAATATGTTGTCAGACAGCTTGAAGAGAGGCAGGTAATAAATTGCATTGCTCTGCATAAAGGTTTTAAGGGTCTTTTAAAAAGTGCTGGAGGTAAATTGCTAGGAGATATACTAGTGTTTTATTTAGCTGTGCTTCGGTTTATGTTTGTCTTTGCTTCTGTGGTGATGAGGGCACTTGAAACAAATTGGCTGGTCTGTGAGGCATAGCACTAGCTGGTTATAGTTGCTCCAGTGGTTGTCCAGTTGTTTCTATGAACTACTGACACTGAGCAACCTGGCATATTAGTGGCATAACATTTATCCTCCATGGAGAGAAAGAGCTCTTTCCTTCCAAGCTGACAATATAAGTTAGATTTTACTCCTCAACAGGGTCCATAAATTCTACATGGATGTGAGGGAAATTTAGAAGGACCAAGCCAGCATCTGAGGAAAGGAACTTCCAAAGACAGATCCTTGAGAACCACAAAGCCTTTATATGTGTTGTAGGTCTGTGTAAGTACAAGTTTGCATTTTGTACAGTGCTTTCAGTACTATGTAATAGAGCATAAATTGATGCTATATTGGACATAGAGTTCTTGAAATCCTATTTTCCATTCATAATCTTCCAATAAAAGAACATTTTGAATTAAAAGTTCAAGCTGGAAGTCACACTGGGCTGAATGAAGTGTAGAAATGCAGGGAGGGATAACTGGCTATATGATAACAGTGTCTGGCTGAGGAGACTTCTTAAGCATTCCGTTAAGCAAAAAGAAAGAGAAAAGCTGAGCCCTTACAATATCACAAACAAAAATGTAATGTAATAGGTTTCTGAAGAAATGCACTTTCCACCTTGTTTTCTGTACCACATGGATTTTTTCTTATTTTCTTTTTCCATCTCCATTGCATGACCTGAAGTTTCTGTGTTGCCACGAGGTGTGCTGAGCGCTCTGATTCTCGTGCAGGGCCAGAGGTAGGGCTTTACACCCCAAAAAACTTATTCACATCAAGATTTTCTCAGAGCTGGGGTTGTCAAGGGACAGGGCAACCGCTGGCCTTCAGCACAGCCTGAAAAAGGGAATCTTCCTTTGACCATCAGCTAGTAGCTTTAACGCCTCCTTATACCATGAATTCACTGTCAATATACTTTTGTTTTGACTTAGTGGTTGAAATAAACTGATTATTCCCCTTTTCCACCAGTATTATGTCTGTGTCATAGTGAATTTGGAAATTCCTTTTCAGGTATTCATGTAGCAAAAACCCCAGCACCAATGGTCTGTCTACTTGGATTTTCTTTTCTCAATTGAGTTATCTCAACTGGGTTGACACAAACCCAGTTTAAGCAACTTTAAAACTGGGTGAGTTCAAACGATGCCCACAGAGAGTGTAACCATACTGTTAAACAGTGTCAGAGCTCTGCTCAGGCTGTCACCCAGCCTCACCTTCCCCTTGCTGAAACTGTAGCTTACAATTAAATATAACCTTAAGTTTTGTATGCCTTCTCTTCATTCTCCCTCGTTTTATTTGATAGGATGTGGGCAAATCTGACTCATGCAAATTTTGCATCTATTTTCTTTTAAACCATGATCTGGTCATGAAGTTTTCTGGCCCTAATAATAGAATGATACATTTCCTTCTCAGTGTGAGAGATGCTTAAGTATTGCTAGTTACCCTATGAGATCTAAACATAGAGAAACTGCCTAAATAAGGTTTGCATCACAGATTACACTAACTGGTAAAGTAGCATTTGAGTAGAAGGGAACAAATTTGTAGATCATATGGAAGAAGAATACAGGGATAAAAAAGTACAGCATGTTCACCTCCAGCCCATGTCACGTCATTTATCAGACCATGATTTGATTAATATAAAGGAAAAAATTGTAGACCATGTGGCAGAATATTAATAGATAAAGAAAATTTGCTTGCTTATTTTGATTTGACTGATCTTGTGTACAAAACCACTTTCACAAACTAAATGTTGCTAGTGTTGTTTGTGATTCCAGGTAAAATCTGGGGGAAAATCTTCAGCTTATTGTCAGGATTTTCATTTGAGGTTTAAAGCCAGAGGCCATGAACTAAGAGAGACTTGAATGTGCCGACTGCAATAGAGTGCTGTATTTTAAGTTAGAGAGGGTAAAAGCTTGGAAAAGTAAAGAAACTAAATTGATACAGAGATAAGACAGAGAAAGCTTATCAAGTTTACTGAAAAAGACTGGGTGCATTGGACGTACCTCTTGTGTTTTCAGTATCAGGTAATACTAAAACAGATGAAAAATACCTTCTAACAGCTGGTGAGCATCAGTATTTTCTTAGAGTTTGGCATTCTAAAAAAATTACATCTTCAACTGTTGAGAAGGCTTAAGTGCAACATTTTTTGTCCATCCCTGAGTTGTACCTTGCTTTGTACCTGAGTTGTACCTTGCCATTTTCTATTTGTGAAAGATTAAACTGTGCCCAAATCAAAGTTTCCTTACGTGAAGATCAAGCCTAAAATCCAGCTTCTTTCACCAAACTGAAGGTGTCATCAAATAAACAATTTAAAAAACCCTCAGAGTCAACACTTTGCGCATTCATGGACTGAATTATTTAATTACATGCAGGTAATTATTTGCTAGTAAAGACCCTGGTTTTTAGGATCAATGAGCATTGTTAACATAAGCAAGAAAAAAATTGTAAGCTCTTCTTTTGCCTTGGACAAAACAAGGTCACATTTGCAATTTGCAGTGCACAATCTCTCCATTAGCAATCTTGTCAGAGGTTTATCGAGTTATGCTGAATAATTTCCTTCAAGTTATGAGTGTGTCACTTGGCCTGTAATGGAGCTGTTTACTCTGCTGTTTACCTGTGTATTGTCAGACTTGTTCTTGTTGACTGGTGTCACAGGAAAAAAAACAGTTTTTAAAATCAAAGCTTCAGTCTGGAAGAATATAAAGTGTGAAATCCAGACCCATTGCTTTCATTCTGGCTTTAGTGATCAGAGAAACCTGCTGTAGGGCAGGACTAATCTGCCAGAAAATTATTATTGAGCCCTGGTAACTCAGATATATGTGCAGACTTGAAAATGTTGTTCTTTGTGCCAACTCCAGGTCCTACAAGAACCTCACATGGTATCCTCCACCTGGCTCAGAAATATGCTGCATTCCACTGTAAAGAGGAGGAAGTTTGTTAATTCCCAGGCAGCCGTGAACAATTTAATCTCTTTCCAAAATGCCCAGCATCCTATTCCAATTGCGAAGTTTCTTGGGGTACGGATAATTTGAAGAGCTTGTGGGAGACAATAGGGCCTTTATTTCAAGGTTATTCCTATGGATTTGGCCTTGACAGTAACATCTTGATAACTGGGTTGCCAAATCACACAGGCTTGTGATACTTAGTAGGTTTGGAGTTTCCTTCTCCGTATGCTGGAACAGAGGGGTTGAAAATTAGTGTTTGGAAGACAAGTTTGGAACCCTGAATTACTGCTCTGTAAAAAACTTGGAAATCAGGTGGAGAACCATAGTTTTATAATTTTAGGAAAAAGAAATCCCTGTGATTTTTAAGATAGACTTCTTATTCTGAAGACTGGTGGTTAGCACTCCTGGGATTTCCCAGATAAGCTTGCCTATGAGAACTAAGCTGGTAACTTGACTTGGTTTTCTGGACAAGTCTCTAAATTACTGACCTCTTTTCCTCTCGGGATTTCTTTATCAAAAAATCACCATCTAAATCCTATGCAAGCCATTTTTCTCTCCTCTTTCCAAAATGTTTAGAAGAGTCAAAGAATCACAAGGAACTACTCTGGGAAATTTGAAATGTTCAGAATTCGTCACGTTCTCAGAACCAATAACTGTTCTGATTATTAGAAGGTCTCTGCATTTAAAAGCTATTGTATAGGTATTTAAACCAGCTGTACTTTTAAACAGGCTTGCACCTGATATGGTTTCCATGGGAGCTGCTTGGTGCTTAGCCATTTGCAAACATGACTGCTTATGTAGATAATTAAATTAGACTTAGTGAACACAGTGTTCTTCTGAAAACCTGACCTTTGGTCTTTCTGGCACACTGGTAGAAGAATGAAGGAAAATACAGCCTTTCTGTGTTTCACACATCCTGCACCACAATTTTTTTTCCTCTAAAACTAGCTAGATGTGACTTTCAGGATACTTCTACCAAAAGCTCCCACTATTTCACTGCATTTTCAGCAATCACAGCTGGCTTTTTCTGTCCAACTCTAGATACAACAGTTAATCAGCTTCATTCTATTTTCACTGGAGTTCCCAAATTTTAAAGCTTTTCTTTTCTTCAGCAAGATATATTGGGCTTTGCTAAGTTTAGTAATATTCTTGAAGAACTAGTTTTATTCCATCAGAAAGTACTGGTGTTTAAGTACTTAGGAATCTCAGTCATATGTAAAATTGAGATGAAGAATTACAGGAGATTTGTTTGTGAAGCTAAAGGGATCAAAGTATCTGGATTAATTTGTAATGTTTTGGGCATGGGCACTTTATCTGAAAGGAAGTTCTAGGTTCAAATTGTTAACTCATCACTTCAAATGACCTTCTCAGATCCCAAACAGGGAGGGACAGGATTTTGTCGTCTGAATTCCAGCTTGGCCACTAGTGCATGGGCTAATTAGGGCCAGGTAGAGAGAACCCTGCATGCTGCTGAATAATCTAGAAAAATCCTGATGTCCCACTGAGGTCAGCAGCACTTATTAGCACCCACAGACAGGAAATCTGCTTGAACCTACCTGCTGAGCTTCCTGGCTTAGGCCACATCCAAAACCTTGTGGGAAAATTATTCTGATGCTATACTATGGCAGAAACACATGGCTAAACTGTCCACCTAAGATTGTTATAATCACTCTGACCTAGTGGGGTTGCTGAAAAATTGTTGTATGGACAGTTCAAGCCCAGAGGCTTTTTGGCTGCCTGGCAAAACAAGTTTGCCCCTTGCAGGGGTACCTCTGGCTCTTAAGCTCTGTGGGGCCCAAGAAGGCTGGTACTGTTTCAAGAAGTCACGTTGAGATTTTCAGCTCTCAGCAGTAGTACTAGTAACATGCAGGAGCTACACAACCACCCCCATGCTGGGGAAGGTAGTCAGACCTTAATTTCTTCATGTTCTCTGACCAATCTCATGAAGAGTCTCCCTAATGCCATGAAAAAATGCCATGAACAAATGCCACGAACAAATGCCATGAACAAACGCTACTACACCCCTTCACTGTCCTACTCAGAAGCCCACCCAAGGGACAGACAACTGAGTTATGGTTTTGTGGATGCTCTCTGAGTCATAATATGGCTTTGGTTGCAGAAGACCTTTAAGATCATCAAATCCAACCATTAACCTAGCACTGCCAAGTCCACCTCTAAACCATGTCCCTAAGCACCACATCTACACATCTTTTAAATACCTCCAGGGACGGTGACTAGACCATTTCCCTGAGCAGCCTGTTCCAATGTTTGACAACCTTTTCAGTAAATATTTTTTTCCTAATATCCAATTTAAGCCTCCCCTGGTACAACTTGAGGCCATTTCCTCTCATCTTATTGCTTATTACTTGGGAGTACAGACTGAGACCCACCTTGCTACAACCTGCTTTCAGGTAGCTGTAGAGAACGATAAGGTCTCCCCTTAGCTTCCTTTTCTTGAGACTAAACAACACCCATTCCCTCAGCCTCTTCTTGTAAGACTTGTGCTCTAGACCCTTCACCAGCTTTGTTGCCCTTTGGACACACTCCAGCACCTCCATGTCTTTTTTGTAGTGTGGGGCTCAAAACTGAAACCAGTACTTGAGGTGTGGCCTCACCAGTGCCGAGTACAGGGGGATGATCACTTCCCTAGTCCTGCTGGCCATGCTATTTGTGATACAAAGGGGTATTCTGAAGGGTTGTCTTTTTAGGTTTTATCTAGAGCTGGGTGACAGTTGTTAAAATAGCAAATATACAAAAACTGATAATTTTTCAGTATTTTTGGACATTTTAGTGGCATAATGCCTGTTTCTGCAAGCTTATAATATTTTTACTTTTTTACCTACTGGTCAATAGGAGAATTTTGAAATAAATAAGCAAGAAGAGTTTTCACCTTCTGAAAGTTTCATAAAAGTCAAACAACATTTTTTATCATAATTTGAACGTAAGCACTGTGATATTTGTATAAGGCAAGGCTCCACATAGTACATCAGTAATGACACATTTTTAAATGAAAGGGGGTAAATACTGGTCCTACAGTAGTTTCTCAAAGTCCTATGCGTAAACAGTTATTTTAATAGGCAGTAGGCAAGCTAGCACTTGCCTGTATGAAGAGTTTACCCGTCATTTTAACAAGGACATGAAACAACACAAAAAATGTTGTGAATGATCTACAATTTTGGATATGTTTTGAAATAGAATAAAAACCCAAACCAGAACCAAAAAACCCGCCTAAACTGAAAATAGACTAAGGTAAATAAAGAAAAAAACCAAAAACGGGTAACAAAATTTCTGGCTTGGAAGACACAAGAGTTTTACACAGTGCCAAAAGAGGATCTCTTTCCTCAAGTGTCACTGAGTCAACAGAACAGTACACAGAAATAGGCAGTAATTGTATTGGCATAACCAGTTTGAAAACGTGTGGTTGGATAATGAAGAGGACACATTTGCCATGTGGAAATTACCTACTACTACGAAGCACCTATTACCTAATACTGCAAAGAAAAGTACTTCAAGAAGCAACCTAAAAGCAAGAAAAGAGAAAACTTCAAATCTAAGATGACTGGTTGCACCTCTTCTTTTGCATCCCATCATGAAGATGGGATGAAGAGTATCCTTGTGTTCTGGACTGACATGGTCTGGGTTGATTCTGTTGATTCTGCCAACAGAGTATGGCTTAGTAAACAGGAAGGAGAATTGAGTCTCAGCTGTTTGCAGTTATCTGAGAGCTTGTGGTGATCCATGCCCCACTGTTTGTGCTCGCTGCAAAATGTATACACCTTGGGGGAAAATGTCAGTAATTTGGGCACAAGAACTAAAAATTTTCTGGTAGAATAATCTGCATCACATATTTGGCTTAGTTTCCTCATGGAAGAAATAAGAAGCCCCCTTGCTCGGTGTAGTCAACCATCATTCAACTTACTATTCTATTTTTAAAAGACATTCAGATTTAACAGCAAGGATACCAAGGCTGCTGCTGTGCCCTCATGATATACATGAGACCTTAATTTTGCCCTGCTAATACAGAGCTCTGAGTCATTAAAATTTTCTAGGAGAGAGCAGGAACTCTAGAAAATCTCCCACCACATTTGCAAAACTAGCAATATCAGGAGGAGCTCATCTTGGACTCATGACAACCAGTCTGACAGATGATGACTTGCAAGGTCATAACAGATAGAAATACAATTTCACCATGAACATTCCACTTAAATAAACCTCTCCTGAAAAAAAAACCAAAACAAACAACCCAGAAATCCAGACCAAACAGAGGGCTATTTCCTCCATTAGCATCCTGTCTTGCTCCTTTTGAACCACTGCCACAGTTCTATCAGAGAAGATCTGATACCAGAATGTCAAGGCTGGGCTGGCTTAACCAAGGAAAATAAGCTGGAAAAACAGTGAATGACAGGAAAAGGTGGAGGGCTGAAGTTGGACTACAAAAGAATATGAAGTGGTTCTGAAATTACTTCCACTTAGATTGCACTTTCCTTCAACAATCCCTGTGTGCTCCCTAAGTCTGTTGGCAATTATCCGAGCCTTTGCAGCCCTAAAGCCATCCTGTTGTCAAACTGTGTGCAATTCATCCTATACTTTGCTGAGAGGAACATTTAATAGAAGAGGACATGGTCTGGCTGCCTGCTGTTTCTTCCCATCAGCAGTCCCAGCGCATAGAGTCACTGTGGGAGCATTCCCATAGGCCTGATCCATCTATGATCCTTGGCCACATACAGGCATATTCATGAGCTCTATATCCAGAACAGGTGAACTCTTCTCGGTAGCACAACTGAATTTGAATTCTGCAGTCCCAGTGAAGGGGCAGTGGTAGACAGGATTCAGGGCCATAACACATTTGACAAAGAAAGGGGAGGGGACAAATGTGACAGAGCTAGAAAAAGGGTGCTGTAGAGCCAGACTTCCTTCATCCCACAGCTGACAAGGGGTGCGATCAGACTCTTTTCCATCCCAGCAGTGACTCTCCTTTGGTGAAGGCAGCAACAGGAGCAAGTCTCATTTTCTAGGGCTGTGGCTTAGGTAACATAGAAGAGGAGCCAGAGCTCCTCAAGGCAATCTGTGCCCTCAACAGCTTCTGCATTGCTAGAGCCTTGAGTCAGCTCTGTGCAACACTTTCAGCAGCCTTGTCTCAAGTCAAACTGCTTGTGTCACAAGCAAAGCTTAAGTAAATTTACTGTGCCTGCAGAGGCAAGAGAGGATTTCTCCTGGGACACTGATAGGGACTCTCGACACTGGTGCCAAGCAGCACACATCTTGCAGAGGTCATGCAAGTGTTGTCATTGGCAGACAGAGTCACTTCACCCTGAACGTGGCTGAAAGTGAACAGGAGGTCTGGTTTAAGACACACCAAGGCTTCTTGCATTTGCCTTTTTGCAGTCTCCAAAGGGGTACAAAACCTACTAGTTTCTCACTGTTCACTCTAACTAAAAGCAACTGTGGAGAAATTTATCTTAGACCCCTTTTCCTGCTTTTTCTCCTTTCACGCCACTCTTGGCAGTCCAGTCTCATGCCGGCAAAATTGGCTGATAAATGTCCTGGGCCTGGTGCTCTTCCTTCTGCTGTTACTCTTCTATGAGAAACTCCTCAGTTTTTCCCCTCTCCTTTCTGCATTACACCCAGGTAACGGAAAAGCTGCACGCCAGTCTCAGCTTGGACAATGTTTCCTCTCCTCATCTGTACTCCGCTCTCTGCTAATCCCCTTGTTCTTCCTCTCATACCTCCTCCTTCACCACCTATTCTTCCTTCAGGAATGAGCAGAAGTACATGCCCAGCTATCTGACAAGAGATAAATCCCTTCATCCCTGAGCTGTGATTATATCTCAGGGTGGACAACTTCCCACATTTCTCTGGGAGAATCCCTGGCTGCTCTGTTGTTCCTATGGAAGCATACAAACAGCTGAACAAACAGCGCTAATATCTGTGGGAAAGACAGGATGATCCTCCCCTTCCTTCTCCAAATTCATCCATTTTTGCATAACCCTGCCTGCCTCCTCAAGAGGTTCCAACTCCTCACCTTGGCACGTGGCCCAAAACAGCTGTGATTCTCTGCTCAAGGTGGCACCAAGCGCTGCAGCAGTCTGCTGGTACCGATCTCCCTCGCCATGCATAGGGGAGTACTCTGTGCTTTCAGTCATGTGTCCTTCCAAGTGTTTGGGTACAACAGTGTCCAGTCCTTGTCAGTCTCAAGTATCCATGACCACAAGTCATTCTCAAAAAAGTATAAAGAAAAAGCCTTGATTATTATTTGGGAGTATTCACTTAACTTATGGTTTTGAGTTTTCAGATTGCATTTCTTTTGTTTTCAAGTCCTATCCTACCTTCCTCTTCTCCCACTGCCCTCTCCATTTGTCCTCTATCCCAAACATAAGTGCAAAGGATGATTGTTTCTCCCTTTTAAATCTGAGAATCTCTTGATTCCTGGATATGAGGCACTGGGAAATATACTGGTAGGTGAGGCGGGGGAAGAGGCTTGGCAACCCAGGAAAGAATGCAATAAACCAGTCATTTCCTTCCAAAGCATTAAACTCCACACCCTAGAGTTAGTGGGCTTTATGACAGCCTAGTCAAACAGAAAAAGACTCAGAAAAGTGAAGGAGAAAGGTCTTATGTTTCCAAACTGATGCATGGACAAGGTGCCAAATGATTGCATTTCTTTCATTTGCCACAAACTGGGTTAGCTTTGAGCTTGAAGGAGAGAGAATAGCAGGTTTTTAAGTACTGCTTCTGGGCCTGGCATCAACACTTCTGTTGCCATAATGAGTCAGGCATCAGAGGCAATACACACAAAAGGATGCAGGCCAATGCCGAAGCAAATAGAAGTGGGAAAAAGGACTGAAAAATAAGTGCATATGTCAGAGAAGGACTCCATCCCCATGAACATTTCAAAATTATAACCTCAATTTCAAAACAAAACCAATGAAAAAAACCTCTCTAGAATTCTGTGCAAGGTTAATTTGCCAGAGGCAGATTTTGTTCCGTTAATTGCCATTTGCCATGTACCAAAGCCACAGTCCCCAAATGCTCTTGCACATTTCCCATCACGTAGGCACACACATGATTAAGAACATTGGAGCAGTCATCCTTAGAACTATGAAAAAGATAAATCCTTAAATGAAGGGAAATTAGTCTTCTCAGCTGCAGAAACCATGGCCTCAGATGCTCCTTCCCTTTGCCACCTACCAGAGCTCCTGAAGGGCTATTGGATGATTAGAGGTAGATAACTGTCTCTGGGGACAGACTATGGAATGGGAAGTGCATCGATTGAAAACATTTGAAACTTTGATTTGTACCCTTACTTGGGGACTCCACTGGGAACTTTGCACTTGAGAGGCACGTATTTGGCACTTCACTCCAAATTTGTTCTTTTCTGTGTCATACTTCTATTGTTTTTTCTTCCTCTTGTTTATTTGCAGACCATTCCTCCTTCTCTGCCCCTTCTTTCAACTTTTAACTCCATGACCTGCAGAACTGATATGCTTTGCCTGGTTTTCTTCTTTACTTCCCCTTGTTTTCTCCAACACTTAATCAAACAGAATTGTCACAAAGAAAATATTTACTGCAAGAAATGACAGCAATCTGCTAATCAAGTAGTACAAAATGACCAACTACAGAACTCCAAAAGATCTACCCAGTCCTCCCCATTCTCTGTTACTAGGCTTCCTGTACCATATCAGGACTTGTTTACCTTTGACAGTTTTACTAATGTGACTGATAAATGGAAGAGTTTTTGTTTCATTTTGACCTGCAGTTGTACTAAGAGAGTCTCATCGTTGTTATCACAGCTGCGTAGTTGTGAAGATGACCTATGCAAGCCACCTTTCTGATGAGAACATCACCCAAGCCCTGTGTAGCTACAAATGGGTACCACTTCTTTGATCTTTGATACATCAGGGAGTCTGCTTTCCATCTTAGGAATTAGAGCAACACACTACAAACTTCTGTCTTGCAAAACTGTATGACATAAAAACCCTCTACTAAAGCACACAGAATTCAATAACCACGTTTAAAAACCTCTGGTACTTCCATTTCCACAGTGTTAAACAGTACTAACACAATAAAAGCCAAAATGGTGAGGTCACTGCTCCAATGGGAACACAGTAATGAGGTCCAATATCCACAAAGAATTTGCATTCACACGCCATTGTTCTGGAGTCAGTTAAGGATTAACATGGATTAACTCCTGTGCTTTATGGACATACTATCAGGATTTCTCTAAAATGCAGGAATACACAGATATAATATAAGGATTCTGAAATAGATGATATTCTTTAAGACTGCACCATGGTAAAAAGCAAAAATCTTACAGAATATTAAAAATGTGCATGATTCCTGACTTTGCTGCCAAGGACCAGCCATTATTTTACACGTAGTGCCTTAGTATTTCAGGTCATGTCTGCCATGTCTGCAGCATCCCACACGCATGCTGCAAATAAAGAGAATGTGATAAGGCAGCAGGAACATGACTAAGCTTTAATCTGAGGATGGATCCTGACTCTCTTATGTTGCTGAGAGTTTGTGGGCACCAAAGAGAATATGGTAAGTTTGCTCAGCAACCTAAGGGTGTGACATTAACGCAAGTCACCCAACACGGGAGTCTTCCATACAGCCACATCTACAATAAAAATGTTTCCCCGCTAGCTAGATTAAAGCCAGCTTGGCTGTGCTTCTTCTCCTACTGCCACATTTTCTTTTGCACTTAATGATCTAATCACATCCTCCTTTTTCTACAGGGCCTTTGCCTCATTCAGTGCCCAGGATGGATGGGACTCATTGAATAGGCATCTGTAGTCTGACAGTTTGTCTGCAGATTTGCCTGGAGCTGAAGATACATCTTTTGATTCTATCCCTGGCTCTGCCACAAAGTTCCTATGTTAAGATACTGGACTATTCACTTAAACCAAATCAAAGTGGGCACCAAAAGCCTCTTTTTATGCTGTGGGTGCCTGACTCAAATCACTTGAGATCTCATTTGTGAAAGACCTAAGCACTCATTGTATGTGTGCTAATGCTGCTAATGGAACAGAATGTTACAAAAATGTTAAATATTCTGAAAAAGATAGACACTCATCAGCTCAAACTTAAAATTAGTAAACAGTTTTAGCTGTGATCTCCCTGGATTTCCATTCCTTTATGCAAAGTGCTTCTTGCAGCATGGGGAGAATGTGACAGTTACAACTGTGTGTTTGGAACTTGGCATTTCCTTTCCGTAAAATGTTGTTTCAAATCCCCATTAGGACAAAAAGAAAATCACTCACAATTCTGAGGTGAGGACCTTTCATACTGCTTCCGGGTGTTCAGGTCTTCCTATGTAGTTCCTCACATCAGCAGACCTTTGGCATTTCTAGGTCATTTGTACACTCAGTTCTGAGAAACCTTTCCTGGATAGGATTTAATCAGAACAGATACATTCCAGAAAAAAAGCTTCAGTTTTGACAGAACTTTTCTTGCCAGACAACTGCTTTGTACATGTTTCCTGTCTGGACTGTTGAGACTCTCTTGGAAGAGTGTACCAGTCCCATTGTACATGTTTCTGTTTCCAAAGGTTGTTACTTTGGATGAAGTCAAACTAGGCTTGCAAAGGCATCTCCATCTGAACTCTGTGGTACCAACTACAGATGCTCCAGAACTCCAGGGGAGCTCACCTGGCTCAGGTCATTATCCCATGCTACCTGGGGTGACCAATCTCCTTGGAAAGCCCAGTAACCCTGGGCCACCTATCCAACCTGCAGGGCCTTCACATTTCCTTGGAAGGGTACCCTGCTTCATATTTAAAGTAGTCAATTAGTACAACATCATAGAAACTATTTGAATGAAGCTGCAACCTATATAAATGTCAAAGGTTTATACCTTCTTCAGATACATATGTCCCTGTCCATGCTACATCTGAACCTCTTCCTCTTTTAGGAATGGAGAATCTCTTAGAAGAGATATCATTTGTCCTTCAAGGCCAGTGTCCAAGGGTGTCAAGGAGCACCTTGAGTAGCCCTATTTACTAGGCACTACAAAAGCAGGTATAATCAAAGCTGTTGCAAGGAGAGGAGACAGTCATCCCGTCTCTCTTGGACTTCAGTCAGGTATTTCTATATCCTCTTTCAGTAATGCTTCCCACCCTTGGAGGACAACACAGTTTAGACAAGACTATTAAAAGGGACTGAACTATTTCAGGAAGTTGCAGCAGCAAACTACAAGCTTAGCTGTCTGGGTTCTGTCCACATCACTTCTAACAGGGATCAGTGCAATCTGGCATTGAAATAATGTTACTGTGGGAGCGGTTCTTTTTTGCGGAGTGCTACAGTTTCTTGTGTAGTGTCAACTTTTGTATAACTTTGACATCTGGTCTGTGGCACTCATCCATCTGTTGTAACTGAGTAGGTGTTGGGTGGGGTTGGCAGAAGAAGCTCATTTAAGCGTTTGTTTTCATCCTGTAGAGGAACTGAAGAGCAAGCTTAGTGATAAACTAAATACTCATCTTTAAAAAAAAGTATTCTAAAGAAATGGTGAATAAGATAGCTGGCGCTTCTCACTGCTGAAGTGTGAAGACTTTGTTCCCATTTCTCCTTGGTTCCATGTTAAGAAGCCTTCCCCACTGGGCTGGCACTCTGGTTTCTATTTCTGGCTCAGCCAAATGCCTCC
Source organism: Caprimulgus europaeus (assembly GCA_907165065.1). The sequence goes on along the minus strand of OU015525.1, from coordinate 48,513,063 downwards.
TGGCTGAATTTGGATAGGTCACTCCATCTTCTGTACAGCAGTTTCCCTTTCTGTAAAATGTATCAAAACTTAAACACCAGTTTGGATGCATATAACAGTTGTTATAAACTTTGATATCTGCTGATAAAAAATGTAATAGAAGTCGTGGACATTATAATTACTATCATTACCTTACTTTGTAGTTATTCTATTCAAATAATCATAGTTTCAAATTAACCTTTGGTGTCATCTGTTCATAGCAAAAGCGAGGTTCTCCTGAGCACAATGGAAACATGTCCGCAATTTCCATGGCTGCCTCTCCAGGTAAACCTGTGTTTTTTGGGCACCTATTTCTTTCATTTTTTCTCCAAATAGAGTACAAAAGCACTTCTCTCTGTTTAACTGTGTACCCATAACCTTTCATAAATGCATGGTGTACCAAGTAACTCTTTCCTTCTCCATGTGTGACTAGGGAATGCTCCACCTGCTTGGTTTTAACTTCTGAACAGACCCTGATATTCATTTCTTAGGCTTAGGACAGTGACTTCTGCTGTTCTGCTTGCCAGCGTATGGGGTCACAGTTGCACTTTCTACACAGCAAACAGTTTTGCCCTTCTCTGTGATAACTTTACGGATTGAAGAAGTTATTGATACCACTTATTAATGCCTTCAGCAGAACACTTATTTGCAAATGTAATAGAGAAGCAAGGAAACAGGGAACTCCCTATGCACAGCTAAATATAGCAGGTTTTGTCCAGTGTGTCTAATCCTGTGAGGTTCTAACCACCTTCTCAGAAACCCTGGCACAGTGAAAGATGCTCTGAGCAGCTCACAGATCGCTCTTTTGTGGCTGACAGACATGAATGCCAAATTAATTAAGACTCAGAATATATTTAAAGATGTGTACCCACCTATGGACATTACACAATCTGTCCTTGAGAACAGAAAACAGTGAGCTAGCTGTTCCCTTTCCTGCCCTCCCCTTCTCACATACACATAGCAGTAAGTGCTACCCTAGGAGTCTCTATAAACAGTTTGTGGGAAGCCCATCACATATTGAATGCTTCCTATTTTTTAGTGGCCTCTGTAAGGCCTGACATCTCAGCACTCTCATAGGTTAGCAATTTTGCACCTAAGATTATCAGTCCTGTTAGACAAAACCAGAAGTCAAATACTGGGCTTTCAAATGCAGTTTCTTATAACATACCCTGTAAGAGCAAGAGCAAAAGCATCCACCAGGGACACTGATTAAAAAGGACAAAATGTGACCTTCTTACCTTCCTTTTCTTTTTTTTTTTTTTTATTTTTTTAGCTAACCAACAAAAAAAATTCAGTCTTGACAATATATGACCCTGAAGTCACCTACATTTTACCTATACTGTCACTCTTTACTAACAGGAAAAGGTGGAGGAATTAAATTGATTTTATTTGTAGATCAGGTTAGGTAGAGAAGTTTTGTATTATTTCTTAGCTTGCAGACTAAAGCATGTACTACATGTGGGAACAAAATTCATCTTGTGTTCCTCCACTGTGATTTGTGTCTTAATAAACTTTTAGTTTCTTCTCTACATTATTTCCCTCTCTGTAATTTCCTCTGGTGACTCTGGGACCCTGAAGTGCCACTAGCCACAAAATTACAAATAGGAGTATTTTGAACTCTAGTCATTCAAGGAACTCGTAATCCTGACATCCCCCAAATATTGTCTTTGCTGTGAGATGAAAGGAGCTTATTCTGTGCTTTAATCATGCCCTATTAATGTCCTTAAAATAGAATTTCTCCTTATTCAAGCATCTCTCAATTTCTTTCTTGCCCACTCCAAAACTGACAAAATTTCAAATAGCCCATACTGAACTGAACATTTTCCACTAGTAATTTTGCAACAGGATGTGACCACTGAAGGAGTAAGGGAAGGAAAATACAAAAGAACAGTGAAAGGAACCATTGGATTACAAAATTTAGTCATTTAATATGAAAGGTCCAGTACAGTTCTCCTTAAAAATGGATGACAGTTTTGTTGTAGTGCACTAAGTCCAGCCTTTGCACAGCCTTCTCTCCTGTCTCTCTCTCCTAGGGACCAGCCTGGGTGAACCTCACTGTACCAGCCCATGCTGAGCTGAATAGTATTTGCTGTCAGTTATATACTGCATCAGGGAGTTTCCATTTGGTAACAAAATATAATTCCTCTTATCAGCTTTAGACTTGCTGGCTTTATGTTTTCTTGTATTTCTGATCTTTAAGAGAGCGTTGCCCTGGCTGTTTCAAAGATAGGGAAACACATGGGAGTAGGCAGGAGTGATGCTGCAGCCAGTTCTGGGCAGAAATTTATAAAAGTTGAGTCCTCCAGGAATAACACCAGTTTCCTTGTTACAAACTAACCCTGTCACATAACACTTTTCCTAATATTATGAAAAAGTAAAATGAAACACATAATTTCTCTTCTCGACTGTATTTGTTATATGGTCTATTTTTATCATATTCTCATTCTTCACTCTAAACAAACCACCTCTCACACAGCCAGGTAGTGACTTTCCACACCTCTGTGTTTTTGTCCAATTTATGTCCCTTCTGTGTTTACTCTAACTTTGTACAACAGTGTGACCAGACTGGCTCACTCAGGTCATAATAACTGTATTAGGGTCCCCAAGTTTTTCAGAGTCTTGTCTTGCTCTGGGTGATGAAGGGTCCATAAAATTTTGACAATGTTATTACCTCCAAATGTCACAGCTTATTGTTCTGATAATTCATCAAAGTCTTAAAGATCACTCCTAAGGTCTATCTGTGGGTATTCTACTGCCTCCCTTGCTAACCTTTCACTGTATGTTCCTGCAACACTTGCTCTTTTTGTAAAACAAATGCTAGGAGATAATTTTGCATCTCACCTCATGACCGCTAGATTTTCTTAAGAGCACCTTGTGAGAAAAGTTATCAAAGACTTCCTGAAATGTCATCTACAGTTTATATTAAATGGTTCTTCGTAATCCATGGCTTCATTGAGATACTTCAAGGTTTTTTTTAGGAAGCTAAAAAAGGCATGCTTTTCTGTTACTGGATCAGTCATGCTTAGCATCAAGCTCATGTCTAGGTTTTATAACTCACTAACTTATATGTCAACCTTCCTTTCTTTTTAATGTAGCTGAGATGATCTTGGTTTTAAAGTAAAAAACATGTCACGTTCCATTGATATGGTATAGTAGAATAGTCTACTTTTAAGGGAAACTTGCATGATTTTGTTAACAGCTATCAGCCTTGATTTACGCCATCTGCTCTGGGAGGTTTGTTACTTCAGCATGTCAATCCTGCAGTTTCTCTTCTGATACCTCAATGTCTGACAGGCCCTAATCTTTAGTAATTAAATAAAATATGTAGAGAGTGAATGTATTTCCAACCAATAAGGACTGATGGGAGGATATAATGTAGTCTCAGCAATACCCTTGTCATTTTTTAATTGCTCCTTTGATCCAGCAAATTGACTAATTCTCTTTCAAATATTTATATTTCTCATTGGCTTGCAGAAATGTGTCTGTTTGCACTTGAAATTTCCTCTCATTCCTCCTGTTTCCCATCTTTCATTTTTCCTTGCCAGTTTGCGTTCCTTTCTTTCGGGTTAGCCAGCACTAGATTTCCTTTTCCTGAAGGTTACCTGTTTGGTTCATCATACTGTGTTTGTTTTTTCTTGCCTTCCTGCTTCCTTTTTGGTTTCAGGGTATGCATACCTTCTGTGATGCAATTACGGTATGCTTAAGTAGTTCCATGTTGAGGTCAAGGATTGTAATATCTTCACTTCCGACCTGCTTCCTTCTCTGTACCTTTCCAGCCCTCTGCTCCCTCCAAATGCAAGAAATTTAAAGGATTATATTTTAATTGCAGTGCAGTTTAAGTGTTAGCTAGCTATTAGATTTCTACCATCTCCACCCTAGAAAGCTTTGTATGATGTTTTGCATGTGTTTTACTGCAGTGGAGGGCTTTTGCATTAGCTTCTTTATTTCAGACTGGCCCAAACCCAAAGTTTCTACACTTCCAGATACTGCACAAAATGCAGCTGTGACATAAACAACTGACAATTGCAACTTCAAATAAAGGTCCTGCCAAGGCACTTTGAAGGGAAATGACAAATTCAACTTGGTCAGACCATTTGATGCTGGAGCATGCTTCAGTAAGTTCAAGGGCACTAGCAGGGTTTTAGAAAAAAGCTGGATGTGTTATCAGGCTGGTGCTCTCCAGGGTGGAAGGAGTTGCTTTGCTTTTTTTGCACCATGATCCTGTTTAACCATGTTTGCTAAACAAGAAACTGGGAAAAGAGTAAGGAAAACCCTAGTTTAAAACCAAGAGGCACATATGCTTTGTTTTAGCATCTCCCTGCCATGGTAGGACAAACTGCTTTAATCAGTTTCAAAAACCACACACAGCTCTGGAGCCTAGAGGAAGAAAAGAGGCATTTAAAGAAAAATGCCAGGAGCACTGAGGAGGGGATAACGAGAGGATCAGAGGGAAAGAAGTGACATCTTGCCTTCTGCTCATACTCTGGGAACAGGAGTATGATCAATATAGGAGGTGAAAAGAGGGAAAAATGAGGAAAGGGTCAGGCACAGCTCTGAATACGAACAAAGGATTTGCATATAGAGGCTGGCCATAAACGACATTCAATCATTAGACTGCAAAGCTGCAACCAGATCCAGATAGATCCAACCCAACTGTGGAAGTTTTTCAAATCTGGATGCCTGATCTAGTCCCATCCCAGCTCTGCCCTAGGCAAGATCCTGCTCCCCTTCCATGTGAGCTGCCGTGGCGGCCAGGTGGGAGCTGCACACCCTTCAAGCCACATCCCTGGTTTGGACACCTCAGGAGCACAGTCAGCACGAGTGCCACCATACCCAGAGGAGGCCACTTCAGAAAGTGTCATTGACTTTGCACAGTGATATGGGGCCTCTTTGGCAGTGGCTAACTGAAGTCAATGGGAAAAGCATCCTTCCTGGTGTAAGTGCAGGACTGAGACCTGCATGGGAGAGGAAGAAGGAACTTCCAGTTTTATATGAAGTTCTCTGTGGCCTTGGCAGCAAGGCAACATTACATTCACTTGACTTCAGCTTTAAAAGGAGATGTATAAAAGAGAAGAATAGCACCAACATATTTTTAGGGCACAGAAAATTAAAAAAATATATACACTTTGAAACTGACCCTTGGCAGCCTGTTTAAAAGAGCCTGAAACTATCTGAACTACATAAAAAAAAAAAAAAGGAAAGAAAAACATGCCCACAAGGACTGAAAAAATCACTTCAGTAATAGATGACTTTTAACTTTACATCAGAAAATGTTTGGCAGGCATAATTTTAAAGTGTTAGGGAAATGTGTGTGATAACTGCTTCAGTGAAAGAGCAAATGTAGTCCACAGTGAGATTTATCAAGTGTTCACATAAGCAATGAGAACTTGGCAGGGCCAGCTGCCCATGGAGAGGGGCAGAGAAGAACACAGCTCTAAACTTTGAAAATTTAATGAAGCCCACTGATTTCTCACAGGAAATTTTTCTTTGAGTGTGTTCACGTGTCATGGGAATGCTAGTGAGCAGAAAGCTCTGACAAAATGCCAGCTACAAGGCAGAAGGGAAACAAAATCCTCCAAGCCCCACCAAAGGGCAAACCACCCTTTTCCTCTTTTAAAGCTGCAAAGATTTGTGATGCTCCAAAATTGCTGAGCATCCTTAGGTGTTATCCTTAATCACACAAACAGGCCTATTGACAAGATTGGGGTTATCAAGAGAGTCTTGTAGGACTGGCCTCTTTTCAAAGAGATCAGAGGAATATCGAACTTCCCAGGGCTTGCATGGGAATGTGTGCAGAGGCTGGAGTCAGCCAGCAAAAGGAGCAAGCAATGCCATCTGGGGTATTCACAGGAGTAGTAGCTGCTTACAAAAGGAAAGAGGGACATCAAGGCAAAAAAAGGAGGGACAGGCCTAGGAGGATAACCAGCAGACAAAACAATGCTGTTTAAATCGGAATTCTGTTATGCTTAGTTTTCTGCTACAAATATCTAAGCATCTTGCCTTTGCTGTTCTGGTGGAGTAGCATCCTGTCAAAGAAGAGTATTTTAGCACCTTTTGTGGCATAAGATATTTTTTAAAAAGTAGGTTTAATAGTTCAGAAACTTCAGAGATCTCCTATCCCAGTGCTTGAGACATGACTGTTTTGCAGCAAGCGATGACATCTGGGAACGTGTTTGCTGTGAGATCCCTTGGAGTGTGGGGCTGTGACAGCAGTGCACGCCCAGCTGCAGTGTTGCAGGCTCCTGTGTGCCAGAAACGATGAGGCACCGAATGACACACCAAGGCAGTGAGGTGCCCCAGACCTGAAGAGGGCTTTTGGAGAGTGATAGAGGTGCTAGAAATATGTAACAGACAGGCCTAGCTGCAAGCGTCAGAGGAGGGAACCAGATGGGTGAATCTTACGTCTCTTGTGAGAGGCTTGACAGGTTGTGGATAATTAGTTCATTTAGAGAGGAGACAAGCCAGCAATACCTTAGTCTTGATCCCACATGTGGGAAGTACGAGTAGGAGTGAGGACTACCCACTGCCTCCCAGGAACAGGCCATGTCCTACATGTAAAAGATCGGAATTTGATTCTGTTTTTCACTTTCAGCAGGACTGTGCTGCCTTTCCAAGTCCCCAAGGATGCATGAAAGCCATGTGTCTGTTTGGCCCAAGTTGTTTGTAACTCATACTTTCCATATGAAGTTCACCATAAAAAAACCAAAAAGAAATGACTTAATTGAATTTGTTTGGGGAGCAGTGTAACAAACAGAAAACAGCCAAGCGCCATACAATCAACAGTTAGGGAGAAAGTTACAAATTTCAATACACATGCAGCTACCTCGTGGAAAAACAATTGAAACTACTACATTTAATATGTTTGTGCTTCTGTAATTTCCATCCGGGCATAAAGAAACACTTAACATATTTTGCTTTAAATTCCCCCATACTGTTTCCTGGGACTAGAAAAAAAAACTGGGATCTCTGCTGCTGAGTGATTAGTCCAAGGTCATAGGGCAGGAGATCTGTAAGCAAAACTTTGGACTCCTGGTGATGTACTTTAACCACAAGACCATCCTTCAGTCTCCTTCACACTAATGACTTTGGAACTAGCTTTAAAAGATCCAGTGAGATGCAATGATGGGAGTGCTAGATAGCTACACAAGATAGCCAGAGGCAACAAAAATTATTAGAGACATGTGGGGGTATTTCTAAACAAAAAGATTAAGACCAGAACTATTTCATTTAGAAAGGAAAACAGTAAAAGATGATAGAATTGCGGTATAGAAAATAATGAATGGTGTGAAGAAGAAATCAGATGCCCTTCATAAAATAAGAGGGCATCTAATGGAATTTAAAAAGCCATTAGCTTATAAGTGCATAAGGATATCACTCTTCAGCTTATCTCTTAAGCAACCCGTGGAACTCTCAGTTGCAAGGCATAGATGTAAATAGTTCAAGAAGATGAAGGAAAAAAAGGAAAGACTGTATGTACCCAGTAATAAATACAGATTTTTGAGCTAAAGCAAATACTTCTTCAAAGCTACAGTTTTCCCCTGAAAGAACAACCTCTTTCCCTGAGAAAGAGCTAACTTTTTTTATTCTTGATGAAGTCTTACCTCCCTGAGTGCAGAAGGCCCAGCAAAGACTGCAGCTGCTTTCTTATATGTCCTCAAACCAGGAACACTCCTGCCTACACATTTTTGAGGAAGCCTCTTCCTCAGAACAGCACCAAGAGCCCCAGAAATTCAGTTTTCTGTTGATAGCAAAAATAATGCTCTCATTTTGCCTCCAGGAACACCAAGATGTCTTTGTACTACAGAGGCCACTGAAAGGAAAAGCTGGAGGGTAAGGAAGGTTGCACCATCTTGTTCTTTTCCCCTCAGCTCACATCTGCAGCCACCTCCAAACTCCACTGCTTTCCTTTTCTCCAGAGCCAAGCTGCAGATCCATGTAAGATCCCACCTGGATCTCGTTAATGACTGCCGCTTGGATGTCTAGGATAAATCTATCAGCCTTTGGTTTATCTACACAGAATGGAGCCTTTATTGTCCAGCTCTCCTTTTTGACGGTCTTTGAATCCCTCTCTTGGTGCTGCATCTGCTGATTTTTACCAGTCTTCCAGGCTATCCCTAACTTCCCACATATCTGAGCTTCCTTTGATAATCAGGGTGTAAATTATCCTCTGTCCATCTAGTCTGCCCATTTTTCATTTTCTCCTATAGTCGCCTTCATGCCTTCACCTACAGTCACCACCTTGACATCACCCTTAAGGCCCCCTCTGACACAGAGGCCAAGCCTGTCTAACACCCTTCCTGCCATACCACTCACAGCAGAACAGGCTTGCTACAGATAAATACTTGTTTCTGGCAAGCTAGGAAGGTCTGTTTACTCTGTGTGAGTGGCCATTAGTGCATGGATTCTCTCTCTTCACTGTTTAGAAAAGTGTTTGGTATAATGGGTACATAATGGACTACAGAAATTATAATGATCCTCTGAATTTTTCAGCACTAGTTCCCGTGCTGAGTGGATGGACCACCAATCTCTCTTAGGACATCTTCAGTAAACCTCTAGGTAAGACTTGGCTTGTTTAGAAAGCAATACACCTTGGGGAGACCAACACCAGTTTTTTAGTCAGAGATCCCCATTTAATTCCTTCCTCTGGGTCTGGGTGACCACAACACTCCTCCCTCCCTCGATGCCTGTGGGGTCATGTTGGGCCCATCCTTCCTTTGTAAGAGGTGATATGCACAGCACCTCCTCCATCTAATGCCACTGCCAGGTTCTGCTCACACAAGAAAATAAAGCTGGTTTTATTTCATAAAAGCACTTTGCCGTAACTTTTAGCTACTTCAGCAGCCCCTGGATAGTTCAGTTTCTGACAGTTATTTATATGTTCTCAATGTCCGCCACTCCTCTCCTCTCTTCCCCCTGCTCCTCTGGCAACACTGATAGCAGGAGCTATTATTAATTACTTGCTGAATACCTGCAGTGCTCTGGTGCAGCAGGAGAGACGGTCCTTCTCCACCAGGACTGACAAGCTGGGTATACAAGTAAACTAGCACATACAAAGTTTGCTGGGTGATTGGATGATGAAGAGGATGCTTTTAAGTTAATGTTTGTAAGAAGGTGAGGAAAAGAAAAAAGGGCTCATTGCTCATGTTTCTTTATTAAATCTCTCCTCTCCTTGTTATAGAGTATGATGAAAATAAAGTGAACGCCACTAAATAAATAAACAGAGGAAAACTGTAAGTATTAAAGGTCTAACACAGAAAAAAATAAGAACTATAGAAAAAGAAATAGTTTTGCAGCTGGAACAAAGAAGAAATAAAAGATTAAGATTATTTAAAGAGCAATTCAGAAATTCCTCCCACTGACAAAGATGCAAAATTTTCACTGACCATAAACCAGACATCAACTAAGGATTTTTCTTCTGTGAAAAAATCAGTTTGTTTTTTTTCAAATTTATGTCTCAAGAAAATTCAAAATAAACAATGGTTTTCAGGTATGAGAAAGGTCTGGTTTCAGTTTTGTAAAAGAATATCAAATTGCTTTTTGTTAGATTTTAAAAATATATATTAAAATGTATTTTTTCTTTGAAAAAACTAAACCTCTTCTCCCCTGACAGAAATGTTCATGAAAAAACTTAGCTATAGCCTATTGGAACTGTGCAGGTAAGGTTACTGAGGTAAAGGGCTAATAGTGCTTTTTTTTGGCAAATATTCTCCAAGTAGCCCAGGTTTTAAAGATATGACCAAAGTAGAGTATTACCAAATTCAAGGTCTCACTTTCAATGCTGAATCTTCTAGATAATCTATCAGACAGTGCTCTTGGAAACTACTGCCTAAACAGGGCCACTTCATATTCACATTTATTTTTGTTTAGCCTGAACAGTTACTTCTCCTCTCTGGGATTCACTACCTGTATGTATTTACAGGGAACAGCCATATCACTTTCCAGACTACACTTTGCTAACGTGGACTTTCAAGCCTCTTCTAATCTCCTTTCACAAGACAAACACTCCATTCCCTGATCATCCTTCTAGCCATGGTTCCAGCTGAAGTTCACCTTTCTCAAAAGATGGGTGCTCAGAGGTGCACACCGTGCTCTAGATTAGGTTTTGCCTGTGCCTTGCACTGAAATATTGACATTTCCTTGTGTCTGCTAGAAATACTTTGCCCGAGACAATCTCCCATCATCTCTGTCTGACCAAATCACAATGTGGCTTCACAGTTCTCTGTGAAAACTAAAAGCTATGACAGGTGAGGTCTGGCAAAACCTGCTACAGCAGTAGGAGACACTTTTGTCCCCACACCAGGTGCCTGTCTGATAGAGGCAACCACACTAACAGAGAGTCAGGAATGGAGTGCACATGCCTGAGCCTACATACTATCAGTTACAGCCCCACATGTGAGCTATTCTGCAAATAATCCTGAATTATGCCAGTGAAAATAAAGGAAAACCCATAAATGTCTAAACTGAACCCAAGGTTTGAGGCAGAACTGAGTCACAAATGCTGGCTGAGGGGGAACGACCACAATTGTGAAGGTCTTGTTTGAGAATCAGAAGCAGAAAGAGCCATTGACAGCAGCGAGACAGAACTCGTTTCCCGTCATCGTGGGGCAAACCTGCCGTGCAGTTTAACCTTTTGTGGTTGGTTTTTTTTTTTTTTTAAAGGCTGTTCCTTATTTATGAGCATGTTGGGCAAGGAAAACCAGTTGAGTAAAAGCCACTAAGTAATTTGTCAGGATGAGTTGTCCTTTGCCCCAACAAGCACTTCAAAGGTTTGCATCCCTCACCCGTAGACTTTGGCTACACACAAACCACCTGCAAAGCCGCATTTGCGCTAACCTGCCGACCACATCAAACCCTGAACTCCCATTGCCAGTGAGGGTAGCCAGCCCGATGAAGAGCTGTTGGGAAAAGGTTATCAGGTGAGCCGCTCATTTCATAAACACAGGCTTACAACAACTGAACGTGCAACAGCATCAACTTTGGTTCAGTTGGATATAGGATGTTGTTTATTTGACTTCTGGATCAAAAGCAAGATTAAAATACACATTCGAGAACCCAAGATTATTAAAGCTACAACATACATCATCAATATATTATGTGCTAATTGCTTTCACATACATAAAAATTTGTTTTAAGGTATTATAATCTAGGAAGATAGTAGTTACTCCCTCCTCCCACCTACAGACATTCTCTAAATGTATGCGTATATATTCAATTTAATTTACCAGAGAAGTAGTGAAAGAAGAGGTACCTCTGCCTGCACAAGTAGTGAAGTTGGACAAAATAAAAATGAAGATGTGCATTTTATATTTTTCTCCTTGAAACTGAAAAAAAAAATTGAAATTGTACCGTGTGGAAAGCAGGACAACAAAAATCTGTATTTTAACACAGGAAGGCAAATTAATTCTTTGTGAAACAACACAGAAGTCAATGGCACTATACCAGAGATGAATTTCACCCAGGCTGTAAAAAGAAAACATAAGTGCAACACAGACCAACAGAAGAGATTCCGTTTAATGTAAGAATTATGTTTCTGTCAGAAAAAAACAACAACTAGCTAATTTTGTTTCCTGGAAGGAGATCCAACTTGGCTCTGCTGCTGCAGTGTAAAAGGATCCAAAATAAGTAACAGCAGGCATCTCCGCTAGAATTTGCTTCTGATAGACATTATTTTTCCTCTGGTACCAGAGAAGAGTTGAACACACACTGCAAGTGAGGCACAGTAGTTTACTGCACAGAACACGGAAAAGGCTGCTAAAGCTCTGACATTTAAAACTTGGCTCAGACAGAGTGAGCACATGGTCTTAAACAAACCAGATACAGTCTGTGGGGCTAATTCCCACCTATATGCTATTTCAGAGACATATAAACTAAAATTGTGTGTGTGTGTCTGTGTGTGTGTGTGCGTAATATATCCTTAATTACACCCATGTTTTATGTCTCTGTTACACATTAAGATGTGGGGTCAGACCCTCGTTGCAGGGGTGTTAGCAACACCAGGAGACTGGGAGCTCTCGCAAGTACCAGCACCTTAGTCGAACTGATGATGAGTTACATGAAAGCAGGAACTTTGCATTAGGCTTTAGTGGTGGCAGTTTGCATATACACACATTAATAAATGAACAGTAAAGCACCATAATCACAATCTGTGCATCTGTGTCTGTTTTATGGTATCCTGAAAATGTTTCTAAAGTAGTTGGAATACAGAAAGCAGAAATTATCATTCCTTCCCAGCTGGGCTCATGAGAAATGCTGTCTGACTGTGACTGGCAGATTTGATATTTTGTTAAATTGTGAGAGACCCCACTTTGAATAGCATACTCACATTTGTTATGATCAGCGAGTATTTCCTTTCACATCACACTTTCTCCATAGGTAAACTTATCATAATCCAATAAAGAGCCTATGGGAGTAAGTCTTCTACATGCAGCCTTCCCTCTATGCAGGGGAAAGGCTGGCTTTTTTATATACCACGGTCATGCAATTTTTCATTTCTTCCCACAATGAATGGAAGTCTTCCTCATGCAAAATCATTTGTTCTCAGATTGTGCTGACACAAAACTGAAGGCTTCATTCAGAGACATCTAGTGAGAAGGACTTCTTGGAAACCAGTAACACAAGCTGCACTAGACTTTTGAGGAAATTGTTCATAAAACCCTCCCAACAATACTAAAAAACAACTAGGGAACTATGCTGATGGGACAGACAAAACTGTAATGGGGGGGGGGGGGGGGGGGGGGCAATCAAAAGACATAGTCCTAAAGTTTCATAGCGCTTTGTCTTTTAGAAACTAGATGTACAACAAATATTCCCCTCAAAATCTTGCATCTATTTCAGTCATGTTCAAAACGGAATTTAGATGAAGACAGTGTTTCTAAGGGACAGAGCAACACCTAAGGTCCGAATCTGACTTAAATCCAGAAGAACTCCACTGAAATCAATGGTTACCGCAGTGCAACTCAGCAAGAGATCTAAATCTGTCCTAGCTGATTCCAGATCTATCTCTTATTTGCTATATGGCTTTAGGCAAGTCAGTGACCTTCTTTTTATTTCTCAGTTTCTCCATCCGTAAAATGGTGATAATACTGCTTGTAATACATGAAGATCAGGGGGACTATTTAGTTCCCTAACATGGTCTGGATATAAAAATTGCTGGGGATCGATCATTTTTAGTCACCTCCAGCACCATTATTGACTCCTTACAATCTTAATACTCGGCTTTCTCTTGCCTGCATATTTTTCTTTTAAAAACCATGAGCCATAGCCTGGAATCCTTATTCAAATTTCACACTGTTTACTTCCATGGCAGGATTCACATGAGAAAAGTGAGTACAAAATTTGGAACTTGGCCCCAACGACAGCAATCTGCGAGGGTATTTCAAACAAAACTCGTAAGTTACAGCATGAAATTAGTCCCATGTAGATTAGTTTTTTAGAGCGCAAAGGAACGTGTACGTAAACTGTCCCACCAATGCCCAAACAGCAAGAGCACAAAAAGAAACGTCGCAAATCTTTTTTGCACCCTTGTTTGAATAATGTACGATGCGCTGATGTTTGCAGCAGTACTCAGTGCTGGTCAAACAGTGAAAGTGGGGGAAAAAAGGAAAAAAAAAAAAACCAACAACCCAACCGGAAAGTACCCTAACGTCTGCCAGCTCTGAGAGGGACCTCTAGTGAGTGCTGGAGCATTTGGTGTTGTGCTTCGGGCGTAATTAACACACCACAATCACCGCAGTCATTTTGAAGGCGCGAGGGGAAGTTTCACTGGGTGCCCCCGACCTGCGGGGCGAGCATCGATCGCACGGGCGCTCCTCAACCCAACCGGCAACAATTAAAAATGACACTTTTTTTTCTTTCTCTCCCCCCCCGGACTCGGCGTGCGCAAGGGACCAACCTCCTCGGGTCGCCCCGCAGCCTCCCCGCCGCCCCGGGCGCTCGGGGAAGGGTGAGGATGGAAAGTTGCGTTTCGGGCGCAGCCTTTCCGCCGCGCTGGTGACAACAGAAATAACCGCTCCGGGCACCGGCCCCACAGCGCCCGCCCCCGCCCGCACACCGGGCGGTGCTGCCCGGGCCTCCCCCGCCGGTCGGCGGGAAGCACCGGAGGCCTCTCTCAGCAGCCCCCACCGCTGGGAAGGGGGAAGCGTTTCGCCCATTTTTAATTTGCCCCAACAGTCCGAGCGCTCAGTGCCCGCGGGCACGCTCGGATAAACTTGTGTCTCGCTGATTGGAACCAGGCGGCGGACAGCGCGCTTCGGCTTTTTTGAGGGGGTGACTGGGCGGAGGCGGCTCGCTCTCTTCCGGGACGGCGGCGGACACCGAGGACGGGGCAGCGCGGGCAGCCTCGCGGGGCAACCGCCGTCCCGCCGCCAACGACCGCGGCGGCTCAGCCGCCTCAGCCCTCGCGGCCACGCGCGGCTGCCAGCAACGGCGGCGCCTCAGCCCCGCAGCGGCGGGCGAGCGGGCGGCGCGGAGGAAGGGCGGGCGCTGCCCCGCGGCCCCGCCGCCTCGCCTCGCCCCGCCGGCCGCGTGGGGGAAGGGCCGCGGGGCCGCCCTTTCCTTCGCCGCCCCGGCAACAAAGGGCGCCGCGGGGGCTCCGGAGCGGGGGGGGTGCCGCGGAGGGACGGCGGGGCGGGCGCGGCGCGGGGTTGGGGGGGAAGGTGCCTGCCGCTCCCACTCACACACACCCAGACACACAATGGCGGCCCCCTCCCGCTGCCCGCCGCAGAACAATGCCGGCCACGGACCCCCGCGCGGAAATACACACATGCAAATTAAATGAGTCCCCCCACGCGCACACCGCCCCCCGTGTACCCCCGTGGAGAGGCGGTGGGGAAAGGAGGAGCCCCCGCCCGGCCCCCCCACCCGCCTCCCTTTCGCCTCCCCGCGGCGCTGCGCGGCACTGCGCGGGGGCGCCGGTTGCGCGGGGGAGCGCGGCGGGCGAGGCGGCCGCTCCGCGTCCCCGCGCGGGGTGCGAGCGCCCGGCACATGCGTGGAAGCGAGCGGCGCCCGAGCCCCTCCGCTGCAAACAACAACAATCCCGAGCAGCCCTTACCTGGAACATCGGAGCCGACAGTGTCCCTCTTTTTTTTTTTTTTTTTTTTCCCCTCCTTTCCCCCCCCCCCTTTTTTTCCCCTTTTTCTCCTTTCTCCCCCAACTCACACTTCCGATATTTCTCTCTCCCGGCAGCGGTCTGCTCTCCTCGCTACACCAGAGAGAAATGCAATAGCTTGGCTAAGGTAGACAGAGCAAAATACAGAGAATAGTTGCTCCAGGGCTTTGAAACCCCTCAAGGCAAGGATCAGGATACAATTAGCTCATGTCTCTACCTCCAGTCGGAATCAATCTCCGAAATAAAAGTTAAATTAAATTAACTGATCACACGGGCATAAAATTGATCTCCTTCGAAACGTGCATATAGATAGATAGATATATATATCGCGCGTATTTTTTTTTTTTTCGGATTTTTTTGGTGGAAAAAACAGTCTCATTCCAGCCTCCAACTTGCTTTTTACTCTCCTCTTGCACAGAAAAGCTGATTTTAATCGTTGTGATTAGTTTTGATGTAACGTTTCCGCGGGCTATTTCTGCAAATGGATGGAGTGTTTCTTTGCCAGAAGAGGGAAAAGCAGCAGATGATGATAATTATAAGGATTGTTGTTTCTTTCTTTCTTTCTTTCTGTCTCTCTCTTTCTTTTTATTTGTATTTAAATCTGTCTCTTCACTTTCCCGAGCTGACCTGACATTGCCATTGCACTAAGGTCGCACAACTTGTTGATTAGGATCACCTCCCGTTTTGATTGAGGGATATGTGATAATTTGCAGTGGAGCAACACATTTTCTGTTCCCTTGGCTATATAACTTCCCAAATGACGTGTATAAAAATAAGCACATGGAGTCTGCTTTGCCCCAATCAAGTCTGAATCAATGCCTGGGGGTGATACACAAACTCATTTCAAATGTTCAACCATGCAGAATTGCAAAAAGATTGAAGGAGTTGCACTGCATTTTTTATTTTTTATTTTTTTAAAGCAACAAAATTAGAAGAAAACAAATCTATGTAAGCAAATGCAGGAATTTACCACTTAGGTTCATGTGACATCGCTCGCAAATGCTACTAACTTTCCTTCTCCAATTACCCAAGTGGAACGGAGCCTTGCCTTTTTCCTTTCCTTCAGCCGGGAGTTTGCAGCTCCCTTCTGAAGAAAACCAAACCGGGGATAACCAAATAATTTCCCTTGTTCTACCATTCCTCACCTCCCACTCCACTCTATATTGCTTTGTGCAAAGCTCCTATGTATAGCAGCTGTATTAATTCGTTGCTGTTGTTGTTAGAGAGGGCTATTTTGTCATAAACCCGTGGGTCACCTCCCGTTGGTATCACATCCTCGCAGTGTACTTTTGTGAAACGGTATGTTTCTAAGCACTTCACAGTCCATTAATTCAGAGACTTTGCTGACATTTCTTATGAAAAAGACCAGGCTGTGAGGCCAAAACTGCCCAATAAAGGCACTGAATAGAACCAGACGTGTCCAGCTAATACCTACAATTAGCTTTTTATTGTACGATTTTAATACTTTAAAGAAAGCAATGCAAAATATAACAATCGCGCTTTTTTTTTTTTTTTTTTTTTCTCCTCCCGGGGCAGTTGCTGCAGCCTAAGGAATGACTAATTCTCTTGCTTAAAAATACATTCGACCCAATACATTATTTTTGTCCTTCCTTTTCTCTTTAAATGATAAGCATGATAACGTGGTAGGACTTCTCACGTAGGAATCACGCCATTTGCGAATGCTTTATCATTGAGATATAACGAGCACAAATATGTTAGGTTAATTAACCTGGAATGGCTGATAGAAATTAAAAGGAAAAACTTTAAGTAACTACACACTTACATGCCCCAAGAAACACTCAGCATGGCTTAATCTTCAAATTTTATTTTTAATATTATTCCAAAAACTAGTAGGACACAAGATGAAAAACTCCCTCCAACCTTCCCTAGCTTGGTTTTGTGAGGACCAGGCTCATTGCAAACCTTTCTACTCTTATACAGCTTTAGCAACAGAGTAATTTTTAAATACTTAACGCTGGTTTAATAACTTAAAGATTCTCATGGTTTGTCAATTAAGACAGAGTAAAAAAAATTTTGAAGTTTTCCATCCAGTAGAAATGAGCCGTTTACAAGTTCAGTAGACCTGTGTCTTGACCTAACTTTATTTCTATTTTACAGTGTGTCATGGCAAAAAAATTTATGTCTCTTTTTATGTGACTTTTTCAAATGCTTCACTGCTCTTCTCTTTCTAATAAATAAATAAAGCAATGCCAGCAGCCTGGCACTCATTAGCGACCTGCATAATACAGAGAAAAAAAATCAGTAAAGGAACAAATTTTAATTTCAAGCTTGCAAATGGCTATTGTGGAGAAAGGTGAAGAAAAATAGCAACATAGCATCCTTTAAAAATGTGAAGAATGTCCTTGTGCTGTTATTTTACCTGCGGCAGGAGTTTATCAAATGATGTCAGCACTAGATAAGAAAAGGTATATTTTCTTAAGAAGTAAGAAAATGTGTTTATTACCTCAAGAAGGGTCATTTGGTAAAACTTTCATTTCCAAGTCACAAAATCAAGGACTTAAGTCTCAATTCACATTCTTAGGATAGGACAAATGTTCGCTGGGGGTAACTGCAAACCATTTTGGGTAGATATTGTTGCATCCATTTGTCCACTGTCATGCCATGATGGGACTGCAGCCTGGTCCTTTACACGGTGGGCGAAAAATATAAACCTACTTGAATGAAGTGGAGGTATTCTGGAAGAAGTCTATGTTAACTGCTACACTGAAGAACTAGCTGCATTTCTTTTCACATGTAAATTAAACATTTCCTTAGTACTTCCTCGGGAGAGGAGAGGAAAGACCTTGGCTTCGCTTAAGTCTTCCTTCTCACAGCTTTCAGTATCCCCAGCCTTTGCTGCCTTAACTCAGGCCTGAATTTACTACTGGTATGGCTGGACTCTGATCTAGGATATATTTGTGACATTGGTAAGGTTCACAAGATATCAATATAGCCCATAAGTGCTGTCACAAATATCTAAATACGTTAGCAAGGTTTGCCTTTATTAACTGCTGGGATGTAATTTTCATACAAAGAAGAACACATTAAACCAAATTGTGTTCTGTTTTACTTGGAGTTATATTTTTTTAAACAGGTTTACATAAAAATACATTGTGTTTGTGGATTATGAATATTTTACTGATGCTGAATAGCAACCTTAATGAGCTCAAACAGAGCTCAATATTTGATTTTTGAATTTTTTCCTCAAATCATCACCTGTTCATAATTGGCCTCTGGAAAACAGTAGTAGTTTTGCAGTATCATTGTCAATGTTAACAGTTTGGAAAATTGCAGCTTTTGAAGACGCAGGTTTTCCAAAGGCTGCAGATCATATGTGTCCACTTGCTACAGGGCGTTATTTCTGATTTAGCTGTAATCCTTTCTGGAAACAAGTACAGGGGATCTTCTCAGAAAGGCCCTTGTGTCAGTCTGACCTTCTTTTGGAGGTTCCCTCCTGCAGTTCTATAGTCTTCATACATGTTGTAATCTTGTTTCAAAAATACTAAAAGAGCAGCTCAGTGTGAAAATAAAAGCTAGCCACAGTTGCCTAAATTAGATATTTCCAGTGGCTCTTTTTTTCTTTTTAGAAAAATAGAAAGGAATTTACATTTGAGGAGGGAGATTTATGAACACAGTTTCTGCAGATGTATGTTCCCCAAGGAGTGTTAAAAATAATATATTTTTTCTTTATAACCAGTAACATTTTGATGCAGTATTTGAAGACTTTGTTATTTAACTGTGAAATGAATTGGACAATGCAAACCATACCAAATAGTCAAGTAGCCTAAGCAACAGCATCCCTTCTGCATTTCTGAGAAGAGCAGGGAATCAAGACACAGGTCTGCTACAGGAAGGTGGCTGAACTAATGCAGCAACAAGTACTTCTACCTATATCTATGTAACCCTTATGTACCTCTTGCACTTATGCCCTTTTGCAGCAAAACCAGAAGCTGAATAAAAGTATTTCCATATCCCACTACAATTCCCGGTTGTGAGGGTGTCTCTGTGTTGGGCAATGGAAACAGAAGTAGTGATGGGTTTCTATGTGGATCCCTTAGCTCTGCCCTCAGCTGCCCAGATATGACAGCTCTGCCCACCAGTCACTGTAAAGGAGGTGATGTCTCTCTCTGCATCACAGCACCAGAACCTCTTGAACTCCGAGCTCACTCAGTTGTCTGCTTCAGAAAGTAAGACCAAAGCCTGTGGGCAGCTGTTTTAAGGATAAATAGCATCACTGGAGTAGGACATGAAGCTTATTTATGCAATTTTATCATTGGTATGGAAACTCACAGGTTGAACTATGTTATTCTCCAGAAACACCAATTTTTAGTGTACCAAAATGTCCTGGGAGTTTCTGAGTCCCTTGTGAAGGTACAGGTAAGCTTACAGACTGTATGGGCAGTCGAGGTACCACAGAGTAGTTTCACAAAAAGCCTCTCTTCAGGTTTTTGGGGCTCTTCCTTGTGTGTCTTTCAGAAGCCTTCGGTGCCCCTAAATCTGCCAGCAATGGGAACTGGAGATGCTAAGACCTCCAGCAAATCATGACACTTGTGGAAAGGGAAAAATAAGAAGGGTTTAGAAGATTGGCCTTGAGTATGCAGGACTGAGAACATGAACCCTGATGTCATTGCCTCCTATGTGCCTATGCATTTAGAATGGACTTTGGGAAATTCTCTGTATTTCTCTGATATTCTCTGCTTCCCTTTTCCCTCCCCAGTTATTCCTTCCTCTGAGAAGCAGCCCCTTGGCTTGCTCGGTGTTTGCAGAAGCTTTCTGAGGGGCACAACGGTTATAGTACCACACTGGCTTTGCTTCCTGCCTTCAGGCTGTCATTGAACAGGAAAGTCTGTCTGTCTTTGCTGCAAAATAGGTGGGACAGGACCAAATCTGCACATCCTATGAGGGCAGAGAGCAAATCAGAGTTCATGTCTGCTCCTGCTACTTACTGCTTTGACTGGATTTTCCCTATGCACATTTGAAACCTCTCCTCTCACTGAAAGCCAAATGTTTTATTCAGATTACTCAGTACGCTTTACAAAAAGATTAAAGCACCCTTATGGTCACTGTAAGCTTTTCAGGGCTGGATCATGTGAAGCACCAGCAAGGCTGAACATGGAAGAAACTTCAGTTGGTCTCACCATTCAGATAAAGCGTGCAGAATTCAGGGCATAACTGATAATGTATCTCATGAGATTGTACAAATTGATCTAAGATTGTTCCAATTTAACTGCTCAACTCATTCTAATTAAAGACTACACTGAGGAAAAGAGGGTAAAGTGTGTGTGTGTATGTGTATCTGCGTATATTGGAGGGAGAGGGAAATTGGTAAGGAGGAAAATAAGCATTTTACTAACTTGGATTTGCTATTTTATATTCCAGTACCCTACAACAAAAAATCATGGTTTCTACGGTAGTATAATCTGCCTCATCCTCAGTTCATCTACTCCAGAACCACTCAGCTTTGCTTCACGGTCCTATCGCCTGAGCCAAAACCACTCACGAGAAGCCCTGTAATACAATGGAAGTACCTTCAGGGCACCATAGAAATTTATGTTACTCTATCTCTTTGCACATCCTTTGGGTGTCAGAATCTCTCAGCTTTCCTACCTATAAAAATTATTCCCTGAGCACACTTATATACATAGAGACAATGAGCAGAGGTATTTGGTGTTGTTAAATAACAAAACACACCGACAACCTTCCCTCCTGGACTTTAAACATTAAAACCACCATTCTCAGAAGCATTACTCATTGTACCATAAGTTTTCAAAGATAATATTGACATTGATGATACCATACTCTCTTTCAATATAGCTATATTTCTAAACACACTCTTCCAGAAAGTGTGAGATACTAGCATAATATCGTAATACATTGAGATAGTTATTTGAAGTATGAATTTCTACCCAATAAACTATCCTATTCAACTGAGGAAATATTTCAGATGAATACACAATACAGCTGCAAGAGAAACCCAGGCTGTGAAATCTGGGTTTGTATCTGTGTATTGAATAGCCCAAAGTCTTGGGGTGTGTATATTGCTCTGGGATTGTCAAGCAGCTGATCTGGATAAAGAAGGGGCAGATCATAGAATTTGAAGAGGGCTTTTATTAAATTCACCGTTGGGAAACAGTCCATTCCAAGGGTTTAGACCTACAAATGCTGATTGTAATATGTGATCCACAGATTTTGGAACCAGATTAATTTTCTAGACTCATTGTAGACCAATTCTACCCTTTTCTAAAAGGTATTTGAAGGAGATAATCACTACCCTTCTGTTAAAGAAACAGCAGCCTTCTGGAACACTCCCTTTCCAAAATTAAAGTGTATTACAGTTTGTGTTATATTTCTATGTGGCACTATGCTTTCAATGCTATGCATGAGCTTTGAAAAACTGATGTTTCCAGCATCTCCTTGCTCTTCATAGAAACGGGAATCCATGGAAAGCAATTGTACTTTTCTGCTTGGAATAATTTGGAGAAATCCACTTTTAAATCAATGATTTTTTTCTTCTAGCCACTTCCTGAAAAACAGCAGGTTTTCACCTCATACCAATTTTACATCATTGTAATTTCCCAAGTTTAAGGGCAACTACAGGAGCTGGGCTACTCTGGACATACCTGATGGATGAGTTTATGCAAAGGAGGAAAGGTACATAAATGTAAGCTGTTATGTGCTTTGTTCTTGGTTCAGTATGTAGTGTATATATCACAGCTGCAGTTATAAGGGTAATTTTCATGTTTTAGTAGTGTCCCAATACCTTGCTTCATACAAGAAACATTTGAACACTGAGCAATAATAGACAGCAGCAGGTTTTTGGGTAGTGATAGCAGTCAGAAAGGGTATGATACTTGTAGCCACATCACTATTCTTATTTGTTAATTTCCTGGTTGAAAACAGTGGCTTGTCAGAAGCTCATTAATATTTTAATCTATGCCGTGCTGGTCCTGTCACAGCTGCTAGGGGGACATGAAGAGACTTAGAAGTTTAAAGAAGATTTTAGTTGGCTGCCTGTGAAAGTAGACACAGTCATCTCCTAAGGCAGAGGCTGAAGTTGTCTGCCAGGGAAAACGCACGTCTGGCAAAACTCTCCCTCTCACGCCACAGTCACTGAAAATTGCCGTGCTAGTTCATGCAAAGGCAATAATCCCATACGCACCTCCAGATAACTCTTCTCCATCCTGACTAACATGAGACAGATGTTCAGAGAAGTTCTACCTTGTCAGCCAGCTACCTTCTAGCCTGCTTTGGGTTTTGTCATTGTTTTTCTTCCAGTCTTCAGTCTTCTTGTAAGTGACTGGACCATGGAGTGTACATGCTGAAGTGGAGCCCCTGGAAAAGAAAGTACATAATGATCACCAAATATAAATCCAAAGACAGTTCAAGGAAGGTGGCAGGAAGGAGACGTGAGTACACATCAGGAAGTGAGCACTGCTGCCAAGGCCACGTCTGTACTAGAAACACTCCCCTGACAGATATAATAGCAAACAGTGCTGGCAAAGAGTCAGTGGCTTGATGTAGCTGGCATAGTTGCTGGTGCAAAGAAAGAGATAGGCAAGGCAATTGCCCGTGTCAAGGCAATTGACTGCCATCCTCTCTTTGCAGCTACACTACCTGTGTACACAAATAGCTACTCCAAAGTGAAAAACAACTACTGCAGATGCACTCACACTGGCAAAACTGGCTTATCCCTCTGTGTCCTACACTTCCTCAACAGAAAATGCAGAGTTTTGCTAATGCAGCAGCAGCAGCCGCCTTTGTTCTCTTGACATCAGCCAACAGAGAAAAGCAGTTTCCAAAATGATCAGGAAAGGTCAAAAATACTGAGAAAATATTCCTTTGCCTTTGCCTGGGGATTTATTGCCACTTATCCATGGCTTGGCCATGATATTGTCTCTCTTGATTTCTCTCTTAGTTTTAAAGAATGATGTTCTCAATTTGCCTTTTTAACTCAATGATTAGCTAAACCACACACACTGATGCCTAGCAGAGGAGCGATCGTCTCTCAGTTGTTTCTTTATGCTATCATACAGATAGACATGGAAACATACTGGTTGTGACTGTGCACCGAATTCAAGACAAACTTAAATCAAAGTAAAATCAATGAGGTCACAGAGAGAACCTTGCCAATGTTTATTACCTTATACCTGTCCAAGATAAATTTAATTTGATTGGTTATCCCCAAATTTGGCATACACCAATGCTTTTTAATTGATCTCAGGCTTCTCAAATCCTTTTCAACCAAATGGGATGACGAGTAACTTCAGCAAGTGTCACTCACTCACTGTTTATTTTCCTCTGCCAGCTCACTAGTGCAAACACATGTTGAGAGCAGTTTTGGTTTCCCCTTTGTGAATGTTCCATTTTCCCTCTTTTCTCATCAGCAGCTACGACCCAAAACCTGAAGGATGCCACACACCCCTGGGGAGTTCCTGTGCTCCTTTGACAGCTGTGGCAGGGGAGTGGGTGCGTGCAGCCTTTTTCAGGAACAAGCTGAACTAAACCACATGTAGTGTGTGTTAAGGCTGGGTTCATTTTTCTTCTGGTATTTATTTTCTGTAGCATGCCTTAGAATTTATCGGTCATGACTTCCGAAGAAGCTGAATGTCCCTGCTTCCTTGGGAGAATTGGGTCAATACTCTTTCAGCTACTTTACAAACATTGACTAAATAATCCATGCAATACCCCCCCAAGATAAGAAAACGAGGCAGAGAGATTATATGACTTGCCCAAAGCCACAGAAGGAATAAGTGTCAGGCTTATTATGAACAGGGCATATAGATCAAAGGAAATACAATGAGAACTCAGGAGCTCCTGTCTCCCAGTCCGCTTTTACAACAGAGAACAACACTACTTTTCTACTGTACAGCTTTGACAGGATATTTTTAGTAAGGATCTTGTCAAAAGCTTGACAGAAATCCAAATAAATCATCTTAACTATCATATATTGGTGCAGATGATTGAAGTTTGTGAAAGGAACTTGCACGCTTGCCAGCTTTCAGTAAGAAATTATGTCATAAGATCACAAAAATACAATCTCTTTCTCAAGTAAAGTTAATACAACTTCCCTCTATGACCTTAGATATACACCTGCAGGATTTTTTTTTTTACGTATGTGTTTTAAATCTTCTGTTCTTAACTAATTTAGTTGCTAAACTTTACTAACTGGAAGATTCAGCCTTCCAGGACCTGAAGGGGCCTACAGGAAAGCTGGGGAAGGACTTTTCATAAGGATGCTTAATGACGGGACAAGGGAAAATGGCTTTAAGCTGAAAGAGGGTAGGTTTAGATTAGATATTAGAAAGAAATTCTTCATTGTGAGGGTGGTGAGACACTGGAACAGGCTGCTCAAGGAAGTTGTGGATGCCCCCTCCCTGGAAGTGTTCAAGGCCAGGC
Source organism: Caprimulgus europaeus (assembly GCA_907165065.1). The sequence continues at coordinate 48,488,543 of OU015525.1, read as the reverse complement.
TGGATGAGGCTTTGAGCAACCTGGTCTCGTGGAAGGTGTCCCTGCTTATGGCGGGGGGGTTGGAACTAGATGATCTTTAAGGTCCCTTCCAACCCAACCCATTCTATGATTCTATGGTTCTATGATTCTATGATTTAAGTTGCAAACTTCCTTGTAATAAATGCTTGGCATAGCACTGCAGGGAATGAGGAACTTGCAAATAGATGTGTCCCATACACGACCCTTCTGGATTTTTCAGTTACTTGGTGTACTTCAAAGATTTGTATGTCCCAAGAAAAAGTAATTTTCATGCCAACTGTACTCTTTGTCAAACTGAATTCAATAGCAAAGTTCCTATAGATTTATATACCCCAGGTTTGTACTTCTCATTTCTATTTTAATCTCTAAATGCATTTTACTGTGGAGATAATATAATGGATCTGAACTGTAAGCTTGCAGAAACAAGCATACTGCAATTTCATATACTTTTAGTACTGGTAACAAATATGTTGTGTTAGATTTTTTTCAGGTTTTAAACATTACCTGGTTTTATGGGAACTGTAGTACTCAATACTCTTCTGCATATATCTGTGTGTATGTATAAATACACATACATATCTCTATCTGTGAGCAACAGACGGAGTCAAAGCTATGCACAAACACCTCACTTCTGCATTTCCTAATTTGTAAATAATGAGCTATAAAATCAGTGCTCTATTCAGAATGGCTTTCACCTACTGAGTTTTCTCAAAATAATTTATTTTTTAGAGAAAAATGGGAAAATAAGAAAGACTGTTGGGCAGACTGTGGAGAAGATTTCAGGAAGATGTGTAAATGCCACACGCTGAAATGCTAGGTTGGATCACAGACTACCCAAAGGCTCTCTCAAGGTTCAGGTGCCCGTTCCCCCTGCTCAGGCATTGGGTGCTTCTGAGTGACTGCAGGCAGCAGCCACCCCTGTACACGATGGGATCTCCAGTGATGGGAGGTGACCTGTTTCCTGACTATCATTTGGAGAAGATCTCTCCTTCTCAAAGGGTGTTTTCTTAATTTGAGTTGCTGGATTCTGCTGCATGGTGGTATTTGATTACTTTTTATGATTTCTGTTTTGTATGGGAGTATGCCAATTGGCTCCTAAGGACAACAAGTTCATACACCAGATTTAAGAGTTTTATCTTGCCCTTCAGCCTGCTAATGCCCTTGCACTCTTAAACTTTACTTTAGTCAGAAGTTTCATTCAGATGCTATTTTCAGAAATCATATTATCAGTGGTCTGACTTAGTCAGTGAACTTTTACTCTTCAGTTCCTGTATCAATTCACTGAACTAGCTAAACACTTAGGCAGAGACTTAAGTCCCTTTAAGTGCAATGATACTTAAGCACATGTTTAAATGCTTTTATGAACTAAGACATAGAGCCTCTATATTATTATTACACTAGAATAAGCCAGCAATTAAAATTTGCTGTTTGGAAAAACTAGTTACTTCTGACATCATTGTTAGAGTGAGCATTCATTTGAGCATATTTGCTACCATATGACTACATATTGACAGAAATGCATGTTACGTTCCCCCAGCACAAAGTGAAAATAAACAGCAGCAAAAGGAAAAACTCTTGCTCGCGGGCATGCTGGTGTTTCCAGAATGTCTGGATTATGAGGTTTTGGAAAAATGTCTCTCCCAAACAGTCATGTATGAACAGGCAAAATAAGCTGGAAGTAGGTAAAAAAGTTGCTGTCACTGCAGTATAGAATTTTGTAGTAATTTCGTGCCAGATTATTTTCAACTGTAGAGAAAGCATTCCTCCTAATGTCACTTGCTGTATCATTTGAGCACGGGGTTTGTAACACATCTAGATTCATAAAACTCCCAGCTGTGGTTTAAATAAACACATTCCCTACTTGTTTGGGGTTTTTTTTCCCATTTCTTAGTGCCTGATTATGGGCTGTACATTGGTTTTGCTGAGCTTCATTTCAGATTTCAGAGGAATTCAAAAGGTAGGCGATGCTGTGTCGCCCCAGGCACATTTTGGCAGGTGTTGGCACAATTTCCAGGACTCCTGGGGACTGCAGGTCCCCTGCAGAGCTGGGCAGGCCTTTCTATCCTTTCCATCTCCCTGAGATGAGAGGTTAGATGCCTCACCTTGTTTCCTAATCACGTAACTCTGCTTTTCTGCTGTGCTTCCTACCTTCCCCCCTGCTTACAAATGACATGAGCAGAAAATAGCTAAAAGGTATTCACACAGATCTGAACTGTGTGGATACAGAGGGTAAGACAGGTAAGTGTAAGAAGGAAAATTTTGCTCATCTTGGATGAATTTGATCAACACCCCTTGGCATGCTCTTTGATTTCTTAGTCTAATGTCAAAGCCTTTAAGAATGAAAAGAGGTCTCATCTGATTACAACTTTAGCAGTGACTTGTTTGCTAAGTCAACAATGCCTTTAATTTTGGATAACGCTTCCCTTGTGAATGAGATCAATATACCCAGTGTGAATGCGTAAGTGCTGCTTCATTACTTGCTTCCTCACTGTCGCAGAGACCCTGATGACATCTTCCGGGAATCAACAATATCATGGTCAACTCACTGAAGATTCACATGGAAGAGAGCTAATGCAGTGAAAGGGACAGCAGCATTAGTTGAACTTGAGGCTTTGAGTTCTGAACACAGAGACTTTGCTTCCATGAAAATGAATAAACAGCGGTAAGATTATTTTATTTTTTAGGACAGCTTTATTTCTAAGATCCAGCTACCTGGTAAATGCTCCAGGGTAATGGCAAGCACAGGATACAGTCCTGCAGGATGGAACAGTCTCACGCCTGGCTCATGTCAATGACAGCACAAGGTTATCAGCACCATCAGCTGTCACTAAACACCAGCATGATCAAGCGAAAAAAGAAGAGATTTTTCTCTTGGTGTGAGAAAAACAGCTCAGTGTGTGTCTTGGAAGCTTGCTGCTGTGAAATGCCTGCCACTTTTGACTGTTCATTTGCCTCATAGTCACAGATATTAAGGTTCAAATGTGAGTTCTCATTTGAGAGTGACTGTGAAACAACAAGGAGCATCTTCTGGTGTCACAGTTGTCTCACTGACCAGGGACTACAGTATCTGAAATGCAAGCTTATGGCTTGCCTCAGAACAGACCGGCAAGAGAAACAGGACTGGAAGTAAAATTTTGTAAACACAAGAAAATGCAGTTAATGTAAGCACTGGTTTGAGTTGAGCTGAAATCTTCATCCCAAAGGTTTAAAATCTTTTAATCTAGTCCTGCTTGAATTCTTAGACCTGAACCACTTTTTATATTTTTAGCACTGGACTAGATGAAGTAGCTCACAACAAATTAAATCAAAAGTGTTATAAAACAATACAGTTTCCATAAGCTGCTCCTGCTCTTCTGCGTCAAAACCTCAGGAGGCATCAGGCATCCTCTGTAAATGAATCATTCATTATAGAGTTTTCTCTTACTTTTATTTTTGACATCCTAACAAATAAAATCAATTGAACATTATTTACACAGGCATGCTGTAAATAAAATGGTTTAGGCTGATCTATTTAATCTGAAAATCTGACCCATTATTATTTGTGTTAAAAAAATCAGTTCAGAAAGAATCTTCCCAGTTCTTGAATTTTCCCTAAATGAACATAAATTATGAAGGGTGTGTGTGTGAGAGAGGAATTAGAGAAGAAAGGAAGAATGAGTATCTTGATAATTAGTCTCAATCCCCCTCCCCCATCTAGACTATCCTTAACGTTACTTCTTTTAGCAGATGCAATATTAAAAATCCCCCAAATCAGCCTGCCCTAGTCATCCAGTGGAATTTACTGTACTGCAACTGTATGTTTTCTAGTGGAATCTACAGTGTGATCATAAACCAGCCTCGTTGTGTCCTAAATTTTACAGCACAAAGATTGCTTGGAGGAATAACCCCTTTTGTTTGGCACGTTGGAGCCCAGATTGCCATGACTGTGGCTCATGTTTTGTTCATGTGTATACATATGTATATATTTTTACTTTCCGCTCTTTTTCATTTCTCTTGGAGCACTGAGGCTTGTGTATTTGCTAGTTTTAAATTTCTGCAGCAAGGGAGCTGGAGAGTTTGGTTTCTTTTTTTTTTTTTTTTTTTTTCTGTTTGTTCCCTGAACTCTTCTTGCAGTTTAACAAGTCAAATACAAAACACAGAGGGAATAAACATCCACATGATGGTAGTGTGCATGATATCATATCATTGATTGGATATACTGCATTGGAACATCACACAAAAGAGCCTGTAACCAAAAAAATTCAGTTGCCTGGAGCTTTGAGCTTTCAAATTAGGCTAAAGAGGTTCCCCTGATAACCAGCAGTGTTGGAGTTTTCAGTATTATTTAGCTGCCCAGGCAGCAATAATGCTTTTCAGTTAGAAGGGCCTGGAGAGCTAGCGCACCGGTGAGGTAACCCACCTGCCTACTCAATACTTTGGGATCAAAAAGCCTATCTAAAAATCTTCACTTTAGCAAGTATAACTGGAAGCGAATGCGACTCTCCCTTCTTCAACACTATCTCCGTCTGTGCAGCCTATTTTGCATCAAAAGATCCATTTGAAAGTAGAGATCCCTTAGAGCTAAATATTCTAAACTGACAGAAGAATTTCTAGTGGCACACCAGCCTAAAGCCATATTTTTATGAGGACATCACTTTCTATTTCTAAGCTTCAGTATGCACTCATGCTTCCTCATCGCCAGGAGCCATGCCACATCAAGTTGCCTCCTCCCAGCTTTTATGTTTTTTTAATGGAGTCCGGTTTTCTGACTAACTTATGGCTATCTCTCTGACAAATTGTCAGACACCTATGTCACTAGGATGGAGGTGTCCTGGCGTGGTGCCAGCAAGAGAGGACATTGTAGGCGTCATTAAAACAATAGATGAGATATCAAATTTTTTAAATCTGATAATTATTGAAAGTTGGGAAGGATTTGAAAAAAAAAATGAAAAAAGAGACAATATGAAGTATTTAGTCCTTGAGGATAAGAAATGAACTAGAGACAGACAAGACGGTTCTCCCCTCTCCCCAGAGAGCTTTAAGTTCATGGGCCTGATCCTATATCACTTGCCACCTCACAGCATTGCTGTGAAGGGGAGCTGTGCTGGACCCTTGGCACCAGCAATGCTTTGCACGACTGCCCTTGGGTCGGAGCCTCCTTGGGGCAAGGCTCCTCACTCCATGTACATCTTATTCAGCACTGAGCAGACTGCTTGCATTTAAATAAGCTGCAATTGCTTCGCTGTCTGGCTGAAGCCTGACAAGTCATACTGCTGGGTTTAGAGAAACAATAATGGACTGTCCTCAATTTTATACCATAGGAAAGGACTGCTTTTACAGTAATGAAGCTCATTTTTTTCCTGATGAAAAGGCATCAGGTACTCCCTCACAGTGCCAGGGAGTTTAACATTCACTAAAGTATTCTAAAGTACCAGCACAGGACTTCAGTCCTAAAAATTCCACATCCATCAAAGAAGGTAGGAATTTTTATGTTAAAAGAAGAAAGATGTGCTGTTATAAGTCAGCAACTTAAATGCCTTTATCTATACAGCCTGCAAGACATCTGCAGAACATTCAGCAATTAAATATGCCCCCAGCTGAACAATAATGTTGCTGCTTGGTCTGCATATAAATTAGAGTGAGTTAGGGGTGGGTGTTCAAGATGGGCTCTGTTGTTGTCAATATCCTGTGCCATAAGCTGCCCTTGAAATCACCCTGGAGTCTGCAAAGGGCACTTGTAAAGGTCTCAGCCACACATCTTTTCCCCTCTCACCCCAATAAAACAGAGTATGGATCCTTGAAAGAGGGATAACTACTAATCATTCATCATCTTAGATAGCTTAAATTGTCTCTCAGCCTGCCAAATGCACCTATTAAGGAGGGACAGAGGAAGAAGAAAGAGGGCATGGAGTATTTCACCTCTGGGTCCCCACTCCATGTGACTAGCAAGCCAGACTGGGAGCGGCTGGAGAATCTCACCTCCCACACCAGCATCAGGATTTTCCCAGAGGTGTCACCATGCATAGAAGTTGTTTTTTTGGCTGCTGAACTCACTGCAGCTTTCCCTGTTTGACAATTTTGGCTGAAGGGCCAAGAGATTGTGTTTTCTTCCCTCAGCAAATGACCTGTCCAGCTGCGGTTTGGAGTTCCCACGTATGAGTACATCTATGCGTGTGCATGCTAGTGGGGCTGAAGAAAGCCAGCCAGAGGTGCTGCTTTCCTCACACTGCATCATTTCTGAAGGGTGACTAGAGGATCTTGACACACTCACCATGGAATTTTTATTATAAATATATGTTTTCTCTAGCACCTTTTGTTTAAGGATTACAAAGTATTTTAACGTATTTCATGAAGCTGCTGTATTGCTATAGTGAGGCAGATGACCTGGGAAAGGAACTATAGGCACCCACTCACATCTATAGCAGCAACAGCTGCAGTTGCTCAGGGGATAACAGCCCTTGCTCTGGTCACTGGCCCCTCTCCTCTGCCAGAGGTCATCCCTTGCAGGAGCAGAAGTAGCAGGACAGATGTCTGTCCATGTCTCTGTGTCTCTGTGGGGGCTGATGCAGTGGTGTACGTCCATCCTTATCCCCTAGAGGCAGCTGAAGCAGGGAGGGTGCTGGCTCATGATGCTTTCTGTGCTCCTGCTCAGAGGCAGGGAGGAGGAGCAGTGGTGGAGAGACGGGGACAGGAACATCTGCAGAGGCATGGCAAGATTTGCCAGAGCTCCTCTTTCAGAACCCCTAGGCATAAACTTCTCAGATGTCTTACACCTTTCCTAAGACTGTAGCACCTCTTTCCTTACATTAAATTGCCTTGAGATTAAAAAAAGGGAAAGAAAAAAAAAAGAGCATTTAACATTGCTTGTTGGGGCTTATCCTTCCACAGAGCAACAGAGGCCATATTTGTATCTAAGAAAGAAACACTGGCTTGATCATCATTCGCACTAGTAACCTTGTGTGGATAACCTGGAAAGCAGAAGAAAAGACATAGCTACGTGGCCCAGCACCTTGCGTGTTAACTGGGCTCAGGCACATACGGTTTTATAGTAAAAAATCCAGTTGGAACTCTGTCTTCTGGGCAGAGCTTTCCATGTCACTTCTCAGCAGGAAACAGCTACTTATTCTGTGCCTTGAATCTAATTTTAACACCACCTTTCTTTATAAGCACTACAGAGTATCTGTTTTCTTTCAGCATTTTTATGGTGACAAGCAGCTTATACCTCTATACCTCTCTGTCACCTTTTTTTTTTTTGAGATGGGGGAGGGGGGGGCATACAGTGCTACTAGAAAACATGCTCTGAATTTAGCCTGGTACAAACAGCACTTGACTTGTTAGAGGTAGCATAATGGGTTAAGAGGACTTACAGTATGCAGGTAACAACCCTGCATGTCTTGGTAACCATACAAGCTTCTGTGATAAAGGTACAGAAATATCCAGAAGCAGTAAATATAGTCAGGTATGCATAGGGCAACTACAGACCATTAGCTAGGGACCCATAATGGAACATTGCCATCTTTAAAGACATTTTTGTTTCTACAATTTTTATGACAGTTTTATGTCAGTTCTGTAACTACTGTACTTCACTGCTTCACAGTGATTCCTTTTTATCTCTTGAGATTTTTCCACGATGTTAGGATGCAATATATGGAGAGAAGAGCAATCATTGCATAGCAAGTTACACATAAAAGAGTCATATAATCAATTGCTCTGATGTCATAAAAGTCACAGTCCAGTGATCTGATGTCACTGTGATGGATTGTGACTTTTAATGCTTCATTTATGGCTTTAAAAAAAAAGTGGAAAGGGTGGTTATGTCAAAACATATGCCATTCTTAATGTGGCATTAACAGAGCTAAATGTGATGCGGTGATATTTATTTATTTGACTGCAGAAGTGTTCAGTGTTAACAGCATAAATGTGGCTACTTCTGTGTGCATTTGGAAACCAGTGGTTGAGGTCCAGGAGCAATGAACTGCAGTTCCAGCTGCAGATCTCCTCTGATGTTTTAATTAATAATAAGGGAACTAAGAATTCAGCCGTGACTTTGCTCCAGGTCAGGGGCAGAACATGGCTGCACTACCTGAGGAGCAGCCTGCGAGACTGTGGCTGCTGCTGTTGCAGTCTTCTCCTACTTCTCATATGCTTTGGCACATGGATTACCTCTGACCTGCTCTTCCGTTGCTTGCAGTAACCAGCACGTGGGGAGAGGAAGAGGAGTGGGGACTGGAACAAAGGTCTGCTCGTATTGCCCTGGGCAGAGCTGAATGGACACTACTGTCACACAGAGGTGGCTCTCCTCCCTTCACTGTGGTCCATGGTCAGAGAAAGCTGTTTGAAGGAGAATATATCATGACCCATAGTTTCCAGATGTGACAGTACAAGAGGGGTCAAAAGGGGCCATAAGATTCAAAGCATCTATAGGTCACATACTGCTAGGTTTTAGGACTGGAAAACTGTCCCACTTCAGTTTTTACACTCCTTCAAAGAGTGCCTATCATTTTCATGGTCCCTCTGTGGTGAGGAGATGGAGTGTATTACTTTTTCAAGGAAGGATCTTGAGGGTGGCATTCTCCGTCCTTGCAGTGAGCCACAGTTCTCTACTGAAACACATCAGGTGGCTGTTTCTGCTCAAACTTTTATTGCCCTGGTCTTTGAAAGTGCCACGGACAGGTTTCAGGGTCTGAGCATGCTGAGGACAGGTACATGTGCAAGGCTAGGGACAGCTCCTGAGCCCTAGGACTTGGTTTAGTCTTGACTCATGCTAAAAAGCTTTTCTTTGCAACCTAGAGGATTGCAAAAATGAAGTTACTCTTTAGGAGATACCATAGCCATGAAATCACCACGTACATGGGTGTTATGTGTAAGACAACCATTACCTTAATTTGCGATAGGCATTCATGTTTTTGCACCTGGCCAGGCTTACGTCTGGAAAAAAAACAACTTGAGTCATTCCCATGCAACAGTCTTGCTCGTCCTGGCTGCAGTTAAAAGATGATCTTTGTCACTTTGCCAGACAGAGACATTATCACTCCTCTGCCAGCACTGCTCTTAGCTCCCCTCACCTCCCCTGCTCTCTGGCCTCCGCTTTGCTTTCACTTCTTTGCCCATCAAGTCCCCTCAGCCTAAGAGTGTCCCTCTTGGCTCAGCAAAAGCAAACACCATGCCCTTGGGAGCATTTCAAACAGGATCTCCAGGGCTTATCAACCCAGCGCTGGAGAGAGCCTGTGGGGTCACAGCCAGGTAACACCAGGCTTCCCCTCCATGCCCAGTGCCTGCCAGCCTGGGAACAGGCCCCACTCACAGAGCAGGAATCCCTGACTTCACTTTGAAACCTATTGTGGGCTCCCTGGACAAAAATGAAGTGGTTCATGTTTGTGTTCTGGCACTGTAAATCCCCTGAGGCTCCCCTTTTGCTGTCACCAGAAAACCCTGATGAAATCACTGCCCTGCGCTGCTCTGCATCTTCCCCGTTACCCAGCATATTTTCTGCTCCTCGAAGGCAAAGTTGGAAGAGAAGCCAAGGGATCCATTCCGGATATCTGTACTAGTGCATGTTTTTTTCACCATCATTTTAAAAGTATCATACAGTCCCCTTCCTTCATGTTGAAAGCAGAGTAAGAGAACTCAAATTTCATGCCCTCAGGCCTGAATAAAAGAATAAAAACAACACAACATTTGCATCTGTTTAACAGGCTCTGTTCTAGAAGTCTCCATGCAGGAAAAAAAACGGGGGGAAAAGACCCATCTCTCCAAGTTAAATGGAGCTTTTTCAGAGAGAATACGGGAAGGAAAGGCAGAGAAGAAAATTATTGTCATAAATGACCTAAGAATTCATGGCCTTACGATTGCAAACACAAAGTCTAAAAAGGTTACATTCTCTTGCTTCTCTGCCTACCCCCAATATCAATGAACATCAGCTAAAGGTGGCTGAAGAACCAATTTCATGCATCTACTGTAGAAGGAAATGAACTGAGCCAAGGGCAAAAATAAAATTATACAAATGTTATTATAGACTAGCCTGCTTCTGTCCTAGTTTAATTCAAATTTCAGTGCTGCAGGCTTTGCTGCTGGCAGTAGCCTTCCTGAATAAATCAACATTTGCTTACATCTAAATTATTAGAGAAACATGTGACTTTGTTTATTGTATAAATTATACGCAAGGTTAAAGCATTAACTGTTCAACTGGCTTTGTGCAGCCACACAATTGCTCCCATCCCCCCCTAAACTTTCTGCCCCAAACATCATTTTGGGGACAAGCCATCCAAGGAGGGCTCTGTGGGGGCTACCTGGCAGGAGTGCGGCCAAAGGCACAAATTCAGGGCCTTTTTCTCCATGGCACTGCCCTGGGGGAAATAATTCACTGCCTGGCAGCGCTCACAGGGGATGTAAAGCACCTTCGTGCTGACTGGGTAGTGCTTCAGACCTACTTTACAGGAGTGTTTATGGCTGCAGGAAGTGATGGGGAGAGCAGCCTTCAGTGCCTAGGCATGTGTCCAGGCAGGAGGAAGAAATCTGCTTCTACCAGGTCTGTTGAGATGGATGGAAGGGTCCCTTCTGCTACAGCCCAGATTGCTGCTGCTTCTGGGACCAGAGCAACCCAGGGGCTGCAGAGAGCTCATGTGTGTTTGTGAGCCCCAGACCCTCAGTGGGTTTTCCAAACTTCATGGTGACCAGTGATGAACTTCAGATAGGAAGATGCTCATTAAAAAAACAAAGCAACTTTGTCCCTGCCAGTGCAGACTGAAGGAGCTGGAGGCTGCTGGTACAGCCCACAGCCACAACTTCGTTGCCTCTAGAGCCCCATCTCCCTGCTGCCAGCTCCAGGTCTCTGTGGTGACAACTGGTATGGTCCCTCTCAGCTGGACTCCTTTTCCACAGCTGCTTTCCTTACTGCTACCCAGCTGGTAAAAAAACCAGTTTGCTTCCTCTTGGAAATACAATCCTACTGCAAAGAAAAGCACCACAGTAACAGTCTGAAGCATTGCAGCAGTATAACTTCAAACAGTAATATCTGGGATTATTCCTGCAAAGTATTGAAGGATCTTCTTTTCAAAAGAAAGCAAACAAAAAACCCCAAGGAGTCCTTCTCCCCCAAAGCCTGTGTCTCGCATTGACCAGTTGGTACTGTGCTTTTTGTCACAAGTATAACACCACATACCAGCTGAGTAAATCTTTTCCACAAAGATATCAGATACCACTATCTCAGGGTCTAGGATATGGAATCCAAATATGTATCTCCTGGGTTCCTACACTGAAATACTATCAGAAAGTTTCTGTGGCCAGATCAAACTGAATATTTTATTTACATTTCATTTACACTTACAAATTAATATGCACTTTCAATGCTGTGAAGGGGCCATTGAACAGAGCTGTGGTTTTATATTCAGCAACAGGATGTAATTTCCCTATCAATAAAATTGCTGTTTGTTTTTCTCTGCACTCGATTATTATGGAAATTTCACAGTTTCTCAGCTACAGTGATGTCTAGTGAAATGAGTAGGCCACTTACATGGAATTTTTTTCAAGCGTCCTGACTCTTTTCCATTTATGCTAATATTATTTCAAGCTAATAGCAGACTATATTTTGCTTTGATACTATTAAAACCTGGCTTGCTTGAGTAAAGGGAACATTTTTATAATGCTTTCTGGAAATGAACTAACACAGTAAAACCATCTCCATTAAGAGTGTGGTTTTGGAGGAGATTCTGCTTCCTCAGCCTTCAATCCAAAAACTGAGAAATCCTTTAGACATAAATTAATTTTGCTGATTCCTTTCCTATTTTCGTTCTTTGTAAATGATAACTTACTGTGTAATTTAGCTATGCTGCAAGGAGCTCTTCTTCCAAGAGGAATTCGGGAAGCATATATTGTTTATCTCAGCCTGTGAACATGAGGTTTACAAATCCCATTACCAAATAATGGGATTGGAATTCCTCTTTCATTTTTTATGCATCCTCTTGCTAAAACATGCCCTCCTTCTCCCTCCTGAATAGCTGAGATCTTCCTTCTCCATTAGACGGAGCTCTGCATTGTGATAACCTGTCCTGGTTTCCTTCCTGAGTACTGCCACAAGCCTCAGTGGGGCTGTGCCCGCAGAGCCAGAGCACAATATTTAAACACGAGAAATTAACTTTCAGCCTGAAATGTAAACTGAAGTGAACTCCAGCTCCATTGCCTGAAATGTATATCAGATCTGTGAGAGGGGACTAGCTGATTGAAAAGACTCAGTGCATAAAATGTAATTAATATTTAGGCATTTCTAGCTACAGAGTAAGGCTGTCTTCTATAAAAGCTCAGCTCGAGTGTGCCTTTGGACCCTCCCACCCCCACGGCACTGAAAGCGCTGAGGAAAACAGGTTCAGGTCCCCCCCCCCAACTGCACTGGGGAAGGTGCCCCCGAACCCCGTGGCCATTCTGGGGGACATGTCCCTGTGTAAGTGAAGTCTTCCTTGTCCTCATGCGGCTGCCTCTGAGCTCTGACACCGGGGATAAATCTGGCGCAGCAATGTCTTCCCTCGGTTGGAAAATTTGCCTTGTCTGACTGACAAGCCTGGGCGCAGAGGTCAGCTGGGAGGCCTGGCTGAACAGAAGGCTGTAATGAAGACATTTTCTCTCTCCTGGCTGACCTCCTACAGCTGACAGATTTGAATAGCCTCTTCCTCAGCTGACAAAATGAAACACAGTCTAGCAGAGATCAAAAGCACTTACCATTTATCTATCTAGTTATTCATAAAGTCCCCCATCACCATGGTATCTGAAAGCCTCCAATGAACTGGGGAGAGTTCCCTGGGGCAAGAGCCTCCAGTGCTTCCTCACAGCAATCAAAATTGCTTCCTAAGGGTTTTTTTTTTTTCCTTCTTTCTCCTACTCAGATTTTTTATCCATTAACGTGGATCATTGCGGGGATTAAAGGGAAGATTGAATCAAATGGGCAGAAGGCTTTGGCAGAATTTGCATACGCTCTCAGCTGGCTTCAGTATTCTAGCTTCTGATCAAAACACTTAAGAGTAAAAAAGAGGCTGAAAAGAGGAACAAAAAGTTCCCAACCACAAAATCCCGTATAAGAGGAAATTAACAGAGATGAAACTACCATTTTAAGACTGAGACTAGATGTGTTTTATGCACTGAAAAGACAGGGAAGTGCATTGATGAAATGTTTTTACAAAAAGATACAGTATTTCTCAATATGAGTTTTCTCTTTCCTTGCTGTTTGCACAGTGCTTTGACAGTTGGTCCTGCAAAGCCAATAACTCTATGCCTTTAGTATCAGGGAAGCAAAATGTGTGTTGGGTGAACAACTTGTTGAATGAGTCTCATTAGAGATGGAGACAGTGGCAGGTGTATGTTGGTAAATAAAGGCAGAAAGATTACCTGTTGTAACAGAGGATTTTAAACATTTTTGTTGGGGGAAAAAAATGTCTGAACATGTTTCTATTTGGTTAGATATTGTCCTGTCCTTTATTCATTCAGCTCTTTTAAATACGTTGGACCAAATGAGGGTAGGTACCCTCCGGTTGCCCCAGCCTTGTCTAACCCACCAGTGTCTTGGGGGCATCAGCACACTCCGTGCAGACAACTGCATCCTGTCACTGCCTCAGCAGCTCCTTTCACCCAACTTTGGTGCCAGGTACAGTGAGCAAAACACAGAGTCGTTAGCATCTGGCTGCTTGCCCACAGCATTAGCAAATCCTGATCTCTTATTCTGGGCATTGGGTTCATAGCTAGAGAAGACCTGACAAGGCCAATAACATGGTTTTGGAATCCAACCCTCTGTCTTGGCTCAAAAGCTGACAACTCAATATTATTGAAATTCTGTCTAATATCTTCATATTTGCCTGCCACCAGGCTCTATGAGGCATAACCCTTTGAGTTGATAGAACTAATCTCCCTGCATAATCAATACTATTGAATAAATACAGTACCAGCTCTAACAATATTTCCATGAGTTTTACAACATTGAGCATTTGTCTTAAAAACCCAGCTCCTGAAGACTTTTTTGCATACAAATTTCAAGACTTTTTTAGAGCAAGTGAGAATAAAGAAAAAAATGAAAACAAAAAAGAGTATTTTAAAACATTCCTATACTTTTTACACTAATCTTGTGATTTTTCAAAATCTACTTCATGATTTCTGACCCTTACTGCTAGCATTATTAAAAATATCATAGCATAGATTTTTCCAAGCAGGGACTCCAGCTTTACATAAAAGCAAATATATGTTTGGTATCTGCTATCAAAAGCCAAACTGCAAGCAAGTTTGGGTCTTGATTTTCATTTGCAACCTCTTCCTCTTTCAATGGTCTTCCAATCTAAACTAAAAACTAAACCCAAGACTATTGAAGGACTGCAAAGAGTCATCAGGTAAGACCAACTGATAAACAGCCTACTATGCCTTGGCATTGATGCTACTAGTTTCTTTTGAGACTGCAAGCAAGTTTTTGAATTGATCTTTCTTCTGCTCCTTACTTGTTAGCCTCCTTTTACATCACTTTTCCACTTATCGTTATCACGAGACCAAATTCTTTACTATTTGAGAGGTGCTGGGGTACTTCAGTGATGAACATCCTAGAGTTTCTATTAAGAAACTATGAAAAAAATTAGTAAAGGGATGCCGGTGTTTGATTCTTCTGATTCACATTAATCAGTCAATGATTTATTAAGATCTTGTTAATTAATAATGTGGCCAACCTGATGTTTAAAAAGAAACCCAAAGCAACAGAGAGGAGAACCTCTACTGGATTATTATATGGAAAATGCAATCAGACTATAAAAGCAAGCTAAAAATAAAGCTAATATCTTCTTCATTGACCCCAGGCAGCTGCAATTGGATAAAACACTCTTCAGGTTGTTCCCAGCAGTTTTGTGCGGTGCTGCTCTCTGATAGGACTAGCAAGTGCATTCTGCTTGGAGGAAGATTCATCTTGGTTGTATGTGCAGGGGGGAACTTTGAGTTCAAATGAAGTCTTAGAAGAATCATATTTCAGGTGCCTACAATTTTATAAACACAGAGTCAGAGAGAAGTGATTGCTGTCATGGAAGTACCTGCTTACACCTTTATTTAAGCATTTGAATGGCATGAGATACGGTACAGGTCATTGACGTGACAGGGCAGAAAAACCTGGTTTAAAATAAATTTGTCTTTTATTGCCCAGGCAGTGGCAGGCATCCCTTTATTTTGTAATTTGGCTTTATAGGAGACCGTGGTAATGGAATTCCATTTTGGTGGATCAGTTTGGGTTTTTATCACAGAATTTTTTTTGTCATCATAAATATATAAAACTTTTAAGTTTATACTGAGAATCACTTCAGTAAATACATTAAAACTATACACCTGTCAAGGAAATAAATCTAATGTCTGGTGAAGCATCCTTTGCTGGTTTATTTGGTAGTCCTTAGTCTCATAGTCGTTAATTTGCAAAATGTACTAGTTCATAATGGAGCTTCCACTCCACACTATTTGGTAGTCCTTAGTCTCATAGTCGTTAATTTGCAAAATGTACTAGTTCATAATGGAGCTTCCACTAGCTAGTGCTAATTAACCAAATTATGTGATATGTATAAAAGCTTATTGGAGAGGTATTCTGAGCTACAAACTGTTCTACCCACATTGGATATCACATAAATTGTGCACAGAGTGACGCAAAGTGTAATAAGCACCAGTGTCTTGTATTTATAAGCAGTCTTGATTTTTTGGTTAGGAGCATAATGTTCTATCACATGAGAAACCTGGGCTGTGGTGTCAACCTCACCTAACTCAGAGTTTAGGAGCATCGCAGAGGTGATATTTTTGGCCTTGGAGGGATAATGTATCATACTTGAGCACCTTGTTCACAGCAGTGCTGCAGTCTGAAATAGGCTATCATCACTTCTCGGGGCTGATGGCTTTGTGCTGCAGGGTAGGAGCGGCACCTAATACTGTGAGGTGAGGGGATGTGGGTGTGGAAGGACAGAATTTAATGAGGAATAGTATGTTGTAGTAGTGCTTAAAATTCTTTAGGCTTTGTGTCTCAGTAAGCTCTGGGCAACTGAAGATAGGCACAAATAGCTTGGACTTTCACACACAAAAAAAAAAGAAAAAGAAAAAAAGTGTTTATATAGCTTACAATTGTGCAGAGATCATTCAGGGAGCTTTAAGTGCTATAAGCACTTACACTTCAGTGTAAGTGTCTGCAGTGATTGCTTCAGTGTTATGCAACTATACACAGCCACCCCTAAAGCAAGGCCTGGCTTTTACTCAGGCTGGTGCACAGACCCAAACCCTGCTCTGCCCAGGACAGAGGAGACCAAGTGGCAGTGCTATGGACATGTGCTGTGAAGTCTCCAGTTCTCTGCCCTCCTTTGTTCAGGGGAATTCAACCTCCTCTTTCATTTCCAGTGGAAGGGAGCCTGAACGATGAGGGTCATTGAGTTGGATCTCCCTCTTGCAGAGTCTTCCATCCAAGGGCAGCCTTAGCTGTGGAAATCATAGAAACATTTTGGTTGGAAAAGACCTTTAAGATCATAGAGTCCAACATGCTCCTTTTCTGATCAGCTGTCAAAAAAAAAAAAAAAAAAGGAGTGCCATGATCCGCCTGGGACAAGGTTCTGGGCAGTGAATCCTAAACAGATTTTAACTGCATTTTACAACATATTAAATACCTCAGCCCCTGAAGAGGTAAAACTGAAGATACATGCATTTGCCCAAAGTTTCATGCCACATTGCCCTAAGCCTGAGTAGGCTGCAATTACATTGAAAAGTATATTGGCTGTTTTGGCTTCTGTTATGAGGTACCTAGATTTTCTCAAGCACTCTGTAGTGTGTTTTGGCACAAACTTTTGCAGTCAGAAGTTATCCACTAGCAAAATAGTATCACACTGCCAGAAGAAATTCAAGACAACTTTTGTGCCTCTAGATGTCAAGCTTGAAGCAGCCCATAAGCATATATTAAGAAACTGGTTCAACACCGACAGAGAAATGTGGTACCTGATATGCTGGTATTGCAAAGCTAGAAAGCTCAGCACAATGCTGCAGTAACACAAACAGAGCTTTTAGGCAAGCCACTTGCAGGAGAGAACCATGTCTGTGCCTACTGATGACTCTTTGTCATTTCAGTGGGGGATTCTATCCCAGGTGATCAGGCTTGATTTTGCCTAGCTGGGAAAAATAACAAAATCAAAATCCAAAACATTATGACTATGAGAAAAATGAATGCATGGCTTCTATGGTGGTCCACTTCTAGTGCTCAGCATCTCTTTTCCACTGCCATAAAAGTAGAAACAGCAGAAATGAATGCCAGGCCTAGACATCTCTGTTCTTGTTGTACCTACAGAGATTCTGAGATGGCCACAGCATACAGAGGGACAGAGGTATATGTCAGAAGCAGAGGTGATAGATATGATTAGGAAACAGAATGCATGTGGTCTTGTACCTGCTGCTGGTGCTGCAGAGTGAGGCTGTAGGTGCATGTTCTTTCTGCCATGAACTGCACAGGTTGAAGATGTTCCTGTTCTAGTTGCTGGAAGTTACTACTCCTGCCAGAAGACATTATCCAATGAGAGCTCCTGGACAAGGCAGCTGGGTGAGGTTACACAGTTGAGGAAGGCAGTTTTGCTAACTGTCTGGCTTGAAGCAGATGAGGAAGGGCTCACGTGCACTTTTCTTGGCAGAACTGAGGTGACAATATTTTCTGGTAAGGGCATGGTAACCCCGAGTTAGGAATGATAGTTTTTGATAGGCTCAGCTGTTTACAGAATCCATGACCTAGTATGAAAACCTCAAGTGTCACTAGAAAATTAGCTGCAGTGTCAATCCTAATACTTCCAGATGGGAAAAATCGGGCCAGAGTTTTAGGCATTAGAGGGCTACAGCACATGGTGCTGTGGCAGCCACAGGGTTGCAGAACTCCTGGCTCACTTCTCCCTCCTTCAGGCTCTTCCCACTTCTGCCTTCCAGCCTTCCTTAGAGGCAGGGTCAGCTGGAGGGGTGACCCAAGGGATGTCCCCCCCAACGTGCTGGCATTCGGCATGGTCTGTCCAGCAGCAGAGCTCAGCAGCTCTGATATGAAAGGAAGCACACACACAGCCTGCAGTTCTGGCTGCCCACAAAAGCAAGTGCTGGCCCTCAGCCCTGGGAGCTGGAACGCTGTGCAAAGTGAAGGGAACAAAAGCACTGCTTCCTTTCTCCCCTCTTTATCTATTTATTCAGTTAGTTAATCTAGTTTGGGATGCTCTCTGTTCTGTGGGCAGCCTGTGTCATCCCCAAGCTGCTGTAACCTTGATTAAATCCAAGTACTTTAGTGAGGAGAGAGCTATTGCTCTACATGGTGGTTCCACACTGTGCAAACAGCAATAGGGAAGTACAACTACACATAGGGACAGAAGCAGAGCACTAATGTAGGTGTTAAACCCATGTGCAGCTCACAACCCAAGAGAGCTGGCTTAGTCCCATGGCTTTTCAAGGGGAATGGGTTGAAGAGTTGGAAGTTGACAAGTCTTAAAACCTGAAGTCACAGCACCTTTCTTCTGAGTAGAGGTTTGCTTGGGGAAGATCAGCAGTAATTTTTGCTTTCCTTTGTGGCTCTTCTTCCCAAAGGTGAGTCCTGGGTTTGTCATACTTAAGATAACTTTAGCAGTGAATTTTGTACATCATTGTGTTTAAACCCCTTGCAAGAGTTGAAGAGCTATCTTCCTGGTTTCAGCTATCCTTTTTTAGAGAATCTTTATTCTGAGCAAATCCCTCACCATCAGCAAGTCTGAGATCCATGAACTTGAACAGGATAGAAAGAGGGAGTGAGAGAGGAAGAGGGAGAGAAAATAAGCTTGGCAGTAATTTTTTTATTTCTTGATCAGAGTCTTTCCAAGAGAGGCATACACAGGAGTTTCCACCGTATCGACCACAGTTAATGAGGCTGCAAGGGACTTCTCCTCAGCAGATGACAAGTCCACTTTTGAGTGCTCAGCAGATGCCATTAGTAGCATCATGTACACTTTCCAGCCTCAGCTACCTTCCTGCATTTTGGAAGCTGGGCTCGGCAGTGCTCTCCAGGACAGCAGCTATGGAACATGTTCCAGTAACTTTCTTGTCTTTGATTAAAGGGCTGTGGAAGTAATGCTCAATGTAGCTGAACAAGCTAGGTTTTTCTCTGAGGATCTGAGGCATGCATACAGGGAGAATGGAGAGAGGGATGGGAGCTTTTAATCTACGAGTGGTACAAAGAGCTTTACTGGCCTAAGTACAGCTGTGGAAAACAGAGGGTTTATTGTTTAGCATGCCCATGTTTCACGCTCAACCAGGGAAGTGCTGATGAAGCAGTTGCACTTGGGGGAGGGAAGGAAAGAGGAGTGTTTATTCAGTAGGGAAATTATAGAGACACAGAAAAACATTGCTCATGCTCTTCAAAAACTCACCACTGCTCAAAAGGCAACATCTGAGGTCATCTATTAATAGGATTTATGCTACTGAGCAAGCTGTCTGGAGAATACAATAGAAATTAGTTCCAGGGCACCTTTGCTTCCTGATGCTTTTGCAATCCAAACAACAAACAAAAAAGTAAAGATTGCTATCTATATTTCTTTGAATGCATAAACTTCTATCTGAAATTTGGCTGAGGGTAGGCAAATGTCATCCAACTGCATTTTTTCTTTCAGTCTGCTTAAAAAGGAGCATGAAGAATTCCTCACTGACTTTAATAAGGGTAGAGGGAAGGGGGTAGAGGAAGAAGGAAGGAGCCTTCCAGCTACCTCAGCCAAGCAATTGGCCGCTGCCCAGGGCTGTGAGGTGTAGGTGCAGTAGGTGAAGCCCTGTTGTGGGGTTCCTGGGATGCAGCTCTATCTCTGACCCATCTCTCGAACTGCCTACGCTGCCTGGAATGCTGCAGCTCCCGTGCTGGAGCTGGAGTCAGGACATTCCTCCTTGCTGTCCCTACCCTCTTCACTCCCTACAGAAAAATGCTTCCAAGCAGACCTTTGGTACAGTTAAAGAGCTGCCAGGCACATCTCTTCTCTTATTTTTTTTCCCATCTGCTAAAGTGCATGAATTCTGGATTTCTACTTGACTGTCTCAGTGTGTGTTGGGAGAAAGAGGAGGCCACATGAAACAGCTCTATTATTTGTGCCCTGAGGGTATGTCTACACAGCCTCCAGCAGGCGGATATGGGCTTGCTTTGCCCGTTCTCTGAAATCAACCAAAAGCCAAACACAAGTGTTACCCTGCTGCTTGTCTCATCTGCCTCTAGCTATGCAGCTTCCTATGAAGAACTCAGGGCTTGAACCCTAGATCAAACCCAAGATGTGATACCTACAACGGATCAATCCTCTCTCAGTGGTATAGCAGTGTAAGGAGACCTCATCACTGACTCTGAGTGGGTGAACAGAAGTTTTGAGGGAGATTGTAGACTGATTGTTTCCATCTAGGTGGAAGGAACTGGCCTGTAGCAGAAGGAAACAGCTTCTTGACCTGCTGTAGATGTGTTATTTTTGACAAAGGACAGAAAAGGTTCCTGGAGCACAGCCTGAAGGCTCACGGAGAAGGTGCACAACTGGAAATACAAATTGTATGCCATGTCATCCTGAAAAAGCTGTACCACAGACATTACAAAAGAGGAGGGTATAAACACAGCAAATCGGTGGTTTGTGACCAACTGGGGAAAGCAAACAAGGAAACATTAAAGATTATGTTCTTTAGCATTTTCTTTAGTGGGCTGGAATTGCAACATCATTGCTGGCAAAATTTGCAGACAGCTCTAAGTGATAAACAGCAGTGAGGACAGTTAACACAGTGATCAAAATTCTTGGAAGGACAAGCCCATTTAAAGAAAAATCATTTCCATGTTGAGAATACAAGCTGTACCTGAGGGGCATGGAAGTGGTCCACAGGGTGAGGCAGGGGAGTCAGAGGGCACTGAGAAAAGCAGCTGAAAATTAAGTCCCTGTGGGAGTGTGTATGACTACGCAGGTAGGAGCAGGAAAAGAAATCTTGTGAAAGCACTGATGAGACCAGTAATCGTGTACTGCCTGCAGTCCTGGTGTTCACACAGTGAAGGGGAGATGAGGATGACTGAAAACTGCAGTGGAGAAAGTCACAGAAATAGTTGAGCTATGATGTACAAGTATGAGGAACTTGAGAGGGAAAAATAACTGGCTCCTAAAGGGCTCCTGAGTTAGTACTGGTGGCTGGAAGCTGAAGCTACAGAAATTCACACAGGAAGTGCGGGTTCTCAGTAGAGAGGGTGATTAAATGTGAAGTAAGGTAGCCAGGGAATTGGTGGAGTTTTTGTTTCCTGGTATCTTTAAATCAAGATAAATTGGGGAATTAATTACTTGAACAAATATATTTTTTCTTGTCTTCAGTTTGATGAATCTTTGATCCTACGTGAGTCATCACAACTTGTGAGTGTAGGGGAACATATCGGTTTACACTTACTTGGAAAGACAGTGTATCTAGGGTTCAGGGTCTGTGTTGCTCTGGGTAGACCCACACAGACATTTTGATTTTGTATAGGAAAAAGGCAGTTAAAGGATACAGGACATAAGACGACCATAGCCCAAGTGTCACAGAGGCACAGAAGAACACTGATTAAAATATTCTGATCTGGGTGCAATGGCAACAGCATATTCTTCATTATAAAAGTAATGCTGCTGAAACTTTTAATGTTTGCTGATTTCTCTTAAAATCTCTGCCAGATGTGGGTCACTGAAATCTTTATGTTTGAGGAAATAATCTATTTCAATTGTAGGAAAATCACTGCTTCACCACTTTCCTTACCTTCTTTTGAGCTGCTGTGGTTTCTAGCACAGGTTTCTTGTGCCAGTTCTGCCCAAGTCTGTTGTGATTTTTGATGCTGAAGAGATAATTCTGCAGACAATCTTGAAGGTCAGATGAAAGTAGGAGAGCTGCAAAACAGGATGACTTTGCACCCGGCTGCAAGCTGTTTGGAAAGAAAATAGTTGCAGCTGTACATCCTGTGTCCTGCTAGCCTAAACCTCATGGGCATAAATGCCTTTCTTCATTTAAAGGGTTAGCATTACTTGTTGGAACTATACAAAGAAAAAAAATGAAAAGCCCTCATGGGATGTGATGTTCTATTAGCTGATATTACCATCTTTGTTTATCCACTCCTATGCCACAAACTCTGAACATGTGCTTCATGTCCTTAGGCACTCATTGGTTAATTTACTTGTGTGGAGTAAGGCAACAAAATAGTAATAATAAATTACAAAACATAGTACAACTACTCTACAAAAATTCTTTCTGCTTTTTTTCCTTGGTATTTCCTCTCAGCCACAGATATTATATAAAACTACAGGTGAAAGTGTGGTCTGACACATTAATAAATCTTATGAGAAAAACTAAATAATTCATTAAAACAAATTAACAAGTTAATAAGAGCAGAAGTGAGTTAAAATACAATAAAACGTTATTAATACATCTCACCCTGTATCCAGAGCCTTTTTAAAGTGAACCAATGCACAATTAATGGGAAACTGAGCTCCAATATCTGCATAATTATGTATAGGGCATATCATGCAATATCATCTAATCTGCAAGCTGTTTAATCTCTTTAGCTCTTCTGAAATGAAACTGAACGTGATTTGGACTTCAGGCTGCTCAGTAACTGCATTGGTGGAAATTTGAGAAATAAGAGAAGTGATAGTCAGAAAACAGCGTATCATAGAATCATAGAATGGTTTGGGCTGGAAGGGACCTTAAAGATCATCTAGCTCCAACCCTCCTGCCATGAGCAGGGACACCTTCCACTAGACCAGGTATCCTTTGTGGGAGAACTCTCCATAGCTCCCTACTTCCCCAGCTGCAATTTCCTGTCTTCATAATTTTTCAGCTTAAATAGAAACATTTGGTTTTGGACAAAACCATTAGAATTCTGTACAAAAATTATCAATTTTAATTGCAAGAAAATTGTCACACATTTGTTTTGAGTGGATTGTTAGACCTATTATAACTGCAGCATTGATTCATGAAGTTTTCATGTTTTTGTAACAGGATTTCTGTGGTGAAAAGATATTTGAACAAAGGAGAATGTTTTGGGAGAAAACCCTAAAGGTAGTTTTGGAGGTCAGGAGAATGAACTACGGTGCAACCCTTCTGTGATTTTGGATGAGGGCAGAGCTTCAAGGCCTGTGGAGTCAGCCCATTTATGTGCTATCCGGGGAGTTGTGATTTCACTGGGACTTTCCAGACTCGGTACTGAAAAAGCAGGTCCCATCACTTTGAAGTTTTTGCATGATAACAATTTGACCTGTTGAAGTAGGTACTATGGGTTTTTTGTGACTTCAGTTTAGCATTTGTTTTACCCTTATCACATAGTTACTAATCCAAGAACTCAGAGAAATTCCTAATTTAAAAAGACGTCAAATATTGGGAGTAGGGTAGAGTTTATCCAAGTGAGAAAACTGTCAGATTTGCCTCTGAAAGAACTTACAGTCCATTCTTGAACCTTTCTTCTGAGAAAGGTGCTGCTCTTCTCAGAGGCAAAGCTGGCCCTTTGTATGTCACCAGTGCTGTACTCCCTGAGGACTTTTGTGAGAGGTAGTACTTGGAATTTCTTTTTGCTTTGGTGGGTACTGCGGAGATCAATAAGACAGTTGTGCCAGCAGAGAATTGAGATTGCTGGGTTTTCATTGCTGCAGAGAAGGCCACAAGAAGAAGGAAAGCTGAGGCCAGATCTTGGGTTCAATGAAAGAGGGACATTTCCCTCTTCTACTGTAATAAGCAATGACAGCTGCAAAGGCATGCCCTGCCTTGCAATGTAATAACTTGTGTGCCTTTCCCCTAGCCATGAGTATGGTCTTTCCTGACTGCCTGATGCTAAAAACGGGTAGTCCAGCCTGGAAGGAAATGAAGTAAGAGAAACGTGTGGATCAACTTGGTGAGCTGTGAGAAACAGGTAGGTCCTGAGAGCAGAGATATAGGGGTAGGGAATGTGAGGACAGGAGCATACAACTCATCCAGTACATGCCACCAATACTTTCAGCACTAGAAAGGTAGTATCACCAGCAGGGCTGATTCAAAGGAAAGCCAGGAGCAAGAATGCTGTCTAGAGCGATCTCCCATCTTCCCTTCTGTACTTCTTCCCTCATTTTATGAGATACATTTGAGAGTGATGTCAGTATATTTCCCATGACAAAGCCTCAGATTCTGCTCTGGGCAAAACTTGTATCTGTGGAAGCTGAAGTCAGAGGGGGCCATGTCTTTGGTGTCCTGTCCACTTGTCACACTGGAAGGAACTAAGCTACCTTCTGGATAGGTGAACACAATGGATGTGATGATTCTGCTTTGGATGTGCCCCAGTTCTTGACATTCTTGACATACAGAGACTTAGATGTCCGACTTTTGGATAGCTGAGGAAGTTCCTACCATCTGTCTCCAGCAGCCTGGAGATTTTTAATACTGCCTCTCTCAGAAGTCTAACTTTTCACCAAGGGCTCACTCTGGGATGAGAAGACTCAGGAACCTGGCATTTGTGTAACTGGGACTGAAATCAGACATCACCTCTGTCAGTGAGGCATGTAGTGCTTCTCAAGTCCCCACTGTGCACATTGAGATGGGGAAAACAGAAAAGCAATTTGGGCATTTGACGTGTCTTTTGCAATTTAGTGTCTCTAGGGGAACTATGTGTTCCACATTACAGAAGGAAAGTTCCTGGCCATTACTAAGGCGTGATGAGACCAGTTTGAAGCTCTCTTTGGGCCATCTTGACATCAAATGAGCAGATACTGCCTGAGTGGGAAGAGGGGACTCTTCTATGCAAGGGAAGTCCTGGCTCCATGTAAATGTGCTTTATGGTTTCCCTACTTGACTCAGCCCTATGGAAACTTCCAAGGCTCTCCAGGCCCATGGGAAGGTCTCCCTTCTGTCTGGAGTTCAGCAGTTTTGGAGCTATAAGGGCAGGAAGAGCTGCCAGAAATGTGGGTCTCCATGCTGGGGTGCTGATGGGGGCCAGCTTTGTGGCAATTTTACTTTTTCCTCCCATATTCAGTTTGAAACCTTTATCTGTTTTAGCTGTTGGTCCTGTGGTGCAGATGTTCAGCAGCCTGAATTCTTTTGAAAATAATGGGTTATTTTCAGGGCACTGATTGTCCCTATTTAAAAGGAATAACCCCTACCCCTGAAAATGAAAAAGTATTCCTCTACTACTCTGTCATCTCTTCTAATGCATTGCACTGACGGTTAAAGGCGTGTCTCTGTCTCCTCCCCAAATGTCTTTATTAATAGCTTTCAAATATTGACCTCCTTAGGCCATGGGCAGATGCAGCTCTGGACATGCTAGAGGCTGCATAGCACTCAAGGAGATAAGACAGTTTAGTTTAACACAGCACGAATGATTCCAGCCTCAAGTCCCAATCAAAGAGATTTACAGCTGTTTTAAAAAGACAGTAATGTTGACTTGACTGGTGAAAGAATGCATGAAACTGCTCTCAATAAAAGGCTTGGTTTTAACAAGAAAATAAATGTTGGAAGTACAACATACGTAACTTGATTATTATTTCATTAAAATTTAGCATAGTAGCCTAATTACAACACATCAGCAATATTTGCACTTTTGGAATTAACAGTCAATACCCCACAAGAGAAACACATCCTTTAGTTAAAACAATTAATAAAATAGACAGTGAAACAGATCTCTTTTGTCACCATTTAGGAGCAATTTAATACACTCTGTTCCTAATATTTTAAGATGCAGAAATCCCATTCTCCAATTTCCTTTTCAAGCCTCTGTCCCAAAGGGCTGTTAATTTGTCCTTTTCTACTTTAATGTAAGAGACCTTGCTCAGCACCTCCCTGGATCAAGCCCTGGGAGTCACATTAAAGGATCAGAACAAGGGAGCCATCCCCATCCTCTGCAAAGGGACAAAGGCAACCCCACACCTTTTGAGGGGTGGCTCTGCATTGATGCTAATGAAGTGACCATCTGTAATCTGCATCAAATAATTAGAAGTTGCCTCCCCTGACTGCACTCCATGTGCTGGCACAGCCTGGTGGGAGGTGCAGCGTGGGCTGTGGGCTGCCAGTGCCGCAGCCTGTGCACGGGGGCGGCGGGGGCTCGGAGGAGTGGATCATGTTTATCCCTTCACTACGAGGCGCACAACCTGCTGAGCAGGCAGGTGCTGCCTGTGCCGATGTCCATGGGCGATGAAGCCTGGTTGTCCTAGTAGCTGACATCTATATCTAGACCTATCTGGGTTTTTAAACTGATACAACATGAAGAATGTCACTGTCTGTTACTGTATATGTGTATCTTATGGATATCCTTTAAGCACAATGCCTTGACCATGTCTGCCCTGCTTTCTTCAGCTGATGGATTTTGCCATTGTAGTGGGCTATTGTTTTTCACATTTTTTTAAATTTATCCTTCATTTCAAATGCTTCTGGACATGATTACAGTTAGACTCTTTCCCCAGTACTGTAACAACTCTATTGTTTCTACTTCTGCTTTTGAGAACTTCAAACTTCATTTTAATAAAGCTCAGCCAATGTAAATTCTGCCTTAACATATACAAAAGCTTTAGAAGGAGCCTTCTGCGCTAAACATGCTTAAACACTATTGATGTCAGAGGGAACAGATTACATTGAATGTACTACAGCACTACAATAATTTTAGTGCTTCCTCTTTTCTTCTTTTTTCTGCCTTGTATTCAGCTGCCTCTCTGCTGGTATTAAAAGATTTTGTTGGCTTTGCTTGGTTCAAAGTTTAAGTAAAGTGGACACAAACTTTTGTAAAATCTACCACTAAAAATATATTCCCAAGATATTCTGTAAAAGGCAAGGAGTCATGACATATATTTTTACATCAATGTACTTTCTTCAGTAGTGTTTGAGAGATTGCTACTACAGGACTAGAGCCAGTTAGAGAAAAAGACTATGAACAGAAAAGAAATCCATTTAATTGAGTCTTAACTGTCTTGCTCAAAAGAAGAAACATTTAAACTATATGTTCAAAGGAGTTTCAAGACTGCACTGTGAGCATCATCCAGGGCAAGATCAGCAAGATAACTCTTATCTAGGCTTTGGTTCATTTTAAGTAGGCAGCATCCTGTAGCAAAGGCTTTTCTGTTCCAGACCACAGCTGAAGTCAGAACAGGGAGGCAAGAGAGTGTTTCTTGTTTCAGCCCGTTTCTGTTTAGCTGCAGTCCCCTGCAACCCTGCTCCTCCCATGGCCTGGCCTGGCCTGGAGACCCGACTGGGGCACGTCAGGGGTTGCACCATGGCCCCACACTGTTCCCCACCTGCCTGTTCCCTCCTGGGAAAACCAAGGCAAGCATTTTCTAGCAAAGCTGGTGGTGATCCTTCTAGCAACATGGATTGTGCTTTGCGTGGAGGTAGTGAAGACTCAGCATGCTGATCAGCACCTGTCTGCATAGGTTTATGAAGGGTGGGGCTAATGGGGCAATCCTCTCCACTGTCAGCACCCAGCAGGCCCAGGAGAGGTGGTGACAGCCCTCCGGCTGTGCAGCGTCTCTTCCTCTTACCTGCGGGTCATGATGCAGCTGAATCTGGGTGGTTTTCTAGCAACAGGTTGCCCAGAGAATCTGTGGATGCCCCTCCCTGGAAGTGTTCAAGGCCAGGCTGGATGGGGCTTTGAGCAACCTGGTAGATGGCAGATGTCCCTGCTCATGGCAGGGGGGTTGGAACTAGATGATCTTTAAGGTCCCTTCCAACCCCAACCATTCTATGATTCTATGATTCTATGATTCTATGATTCTATGATTCTATGATTCTATGATTCTATGATTCTATGATTCTATGAACATGCCTGCACACACAAAGAGGAGTAACTCCAGACAAGTGTCCCTGGCAAATAATATCAGCACCTTTGCTCAAAGCAGCTTTGTGCTGCTCATACAGAATCACAGAATCACAGAATCACAGAATATTAGGGATTGGAAGGGACCTCGAAAG
This sequence comes from Caprimulgus europaeus, assembly GCA_907165065.1. The sequence continues at coordinate 48,460,649 of OU015525.1, read as the reverse complement.
ATCATCTAGTCCAATCCCCCTGCCGGAGCAGGAACACCTAGATGAGTTCGCACAGGAAGGCGTCCAGGCGGGTCTTGAATGTCTCCAGAGAAGGAGACTCCACAACCTCCCTGGGCAGCCTGTTCCAGTGCTCTGTCACCCTTACTGTAAAGAAGTTCTTCCTCAAATTTAAGCGGAACCTCCTGTGTTCCAGCTTACACCCATTGCCCCTTGTCCTATCATTGGTCATCACTGCAAAGAGCCTGGCCCCATCCTCCTGACACTCACCCTTCAAATATTTATAAACATTAATCAGGTCCCCCCTCAGCCTCCTCTTCTCCAAGCTAAAGAGCCCCAGCTCCCTCAGCCTTTCCTCATAAGGGAGATGTTCCACTCCCTTAATCATTTTGGTGGCTCTTCGCTGGACTCTCTCAAGCAGCTCCCTGTCCTTCTTGAACTGTGGGGCCCAGAACTGGACACAATATTCCAGATGTGGCCTCACCAGGGCAGAGTAAAGGGGAAGAAGAACCTCTCTTGACCTACTGACTACACCCCTTCTAATGCACCCCAGGATGCCATTGGCCTTCCTGGCCACAAGGGCACAGTGCTGGCTCATGGTCATCCTGCTGTCCACCAGGACTCCCAGATCCCTTTCCCCTTCACTGCTCTCTAGGAGATCATTTCCTAACCTATACTGGAACCTGGGATTGTTCCTGCCCAGGTGCAACACCCTACACTTGCCCTTATTATATTTCATCAAGTTTTTCCCTGCCCAGCTCTCCAGCCTGTCCAGGTCTCTCTGGATGGCAGCACAGCCTTCTGGAGTGTCAGCCACTCCTCCCAGCTTGGTATCATCAGCAAACTTGCTGACAGTGCACTCAATTCCCTCATCCAGGTCATTTATGAATATATTGAATAATACTGGTCCTAGTACTGACCCCTGAGGGACTCCACTAGACACAGGTCTCCAACTCGACTCCGCCCCATTGACCACTACTCTCTGGCTTCTTCCCACCAGCCAGTTAATAATCCATCTCACTACCTGCTCATCTAATCCGCACTTCCTCAATTTATCAGCGAGGATGCTGTGGGAGACCGTGTCAAATGCTTTGCTGAAATCAAGATAGACCACATCCACTGCTCTACCATCATCCAGCCACCTCGTCGTGTTTTCATAAAAGTCTAGAAGGTTGGTCAAGCACGACTTCCCCTTGGTGAAGCCATGCTGACTGCCCCTAATGACCCTCTTATCCTTGATATGCCTAGAGATGGCACCTAGGATAAGTCGTTCCATCACCTTTCCAGGGATGGAGGTGAGGCTGACCGGTCTGTAGTTACCCGGGTCCTCCTTCTTGCCCTTTTTGAAGATTGGAGTGACATTTGCCTTCCTCCAGTCCTCAGGCACCTCACCCGTTCCCCACGACTTCGCAAAGATGATGGAGAGCGGTCTAGCAATGACCTCAGCCAGCTCCCTCAACACTCGTGGATGCATCCCATCTGGACCCATGGATTTATGGATGTCCAGGTTGCTTAATTGGTCCCTGACCCAATCCTCATCAACTGAGGCAATCTTCTCCATTGTCCTGTCTCCATCTGGGGTCTCCAGGGTACAGAGCTCCTCAAGACAACTTCCGGCAGAGTAGACAGAGGCAAAGAAGGCATTCAGTAACTCTGCCTTCTCTGTATCCTCTGTCACCAGGGTACCCCCCTCATTTATCAGTGGGCCTACATTGCCTCTGACGTTGGCTTTATCTGCCATGTATTTGAAGAAGCTCTTCCTGTTGTCCTTGACCCCTCTGGCAAGATCTAATTCTAAGGAGGCCTTGGCTTTCCTAGTTGCCTCCCTACATCCTCTGACAATATCCTTATATTCCTCCCAAGTAGCCAGCCCCTCCTTCCACGATTTGTAAACTCTCCTCTTCCACTTAAGTTTGGCCAGCAGTTCCCTGCTTAACCAAGCAGGTCTCCTGGCTCCCTTCCCTGACTTCCTACATATTGGAATGCTTTGATCTTGAGCCCAGAAGAAGCTGTCCCTGAACGTTAACCAGCTGTCTTGGGCCCCTTTACCTTCAAGTAATCTGCCCCATGGAATTTCCCCTAACAATTGCTTGAAGAGGCCAAAGTTGGCCCTCCTGAAGTCCAGGGTAGCAATCTTACTTGTAATTCTGCTTATGCCACATGAGATTCGGAACTTCACCATCTCATGATCACTGCAGCCCAGGCAGTCCTCAACCTTCACAGCCTCAACCAGACCCTCCTTGTTAGTGAGGATCAGATCCAGCGTCACTCCACTCCTGGTTGGTTCATCCACCATTTGCATCAGGAAGTTATCATCGATGCACTGGAGGAACCTCCTGGATTGGGGGTGGCTGGCCGAGTGGTCTCTCCAGCAAATATCTGGGTAGTTAAAATCCCCCACAACAACCAGGGCCTGGGATTGCGAGGCTGCTGTCATCATCGTGTACAATCTGATACATCAGTCTTATGCTTGTTACCACACGCTAATTCTTCCCAAGTTTTCCCTTGCCCACAGTATGATATCTGGCTGACATTCAAGGAATTACAGGAACAGAAATTGCTATGGTATGTAGCAATAATGGGTAATCTGCTCGGATTATACAGACGTTGTCACATGCCTTTAAAACTCAGTTTCATTTTCTACCTTTAGTCTTTTTTCAGCATTCTTGATGCCCTCACAGATGAAGAAAGCTGACAAGAGATCATCTCAACAAGCAACACATTTTTCATTTTTCAGATAACCTGGTTGACCCTGTGCAGTCTCACCCAGATGTTGAAGATGCTCAGGTAAGGGCTAAACCAGCTGTGAAGACCTCACCTTATGCTGGTCTTTTTCAGTGGAAAAGGCCACTTTAAAGCTGAAGCTAATTTAGGGCTCTTCTGACTCTAGGATTTCATTTCAACTGTCTGCCCAGGGCTTCCTTCCTTGGGAGCTGCTCGTAGGGCTCTCGACCTTCACCAGTGCCAGAGCTGCATTGCACATGTGTCACAGCCCAGACCTTACTGAGAACAGAGAAAGAGACGATCTTCCCTTTAAAGGAGGTTTTGAAGTAAAATGAGTGGTTTCAGCAGATCTTACAGACCCACTCCCCTCATAGCTGCCCAGCTGCGACTCACCTTCTTCCCTCCCACCATCAAACATATGGAGGCAGAGGGGCTGTGATTGAGAAGGGTGAGTAAAAAGCTTTGAGGAGGGTGTGGGTGGGTAGCTGACACTGGAATGGAGGTAACAATTTTAAATTGCTCTTTGGAAAGAAATTCAGCTATCCTTTGTGTTCTCCAGCCCCACTGAATGACTAGATGCTACTGCAACACCCGTTCTTCCCCACAGCAAGTCCCCATACACAAGTATTACTCAAGGCCAGATCTAGGTGCTAAGTGGGGGCTCTGCAGCCTGTCCTTACATGATCAAAAGCACGTGCCATCCTGATAGATGCCCATAGTCCTCTTGCTCTCCCTTTCCCTCCATGTTTTCTTATAAATTCACTCCTGGGACTACTCACAGCTTTAAGGCACACCACAATTTTTGAGTAAAGATATTGCCATCTGTCATTACAGGTAGTTGTGATTCAGTGTTCCTCATCTTTTATGTGACTCAGGTGGTGTTAAGCAGTACTTTTTTGCAAAAGTATCATTCACAACCAGAGCCCTGCTTTCCTGGAGATGGCTGAACACCCGCTTGTCAATGGGAAGTAGTATATAAATTCCTTGCTTTGCTTTGCTTGTGTGTGGCTTTTGCTTTACTTATTAAACTGTCTTTATCTCAACCCATGAGTTTTCTCACTTTTACTCTTTTGATTCTCTCCCCCATCCCAACGGGGAGGGGAGTAAGCGAGTGGCTGTCTGGTGTTTAGTTGCTGGCTCTGTTTAAACCATGACATGTGATCAGGAAATAATTAAATCCAGGATGTGCTGTCAGAGATATACAAATTCTTATTTTCCTTCCAGATATTAAGATGAGATGAACTAGGCCTATCTAAAAAGATTTTCTTTCTGTGCTCACAGAGAAAAGAGGGTGATGGTTTTTAACATTTCAAGTTTTTGGGTTTTTTTTCTTTTTTTGTTTCTTATCTGTACTCAAAAACAATTAAGAGACTGGCCATGGGGGAAAAATTCTGAAACAACTACATGAACTCCTAATGATAGTAGTAAAAGGAACAAAAGATTAATATAAAGGGCTTACCCCTGATTTATATCTTTACAGTTTCCTCTAATGAGGTACAATGTTGGGTAACTGGTGTCATGTCTTGTGTCATAATGTATCATATTCATATGAGGGTCTGTCATGTCACAGAGAGTAATAGGAGATGACAGATACAATGAGAGACTGTCAGCCTAGAATTTTTTTTTTTAATTTTTATGTATAAAGATTTAAAATGTATAAAACATGTTAGTGGTAAGTTAAAAGGATGAGGAGGAGAGAAAGGAGAGGGAATAAAAAATAGTCTTTACAAGACACAAAGCAGGGCAGGGCAAAAGGCCAGGTCTCAGAAAAATCACTCAAAAAGTCGGGGAAGCTTGATCCTTGTCACCTCAACCTGCAGGGTTAGCTTAGCAATAACAGCAGAGCTGCCTAGAATTTGAACTCTAACTTTTGGGACTATTTAGAGTAGTTTCTAGTTCAATTTATTATTTTTTTGGTTCAGCCTACACCCTGGAAAGTTAGCTTCAGGTGTACATTCAGGTTGCTAATTCTGTGCAAATTCAGGTCTCAGAGTCCACCTCTGACCAAGTTCTCTTGCTTCGCTGTGCCAGGCCAAAGCTTGGCTCAGGAGAAGCTGTGGAGGAGGAATGATGTGGAGTCATTCTTCCACACCTACCCAAGGGCCTGTGGCAGATGAAGTGCTCAACAAATGCAACGTGAGGAACATTCTCATCTGGCACTTATTGTGCCCCACTGTGCATTGTTCTGCTGATCCATGATGGCCTGCAGAGAGACAATACAAGCTAGGAACTGAGCTGTATATCTCCCAGTGTTTCCCTAGTTTCGTCCCACCACGCATCTACTTGTTAGACTGACAATGCCATTTTCCAAGTGGCAGGACAGAGGAGATGCTGCTGAGTGTTGCAGTCCTCATGGTGATAAATACAGGCAGTCATGGGTTAGCATAACTATCCTTGGGCTGTAACTTCACAGCTTCAGACACCTCTGGTGATGCTTGTAATCAACCAAATGTTCCTCTGGGCTTTTTTTCTGGGGAGCCCCAACTTCAGATCCAAGTCAAGATACAGCTCTCTTGGGGCAGAATGCTGTTTCTGCCCCTCATGGCTGCAATGATTGATCAACAGGTTTCATTCCTTGTGCCAGAAGCGCATGACCATCCTTGTCTGGAAACTTGTCATGCCACCCACAGCATAGCTGTTACTGCGGTCTTTTGGAGAGGACTATCTTACTGTCTGGGTAAAGACCTCTCACAGCATGTTTGAATAGAACCAAGGAGATTTTGCCATACACACTGGTACCAGGAGAACTGGAGGACAGATTGAGGAGTCCAACATTAAAGCTGATGGGTGGCAAAAAGTAGATGCATCTTACTGCAATGGCTTGTTTTGCTTTGCAAAGCTTTCGTAAGCCCAGGAGTGAGACTTTCTGTGTGTCCTAGAAGGGAAACTGGAGGAGATGCTCAGCAACTAAAAAGGAGGCTTCCATAAAATGACACACCATTGCTCAGAACATATTGCTGAGGATGCATTGCGCTGCTATGTTATAATTAATGATGACTGAAAACTATGCACATTCCTTTGGTTTTGGCTTTAATCCTAAATTTGTTATATGTACTCTGTATATGTGAATTTAACAGCACACGTATGACAGTTCATGTAGAGATTTTTGTTTAATTTGACAGGGATTTTATTGTGCTAAAAGCTGGTGTTTTAATGAAGTGCTTAGGATGTGTAACTGTAATTGTAAAGATGTTTTTAAAGGTGTTTTAACTATAAATAAAACTAAATATTGTGAGCAGTAGAAAATATAAGAAAGAAATAACAAGGAAAAGTTGAAAACTATAATTTTTATACTAAATATGTCAATATGTTTATTTTTATTCTAAGCTACTCAATGCAGAGAAGCAAAGACTTTCAAGGTTAAAATTATGTCTGTGCAGGAAGCTCAGGCATGTCCTCTATTTCTTAAGTTTTGGGGAAAATGGAAGAAGGACCCATCTGTTCTGGTAGAGGGAGTAAAATCCCTCTTAAACATACTCTTTTTGTTTGTTTGGTGGTTTGTTTTTTTTTTTACACTGTGCAGCTAGCAAATAACCTGTTCCTGATCACTGTGGCAAGAAAGGTTCATCCTAGTCTCTAGAGACATCCAAAACAGGGGATGGAGTGCAAGGAGATTGTGCCAAAGAGAATGAACACGAAGAAGCAGCAGTTTTTGTCTTAATGTAGAAATTACAGTTTGGACACAAGGGACTTTGCCTTTTTCTTCTAATTTTTCCCCGCTAGCACCAGTGGTGTGGGGGGGTGCTAGCACTGATTTAACACCGGTGTCCATCTTCTACAGGATGAAAGGGACTCAAGAGGTGACATGTCAGAGGAATTTGGCTGTGCATTCCAGGGGCAGCTCACAGAATGGTGGGAGAGGCAGCCGAACTGCCAGGCAGGGTGCCTGGGGAGGGTAACGCCTGCCATCTCAGAGCCCCCGGTGAGGGGGTGCTGCAGAAAACTGGGCTATTTGAGCATCTTTGCCTTAAACAGTCTGTTGGCAGCATTTCCACATCAACACAACATGTGCAGTATGCTGTGGTAACCCAGAGGAGCAGGGTGGGTGGTTGAGAATTTATTTAAAGTCCTTTAAAAGAGGTTTGGAAGAAAGAGGGGAAATATTCTGAAGGAATAGTTGTCACATTTCACATTAGCTCAAAGTTGAGGGAAATAGTGAAGCTGTGAGACTCAGAAATTATCTCAGTGCTTTTACTTTTCTCTACATATTGCTAAAAGAGAAGTGATTTCCTTTAAAATTCCTAATTAATCTGTATGATGCTATTTTTTTTTTGCTAGAAGTGGACTTGGTAAAAGAGAGTTGAAAAACAGAATAGGAGAGACACAGTCCAAAAATTATCATCAAAAGTTGTACAACTGTGCATTGTTGCTGACACTGCAAACTTACTCAGCTAGGTATGATAGTTTGGAAAAGAAATAGATGGACAATATATGTACTCTCTGCATTTTGAACTGCATATATTGAAAGCAGAGTAGCTAGGAAGAGGCTAAATCAGTATGGCAGCATGCTGGCTGTTCCCTGGAATATGGTGTTCCTGTCCCCTGCAGCTATAATACGTCAATATAATACTATGAGATCAATAGCTCAAGCCTGTACTTGCAGATCCAGTTAAGGCAGTATTTGTATTAAACACTTTACTGTTATTAAAGTTTACTATTGCTGTTCTAAATTCTGAGGCAAACTTCTACTACTCTGCTATTTATGCCAGCTGAACTCTCCATGACCTGTAGCATAGTTAACTCCTTTTCATATTTCCCGTGTCACTGACAAAAACCTTTCCTGTTTTATGGTATAAATAACTGTTCTTGGTACCTATTTTCACAGTTTACATATTTATTTGTTTCTTTGAGGAAAATCAAAGAAGATTCCTCTTCTATTTGTTGTTATGGGTGCTATTGTGTTTTTCTTTCCCTTCTGCTTATAAAATAAAGAGATGGAAATCAGGAAGCAGCTTAGAATTTTAGTAGTTAATAAATGGGTTATACCTTTTGTAGATAATCCTGACAAGTGAACTTGTTCTTTTTTTCAGCTGGTGTGGCACTTGAATTGAAACCAAGACATGTATGGAGAAATGAGCAAATCATAGAATCATACAAGACACAAACGATACATTTGATGTGTATAGGTCTGCAGAACGATGTGTAAATAGCTGATCAAGAATTATGCCTCTAACCAAAGGCTGTGGTCCATGACACCGTTCTTCACTTGCTTTCCTTTTGTCCACTCGTATGGAGTGTTTATTTTGGCAGACAATGGGTGGTCTAGACCATCATGACATCCTTAGCCCTTCCACCTCTGTCACCTTGTCAGAGGTTGTGAGAGAGAAGTGGAACCAGCCACAAGTTTGATCCATGCATTTGCCTCTGAACTCTGGGGCACACAGTACTGTAATAAATGCCTCACATGGCTAGTGAAAACTGCCATACCATAGCAACACACATCAGGAAGACTACTTGTTCTAGCAGAAGTTTTCCAATGAAACTGAGAAATACAGTCAATTGAATTGGCTTGTAGTATTGTTTATCTCCGGCTAGAGCAGCAAGCCCTGCCCAGCGGGACCTGGACATCAGAGCTATCAAGGGATCAGTTGGTTTTGAGGGGAAGATTCTTCACTTGGTCACCCTCCCTGAGAAGTATTTTAGTAAATAGAAGTTGTTAGAAATTGATAGACATTGTTTTGGGTATATTGTCACTGTTCAGCCAAGAAAAAGAAAACATTTCAATCAGAGAAAGTGTTTTAGAAAGACATATGTTTATTAATAACTATAGTTTCTCCTTTGGACTGATTTTGCACTGTAAAAGTCACTGGTCTAAACCAGAACATCAACTTCAGAAAAAATCAGTTTGGTGAACTAAATCATGCAATTGTTCTCTCCCTACTTTTCCTTCTTTCTTTCTTTCTTTTAAAATTCTGGCGAAAATATGTTAAAGTTAAGTATCTTAACTTACCTGTACCAAAACTAGGGAAATATACATTATTTCAAGGATTTCAAAACATCCAGAGTTTAGTCTTGGATTCTGCTTGAGGAGAAATATTTCACTTTCCTGTAACTTTATGCAGCCAGAGACAGTACCTTTATCTTAACTGTTTAGGTATGAAGTGTGCATTCAGTCAATTAAACTTCAGACCAGATCTTTAAGTGTTATAATTCAGTGTACTTTCACTAAGCCTATAATGGTTTATTCCAGTGAAGCACCTAATGCATTGCCCAGTCATCTTGGAGAGAAATCCATTGGCAGTATAGTGTTGTTGATACTACATGTGAAGTCTAAGGTGGGTAGAAGAGCATTGCATTGACTAATACTTTGCAACGTATGATAGATCTTGTTCTGAAGGGTGTTTAGTCTGATCACTCTGCTTCCATCTGCCGAATATGACTCACTGCTCCTTGGTAGAAGTGCTCATGGGAGCCAAGACTTGTGTATGTTGCAATGAAGAATAGACTATCCATCTTAGACACTTTTAAATATTCTCTCTCTGTGCCGTAGCATCTAACCATGTTTACTGTATATCTCCTTGCCAACATGCTGCTAGGTAGGGGAGTGTTATCTTTACTTTATGGGGGAAGAACTGAGGAGTAGTGATAGCAAGGAAATATTCAGGAAATCTAGTATGGAGAGCAATTAAATCCCTGCCCCTTGGGCATGTTCCAGAGCCAGGTACTCTCCTAACTATCCTAACATCCTTAATGGGTCACAATGCTTTTAGGAGCAAATCTGCAATAACTTTATATGATCCATCTGGTTTTTATGAGAAGAAAGAGCTTCATAAATACCATGTATTCACTAGATTTATCTGTGGCTTTTTTGCAGGTGGGAGAAACATTTGTTTAAATGAGATTCAGATTACTGGTGGAGCCAATGAATATATTCTTTGCCACCAGTTCACAGAAAGGTATCGCAGCTGAAAGATGTGGATTTTTCTCCATTGTCTCTGAATTATCTAACACAGGATAATTAATTTGAATCATTCATGTTTCTAGCAACCTATGTTAAAGCAGGTGCAAACCTTACCCTTTTGTGGAAAATCTTCCTGCTAGGAAAAGCACCAAAACAATGTTAGCGTTCCAGCAGCTTTCCTCCTGCTGCCTGGCAGAGGGCAAGCAGAGCAGCTTTCCATTCGCTGGTTGTTTGCTGAGCTGCACTCTCCAGCCGTAGAGGATCTATGATTTGGATCTTCCTTTCTCATGTCATATTTTGAGTATTACAGCTTACCACCAAGTCTTCCTACTCTGTTGTTGACAGCTTGCTCTCCTGGAGTATTGCTGTAATCAATCTTGGGAGCAGAAACTTGGTCTGAGGCTCTTTTATTGTAATATACTTCCTACTTTATAACCACACTATTATGAGAAAAGGAAGAGAGAGACAGAGAGGGAAAAGGAAAGGCTTTGTGTAACTCTAGCAAATTCCATCCAAGAAATAGTAAATACACAAACAGACTAACTGTGAATTAACGGGGAAGTTATATTGGTACATCAAGAATATCTTGACATTAACCATGTATTCTATTTCTGTCTTACACAGTAAAAAATTACCAGTTAATTTTTAAGAATTTCAAGGAGAAACGAGTCACAGCTACATTGCAGAAATAAATCAAACTTATCTCACCTGGAAATTGCAGTGGCAAATGCATAGATACCAAGGAAGAAGAAGGTTATCTCCCTCTCCTTATCTGAATGGGCTAATTGAGTCACAACAGTAACTTCAGCTACTAGAAAAGAAGTACACTCATATCATTATTCTCTATTCAAAGGCATTATTTTTTCCAGAATTTGGGATATATTTCCAAGGATGTGATTCTGACTGCTGCTGTCACTCAAATACATATAAATACATATTTAAAAGATCTTTTGCCTAACATATTTTCTTAGCCTGTGATTGCTAGTTTGAGAGATTAAAGACCAAGGGAAAAAGAAAGTCTCCATGAGCCCAAGTATGCAGCACACATGACCAAGCCTGGGTTTGTACAGACAAAGAATCTGAAGTAGCTTTAGGTTGGTTAGTTTAGCATTGTCTTTTTCATTAAATTGACACAGTGGTCAGGCTCTTGTAAGAATAGGTGCCCTGAATTAATTTACATGGTGGTGCCCAGGCAGACATTATAGCATTTGGTTTATTTGTGAAGTTTCTTGCAAGACAGAGGAACTGATACATATGTCTCTGTGTGTACATCTAACTATCTATACGTCTATATATCCCATGCTGTCTATGGAGAAACATCATAGGCATAATAATAAGGAGAAAAAAGGACAGAATTCTTCAAACTAACAAAGCAAAACAAGAAATTCAACATGATTTTATTTAACTGGCAAGGTAGATAGATAGATAGATAGATAGATAGATAGATAGATAGATAGATAGATAGACAGACAGACAGACAGACACACAGTTATATAGCTAGAACAGTCTGAATGGAAGAGGCTTTGGCTGCTTTGGTGACCAAACTTGTCTTAATCCTCCTTTAAGAGAAGTAGCCCAGTAAGAGTCCCACTGAGCCTAAAAATTTCTGTCTTTGGCTTTCACCCAAACCATGCTCAGGTTCAAATTAAATACTACCTAGGCTGCCATGTAGCAACCTGATTTTGCTGTTCTTAGTGTCAGCATAAAAATTAGCATACACTTTACTGTAAGAAATCCAGTTCAAAAGTTGAAACGGAGAAGTTCCATGTAAAGCAGTACTTTTTCCACTGAACATACTTTAAGAGCTATGTTAGGTGTTCCTACAGCTTTGTGTAAAAGAAACTAGAAAGGGCTAATTTATAGTGTAGAGATATTGCTTTTTTTCTCCTTTGTGATGTACAAATTATACCCACTCACACTCAGTGCTTTTCCACATTTGGGAAGTCAATGCATAGTGATGGACATACTAGGCTCCAACGTGGTCCTTAGTGACTTCTGGTTTGAAATTAGAGGAAGGTGCAAGTGGTACTAGTCGGAAGGATGAATTGACACTATAATCTTTTCCAAGTCAGTCATTCATTGCCTGTTTATTTGCTCCTTTTTGAACCCCACTACACTCCATAACATCTCATATGATTTCCACAGTATCATTATGTCCTGTGGCGTAAAAGTATTTCTGTATGTTTGCTTTAAATCTGCCATTTTATCATTACTCAAGGTATTTTATAGAAAATATTGAATAATCATTTCCTGTTTGCCTTCTCTGTACCATCCATGATTTCCTGCATCATAATTAAACTGATTGTCTAAGTATTCAGATTTAACCATTTATTCCTCTTTCCTTCTTTTCCCTTACCTTTCCCCATCTTATAAGCCAATGTAACTTCATGGTTTGACCTTTCCCAAATAAATCCTATCCATCAGCTCTCCTCTCCTTCTTTGGAGTGCCACTTTCTGTCCCTCACCAAGTCCTTGACTGCCAACACCCAAGAAAGCCAGTCCTGGGCTTGTACCAACCTACAGGAGTAACTCCTTATTGCCCAGATTGCCCCCAGAACTTCTACAGAGCCTCTTCAAAACTGTCTGAACTCCTCTTGAGACCAAGATGTCCCTTTTCTACTTGCTCTTTGCACTGCAGGAAGAAGGATAACTTATATCCTGTGCCACCCTTAGCATCCTGCCTCTTGGCAGCCTGGTGCTGCAGCTGCCCTGCCTTGCCTGGGTTCTGGTGAGAGGTAGGTGTTCAGCTCTGTGCTCACCTGCTGGACCCCAGCCTGAGCTTGATCCTTTAGTCCTTCTTGCTTCTCATCTCCACAGTGCTACCAAAAAAACATTATATGCCTCAAACAGCTACCACAAGGGAAAAAAAAACCAAACAAACTGCTGAGGACAAGAGAGGTGGAGAGAGACAAAAGTTATATGGAGTTTTCCTAGGGTTTCTGTCAGCCCTTACTAGGTATTTATTGCTCCCCTCTCCTGCTCCCATCAGAGATGCCCATTCCTACTCTTTGCTTTGTCATAATCCTGCTCCATCATATCTTTTTCCATGTAGAATTTTCTTGACCTATTTACTCTGCCTCATTTCGCTGTAATGCTTCTCAGTATCTTTCCTTTTGTTAGCATATCCTTTTGCAAAATAGGCAGCTGAAATTACCAGTAGTACTCAAGATGCAGACACCTCATGCATATATACAATGTTACAAGGATGCTGTTTTATTTTCAGTTCCTTCCCTAATAATTCCCAATGCACTATTTGCCACTTCACTGCCATGGAGCTCACTTGTCAAAGCACTATCCATAATGACTCCCAGATCTCTTGCTAGATTGGTAATAGCTAATTCCACTAGCTAATAGCTAATTTAGAGATCATCACTGTGTATATAGTCATACAGATAGTTGTTTTTACTCCTTCATGCGCGTTACTTGTATTTATTGACGTTTCATTTGTGATTTTAATTGACTTTCATCTGTGAATTTGTTGTGTCATCTCTCAGTATTGCGAGATCCTTCCGTAGTTATTTTCAGTCAATTGCACTTTTCACTATCCCAAATAATTTTGTGTCTTCTGCAGAATTCCTTGTCTCATTTTTAACCTTCTTGTCTGGATTACATTTGATAACTTTGAAATGCACAGATCCCAGTACAGATCTTGTGGGATACCCATGGTAACATCAATTCATCATGAAAACTCAGACTTTATCCTTGTCCTTTTCCCCTTATTTTTCAGCCATATATTTATCCAAGCCAGGACAAATGGACTTTTTTTCCTTATCTCAGTTTATTTGAACCCTTGGTGAGGGACTGTGGTGGTTTGACCCACAGTAGGACCATGTAGTCCTGCACTCACCCCCACCCCCCCAGTGAGATGGGATGGGAGTCACAACAAAGGGGACACGGGATTAGGATGAAGGATAGGGAGAGCTCACTCACCTGTTATGGTCACGGGCAGGACAGATTTAGCTTGGAGAAGAAAAATCAATTTAATTTGTTGCCATTCATCCGAGTAGACATAACAACCACATCTTACAACACCTTCTGCGATTCCGTGATTCCCTTCTTCCTGGGCTCAAATAACTTTGCTCCAAATTTCTCTACCTTCCCCCCCTGCCCCCGCCACAGCAGCACAGGGGACAAGGAATAGAGGTTGCAGTCAGTTCACCTCTGCTGCTCTTCCTGGCATGAAAGTCCAGGAACAAGATGTTCTGAAGCAAGCTTCCCATGGAGTCATTTACCTCTTCGGGCTCATCTCCCAGCTCCGGCATAGGGACATCCATGGGCTGCAGACTCATCTCCCCTGCTCTGGACATCCACCCCCATTCTGGCATCATACTTGCCCTCAGGCTCAGCTTTTCTGCTCCAGTGTGGAGTCCTCCATGGTCTACACATGTCTATCTGCTCCACTGTTGAACCTCCATGGGCTGCAGGGACCTCCTTTGTCTTCTCCTTCTCCTTGCGGTTGAACTGGGTGTCAAGTTCTCTGTCCTCCCCCTCCTCCTGCTTCCTCCTGGCAACGAAACTCTCTCTTTGTTTAGGCCAATGGTTGTCTTTTGTTAGGTCAATGGCCTCCCCTCCAGGTTCTCTCCACCTTCTTCTTTTTAAGACAGTCCTTCCCCTCAAACATATGGATTTGCAGAGGCATTTCTCAATTGCCAATTGGCTCAGCCTAGGCTGGGGGCTGCACCTTAGAGCCAGGGGAGCTCTCTAATCTTATCACACAGTGGTCCTTTCCCCATAACCAAAAAACCTCTCCCTCCACCCCCCCACCCCAACACAGGGACTCACCCAACAAACACCTCCATTATATCTTTCCAGCTGTCTTTGAGCTATATCTAGAAAACTTGTACCCTGTGTCATGCAGGCCAAGTCCCTGGGCCTCTGATCTCTGGAGAGCAGTAACAGTTGAAGAAGCCCATGACTCGTCAGAAGGCTCTCTGGAGTCTCAGTATAATGGTGATGCAGGGTCACACATTGCACATGCCACTGTGCAATGCCACAAAGAGACCAAGAGGTCCACAGGGATTAGATCCTGGTACCTCTCCGTCTCCAAGCACTTATACACACTGTGAAAAACTGAATGGCTTTTGAAGCAGGGTACCAGCAAAAATTTTCATTTTCTTTTGGATGTGGCTGGTGGATTGGAGAGTGTTGCTGTTACAAGTAGAAGTCATTCTAAATCTTAATTCATAGCTCGTGAGGATTCACTGAGCTCCTGCAATCTTTTGTTCAGTATACACAAACCTGAGAGAAACAAATCTGTAAGACTGAAGGGGAAAAAAATAATTTCTTAGGTCTCTATATTGTATTCAGGTACAAGCAAGTATGTGACTCTTTGAGTCTTTATTTTAGAGCATATGAAAACTTCTGCAGCTATGCTATTTGGAGAGACAATGTATTTTCTTGTAATAATGCCATATTTTTTTTTTCTTATACTGATGAACTAGTAGCCCAGCTCTGTCTTTTCTGAATTCTTTGTATGGAGACTGGTGATGAGTGGCGACCCTCAGGGGTAGGTATTGGGACCAGCACTGTTTAGCATCTTTGTCAGAGACATGGACAGTGGGACTGAGTGCACCCTCAGCAAGTTTGCCAACACCACCAAGCTAAGTGGTTCGGTTGACACTCTGGAAGGACAGGATGCCATCCAGAGGGACCTTGACAGGCTTGAGAGGTGGGCCTGTGCCAACTTCATGAAGTTCAACAAGGCCAAGTGCAATGTCCTGCACCTGGGTTGGGGCAACCCCAAGCACAAATACAGGCTGGGAGGAGAATGGATAGAGAGCAGCTCAGAGAAGGACTTGGGGGAACTGGTGGATGAGAAGATCAACATGAGCCATCAATGTGCGCTTGCAGCCCAGAAGGCCAACCGTATCCTGGGCTGCATCAAGAGAAGTGTTGGGGGGGTTGGAACTGGATGCTCTTTAAGGTCCTTTCCAACCAAAACCATTCTATGATTCTATGATTCTAAAAGTCAACACAGTCTAGACAGAAGATAATTTGTTGTATGTGTTGAGAGCAATTGCAAGGCAACGTGAATTACTCAACCTAGCTGCACGATACTGCAGAATCAGACAGTTTTAAATCCTGATATGATTAGTTTATCATTTTAATGCCTATTAGCTTTTCCCCCTCAGTACAACTGATAAGTTATTGTCCCTTCTCTGAAGCAAAGAAGTCTTTAATACAAAATTTGACACATTAAAAAAACCCATCCCCAAAGTTCTTCAATCCTGCCTCAGCTAGTCACCAATATAAGAATTGTATTGTAAGAACAATCAAGTTTAAATGTTTAAATGAAACAGGATAATAAAGGACATTTGGCCAACCTCCTAGGGCACATAAACCCAAATATGGGACTTCTGGATAGAAAATAACAATGGTTATGTTTCATTTAACTTGACCTTTTAAGCTGCCAACCTTTTTATATAGAAAAGATATTTATATAGTGAGGTTATTATCACCGTGCTTTTCTAACAAGTGTAATGCTTTAGGTGAGGTCCTAGATGAAGAACTGGAACAAGTAAACATCTACAGCACAATCTGAGTGCAACAACATGCCGCGTGTCTTCACGAAAATGGCCAACAATGATCTTAGGTTAGGCTGGAATTCCCACAGTGTTTCAACTAATTATAATTTCCTGCATACATTAGCAAGGAAGCCTTTCTTCCAGATAAAATGCAACTGCATGATCTGGCCTGGTAACCTTTCCTCCAAATGTACTGGTACAGCTAAGAAACAGCCCTTCCTCAAAATGGCATAGTTTTCCATAACTCCTGTCCCCTTGGGATCAGCAGGGTCAAAAGTGCTTGGAAATGTACTTAAAATGCTATTAGGTTATTTTTTTAAGGGGGAAAGTGGTCACTGATGTCAGGATATGACTCCATTAGCGGGTGTTTTTCCCATGCACCTCCAGAGACATATGCCCAAATGATATTCTACATAGCCATCTTCTGAATTTTGCTGTGAAAGGAATGTGAGCATAGAGGGTTAACAATATTCTCAGTAGCAAAAAACACGCCTTGGCTGTTTGTGCACCGGGCCCAGCTGTACATCCAGTGAAGGCAATTGGAAACCTTCTATTGACATGGGAGCAAGCAGCTCAGGCCTCAAAGTAGTTCCTAATACCAAAGTGAATTAAATACTGCCTAGTATTAGTAATAAAGAAACATGTGGCTCTTGGGGAAAATTCCCAATGCCCTTACTCCAATTTGTAGCCTTTTCATCACCAAGCAACTGGTCAGAGGGAGGAGCTTCAGTGGCTGCCTGAAGCAGCTACTGGTTTCTGAGAAATGAAGGTGTTGAAGATCACTGTATAGGAAGAAGGGAGATAATTTTAATGGGCTTTGATTTGTGTGCACCTGTGTTTTGATGTATCTATCTAACTGTCTCAAAATCAAAAAAATGTGGGGCTGAACTGCTGGAAAATTGAACCTAACTCCCTTGAGTTCAATGCTCTTCCTAAGAGGCTCGTTTTCATTGCTTCAGTGAGAATTTTGTGTCCTCTGAGTTTGACTCCACATAACAATTTCTTTCCATAAAAGTTTCTTGCTAGAGACCTGTGTCTGATATAACGTACTCCTCCATTCACACACTTCTACAGCTGATGCATACTGGGATGTACTCTAAACAGCTGCACCCGTACGTGCATACAGCATCTGTGTCTGTATGGGTTATTAGTACTTGCAATTATGCTGCATTTTATGCTGCAGGAACATATAGAGAACAAGGGCATAGACCTGGCCTGTCATTGCCATGCAGTGTGTGAAGAAAAGCAAGAGTAGGACAAACAAAGCTCCTGGCTTCAGGAAAGGTAAACTACTCTTATTGCTCTCTACAACTACCTGAAAGGAGGTTGTAGTGAGGTGGGTGTTGGTCTCTTCTCCCAAGTAACAAGTGACAGGACAAGAGGAAATGGCCTTAAGTTGTGACCAGGGGAGGTTTAAATTGGATATTAGGAAAAATTTCTTCACTGAAAGAGTTATCAAGTACTGGAACAGGCTGCCCAGGGAAGTGGTTGAGTCACCATCCCTGCAGGTATTTAAAAGACTTGTAGATGTGGTGCTTAGGGACATGGTTTAGTGGTGGACTTGGCAGTGTTAGGTTTTCAGTTGTATTTGATGATCTTAAAGGTCTTTTCCAACCAAAATGATTCCATGTTTCTGCAGTTCTGAGTCTCAGGCTGTGCATCAGCCACCACAGGTTTCCTTTTTCCAGTAGTTTCTATTCTCCACTATCAATTTGTTGATTTGCTTAAAACCTGAACTTTTTAAAACAAGAGAAGAAGCAAAATAGACTTCCATTGAGAATACCCTTGGAAATACTAGTCAGAAAAAAATTACATTTAAAAATATGTTCCAGTTGTCTAGCATTTGGTCAAGTTAAAAGCTGGCCTGTGCCCAGAGACCTTTTCTTTTTAGCCACACAGATAGCACTGAGAACTAGAACTGTTTCCATGAATTAAGGCAATAGGGAGCTCTCCAATAGAGATTAATATAAACTCACCATCTTGGTGCAAGAGACTTCACCCTTCCAGTCCCTTGCAACACATTTGCTTGCAGCTTCCCATCCCACTGATTACTGTTTCCTTCCCACATTTTATTAAAAACCTATTTTTCCCCCTTTGCTTATAGCTTTTAATTTCTCTCTATTATTTAGTGCTGTAACTGTTGAATTTTGCTGGATGTTGCAAATCATACAGTATAAAAACCTGTGAAGTTTGGACGAATAATTTATTGTTATCCTCAGGTATATTTGTGTTTTTCCTTCTTGTAAAGGAATAAAAACTTTTATGCTCCTTTCATGTAAAAGGCAACATTCTCTTGTGATGAAGACCTGGAAAATTAAGGAGACTTGAATTTCTTTCTAAGCCATTGACTTGTTGTGACCTTGGGTAAGTCATCTGGACATTGTGTGCTTCTGTTATCCCATTGGTCAAAAGTGGATATAAAACCCACATGTATTCAGCTCTTCATGTGGTTGATATGGATGGAAAGCATTAGGCAAGTGCTTGGGGTATCCACTAATTTCCTTTTAAAATATTGTTTATTCCCACATCTTATTTTAAAAATATTTAAGAAGAGATTAGAGAAAAAAAAAGGAGGACAAAAACTGAAGGCCCCCCACGTCAATGAGTAGGTGCACCCAGATTTCAGCAGGTTTGAAGCAGACTATCGGTGCCAAGTGTATTAAACAAATACTGTTGTAAGTCAAACATTTTATCTCACAATATTCACAGTCCACATTACTATAGGACTTATGCAATCCCAAACAAATGGACTGACTGAGTCCTTTTCATGCATAAATCTTCAGAGAGTTCATGGAGGTAGGGAACTACCTGTGTGAATTTCTTTTCAGGATCAGGGCTCTATTTTCCTCCTGACACACTGATTGGAGGACTGCCTTTTTAGGAGAATCTGTGTGTTTAAATATCCCAAAACCCAGAAATACTGTAATTCAGAAGCCCATTGTTTTAATTAGCAAAACGCTGAAGAGCACACTGCATCATCCTTTAGCTGAGCTATTCTTTTGCTCTTTGTTTAATTCTCTGGATGTTCAGTCTATGAACATTCTAAGCATGTGTGTCCTTATCCTTACTTTAAAAGCTTGTTTGTGGTTCCTCATGAGCTATTATGGAGCACACATCAAGCAATTGTTTTGGCAAGGATGCAGGAATTGTTTCACATTCTGGCAGGAACAATGGTCTCCTACAGAACATGAGGCTTCATGGTTGGATCTGCTGTTCCCTCCCTCCTCCTGAGCATGCTTCCTTTAGGAGAGCATATCTTTGAAGGAGAATATGGCAATGAGTCAGTCTTAAAGGGGTAACTGTAGCTTTAATGTGCAAGGTATTTTGCCCTTACTCTACATTTTCAAAAATAACAACACAAAAATAACTTCAGCACATCAGAAAACCAAGAATCGAAGAGAGGTGTAGGTATTAGGATGTTTTGAACTAAGGGTATTGTCAGCAACCTCCAGGCTTCTGAGAAGGGCTGGATGAAAAACATTACAAGCACAATGTTAGGAAGCTTATGTGTGGAATTTCTGTTAGAAATTTGCAGACAGGACCTCCCATAACCTGCTTTGTCAGAGGGTTTGGACTAGATGGTCTCCTGAGGTCCCTTTCAACCCCTACGATTCTGTGATTCTGTGAATATGGTACTTCTCAGGCTGACAGTGGGTAGAGATGAGCAGAGACCAACATGAGCACTAAGCTCTGCAAAAGCTGTTGTTTCAGTTCTTACATGCTCCTTCACCTCTTGCAGACTGGACAAGTTCCAAAAGTCATGGAGCTTTGTCAGAGAAGTACCATAAAATCTTATGAACTTTGGTCTGGTAACTGTTACTTTTTTGTTTAATATCTTCCAGATCTCTCTATATTCCCCCAAATTATTTGCTTTTTTGGTTATTCTTCTTGTGTCCCAGGCAGAGGCTGTAGTTTGCCCCTCTGAAGGTGGTATGATGAGAAAGACCAGTCTGGCAAACCAGAAAACACCATGCTCCCTTCCTAATAAAAAAATCGTAATCATAAAATTATCCAGCAGAAAATAGTAAAAATGTATTAAGTAGCCCTGGCTTAAATTCTAGACAGTGAGTTTCCTGAGGGCACAGACACTATCAATGCTGTATGTATGTCTGGCGACCAGCCCAGGAGAGAGCTGATTCTCCTCTGGGATCCTGTGGCAAAGCAATAACTTCTTGGAACTCACAAGACCATAATACTCCTGTTCTTAGAAAGTGCTTGTCTCAATCCCTTTGGCTGAGAAGGAGACTGAGGATGTGGGGGATGTTGTCTGAGATACCCATTGCAGCACTACCCATGAAACTATGGATATGGACAGGTACAACCATCAGCTGAAACTGAATGAGAAGCCCCCTAGGGCAGCCCAGAGGGGCAGGCTAAAGCCACCTGGCCACTCACCAGCCCTCTCTGATGGCTGAGGGGAAAACAAGGGATGGGGCTGAGGTCTTTGCTGCTGCCCAGCGATGTGCTGTGCTTGGGGAGTTCACACCTCATGCTGGAGGAGTTACACTGGCTGGTTATGTCCAAACCATGCCTGTGACTGCAGTGGTGGTTTCCATGCAGCATTTCCCAGCCTGGGGAGCAGTGGTGGTGGTAGCTGCTGTTTCACGAAACTGTCTTGGCTAGGGGACCGTCACCTGCTATAGCTCAGACAACCAAGTAATAATGTAATAAATGCAGGTAATTATGAACAACTTTTTGAAATCCTCAGACCTAAGTTGAAACTCACTTAAGCCAGTTCCCATTAAATTCAGTCAGATTTGAAGCAGGCACTGGAATATTATTTTTAAACCTATAAGAAAGTAATTTCAGCCTTAATGTTGTTAAGACACATCAGAATAAGGCACTAATGCCTTCAAAAGCTCTCAGGTAATTTATAGAAGTTGCAACCAGGGCAGGGAGCCAAGCACTGAGAGACAAATCTGATAACTTGATGCAATGCAGGTTTGTATCTGTTCATCCAGCATTCATGAATTGCTGCACTTTGTCAGGGATTATTTCTGTGCAAAACCTTTCTGCTGAGCTCTCTTGTTTCTTTGCACTGGAATATGTTGCAAACACTACAATCAGACTATTGCCTCTGCCCACAAGTGATTTCTGTGACCAGCTTGAATTCTGCCTTTGTCTCATGGCTAGGTCTCAAACATAGAATTAGTTGAAATTGGCCTAATGTCCCCTTTTCACCGTCATTTTAAGCCACTCCATTCTGGGAAGTGGTTGAAAGGACCTTGCTCTTGGCCCTGGGGCAACCTGGCCGCTGGGAAAAGGCAGATTTGGAGGAGGGCAGCACCTGTTCAGTGTTGGGCACCTCCAGAGTATTTTAGTGTGGCAAATATTTGTTTCAAGTAATAAAAAAACCCCAAACCCAACCCAAATATCCAGCAGTTTACCAACAGGACAAAAGGAGACTCAAATCTACTTGAAGAGGCATGTTTAGATTAAGTCCTGTATCACACTGGTAATTACACAGACCCTGTTATCACAGTAACTCACTGCCAGGTGAGAAATCCCATGTAAAATAATTACACTTAAAGCCACATACTTGTGTAAAGGCAAGGCGATAGTAGCAAACGCTTCACCCTTCTGGCTCAGAGGACCAAACTGCTCCGTACTAGGGAAAAAATGGAGACTAGAACAAAGCAAGCCAGGCGTTCACATACACAAACCTAGTCTGAGTAAGTATGAAGCAGGGATTACAACCCATTGCTGACTGGTAACAATTATGCATAGAAAGGAAGCATAAATACTTGAAATATGTGTGTGGATTTAATAGGGTACAGCCAGAAATTAGACAGTAGGGGAGAGGGGTAGGTTGCAGGTAAATAGCCTTATCAGGAGATTAATTATCTGCCAAACTTTGTTTACAGTAAACAGCCAGTACTTAGTGTTTAAGTCATTCAATTTGCAAGACCTCCACTTCCAGAACCTCCCAACCTTTTTTTTTTAAAAATTTTTTTTTTAACTGATGGGCAGGCAGCGCTGGAGAAAGCTACTCATCAGTCTGTGTCTACAAGCATAGCTACCACACGCTCTGCTTCACTGCCATATTATTCAATTTCTTTCTTCTTTTGTTCTTCACATCTCTCAGTATTCAGACTGAGTTCACTCATTCAGTCATTCCACGGAGGCCATCAGGTCTGTACACAAGAGGTGATGCATTCAAACTGCTCACCCAGCTGTGAAACCTCTCTGTGCACGAGGTTGCCAAATGGCATACTTTCACAAGCGTTGTGACTTTGGAAAAATTCTACTTCATTGCAATGTGCAAACAAATTCCTCATATCTGAAGATCTCAGACCAAAATCATCTTTGAAACAGTACTCGAGCCACTAGATGCTGCTGTTGGTCACCGTCGGTAGAGAGAGTGCTGCTCAAACTACTACCAGCTCTCTTAGTATTATAGAGGGCAGAAGGATGCTAGATGTGCTGTCAAAGTGAAAGGTCCTACAGTTTCTGGAGGTCAGCAGTGGTAGCAATGAAAAGGAAGATGTGCCTCATGCCTTATCAGAGTTTGTGCCCATCTCACTTTCTTCTGACAACCTGTCTTGCTAGTGCAAGTGTAGTAGAGAAGATGGAGTTTCGTAAGTGTAGCAGAGGTAATAAGAAATAGCTTGATCCTGACAGTGTTAAGGAGCAGTCTACAAACAGGGAAACCCCAGCTCTCCATCATGAATCTGAAAATCTTTCCACTGTTTCTGGTGGAGTTTACAGAAAATTTTACCCCTCAGGAAAGGATAATGCAAGAGTTGAAAAATATTAGTAATCTAGATGACCAAAATAGAATGAGTTTTTAAAAGAAAGCAGAATAATCCCACAGGATCCTTTAAGTGGATATCCTGAGTTTTCAACCTGCAAGCTTCTCAGTATTGATATTTCATTAGCAGATCTATAAGCTTTCTAGCTGCTTACTCCCAGCTAATCGGTGTCCGAATTATCTGGAGTAGCTCAGGCAGGACACATTTTTGGTAAGGTAAATGTCTTTATCCCAGTTTCCTTTCTCCTGCAGGGAGCAGTGCAGTAAGACAGAGGTACAGGTAGGACTTTGTCTTAATATTTCAGAGCAAAAACACTTAAATGGAGACTGAAGATGATAGCAAAAGTGTTTTGCTTGTAGTTAACATACAGCATTCTCAATCTATCAATCACTGCCTCATTCAGACTAGATATAAGGAAGAAATTTTTTTATTATGAGGGTGGCGAAACACAGGAACAGGTTGCCCGGAGAGTTGGTAGCTGATCTATCCCTGGAAACTTTCAAGGTCAGGCTGAATGGGGCTCTGAGCAACCTGATCTAGTTGAAGATGTCCCTGCTCACTGCAGGGCAGTTGGAATAGATGACCTTTAGAGGTCCCTTCCAATCCAAACCGTTCTATGATTCTATGATTCATGTTGCATCTTGATTCAGGATATAATAATATCCCTGTGTACTCCACCAAGCCAATGCCACCCTTTACCAATACTAACTCTAACAATACTGGACCTCAGAGCTCCTCAGGTAGAAATCTAGTGGTGGCTAAAGAGAAGCTGACTTGGAAACTGAGGCAGGGGTTGCTGCAGGGTGCAGCATCTTCATCTCTGCCTTTGTTGCCAGGACGAGATTTTTTTTCAAAGTACGCAGCTTCTTCAGGAAGAAGCTAACATCAAGTAAGCACATGGAGAACTGCTTTCTTCTACCACTGATCAAAAGACAGTGTCAAAGATGGAGAAACAGTAATGCCACTAAAGTGACTTAGTCTCTGTGCCTCATCCAAATGCATCCAGAGGAAAGCAACAAAGCTGGTGAAAGGGCTGGAAGGACTGTCCTATGCGGAGTGGCTAAGGACTTTGGATTTCTCTATTTTGGACAAAACAAGGCTGAGGGGCAGCCTCATTGCTCTCTGCAGCTTCCTGAGGAGGTGAAGCAGAGAAGGAGGTGCTGAGCTCTTCTCCCTAGGATCCAGTGATAGGATGTGTGGGAATGATTCAAAGCTGCATCAGGGAAGGTTCAGACTGAACATTAGGAAATATTTATTTACCAAGAGGGTGGTCAATACTGGAACAGGCTTCCTAGAGAGCTGGTTGATCCTTGAAGCCTGTCAGTGTTTAAGAGGCATTTGGACAATATCTTAATAATTTACTCTAGCTTTCAGTCACCCCTGAATTGGTCAGGTAGTTGGACTAGAGGATCATTGTAGGTCCCTTCCAACTAGAAAGATTATATTCATTCTATCCTATCCTATCCTATCCTATCCTATCCTATCCTATCCTATTCTATTCTATTCTATTCTATTCTATTCTATTCTATTCTATTCTATTCTATTCTATTCTATTCTATTCTATTCTATTCTATTCTATTCTATTCTATTCTATTCTATTTCATTCCATTCCATTCCATTCCATTCTATTCTATCCTATCCTATCCTATCCTATCCTATCCTATCCTATCCTATCCTATCCTACCCTATCCTATCCTACCCTATCCTATCCTATCCTACCCTATCCTATCCCCAAGCCCTGGTATAGGTGCTTCCCTGATTCTTTCAACCCCTCACTTCCTGAAAGTGTTTCCAGGAAGTAGGCTGGAAGGTCCCATCTGGAGATCAGATGTACAGCAAGGACCCAGCTTATCTGCTCTGCATGCTCCATTTGGTACTTCTCATCCAAAATGGGTGAGACTGGGGACCTGCTGGGCTGGAGGGCCTGGAAATGTGTTACAGAGTTCAGCAGGTGTTTCTGAAGCTGCAGCGTTTTGCCATGGGCAAAGTTGCCTGGGTTTTGCACGTTGATTGGTGGACTTTGAGGGATTGTGTCCTGCAAAATGAACACCAGAGCTACTTACGAAGGACCTTTATTAAAACAAAAAGAACTCTGTGTAAATGAAATGCTTGTCTACAGCATAGTGCTACAACTCTATGTGCTAAGTTTCATAACCTTACTGGGTTATAATAATACATATTATAGGTATAGCTGATGTAAAGGTTGTAGAAGATATAGAAGATACAGATAATATAGATAATAAAGATAATAACACCCATTCTACAAGATTTTACAAACAGCACCCCTGACATTTAATGTTGTGTTATCCTCCTAAAACACAGAACTTTTCAAAAATTAAGTCAAGATATGAGTGTAATAGCTGTATGTAGTAAAGCCTAATCTGTTACATTACTGCTTCTTATTTACTCCAAATGTTTCATTAACTAGAAGTGACAATACTGCAATTATATCTAAGTCTTTGTATCCATTGTCACATCTTAGATGTAGAAACTGCCTTCTCTATACCCATAAAGGAAGGAGTAGCCATAACTGGGGTTATGTCACTTAATATTTATAGAGAGTTTAAAGATTATCTGAGAAATGCCTGGGAACAAGTAAGGAACTGGATTTAAAAGTATAAAACAAGCCTTTAGAACAGTTTAATGAAGGGAAGGACGTGTCAAAGAATACCCCAGTCTCCAATGGGTCTTTATGAAAAAAGCAGAATGAAAAGCAGGTGCATAACAGAGGATTTGCAGGCATTATTTCGACTTGTGGTGCTCTGCAAGGGACCCATGGGAGGAGGAAAGGCACACTAACTGCAGGATGTCAACAAGGACCTTGGAAGAGACTGCTCCCAAACCTTTATATCTACAAGCCGTTTTGTCATCTATGCTCATCTACAGCATTTTCTCCTTCTTGTGCTTTACAAGTCTGTTTCTACATGCCCCTGGGCAAGGCTTGTGATTGTGCACAGATAGATAAGTGACATTTTCTTAAAGTTATTTCCTGTGCAAAGAATAGAGGAATCTGAAGCTGGAAGTCAACAAACAGGATTTGTGTTTACAGATTGCTCATTTGCCGTGTACAAAGAGGATCAGTCTGGCTAATATTTGGGTTTTGGCAGATGTTTCACCATCCTCTTGGGTTAAAAGTTGGCACACTGGAATGTCAGGAGTCAAAAAAAAATATTTAAATTAACCAAACCAACCCAAACATCATGCAAACCCACTTTCATTTCACTGCAAAAGTGAAAACCAGGCAAAAATTGCATTAAAGTACAGTACTGAGTGTTTTACTCTAAATACTGCAACTGATTATGAGGATACATTGGCATTTCATTGAGAGGGTAAGAGGAAAAAAAATCACTGTTCAAATTTTTGTCTTAGTTGATTAAGCTGTGAGGGTGGTCAGACACTGGAACAGGTTGCCCAAGGAAGTTGTGGATGCCCCCTCCCTGGAAGTGTTTAAGGCCAGGCTGGATGAGGCTTTGAGCAACCTGGTCTAGTGGAAGGTGTCCCTGCTCATGGCAGGGGGGTTGGAGCTAGATGATATTTAAGGTCCCTTCCAACCCAAACCATCCTATGATTCTATGAACAGTGCAGCATTCAAAACTTTTGAAAGGAAAAGTATTTTTTTTAAAGTAATTTATAATAGTAATTTCTAAATCAACTGTTACATTAAAAACCTGAAATGTCTAGGAATTCAAGCAATAAAGAGGTTTTGCTCCAGACTGTAACTTGCTATTAAAAGTCTCGTAAAATATCAGGTTTTCCCCAATGACAGAGGAATTGTGTTATCTACTGAATAGGAACATCTCATTGTTGTGGGAACTTTTAGAAAGCTTTTGAAATTTCCTCTGAAATACTGACATAAAGATAATATTTTGTTTTAATCAACAGGAGCATCTCATGCCCACACTGGGCTTCGGGGTCTGCCAAAACAGACTGCTGCTTTTCCTCGCCATGGCCAGCAGCAGAATTCAGAGCTCCCTATGGTCTGTGGTGCTGCATCATCTCCATTTCCCTCCATCTCCTGCTTCAGCAATATCCTGCCTCCAAACTCTTCCATCTGAAAGCCATTCATCAGGTGTTTTCACCTATTAGTTTGCAAATTTTCCATTGCAAATTTTCCCCGTGTTACATTTCTTTTTCTGTGAGCCTCAGAATGAAACTTGTAAATAAGTAGTTTCACCTCCCTGTTTCTCTCTTTTTTCCTAGTGCACTCACCAGTTTGCTGCTTAGTAAAAGAAAACCCCTTTGCACTCAAAAGGAAAGGGGAACATCACTGATGTTGGACATTAAATTACCATGATACAAGATATCTATTAGGAAACGGTCATATCAAGATAA
The DNA here is from genome assembly GCA_907165065.1 of Caprimulgus europaeus. The sequence goes on along the minus strand of OU015525.1, from coordinate 48,433,419 downwards.
CCATATAGTCAGCACCCATCTATATTCAGGTGTTTTATAAGAAGACAGGATAAGCCAGTGACATAGAAACATGCGAGTCTCAATAATTATCAGCTCTCCAACTGATCCCCAGAGCTTTAAGTGAATAGATCCCTCTCACAAAGTCATGCAGATATATGCTGTGCCCTAAAGTGGGTGGTGGAGAGGGGACAAAGATTTCTGAGGTGCATGCCTTTGACAAAAGTTCCTTTATATTCCTAAGATGTGTTTTGCTACCTGGGCATCTCCCCATTATGGCTGTAGACCTTTATAAATTCACTGTATCCCTGATTGAAATGGTGTATATAAATGGGATTTCACACTTTCTTTCTCTTAAAATTTATTTCATATGGGAGCTGCTTTTACCCTTAATTTCAACAGAATCAGGGTTTTATCCAAATTCCTGCTTACTTTCAATAAACCATTCACTAAATCGTTTCACTAAAGTCAAGGTAAACTGACTTTTTTAAAAAATAGCAGAACACAGTGTCCTAGAAATAAATATATTTTCTTCTGTCAAGAAGCTGAAAAATCAGGGGATGTTTCAGCTTACATATATATACGCTACTATTGTTGAGTAGCCAAATACAAATTAAACTCATTTGCCACCTAGCTTAAACAAGTGGGGCAAGAAGATGGAGGAATCAGAAGGAATTATCTTCCCTAGTTTGTCAGTTATTTGCACCTACTTATAGGTACTGAAACACCATAATCAGCCAAGACAGGGCTCATATCACTCTTTGAAGCACACAACAGAGAAGATGGGAGAAGAAAATTACTGTGTAACAAACACAAGACAACTTTCCTGAGCTCCTAAAGGTCACAGCTGAGGATCCAGAAGAATTAGTCTCCAGCCGTTATGCACTAGCTGCAGTTTTGCTTACATTAAGCCAGTCAACACTTTGGAGAGTAATATACTTCTATCAGTCATTCATAGCATCCTAATGGCAGTAATTTAACTCCTTTGGGGTTTCTGTAAGATCTCTGTAAGAAGCAAGTGGAAGAAAGTCTATGGCTGCTGCCTTAGGCCTTCTGTGGGAGTTAAATACATGTGGGCAAATAGCTGACAAACCACATATTCGAAGTAGTATATGCATATTCATCCATTTTACTCGGGTTTGTGTAGGACTGGTTTTAACTTGGTCAAGAAAAAGAGTTCTTCCTTCTTCCCTTTGTTAGTCCTACCACTATTGTAAGGAAGTAGCACACTAAACTGCTTGGTGCCTGTGGCCTAAGGAATGTCGAGGAAGAGAGGGGGAATATACACACCTATGTACATATGCAGCTATGTTTGTATGTACATCTTAAAGACTCAGATCCCCAGCATGCCTCTGCTGTGCTTTTTAGCCCAGGCAAAGAGTACTGTTTTCAGCAACTCCACTACAGCATCTCTTTATTCTCACCTTAAGTTCTATAGTTAAATCCTCTCAAAGATAGTGGAGATGGGTGGCCATTGCCACTGGGGAGACTGAAATATAAGGCAGTTAGCAGCAGAACTACATTCTCTGCACCAGGATCCTTCCAGGAGCACAGCAGAAAGGAGAGCTTCTGCACACCCTGCTCCCTGCAGGTGTGGGTGGTCACCACAGGTAACCCTGAGATGGGAGATGAGGCCGCAGCTTCAAGAGCAAACGTGGAAGAGACCAAGCCTCATGATCATGTGGTAGGCTCTCAGGTCATTTTTGTCAGCTCTCCACAACTATCTTATGCTCACATAGCATCAAGATGATAAACTATCAGAAGCAGAGAGGGCTGGAAAGGTAAAGAACTCTCCTTCCATCCCCAAGGAATCAGGAACAAGGCCAAAAGAACTTAAAACTACTGGAGTGTACTTCTCAAGTTCACACATTTGGCAGTCCTACCTGGACTGAGAGCAGATGAAGGTGAAAGTCGTCATTGTCTGACTGGAAACGACAAAGGAGCCCTGGTTCCTACTTCTCTCTCTCACCTTTTCAGGAAGGTTTTAGTTCACTAGATATTTGGCCTTTGTGGTACCTTGTTTCACTCTTTCCTTCCCTATCTGCCTTGGTCATATTCCAGGACCCAGACAATACTAACAGCCAGGACTCAGGTATATTTGCCCCATTTTACTGTGTGCTGAGGTGGGCTCCGCAGGACACCCTGCTCACACTTGCAGTGGATGTGATCAGTTGTCTTTCCAGCTCTTCAGGCTAGTGGTGACCTGTGTCTCCCTGCTTCCCGCTGCAGTGGCAAGAACAGCTCCTGCCTCACTTAGATTTCATTGAGTCAGACTCATTCTTACCTCTCTGCTGCTGCTCCTTGTCTGCTCCCTCTTGTTGAACCCAGCTGGCACTGTTTGAATTCAGCAAGTACCTCCTCACTGTCCCTTTCTCCTTTTCTAGAGGTTCCCAGACCTCCCTTTCCCCCGTCCCTCTCCTCCTCTTCTACAATTCTTCTCCAAAGTACAGATAGCTGTATACATGTATAAATGAAGATAGTCTTTACTTTTGTCTAGCATTTGTCTACCTTTCAACTAATAAAATCTTTTCAAAGAGGGCTACCGAGTATTATGTATAACACATGCTGCCGCTTCTAACCCACACAGAGCATAGAACACAACGGATCCTCAAAATAAGATGTGGCTTGATGCTGCCTGTTTAATATACGCAAGCATTTAGTAATTAGTGAGCACTTTTGACTTTATCAACATTTTTCCCCACTCCTTTATATATATATACACAGGAAACCCAAGGCCAAACTTTTTTTTCCAGATGCAGACTCTTTGCTGAGTAGACAATCAATCTTGCTAGGGGTCAAAGCTTATTCTTGGCTTCTGTGGATTTTTCTTAATCTTATGTTTTTCCAGCATCTCTTTCAAGTCATTGGATTAATCATTGCGAACTTTCTTAGATTTCTAGTTCTGATTCTTTAATTGGATCTCTCCCCTGATATATTACATGAAACTTGCAGTAACTTCTATTCTGAGTGGCCTTCCTGCTGCGTTCCTGCCTATTATTCCAGTAAGGATTGTTCAGCAGAGGTCCTGTCAGATCTGGAGTGTATACAGCAGTCAAGGTCTGCTGCATGCTTACTGCCTTGTACTGGCACCCAACCAGAACCTATGGTGCTCACAGCTGCTGCACCTTTTTGCCTGCAGCACATTCTGAATTAGCATGAACTGAAAATATTCATTTCACAGATGTTCAGCTTCAAATACAGCTGTTTGGAAGACAGAGTCTGTTAGAAAAAGAGCAGATTTTAAGGAAAGAGTCCTCCCATGGATAAGTGGAACTTTTCACCAAAGCTCTTACTTTGCTTTCTTTTGGAATAGTCTTTGGAGTAGCAAAATGTCATTACCTGGAAAAGTTTGTTTAACTCTTACTAATTGTTGCTCTGTGTGTCTTAGGTTAAGTTTATGCTTGCACTCAGTGTACTAGCCCTGAACTAATTAGATCAGCCACAGTAGGATCTGAGCAGGGTCACCCACCTATATTACAGCCCATATATTAAACTTAGGATTGCTGTGGTGAGATGACTACTGATACCCATATTCTGTATCCTCAGTGTCTTGATGTCCTTCTGGCATAAAATCCTAAAATAACTGAATTAAATGGATTTTTGCCATCTATTTCAATGGAATTAGGATTTCAATTCCAGGGTTTTTTTTTTTGCTTTTGGTGCAAGACTACAAAATCTCAAAGTAGCCTGAAGGTGTCTTTTTCCTCTCTGTTGCACAGCACAAATTTTACTTGCACCTTCATTGCCAGGACAGACATTACCAGGAGCTATCGTTTGGACAGAAGGAACATGAAAAGAACTGCAAAGTTCTAGTTTGATGAATGTTTGCGAGGAATGTTTTCAAATGTGTTTTTCCTCAAGGTTGCTGCTTCGGTGTGCAATGGTTGTTCATTTAATTCAAACAGCACCTGTCTCTGATCATTATTTTTTACAGAGTTCTAGTAATCCATAAACTTAATCTAGAAAAGAAAACATCCTGTTGCTAAAATATTCTAGTGGAATCACACTCTTCTTTTGATTACTCCTTACTAAGGTGCCCACACTGAAGTATTTTTTTCACTAGACATATATAGTCTCTTCTGTGCCTTGCTGTGGTCTCCTTCCTCCTTTTTCCTAGTTTTTGCAGATACCTTTTATTTCACTGCTTCAGAATTTCCTTTACTGTTCTTACAGTGAAAACTCCTCTAGTATCAGCTGCTAATATGAACAGCCTGGAGTTTAAGGCCACCCCAGGAGCAGAAATTCCAGAACTTCTTATTGTTGTAGACTATAGGAAGTATAATGAAAACCACGGCTAACATGGTGCCTTTTATTTAAAATCCTGTCTCAGCTTGGATTGCAGCTCTGAATGCCATGAGGCTCTGCAGATGGATAGACATGTAATGTTGAACTTCCTCTTTGTCTGGAGGTTTATGTTTGTCTTCTGCTGGTGGCTTTTATACTCTTCATCCATACACTACACATGCTACTAAGATATTTCATAGCTTTTTGGTGGTGAATATTTGCCATGAGAAGGGCACTTGACTCCAGAAATAGAAAATGCAGCCACAAATCCTCCCTTTATATTTTCATTAGGAATGCGAGTATGGACCTGTTGACCTGTGCTTCCAATGTTCCTTCTGCCTACTGGGACAACCACTGGAGTTGGGATTTGGGTCTCTGTCTCAGTGACGGTGTCCTCAAAGGCAGTGGTTCACCTTCCTCTTCTCCTCTGGGACAGCATGTTCAGCACCATCAGAGGAACAGAGGATTTTCTCTCAAGAGTTTTCTTGGGTTTATCCTATTTTCTCCCTGCCCTGTGGGAGACAAAAGTGAGTAAGTTCTGGTTGGGTGTCAGTACAAGGCAGTAAGCATGCAGCAGACCTTTACTGCTGTATACACTCTCCAGAGCCGAGATGTCCTCTGCTGATCAGTCCTTACTGGAGTGACAAGCAGGAACACAGCATGAAGGCCACTTGGAGCAAAAGTGACTGCAAATTTCTCAGGGTATAATATCAAGGGAGAGATCCAACTAAAGAAGGATTTGAGCGAGCAGCCGTGTGGGTGTTTGGCTGTTGGCCAGGGTCAGCCCATGGACATGATGGTGTGAAGAGCACCTCAGTGTTATTGAATGATGTGTAGGTAATACAAACAACTTTATGTTTTCACTTGTTTGGGTTAAGGGGAAGTTTTTATACCTTGGACTGTCTTCTGACTGAACTGAATTGCAAAAACTCATGGGAAAAAGAACAAAAGAAATCCTCTTCTTATATCTGGAACAACAACCATACATAATAAGATTCACTTATTTTGTTACTACTGAACCTTTAATTCTTCAGACAGAAGTGTTACATGACTATGAGTAGAATATACTGTAATATATTACAAACTAGAATATTTTGATTCCTTACTTTTATGAAATGTTCTGGTGTGCTCAAAAGTAGCAAAGTTTCTGCTATTAAACTGCTATTAATGGGTCAAATCACTACTGGAGACTGAAATAATTATATACACACACAGTTTTCCAATGGCAGGTCTCTTCCATGGAGCTGATGGGGGAAAAAAAAAATATATGAGAAGAAAATTTTCATTAAGTAGAGTTGTAAGACAATTACAAATATTTCTTTCATCATATTTAGGAATCAGATGATAGTTTGCTTATTGCTACTGAGACCAGAAAGGAGTTTTCCACCTGAACAAAAAGCTGAATATTTAAGTTCTCTCTTTAGAAATGCAGCTCTCCCATAACTACAAGTGCTGAACTGCACTTCACTGTTTACAGTCTGGGACATTGTGGCAGAATGTCATTGTAATGATTCAATTAGCTGTGGCATGTGATGGCTAAGAAATGGGCTCACTCTCCTTTTTGCCACACTTTACACAACATGGTGTAATCCTCTACAGAAAGATGTGGTGGGATGCTGGAGTTGCTGCAGCTAAAAAGACCTGAGATCAACTATTAACACCCACTAAACTACAGTGCTAAAGTTTGAAATCCCTAAGAAATAAGTGTCATAAGCACACAGACAAGCAGTATTTCCTGAGCTTTGAAAGTAATTTTCCTTTCAACACTCCTACAGTCCTGGCGTGTATAATGATTCTTTTGGTGCTGAAGTTGTGGCTAGAAGAATGCAAGAATGTCTATGCATATTTAAGATATTAATCCCAGATTATATTTAAAAGTCAGCACTGTTAGGTAACATTAAAGAAGAAAGAACTAAAGAAGTGGTTTAGTTTTGGTGTTTCTGGTCAGGAACAGAACATGCAGCATTTGCATTTCCCCTCTTAAGGATGGTGATTCTTTCACAAAGGGCAGAGAACAAGTAATCCAATTATTTAAATATGAGATAATTTTATAGATTTACACCATAATTTTCATGTAGCTCAAGCTCAGTATTTGTGTTGGCTGAAATGATGGAGAATGCACTATATTAGCAAAAGCTTTGTTAAACAAATGGCCCACCATTGTTCTCACCTGATACAGTAGCTCTCTTACAGTGTTTTTGAGAACGAGGTCATTTTTAAAAGTCATACCTCTAATTGATTTGAAGCAGAAGTTATCTCTAAGTACAAAAACACAACAGCATCTATTTTGTTGAATCCAGCCAAGTACTGATTGCAGTTAATTCAGTTATACTGACAGACTGATCCCTGACAACTTCCAAACTCCACAAATAAATAGCATTAACTTGTGTTTTGAAGCCTCTGAGCCTGTCGGAAACCTCTTCTCTTGCCATTACCCAAGTGAGTGCCCTCCTCAATGTCTTACAGTGTCAGGAGTTCTGTGCTGGACCCACCTTTGTCCCCTAAGTGAAGCTGCAGGCACTGACATCTTCAAAGAAGACTCCCCAGAAAGTGTGAGAGTCAGAATTTCCTGAAATTAGTTCCCTCAACACTCCAGAGATGCAAAGGAGTCTGTTCCTCAGGATGGTGTAAAGAGGTGACATCTCCTTTCCATAAGGAGGGTGTAACACACTTTTTCCCTTCCCACCTACATTTCATTTTTCATAATCACCTGATTTTCCTCTCTGGAGGCCCAGGCACAAGCATATAAGAATACTTTTCATTTTCTTTGGCCTTGCTCCACTGCTTAAAGTCCTTTTGCAGGTTTTATTGCCAAGCTCTCACTTGGCTGTTATCTCTCTATTACTGTTCTTCCTGTATGAAATACGTTCTTGTAGGAGTGGTTGGCAGGCACTAGGTGCTTGGATAGCTCTGAATTGTTTGATACTAAAGGTAGTGGGTATTAAACATAATTTTTCTCCCTTCCTCCATCAGTCTTTCCCTTTTACCGATCTAGTTGCACTGGTCTTATATTTGTGTAATTCAGTTACTCGGTCCCCGCTATGTATCTTCGTAAGCTGGTTTCTGGATGAGGCACCATCAGACAGGGCCATTCAGTCAACCAGGAGACCACAGTGGGCAATCACTGTCCCTGGCCAAACAGGCTATCTGTAGTTCTGATGAACACTGATGCTGACAAAAGTTCAGCTGGGTTGCAGCAATTTTTGCCCTAATCAGGATACTAACTCTAAGGTCTCCCTAGCAACAGAAGCTGTAAGTCCAAAATGACATCTTATTTCTACTAATCTTTCATTTCATTGTCAGTAGGTAATTGCAGGTAAATCCTCCAGCACCTGTTCCAAAGCAGGATGAAGTGGTCAATACATTTCACTCCACTGCCTGCAAATAGGAGTATGTTAGGGAACAGTGTCAACAGACTTTTTTCTAAGCCACTTAATATGTGTATCAATAAATATTGTCTGAATAGGTGGATGTTGTTTCTTTGCAAAGTTATGACATACACACCAATTACATGACTAACTAGAAGTGTAGCTCATGTTACTGAGGCTGAGGTATACTGTTTGGATAAGAGACCTGAAAATAAATTTTTTACTATGTGTCTCAGTAGCACTGCGGACTTTCCTATCACTCAAGTGGTTTAATCCCTGTTACTATTAGCAGAAAGAACAAAAGAAAAAGGCTATTTAGTTCCCCTGTTCTTTCTTGCCAGTACTAGCTAAACAGCACCCTCAGTCTTTGAAGGCTGTAAAAATTTGGAAGGAGCTGCTAACGTCAGATGGGGGACTTGCAGAACATTTGCAAACATCTGGCAATAATTGCAGGAGTGAATTGTTATAAAATAAAGCACAGCACTGCTCATTCCACATTAGATCAGCTCTCTGTCATGCAGTTGCTTTGCAAAGGGAGCACTTTACAATATCTGCACTGGCTCAAATTAATTTCTTGGAAAGTGTCAGGTATAGATTGAAAGACTGTGCCTTGCTCTCTGAGTGATAGCAAGCAGTTGTCATTAGCAGTTGTGCTAGGGCTAAAAATCTTAACAGACATGTGAAAAGGGGCTAGGAAATTTTTTCTGCATTGTCCTTAGCATTGGAACTCATGTTTCTTGCTAAGACTAACAAAGCTTGGCTTTGTCTGAGGGATCTGACTTTCGTAAGAGGAAGCTTTCATGAGGAAATGACTTAAAAGACATGATGGTTTGGTGTAAGCAGTTGTTACTTTTCAGAGCATTGAATAAGCATGCCCTTCTTTTTTATGAGAGATAGATTAGGTTTTGAAAGGGCAAATTAATCTTGATAGACTTGATACTTTTCTGACATTCTCATTTTGTGGATTTTTTCCAAGCCGCAGAAGCTTTGGTACAGCGATTTAAAAGCTGAATCTAAAACCAAAGAGATAGAGAAGCAAGGGTCATCTCAGTATTCATCTTACTGCTAACTAAAATGAGGAGCTTGTCCAAAACTAATCTGTGCTAATTTAGTTAGCAAAAGACAAAAGAACAATTTTGCTTTCTTTGTCACTGGTTTGCAATTAAGGATGAGTTTTGAACTTTTTGAATGCAATTCAAAGGGATGGAGGAAGAGCAGGGGAAAGAGAAGAGAGGGCAGGGAGTAAAGGACACAGAGCTTGTATTTCTGTTCATCATGGTCTTCCAGGAATAGAAGTAGCACATTTCAAGCTGCTTGCCAGTTGCTTACAGCAGTGGGAGTCCCCTATGGCATTTTTGTCTCAAACATTCCCTTTGGCTGCTCAGCCTGAGACTTAATAAGCAAGGACACAAGCTACTAACAAAAGAAGAAATGTTCCACTTATTATTCAATCTTGGAGCAATACTTAGAGCACATTCTTTGTTTATTTAACACAGGTAAATGTAGTGCAGGCAAAGCCAAAATAGCAGATACATCAATCCCACCCGCAGAACATTTTTTCATACAACTCTCAGGCATACGCTCAGGTCCTTAACATAACCAGTGAGTAGCTGCCTGGAGTCTCCCCTGCTAAGCATTCAGACAGTCTGCTGAGTTTGTCTGAAGCTGCCCAGACTTCCTCTACCCATTTTTTTTTTCCTAAACATTCAAATTCCCTCTACGTATCTGTTTCCTGGCCAAATTAAGCACCTAGAAAAAGCATGCAAACTCGAACCATGGTTTTCTATCAAAGAGCGTAGAACACAAAAGCATCGTGCTGGAAAGGACAACAAAAAGTTATCTAGTCCTTTCCCCTGTCCAGTACTGGATCAACTGCCATTTCTGACAGATCTTTCTGTAACTCGTTCCTGAAGATCTCCAAGGACATCTACTTGGAAAACTCTCCAATTAATGCATTATTTGTCCTTACAATTTCCAAACTTTTCCTAGCATTTCATCCAAACTTTTGATTGAAATTAAATCCATTATTTCCTAACTTTTCCATTACAGAAGACCCTGTTTTGACATGTCTGTCAGTATCCTCTTCCAGGCATCTCTTCTGGAAACTTTGACTTATTCATGTTAGTCTTTCCAGCATCCAGTTTTCTAGACCTGTGTTCATTCTTATTGGTGTCCTGTGGACTATCTCCACTCGGTCTACCTCCTTCTTGAAGCCCAAAAATCATACTACTCTGAGTAGAACGGAAGAACAAGTCTCCACCAAGTTTTAGTTTTCAAGAGTATCATGAAGCAGCTTTCTCCTACTTGCTTAAAATAATCTTTTCCAAGTGGATGCTCCAGTTGGAGTCCAGTGGGAAGCAATCTGTAGGGTCAACCCACTCATAGAGCTTCATCTGTGAGGCCCTCTGCAGAAACTAGCAGACCCTACAGGAGTCAGGTAGGCTGGCTAGTGGTCCCTAATGCAGCCAGTGAAATTTGCAGTCTATTATATATATCAGTGCTGATGACAGGTAGGACTCATTTTTCAGTGTCCTGCTTAATTGCGTTAGCTAGAGATCTGTCACAGTAAGCAGAGCAAATGCCCATGATGGGCAACGTGAAGAGGCAGAGGAGAGGGGAAGCCAAGCACAGTCCTTCTTTCTGAGCACTCCTAGGCACAGAACTGTGTACAGGGAAGCCTTTTCCCCAGGGCAACTGGTCCTGCTTACAACCATATGAAAGTCAGGGACAAAATAACTGGTCTGTCAAGAAATTTAGCCAGTGGAAGCACAGGCAAGCAGCTACCAAAGGACCTTTGTACTCCCTAAGGTCATCAGCAGAGTCAGACTTTTCTCACAAAATTGTTTGTACATCTATGTCTCATTTGAGCAGAAAAGGGAAACATTCCAGTCTGAAGGAACAAAGACTTTATTTGATTTGCTGGTTGCCGTCTTGAAAGGCTCTTGTCAGCCTGACTTTTGCCTAGGGGGAGAGAATTGCCATGGTGTGAGGCTTCCAGGCAGATGGCTGGAAGCAAGCACCAGGCTCAGCACCTCCCTGTCAGCCCAGCTGTAGCTCCCAGATTGGAAGGATCTCATGCTCTTTGCCTCTAGGTAGAAAACGTGAATGATAACAGCCTGCCAGAAATGTCAGCTCCCAGCTGCGTGACAATTCCTTCCCAACACAAATTTAAAATAAAAGTCAGGTAAAATTGGAAATTTTTGAAGAAATATTATCTGATGGACAGCTATTAAAAGGGCATTTTCTGCAGAATAGAATGACATCTTTTCCATCCCGACGGGAATCTGCCAACCATTTCTACTTGCTGGTGCCTCAAAACCTTTCAGTTCTTTTTCAGGTGCTCTTTTCTCATCCATGAGGTGTTGGCTCTGATTCCCTCTTGCAACCCCTTTCACAGCCTCTCCTGTGAGCCTCGCCCTGCTCATGCTGCCTGCCCATTTTCCCGGCCAGCCTTTCCCTCTCACCAGTGCCCCTCTGCTTTTCCAGCAAGAGGAAAAGAGCAAACAGCAGAACTTACCAATCAGAGACATCTTGATATTAGTGTTTGGAAATGATAGCACTGCCAGCTCACTGATGCTGGCTTTCATGTTTCTTTTTTAATTCTATTGCTCCATTCAGAGTTAAAATTTTTCAGGCCACTTACTTACACTCCTGTATTTATACAGTGTCTTGTATTTTGACATTTCAGCTTAAGCAGGAGTCTATAAATCCACATATAGCTGAACAAAGGGAAACTAGGGAGGAAAGGCGATGAGAAGAGGGAACCACAAGGAAGCTGTAGCTCTCCACTACTTCTCTCCCAGCATTATACATGTTTACAGGGCTTACACAATCACAGATGCACAGGCTCGCCATCAATGCACATTGGTACTGGACCTTGCTGCTCTTGGATGACATAATTCTGTTGAAAGCAATGTAACTGCCATTTTTTCTGAACTGGCCTGCCCTTTACCTCTGCCCTGCTCCCTAGGAAGCACATTACCAGCCCTCAGACCTGTTAGAGGTATGGTTCCTGGGTAACTTCCCCACTGCCAGAACATACTCACTACTGGGACATGGATGTTCTTCCATCACAGCTACACCCTCCTGGGTACCCCATCTTTCTCATCTGCAATATATTGCCAAAACCACGGCCAATCTGCTGTCCACTGACTACATATCACTGTTCACATCCATTGACAGTAATTGATTGGCACTTAGGGAGATGCTGAACTCCAGTGGCATTCCATCAGCTCTCCAGGAACTCAGTTATCATCCCAAGATATCACAGCATTTGTCATCCATGCTGATGCATCTGCCTGCTGTTTGCAATGCTCTCCAGTGTGAATGCTCCTGGGGTAGAAATCCTCTTTAATAAGGTGAGAAATAAACCCCCAAGTGCTATACCCTATATAGCCTGTATGGTTGCAGGTGGAGCAGGGTGCCACACTTTTCCTTCAGATTCCCTCTAAATCTGCATCAGCTTATCTGGGCCCCCTGCTGACATTTTCAGTGGGAATTTTTAATGTGTGCATTGCAGGCCTCACCTTCTGTATTTCTACATCTGTATGTGTATTTTTTGAGGTCAAGTAATGTGACGTTCAGTGGAGGAGGCAAATGCTGAACACAAATGGTGTGTTGGCTGGCTCTTGCTCGGGGGCCAGAGGGGTGAGCAAAGCCAGCACACGAGCATCCTTTCCTTCCCCTATACATCCAGCTTCCTGCAAACAATTGACTGCAGAAGTCACTGCTTTCTGCCAGCTAGCAATACCCTGTTACCAGTAATTGCAAAAGCCATTAATAAAAGAGAGAAAGGAGGGAAACAAGACACAAAAGGGAATAAATACTGTACATAGCCAGAAGGCCTTTCCCTCCCACACATATGATTCACTGTTGTTCCTTGCCTCACATGGGAAAATGTTGTCCTGCTGAATATGTACCTTAAAGGCAACTTTGCCTCAGAGACATCACATATGCATATTGATAACATGCACTTTGTAGTGCCTAGAGATGTTTTTAACGAGGCTTGCTGAAATGTACCAACAACTTTCTCTCTTCACCTTCTGTGTGCCACAGATGATTTTTAAATGTGTTTCCTGGTCGTCTTTCTCCCCTGTGAGAAAGCAAAAGGATGGCACAGACAATAATTCCGGATGGCAGGAAAAGGGGAATAAGGCACTTAACCAGGCTACAGGGAGAAGGCCAGGAGAGGGGTCACTCTGCCAGCAGAGGAGTGGGTGCAGAACCACTTCACACAGGTCACCTCATGGGGCTCACACCCCATTAAACTCCACCTGCCTCTGCGCCTCTCATGCGCCTTACTACATGATTGTCAGGTGAAGCTTTCTCATGATCTCAGAGTGGTGGGAAGAGTGGTGACATGTACACCGAGTCCTTTCAAGCCTAGGCTTCCAGCTTTCCTTTGTGTAGCCCTTTTTAACTAATAGTATTCAATTCATATAGTTTATTTTCAACATTTGCCTCATGGTGTCACAAGCAATTAAAATGGGGATTCAGAGCCAATAGAAGCATGGCCACAGGAGCATTGAAATCCTGCACACTCTGTTCTGTCCTCTGTGGAATAACTTGTACTGTTGTACCCATAAGATACCTGTCCATTCCCTTTCTACCACTGGAAAGTACCCATAGTTGTAACTCCACTGCATTCGTGTTCTGTAGAGCCTGCTCCAAAGTTTGTGCCTCTGGCGAGAAAACCCCCAGTGTCCACCAGCACTCCCCTGTGGGGGTTTGTGGCTCAAAGCTACCAAGAAAGGCACACTTGGTCACATCAGAAAACAGAGGGAGGATGACTTTCCTCTCCCAGGACTGCATTCAAAGGAGGGCAAATCTATGGCATGACCCACACACCCTCATGCCCAGCTAGCTGAGGGGTGCGCTGCCAGGCATCACCTGTACTGCACCACCTGCCTAATCCACCCCTTCGCATACCTGAAGCAAACACTGTGGCTATGCTGCACTTGAAAGTGTCATGTAAAGATACATGAGCAAGCTTTAAATAACTTTGCTCAGGCACCAGGATCAGCTGTTTGCAGTGGGGTAAATTCCCAACAGTGCTGCTGTTAGACTGTCCTCATCACCTGAGTCAGCTCATTTAAAACTTGTTGCTGTATCCCTCCATCAGGGCAGCCAAGACAGAGGTGGAGCAGAGGCAGAGGGACTGCGTGTGGCCTCACCTCTCCCTCATAAAAGGAGACAATTGCACCAAGAAATGCTAATGGGATGCTGTGGAGCCCCTACATCCCCTTATTTACCCACAGAAAATCTATCCCACACACTTTCTTAAAATTTTGGTTTATTCTTGCTTTTAACTGCTGAACCAATGCAGGTAAGGTGCTTTAAATATCTTACAAGCAGCTACTGTGATGGCTCATAGATTATGATATCATTTCTGATTGGTGATGGAAACTGAGGAACTTGCTTAGAGTGATAGCTCTAGAACTTAAATATAGTGACCCACTCTTGCCTGAACCCCTCCTACTTTAATAAAACCAGTTACTATACATTCTACAGCTTTGTATTTTGGGCATAATCATATTTATCTGTCCATTATAGCAGGGTATTTTGCTCTTACCTGAGAAATCTTCATGTTGAACCAATTTAGAAAATTTCAAATACAGTTTAAAATACTTCTGAAGGACAGTATCCTTCCTTCCTTCCTTCCTTCCTTCCTTCCTTCCTTCCTTCCTTCCTTCCTTCCTTCCTTCCTTCCTTCCTTCCTTCCTTCCTTCCTTCCTTCCTTCCTTCCTTCCTTCCTTCCTTCCTTCCTTCCTTCCTTCCTTCCTTCCTTCCTTCCTTCCTTCCTTCCTTCCTTCCTTCCTCTCCTTTATCTTCTCTACAAACTTAAGAAATACTTTCCTCTACTGAAATAAACTTTTGGATCTCCATTTTTTATTGACATGTCACTGCAGATGTCATTTTGCTTTCTAAGTGTACCCAAAGCCATATATTTTGTTGAAAGAAAGGAAATTTGTAGGCATCTTTAGATAAATTATTGTAATCAGCATCATGAATGAGCACAGATCCATTATAATATGATTTTCACAGCAAAATATCTTTGAGGAAAAGCAGGTCCTTGCTCGAAACAAGCATAAATGAGTGGAACACACATAGAGAGGCATGCTCCAGCCTTCATTGGTAGTGAAAGCACAGAGGCTGCTTCTAGTAAAAGTTAAAAATTAGGTAATGATTAATTTGCAAAACTCAGTGAAGTTTGTGAGGCACTGTATGTAACACCACACAAGTTTGATTACAGGAGACATACTGTCTCTGGGCCAGGACTCTGAGGAACTGTGATGTTTTATAGAGAGCAGAATGCTCTGTGAATATTGACCCAAAGAAAGAGCTTCCTGGGAACTTGTCAGTGTTGAGAATGGTTGAGGAAGTGGAGTCAATGCAGTGCTCCAGCACAACTGCAATGCCCAAGTATCTGCAGTGTGTACTGCCCATCCCGGTGTATTTTCAAATGCCTTTTGGCCCTAAATTTCCTCTGCTTTCTTCTGGTTAAATTAGTGAGAATTACAAAGGATAGTTTTCTCCTTTATTTTGTTAAGAAGAGATAGGTGCTCAGTTTCAATTTTGGGTATAGTCCTTCAGTAGACTATACATGCATATTCTGTAAAATGTACTTCAATTCTCATAGAACATATTAATTTGAGTGTTATCCAGTATCAGCTCTTTTATATCCCCGCAGATATATGGAGAGTTTCCAGCCTTGAAAGCAAAAATCAAGAGACTAGAATTGGCAGCTATTGGCACTCATTTGGTTGAGAATTTTTCCTGTTTCTTGCACAGGTTTATATTATTTTTATCCTTTTAGAATTCATTCTTTTATTTTGGGGAACGCTGGAGGGGAAGCTAAGGAAGAAAACCAGAAGCCTTAAGGTAATGACTCAAGTAAGAATGTTCACACCTTCATTTTCTATGTGTGCTTAAACAAGAAAGGAAGAATGAAGGCAGGCAAATGCAGCTAGGAAAACTAATAAATGCTCACTGAGAGCTGCTGGCAGCAGAGGTGAGAGCTGGGAGATGAGCTTTCTGGCTGAGACACAGTCCCTTCCTTTCATCACTGGGGGCATCAATGGTTGTCACACAGGTCCGATCCCAGGGAAGGAGAGAGGTGAAGGTCTCTGCTTTGTTCATGAAGGGTGGCCCCCACAAGCAGCAGGCGTATGGGTGAGGTGTGGAAGAAGGCAAATGAGAGGAGGACCCAAGGATGAAGAAGGATGGTGAGGGTGTGATGAAGCAGAAGGAAGAAGAGGTATTGTAAACCAAGATCTGTTGGTAGAGAAGAGGTGAGTGTAAGCTAGCTGTGAATAAATTCAGGCTGGAAATTAAGAGAAGTTTTCCTGCCGCGAGAGCTATAAGCTCTAGAGCAACGTTCCAATTAGAGCAGCTATAAAAAAGCTCTTACCATAATGTTAAGAAAGGCTGATGTGTTGGGTAAAAAATGTTTTATGGTTACTGGAGACAGTAAAGGACTGGGCTCTGTAGTCCACAAGATCCTTTCCTGGTCTGTGCTACTAATTAAATTAAGCATGTGTTTGCTGTGTGTTAAGATGGGGGTATGTAAACGAATAGCTCAAAAGCACAGAAACCTTTTTGTTTCTCCTAGAGCTTCCCCATCAGCTGTCTCTTCCACAGCACAAACCTTACTGTAAACAGTAAAATAAATGTGAGGCTTGAAGAACAAACAAGCACACATCAGGGGGAATGATGCTAAACAATGGAACTCTCAACTGCTTCTCTGCAAGTTAATAAGAAGGATCAGATCCTAACATCCTTGCTCCCTATTTACCAGAAAAAGCATTTCTTATGACACAGAAACCTGTAACTTTGTGACAGAAGCTGACTTAATTACAAAATTCTGTCACATCCTCAAACAGAAATTACAAAAGGAACATTTAAAGGTGATTGAACTGTGTTTCCAAGGGCTGGGAAGAAGTGGTACAGCTGTGCTGACAGAATTGTAACATTTTGGATCACTTTATCACAGATCTTTAGCACCATTCTAGTGGGTTTTGGTACAGTTGAAATTCAAAGTGAGGCTGCAGGATGGTTTCTAGTTTCTAAAGATTGATATCATTGGTCTTAGCATCAATAATCAGAGGTATTAGAACTACCTGATTATTATATTAGCATGATGAAGGACAGATTTTAGGAAGATGAACTGCAGCAGAATGAGATGCAGCAGAAGCTATCTGATTGACAGAAAAAAACATTTCAATTGTTTTCTTGTTTGTTTGTTTATTTGTTTGTTTTTTATGTTAAGGTGAATGGGCATGGTGAAGTAAATATAAAAGGCAATGAGCCAGAGGGAAAGTAGAAACACAAATACATTGCAGTCAGAAATATCAGGGTGTGCGTGCCTGGCTCCTGGGCACCATTAGGAACCTGCACCCCAGGATGACAGGTCATCCCAGGAGTAGTTTGTGCTTGGAGCATGCAGTGTCATCTGCAAGGACTCGCACGTAGTGCCATGTGGTGCCAGGTTTTATTCTGATAGAGAAGCCAGGAGCCTGGTAGAGGAATGCATTTATTTTCCTCACGCACAAGAGGTTAGATTAGTTTTGGAACTGGGAACCTGAAGTGGTCAGAATGTATTGGATCTCCTAGGTTGACCAGGAAATTAAGGAAAATTAGTTTACCCCATGCCTTTTTAATTTGACAGTGCCAAGCCACTATGGTAAAACTCATTAATGCCACAGTCACAACTCTTGCTTTGAGATCTCAGGGATTTCCATGTGCTTTTAAACATTCAATGAAGAGAGGGGCAATATCAAAGAAGCAAGAATGATGTGGCTGTTCTGATTACAAAAGATGTGAAAGGACAAGCTGTATGAGTTCCAGAGTACTCCAACTAAGATTTTGTGGGTTGGAAAATGCCATGACACTGGGAGTATCCTCAGTGAGAAGAGGATGAAAATTCTTCTGGGAATGCATGGGAGCTGTGGGAGTGCTGCACTAGAATGAGGGGCTCCAAGGTGGTGGAGGGAAGAGGTTTGAAAATAAGGGCAATACATCAGAGGAGAACAAGGTACCAGAAGTAGAGGAAGAGGAACACAGTCTTCAAAACAGGTCTAATTATAGAATATTTACAAAATAATGACAATACTTTAGTCATCCTTTTACTCAAAATGCTGTAGCAATACAGGGGAACATGTGCAGAATCTGGCTTGCAATGGAGCCAGCGTAGAAACATTCAGTCAACTAACTTCATCTTACCTGTTAAATGCAATGCCTTTAACCAACAATCCTCTTTCACTTTGCATATGCCTTAGCATGAACGACATCCATGTCATCAGCAAATGCTAAACATGATGACATTTATTCTCTCTCCTAGCTTTGTTCACTGTTTTGTCTTCTTTGGTAGATGGGACACCACTTGAAGCTCTGGACATGAAGCTTCAAGCCTGTTTTCTAAACACATCACAGCATACAGAGTTAATACATTCTTCCCATGTATCTTTTTCAGGGAAAATAAAAAGATAACAAAAAAATTAAAGCAACCCCTACCTTCCTTTGCAATACCATTGTGCAAAGCTGAGAGAGAAAGCAATTGGTGTTGCCATAAGAGGGCACACTGCAGCTGTAGCTTCAACACAGGCCAGCAAATCTCTCCCAGCAATGAGAAGTGCCAGTTGCTTCCCCTCTGAGAGTGTACAGTGTGTGCTGAAGAATGTGCAAGAGGTTTTTTATTAAGTTTCTCAAACGTTTCTTCTTCTGTTGATTCCTCCCTCCCCACCCTGCCTCTCACCCTTGCACTCTTTCTTTGGATTGCTTTTAAGTGAAAGTTTCCAAGCTTGCAGAAGTGTTGCACTTCAGGTTAGTATTTCTGAACCCATTTTTGATGAATCTGTAATTTCTCGGGTTTAGTGTATTACATTCAGGGAACACAGAGCACTGCTTTGGAGAGTTTGTACTTTAATAAGTGAGCAGAAGAAAGCAGGTAGATGTAAAGATGTTCTATCTTGGGATGAAGAGATGTAGATCTCTCTGAGTATATCACAGGAGCCATGTCAGCATCATTTTTGCAATGAGTCACAGGCCTTATATTGTTAAAAAGATTCTGACAATATCAGTATCAGAAGTACGGACAAAACCAAGAGAAATGATCAATGAGCTGAAGGCATCAATGTGTAAATCAAGAACAGCAGGTGTACTTTGGTTAAAATCATATTAACAAAACCCCCCAATATTTGAAAGCCTTAAACTTACTGAATAGAGAGAAACTACGTAGCTCAATAGAAGCAGGATATAGCAAAAAAAGAAATAAGCAGAGGCTACTACAAATTTACTCCTGACTTTCAGAGCAAGAATAGCAAAGTCCTTTTGCAGGTGGAGCGGAAAAGTATTAATACATGAACTGTGGGAAACAATCTGTCTCTGACAGATGTACCTTGGATGTACTCAGCATTTTTTTCCTACTTAGTAACTTCGATAACTGTACTGGTAAGAGATTAAGGATTAATTACTTTCCTATTCAAATGGTACTTAGCACAATGATAAAGGATAATGTTTTTTGCAACCAAAAGCCCTAACATGATCTGTGTCATTCCCTTTCCTTTTTTAAAAAGTCTGGAAACATACCAAATTCTCATGTGTGTCCATAACATATACATTGAACTTACAGTAAAAGTTCAATCTGTTGAAGGATTTCTTGTATCAGTTGAGGCATTTCAGAAACTGGAAGAGAATCTCCTCCTGCAGCTCACGCTTGGTTTGATGTGATCCTTGTTTTCCTGGCTGCCTCTGCACTGTTTCATGTTCCCTCTGCTCCTTAGGGCTGTTTGTTTTACCAGCTTTCTAAGCCAATGGCCCTCTAGTTTGAATGCCAGGATTCCGGGACAGAGATCATACTTTGTTATACCTTCACACTTTCTAGCACAGCAAAGCCCTGACCTCCATGTTATCATACTATGGTTAACTCCTAATAATGATAATTGGACCTGCAGGTACAGAGTTGCATGCAATAAAAAGTGATAAACGTCTGTGTCAAGGAGTAAAACACATTCTTCCTAGTTGGCAAGGCTATTACCACATCTCTGATTGCTATAAATGCCACAGCTCCTGTATATTGTTGTCAGCCTGGGTGTTATAAAGAAGGTGAAACTATTTACTTGCAAGTATTATGGAACTAGTGTTCTATACCAGGAACCCCCTAAAAATACTTGGATAACACTTGCTGCTTATAGGCATTTCATGCTCTTAGCATACACTGCATGTTATATTTTTATCCAGCTGACTGTGGGAATGGTCAGACATTGTCTTGAAGAAGAGTCTAAGATTTATTGGACATTGCTGGCATGTTGGCCCTTTGATACCTCCTGAGCAAAGCTCCTAGGACTGATCATGCAAATAGTCTTCAAATATATCAGTGCAAATTCTGTAAGCTTGGTACGAATGATTGTCATAGACTGCTTAGCATAGGCTGCTTAACATAGACTGCTCTTGTCAAGAGTGCTTTCCATTGTGGAGCACTCACTTGCTCTTTTCCAGGTTCTGTGGGATATGGGTAATCTGGAGCAAAGTGAAGGAACAGGACAGTGATGCTCAAATCTACTCCCACTAGATCTCTGCAAACATGTCTAACTACATGCTAGTGAAGTCACAGAATCACAGAATCACAGATTTGTAGGGGTTGGAAGGGACCTCAGGAGATCATCTAGTCCAACTCCGCCGCCAAAGCAGGTTCCCTACAGCAGGTTGCACAGGAAAGTGTCCAGGCAGGTTTTGAACATCTCCAGAGATGGAGACTTTACAGCCTCTCTGAGCAGCCTGCTCCAGTGCTCTGTCAGTACTGTAAGTAAAGAAATTTTTCCTTAAGTATGTATGGAACTTCTGGTGTTCCAGTTTTTGCCCGTTGTCCCTTGTCCTGTCACAGGGTACTACTGAAAAGGGCCCAGCCCCATCTATTTGGCCCCCACACTTCAGGTATTTATAGACATTGATAAGATCCCTCATCAGACTTCTCCAGGCTGAGGAGTCCCAGCTCTCTCAGCCTCTCCTCATACGGGAGATGCTCCAGGACCCTCATCATCTTAGTAGCCCTCTACCGGACTCTCTCTAGAAGATCCCTGTCTTTCTTGAACTGGGGAGCCTAGAACTGGACACAGTACTCCAGATGTGGCCTCACCAGGGCAGAGTAGAGGGGGAGGAGAACATCCCTCAACCTGCTGGCCATTCTATTTTTAATGCACACCAGGATACTGTTGGCCTTCCTGGCCACAAGGACACACTGCTGGCTCATGGCTACTAAGTCATGGATATTGACTTGTCCTTGCAGCACATTACAGCTTTGTTTCTATACATGAGTTTGCTTGAGTAGGTGACATCCAGCAGAAAAAGGAGATCTCATTTCTTAACAGAGATTAGAACAACTTATTGCTGCCTCTGGGACTGTGAGCTGATCTTCAAGTTGGCCTTACTAAATAGCAACATAAATTCCATCTTCTCGTATGAGATTGGTTTGCAACTGGATTTTGACAAAAGCACTGAGATTCACATAAGGAATGTTCTAAGGTACTCCTTAGGATGATAAATTGAAGAAAAAGTACTAAGCCACAGTGCAATTCCTAATGCAACACACTTAATGTGAGATATTGCTGGCTGTGAAATGTTTTTTGAAGTGCTTACTTTCATGCTCTTTCTTTCACCATCTATTTTTAAAACAAATTTTATTCTTAACACAATCATTTTTCCCATAGTCTGTTTGAATTTATGTTATCAGAGTTACACCACACAGAGCACACCACTACCACTACTGCAGCATCTCTAGCAATTTATGTTAATCACTGTCTGAGATAGCTTCCAAGCTACCTGAGGCCACCTTCTATTATGCAGTCCAGAACTTCTGGTATCAACAGATCTAGCCCTGTCCAGAGGTGTTTTGAGGTCCCCTGTGTTGCTGTGAGAGCAATGACCACCCTAATCCCCTGACAGCATTTAATCCCAGAGTAATTCCCAGTGGAGATACTTTGCCTGCTTCATTTGGTACAGAACCACAGCGCTGATTAAAAGAAAGGGCTAATGCAAGTGTGTAACAGTATTGCTGCTCATCAGTTGTTTCATTATCAGCCCAGATGTATTCTTTAAACCCTGGAGTCCCAGATCACGACATTTCTAGCTCTCACATTTGTCACAGATGATCACATGAGGTTTAAAAAAAACAGATAAACAAAATGTTTTTAATTTTAAACTCATCTGACTTTAAAAAGAGACTGCTGTGATTCTGAGTCCTATCAAGAAACTGGTAGTATTTGGGATCTGGCACACCAATTACTGTAAAGCTTTCCCAATATTATTGCAGATCTGGTCTTCTTGTCTTGTTTTCACCAAATAGACGGCACAAAACAAACCAAACCAAACCAAGACAAACCCAACCTTCCATCTACTTAGCAGCTGCTGTATGTCCCCAAGTACTCATGAATGATCTCTTTCAACCCTAAACTCAGATTCTCACATTGTGGGTCTAGGGGATCTCAATAGTATCAGGCCACCCACTGCAGCCTTTTCAGACAGGAGAGCTGGCAGTACTAAGCAAGGGGAAGGGAGTTCTGTCTCATCAACCAAAGCCACTCCTGTGACTGAGCAGGTTTTTACAGCCCTGCTACTGTCATTAAGAAGGGACAGGAGAGGCACAGCCACAATGTAAATGTATATGTTCAAGATTGTACTTTTGGAACCACCCTCTATTAAAACATTTAAAATTTTCCTATGGTTATTTTTGTCAATGGATTATCACCACCAGAGGTGCTCCAAGCAGACAGAAGGATAAACACACACACAAAAATGAAAAATATATAACAAAAAAGAAACATCTAAGTTCAGTTGATGTTCTGAAGGAAAGGATCTGGTAAGACCTACAGCCATGGTTGGAAAAAAACTGGCTGATCATCAGGACTTCCTGACCTGGTTTGCCTTCAAGAAGGTACAAAGATAACCATCATGTTTCAGCAAAAAAAAAGCTGTATTATTTACTCAGTGCAGGTGTAATGATTTGATACTTACGGAGAGCCTTTACAGATGCTAAATCAAAGCACAAGGAAAATATTGTCCATGTAACAACCATAAGAGCCCTTTTCAGATTTATTTGCAGAATAAACACTTAATGTTGGCTGGAGAAATGTTAACACTTGTAAGAAAGAAAATACCTATGCTCAGAAAAGAAGAATGGGAGTCAGGGTGCCTATTTTAATCTTTCCCACTAAAGTTTACAATTAAATCTGTGGAGTAACCTGAGCACTTCAAGACCGCTTAACCATTTGTAATATATGCATATATATTACTTACTTGTACACACATATATGTGTGTCTCTATATAATTGTGTAGATATATAATATTTATATGATATGTATATATATGTAAATGTAAATATTAAAATTATATATATATAAGCATATATAAATGTGACAGTAAAAATAGTTTTAACCATTTCCTAGAACTGCAGGACTCAGTATTTGAAAGCTGATTTAGTGATAGGATTTCCTTCTGAGAGCTGGAAATTATTTAGGTTCTTCTACCACATCCTTTCTTGGAGGTGGAGTCAAGATCTCTGCTTGCAAGGCACTACAGGAGATGTCTTGGGAGCAGCCCAGAGCAACACAGGCCATTTCTTGATTTATCAAGTGCTCATCTCCTTCTCTGCCTGCCCTCAGCTTGCCTCGCCATTGACTCTGGCCATGCATGACCCCATATTTCCACTGGTACATTAAACCCACAAATGAGTTCAGACTTGTGAAGTCCTCTGTGCTCTGAATCTTTTGCAAATGGAGAATCTCTGAAGAGAAAGTACTTCTGGCCTTGGCGATGGCAAAGGGATGTTCAGATATTTGGGTAGATGTATCTTCTGAGCTGATTCAGCCCAAAACTGTACGAGGCAATTTTTTGTACGTGACAAATCACTTGGGAGACCTTTCCAGGGCTTAGGGATATGATATAGATTTCCTACCCTCTGACTGCAAAACTAGAAATTAGTATTGAGGTTTTCATCTTTTGTTGTTAGGCTTATCCATTTCCCAGTTAACCCTGAAACCTATGAGATATTTCATTGTTGACTAAAGTTTGTGTTTACAGGCAAGCAAACTTTTCAGGCTCCTTCCAGCACCTGAGAGTCCAGCTATGTCATATATAACTGCCAGAATGTGAATTTTCTCCCTTTACACGATGTTCACTTATTGTTGGCACAAAAACTGCTGATCCCTCAGACACTGAAAATGAGAAGCAAATGGAAGGGAATATAAGAAACACAAACATTATTTAGGCAATTGTCTCAAATATGGAGGTTTTAATGGTAAATTCAAAACAATTAGGAAAATTTTAAGAAAATGGATAAAAAAGGTCTGGAGTCAGAAGAAAAAAATATGTCCATCATGAAATAAACTTCATGGAAACTGTGTGTGTTTTATTACAAAGAATAACATCTGATGTGAGAATGAAGAATCTGAATCAGGAATTCAGATGCTTGGAGCATCATTGTAAAAACCTCAGCAGTCCCCATAGGGTCTCAAATTAATTGAAAGGTCAGCTGTCTATGCAGGAAATACAGAGTAATGGAGGCCATGTGATGGAGGGTTCCACCAGGTCCTGCAGAGTAAAGACATCAAACAACCAGCAAAGTTAAAGCATCCTCAAGTGACATTCCTTGACAAGGGAAAAAAAAAAAAAAGATAGCGAAAGACTTTCCTAGATGAAGAAAATTAATTGCTCTACTTAATTCCATAAAGTGTTTGAGGATTCAACCTGTAGAAAAGATAAAATAAAATGTGGACAACCTGAAAGAAACAGAGCTTTGTTATGGGAAAAAAATACAAACTCTCCCCCCCAAAAAAAAACAGACAAAGCAATTTTTCTAACTGGGGAGATAATAAAACCATTTTGTTTTGACCTTTTCCTCACCACTTGGACACAATAGCCATAGTTGCTATATATAAACCTTAGATGCTCTTCAGCTGTGCTCAACCAAAGGATATTTATTTTAACTCAGAAAGGCTAGTGGTAAAAGAAGTTGGGGGATCTTTTATTTACACAATGATAAATTAACCTATGGATCACTTCTCTAAGGGTAGCTCTAGGAATAACTAGGATACAGAGGGATGCAGATGGACTTTTTGACCTCTTTTGTTAAAGCTCCTTCCATGGTATTTGCTGAGCTTTTTCAAAGCTAAAAGGTTGGAGGACACAAAGCTTTATTCTCACATTTTAGTCTTGAGGCTAGAGAAGCTTCTGCATTTGTGCCCTAGCAATGTTTGCCTCCATTAAATCTGAAGTATGCTGGGCAGCTGTGGAAGGAGGGAGAAAAATAAAAAAGCCTTGTGTCTGAAACATTTGTGTTTGTGTGCATCCTACCCTGTACAGCTGGTCTGACTCAGCTTGAAGAAGATGCTGTGCAGCTGTTTCTCTGGAGCAATACCTGTAGGCAAACAGCAGCAGAGTACAACATCTATGTGCATCTTCCTGATCTCCAGAGTTCATTTTGTCCCTACTATGTCATATTTAATCATGAAGCATTAAGCTTTTTCTTACTGGATACTCATGTGCATATGCTTAGAACTTACAGGGCCAATCAACCATTATTCTAGTTTTCCTATTGAAGTCTTCCTTGCAAATCAGAGCCCAGGGACGTGCCACAAGCCCAAATCCCATCTTTTAAAAATTGCTTACTTCTTTGCTGGGACACTATTTACTCTGCTGCAATTGTCTAAGACTGGGTTCAGCTGGTGCAAACCAACTTCATCTTTTCTGTGATGCTGAGGGAGGATTTAGCCTGTGGACTGTACAGCTCTGGCGAGTCAAGGCAGATGAAATGTCCTGCGCTGGGGCAGCTCTGCTGCTACCTAAAGAAAGTGGCCTCAAGTCCAAAATGGCAGTAGCAGCCTGAAGAAGCTCAGAAAAGGAGACTCTAGAGACTAAATAATCTCATTCCAGCTCTGATGAGCTCATTCAGCTGGAAAGGCGGGGAATAAAGCAAACCAAAACAAAATAAAGCATGCACTCTAGTCTGAGGATGAGACCACTAGGCAGCTAGGCACTGAGATATCATGCAAATGGAAATAATTAAGCACTAGAACAGATATCACTGGAATTATCAAAGGAATTTTTTGAGGAAAAATGAATGAATCTGCAATGCTCTGAGATTTGCTCTTCCAAAGTAAAGCAACAATCCCCACAGAACAAAAGGGGCTAACCCTAAGGGTGAATGGAATAATGGTAAAATATTTCCCATGCTAGAAGGTTCCAAAATGTGTAAGGTAATAAATTTTTAAATGGTTCAAGTATGGAAAAAAAAAAAAAGGCCTTGGGAGGAAGAGCAGCAGAACTCAATTGGCTCCATGGCAGCAGGAGACAGCAGTGACCCCTCTTCAAGCTGAAAGCCATATGGCTCAGAAATGAGTGAAAATAAATGATTGAGTCATTAGGATCCCAGTGGGGCATGCAGTAACCTCAAATGGCAGCTAATCCCTCATGGTTTTACCCACTGGTCTTGTCCACTGCTGGGAAGGAGTAAATCCAATGGCTGTGCAAAGTTGTGCATCTGTCACACACACGTGTGTGCACACATAGTCTATTAATACAAACTTCTAAACATATTGTGAATTCCAGAGCTTTTATGAAGATCCATATCAAAAGTGAAGTAGAGATAAAATATAGGAAGGTCATTGCTGTGCATGAGTGGAGAAGAGTGGTTGGGAACTGTTTGCCAGGCACACCCACAGAAAGCCTCAGCCTATCACACATGGCAAGGTGAGAGACAAATAACATAAGCTCCTTTCGCCTTTCAAAAGAACCTTGTGATTGCTTTTTTAGCTAGATTATTCCACAGTCTTTATACTTGTAAGGATTGCTTTTCTAATGAGGCAAGAAAGGTCAAAAGAAATTAATAGGCAAGATAACAGTTATCAGTCTGACATAAATAAAGCAGCTTATAACACTTGCAATACGCTACAATCTGCAACAGATAAAGGAGTCTAAAGCCAAAGGAGGGTTCAAAAGGAAGCCGATACTGGGAATATCTACACTCCAAGTTCTCTTTTAAGCAGATGACTGGGCCACAGTTGCTGTTTGCAGTTGTTGCTGCTGAAGCCAGTGTTGTCACTGAAGTTTAGAGTAAGGACATCATTCACCTGGCACAGCTTAGCCTCTCCCATCAGTGGCTCAGATGTGATCCCACAAGCCTATGGGCATGTCCTCATACAACAACGATCACATTTTTACCTTGTAAGGGATACCACAATGCCAGAAAACACTCGGTAAGAAGTGCATTACAAAGCTCTCCCTTGCCTGCACTATTGCTTTCCTGTTCCTTCCAGGACCCTGCTGCATCTTAACCCTGGAGTCAGCTACATTACTACTCATTTGCCTCTCTAACTCTCCGGATACCTAGATTCCTGTTTGTCAGTCTCCCAAAATGTCAAAGTGGCTCCTATCTTATGTGTCTATGACCCCAAAATAATTTTACTAGCTCTGCCTAAATTCCCTTGGCAACCTCTTTCAGTAAGGTATAGATCACATGTGTGGTAAGATATATGCCATGCACACAGAATCACAAAATCACAGAATGCTAGGGATTGGAAGGGACCTCAAAAAATCATCTAGTTCAATCCCCCTGCCGGAGCAGGAACACCTAGATAAGATCACACAGGAAGGCGTCCAGGAGGGTCTTGAATGTCTCTAGAGAAGGAGACTCCACAACCTCCCTGGGCAGTCTGCTCCAGTGCTCTGTTACCCTCACAGTAAAGAAGTTCCTTCTCAAATTTAAGCAGAACCTCCTGTGTTCCAGCTTGCACCCACTGCCCCTTGTCCTATTGTTGGACACCACCGTGAAGAGCCTGGCTCCATCCTCCTGACACTCACCCTTCATATATTTATAAACATTAATGAGGTCACCCTTCAGTCTCCTCTTCTCCAAGCTAAAGAGGCCCAGCTCCCTCAGCTGTTCCTCGTAACGGAGATGCTCCACTCCCTCAATCATCTTGGTGGCTCTGCACTGGACTCTCTCAAGCAGTTCCCTGTCCTTCTTGAACTGTGGGGCCCAGAACTGGACACAATATTCCAGATGTGGCCTCACCAGGGCAGAGTAGAGGGGGAGGAGAACCTCTCTTGACCTACTAACCACAGCCCTATCTAATGCACCCCAGGATGCCATTGGCCTTCCTGGCCACAAGGGCACAGTGCTGGCTCATGGTCATCCTGCTGTCCACCAGGACTCCCAGATCCCTTTCCCCTTCACTGCTCTCTAGTAGATCATTCCCCAACCTATACTGGAACCCGGGGTTGTTCCTGCCCAGGTGCAACACCCTACACTTGCCCCTATTATATTTCATTAAGTTTTTCCCTGCCCAGTTCTCCAGCCTGTCCAGGTCTCTCTGGATGGCAGCACAGCCTGCTGGAGTGTCAGCCACTCCTCCCAGCTCGGTATCATCAGCAAACTTGCTGACAGTGCATCCAGGTCGTTGATGAATATATTGAATAATACTGGTCCTAGTACTGACCCTTGAGGGACTCCACTAGACACAGGTCTCCAACTCTGCTCCATTGACCACCACTCTCTGGCTTCTTCCCACCAGCCAGTTAACAGTCCACCTCACTACCTGATCATCTAATCCACACTTCCTCAATTTGGCAGCGAGGATGCTGTGGGAGACTGTGTCAAATGCCTTGCTGAAACCAAGATAGACCATATCCACTCCTCAACCATCATCTAGCCACCTAGTTGTGTTTTCATAAAGGTCTAGAACACCCACCCACCTCCTGAGAAGTGTTTCTGGAGCTTAGATATAAAGAAGCAGAAGGCAAGAGCCAAAGGTCTACAAGGGGTGAGTTTCAGGTACGAGTCTGCAGTCAGCTCTTCCTGTTGATCAGATGCTACACCAGCTGATGGGTTTTCATATTAATCATTTTCAGGATCCTAATTTACCTCCATGAATATCATGTTTCTTAGAAGCTAAACTTTGCATTCCAAGCAAAGAGCCAGACAACCAGAAACATAATTGCTACAGGACCCAATTTCCATTGCTGAAATTCCTCGTGGGAACTTGATCTCACAAGCCGTACTGTAGCAAAAGGACTCTGAAGTGCCAGTGTAATTTCTATCGCTTTTCAAAAGCTTAGCTCCCTGCTAGTCCTATGAGTTTTAAAACCATGTAGCAAAATCGGTGATGTACATATACTAGCATAATTTTTGCTTTAATTAGTTTAGCTTGTTTCCATAAAGATATTAAATCTCTTTCCCAATCACCTCTCTCCACTAACGAATATTTTTCCACAGTAAATAATTTATTCTCAGTTGCACAGAATTCCAGACTCCTCTTGGACATGCTAAATGGGCTGGACTGTTTTTTTTTTTTAACTTGTATTTCAGTCTTGAGTTTTCAGACCATCAAATGTCTCCAATGACCACATAATGCATTTTTTTTTTTAAACAGATAATTTATTTGCAACAGTAGTGTGAGATACAGTAGAATAGAAGTGGGAACCAGATAATCATATATTGTTTTATAGCGTATTTTTCAGTAGATTATTCCAAATGTTACATATAGAAATTTTAAGCCCTATAACATTAGTTCTGATATCATGGTGACTAAGCATTTCAACAATAAGCAGTCTTGTGGAAAAATCCCTGTACATAGTTTGCTTTACCTCATTTGTCCTAAATTACAGACTGCAACAGTATGACTTAGATCATATAAGTGGGTAACATAGTTCAGTCTATATTTGCATCTTGCCTATTTAGTAAGTCCTTGAGAAATTCAGATACACACAGGTTGATTTGAGATACAAAAAATTGTGCATAGTGTTTTCATCTCTCACCTTGGAAAGAAAGGTTCACAATGTAAATTCTCACATTTTATTTAGATTAAAAATATTGGATGGTGTACAATATCCTGAATGTGCTACACAGACTGCAGATAAAATGTCACAGAGCACAGCAGCAACAGCTCTGCCACCAGGCACTAGAAACATGGAAGTCTGAAGGCCACTTAGCTTTTTAAGAAGATACTGTGACAATTATTAATAACCAGAAAGAAAACAATTTTTAAAAATCTCATATGCAAATACACACGACACTTCTAAACACTGCATGAGATGAGTCTTGCTCCTGCTTCCACTGAATGAATGAAAGATACAGCTCCCAAATACTTTAAGGATTATAACAACTCAAATGTTGCAGGATTTTTTTTTCCTGAGAATAGTTAGAATTTGTCTGATAAACTCCTCAGAGTTTGTGCAGCTTTAAAGTTATTTGTGTGCCTCAGTGTAAACACCTTCAGCTTCCATTCTTCATTTTCTGAAATCGAGTGATTAAATAATTTTTATGTGTTTGTTAAAGTGCAAATATAGCATTGGGAACAATCATGCCATCATGGAGGAAGGAGAGACTCACCCATGGGTTTTTTTAGGACCCCAGAATGACAACAGACTTCCTGTGATATCCATCCACCACCATAAATCAAAGACATCTATGATTCCCCACCCCAACCAATAAATACTTTAAGAGAACACCAAGTTATGTTATGAGGTACAATTTAGAGCTGAAGGCCTTTAGAATATAAATCTCACAGAAACAGTATTAGAGTACATGTTTTAAAAATCATATTGAGGCAGAAGTATTTTAAATCCATCAAAAGGTCACGCTAGTCTATTATTTAACCAAACGTGACGATTGTACAGTGATGATACCACTGCAAAGCAACTTGGAGAAGCACATACCCCCGTAGGTCAAGGCTAAATCAAGTCCTAAGGGATGCTGAACAGTGACATTCCCTTACGTGAACTGTGATCTCCTGTGGTGGGGCAGAACTGTCTGTGATGATGGCCACTCCTAAGGTTTTACTTTAGGTTGGGTCATAAACCTCAAGTTGAACACATCTCCTTCCAGAATTAAGTATTTTGCTGAAAGACAGTGATTTAGGAAAAAACACAGGGAAGTGTATGAGAGAAGCCATTAGGCTCCAAAAAAGCTCAGGGTCAATTCCACTGTAATCAATGGCAAACTCCTCCATGAGTCTCGTTATGTGGCAGGAACAGACCTACCACATCTTGCTTTCTTACTGATGTCCAATGATATGGCAACATGCTTTACTGTCTAGTGGTCTCTTGTTTTAGCCTCCCTTCTTTCACTTAATCTTTTCAGAAGCCTCCATATCTTGTCCCCAGTACTCTCTTTGAGCAAGGAGTTCTCCTGGGATTGGTTCTGAGTGTTTGCCTCGTTTCATTAATAGAGGGTGTTTCAAAGGAAAAAATTCTCCCAACTGAGGCAGCTGGTGCTGTTTGTGTTATGCTCACCTTGGCAGCAGAATCAGGCTGGCTGAAGAAAATACACATCAAACCATTTATGTAAAGGACCCTTAAGCACAAAACAAATCACAGCTTCTTATTTAGATAAACACAGTACTGTGCAAAATTGACAAGAGCTTCTAAGGAGTATCTTTAAATACAAAAATGCAAACCTTTGCTTAAAAAAAAAAAAAAAATCTACCAGTATTCTATGTATTACTTTTTACTTTACCTGTTTAAGCCACGCAAAAGGTTTAATCAAAGTGTCCCTTTAAAAAATAGAGCATTTGAAGAAAAAAGGAAAAAAAAAAAAAAAAAGGCCAGAACAAATGCCTAGGCAAAAAACCCCAACCCCAAATCCCACAGGTTTTGATCTTTCTCATTTAATCTATTTAGCATAGTATTTTCCCATCTGAGCAGAGATATACAGGGGTCTAAACACCACACCTGTGTTGCCCTTCCCCAGGAGACTTAGTCCTTGCTGTGGGAAGGAGCTCTTACCTGCCATTTGACATTACCCTTTGTAGGTCCTTGACCATGCCCATGGTCTTGAACTGTGATGCTGTCACTGAGCTGGGGCACAAATATCACTGAGCTATGGACAAATATCAGCTGCTTTACCAGGCTCCATAGGCCACCACTGCTGTGATGCTGCAACAGGTACATGATGGGGAGCTTGTCTGGTGGGAGGGCTCATACGTTTAGAGCGGGGCTGTCAGTGGGTCATCCAAGGAAGCCCTGCCCTGTGCCTGCATGTGCTACATGCAGTGGGCTACATGCTGTGCCTGGGTGGAATAAGGGAGAGATCACAGCCCAACTGCAAATGCATGAAGGAATCATGAATCTCATGCTCAATGCAGGCAGCTTGTGCCACACTAACAGGGCTGAAGACAAGAAAAGTGTGAAACGAGGAAAATTAGTATGGCAGGACATGCTGGGACTATACAGTGCTGCAAGTTGGGATAGCTGCATTGCCCTTGGATCACAGTGCAGATTTGAGGGTACCAGTGGTTTATTATCTCATTAGAAACATCTAATTCCCTG
Organism: Caprimulgus europaeus; assembly: GCA_907165065.1. The sequence continues at coordinate 48,401,454 of OU015525.1, read as the reverse complement.
TAATATAGATTGCATGTAGAGTATGTCAAAGAACAGACAAGGCTATTACAGCCCACAGTCAGGACTAATGTTTTGGGTTTTTTTTCCCCCCCTCTTATTGCTAAATAGGCAGGAGTAGCTTCTCAATTTCAAAATAAAAACTATATAATTACGGTAATAATACCATGCTCCTGACTGCTTTGCAGCTGCATATTGTAAAACTCAAAGCCACTTATCAGAAACAAAAGCAGTAAGTCAGTAACAGCTTTACAGAAATGTTCTGTGGGGGGGGATTATGTCTGTCAAAACACTTCTATATGGGGAAGACTGATTACTGAACATATTTCATGTCCCTTTCCCCCTAAAAAACCCTGCAAGTGCTTGCATCTTTTGCCAGAGGTGTAATTAAGACTACATGAACACTGGAACAAGCATGGATCCTGTTCAAATAGTGAGGCATCAGTTACAACAAAAAGCCAGAAGCAGTCATGTGTTATAAAAAAAACATTTCCCAGTGTTGCAATACAGTTAAAAGTTAAAAACCCTCTACATTACTAATAAATTAAAAACCCCATATCTCCAACCATCTTGTAAGAAAGTAGGTAAGTAATTTAAACCTTTAGTTTACATAAATTAGCACAGAAATGTGTATTGGAACAAGTGCACTGAAAACAGATATGCCTTCTTTTCTTCTGATATAGCTTATTTATTAAGTGGCAGGAAAGCCTTTATATTCTTTGCATGACCTTGAGAGTCTGCTAACACTAAATGGTCAATAGTCAAACCCCAGGAGAACGTTTCACCAGATAGACAATGACAAGAGGGAGCATGAAGTACAGTCAAATGCTTTGCAGCCTTATTACAGTAGAATTCAACATTCAATTTTGTCATATTTACTCCTGGGAAGGGATGAAGGCAATGTATTTATACTGCAAATCACATGAGTGAAATTTTATGACAGAATTTTTTTAAACCTATTAAACCTAAAACCTAACACTTTTTCAGAGGTAGCTTGCAAGGCAATGGTGATGTACGCAAGTTGAAACAATACCCCCTTGCTTAACTGTGGATAAAACTCTTAAATACTGTTGGTGTTGTCCCTGAACCTCACAGAGAATGCTTAATGGATAAGATGTTCTAATCGGAGCTGACAACAGCCAATTAAGTGTCAGAAGAACAATCTAAGTAGGTCTTCATGTCTATAGGCATTTCCTGATGTGTCTTAACTGTCAATCTGAATGTTAAACATCTCTATCTTCATCTCATTATTGACTGATTTATTAAAGGAGAATGCTTTCATCTCTGACTTTGGGATGGTTCCAGAAAGAAGGAAAGGAAAATAGCAGGAACAATTCTTAATTTGGAACAATATATAGGGAATCCTAATTATAGCAAAGTCCTAATATTCCAACTGAGCAGGTGTATGGTTTGGCGACACCACTACCACGCAGCTGCTCACACCATACCTGTTAGGAAATGGTAGATGATCAGTTTAGAGGAGATCTGTTTCTTTAATAGGTGGAAGGATATCTGTGGACAGGTTAGCAGGCTGCTCTCTGCTTTCAGTGCTTCTTGCTAGTCATACTGAAGACAACACCTCGCTGGATGGATCTTTTCCCTTCTTGTCCTCACCCCTGTCAATATCAATCATGTGAACTATGCCTGGCTTCAGGATCAGGTCATCGGTCTCTATCTGGCTTCTGTTATCGTCCACCTCAATGTACTTCCCTTTGGACGGCTGGGTAGCCTTACTGAAGACATCTTTAAAACGCCGCTTGAGTTCAACATCTGGGCAATAGACATACTCATAAAGAGCACCAGCAAGGACTGCTCCTATTATTGGTCCCACCCAATATACCTGCAAAAGGAGGTGGAAAAAAGACAGGCATTAAGCTGTACAGCAAATAAAGATGCCAGGTTCTCAGAGAAAAGCATATCACTACAGGCTTCACCCAGAAAACTTTCTGCAAAATACCCTGGCCCAATCGTTCAAACCAACTTTGCTTTTCAGAAACGCATGGCCACATAGTTCCCTGGCTTTCATGAACTGGGACGAAATCTGCCATCGTATTTGTTCATGAGGCAGAGAAGTGCAACTACCATAGGTTTCAGAGACAGTGACTGGGAGCTCAGCAATTAAGTGACTACTCTAAAATCACATATAAAGTGGGTCAAAAGGCAGTCTTTTAGGCAGTTAATGCCATTAGTCCTTTGTCACTTTTTTTCCCTTTCTGTTTGCTCCCAGTCTCTCTCTCACATGTATTTCACCTCCTTCAGAAATATTCATCACCCTGAATCTCAAAATCTAAACCACCTTGCAACTGTGGGTCCAGCTCTCCCCTAAAAACTGCTCTTGTGACAGCATTCAGGGAATCACCAGGCAGTTGACCCCACAGAGCAGAGAAGAAGAACCTGTGCTGATATGTCGGTGAGTACGGTTAATACTTTCCTGATGCCTGAAACAGATTTCAGTCTATATATCTGGTTACCAATCTTCCCAAGCAGACCACCCGAGTGGCAGCAAAGCTACGGACACCTCCCATGGACAGACACACAGACACCCCCTCAGGTTGCCTTACTTTCTGTTAATAGAAAGCAGCTTTCCCTCCCACCCCGCCTCTTTATGGGAGATTTAACTTATTTTTTAAACTTTGCCTAATAACAAAAAAGTGCAGGTTCTTCCTCATCCTTAGTTAAATCAACCATAGGTATAACATTTCTAGAGAAAAAAAAAAAAAGCCACAGATCCTGGTAGAGTCATGTATGACATCAAATACAGCTCTGTAGTCACATACAACATATAGTTGCTCTGGCATAGCTTTGCTTTTAAACTAGCAGGGGTAAGATGACTGAGAAGCAGGACCACATCTTTGAAGAGAAACCATTTTGTCAAGTTCTACTGATCCATCTCTTTCCAAAAGGCATCCTCTAAATTTTCATAACTCATTGTCAGCTGTAGACAACATATATGGTCTATTTGCAAGATAACACACAAAATAAACACCAATGCAGAAAATTTATTTTTGTTTTTGCATTTTCACCCAAGCTGACAAGGAACTTTTAAGGGAAAGTAACCTTTCCTAATGCATACACAAACAGTTCTACTTCAATATTTCAGACTCACACTTCCAAAATAATAAAAATTTGGCTTCTGATCCCACAGAATATAACGGGCAGTCAGCTACCTGATGACCTAATTTGAATAAGCAAATACAACTGACAGACAAAACTTTGTAGGGTACCTATCTATTTCGGCATCACAGGCATCAGTTCTGTAACATCTTTCCAACCAAAATGATTCTGTGATTCTATCAGTAGGTGCAGAAGCCCATGGGCTTCCAACAGTGGCATGCCAATGTCACTGCACTGAAGGAGGAGAAAAAGACCATCCTTCAAAGTGACCAAGACAGTAGCCAAGCTTTTCCTACAAGTTTCTCCATAGTACATTTGTTTATTGTTTACAGCTTTAGTTATAAATTACAGGCTCCCTCAGAGTATGGATAATTAATCTTGTGAAAAACTACAGCAGTTTTTCATATGAACAAGCCATTCACTGATAACTAGGTAAATCTACCTCGATAGGATAACTCTTTGGAACAAAGTTACACATGGTATCATGTTTGCAGAATTGGAGCCTTAGGGCCTGTAGACAATGCTATTTCTGTTATTAGCTGCAGTGGGAGCAATGTGGGCTTCATACTTTAAAAATCAAGAAAATCCTTATATGCGCTGTAATATGCAGCTCTTACATTTAGCACTGAAACTGTCCGAGAAGCGGTTTCCCTGTTTTTTATTAGGTGAGGCTGAGCTGCAATCCATCTCTCCCTTATAAAGTGTTAACTGGTTTTTAATAAGATGCTATAGAAAATGACCGCATCGTTCACAATCTGTTTATTGAATTGTTTCCTGCGCAAATACTCCTGGATAAGCCGATGCTTACAAATTTAAGCAGGTAATATCTGGTCTGGTCTGCAAAGACCAGACTGCAACCCCTTCATCTCTCACTTGGGGCATTTGCTGAGGCAGGTTCTCCCTTGAGTACCAGATCAGAGAGGGTCCCTACTCCCATTTTATACATCCGCCCCAGTTTGCCACAGAATCAGGTGAAACATGGAGCCGACAATTACTTCTGTAACTTCTCACCAGATCTGCCTCAGAGGACTTTCCTTTCCAGCATTTCAATTCTTCCAGTCTCGATGGATTACTCGTTTTGTTTTGAACTTTTTGTATGATTTCCTTTCTACCCCATCTGCTACCTCCACAAAACGGCCCCTGAATGGCAAGGCACCATTCCAATGCGCTGCATACTGCACCGCAGTCCTAGGCGAGGAGGAAAATTATAGCAAAGCTCATGGCAGGTCAGTGCCTGCCTTCCTCAGTGATGGTCTCTATGGGACGTACTGGGATGGATAACTAAAAGCAAATGATGCACGAAGAATCCTGATAGCTGTTTGAGGCTATGGTGAAGGAAGCATGAAAGCAGCATTACCCATTGGTTTTCCCATCTCCCCATGATGACAGCAGGTCCAAATGATCGAGCAGGGTTCATACTGGCACCAGTGTAATTGATCTAAAACAGAGACAACATGTTACCTGTTATCAAAGTCTTGAAGCCAGTTATCCAATTTCTGCTAGTCCTTGTACTGTGGGGACACCCTGCTTTTGCATGGCTTCTAATCTTGACAGCAAGTATTGTCGCTGTCCTGAGCCTTATCACAAAAACAAAGTCATCACATAAAAAGGCAGAACACCTCTCATGCAATACCCTACCCAAGGGGACCCTCCCGCTACTCCAAAGGGTTCTGGCATGGATCCATATACAATATAGCAGCTATATAGCTATAGCAGCTATAAAGGCCACAGAAGCTTCCATTTACTTCTGAAGCAGTCATAAAGGGACAAGGGGTCTACATTTTAAAGAGAAGCCATTAACTTACAGCAAATAAATGTCCAATTGCAACAGAAAATCCAATTGCTAAAGCTACTGAACCAGTGACATCACTTCGTTTTGAATCACAGCTGGCAAAAATAGTAAAAACCAGCTGGAATGTAATTATCAATTCCACCAGGAGTCCATGGCCAGCAGAAAGATCCCCATGTACCTGGAAGAAGGGAAAGAAACACCCGAGATGAAACAAAGGTGATTTGGTAAATCTGAAATATTAGTTGTATTCCAGTGAAATGTATTCTTAAATGGTACACAGTGAAAGATAATGAAATTTAGAGGTACAGGTTCCCCTCCACTTTTATCTCTCTTTTTTTTTTTTTTTTTTTTTTTTTTTTTTGAGAGCCATGGAAAATTACTGCTGGACTCAGAACAGAAGGCTCATCCAATAAGAACTTCAAAGTTAGACTGCAGAAGTACAGCTTATTTTTACACAAGGATTTGCAAATGCTGCACTTCACCATTTTTTTTCTTGGGAGCACTGTAATTTACTATTCAATTATAAATTCATTAATTAGCCCTGACTTAATTAATTTAAATTTCAATTAAAAATTAAGCAGTGTGCAGCTCAAGTGCATTTTTAATAAGTCCTGCAACAGGGCTAACTGATGGCATTCCTTATTAGTTCAGAACAAAGCTGGAATCTAAGCCACAATCTATTTCAAAAGTATGTCATTTTAAATTGATGTTTTTTCAATCCCCGTCATAATGGCACAGAATTAATTTCCCTCTCCCCAGTCCACATAAAAATGGCATTTCACACATATATTATTTAAATTTTGTATGTAAATTAACATTACCCACTGTCATCAGATTTGAGGAAGTTCTAGGAAAGAGAACTTCTATAAAAAGAACAGCTATAGATATTACACTGCATAAACCCATCCTAAGGAGAGCTTTAAGCCCTGTCTAGATGTTGAAAATAAACCAGAAAGCTCTTCAAATCTCTGCTTGAGCTTTCTTTATTCTGCACAGCATTGATTATATTTTCTCAGTCTCTAAGCTACTCTAGTTTGAGAGCTGGAGGAGAAGTGATTACCGCAGTGACTCCCAGGCCTCCCACCACACTTGGTGGTGTGACGAGGTAAAGGATGCCTGCACCCACAATGGCTCCCAGGCACTGGGCAAGAATGTAGAAGACCGACTTGGCGAGGCTGATCTTCCTCGTGCAGACCATTGCCACGGTCACAGCAGGGTTAATGTGGCCTCCGCTGATGTGTCCGAAGCACTGCACCATGGTTGCAATGCTGAGTCCAAAGCAGAGGGAGATAAGGACCATGTCTACCGGCAGGGGCTTCTCTGCTCCACCCCAGTTGATTGTGGAGCCAAGGCTGAGCAGGACAAAAATGAGCATGGCCAAAAACTCTGCCGAAACAGCTTTCCAGAAGGGCTGAGTCCAGACTCCTTTAAACGCCACCATGATGCTCTCACACTTACACAGACGTCCACACTTACTGAAAAGGAAAACAAAGCTTCAGAGGTCACCAAATAAGCCTTACGTTCTCCTGTTAGGGGGTTGCTATCTAGCAGACTTTGGGGAGAAGCTGGCAATGCTGAGCATCCCTGGGATGGGACAACCACAGACTGCACTCTTGGAGAAGACTGCCCTTAAAACATGACCAGTGTTCCAGCATCTGCAGGACACAGGGTGATTAATCACCCCTTGCGATAGGTCTGTCTGTATAGTTTCAGTTCACAAAAATCAACCTTTGTATCTTTTGAAATGAGTGAGCATGAAAATAAGAGTATCTGTCTTCTACACTAGCTGACCTCTGCCTGACTTAGAGTCTGTACAGCCCTGCCACTTCCAGTGGCCTGTTGACCATCATACCCATTATGGGGGGTATCCTCTTTTTCTAAGCAAATCTGTACTTTTCACAAAGCAGGTATGATAACTCAATAAAAAGCAGTACCTTAGTCCGTCCCTAATCATTCTGATGACAGTGTAGTGTTGGGTGGTTGCCTTGGGAGCTATAAGAGAAAGTCTGTTTGAACTCTCACAAAAAACAGTACTTCAGTTTACGCAAAGAGCAGTTTCTTCACTGTGGATGTAGGGTAAAAATTAAATTCAGCCAGGAGAATAGATGCTATCCTAAATTCTAACCTTTAATCATGCAACCAATAAAGCGCAGGTTTTATTTGGTCTAAGGGTGCCAAGTAAGCTGTGGAATACGGCAATTTTTTTCTGTATGTCTGGTGTGTAGAACTCTGTGTGGCAAGGAAAGAAGTGTCTTGATTTTCTTCTCTATCTGGAGACTCTATTTATTAGTCTACACTGCCTTACTGATGAGTTAGAATTTTGCTAGATATTCAGATACCTATGAAAGTGGGTCACCAAAGAAAAGTTATTTGTGGTATTAATAAATTAGGAGAATAAGCCAAAAGGGAAGCATTTTAATGAGTTTCTAAGGAATGTTAACAAGATTCTTCTCTAAAAACAAAAGTAAAAAAACCTCTAACTCCTCCAAAAAGTAGAAAACAAAAGAAGGAATATTCAGCTGCTACAACTGGGAACAGAATTTCAAGTGGAAAATGGATGAATTTATGCTCAGTTACCTAAGGTAACTGAGCTACAATGCATAGTTAATACCACTTAGATCAGAAAGAAGCATAAAAGGCATGTCTGTCCTTTTCAAGTTATTGCAAGAGGAATGGCCCATGAATTTCTTAACAGTTGCAGTAAATTAGGGAAAGACAATTTAATCCCATGACCAGAGCAAATAATTTGTTTCCTTGTCTCATTTCTTATTCTAATTTAATACATATTTTGGATAGGTCATTTGAACTCTATCTCAGTTCTCTAGACTCTCAGGTGAGAATGAGAATTAAATTAGCCCCTGTATGTATACGGCTGTTGTAAAATGCTTACGAAGTGATCTGAGAGACTTGCATGGGACTTGCTCTGCTGAAGAACCGAAGCCAGAACCTCAAAGGAGAATAAGCTAATCCCCCCAAAAAATTCTGATTTTGGGTCAAACTTGAGACAAACAAAGATGTTTTCGTAAGATCTCATATTAACAGTCAGTTAATGACCAACTATCTAGACTAGACTTCAAAATGGCTCCAAAATCATTGCCCCCCCCAACGCTGAAGTTCACAGGTATTTGGTTGTCCTTACCTTTGAACCCTCTGCTCAGATTCCCACTGAGGCTTACCTCTGACACCCTTACTAGTTCCTTACTAATAATTTATTTTAGTGGCCTGAGTAAGACATAGGTGCTATACCCATACTGAGAAAAGCTCATTTTCCCAGAGCATGTTCCAGGTGAACATTTCAAATAGGGATAAAGCATATTCTGAAGTCCATGGAAAAGAAACCTGGACGCACAGCCAAGGGAAGTGGCACTCATCCACCCTTTCACCCCCAGCTCAGTTGGGATGCAACCTGCATTTCCCTCAGCTTTTGGTTGCTAAGCAAATTGCAAGCCCTGGTTTTATATTCCAGACTTCTGCAAAATTTCCAACCACCAACAGCATTATGTGGGGATGTGGTGGGTTGACCCTGGCTAGAGACCGGATGCCCACCAAAGCCCACTCTATCACTCCCCCTCCTCAAATGGGCAGGGGGAGAAAATTATAACGAAAAGCTCGTGGGTGGAGATAAGGACAGAGAGAGATCACTCACCAATTACTGGCACGGGCAAAACAGACTCGACTTGGGGGAAAAAACAAATTTACTTTATTACAAATCAAAATTAGAGGAGAATGAGAAGTAAAACCAAATCTTAAAACACCTCCCCCATCCCTCCCTTCTTCCCGGGCTTAATCTCTTTCCCGATTTTCCACCTCCTCCCCCCAGCAGCACAGGGGGACAGGGAATGGGGTTAGGGTCAGTTCATTACACGGTGTTTCTGCCGCTGCTTCCTCCTCAGGGGGAGGTCTCCTTCCCCCGCACCAGCGTGGGGTCCCTCTCACGGGAGACAGTCCTCCACCAACTGCTCCAACGTGAGTCCTTCCCATGACCAACAGTTCCTCACGAACTGCTTTGGCATGGGTCCATTCCATGGGGTGCAGTCCTTCAGGAAGGGACTGCTCCAGCGCGGGTCCCCCACGGGGTCACAAGTCCTGCCAGCAAACCTGCTCCGGCGTGGGCTCCTCTCTCCACGGGCTACAGGTCCTGACAGGAACCTGCTCCAGCGCGGGCTTCCTGCGGGGTCACAGCCTCCTTCGGCATCCACCTGCTCCGGCGTGGGGTCCTCCACGGGCTACAGGTGGTCATCTGCACCACCATGGACCTCCAGGGGCTGCAGGGGGACAGCCCGCTTCACCCTGGTCTTTCACCACCTCTTGGGGGGGGAATCTCTGCTCCGGCGCCTGGAGCCCATTCCCTCCCCCTCCTTCTTCACTGACCTTGGTGTCTGCGGAGTTGTTTCTCTTACATCTTCTCACTCCTCACTCCAGCTGCAAAGTGTGCAGCTTTTTTTTTTTCTCCCTTCCTTTTTTTTTTTTTTTTAATTATGTTATCACAGAGGCGTTACTGATTGGCTCGGCCTTGGCCAGCAGCGGGTCCGTTCCTGTAGCCGCTGGCATTGGCTGTGTCGGGTCGGACATGGGGGAAGCTTCTGGCAGCTTCTCTCACAGAAGCCACCCCATGTCCCCTCCCCCACTGCTACCAAAAACCTTGCCATGCAAACCCAATACATTCCACCCCTCGCCTCTGTGAATCACATATTTAAGAATCATCACTAAAATCCACATTCATCACACAATCTTCACAAACTTCTACTCACATCAACAAAAAAAAGAATTCCCCACACCAAAATCAAAATAACTTCATCACAACACCAGACAAAAGTGGACAATTTACACACATAATCCACCCCTTGTCTCTTCACCACAATTAAATTGATAAAATCCCCCATAATTGTCCTACTCACCACTCTTTAGCCATGTTCAGTCTATGTTTTGCCCGTTAGCTCTTCTCTCTCCGTTAATAACCTTATCTCCGATCTCTCATGCCCCACGTTGGGCGCCAAAAAAGACTGTGGTGGGTTGACCCTGGCTAGAGACCGGATGCCCACCAAAGCCCACTCTATCACTCCCCCTCCTCAAATGGGCAGGGGGAGAAAATTATAACGAAAAGCTCGTGGGTGGAGATAAGGACAGAGAGAGATCACTCACCAATTACTGGCACGGGCAAAACAGACTCGACTTGGGGGAAAAAACAAATTTACTTTATTACAAATCAAAATTAGAGGAGAATGAGAAGTAAAACCAAATCTTAAAACACCTCCCCCATCCCTCCCTTCTTCCCGGGCTTAATCTCTTTCCCGATTTTCCACCTCCTCCCCCCAGCAGCACAGGGGGACAGGGAATGGGGTTAGGGTCAGTTCATTACACGGTGTTTCTGCCGCTGCTTCCTCCTCAGGGGGAGGTCTCCTTCCCCCGCACCAGCGTGGGGTCCCTCTCACGGGAGACAGTCCTCCACCAACTGCTCCAACGTGAGTCCTTCCCATGACCAACAGTTCCTCACGAACTGCTTTGGCATGGGTCCATTCCATGGGGTGCAGTCCTTCAGGAAGGGACTGCTCCAGCGCGGGTCCCCCACGGGGTCACAAGTCCTGCCAGCAAACCTGCTCCGGCGTGGGCTCCTCTCTCCACGGGCTACAGGTCCTGACAGGAACCTGCTCCAGCGCGGGCTTCCTGCGGGGTCACAGCCTCCTTCGGCATCCACCTGCTCCGGCGTGGGGTCCTCCACGGGCTACAGGTGGTCATCTGCACCACCATGGACCTCCAGGGGCTGCAGGGGGACAGCCCGCTTCACCCTGGTCTTTCACCACCTCTTGGGGGGGGAATCTCTGCTCCGGCGCCTGGAGCCCATTCCCTCCCCCTCCTTCTTCACTGACCTTGGTGTCTGCGGAGTTGTTTCTCTTACATCTTCTCACTCCTCACTCCAGCTGCAAAGTGTGCAGCTTTTTTTTTTTCTCCCTTCCTTTTTTTTTTTTTTTTAATTATGTTATCACAGAGGCGTTACTGATTGGCTCGGCCTTGGCCAGCAGCGGGTCCGTTCCTGTAGCCGCTGGCATTGGCTGTGTCGGGTCGGACATGGGGGAAGCTTCTGGCAGCTTCTCTCACAGAAGCCACCCCATGTCCCCTCCCCCACTGCTACCAAAAACCTTGCCATGCAAACCCAATACAGGGGAATTCAGATTTTTAGAGCATGAGAGAGAGTGGTATGGTGACTCCTGACTTCTTTGTCCTGACCATCTCTTTCTGCATGCAGAAAATAGTGAGATCTGCAAATTAATTACATTCCTTCATCCTATAGAAGTGGACAGAAAAGAGTCTTTGTATTGGGTATTAAAACCATGCAGCTAGCTTTCCTCTAGTTATAGAACATCTTGGAAGAACATATTAAGACTGAGTGTGTGTGTGTGCACGCATGCAAGATAGAGACAGTAAGGAGCAGGAAGATCGGACCTTCTACTGAACTGCTGAGGGGGGTCTGTCTAGGAGGCTACCACTTATGAAGGGCAGATCTCCTACTGCTTCTCCATCAGAGACCATGTCCAATCAATTCAGTCAATATTATTTACAGCCCTGAAAATGCAAAAATGTGGCATGCAAGCCAAAAGCATAATTCAAACACAGAAGCTTGCTTATCAACATAAAGTTTCTGTTCTTCTAAAACAGCATACTACATGGAAAAAAATCAAAATGGTAGAACTACACTGTCAGCCATACTTTGATAGTTAATGATCTAAACATGTCTTTTTAATGCACACATGTTTTTCTGAAGCAGCTTATTTTTCTATGATTTCAACACCTAGCAAAATGCCCAACTGTCATGGCCACATTTTTCTTTCAAACTGCTCACCTTTCTTCCCCACAGAAAAAAACAAAAGCCAAAACAACTCAAACCCTACAAATGTTAATAAAAGCTTAATACTGCATTTGAGCCCTGAGTCCAGGTTTTCACTTAAATCCAAAGGCTATCAGCAACTTAGAAATCAACACCATCTCCAACATCCAGTATTTTTTCAGCATGCAGTTAATTTAAAAGCTTGAGATGAGACAGAGAGTGATGGCTGTGCCAGGTCTGTAACCAAAACATGACTTTCCAGCAGCTCAGATTTGCCAGCAAAGTTACAAAACAATTTTTTTTTAGTAGTCGCTGTTCACGGTTGCCTTAGATAAATACAAAACATAACAGAAAACCCAAAAGCATTCCATGTTAGGATCATACATTAATTTTGCATGTGGCCACGCCTGAAATTCTCTGTTCTGGACTACAAGATGACACAGTGGACTGTGTCTGACAGGGTGCAAAGTGGGTTTTTACAGGTTGTCATCAGGACTGCAGACGTGATTATGGCTTCAAAGCCATAGCAATATAAATAATAACAAAGGCTTCAGTACTAACTTTTCTAACTAATTTCACTTGAAGGAGCAGAGCAAACAGCCTAGACGTAGGCTCGCAGCCAGCCCCGCCACACGACACTACTATCGCACACAAGTTTTGGGCGTGTGGTGGCTATTTACAGTGGCATCTCTGTGGCAAACTCACAGGCTCCCCGACAGCGGCTCGAATGGACATCAGGCACCCGCTTGCCAAGGCGGGGCAGGCGGAGGACAGGTATTATTGCACTTCGAGCGCGCTACCGCGGGGCTGGCTCATCATCGTTTCGCCCCGTTTTCCAGTACAACGTCGTCTGAGCCACTGACGGGTATCCACAGGAGGTGGGAAAGGGAGGCTTGGGAACCCAGTACCGCAGCTTTCTGGCTGTGGGAGAGCTAGGCTTTCTGCGCACGCTTCTCTCCATCGCAGGACCACAAGTGGCAAACCAAAGTTTTAGGGTGCGGAAAAGGGGAGGGGGTTGCAACCCTCCGCCCCGCTTCGCGCCTCCAGCGTTAAAGCCCACGGCCGACTGAGAGGCTCCACTGGTGCCGTCAGGGAGGGGAAGCGGCGGGGCTGCCCCTGGTGCAGAACGCTGGGGAAAGCCGGCTTGCAGCAGCAGCAGCACCTCGAGCCCCGGGCAACCGGTGGGTCCCCGCGGGTGCGGAGAAGGCGCGCCGCACCCACAGCCGCGCACCCCCCTCCCCGCAGCTTTCCCGTAAAGTCATCTTCGGTTCGGGTGGGCCGCCCCTTCCTTCCTTCCCCCCCGCCCCGCGCAGGGCCGCGCACTCACCCGCGGCGCGGAGCGTCCGCTCCGTCGCTCATCCCTCCCCACCGGCGCGGGCGGGCGGGCGGGCGGGCGCGGCGCGGGCGGCACTGGGTGGGTGGGCAGGGGGCGGTCCGGCCCCCGAGCGTGCGGCTGCCCAACCCCGCGCTCCCTCCCTTCCTACCTGCTGCTCCGGGTGGGACGAGGCGGCTGAAGACAGTTGCCAGCCCAGCACCGGCTGCGGGTCATTTGCGATTATGTGAATATGCAGATTAATTCGGGAGCTCGTTAAAAGAAGGGCCAAGGTGAGTTTGTGGTGCTGCTGCGATGGGGGCTGCTCAGTATTGAAAAGGACTCAAAGGTTTCTCCGTTTCTTTGGCATGTATGGTATTGAAGGGAAAAAAGTCTAAGGCACTCTGCAGCCCTGGGTCTTTACACATCTAAATGCCTGTTAGTACTGGATTGGAACTCTACTGGTTACAAAAGAGGCAAAGTGGTTTCATTTGTAAGAAGTTGCTAAATTCAACTGAGTTTTGTCTACCGTGGAAAACCAGTGGAGGCCACTGAAAGGAACTGTTGAAATTAGTCTGTGTTGCTCTTGAGGAAATTCAGATGGTCCCCACCTTGAGAAGAACCCAATTGGACAATGCCCTCAGACACATGGTCTGAATCTTGGGATTGTCCTATGCTAGGGCAAGAGTTGGACTGATGATCCTTGTGGGTCCCTTCCAACTCAAACATTCTGTAATTCTATGAAAACAATCCAATGAAAAAACAGCCCTTCACATAGTTAAGAAAAAAACTAAGTTGCCTAAGTGTGCAGGCACAATTATTTTATTAGAGAATGAGTAGAAACTGTTGCTTGAAGAAGATGGGCGTAAAAATTAAACAAAATATCTAGAAAATCCTTTTTTTTTTTTTTTTCTTTTTTCTAGTGGCTCAGACCTTTGCATGCAGTAAAAGGATCTGTGCATAAGTTATAAAGAAGAGATTTTTAAGGGACATGTTCAAGTGTTAAGTGAGGTTTAAATAGCATTCACAGAGAAACTACATCCACTGCCATGCACCCATGCAGCAACAGAGAAAGAATCAAAGTTTGGCGTAATGATGATCAGCCAGCCTGTACAGGATGCACTCTACCAAATAATCCTTCTGACCATTAGAAAACAGTGCAAGATCTGAAGAACTACTTTGGGCATGGAAACTGTGCACAGAAAGTCCTCTCTTAGCTTCTGCTAGGAGACTGTAGGTAATAATTTACACCAGTGAAAAGCAAGTATTATGTATAACACTATCAATTCAGGATGCCCTGGACAAATTTGTACGCACAGCAATAAAAAAAAAAAAAGTCATGCCCGTGTGTTAAATACTTACTGGTCACAGTTTATGGTAAATGCAGGTGATCATAAAGTACAAGTGTAGGTGTTTCTCTCATGGTTGCCTGCTCTTCCCCTAAAGCCATGTCATAAGGGATACCAAGAGACATTCACAATCTGATGGCAAAAGAAAAACAGCTGTCTGGAGGTTTGCCGTTCTTGTTTTCAAGCTTCGCTTAATTTGCTTATGTCTTGAGCTTAGTTAAGAGAGACTGTAGTCATCAGTACAACAGCTCTGCTCTTTCATTCGATGTGTTTGTTTTTTCAATCTATGCCCCTCACAACCTGCTACAGTGATTCCAGAAACTTCAAGTCCTAATGCTGTCTTGTTGACACATAAGCCCACCATATACTTCATGTACTCACAGAATAACTTTTTCTGTCAAGGATGCAGGAGTTCCTCACGGTGAAAAGATTTCAGTTAGGATGTTCCTCTGCATAAGGATTTTTTACCCCTATTCCCTTTTTTCCCTCAGCCAGGAATTTCTGTACAAAAAGCTCCTTTTTAGTGCTCTGTTTCAAACACCTATGGGTTCTCTTTATGTGGCTTGAATGTGCCACATATTTTCCCACCTGCATTTGGTGAAGTTATTATCCAATTATTTAAACCTTTTAAACCATAGCTACTCCTGTCATACAAATCCTTTCCTCTTGTTCCAAAAGCTACAAAAGGCACCCATACAAACCTCAATTTTCTGTCCAGTTTTGGAGCTGACTGTTTCAAATCAGGACTGAGTTTGCTTTCATAGATTTGCCCTGACAACACACTTGTTCTTTGGCACCTTGCAGACTCTGCTCCTGCAGCTCCTTTATTTGCTCACAAACAAAATTCACTTAGCAAAACCAATAATTGCTTTTCCTGTTCTTGCAGATAGCATATATCGACTCTTTTTGATCTGCAGAGCAAATCACTACCACGTGGAGAAGCCAGAACATTAATAGCTTCTGTCACTGCTACCATTCTTATTGCGATAGATCTTCTGGAGGATTAGATAAAGGTTGTGGCCACATAAACAGAAAAAGACAATGCTTCAGGCAGAAACCCAGAGCAAACTGCACTTTGCCAGCTCTGATCAAGCAAACAATGTTCTGTTGAAAGCACAGAAGGCAAGGAAGACATCCCTGGAGTTGGCACTGAAATAGCAGAGGAAAGCTCCCTCAGTTTGTCCAGGGATAAATTTATCAATGTTGGGAATTGGGACCACATAGATTTTTTTTTTTTTTTAATATATATATATATTTTTTCATCTTTATAAAACCTTTATATAACTCATTTTGGACTTCTGCCCAAGGGTGAAATATTAATTCTGCTACTGTGCTCAACACAGTTGAGGAAATAACTTACAAAAGAATATATATGGAAAATTTAAAAATTATGTGAAAGCTCAATTCTTGTCTGAGGAGGGTAGAAATGTGCAGTGGAATCTCACTGCACCTCTGCTTCTCCTTCACTGAACATTCTACAGTCATTTTTAGGGTATCATGAATTAAAGATCTCTGTAGAAATGTAAGCCATGGTGAGAAGATGCTGCAACACATAAGACACGTCCCTGTTCTGAACAAGGACTTCCCAGACAGTTGAAGCGTGCTGGATCTGGGATTTCAGTTTGGTCTGTTATGGAGGAGGGGGCACGCTGCCAAAATTGGAGAGGAATGTGCAAACAGCTTATTCCAGCTAAAACAATATGAGAGAGAGAGGCAAAAAACCTCCCAGCACTAGATTCTGTCACCTCACTGAATAGCGGTGTAGGAAGACTCCTTTTGCTCCTATGGCAAGCCTTGTGGATATCCACCCTGGGCAACTCTGTCAGACTGTGGGGTTTGTTAGACAGGACTGCAGCAGAGAAAAGAAAGACCAAAACTCAAAAAAAGGACAGAGTTTAGAAGCACTGTGTGCTTTCTCAGTGCCTTAGTCCTTTTCCATTTGTACCCAGCGGATCTGTACGCTTCTCCCTTACGTTGCTGCTGTTAAGCTCCTCAGCTCGCTCGGCTCCTCTCTCAGCACTGCCTCAAGCTTTCAGTTTCCAAAAGCAACGAGGCTTACATGCGTGTGCTCTCTCTCTTCCCCTCTCTTTCTCTGGGTGTTCCTGCCTTTTCCAACAGATCTTGAACCCACCAGCCAGTTCCAGCTGCAGCTGATATTAGATCAGAAATCCCAAAGCTGTTCAGGCTCCTGCCAGCTCCATAAGCGTGAGTGGCTGCAGGTAACCACAGCGAAAGG
The DNA here is from genome assembly GCA_907165065.1 of Caprimulgus europaeus. The sequence goes on along the minus strand of OU015525.1, from coordinate 48,384,831 downwards.
GACGCCTGCTGCTGCTGGCAGGAGAGGCTTTAGGAGGATTTTCAGAAGTGCCTGAGTGATGGAGGGACTTAACTGCTGTTTTCAAAATGGTGCAGACTCCTAGGAGACAAAATTCCTTTGACCTTCCTAGGCTCCTGTCAACAAGAGCACTGTAAGCCTTTCAGAAATCATTGCAGAAATCATTGCAGAAACTCGCAGACTTCTCTTTTCTGACTGACTGAAAGTTTCATTCTGTTGCCATTAATAAATACCCCTCCCCTCATCAATTTGTGTTTTATAAGTTTGGGTTAAGCTTTGTCTACTAAAAGGATCTAACAGAAAACACCGCTTACTGAAATGTGATCTTTGCACATTTCTGAAGTTTTAATTTTCCTGCAGTGTAATCTTGTTACTTAGGTCATTCATTTTGTCACGCCCTGGTATCAGGCTGGTCCAGGTTTGGCTGCAGGGCTATGTTCTCCTGACATTTAGAGCAAGAATTCCCTGGGAAATCAGTCAAGAGATTTGACATTGCTGCTGGCCAAGCTCCAGCGGGTTTAGTTTTACTCTCCTCTATTTATTGTGGAATCTGTCTGTCCACTAACTGCACATTGAGTTCCATGCTAGAGAAGGAGAACTGAAAGGGACAAAATGGCCATTCATTTGGGGGATTAATTCAGGCTTTTCAGAAAGGTTTTACAAGAGGCTGTACACTTAGATGACTGCTGAGCTTCCTTAGCCCGCTCTATTGCCTTCCTCATGAGGCAATTTGGATAGACTGCTTTTTCTTTGCTCTTTCCTCCCACCTCAGTAGGCAGCAATTAGAGTTGGAAAAGCAAAATTAAGATCTAGGTAGTATAGGAATCACCTGCAGGCTTTTAATCTTTAGAAATAGCTTAATTTCAACATGGCATGGACAGGCCCTTTGCTGGGAATATGGAAAAAAAAAAAAAAGTCCTTTTATTGCCCTCCTGCCACAAACTGCTGCAACTCCTATTGCAAAAAGCTGCATCAGTGGCAGAGCCAGCTAGGATTTGATGAACTGGAGGGGAGGAGCAGGAAAGCAGCCCTGGGCACTTGTGGAGGGTCCAGAAGAGTCAGGGGAAGAACCCCAGATCAACTGGAAATGGGGGAGAGAAGTAGCTCTCTTGTGGAGGGGAGCAGTGACATGCAGCAGGACAGGGTAGGGTGCTGGGAGGGAAAACCAGCCCAACGTGCTGGTGGTTTGTGTGCTGAGGGTTGTGTAGTCCTAGCCAGTGGGGCCAAAGAGATTTGTTTAACTTTGCTAGGTGAGACACTGAAAGTTAGTTAAGTACTCACAGATTTTATCAGCCACAGAAAATGTAGTACTTCACTTTGTATAGACCACTGTTGTAAGACCTTTAACATCCAGCCATGCTTTCCTGACCAATCTGAGTTGCTCTCCCTTGCTGCTGTTTCTAAGCTGCTCAGCTCCAAATGCTCAGCCTCTTCCCTCACCATTGCTTCAGTTTCCTACAGAAATGAAGCTCAGTCAAAGAATCACAGACTTTAAGACTCCATAACATCATAACATTTTCTAGTTAACTTTATATATTGCAGACCATTACACTTTACCTGATGACAAATTTCCCCAGTTCAATGACTTACATTTGGTTAAATATATTTTACAAAAAGCATCCTTGCTTGATTTGAAAACTCACAGAATAGAAAATCCACCTATTCCCTTGGTAGCTTATTCCCAAGACTAATCATTTTCATCACCAAAAATGGCCTTTGTCTCTAAACTGAGTTTATATGAGTGCATGTGCCATATAGTGATTCTTATTATGCCATTCTCTCCCAGATTAAAAAACCTCTTGTACTTCTGCTGTCAACCCATGAAGACACTTACATAATGTGAGCGAGTCTTCTCTTCATCCTTTTGATAAGCTAAGCAGACTGAGCTCTCAAAGTCTCTGACTCTAAAGAAATTTCTCTTAAGTTTTTTTTCAGCTCGTTTGTGCCTTCACCACTTTTTCAACATGCTTTTTAAAATGCATTTTTAATATCAGACTCCCAGAGCAGGCATATTTTGAAGTGAAAGTATTTCTTGTAGCACACTTAGGAATTGTATCAGTCCTTCTTACCACAGCATCACATTGAAGAAGGATTCTTCCTTGCTTCTCCACAATAACTCCTCAGACCTTCTCGGGATATAGCCCTCATTCTGTAGATAAGTCTTGTTTCACTCCGAGACATTAAATGTTGCAAACAAAATCCTATTGTCTGACAGGAATCACACTAGAGGACAATCCAATCTGCTGTATATGGCCATCCTTTTCTCAACCTATTAATTTAAGTCATGTTCTAACTCTGCTGGCACTGATTCTATATTTACCTCCAGATTACTCAGTGAGGAAAACCCTTAGGCACATGAGGCCTCACAGGGATCCCTTCAGATCCCTGCCAATTGCTGCCATGACTAGTCCATTAAGTACTTTCAGAGATCTGTCAACCAGGTGTGAATTCATTTACTGCTCCATGGCTAACGTATGGTGGTAATGCTTTAAACAAATGTCACTCAGTATTGTGGTAGAACCTCTAGAAACACTTGCTCTGTGCCACTACCTCTGTCAACCAATGTGTAATTTTAAAATTTATATGTCCTCTGTTGTTGGTGGGTTTTGGGGTTTTGGGGTTTTTTGGGTTTTTTTTTTTTTGCAAGGCTGAGGCTCAGTGGCATAGTATATTTGACATATGGTCCAATGCTAGGAATTTGTTCTTTGTCCAAGGCATCTGCTGTATGTAATACAATGGTAATATATATAATACATATAGAGCTTCACAGCCATTGGATTTATACACCTAGTGGAAATGTATGCCATGAATGGGCTTATGCAGCATGTCTTGAAAAAGACAGTTTTGCTTCAGATCATTCAGGCTATCTTTGTAGATTACAATAGTAACTGTCTTCTTAATACTATGCATTTTGCAGGGTTTTTCTTCCCTCTCAACATTAATGTCTTCTAAAAGCTAAAACCTCAGGCCACAGAAGTGAAGATGTTGATCTTTTTTTCTATGCAAAGGTTCATCTTTCATCAAACTAACTGAAAAGCAGGGTCTAACCATGAATATTTACAAGTTCAAGCTCTTTTGTCCATAAGCTTCTAAAGAAAATCTGACAGCATGTTTTTCTTGAAATCCTTTGTTGACCATTCATTTCATTTCTGACAGTTTTCCATGTTTACAGCTTGAAAAAAAATAAGATGAAACCTAATAACTTGTGATACATATGCCACATTTTTACTGGACTAGGAGAAAAGTTTTAAACTCAGAAATGGCAATGGGAATTATTCAACCTCTTTTATGGCAGAAGCTTACTGCTTTGGAGATTCTTGTGTTGGCTCAATTGTCAACAAAGATAATAGAGATCAAGACAAAGAAACAAACACTTCTTGCTGCCATCGTCAGCTTTACTGATTCCAGTTTATAGCCACTGCATGGATGGAGTGGCGGTTGTTTTTTTTGATGAACATATGAGAACTGATCAGTTAACAATGTTTTGTCTTCAGTTACTGAACTCCAGTGAATGTGCTCTGGGAGCACATGCAGCCATAGAAATCAGTCTTTTGAGGTCTGTCGCTCCAGTCCAGTACTCACATGTATCGGTACTCCACTGGGATGGAGAGGGAGTGGCAGATCAAATCTGCAGTCTGGATGAAATCAAGCACGGGGACAGAGGGCTCTCCTGCTTGATGCTACTTACACATCTTGTGTTTCTTTCCAAGCAATATTTTCTAATCTAACCTCCACGATTGCATTCTGTGGGCTCTTATAGATTGGCAAGCTGCTGTACTGCAAAACCAACTGAGCAAAAAAACCTGTGATCTCTGTGAATAGTTAAAAAACATATCAAAAGACATTTATTCCAGAAGACTTTGGGGATAATAAATATTTTTTTACTTGTTTGCAGACTTGACTTATTAATACAGAGCAACTAGCCTGAGACCATTCTTCATTATTTACCTCTTTAGACTCATCAGTCTTCTCTTTTCCTGCATCCACACTTTGGACAGACTGTAGATAATCCTGCTATAAATTGCTGTTTATAGTGGATTTCGTGAGTTTCATGTTTGTAAAGACAGATATTGTATTAAATTAATGTTTAAAAAGGAGGCAGATATGGCCCATCATACATCTTCAAGGATACAAGAAAAAAAAGTCTGATCCCCATTAGAAATAGATCTACCTTTATAAGAATGCACGTAGAAAAAGGGAAATTTCTGAGAGGTTTATGTTTTCACACGTCCCATTTTGTATAAGCTAAACATCTACAATACCCATCTGATTTTCAGTTTCACCCTGCATACTTGACTGACATGAGAACATTTTTCTTACCAGCAGCACAGCAGAACCAACAGGCCAGTGAAAGGGATTCTTTTCAGCTACACGCCTCACCGGCACCGTTATCGGCGAGGCTCCCACCACAGCACAGCCAGTCCTCCCGCTGCGAGATGGGGCAGAAAACCACCCAGCCTCATCCTCAGTGTTGCAGGGTGGAGTTTGCAGAATGGGCTCTTCGAAAATATTTTTGACTTGTAAACTGAACCTGTTTGATACAAAAAGCACAAATTTCCATGCAGTTTCACAACACGGTTTTTGCTGTCTGGTTTCAGAATCTTGTAATGAATGCATCCTTAAAAGCATAAACTGACCCTAAATGCATTGTCTTAAAGAGCTGACAGTGTACCTGAGAAATTTTAGATATTTCCAAGTTTCCAAGACTGTGAAAAGGCATAAAATGCATATAAAGTTCTAGTAGCCTGTAGCCAAGAAAGCTTTCTTTTATCTTTTTTATTTTCTTCTTCTATTCTTCTTTCTCTTCTTCTCTTCTTCTTTTTCTTCTTAACTTTCTCTTCTTTTCTTGTCTATTATTTTCTTTATTTTATTTTATATTGTATTTTAATTTATAAAATATTAGTTTTATTTATTTTTGCTTTTATTTTTTACAAAAGTGAGGATCCTGAAGTGGAACAAAGATTGAGTCTTGGAGGAGAAAAAAATCACTTGGGTTACAAGCAAATGTAATTTATTGGAAAAATAGGTAATTTATTGGAAAAAATGGATAATTTAAGACATACAGAAAATGAAGTGAATGTAAAGGAATAGGGATTATAGTGTAGCTCAAATATCAAACAAACTGAAAAAGTATGTGAGATTTCTAACATGATCCAGAGCAAGGAATTTTTTACACAAGAGACTGTGCTGATTAAATAATGAATAAATAAAATGCACACATTACCCCATTAGTTTTTTGTATGTAGGAGATACTGGAAGTCCTCAACCATTTCAGAAGTTTGGGCACACCATTGATTCACTTGGTTTTTGTGATAAGGCCAAAAAGAAAAAAGAAATCAAAAAGAGCCTGGGAAACCCTGTAACTGCCCAGTCTCAGTGGTTTTGTTACTGCGCCAAAATAAGGGGTCAGGGCATAATAGCAGTAGAAAAGCTCAATTGCTGTAGATTTTACATAACGAGTTCCCAGTTTCTCTCATTCAGCCTGTGCCCTGTTCTGCAACCAAGACAGCACAGAGAGCAGATTTCAGCTATAAAGATGGAGCGGGAGAGCTTGTGCTCCTTTGGTAAATTGCAATAAATTAAAGAAATGCCTCAGCACTTGCAGGACAGAAGGAGCAGAAAGCAGAACTGAAAATGCTAAAAAGAATCTCTCGCAATATCCTGAAATATTCCCTCTCTTTCTGAATGGCTTGCTGAGAAAGGTATGGGTTTGGCAAAGCAGCCTCTGCTGCTTCCAGTTAAAGTATGTTTAGGGATATCCTGAGGACTGGGTTCTTCAGCCACACTTAAGTGTCTCCCTTTCAGCAGTGGCCCTTGTAGCTCCCATTGATGTGGTGGGAAGCAGCAGTTGCTCAGCCCACCTGAAAAGTTTTGCCTGCTTCCTCTAACTGCTGACTTGTGGATTGAGTAGCCCACTGTGTATCAGCCTAAGCTGGAAATTTCAGTCATAGCATCCCTTTTAAGTAAAGAAAGGCAGAAAATACATTGTGAGCCAGATTCTGCCTGGTAACAGCACTTCTATTAGGGGAGTTTCTGTGTGCAGGGGCAGGGTAGCATCCTGGACACACTGCAGCCGCTTGGCTGGAGACAACTGGAAAGGTTCAGGGAGAAAAGGGAGAAGGGAATTTGTTGGAAGCATGGCTGAGACATAGAACCATTTCATCTAACCTCGGTTCTGTGTTTGTGTTTTCCTTGCTACTCAGGAGGACCTGCAGGGATCATGTGGATTTGAGAAACATCATCCTCCCTCGGAGCTGAGCTTTTGCTGTGCTTCAGTGTTAGGGTACATTCATCAGAGATACAATAGCAAAACAGCAATTTCTTATTGTGCATTGTCACCTCCAGCCACAATTAACATTTCCCCTTCTCATTAGAGGTTTTCCCTCCGTCCCTTTTCTGTTTTCCCTTTTTTTTTTTCTTTTTTTCTTTTTAAGAGAATAGCAGAAGTTACAGCAGAGATGACAGCTGGTGTCTACAGCTTGGAGTGCATTATAGGTGGTAACATCATAACTTCCTTGAAAGCAGAGAGATGATGCAAATCCTTGCCCACTTCTACCTTCTTCCCCCCAAAAAAATCCCCACCAGAGAATCTCCCCTCAAAACCTGTAGCTGCACCCATGATCAAAAGCAGGCATAGCTGCTCAAACTGCAGACCCATAGACCTGGCAACATCCTGTCCCAGGCAAGCTAAAGAAGCAAAAAGAAAACCTATGCAAGAGGTAAACTTGCAGTCCCTGTAAATAGCTTAGATTTATTTGGAATAATGTCATGGCTCTGCAACATGCTAATAAAATGTTTAAGTGCCTGTACAGCATATGATACCTTTGCATATACAATGCTACCATATTAATTCTCTGCAATAACCAGAGATGAAAACAGAGTTAATCTAAATTCCATCTGCACATCCCAAGTGATGGGAACTCTGTTTCTTTAGAGAGTATATATCTTCATACATATTTAAGACCTTTAAAGTCAAATGCAGGACTTAAGCTAAGTAGCTCCTACTGCCAGTGTTGAGAAACATTTGTCTGAATGTTATAAGACCCACGTATATACATTGTGTGTGTGCACATGCACATATAAAATGTGCATGCATTTACACATGCATTTGTGCAAATTATAGGGAGGGAACTGCTGTGTAGTTGAACTCAGCTCCCTGAACACACATTGTTTCTCAGATGAATTGTAACTCATTATAATTCCTAAAACTTTAGAATTTGTCTCTGAGTGTGTGTGCTTTTACCAAGAATGAGGTAATTCAATAGGCAGGTGCTAGTCTGCCTACATCAAGTTTTTACACCCAAGTAACTAGCTTGGGAAAATAAAACCTTTAGCATTTAATATCTTACTGACATGTATTTACAATCCACTGAGTGTTGATTTACATCTCTTTGTGCTGAAATGCCCAGATAAACCTGCTCTGCTCCTATACCTTATGTCTCAGAATGCTGTTTCTTGAGTGCAAATTATATGGGACACTTCAAATTTGCAAATCTTGTGAAATGACCAGTTCTGGGAGGTTCTGTGGAAACTGTGCTTTCTGGAAGGAATTTGAGAAAAAAAACAAACCAACCTGACATAGAAGGAATTTCTACATGACAAGGACAAGACAGATACGTGTGCACAGATGGTGACTGACAGTACCATACTCTCAGGCAGGCTTATTAGTGCAGCCTCAGTGCCATGATAACATAGATGGGCTGGACTGGAGCTGGCTTACACTTGACAGCTGAGAGTGAACTGGCAATTGGTCACAACCATTTGTGTTGATGTTGACATACTGAAACAGGGTGGGAAATTGTATGTGAGAAGACAGAAGAAAGGAAGCAACAATTTTTTATATATATATATATATATATATATATATATATATATATATATATATATATATATATATATATATATATGTCTTATTGTGGCCTTGATATTTTTCCTTTTTATTTTGTAATGCATCTTTCCCCTCTTTCAGGGTAGTTCATCACATCACTTCCATAAGGCAAATAGCAAAAAGCAACATAGTCTATATCAATACAGTCTCCATGTTATTAGTAGTCTCCAGGGAGCCATAGAAAAAGTGGCTCTGTTAGTAGGAGATAAATCCTGGGAGTCTCTAACATCCAGGTAGATGGGAGGCTGTCACAAGGGTTGGCAGAACCTCAGGAAGGGCTGGAGGAACACGGCCCTGGGTACTGGATTATGCAGCCCTGGTGTTTGGGAGAACAGGCGGGTATCCACTGCTTCTGAAGAACTCTCTAGCTGAGCATGACTTTATTTAGGGCTACTGCACCAAAATAAAATAGCTTCTCTTCATTTGGGCTCAGAATAAAATGAGACAGGAAGATTCTCACCCTGCCTCTGTCTGCTCTCCTATGTACAAAAGGAACCGGAGGGGCACTTTTCCCTGGTCAGACAACCCGGCACTGGTTTTATGCTGAGGCAGTGCCTGGGCAAGCTTGACAGATGCACAGTGTTTTGAAACAGAGCTTGCTTTCTTAAGGCTGCCAACTGCCCAGAACAGAGCTGAATGATGCACTTCTCGGCTGGAACAAAACTGGGAAGTCCCTGGCTTCCTCTGAGCCACTGGAAATAAAACATCCTATGAGTTAAATTCCATACTAACACATTATTTCTAGCCACAGCTATTTATCCACATAGTTCAATGATTTTAGGAGAAGGCATGTGGTATGATTACCTTCCATTTACAGGACCACTTTACCAGTTGGGGAAAAAAGGCAGAGAGCAGTTCAAGTTTGTCCAACAAGTCCATGAACTTGGAGGAAGATCAGAATCACAGAATCTCAGAATTGCCTAGATTGGAAAAGACCTTTAAGATCATCAAGTCCAATCACTAACCTCACACTGACAAGACCCCAACTAAACCATGTCCCTAAGCACTATGTGTAGACACCTCTTAAACACCTCCAAGGTTGGGGACTCCACCACAGTCCTGGGCAACCCCTCCCAATGCCTGATAACTCTTTCAGTAAATAAATTCTTCCTAATATCCAATCTAAGATTCCCTTGGTGCAACTGTAAACTTCCCTTAGAGCAACTTGAGGCCATTTCCTCTTGTCCTGGCACTTGTTACTTGGTTGAACAGACAATCCCCACCTCTCTATACCCTCCTTTCAGGCAGTTGTAGAGGATGGTCTCTGAAGTCCAATTCTGTTATTCAAGCCACAAGCAGAGCTACATCTAACATACAAGAAACCTGTGGAACTCCCTGCAATTAGCTACAGCACCAAAAGGCTCAGCAGTTCTCTCCCAAAATAGGTACTTTTATGAATATCAAATTTAATCTAAGACATTCTGATTAAACTAAATAATATGACTATTTCCTTCACCCCCTCACATACACACATTTCAGAAGGCAAATCGATCTCAGGTATCTGGGGTTATGGACCCCCCAGTTCTCTGTGTTCCTGCTCCTGAACTGTAAATGAACTGGTTGATACAGGACATGTACATCTGTACTTTTTATGAAGTGTAATAATTTATGGTCTGATTTCGAACATTAGGTTCTGAAGCCAAATCCATTTAGTTCTGAAAGCATCACAGCAGGTTATACAGCTGATAAACTGTCATTAACATTATAGTTAAAAATATTTATCTGATGTATTGTTAGCCTGAAGGCACATACAACTGACTTTATATATAACCTACACGCACAATACAAAGCTCTATTAAAATATTTTCCTCTCAGACTTCTGCAAAGTGTCATTTTGTAATTTTCATTTAAATTTAAACTACCTTTAAAATTAAAGTGGTGATCTCAAATGACATATCACCAGGATAGAACAGCCCGAGGCAGGAGTAGCTCCAATAAGTTTGGCCTTTTGAGGGAGTTACACCAGAGGACGTTTCAAGAGGATGTGCCGTGTTTGATTGCATTGTGGCTGCACACCTCTGACTTCCAGCAAGCAACAGTTTACCAGAAGTTTTAGAACAGATGGTTGTAGTGGCTGTGTCTGAGCTTTGCAAGCCAAATCCTTCGTGGAAAGAGGAAACTGCCTTATGTGGGCAAATACATTGGAATTTGAGAATGCACACCTATGCAGTTTATTTTTTATTTTACTTTATTTTTATATTATGTATTAGTTAATATTTTTTACTTAAAATGAAATAATTTAATCTTATTTAATGCTGATTCATTTTAGAAGAAAGGCAAATATGGAACATTATTTTCCAAAAATCAAGTTTTTGTTTCAGGAGGGAAGCATGGCTCTCTGGTGTTTGGAAGAGATAAATGAGCCAAGGGAGAACTCTCCTCGTGCTTAGCGCTCCCATGGACTCGCTGTAGTGCCTTTACAGCACATTTGACTTGCCCTGACAACTGATGTGCATTAGAAGAGTGCTTAGAGATCTTCAAAGGAAAAAATGTTCATAACTAAAAAGCATTTACTGTAATGAAACCCTTCAAAAGAGGCTCTGCATGCTGCAGCTGATCTTCAGTGTAAGTGTAATTGCACCGAATGTTGTGGAGTGTATTTTCATTCCCCTTCTGCATACATTTTCTGAGTAAAACAAACATCTGTGCACAGTTGTGGAGGTGGGATTTTATACTAGTTATAGCAGATGACCTTCAGTTTTTGTTTTTGCCTAGCAGTCTTCCAAAATATAAGCCAAGTTACAACTCAACCTCATACTTTGACCTTTTAAAATTTACTTTTAAAAATAGAGGTTATCTTTTAGGCTGCAAATTATGCCTTTATCTCTTATAATCCCATAAGTCAGATATCACAGTCCCACTTCAATTATGCTAAACTCTTATGTTAATTTTAAATCATGTAACTTAATTCCTGGCAAAGCAGGCTGGTGATTTTCAAAATGTGGTTAATGAGGCAAAGTACAATCTAGATTCTGCTACTGAGATGGCCTGAATCCCTTAGGTCACTGAAGATGACTATGGAGAGGCTCTTCTTTACAAAAGTCTGGGTTAGATTTTCAAAAAATGAATTTTTAAGTGCAGTTAGGGGCTATGGAATTTGAAGTTGAGCATACAAAGAAGTTAAATTACATTCACTAGAGCCATAGAACAACAGTGCGGCTAAAACAATTATGCTTCTGTGCACATACTCACTTTAAAGGCCTTAAGTAGTTTCATCCCCTTTTAAATCACAAATGCAAACCATACCAGATTTTCAAGATGACAATCTAGGGACCTAATGTCTATGTCCACAGATGCATGCAAATCAATGTCATTTTCCTGCTCATTTGCAGAAGCCAAACATTTGCTAATAACTTATTTCACCCCAGCTTTGACTAAAAAAATGGCTTTATCTAAGGCTAGTTAGTAGATTAAATCTTAGGAGACTGTACAGCTTTTTCAATACAATTACATCCCTGCCACCAAATCCCTTTCATTCCCTAATCAGATAGCCTGAAAGTTTGTCACTAAAATAAGCTCAAGGTGAAGCTTAAGCTCTTTGTAGACTTTGCAATTTACTACTGCTTAGGTCTCTGAATTAAAGAATTAATACAGATATCCATCAGATATCCCATCCCAAACAGTTCTGGTGGTAACACCTGTGGGTCCGTCTAGGCACAGCAATAGCTCACAAGTAACGGTGTGCATGTTTACACATCCGAGCCATCCCTCAGGAATGGAACAGGATTGGGCAGGAACAACCCCAGGTTCCAGTATAGGTTGGGAGATGATCTACTAGAGAGCAGTGTAGGGGAAAGGGATCTGGGAGTCCTGGTGGACAGCAGGATGACCATGAGCCAGCACTGTGCCCTTGTGGCCAGGAAGGCCAATGGCATCCTGGGGTGCATTAGAAGGGCTGTGGTTAGTAGGTCAAGAGAGGTTCTTCTTCCCCTCTACTCTGCCCTGGTGAGGCCACATCTGGAATATTGTGTCCAGTTCTGGGCCCCACAGTTCAAGAAGGACAGGGAACTGCTTGAGAGAGTCCAGTGCAGAGCCACCAAGATGATTCAGGGAGTGGAGCATCTCCCTTATGAGGAAAGGCTGAGGGAGCTGGGCCTCTTTAGCTTGGAGAAGAGGAGACTGAAGGGTGACCTCATTAATGTTTATAAATATATGAAGGGTGAGTGTCAGGAGGATGGAGCCAGGCTCTTCACAGTGGTGTGCAATGATAGGACAAAGGGCAATGGGTGTAAGCTGGAGCACAGGAGGTTCCACTTAATTTTGAGAAGGAACTTCTTTACTGTGAGAGTAACAGAGCACTGGAACAGGCTGCCCAGGGAGGTTGTGGAGTCTCTTTCTCTGGAGACATTCAAGACCCACCTGGACGTCTTCCTGTGTGAACTCATCTAGGTGTTCCTGCTCCGGCAGGGGGATTGGACTAGATGATCTTCCGAGGTCTCTTCCAATCCCTAACATTCTGTGATTCTGTGATCCCTGTACCTCCTTGTTGGTGCTGAACAGCTGAACCTCTCCACACCTCATGGTGATGATGGCTTGTGGCTTTTTCCCTTCTCCTCCTCTTTGCCCCACGGCCCCAGGGAACAGGCCGGCTTCAGCTACAGGTGCTGCTGGTCACATACAGCACCACCTCCGACTTGGGCTGCCCAGTGGGCTTTTACCTTTCCCCCTTGGAGTGGCTGGTCCTGATGCAAGGAGACACGCAGAGCCTGCTCAGTTACACTCTGGCACCATGGAGGCTGGAGGTGGCATTTCTGAGGAGAAAACTGAGGGAGAAACAAGCAGTGAGGGTACATAGGAAATGATCTCTCCTTTCAGCAGGGACCTACAGTTACTCCTGTGGAAGGACTGAAGCTGTACGTCTGGCTGAGATGAGAGAAAAGACAGCAATAGTACTAGTTGTGAGCACTGGTTGGGAACAGAGAAAAAAGACGTTTTACTTGCATCAGTTTCTCGCCAGACTGTTTCCTTATTCTACAACTTGCTATATCAAGATGCTGGAGTAAGATGCCCCAAACTACTCCAGAAAGCAAAGAATAGGTATCATCTTTATTTTGGAAAGGCATAGAGATTTCTCCCTATCCATTTTGCAGATATTTCTCCTCCTCCTGGGACACTCTGGCCACCCATCCTACAATTCCATATGCAAATACCGGTTGCAGGAACAACCACTTGCAGTGCTCAGACAACGCTTGAGGGAAGAGAGGGAAGAGGTGGAGAGAAGGTACCTTTCCTTTTATAACCAGGACTGTTGGACTCCAGACACAACTGCCACTAGGACTGATCACCAATATCCATCCCACTGCATAACACTACAGCGTCCATCCCACGCCTGGGGTTTGCTAGGTGCTGACAAGGCAGGAAGGGCAGAAAAACACCAGTAACTTCAGAAAGATCTGGGGAAAAAACAGTCCGTGGGTTTGGGAGGCAACGGGCATACACACCTTCTGTGCAACAAATTGCCGGGAGCTGAACTGATGATCAGACACTGGCAGACCAAGAGTGGTCACAGCAGTTGCAATGAAGTTGCTTCTCAGTACAGACCTTATAATGTCCCATAGCTAACAGGGACTTTGCCTTATTACCGAAGATGAAGACTATATTGAATATTGGGACTGACGTATGCATCACGTGGTTGACTCGACTGTAAATTAAAATGTTAATTTTAATGTATGTGATAGTCCTCTGAAAGGAGGGCCACGTTTGTCAACATTAGTGTGTCAGTCAAAATGGGGAAATGGACCAGGACTTCAGATCACAGCTTTACCCAAAAATACCCCGCTCAGCATCTGAGCTGCTGTGTTACTTGTAGTTTCATGCATTTGTATTCAAAAGCATCCTTCAATGAAAAACCATCAGGTCTAAAAGCTGCTACAGTCTAATGGCAATCAAACAAGCAAGCTTTGCAACTGAGAATGGTGCAAAGATTTTAGAAAATTAGCCAGTGCTTCTTTATTAATAAGTGACAGAAAATAAAACATACATTCAAAAATAGTTTCAAAAACAATTTCCAAAGCAGATAGACCAGAAAATAATCATGCTACTCTGAATGCTTTTTTCTTAAACCATTAAAAGAACATTAGGTAAGCTAATGCAACAGCTGGCTGTGCTACTGCTTCCACAGTATAATCCACAATGGTAAAAACAGCTTTTTCAGCTATTTTAGTGCAATTTATGCTGTTTACAGGTCTTTTTTGTGCACTCTCCTATAATTTAGTGTCAGTTGATGTCATTCTGGCTTATAAAATCCTCACTAAGTCAAGAAAGCTCCACTTAGCAGTAACTTTATTTCCTTTCAGGGCTAATATCGAAGTAGTTGTTTTGAATCTCAAAATTATAAATATCTAATAGAAGCCTGAAGCTATTCTGGTGCTATACAATTGGTGATGTATAATTGAACATTAAGTAATCCAAGTAATAGAAGTCATAGGTCAGCTGTCTCTCCTCCTTAGACAATTCTTTTAAGTATTGCCTCACTACTTCTGCACTTGTTCTCTCATCAGAGGAATGTCTGTCTTTGAATTTAGGAAACTTCAGCTCGGCTGGAGCACCCACCAGCTGCAAAAAGTAGTTGGCGTCTTCTTCCAGGGTTTCAAACTTTCCTATAAAATCATAGTTGATGAGGCAGGGATAGCAGAGCTTACTGACTTGCTCCCAATGAATGTCCATTCCTACTGGGCGATGGGAATCTAACAAATATTGGATAAACTCCTTGAACTTAACTCCCGATCCTGTTTTCAATGCATCTTCATTTGCATTATGTCTATACTTCTTAATTATTGCCTTCCCAAATACTGGATGGTAATAGCTGTTTGGGTGTTCAAATTTATCCCTGAAGGCAGATACCAGTCTTTCCATAGGATCACGCACAAATATAGTCTTGGTGTACGTGTTCAAACGTGTGTATATCCCTTTTAGATCATAACTGTCCAGTTTCCTTAGATGCTTTCCATAGTGCACATCATCATGTGAAATGTTGTGTGCTGAAGCAGCGAGTCCATTAAGCACCATGAGAACCCTTTTCCAATTGGAGCAGCCTGCTTTCGGCACTTCGCAGTACAGGACCTTATGCCTGTCCTCCACATAAATTCTTGACACCAGGTGCACAAGGTGGGTTTGCAGCTTTTTTCTGCTGTTGTATTTCTTACAGAAGTCATGCAGGAAGGACCTGCGCTTTTCCTGAGTGCTATCCACATCCTTCCACTTGCCACCCGTGACTAATGTCTTGTTTAAAGGGTGCAGCACAGCGGGTAAATACACCCCTCCGAACCAGCTGAGAGGTGACTCGCTCATCTTCTGCTGGTCAGACAGTTGGCTCACCAAGGAGACAGCCACCACACTGAAAGGGTCAGCCTTGCTCCGCCAGTGCCTGCTACCCGAGATGGACATCTTGTGCTTACTGAGGCCGGGAGAAGTGCTACTGCTCCATGCTGCTCTCCTCGGTGTCCCCATAGGTGGGAGTATGAAATCCTGCAAGCACAGAAAGGAGCAGAGCTTACAATGCAGTGACAACCCAGCCCAGCCCATTCACACTGCAACAGCAGCAAGGACAGTGGTGACAAGCCACATTTAGTACTACAAAATCTTTTTTGAACCACCTGATTGATACATCTAATTTAGCAGCAAGCTGGGCTAATTACTGAAACATGCTTCTGATGCTTACCTGTTAGTGCGCAGATCTTTGTACAAAAATAAATAGTTAGAGCCACACCTTTTAAGAAATCAGAAGAGGTTCACACAGGGAGGCTGATAGCTCTGGTAGGGGTGTCCAGGTGCTTTTCTCTACTGAACACATTTTCCCCCCACGACAACATTGGTTGAGCTGCACGGTCACTGACAGCTCTCCAGAGTGCACTGGCACAGTCACGCTAACAGCTGCTGGGTCTGCTTCCACCACTGTGACTTGGAGCAAGCCTTGTCTCCCAGTGGTGGCAGGGGACAAACTCAGGGCTCCTAAATAGCTGACATCAATGAGTTTGAGAGAGGTGTAGTGACAGATGAAATGCTCCCTCCAAAAGGGTCCTATTCCTGTCCCTTTACAGATAGATCATGGAAGCAGGATGCAGCAGACTGCATGTACACACAGGTGTTTGCAGCACAGATACCTGCAACTAAGCTAGCTGTTTTCACAGCTGATAAGGCAAAATAGGTGCCTTTAGAGCCTATTCCATCTGACTTATTTAAACATCAACATTAAAGACATCAACTAACTAAACATCAACTAGTGACCCTGCAAAGAATGTGAAAAGATGAGACTTTCCTCCCAAACATATCTCTTAATGTCCCCAGCCACCCTGCAATCCACAAGCTGCAGAAATGGCAAAGCTCGGGATCTGTGTTTTGCTGTAAAATTCTTCAGGGTCTTGTATCGTGCAAGTTGACTGAAGAGTTTCTTGCAGTTTGGGTATTTCTGCTCTTTCATTCCTGAGTGGATTCTCATGTGTCTACTAAGGCTTGTAGATTTTTTTCTCCTGTGAGTAGGCAAGCCTGCTGTATTGGGACATCTATACAGCCGTCTATTTTCATTACACTTCTGGAGAGGGGGGATGCTGGTCAACAGGATGTTTAAAATCAGATACCAACCAGATATCTGGTTTAATACCAGATAGTCAAATGGTTAGAGGGACACACATGCACAGACTGCTTGACTACTTTCATAAGTCTACCTTTTTTGGAAACATACATAAAAAGACTCTTCTGCCATAAACTGATTAAACATTTACTGGAAAGTTGATTTGTGGACTGGCAGACCATAAGTGTGGATTTGGGGGGATGGGGAAGTTCATAGGTCGACTCAAATACGGCTGTTAAAAATTCAAAGGAATAATGTAAGAAATAGTAATGCATGGAACACAATTTGAATTCCAGTTTGAAATAAAGCTTATGGAAAAACAAGCAGTTCCAAGAAAAGTTAGCCTATCTTGCAGTGTAATAAATTCCAATGGCAAAAACAAAAGCTGGGGGATCAGGCTAGTCTGTATTGCTGCAAACCACTGATGATCAGGTCTTTGTTTTCACCATACTGAGTAAAATTATTTTTTTAGTGGTGAATGCAAATAAAAGAACAGAGCCATGCAGGATTTGTACATCTGCGAGAGAGAGCATGTTAGTGTTTTAGAGATGAAAAAGGATACTTGAATTCTTTCAGCTGGACATGGTCAGTTTTTCTAATATAATTTTTTTTATTCTGTTGTCTAATATCTCATTAAAACAAACAAACCCCACATGCCTAGAGATTTTTCCCTTCTGCCCTAGGATGGAAAGAATTCAGGAGCATAGTTAGTGCGTACTTACAGAAGGTAGCACTACTAGTAAAACAGGGGTGGCTATGAGCCCAATGGGAATTTCAGCATCATGCTGAATGGTGACTTAAAAGTGCTACTGCAAAGCCACAGACTTACCAATAAATTAAATGCTTTGACCTTAAAAGGAAACCCTGGAACTTAAATAAGTGAAAATGAAAAATATGTGATACATAGAAATCGACCCCACAGTACCAGGCTCAACAGCAGTAGGAATAAAGTTATACTACAATGCTAAAGTAGTCAAAGATTGTAAACTCATCAGTGTGGCTCTGGGGAATTTTATAATTTAGAAGACAGTCACCTGTGATATGTCACTGTACCGGTGTTCCCCAACGCATTGAAAACTCAAGAGAGGGCAGCAGTACCTCATGACTTCTAATGGTATGCAATCTGAATTTAAGAGTCTGTTTCAGGAGATACTTCAGTGCAAAGACACTTAAACCATCTGATGTCAAACTAAAGCCACTAAAATGAGCTCTAGGCTTCACAGAAAAGCTCTGAATTCAGCCTGCCATCTTGAACTAGTGGAAGATGCCTTGGTTCCACCAGGCCAGAAGGGAAAATGACAGACTGAAAGGTGTGTGGTCTTCATTTTGCTCCATTTCAAACAGTTCACCTGGGATCCAGGACTAACCTTAGGGAATAACCCAAGGAGATACCAGAAGAGGATTGCATTTCAGTTTCAGAAACTGTGAATGCAGCTGTAGGAACCACTACTGAAGGATTTTTTATGGGATTAAAGACTTCAGAAAAGGATGGGCAGAACTATTCAGAGGAATCTCAGGTAACACCCTAAAGGAACAACATATGCACAGTGGGAGTCACTTGAAAGGGGCTCCCTCCAAGCAAGATGAGGCAGAAGAAGAAAGAATCTACCAGGAAAAAAAAAATCCCCAAACAGAAGATTTTTTTTTTTTTTTAAAGAAGACCTAAGGGAAAAACAATGACACGGGAAGCTCTGAGGACAAAAAAATTATCTAAATATGTAAAATACTATTAGTTGCTTCCCCTCTCCACTTCCCCTTCTCATTGAGACACATATCCCATAGTGAATACAACAGTATTGGCTAATGAGTGTTATTATAAGCTCCACGAGGGATACTGTGCTTGCAGTTAATGCTGGCTGTAACTCCCTCTATCTAAGAATGGGAACGGATAGTGATAATTTTCAAAGGCATAAATGGCTGTTACATTGCCAGGGGAGTTTTCCAACGCAAAACACCAAAAGAGATCAAGCTTTCCTATACACTTGCCTGAGTAACTAGGTTAGCCAGTAAAGGTGAGATAAGTGAAGGGATGAATCAAGCTTTATTTTTGATGAGAAATGTTTAAGTAGAAAGTTTCATTGGGAAACTAACAGAAATTGCTGAATAGATAGTGCCATATTTCTTAAACTACCTGATAATCTGATGTATTTAGCTGCTACCACTCTTATGTGCATGAAAGAGCTGAAAGCCACGCACTCTAAAAGGATTTTAATGTTTTATGATATCAGGCTTTCAATGTCTGTCTTATGACACTTTAAAGATCTGAACATTCCATGTTATGTTTTTTTTTTTTTTTTCACAGTGGGAACAGGAGAAGAGAAACTTGCAAAAGCAATAAGCATTTTTTTTAAAACCCTTGTACATTATATCTACATTCCTGGCAGTCCACCTCACAAGGTACTGAGCACCATTATTTTGGAAAACGTCTGAACACACACCAACAACAGGCAGCACACAGGCAAGCCCATATCAGTCACTAACTCTAGATCCAGATCTTCCCATGCAAACAGTTCTTACCAAACTCTTTGAGCCAAATGTCCAAGTGCAGGGATGGCCATTCACAGCTTTCCAAAGAGCTGCTAGGTCTGGGAATCATCTGCCTGGCATGGGAGATGAACTCCGTGGTCACCTTGGACAGACGCAAGGCTGTCCTTGAGACATGTTGACAACCTGTGCAGCAGGTTGCGTACGTTTCATCCAAGAATTAAAATCCAGTGAAGTTTTGCACCCTTGCCAGTAATTATGCAAAGTGCCTTGCTCTCCATTTACATTAACACATTTGAAAGGAAGTTAAGAAATGGTGATGAATCCCATTTAGAAGAATATGCACATTGCCTCTGTCTCCCTTTAGCTAGGCAGGAACTGAAGATAGATTTTAAAATTAGTTTAAATACAAAGAAAAAAATGAATTTAACAGAGTGTTAGTGAGGTGTTTGACTACTGGCAGGCAACTCAGTGAAGCTGCTGAAGCAAAAGGCATTTTTGAGTCATTAACGTGTTTATGGATTATTATTTTGTTTTTTAACGTTTTTATTGCTGGAGGTTCCCTGCTCCTCACCATCCACAAAAGGATTTCTCCTCACTGTAAAAATAAGTCCCCAATACCTTATTTTACACACATTGAAACTGTCCTTTCCTTTACTACGTTCACAAGCCATTGGGGTAGAAGAGATTGACTACTGCCAAGAATGGTTAAGACTCATCCAATTATGCTTTGTGGTGGTTCTACAATGCATGGATGTGATCTCATCTAGACAAGTTGCAATTAGAGCAACCCACCATGCAAAAAGTTAATGATGTATTAGACCTTTGAAGGAAGAAGGGTGCAAGAGAGCTGGTTAATATTCAAACATCACTTTCTCCAGGCTCAAGAAGAACGCATACCTGTGTGCAAGAAGTTGAGCAATGTGGGGAGAAGACCGGCATGGATGAACAAGGAGCTCCTGGCAAAACTCAAACATAAGCAGGAGGAGTACAAGAGGTGGGAGCAAGGACAGACCACTTGGGAAGAATATAAGGGCATCACTAGAGCATGTAGAAATGTGACGAGGAAGGCCAAGGTCCAGCTGGAACTAAATCTGGCAAGGGAGGTCAGAGACAACAAGAAGGGCTTCTTCAAATACATCACTAACAAAAGGAAGGCCAGGGAAAATGTGGGGCAACTACTGAATGGGGCAAGGTACCTGGTAACTGAGGACATGGAGAAGGCAGTTACTGAATGCCTTCTTTGTTTCAATCTTCACTGCCAAGACCAGCCCTCAGGAATCCCCATCCCAAAAGACCAGTGAGAGAGTCTGGAAAAAGGAAGACTTTCTCTTCGTCGATGAGTATTGGGTTAGAGATTGACTATGCAACCTTAACATCCAGGGTTCCATGGGCCCTGATGGGATGCACCCAGTGTGCTGAGGAAGCTGGCTGACATAAATGCTAGGCCACTCTCGATCATCTTTGAGAGGTCATGGCAATCAGGAGAGGTTCCTGAAGACTGGAAGAAGGCAAATGTCACCCCTGTCTTCAAGAAGGGTAAGGAGGACCCAGGGAACTACTGGCTAGTCAGCCTTACCTCAGTCCTTGGAAAGGTAATAGAACAGCTCACTCTGGAGGACATCTCTAAGCATGTGAAAGACAAGAAGTCAGCATGGATTCATCAAAGGGAATTCATGCTTAACTAACCTGATTGCCTTCTATGACAGGACAACTGGCTGGATAGACGAGAGGAGGGCAGCAGATGTTGTATACTTGGAGTTGAGCAAGGCTTTTGATACTGTCTCCCATGACATCCTCATTGGCAAACTCAAGCAGTGTGGACTTGATGACTGGATGGTGAGGCGGATTGAGAACTGACTGAATGGCAGTGTTCAGAGGGTTGTTATTGGTGGTGTGGAATCAAGTTGGAGGCCTGTATCTGGTGGTGTCCCCCAGGGGTCAATACTGGCTCCAGTGTTGTTCAACCTATTCTTCAGTGACTTAGATGAAGGAACAGAGTGTCTCCTCAGCAAATTTGCTGATGATACTAAACTGGGAGGGGTGTCAGATACACCAGATGACTGCGCAGCCATTCAGAAGGACCTCGACAGGCTGGAGAGATGGGCAGAGAGGAACCTCATGAGGTTCAACAAGCGAAAGTGCAGGGTCCTGCATATGGGAAGGAATAACCCCAGGCACCAGTACAGGTTGGGGGCTGACCTCCTGGAAAACAGCCCTGCAGAGAAGGACCTGGGAGTCCTGGTGGACAACAAGTTGAATATGAGCCAGCAGTGTGTTCTTGTGGCCAGAAAGACTAACGCTATCCTGGGTTGTATTACGAAGAGTGTTGCCAGCAGGTAGAGAGAGGTAATCCTCCCCCTCTACTCAGCCTGGTGAGGACCCACCTGGAGTACTGTGTCCAGTTCTGGGCTCCCCAGTAGAGAAAGGACATGGAACTCCTGGAGCATGTCCAGCAAAGGGAGACAAAGATGATTAAAGGGCTGGAGCATCTTTCATACGAGGAAAGGCTGAGGGAGCTGGGCCTCTTCAGCCTGGAGAAAAGATGTCTCAGAGGGAATCTGATTAACGTTTAAAAATATCTAAAGGGAGAGTGTCTAGAGGACGAGGCCAGACTCTTCTCATTGGCACCCAACAATAGGACAAGAGGCAATGGGCATAAACTGCAGCATAGGAAGTTCCACATGAACATAAGAAAGAACTTCTTTACTGTGAGGGTGACTAAGCACTGGGACAGGCTGCCCAGAGAGGTCGTGGAGTCTCCCTTCCTGGAGATATTAAAAAAACGTCTGGACAAAATCCTTGTTCATGTGCTCTAGGAGTCCCTGCTTGAGCAGGGTGGTTGGACTCAATGACCTTCAGATGTCCCTTCCAACCTCAACCTTTCTGTGATTCTGTGGAAGGTTTATATTTCAGGGCTTATTTACAAAGATTTAATGGCTTGCAGTGCAGACAATGTTGTGTTTCCTAAATGTTTTAGTGCTGCATCTTCATTTTTAGTAAGAAGAATAATAAAATTAATTGTGCACAACAGAAAATGTAGGACAAAGAACAATGGTGGAAAGAAATATTCTGTTCTATCATGCTTTTCTGTGCTGCTAAATAACTACATTCTAAGTATTAGTAATGTATAGTTTGATTCTCAACATCCAGTTAATATGTCTTCTGTTCTAAAACACTCTTCCTGAAATAGTCCTGTAACAAGCTTCATAGGAGCAACTGCATGAATCACCTGGGAGTCTACTGTGCCCTGCTTTTTACTGTGGCTTACACTTGACTGTTGCATGTTGGAGTGCCCTGAGGACCCTCTCACAGCTATTATACTAAATAGCTAATACAGGTATTAGTAATTTAGTATAATATAAATTATTATATTTATATAATATATAAATTATATAAAAACATGGATATTGTAAAAGATATAACATCTGCAAACAGATGGATATTCAAAGATGATAAAAACTTAATTGCTTAAGACAAGAACAGGTTGAAAATTTTTTTTTTTCAGATGAAACTTACGAAAAGCAATTATTTAGAAGGATAGAGCATTTGTGTTTTCTGATCAGCCCAGGCAGGGGCTCTGCAGTACATACTTAAAGAAACTTACCCACAAGAAGAAGCAACAGTCCCCCAGTGATGAAATAACAGGAGTTTGAAATACATGCTTGGAGCATATTCTATCTTTGCTTACATCCCAGTCCTTTGGTACTGGATGTGTTTGGCAGTGCACAACTTCAGCATGAACTGAGAGCACTAAATACTTTATTTCACTGTATAAATATTTCTTTATGTTGCTTCGTATGTGAGGATTGTATTATAATGACCACATAATTTCAAGATTTTACTTCTAAACCTAGGTGCTTTCTCTGTAGAAAACAGACAGAGAAAGACTCTTCTGAGACAATATTAATTTTCTGATTCACTCTCTGATTCTATATTGATCAGAGAGCACATGGACATCAGTCTCTTAATTTAGGTATTTAGATGAAGGCAGCTTGAATACTGGAGGGCTACAAGACAAACATCCTTTTACTTGGATTGTAGGTATGTGTGAATCTTTGAAAAGGTAATATATAGTTTCAGCCTAAATGTCATTTGCTTAAAATACCCAGTCTTTCATATAATTGGGAACAGTTAGAAGGATTTCTTCAGCAGAGGTCCATGATTGTGGTGGATGGTTCAGAATTTATACATAGTTGAAACATGAGGCAAAGTTTCCATGACTCCTATATCTTCAGCAAGCCAGTGAAGCCTGGAGCTCTTACTATGTCACCGTAGAGGTAAAACTTGTAGAACTATACTTACACATGTATGTGCAAGCTTTCTTAAGCCTGCCAAAAGGAGGAATTATTCTTAACTTTTTTTGTGCTAGGAGGCTATTTGCAAAGCATAATTCAGAATGGCCAGACTCCTCTACTACTATGCTACCTGAGCTAACATAAAAATACACTCACAACTTTCCCATATCATAGCAGCTGTGTAGTGTAATGTTGATGAGCTAAATAAATCCCTACAGGAGGTCCCAGTGGAGACACTACCCATGCTAGCCACAAGTGACAGGAAATATTTGCTGATGAGGTGCTTCACCTTCTGTGCAGTGGAGATAAACCTCTTGATTCATCACTTGGGCTTAAAATAGCTACTTCAGAGACAGACACCACTAACCCCTCACCTCCCAGTGGAGTCATGAATTTCTGGCTTATCTAATTTATTCATGACAAATCACCACTGCTACATTCCTCATAAGACAGAGCTGACATATGTATTCCTTGTGAACACTTCAAGTTTAGCAGAGATACTTCTGTGAGAGACACCTTGTGGCTCATACACAATTCCATTATGGAAAAGGAAGAATGAAACAACTGTGCTTTG
Source organism: Caprimulgus europaeus (assembly GCA_907165065.1). The sequence continues at coordinate 48,361,000 of OU015525.1, read as the reverse complement.
AACTTTCATTGTTCTTTCTGCCCCTAAAGTTTTCAAAAAAACCACAAAATAGCAGCAATCTTATCTTTCCTCTGGATTAAAATCTAGGAATATTTTGTATGTAGAGTCATCAATCCTGACAGGCAAAACCTTACTGTAACAGACACCACATTTTGCTACAAGATATGTATTCCTAAAACACATGTACTTGTACCAAGCATCTCTAAGATTATGAAACTAGTTGGGGGAAAATAAAGCAAAAACTAGTGAGTATATAAGGTGCTCAGAGCTTCCAGCAGAGACTATGAGGCAAACTTTATAGTTTGTAGCTGAAATACAATTAGGTTCAAGGGAGATACTTGTGAACCCTGAGCCAGACACAAATGAGAATAACTGATCATAGGAAGAAAAAAAACCACTGCAGGTAAATTTTAATTAACAGATACCAGTCATTTTTAATACTGCTTTTCAAAACATAACTTTGTGAATCAGTGACTATTGTTCCTTGAATCTGTCATCAGAAAGTTCAGCATCTCACTGTAGGGTGACTTGGAGTTATGGCAAGGGCACAGACAAGGGAAGTGAAGAATGAAGGGCAGAGGGAAAGAGATTTTTTTAATGTGGTGTGACCAAGTCACAGTGAATGAGTTGGTGTGGAAAAATTTGAAAGGAGAGCACCAATCTAGAGCTGGTTTTGGAGGAGAACAACCCAGGTGCACAGGCAATGGGGAAAGTTGAGAGGCACACTGGGGTAAGATAAACAGTAACACTATCAGGATTATTGTAGTAATCCCACCCCCACTTAATAAGGGCACAGGAGGAACCCATCTGTCTTGGGACCTTCACAGATACAGGACTCCTGTCTTTGCACAGGGCTCCCCACTTCTCCCTGCCCCCTGCCTTCATCTACAGAAGGCAAAGTCACCCATGCTAATGAGGCAAGACAGTCTGCACGAGCCACTTCCACAAGCTGATTCATATGGTCAGCAACTTGGAAGAAGGAAATTAATCTCTAATTTTACTTGCCAATTTTTGTTCAAATCTGGAATTAACTCCATCCTGTTTATGCTCTCGCAATCAAAACATTTGGTTTCTCCAAAACATGCTCAGAATGGGAAGGGTAAGAAAGATCAAGGCGAGGTTAATAGAAAAAAGTATCAATAAAGATGCTATAATTATCAGAAACTAAGTAACATTTAAATCTGCTTGACAGATTAAAGATTCACCAACACAACTGCAACCAAGTATTGAAAATAAAAACAAGCACCTCACTACTAATAAATAAATCATGTCAAGGTCAAACAATGGTAAATTGGCTTCTAGAGAGCGCAATGCTGATGCTGCTTCTTTAACTTTCTGACAAAAGTATTATGGAGCCGCTTCTTTGCAGTATAACTTAGAGACTTTTAAATAAGCACAGAGCCATTGCAGCCCTGACAGCTTGTGTTTGGACAGAGCCTGCATCCAGTTTGCATGCAGTGCTTGTCTCTAAATGTGTAGCTAGGATGCACTGTTAAAAAAAGGCAGCTTTCAGATCACGGACCACTTAACACTTGGCCATATTTAGCCGAACCTCCTTCCTATACAGTTGCACTTTTTTTGGGTACAGATAAACGAGTATGTTCAAATAGCATTTAATTCTGAGCTCAGTATTCCTCTTCTCTGGATACTCTGTTAATAAAACGTAAGTCAGCCGCTGCAGTCAGGAGACAGAAATCTTCAGCAGCACTCACTCTTATTTCTGTACAAAACAACCTCACAGCAAAGCAACTTAAACAACCTGAAATGCAAAATGGACTCAAACTAAGTACACAATACTCATTTTTTGAAGAATAATATTACAAAAAGACTCTTGGGTTCCACAGACTGCTAAGTTTACTATATGTATACAGAGTTTAAATCTGAAGATGACACTTTCAGGTAATCTCTATATATTACCTATTGGTCTCACAGAATCACAGAATGGTAGGGGTTGGAAAGGACCTCTGGAAATCATCTAGTCCAACCCCCCTGCCAAAGCAGGTTCATCTAGAGCAAGTTGCACAGGACTGCATTCGGGTGGGTTTTGAACATCTCCAGAGAAGAAGACTCCACAGCCTTTCTGGGCAGCCTGTTCCAGTGCTCTGTCACCCTCACAGTAAAGAAGTTTTTCATCATGTTTAAGCAGAACCTCCTGTGTTCCAGCTTGTGCTTGTTGCTTCTCATCCCAATGCTGTCCAGCACTGAAAAGAGTCTAGCCTCATCCTCTTGACACCTGCCCTTTAGATATTTATAAACATTAATAAGGTCCCCTCTCAGTCTTCTCTTTTCTAGGCTAAACAGACCCAGCTCTCAGTCTTTCCTCTTAAGAAAGATGCTCCATCCCCTTAACCATCTTCATAGCCCTCTGCTGGACTCTCTTGAGAAGATCCCTTTCTCTCTTGAACTGCGGGGTCCAGAACTGGACACAATATTCCAGATGCAGCCTCACCAGGGCAGAGTAAATGGGGAGGAGAACCTCTCTCGACCTGCTGGTCACATTCTTCTTAATGCACCCAGGATACCATTGGCTTTCTTGTCCACAAGGGCACATTGCTGGCTCGTGGTCAACTGGTCATCCAACAGTACTCCCAGGTCCTTCTCTGCAGGGCTGCTTTCCAGCAGGTCAACCCCCACCCTGTACTGTCTTATTTGAGTTCTTTAAATAATGTCTCTTATTTGAGTTCAGTAAATAATGTTAATGTACCTAATTTTTTGTAACTTAAAGCACAGAAGCAAGTCAAATAACCTAAACAGCTTCCTCTGTTGAGAAACACAATTCTCAAAATTGTTACTTCCAAGTGCATAGTAATTCATATACACAGTCATTTTATGAGGAAAAAAATAAATAATGCCTCTTGCGTGTTCACAACTGAAGCCAGGCAGGCATTTTTGAGCACATTTCATATTTTAAACATACATCTATTTTTCTCTCTAAAGACAAAGGCTGATGCCTGAGGCTAGACATCAACATGTTTTGATCCAGAGGTATTAGGGATCATGTGTTGGCACTTGCTGATCAACACCCACCCTGCACAGGGGAGACCTGGTCCCCATTTCCCTGTCTGCATGAGTAGGCATATTTCCCAGGAAGGTGGTCTAACTGCTGGACATTAACCTTGGAGGTTAACTGAACCTGCTTGCTTGGACTGAAACTCCACCTTCTCTCTTCCAGGGAGTGCAGACATCAGATAAGCCTCTCTCTCCCTGGTTCACTTTTATGTACAGGAGGGCTATAAGATGGGTCTTACAGATAGCAAAAGTTGTAGGCTTGAATCTGCTTGGGCAGAAGAAGAAAATGAACCTGAAATTCTCTGTTTTCAGAGAATTCTCTGTTTTCATAGATATTCCAACACTATGTTAAGATGACTGCCTGGCATACCTGTACCTCCTGCAGTCAATTTTGGCAGATGTGAGCTTTCCTGGTAAGATGGCCGTTTCTGGGTTTTTACCACACTGAGATAAGAAGTGCCTGGGTTGGATCAGTCCTGCCAACACTGAGGCACACCTGTATCCAGAGAGGAAGAAGCCTATGAGGCACAGTTGCCACCTCTGGAAGGCGATGAACGAACAGAGGTTGTTGCAGATCTGGACTTGAGTTGAATTTAGGCACTTCGGTTCCCTTCCAAACCTGCCCCCTGTGAACTACAATGAAGATATAGCTACTTAAACAGTTGTTTAGGTGTTTGTTCTGAGTAGCCAAATGTGGACTTTGGATGTCTATTAAGATATTTGGAACAAAAACAAGGCAAAGAGCATGTGTTATACAGGGAAACAATGGGATTCTAAGCCCAAAGGGCTGCAAGTTGGGTGTGAAATCCTTTCCTCAACTGCTTTAAAGGAATTACTTCAGCTGTAAACATCAAGCTACAAAAAAATCTGTTCAATAAGATGTTCTTACAAGTGGTGACACAAGCAGTATCCTAGTTTTGGAAGAGTTTTAATCATGTTTCCCCATCCCATCTCTCCCTGGCCAGCCCTTCCAGTTCCTGCCTGCGCCCAGCTGGTAGCAGTGGGCAACACAGTGGCTCATCACCTGCATTCACGCTTGTTGGTCAACCCTTTGCCCTCTCCTGAAATAGATATGGAGCTGGGATACCAGTGACTGCCTTTTGCCCAGCAAGGACAAAATTTCCCCTCTGACCAGCCACTACCCTTCACATCGCTGAGCTCTTCTTTTTTAACTGGGTAAAAATTGGCTAAAGTTTCCTCTGGCTTCAGACATTCCTGCAGGAGGACTGAGAGGGAGATGGCCTGGCAGTGTGACCAGACAGGTCTCTGTAGGGCACCCAGGGTTTTTATAACCAGCAAAATGTAAAAATGAAATGATATAAACAACTGTACTCCTTCCCCACGAAATCTGCCACCTCCTTTGAGAAGAGAGGCCTGTAATGGAATGCTGTGCTTCTGCATACATGGCAGTATTTCTCACATTAGTAGCTGTGGTTAAGATCCACAGGGATTTTTTTTGCCAGTAAACGGAATCCATTTCTATCTTGTCTGCAGGTAAACACACTTATCTTCCAACATAAACGAGACATCTTGCTCTTTTAGAAATAGTAAGAAAAGTTTCAAATGAAGCTAGGTTCAGCTGAAGAATATTAATGTATATTCAGGCATGAAGAATTCAATTTCCCTCAAATTGCTTTTGGAAGAGACAGTAAGATCTCTAGAGGTCTCAAACTATTTTCATCTCAATCACAATTAGCATTTAATTCAAATTAGATGACTTTATTTGTAAATAAAAAATAAACAGAAATGTATAATGCACTCTAAGTTGGCAAATATCTCAAATCTGTGTTTTCCTACATTCATACACTTCTAAAAAAAATTAGCGTGTTCAATTTTACAAAAAAAATACTAATACTTGAGAATTGATTCCATTCATAAATTACTGTGGGACAAACTAGGCTGTGAATTTACAGGGGGGATTATCCACTGCACACCCTCTCCCCACACTGACTGAGAGGTAGCATGCCCTATTTTCACTGAAGGGGGCTAACTCACGTTTATCATAGGTAAAAGAAAATACCTTAGTTTATTCTATAGCACTTTTTTTTGTATAGCTATCCACTCAGTATGTATTAATGTGCAAGCAGTGCCACAGATGATCAGTGTACCATCCAAACACTAACTAGTTCAAGCATCATCTCTCCTTCAAGCAGAGGAGTAATGAGAAAGAACGGTGCTGTGGTTAAAGGTAGGTGCACTGGCCAGAACCACAGTGTTTGTTTCTGTAACTTTGAGCAAGTCCCTTGACCTTCACACCATTTTTCCATGCCTGCAAAACAAGAGAAGATAATAATTGCCTACCCCATGTGAATATAGTGATTCCAAATTTCTGATTAACACTGGTAGAAAACCCTTGCCATTTTACAGAGGGAGAAGGGACACTCAGAAATCTGAGAATAAGGACTGCAACCCAACATCCCAGCCCATACTACCTTTCAAACCTCACTCCATTTCTTTAAATACTCCCATTGAACATCCAGTCTTCTTAGTCTATTGCATACTCTAATGCTTGGGTTTTTTTCACAAGAAGAATAATTCTTCATAAAATTGAAGATATTTTTGTCTTCACACACTGAATGTATGTATGTTCCTGTCCATAAAGCCTAAGAAATTATTTCCTCCAAAAGGATACTGAAAAGGTTCCCAAATAAAAGTGTCAGCTGTTCTTATTTGAATAATACTCCCTCCTGCATTTTTCTGAGATTTACCGGTGAAAGACTGTTATGTTATCTGAACTTGAAGGAGTATCAGAAGCAGCCCTGATCAGCCTGGAAGAAAGAAAATGTTATGTGTAGGGCAAACTCAAACAATTTTTCCTGTCTGATTTTCTTATCTGATCAGATATCACATAATGAATGGAAAATTAACTTTTAAATAATGCAACTCTGCTTACTGGTAAACAAAATGTGCAGGGCGAGCAGGAGGGATCTCACAGTCAACCAGACAGGGCTCAGAGGTGCCCTTCTCAAGTATATGCCTGTAAACAAGTGAGTACCTACAGGACAGCATGATGGGGGAAGCCCTTATACCTTCTCTGGGAAACCAGCATGGTTTGGTGCCTCTCCACAGCGTCTGTACACTATTGCACACTGGACAGGAGGAATTAGAGGTCTGTGTGCAGTCTCACTGGAATTAGAGAGACGTGGTGGTACACCACACAGGACTGGAGAGCTGCCATGGGTGGATACAATCTCTTCAGGAAGGGCAGGCTGGGGCAGCAAGGCATGGAGTCATCCTTTCACTTAGAAAGCAGTGGGGACACATGGAGCTCTGTCTTTGGACAGATAAGAGTCAGTGGAGAACTTGCGGGTCATGACTAGAGGGCAGACCAGCATGACTAACTCTGTGATAGGTGCCTGGGACAGAGCCTCTGATCAGGAAGAAGTAGTAGATGAGGTCTTCTTCAGACAGCTGTAAGAAACCTTACATTCACAGACTCTGGTCTTCACAGGGAATTTAACTATCACTGGAAGAGCAACTGAGCAGGACACAAGCAAGCCAGGTTTGGGGGGTGCATTGATGAGAAATTCCTAACAAAAGTGATCCAAGAGCCAACAATGAGATGTTGGCTGATGGACCTCAAACTTACAAACATGGGAGAACTAGTTGGAGATGTGAAGGTCAGGGTGACAGAAGTTGCCATGAGAAGGTGTAGTTCATGATCCTGAAAAGAGGGAACAAGGCAAAAAGCAAGAGCAGACTTTAGGGTGTTCAGAAACTTATGGCATATGGTCCTGCAGAGGAGAGCGGTCTAGGACATCTGGGTGCAGTTCAAGAATATCCTCCTCCAAACTCAAGAATGGTTCATCCCCATGAGGAGGAATTAAAGCAAAAGTAGTGTGAAAAAGGAGCTTCTGAAAAAAAAAAAAAAAAAAAAAAGCATAAAAAGGGAGCATATCAGATATTGAAGCTGAGATAGGTGACTTCAGGGAATAGAGACACTTTCTGATCATGCAGGAATGGGGTTAGGAAAGCCAAAACCCAACTAGGAAGGATGTGAAAGGCAACAAAAAAGGCTTCCACAGGTCTATCCACAGCAAAAGGAAGACTATGGAAAATGTGGGTCCACAGCTTAATGGGGTAGGGACCTGGTAACAGATGGCACAGGAAAAACTGAGATACTTGATGCTTTCATTGCCTTAATCTTTATCAGTAATACTGTCCTTCAGCAATCCCATGCCCCGGAGACCTATGGGAAAGTCTGGAGCAAGGAAGACTTCCTTTAGTTGAGGAGGATCAGGCTAAGGAATATTTAAACAAACTGTATATAAATAAGTCCATAGGATCTAATGGGATGCACCCACGAGTGCTGAGGGAGCTGGAGGATGTCACTATGAGGCTATTCTTGATTATTTGAAAGGTTGTGGTGACGGGGGGCGGTTCCTGAGGACTGGAAGAAAGCAAATATCACTCCTGTCTTCAAGGAGAGCTAGTAGGAGCATTGAGGAAACTACAAGCTGGTCAGCTTCACTGCAATTCCTGGTAACATGACAGAGCAGGGAATTAATCATCCTAAGGTACATTTAACTTTGCTGAATTTCATAAGGTTCCTGTTTGTCCATTTGTCCACTCTGTTGAGGTCCCTCTGAATCCAGCTGGTATCTCAACTACTCCTCCCAGTTTTGTATCCTCTGACAACTTGCTGAAGGTTCGCTTCGTCCCATCATCTTGGTATATAAAGAAGAAGTTAAACAGTATTTTATTCAGCTGTGACCCCTGGGGTACTCCACTGGTGACTGGCCTCCAGCTGGACTTCGTGCTGCATAGATTTATGAAGGGGAAATCATGCCTGACCAGTCTGATAGTCCTGTACGATGAGATGACTGGCTCAGAGGGTGAAGGGAGAGTACTGGACGTTGTTTATTGCAAATTTAGTAAGACTTTTGGCACTGTCTCCCATAATGTCCTCATGACGTACAGGCTAGATAAGTGTTGAGTGACCTGGACTTAAAACTGGTTGAACTGTTTAGGCTCAAATGGTTGTACACAAAATTCAGCTGGAGGCCAACCACTTGTGCTCCAGGGTCAATGGTGGGTCCAAAACTGTTTCACATCTTCATTACTGACCTGGATAGTACACTCAGCAGGTTTGCAGACAGACAATAGAAAACCAGGAAGAGTGGCTGATACACCAAGAGGGTTATGCTGCTATTCAGAGGAACCTCAACAGACTGGAGAAATGGGCAAACTGGAACTTCATTAAATTCAACAAGGGGGAATGCAAAGTCCTCCACCTGAGGAAGAACAACCCCAGGCACCAGTACAGGCTGGGGGCTGGACAACTGGAAAGCAGCTACATAGGAAAGGACCTGTGGGTCCTGGAGAGCAAGCTAACTGTGAGCTAGCACTGTGCCCACATGGAAAAAAAAGGCCAACAGCCTTCTGTGCTGCATTAGGCAGAGCATTTCCAGGAGATCAGGAGAGGTAATCCTTTACCTTTCCCTGGCCCTGGTGAGACACATCGGGAGTGTTGTGTCCAGTACTAGACTTCCCAGTACAAAAGCCATGGACATACTGGAATCAATTCAGTGTATAAATGGGCATGGACATAGACATACTGGAGAGAGTCCAGTGAAGGGCCATAAAGATATTTAAGGGATAGGAGCATTTGACATACAAGAAATGGCTGAGAGAGTTGGTACTGTTCAAACCCAAAAGTTTGACTGTGCAAACAACTTCAGCTTCTAAATGCAAATGCACATATTCTTATCAGTCCTTCAGAGCTTCTGAGAGGCACTGGGCAAAACCATATGTAGGAGTATGCATTAAGACCACAACACAGACAAACCTGAGTGGTAAGAATGAAACAAAGTATTACCTTCAGACACATGTTGATTGGTGGTCTGTAATGCATTTTTTAGCCAAGACTGTTACACATTTAGAAACACAAGGTTTGCTCTTGTTTCCTTGCATTTCTCCTAACGGTAGTTAACATTCTACAGCTAATCAGGCTGTACATAGGTGCCAGGATTTACACTTAAGTTGCAAAGGCAGTTAAAAGCAGATATTGAAAAGTAGAGTACATACCATTTCTGGTTGTCTCTGTAGTAGAGACAACCAGAAATGGTAGAGTAGGCAGAGTAGTAGATGACTACTGCTGTTAAATGAACATGCATACCTACATATGTAAATAACAAAAAGGGTGATCAAGGAAAACCAGCAAATGCCTTATGATCAAAGGGAACAAGAGCCAGTGAAGATGATAACTGGAGTCAAAGGTTTCTGGAAGAAGATGCTACTTTAGTGTTTTATCCATGTCATATTTCACCAAACTCTGCTTAGGCTTTAGAAAGAGCTAAGAACTACACAGAAACAATGATCTCCAAGATGTGAGAGGGCCTAGATACCTGCAGATAGAGAGGGGTTTACCTAGCAGGAGATCACTGGGACAGCACCTTTATCATTTCCCCATCCCCTCTCTGTTTCAGTCACCTCTCAACAAGACATTTCCTGCTATATGCCCCTTTGCACTCCTGCTCCTGTCAAGTTGTCATTCATCTTCTGCAGAGCCACTTCTACCTCACTTAAATTTCTGGCAGCCAGTTTAACTCAGCGTTGTTGCACTGACTGAAAGGGGAATACAGGATCTTAAGCCAGATAAGTATCTTATCCTGCATATAAAATTTCAAGTTCAGAGTTGAAAATAAACAGAATCCTTCTATGGGAGCTATTCCATTAGGATCAACCTCAGTTCAAACCTTTTTATTGAAGCAATATTACTACAAATCACATATGCAGTGCCTCTGCAATTGTGCCCCATATTATAGACTTGAAAATGAAATTGATTTCTAATTTGAAACATTATTCTGTTTCTTGGAAGTCCAAAGGAAGTTTGTGTGGAATGGGATATCAACAGCTTCACTAGAATCCATTTAAAAGTGAATGTCTACCATTTGTCTCCAAAACAACTTTTTACAGTTTTATCTAGATACATCCTCCACATACCAAGACAATACAATTTTCCTGTAGAATTAGTTGTTCTTAAGTTAAATGCAGAAAGACAGAAAGAACGAGCAATTTGAGGAGGGCAAGGCAGTGGCATGCAAGAAAAGACCAAGACTGGATACACAAAGCACGACACCCAATCCACCCTTTGCAGCTGTGACAAATGTCTTTTTTATCACAACACACTCTTCCTCAGAAAAGGGCAATGCTATCCATAGAGCTGATTTTGTCACACAGAAAATGTGCAGAATTACGTCTCCAATCAGCCACTCACAGCCCTGTCAATGTAGGCTCAAGTTGTGTTTTAAAAATACAACTGCCCCCCCTTCTGGCCAATAAGGACTCCCAAAAGTGGTTTTGCAAGACATTTCAGGCTAATTTTAAAGTGCAGTTTCTTTCATAAAATTTAATTAGACTTGTTTTAGGGTATAAGCTTTCAGTCAAAGCACAGAACTTCTATTATGTTTCAAAACATTTCTAAATTTATTTAGAAAAAAATATTTTCCTTTGCTTATGTAATACCATATCCTGTGTTAAATATATTCACTCATTGATTTCTCAAGATACTAGGAAGGTTGTAACAACTTTGGATATTATTCAGTGTCACAGGACCAGGCTTCCAATAAGCTTCCAGATGGGCAAGGGCTTACTCAGGAGCGGTGCCAACTCAGGCCACTGAAAGTGACACAGTGACATCCGTGCTGTGATTTGCCACAGCAAGGGAAACACTGTTAGACCCAAACCAGGCTGCCTCAGGTACTCAGTCACCTGGCAGGTTAGTCCTCGATCTAGGGGGTGCTGAAATGCTAAATTGCAATATATAAAGTGTTTTGGTTTTTTTTTTTAATGATTGCTCCTAACTGAAACAGTAATAAAGACAAGACAGAAAACGCCTCCACAAACAATGTTGCAGTTTAGTGAAGCCTCAATGAAAATTCATGGCAGAAATGAAAACCAAAACAACATTGAAAGACATCACTTACATGTGCTGTGCACATATTTCATATTGATAGCTTTCTGTTTTTTAAAAAGAATACTAGCAAACAGGAGAAGTATTACTTTGTTTTTCTAAAAAAAAAAAAAAAGCATAATTAGGTGCTACAAAATTTGGTATCAATGAACTAGGCTTTGTCCTCACCATTAACACATTAAGAAGTAGATGAAGGAAATTGCTTAAATGGTAAATCTTAGGTTTAAATCAAAATGATGGCTACTTATACGAATTTGACAAATCTACAGAGCCAGGCAGTTGTCTGATATGTGGTCCTTAGCACACCTATTTCATTAATATTAGCCTATCCTGTGAAGTTCTCTCCTTTAATTGCTACAATTCTTCACATGAAAAATTTAGTAACAAAAAGTATGAAAGTGTCAAAATACCTGATTAATTGTCTGTTGTTGAAATTTTTCTCCAGACTCTGAAAGAGAAAGAAAATAATTAGCTTGCACATATTTTAATGAATATGATCATGTACATACAGAAAAAAACCCCAGTGAATTCAGCAGAAAAATAATCAAACTTTACAGTTAAGAAACAGAATTTAATGTGTACAAATTACTCGAAACTTCAAAATGGAAATCCACCTAAAGCAGAAGAAACACAAGCCCCTCTCAATCAAGATGGGACAAAAAGAAGGTTGAGATAGGTAGCCAATCCTGCTAATCCTGGAATCCCACAAGAAATTACAAAATTCAAAGTGAAAACAACAAATTTCAAACATGTTATGAAGCATCTTAATCACAGAATCGCGGGGGTTGGAAGGGACCTCAGGAGATCACCTAGTCCAACTCCTCTGCCAAAGCAGGTTCCCTGCAACGGGTTGCACAGGAAAGCATCCAGGAGGGTTTTGAACATCTCCAGAGAAGCTATGAGATGTACTGCTGCATGTATACATGCCTGAGAGATTGGTAGCATCCAGCTCAGGATTTAACCACTGGAGGAGAAAAGCAGCTTCTGCCATTACCCTCAAATAAAATTATATGCCTATGTCAAGACTGAGGTTAGGCACCAGCTGGCTCAAGGGAGAAATTCTATCCTGATAATGTACACAAAGTGGCAAGCTGAATTATGGTCCTGCTTCTTTATTCTGGCCTTCTTCTACAGTGTCCTTCAGTGTGCTCCTGAAGACATGATCAAAGTCTAGACAGAACATTGCTTTTCTACAGCCACCTGGGATCCCAGCAGCAATGACACCTCAAACCTATTCTTTCCTTTTAGATCAAAAGGGACAGTAATTTTGCCTCATTTACTGTTCCCATGCACTAGTTCTCAAAAGGGCAGCTGGTATCAATTACCCTCCATTTGCTACTGGAGACCATCCACATGTATTGGGGAAAGTCAGGAATTTCACACTTATCTATCCAGCTAGGCTACATGTATCCAGAGGGGTTTTTTTAAGTAATAATGATAGGACACTGTTTACAACCTGTCAGTATCACTATTAACTGTCAGTGTAGCCTGGCTAGCATGGGTGGCTGCCACCTCCAGCACTGGAAATGACACTCCATTTTAACAGAACTTTGGTTCTGATATGTGTGGCGCAAGATAGAATTTTAAAAATGAAGTGAAAATATTTTAAGTGTTAAAACACAATAAAATGACTCTATTAACTAAAGGAAAATGGTCTTCCCTACTCGTCCCTGAGAATACTCCTCAATTAAAGCATTATAGATAATTCAGATAAAGATAATCACTTTAGGCTATACTATGAGATTGTTTCTTATGATAATTATTTTCTGCATGCTTGCATTGGTGTTTTTTATTTATTTGCTAAATATAAAAATTATGTTTTGGCTAAAAAAAATCACAACTATCATTTAAAGGAGACTTCTTAAAAGGCATTCCCATGTTTACTGAGTTCATATTTGGGAGAAACATAATTTATTCTTGTAACTAATATTTTAACCAAATAGATTGTTAGTAATAGAAGATTAAAGGAGTATGTGTTTTTAGCATTCTCTAATGATACACAAGTTGATAAGAAAACAGTGTGTTTGAAATCTCTGGTTAGATCAACACTATTTTGCTCAAAGGTTTGTGGACTTTGAATACTGATGCTTTCCTGTTTCCCAGTACATTTGTTTTAAGGCTATTTTGATTCACTTTAAAGGAATTTTAATAACTTTCTGTTGACAGCATGGACAGCTGGTCTTGAGAATTAGTGAAAATTCACTTGCTGACTGAGGAAGGAAGTGACATCAATGAGTTTCTAAAGTCAGCCCTGGGGAAAAAGTGTGCTCCACCAGAGTAGCCTTTCATGCCATTGTATTTCCAGTGATGCCTTGAGATGCAAATTGCATTATCAATCAAACTTGGGGTTTCTACCTCAGACAAGTATAAAAAATGAACAGAAAGGCTGGGAAAGACCTTTGTGGCCATTCCTGACACTGCTAAGGAAAAGGTGAAGAAGAATTTATGGTAGTTCTTTCCTTGTTCACTCTTAGTTCTTTCTTTTGTCTTTTGGCAATTTAAATACTACAGTATCGAGGACAAGGTAGTTGCAGAAGTGTCTGTATGATATACCAGTAATGACGATATGGGTTAAACAGGACAGAGATTGACTAAGCTGTTAAGGATAGAAGAGAGATCAAATTCAAGGTCATCAGCAAATTGAATACTGTGTTCTCCACTTATTCACTAGATGATTCTTGTCCTCATCACAGAACAACTGTGTGAATTTGGCAGAGTCAGCAGTTGTGCTCAGAAGAAACCAAGGTCTGTAATAACAGAGGTGCTGCAAATTAGGGTGAAAGTACATTGGCACCATTATATGGGGAAGCCTGCAAACTCCTGGTGTGTACTGCACTTTAGCTTTAGGACAAAAGCTACAAAAAGCACTGAAAAAACATGAACAACATCTAGAGTGCTGAAAGGGGGTTCTGTTTTCAGCTGATGGCTGATGGGCAATAGGATGCTTTGTCCTTGAAAGTAGCCAGAATTTTGTTTGTCCTGCTTTTTCTTAAAAAAAAAAAAAATCCCCAGAATTCTCTTACAATGAGTAGTCACTAATCTATGTTTTATTTATGGCATTCTCAATTTCAAGAAGGTTATTGCTGTTTAGGTGCCTTGTGATCACTTGTGACCATTGGCATTCACTAGAGGGATTCAAGAAGCTCCACTAGAGAGAGTGCTCCAAATCCAAAGGACATGAGGTGATGGGACACTGACAAAACCAGAACTGTCAAAATATGTCAGCCAGTCCCACAGGCACCACCTGCATTAGTCTCATGAAATGCAGGTAATTCTTGAGACTTGTCAGAAGTTTCATTACCGGTAGACCTACACATGCTAAATTTAAAATTTATGACAGTTTTTCCAGAGCCACTGCAATGAGTTAGCCCCTTATGCAAGATGAATGAATGCATGAACATCAAACCAACTGGGAAATTTACTGATGTTTGGAAATTTATATGGAAGCTGCCCAGCACACAGACGGTGTAGTCTAAGAGACACATCAACTCGGACTGCATGTGAATTGCTTGCTCTTCACCTAGATTTCTCTTGAAACTTCTTTTTTCTACCTGACATCTGGCAAACTCCTCCTAAATGAGCTCAATAATGCCATTGGACCAGCCTTGAAAACACAAGAAAATCAAAAGGCTTTAATCATAGGCAACTGCACTTCACTAATACTTTGAATCAAAAGATTTATTTACCAGTACAAACTATGGTTCTTATTTGCTGAGGCTCTGCTCTCCTGCTGCTCTAACTGAGGCTAAACTGGTGCAACTGGATTCCAGCGATGTTTTTGAATCAGGACTGGAGAAGCAGACCTCTCCCAAGTAATTTTTAGTGCTTTTCTTTTGTCTCTCCAGTTGCAAAAAGTGTGATGGATAGTTGTGTGGCTGAGATAAATAGACTTCTTGGGTTGAACTCAAGCTATATCAATCTAGAAAAAAAAAAAAACCCAGCAAACATTCTTTGAAAGATTTCTCTGTATTTTCATAGAGTAGTTAGCATATAAATTCCAGTTTCCAGGGCAAGTCGTGTTTTTCACTTTTTTTTTTTGCTTGCTTGCTCTTATTATAAGGAAGACTACCTTACTGAGAGGAATAATGTATGTTTTCTAAGGTAACTGGCCACTGCAAGACATGAAAGCATGCCATAATTGATGCTGTCATGAGGAACTGCAACACTGACTCCTCAGCCTTACACACACAACCTACACAGAGAACAACACGTAATTATGCACACTATGCCCTGCTTACCTCCTTACAAAGGAATGTGATATTTGTGCAGGTTTACAGATTAATCTGCTGTAATTCCTTTTAATGTTAAACTACTTCCAGCTGGAATATAATTAAGATCACCAGGTACAAAAGATTCAGATTGGAAATATGAGTACACTCCAACAGAACAAATAACAGCTTGATGCTGTTTCTTATGTTCAAATAGTTGGATACATTAAGCGTTTTGACAGCATGTTTGTTCCCTAACTATGTAGCAGAACAAAAAAAAGGTTTAATTTCAAAAGGCAAAAGACTACTACTTCATTTAATTAGAGTGTAAAATCCCTTAAATACACAGATCTGCCAATTCATGTGATGTGACTGCTACAAGTCCTAGCAACAAAGGATTTATTTTTTTCTTTTTTTTTTTCCTCCCAAAAATCAAATCTCAATTTATACTTTAAGCAACCTTCATCGACACCAATAAAACAAAGGCTTTGGAATAAAAAGTTTGTTTCTTTAAGTCTTCAGATAATCCTATGAATATTTGTGGCATAGTAGCAAGGCTGGGACTGTCTCCTTGTTCCCAAGTGTCTGAGGGTTTCCAAGCAGACACATTAAAGTGGAGAGAACCCCAAGGGACAAAGGGGACTTAGCCTTACTCTGAAACTATATGCATAGTCTGAAACAGCCATATTCACTCAAGTGCAAGTGGGAACAGCACTACTAATAAGTTTTGAAGAGGGAATTTGATATTCTAGTATCAGATTAATTTTGTTTTTCCAGTTCATGATAGCAACAGTAACAGGTTTGGATTTTACTTTATTTTTATATACCTAAATAAACACATATGAAACTTATTTAATTATGATCCACCCTACTTTCATTACTGGTTTCCTAATCTAACAGAACAGATTCTAAGAAGTGAAAGGAAACCAAATCTCTTGTTCATGGCAAACTTCTGCAGCAATTTCCCATGGCACTAGAGCCTGAGGAAGAAACACTCAGATTTGTTTTTCAGACTTATAACAGAGAAGGTGTGACGCTAACAAATTATCTTCTGTGAAAGCCTGTAACTTGGCACACAAAGATTAGAATATTTAAGACGGAATCATACATTACCTATAAATTATCCGCATAATCTCTGAGATCTGTAAGCAACACAGCTCCTGCAGATGTGCATAGAGTTTCGTCCTTCTAACAAGGAATTCAGAAAACTGAAACTGCTCATTTATAGCATTGCCTTCAAAACCTAGTTTAGCTTACTTTTGCACCTCTGTGATAATTATGCAACTGAATATGATTACAGTGGCCTAAAATGTATTAATCACATCTTCACGGTATTGCATAATCCTTCTCAGTTGTCACAATGCCAACTCATAAGTTGCCCTGGCAGTAGGAAACATAAAAAGAAACCCAAGTTGATACTGATTGAAGCAAATGAAGGAAAGTTGGCATCTCAGAACACTGAAACTTTCACAGCATTCCAAGGTCTCCCTAGCTAATTTTTTGTGATTACTTTTGATATGAAAACAGACCTTTAATTGTCAGTCTCTAATGAGGATGCAGAAATGTTCCCTGGGAGGTTCAAAGGACCCTGGGAAACTAAACATTTATGAAAGCTCAAGTAGCCAAATATCTTGTGTTGATTAACACAGACCATTCAGTTTCCACCTAACAAAGTCATAAAAAGAAGAAACTCCAAAGGAAAAAAAAAAATGGACTGATAAAGAAACATTAATCTTAATAGGACTGAGGGTTCTCATTCATTAATTCTGTTGCACGGAAAAAGGAGGTAGGGATGTAACTCCAATCCATTCCTGGACCAAATCATATGTTAATTACAAATTTGAGGTTTTACCTCTCCTCTGCCTCATCAGCATTGATAGATATTTTCAAATGACACAGAATTGCCAAGATGCCCACTAACAGAATTAGTAGACAGGCCTGTTTGCCAGTTTTATTCTATAAGGTTGCGCTTTACATATCTGGAAAAAGGAAAAGCAAAAATTTCTTGCCTTTTTCATTTAAGGATGGAAGATTTGTGATAATGGAAACATGCCAGACACTGTATTTAGTTTTAATATCAATGCAATATTGATATAATGGTTTGAACAGTTTCCAGCTGAACATCATATGTATTTTCAATGCCAATTTGGCATTCACCCTGTATCTAACAACAAGAATAGTTTGTTTAAATTTTGTTTTACAGCTCACTATGCAACTGCTTTGAAATGCTTTTTCCTTTTACCCAACTACTTCATGACTTTTTCAGATTCATGCTCTCCTAAGGAACCAAATAGAGAAAATCATGGATTCCTACTCATCTGCAATTAGGCAGGTAAAGATCACTTAATTATGGCTTAGCAGATGTCTTTCCTCAAACTCTATCATAATGTGATCCAAATCCTAAAGCAGAAACTGCCTCAGTTCTTGCACTGCAAGGGACATTGCTTTTTCATTTGAAATCATATGGACCACTGGCCTCCACTTTCATGTTGCTAGTATGTATAGTGTTTTATATTATGATCATCTAGAGGATAGGTCACACCATCTGTTAAAATGCCTTTTTGACTACTCTCTAGTGTTGAGCTCAATTGCTTAGGCAGTTATTTTACACAAAACAGGTTTCTAGGCTTTGACACAAAGGAAACTGTTTCCACCCATTGGCTGGTCCATTGCAGTTTCCTATACTGAGGTTCTTAGTATGTGTTAAATGAGGGGTGGTTGACCCTGATTTTTTTCTGCTGAAGGAAAGATATCTGGTGTTTGCCCTAAGAACAGCATGGTAAGAGCTGTCATGATGGAAAAGACGATGGAGAGCAACTAGAGTTTGAATCTACATATTCAAACCCCACACAGAAATAAAACTGTGGACATATAGCTGATTCTTTAATACACCCTGTTATGGTCTTAGGCAGCTGAAGCTTTGCACTGCTCTCACAGTAGGGGTGAAACACTGCAGTAGTTTAGCTTTGGTTTTGGTTCCTGTCCATATTAGGAACATATGGCTCCCCCCACCCAGATGAGGAATGTGACTGCAGTTGAAATTTGCAGTCAGTTTAACCATGTTGAGGCAAAGCCACATGGAGTCATGACCATCCAATCTTGCATATCCTGAAGAAGGTTAGCTGTTGCTTTTCACTTGTAGTGAAGATGAGTTGATATCCAGCTCTGAAGCACACTGTCCCCATATAATCTTAATCAGAATACCCTGGAATTGGCACATGAAGGTGAAGGCGCCACTACCAATGGGAAGCAGCACACAAATTCCTACAGGGTTATGTCCACAGAAGCTTATTTTGACTCACCTGCTAGGATAACTGCACCACAAACAGCTGAGCTACAAAGGTTCTCTGGTGTGAATCAGAAGCAGGGGTGTGTGCAAGATGAGCATACAGCAAGCTCAAACAGGGGTGGAAAAATCCAGCTTCTTGGCACTAATTACAAAGTGGAGTCCCACAGCAAAGTCTCCATGGGAAGCCTTAGTCTACAGTTTCTGTATTTCAGAAATAAAAAGGAGATGAATTGCCTATACAACATAAGGCCAGGAAGTGACCAGTGGTGATGAGAGCAAATATTCTTTTAATTTACTACTCATTCTCAGTTATGCTTACATAAACAAAGTGTGCTTGTTTGAATCTGCCATGTTTCTTTGTTTAAGGTCTAAATGTGCCACTCTAAGGCATGCTTTTAGCACACTGGCCTCAAATAACATCTCTAAAATTATTCCATTTGAAAATAAAATATTTCCCAATGAGAATGTGACACTTAACAGGAAGACACTACTCACCTTTACAAGGAAGGTTATATGCAGGAGAATCTGGAATTAATCCACTAGTAAAGAACAGAGGGGAAAAGGAAAAGATGAAATAGGAACCCTTTAAAATAGAACCTTAACACCTGGAAAACTCAAAAAATTCTCTAAACAGGATAAAATTCTTTTAGTGAAAGAAAACTAGGAGGAGAAAGGCAATGAGAAACAAAGCTAGAATGTAACCTTTCTTAATGCATGGCTCTGAATTAAGATTGGTCAGATACAAAACAAAAACCTACAGCAATCAGTTGCTGCAGGGAATACAAATTTATCTACATTTTGTATAACTAGAGTATGACCTTTTGCGACCAACTCTTGTGCTTGAATTCAGCTGTAGTTATTGGCAGTCATTTGTAAAAGGTCATTCATGACTGAGAATAAAATATGAATCCATGATGAACAAGGGTTCAGAAAAAATTAGGGAGAGAGAAGGGGGGCTGGGAAGCTCAACCACTGCTACAGATTCAGTTCTCAAATGAGTTAGAATAGTTTTACAAGAGTATTTAATCTAAGTAAGCAATTTCCAATATATAAATGTGAGTCATTAGACAATACATGGTTTTTACATTTATCATTGATGGCTACGTTACTGAAATGTTACCAAAGGAGGTTCTATTATCAAATAAGGCTACTTATTTGCTTATTATAATTTGAGTAAATTTTTGATGTCTAGAGCACCGTAAAACCTCTTCTTACCACCATTTCTCCATTCTAAGAAAAGATCATGGACATAGCTTTTATTGCTGTAAAGACAGTTTATAGCCCTATTAAACATCTATAGCTGACCTTCTGCATACTTAACTAGTACTATTTGCTTTTTTTCAAAACAGTATTAAATGGCTGATATTTTAAGGAGCTCTTTACAAGAGCCTATAATGATACACAAGCACTTCTCAACAAGAAAATTTCAACAGATGTATAAAAACGTTTTAGGCATGTTCTCTGAAAATGTTCTTTGAACATCAGAAAATTCAAACTGCATCCTCCATACTGACAAGGATACAATAATTTATCACAGAATGGTAGGGGTTGGAAGGGACCTCTCTAGATCATCTAGTCCAACCCCCCTGCCAAAGTAGGTTCACCCAAAGCAAGTTACACAGGACTGCATCCAGGTGGGCTTTGGACACCTCCAGAGAAGGAGACTCCACAACTTCTCTGGGCAGCCTGTTCCAGTGCTGTGTCACCCTCACAGTGAAGGAGTTTATCCTCATGTAAATTTATGGGTAAAATGAGAAGACAACTCATATAAGAGAGAACTGACAGTAATTATTTAATCAAGAACTCATGAGACCAGCTCCCCCAAAACTTTAAACTAATTCTGAAGGCAAATCTGTAAAGGATTCACCATCATTATATGAGAGAACATTTAAGCTTTTGCAATTAAAAAAACCCCCCAAAATCTTATATGCTTAACGTCTTTGAAGTCAAATCTGCAGCTAAAACTTGTAATCTGCCCTACCACTAACTTTTGCTAGCAGAGTAGCAACTGAGCATATATCGCACATATTGTGGCTAATTGCAACTGCCTCCTTTCCCACAGGCAAAACACCCTGATGCTCCAAGCCTCACAAACCACACTCTGCTTTAGCAGGAAGCAGAGTGCTTACTTTAGAAATGCCCGTTATGCCTCCCTCTGTGTGCCATCCTTGCTACACCAACTTGGATATTGGCAGAGCTCAAAAGTGGAAAGCAGCAGGGGTGATGAAGCAAGTTCAGCTGGAGAAATCATTATGAGAACTGAACTCACATATGTCACTGAAAACATGGTTAAATGTTTCCTTTTAATTAAACAGAGACTGAAAATAACAGCAGTAAGGTGGCATCCAGTACCCAGAAACTCCAAAGTACGCCAATGCCAAAGGCATAAATGATACACCAAATCAATTAGATCACTCAGGCAGATTCTCAGGTAGAACACAGCTTTTTCATGCACAGAGGGTAAACTATAAAATGAGCTTTAAAACCATACCTGCAGGTTTTGTACACACAAGCATTTTCTGCCCACAAAATATACTGCTGCTGCTTGCAAAGGACCATATGTATGTACCAAAAGCTGGTACCTAGGTACAATTTGCTTCCATAAAATGTGCAAGTGTAGTTTTGCGGAAACCTGTGAGAAGAGCATGACCATATAGCACACAACTACTATTTACATAGCAGCCTTCAGACAACAATCTAAGTAATCTGCCTGTAGGATGTGCCATGGTAGGCACAGCAAAGTGAGGTAGAATTTATAGCTGAAATCGCAGTCATATTCATGACTGGCAGGATGATTCAAGAGAAGTCTACCCAGTCCCGGTTTGCAAACCATGGTGTGTAATAATACTGGTAGCAATGATGATACCCCAAACTGAGAGTAAGATTAATATGTCTTCTGCAAAGATGAAAAAGGAATTCTGAGAGAGTCCTTAGCACCAAATAATTTAAAAAATATATATTTTTTTTACTGAACCCCCCCTTGTTTATTCTTCCTCAGTGAACCATAGTCTTTTTCAGGCATTAAAAATAATCCTATGTACCTGACATGAATCGCCATGTGAATTACTGACCAAGTTAGCTTCAGAAGTACTAAGAGACATAGTCATCATATGGTGCCTTTATTCACATGTAAATTACTAATTTCTACTGAATTGAGCACTCAGGATGAAACATTTCTCTTTTCTTCTGAACATAGTCAATACTATATATGATTATCAACAAAACATTATTGGCTTCTTCCTAATTGCAGGGGAAAGGTCTTCACATACTTCACAGATTAAGGGAAAATACATATTTCTATTTATCTTATTAGTAGTAACTATTTATAATGGACACAATTCTTTATATGAAATCTAATTAAAGAATGCAAAAAAACCCACAAAGGAAATGTGGAAAAATTCTCTTCCAATAAGAAAGTATTTTGGACTAACGCCTCACCATTTGCTATTACTTAAATAATTAGTGAAGAGTAAAAAACTCAATTTGACAGGACTGAATTTCCTGCCTTCTGAGGGATCTAAAAATGAAAATGTGATAATTGAACATCCACTCCCCACACAACTTTTGGGCATCACTAACATATTGACCTATTGCTATAATTAAAGTGATTTGTGTACTTTGAAGTGTTTACAATATAAAGGCTAGGTGCAATTATTGCAAGTATATGGGAAGAATATCTTCAGAAAAATTAATTTCATATCTCAATGTTGTTGGCAGGGAGTGAAAGGAGTGGTGAGCATTTTTAAATAGATGGATAATCGGATGTATAGCCAGAGACTCTGGAATAGCAGAGCTGCAAACAGCTCAGAGTTTCAGATTTCTTCTGTTCATACAAATATATCAGTAATGTCCTTATTTTCAACAATACTTTTTGTCCCTTGGATTACAGGTAACTAGCTCCTAGGATCACAGCAAAAAAAAAAAAAAAAGGAAACACCACTGGTTGCTACTATACAGCACAAAACTTAAGTTAAACATAGTACCAAACCCACAGGAGTAATGGAAACTAGGCTTATAGATCACAGGAGAAAGACACACTGACAAAAAGAAAATAAGTAATAAAGAAATCCCTCAATTTTTAATTCTCATTTCTGAGAAGAAGATAGACCAATTCTATTAATGCTATGTGGACTTCTATTTATTTACTAGAAAACAAATGGCATTACACAACTACCTACTCAACTCAACACCCAAATAATCTTAGCTAAAAATACCACTTCAGACAAGCTACAGACACACAACTTTTCTCAGGGTTTGGTTTAACGATTGGCTTAAGCTGCTCAGTGCCTGGCAAAAACAGACAGCCCAGCTCTTGCCGCAGCTGTAGTGACATGCTCTTCTTCCTCCCTTGTGCCAGCACTAGCACAGGGTCAAGACACATCACAGTCCTGATTCAGCTGAAAATTCTTGTCTTGCTTAATAGGCTGATTTTCAACTATATCAGCTCAGCCACATCAACTGTGCAGGTAGAGACACGTGGCTGGGAACAACAGTGGGGGCAAGGAGAAGTCCCTTTCTGGGGAAGCTCACATGCAGGTCAGCATAAACTTGCTGTAAATCCACACCTTCAGAGCCCTCATCTGCCCAGCTGCTACTGAACCAGCAGCACTGAAATACCAAGATTTGTCACAAATGACTGAATAGTTCAGATGAGCAACAAGAACAAGTCACTTCACTGATGGCGTTTTTCTTTCAGGCCTTTCATTGTTTGGGACTCTATATTTTTTCAGTTACTCAGATACATTGTCCATTTGGCTTTACAAAAGGTGTTTGATAACCTCTCTCACAAGACTTAAGAGACACAGAATTAGAAGAGACATCTTTGTACAGATTTAGAAAAGCAAAAGATAGGAAAAGGAGCACAGGAATATGAGAGAGGATGGTAAATTCTCACCATGAAAGAAAGTCACCAGTAGAGTCCTGCTCCCTCCTGTTGAGGACCCATGCTCTACAACATGTTCTAAAAATCACCTGAGAAAGATATCAAACAGGGATATGACAATGTTTACTGATGATATAAATTTACTTGGGGTAGAAATAACGAGGCTAATGAACTTTTTACAAAACTAAGTTGGTAATAAAGTGACATACGAAGCACATGAACTTTATGCAAAGTGATGCTAGGAAACTAGGGGAAAATTTTTAATTTAAACTAAAAAATGGTAGACTCTGAACTGAGTTCTGAGCTCATTGCTACTCAGGAATGAGATTTTGGGGCGGTAAAACTTCTGCGTAAACACCATCTCTGTGTTCACAAGTTAGAGCAAATTGAAGACTAGAGGAAAAACAAAAAGAAACCATTGTGTTTCTGTATACATACACACTTGCATCTTAAATATTACATGCAGTTCTGATCTATCCACTTATGCACAGAACTGAAGAAGAACAAAGGAGAGTAAGGTGGTGGACTGAAAGTACAGACTGGCTTACAAGGAGCAACAGCTACAAAACCTGGCAAAGCAATGATCCAGAGGAGATATGATAGAGATCTGTAAAATCATAGGTGACATGGAAGGGGTGAATCAGAACCGACTATTTGCTGCCTCTTCTCACACAAGGCCGGGGGCATCAGACAAAGCAGGCAGATGGCAGGTTCAAAACAAACACGAGGAAGCAGCTCTCCACGCAACTGGGAAAGGAAACTCGGGAACTCTTCGCCAGGGGATGTTACAGTTGCTAAAACTTTACATGGATTCAGGGGACAACTGAACAAGCTGAGAGACTGGGAAATCCTTTGGGGGTTTATAAGCAAACAGAAAGTACCTCTGGCGCAGGAAGTCCCTGAAACACAAACTGCTGGAGTTTGGGAAAGTCATATGAGGAGGTTTCACTTTGCTGCTAGGATATTGAGCAAGACAGAGCTCTGGCCTGATCCAGTATTGATGCTGTTATGTGCAACACAAGACTCTAAAAGAAAAAAAAAAAAAGAAAAAAGGCCTCACTTTAAAATACTTCAGAGTCTGGACATCCTCACTAAGTAGGTCCAACTCAGCTTACTGATGTGGCCTGCTGGTGGCAGGCAGGCAGGAGAAGAGCAAAGCTGTATTCCTTATTTTGCACTGGTCTGAACAGTGAAGGTATATCAGACAACTAGTGAAACCATTCTTGGTTCTTGTTCACTGGGCACATAAACTGTTTATTATGCTTTTTTTCCACCACTCATTCTCTGCATGTGTAAACGTTGTCTTCTGGTCATGCCAAAGATCTCTAAACCCTGGCAGCCTAGGTTCTTCCAGGTGTCACAAATGAAATTTTCCCCCTTTGCTTGTGCTTTCAGGGACCATGCTAGAGGGAGGTCTCAGAGCAGTGCTCTTTTTTGATCCTACAATTTTGTTGTTAGAGTACATGTGGGAGAGGTTAAACGTAGGAGGGCATGTTTTCCTCCTTCACTGAAGGGGCACAGTGATGTCCTGCTCTGGGGGGACGCTCTACCTATCATGGTGTCCTCACATAGGATGCTTTTGTCTCCTTTTGTTGAGCTGATACACATGCCTCCAACCACAGGAGACTGACCAATGCTTAGATAAATTCCCAAGGACAGGAAAGAAAGATTTACTGAATATTAAAAATAATAGGCTCTGTGTGCAATGAGAAATAAACACAATGACCTCTGACTTCCAAAATTACATAGAAAGCGTACTGAGAGCAGGAGACTGACCTGCAGTATCCTAAGCCACGTGCTAACACCAGACCATTCTTCCATGACACAGGCTGGAAACATTCAAGTGTTTAGTCAGTATTACGGGAATTTTTTACCACTTGACAATTTGCTGGTTTTCCATTTTTGCTCCTTGGGAACTGTACAAAATCACTACAGAAAAACAAACAAGCCTTTTTGAGAACTGAGCTGTGTTGGATTTTTGTTCATAAAGTAAATACTAATTTAAAGCACACAAACAGCCCAACAACCATTAAAATGAACTCTTAAGCACTATTTCTAATTATACTGCATTGATTAAATATAATTATATTTTAATTAAGCTTTGCTTATATAGTAGTCCTCCTATGTTTTTTCTCCTTCTAGAGAAGGAAATTAATATCCTCTTCTAGAGATTCTTTTTCATGGCAAATAATGCTTATCAGTTGATTTATTTTAAAAGCGAAAACCAAATTCTGCACAAAACACTGAGTTGTGTTAGGCAAAATCAGCTGTCAACTTTAAAGTTCACCTGCATGGAGAGCCACAAAGTCAATGCCTGCAGTATTTTCATTGCTGATTTTTAAGTCCTACCAGGAGGTCCACTCTTAGCAGTCTAAGATGGTACAACTCCAACTGCTGAGTTGCATTAATGGATTGTGTGTATTCTTCCATGTAAAATCAGGTTACCTACACTCACGGCTGAAAACCAACCAAGTGATTTGCCCAGCACTCGTACAATGGAGAAGAGATCCTGAATGTTAGCACCTACTGCCCTCTACCTGCTTCACTTGAACCGCATAAGCAGTACAGACACAGAGCAAACTTCACTTTCCAATTTTTTAAATTCTCAGTTTTATAATTAAGCTGGCCAAACCCATTCCAATTATAACTGTTTACTAGCCTATTGCTTTTCAGTTACAAGAGTAAGAGGTGTTATTCCCCTCTAGGTTGCAAGCTACAAGAGGGAATGCTATTACAAAATGCGCAGATATTTATTTCTTGCATAATTTTATCCTGTTTTCATAAAACCAAATTTTAAATTTCCCTTAACAACATTTAGTGGGACTGTGAATTCAGATGTCCAACTTATCTTTCCAGGAAATGTGATGGGAGCCGCACTGCAGTCAAGTTGATGACAGAGAGAGAGAAAAAGAATTTCACCTTCAAAATCTTTGTCCTGCAATATGATCTGTGCACTGAAACATTTATACAGGCCATCTGAGCACCTGGCACATGCTACAAAAGGGCAGACTCTGATGCCTGCACAGAAAAGACTACCATAAAGGACAAAGTTCCTACAAGCCATAGCAAATAGCCAGCACCATGAATGGGTACTCAGAAAAAGTTTGTCTCAACATTCTTAACCTGCCACCCAGCCTAAGTGACGCTACTATAATCCACAGTTATCATATCTGACTTGCATTTTAAATTCTAAATTTGCCCAAGAGACTTGTTTGAAATTTGTTAGCTATATAGAATTGACAGGAAATCTCTTCAATCGTTTTTTGATAGAGGGTACATATATGCACTAACCTCTGGACTTTACTGCTGCTTCCCTCTGAGCTATAGAATAGCAAGTGTTGCCATGTCCATATCAAGGGACAGAAGCCATGCAGAAAGGCTCTCAGAGACCCAGACCTGACCTCGAGTCCATGCATGCAAAGGCAATGCTGTAGCTGTGGGTATGCATGTCCATTAATAATGAGCAACAGTTCTAAAACAGAAAAGATACAAGAAATCATGGCAATCTATTTGTTACACTTTCATTATCCCATCTGCAGATCTTCCAGAATGCACCATAGTAGCATTCCTTCCATGTGAGGTAAGAGACACAGAGAAATATAAATGCTTACGTAGATATTTAGCTACTTGAACCTGTGTTTTCAAAACTAAGCTTCCAACAAAGACTTAATTTGGGGCAATTCAAGTTAATTAAAAAACCAAACCAAAACAAAAAAAAAACAAAACCAAAACCACCAACCCATAAGCTTTCGGCATGTTAGGTCCTTGCCACTGCTTCTTCCCAAGCTCTGTCACCAGTGGTCTGGCAGTTACCATCCTGCTCCCTGACTCACTACACCTGGAATATTCACCCCTGGCTCCACCTTCTCAGTACAGCTGATTAATTCGATAACTAACCCTCCAGACTGCCTATAGCAGCTAAAACAAAACCAAGTGTCACTGAACCAAGGCCTTCTATGGCAAGCTTTGGTCAGAAGCTGAGGACAACGCTGACAAACAGAGATACGAGGACTGCATGCCATGCTTGCTGAAAGTATGCGTAAACTAATACTTACATTCTGCCTGCCTCAGCATTATGCTGCCCTGGCAGACAGGTCCCCGGGTGCCTTCTTTACTCCCTGTGATTGGCAGTAACAGCCAGAAAAAAACCACAGTAAACCCCACCCGCTTGGAACACCCCTTGGTTCCTTCTCCAGCCCACTGTGATTGTCTATCCATCAGAAGGGTATGAAGAAAAGGGGTCCTATGGCAAATTCTCACAGGCGTGCAGCCTGTAGATAAAAATGTATTATTTCTTCATACAAAGACAGCTTTACAGGTGCTTTGGGAGCTGCCAATATGCCTGTGTGTGGCCAGGCTGCCAGCAAACCTCAAGCACCCCATTAGATTACCGGGGTACAGTGGGGTGCAGAAAAACAAACCACTGGAGCATAGTGAATCTAGACTGTATATAACATAAAGTGTCAAGTATTTTAAACCTTTTTAAAACAGTGCACTCCAGCTGTTATCTTAGGTACTTCACGATTGGTATGTGCAAATAAGGGCTCTGTTTTCATTTGTTTTTAACAACAGGAGATTTTGCGTTTAGAAAATTACAGCAGAGAGATTTTGGTACTCAAGAAATGTATCTGTGTTTGTGATTATTCCCCCCCCCACTGCTAAATATGGTAATTTGTTCCACTTCAGGTTTTATTAATTAAATTAATATTATTTGAGCAGCCTTTTGGTATATTTTTAGCCTGAGTGCTTTTCACACTAAATCCTGTATGCTGTAGCCTCTCCTTAGCCTTCCCTCTTTACCCCCTGTCCCAGAGGGAACATTTCACTGCAGATGATTGCCCTGGAACACTTCTGTGTTTGCAGTTATTTATGGCTATACATTCATACACTTAAATAAATTTTTAAAAATCAATTATATTTTTAGAAGATTTTTTAAAGAAAGAAACTTTTACAAAAAAACCCCCAAACAAAACTCCAACTCTAACACGTCTAATTTTGTGTGACTATGTGCTAACTGCCCCCTAGTGACAAAGTCCAACGCTGTATAACTTTTCCTGCATAGGGAGCATTAAGTCAATATGAATATTCCTGTAACTCAAGAGAGATGCATTAGCCAGCTCTGCGGTGAGTTGTTTAAATTACACAGCATCCAATGGACTGATACACTTCTGTTGCTTCTAAGGGCTGTCTTCCACTGAGCAGTGATGCTGCACAAGTAGAAGAGAGAATTAACTTTGGGCCAGCCCTGCAGCCTTGCCTCTTGCTACAAATCTCTCATTCCACACAGAAGCTCACCTCAAATCAGTCATTCCTCCCCCAGAACAGCCCACCCACGTGCTGCAGCAAACATGACTAAAAAGCACATAGATTCATCTGCTTGGTTGTATTCTCCAAAGATGTAAATGGAAAATATATACCTAGAGAAGCCTGGCTTTCCAATGAGCTCTGAGAAAACAAAAACACCTCCAAAACCAAAAATCCTATTTTTTTTTTTTTTTTGTCACTCAAATGTTTTTAACTTGGGAAATTAGATATTAGATAAATCCCAGCAAAGCTGCCAACACCTTTACTTTGTACTGCTGCTCATTAGGACAAAAGATGAGGTTTCACAAACTATTCTTAACATACAAGAAAATTCTGTGTATGTATATATACATACACACATCACATACACAGACCGCAGATCCTTGATCAGGTCTGTGGATGCCACTTCAAAACTATTCATTGCTCTTCTATAAGCAGGAGTTCTCCCATTCTTTCAAAGGTTGTCTTTGGCATTGGAGAATCTCACACTGACAATTACACTTCAGTTTGTAAAATAGCTCTGGGTCATTTTAAAAGACTAACAATGACTAATTTCAGTATTACTGTTGCCTGTTATGATTTTTTTTTTTTAAATAGGATGTCACTTCAGTGAAAACATATTTTTTGTCTCCACACTTAATGAGCATGAATTGTATTTTCCAGTTTCTCTAACGAAGTAACAACTTTACTACATTAATTTTGTTTGCTGCACTCACTGTTTTTGCACTATTATAATCAATCATGTTAGCTAGAAAAGCAGTTTGCCTGTGTGCTCAGAAGCTACTATAAAACTGGAGTTTTAGTCAAAAGCACTCCTATATTCCTCTGGAACATTAAATTGAAGACTTAAAATACAGCTTTTCAGTAAGCAGTTTCTTACAGAATATAAAGAACAGCTCATAAAACTAAAAGACATGGCAAAGGAGACAAATTGTTCAAACACAGAAAACATAAAAATGCACTGAAGTTCAAATCTCCTAAGGAAATTTTGCTTTCTTAAAAACAACAGACACTAGTACTAAGACACTCTAAATTGCAATTTGACCTTTTAAATTACTGGCAAAAAAAGATACAGTTTTATTGTTAGCAGCTGTTTTCAAGTTTTAGCAGGGTACTTACATTGCTGTTTCTTTGTTCATATTCGACATCGGCTAATATTGGTTAAAATCAACATATAATACCAAGGACTGTAAACACAGACTAACTATCTACCCAGGGGAAGGAACAAACCGCCCTTTCGTATTTTCTCAGTCATGACAGAAAAATCCAGTGCCTTCTTAAGGCTAATAAATGTAGACAAGAAACATGCTACTCTTACACTTTCATGAGACATAAATCTCTGCAGTTCAGTGTCTGTAGAAATTTCTTCTGAACATATTTAAATGATCTTAGGGCTCTACAGAAACCCTGCTCATAAAAAGGCTAGAAAAGTTAAAATTAATATATCATAAATAAAACATGCATTTTAGCATATATTAAGTGACAGGCCTCAGAAACTCCACTGCCACGCACATGTTCACAAAGCAGCAAGAACACACGCAATTCACTAAACCCACTCGAGTGTGCTAGTTCTTCCTGGTATTATTCATAATTGAAACATTTCAATTTTAGTTAACAGAAAAAACAAACAAACAAAAAACCAAAACAAAAAACCAAACCCAAACCCTAATTTAAAAGTAAAACAAGGAAATTAGTTCTGTGTTTCTGGATTACAATCCCACAGTGACTTCAACTAGACACATGTAGCCTCAGGGGGTTTAATTAAAAAAAACATTTTTTTAAAAAAAAGAGTCAATGTAGCCCAAACAGAAACCTTTGCAGACACAGATATCTCAACTATTTTATCCACTATGCCATACAAAGATAGACAGAAAAGCAATAAAAAAGTCTCAACTTATATCTTAACCATATACTTTGGAAATGTCATTCCTTAAATAGGAATGCCTTAAGCAGGCATAAGGAACAGACTCTCCCACATATGGGCTTCAGGTCAGGTCCCCACAGAGGAAAATGCACTGCTGCTAGCAAAAAGCAGAATAAGAGTAACCTATCCTCCAGGGTATAGTACTGAGGTGACAGATGACAGGACGGGGCTGACAGCCTCCCTCAACTTGCTCACCTTTTAACTACAAAAGCTCCTTGCTGAGGACCTCCACAGCCCCTACATGGCCAAGACACTACATCCTGACAGCCTACATGAAAAGAGACAAAGCACCCTGAATGAAACCCATTATTTTATTATTACGACAATTAATGGCTGAGATTTAGATTTTACATCTCAGACTCAATATTCACAAGTCAGAGATGTGCACATCACAAACTCTGACCCAGGTCCACTGTTATCCTACATTTCATTGGATTTTATTTTGCTCAGAGAAATAAGCACAGGCAAAGTGCATTTCCCTATTCTTGGTCTGTTTTAGTGACTCACTGGGGCTTCACATGGCTGTCCTCAGACACAAATCCACCCTCTGAAATGAAAAATCACACCAAGATGCAGAAGGCTTCATGTGAAACACAGGCACACCTCGTGAGACTGGACTCTGTAATGCCCATAAGTCTTGTCTCACTGTGTATGTTATACCACTGCTCAGGGCACAGGCACTTTGTAGGCAGAGTTGCCTGCACTTTTCCTAAAGCCCTGCTACGTTTTGGTGCCATTCCCAGAAACAACACCAAATTTCCTCCATGAATTGCCCTCCAAAGAACAAGCATATTATTATTTTTTTTTTTTAGTTATTCTGAAATCTTGTTAGAGTACTACTTAAGTGAAACTGGGAGAGTCCTGGGGGAAGAGAACACAAATTTTTGCTTTATTCCCGCATTCTTCCCTTGCAATCTGCATTTGGCTATCTGCTGGACACCAGGTAACCATACTCAGCAGATGTGCTGTCTGGCTCCATGCAGTCCATTATAGTTGGACAAACAAGTAACCAGACTATGTCCTGCTTCTAAAATAATGTGAAAGCTATTCCAGTGCAACACCAGATACAGGAGGAAACCATTATTCTGGGCTGCAGCTGCAGAATTTCTGAAATTCATCTCTGCTTTGTTTCTGTTACCTTTTGTCAAGGTATACAAAAAGGAAGAAAAAACACAGCAAGTTCCTTATGAAGATCCCAATTTCCTTAAAAGCATGATCTAGTTTCTATATCATCTCTTTTCTTTAAATTAATATTTTAATTATTTGTACAACAAAGCAAAAGAGCTGTGCACTTTTATATTTGCACGATAGAGAATTTATTTTACCTAAAAGTGGGGTTGTAGTAACGTTTGATCTGATCAGTCCTGTGAGGCCAGGAAAAAACTCAAAGTTACCATGTTAAAAAATTCCAGCTTTTAAGTTTTTGAAAATTAATTATTATCCCTTAACACTGCAATATCAGTAAATCTTTACCAAAATGCCTACAAGTCTTTTTGATTTTTCATTCAGGAAAATAAATTGTTCTGAAAAACAAAACAGCTGTTTTATGTTTAGTTATAATGCTGTTGTTTAAATAGCTTCCACTATCAGTAAAAATGTGGTGACAAGTCTACATATGCTCAAAGTCCACACCTGTGTAAATCAAAAAACAAGTGAAAGTCATTCTAGTCATTTAATAGTCATATGGTATAAGAAAGGAGACAAAAACTTGTAGTCTTAAATTTTGCCCTGTCTCAATAAAATCATCCTTACGAATTCAAACAGCAAGTAGTTTACCACTGGAAAGCCAGATAAATATCCAAGTGCCATGACTACAACATACCAGCAAGGGGAGTAGTAACACTTTAAGAACTATCTCCAGCAATAGTAAACTATACGTAAATATAATAATGTACGGAGTATTGATGCTGGGCCGTATAGATGGTGGAAAGGAGATTTATTCTACTAAAAGACTGAGAAATAATAAAAAAAAGAGTCTAGCAAGTCTATTTGTTTTTGAAAAGAAGGTGGAAACACACATAAACAGTCCCAGCTCAGCTCAATATGCCACTTAACAAAAAAACAGCAGAAAGTTAAAACGTTCTCAAATTTGAGACTATTAATTCTAATCTATTTTCTCCTTCAAACAGAAATTACTACATATTTCTATTGGAAGAAGAGACACTTTCTAGCTTCCTAAGACAATAAACATGTGGCACCACTGGGGCTGGTAGGTCGGAAGGCTGGGGCATTGTCCAGCCTGAATTGTGACCCCTGCTAAGGAAAGTAGAAGGTAATTTTCTTTCTTAAAGCAGGCTTTCTGTTCTAGATTTCTTAGTTATGGGCAGGTAACTGAACTGGCATTCTGATAGAAGAGTACATTTTATAATAACTGCCAGCAGACTGGTCTTTTAAACACTCACTGCCTCTTGGCTGCATCATGCCCACTCTTCCCTTGTGATCCTATAGACGGGTAAGCTATAGATACCTCTGAGCAGCTACAGATATCTTTGCCCCACACAACCACAGCCCA
The DNA here is from genome assembly GCA_907165065.1 of Caprimulgus europaeus. The sequence continues at coordinate 48,327,957 of OU015525.1, read as the reverse complement.
GCCACTGCAGAGCAGAGGAGCTCAGGTCCTGAGCAGGGAAATGCTGCACCAGAGAAGCAAAGCTGAGAAGCAAAGCTGCTGCCTGCACTTGGTTTCATCGCTGCAGACAAGGTTCCCATGTTCATACCTTTCCCACAGCACTGTCAGGTTTTTAGAAAGAAACAAAAGCCCTCTCCCACCAAAATGCTGCAACTTTGTATCAACTGCTACCCAAGTAGTTAACCAAAGCATTTAATCAACTTGTAAATACCCAAGTGTGAAGACATCCTAAGTACTAATCATGAAATTACTATGCATGACAAAACTCAGAATAGTGTTTTGCTGTAATTGTGCATAATTTAACTCAAAAAAGCAAGAGAAGTTATATTTGGATACAGAAGAAGGATGTTAATTTGATGGGGGGCGGGGAGGGGGGGAATGCTGTTATTTTTACTGGTCTCCACCCAGTGTAAGAATTTTAGGATGCTGGTTGTCCAGTGTGATCCCAGGGGGACAAGCCATCAACAAGGTTTTATCTAATAGAAGAACTGGTGTTCCATAGACATGTTTTTAACAAAAGAAATCCACCTCTGTTACCTTAAAGTACACTTATAAACTGCTGTGTGCTTCAGCCATTAGAGGCAGACAGAGACCTGAATCTTATAGTCTCAGAGTATAGGTGTTACAATAAAGCAATATAAAGTTTTCTTTCCTTCTGATAAGAAAGAATCATTTAAAAAAACCCTCCAAAACAGAGAGTCATAGAAACTCAGATGGTCTCAGCCATTTCCTAATGTTTTCCTAACATTTCTGAACAATGATCTCAGCAACTTTTCTGATTTTGAGTTTGTAAGTGGAGGTTGATGGGGTCAACTCCAGGCCTGGCTTGGACAGTTTCTTGATTTCTCTGACGCAGAAGATGTGGGACACAGGGTGGCATCTATCCTTCGCACACTGCAACAGAGTCGGGAGAGGCTACATGACCTACCCAGAACCTCCCAGCACCTGTTTTCAGCTATGGAGACACAGAGTCTCTTCTGGCTGAGGGTCTATTCAGCTAAGCAAGCCTGTGTATGAATTGCCAAGATCAGATGAAGGGACATGTGGGCAGAGGAGTCTGAAGGTCTGCCCACCCCTGTCAGGTCAGCTTTTGTCCTCCTGAACTCTGCTAACAGGGCACCAGCCACAAAGAAGAGTCATGGGCCTCCTCCCACAGCACTCAAATGCAGACTCCTTGATAGGTAGCTTTCAATGCACTTAGATTGCAAAAATGTGGGGATGGCTTTAAAGACCAGTTTCCAAACTTGCCTAGATGGCAGCTGGGTTAGTAGCTTCTAAAAGTAGTAAAATGGGTGTATTTTTCCCCTGAAGGCGTACCCCTTTTCATATTTTGAAGAATAAAATGTAATTCATTGATTTTGAAGACCTCTAGAAAAATAATCCATTTTGATTTGTTTGGCAAATGTAGTAACAGGGTATCTTTTCAAGAAGCAAGTATATGTAAATACAAAGTTCTCTATGCAGGCATGATATACATCATAGCCCTGCCTAAGATCTCACCTGCAATTTATATAAACTTCATTCATAATCTAAAATAGATCCCATAATATTTATGTAACCACAAAAGGCTTGCTTTTTCCCTGAAAGGATGGCAGCTTTAAACATTGTGCTAAGTGATTTTACTTGCACATCAACAGCCCCATCACAGCCAATTCACTTCCTTTTGCAAATACCAATTTGGACCCCTCTGGCCATGGGCCTTGCTGGGTCAGCCCAGCACAGACAGGCCCAGGCAATCCCACACCCCTGGATGGGAAATGCTGGGCATGACTCCAGATCCAAGGCTGCTAATCTTTTTTTGCCCGTTTCTCTCTTTCCAATTTTCAGCCTCCATATCACAAACAGGCTCACAGTGACCCAATTTTCCCTATGTTCTTCTTCTTCTTTATGTAAGTAAGCCTGAAAGCATCATTTAATTTGCAAAAAGAGAACAAATACTCAAACCCATATAAAAGAGAGGACTCTGGACAGAAATGTTCTGGAATTAAGCTATAATATGAAAACAAGCACAGCCATGGCTGGCTTTTTGTCTTTCCATCACCAAAAGAAGAAAGACTCCTCTCTTTCTGAGCCTCCTAGCTCTGGAGTTTGCACCTACGTGCCTTATCTTGCTCCTTCCTCTTTAAGGTAGCAGAAAATTTTGTCTCTAATCTCTTCATCCTCTAGACAAAGATCCAGATTCAATGTCTTCGGAAAAGGACCTGGGGGTGTTGGTCGACAGCTGTCTGAGCCAGCAGTATGCCCAGGTGGCCAAGAAGGTAAATGGCATCCTGGCTTGTATCAGAAGTAGTGTGGCCAGTAGGACCAGAGAAATCATCCTTCCCCTGTACTAGGCACTGGTGAGGCCGCACCTGGAATACTGTGTCCAGTTTTATGCCCCTCACTACAAGAAGGACATTGAGGTGCTGGAACGTGTCCAGAGAAGGGCAACAAAGCTGGTGAAGGGGCTGGAGCACAAGTCTTATGAAGAGCGGCTGAGAGAACTGGGGTTGTTTAGTCTGGAGGAGGCTGAGGGGAGACCTTAGCACTGTCTACAACTCCCTGAAAGGAGGTAGTAGTGAGGCAGATGTCTCTTCTCCCAGGCAACTAGTGATAGAACAAGAGGGCATGGCCTTAAGTTGTGCCAAGGGAGGTACAGATTGGATGTCAGGAAGATTTTCTTCACTGAAAGAGTTATCAGGCACTGGAACGGGCTGCCCAGGGAGGTGGTTGAGTCACCATCCCTGGAGGTGTTTAAAAGATGGGGTGCTCAGAGATATGGTTTAGTAGGGGATAGGTACAGTTGGACTCAATGATCTCAAAGCCTTTTCCAACCAGGCAATTCTATGATTCTATTCTACAATTTATTTTTAAAAACTCGAACATATTATTATTAAGAATGTTCCTAATTATCAATTACCTTGAGAGCTAAGAAACACTTTTCCTATCCTGGGAAAATATTTGGCATTTTTCAAAACCTTTTTTACTCCAAATCAGGAAGAAGAGTCTAAGATTACAATGTTTTTATAATAAAAAAGCACTTTTGATTAGCTGAAACTTCCAAATAATTTCAAAACATTTTGTCCATTTTCTTAGGCTATGGACTCTGACAAATTCAGAATAACTAAGAAAGGATCCTTTTGTTCAGAAGATGTCAAAACAATAATACCAAAACAGTTCTCCAAAGAAATTATTTTAGATAAAAAAATAATTTGAAACTTTATTTCCTACACACTGTTTCACAGTTGCAATGAATCAGCATTTCTTTCTGAAGGAGAATATTCTGTTAGAAAGATCCTTGACTTGCTCTAGGGCTCTGTGCTTACTTGTATTTCAGCAACAGGAGAATCAAAGCCTAAAAAGATGTTTTTCTACAGTAAGTACTGTAACCCTTCTCCTTGGGGTCCAGCTGACTGCGATACAGGCCCAACGCTGGTACTGCACAGCTGTGCTACCCTGGCTGAGATTTCTGAGAAAGCTGCTAAGCTGTGAGGCAGGGATGTGAGAAAGCACACGGGCTAGAGCCACACAAGATAAGAGCGGCAAAACTATTGAAAGAGGTACAGTTTTTGAGCTGGGGATGGATGCTGCTATGGGATTCAAGAGAAAAAATACTGACATTAAAAGTTATAAAGTACTGGAGTGGTGGTGGAAAAAAAATGCAGCATCTTACCTGCTTCTTTCTGTTCTCCAATTTCTTGAATTAATAAGTATTTTAGAAGAAAATGCACAAAATAGAAAACTAAATTGACTGCAGTAAAAGCTCAATTCTCATCTAAAGTATTAGCTCATCTGTGTAATTTTAACTCATTTCCCATTGCTAAAGTAGATATTCACTATATATAAATGTCTAAAACAGTATTTAGTATTACCCTCAAATAATCTTTTGGTATCACACCTAATTTTTTAACTTCATACTTCTATGTATCAAGGGTCTAATCTTACCTGATTACTCTCATTTTACTACATTATTTATCATATATCCCCATTTCACAGCTTGGAATGAATTATGGTAAATCTGTACATCTAGTAGCTTTCTGATAAAACACATTTTCCAGTATTATTTTTAAGCACTTACAATACAGTGTGGCTAGGGGCACTATGTGACAGATGCTATCGAATCACCAAACATTGGAAGATTACTGCATTAATTTTATAAGAAGTGTTATATGTATCCACATAGGCTTGTTAGTGATTGTATTATTGCCTAAGTAGTTAAAGGAGATGAGTTACAGCACAAACAAGTGATCAGTGGAGGCTGGGGATACTGATACTAGACAAGGCAGGTTCTATGCCATACCTAGAGTCATCTACAGTAAGGACATGCATTATTTAGTATGTATTAGTTAACTCTCCCACTGTAGAAGACAGGTGATCTGCTCTGGACTAAGCATACATGTAGTTTATTTATAATATGTTTTCTCTCTTCTGAATAAACTCTTTCTTCCTTTAGAAAAGCCTAACAGTCACCATGTAAGCCTGTTATTTCCAAACCTGGTTTAATATAAGGGAAGGCGGGTCAGGAGAAGTAAATGGGTCAATCACCACCACATGATCCAGGTCACAAGACATCTAGTTATAGCTGAGAGGGCAGAGTTTGTGGGGCTGAGTGGGAGAGGCTGTTTCTGGCCTGGGCTATGTAGTATGTTCTGCAAGGAAGGAGATACTTCATGGGTGTCCAGGGAATAAGGCAACTTCCAGATAACCAAAAGCAGATCAGGTGAAAGGCGTATACTGGAGCCATGACACTCATAGAGGCTGTGGCCCTATGATGGGCTTGGCTGTCCACTAACATAAAAAAAAAGATTCCATTTGCTCTCATAGCTTTAGTTCAAGAAATAGGATTGTCCTTCTATTGGATGTTCTGACCTTTAATTTAACAGCCAAGACCAAAGTTAACACAAGCAGTTCCTTTTACTTAACATTGAACTGGGAGGACTTGTTCCAAAGCTCTTTCAAGAAAACAGGCGGTCCACACTGACCACCAGTGGTTGTATGCCATAACTCCGGCTGACCTCAAACAGCACCTCATACACAAGCCTCTCTAGCCTTAAAGAGATAAAGAACTAGTCTATGCATTAATGCATACTTCATTTTTTTCAGAAACTATACAAACAGGACTTAATTTGCTGAACCACATCAGAGACAACACGCTGCAGTACCAAATGTGTGAGAGACGGTAGTCATTTTGTCCTGAATTCAAAAGGATGCAAGGGCTAGACATACAACAGGACCACATCAGTTACACTCTGCTGTTGGTGTGACAGTGGGTGATAACTGGCTTAATACCCATGAAAAATAAAGCAAAATGTTCATGCTAATTTATTGGATTAGACACCAAGTTGTTTGCATTACAAAGTCATCGAACAACTGCTTCTAATGATGCCAATGTAAATTATCACAAAACAAATCATTTGTTTCACAACTGAAATTGTAGAGGTATATGGTACTACCAGATACACTTCAAATATGAAACAGTTGTCACTGTCTGCCAGTCTTTCAAAATAATTATGTAGTTTCCTTGTGGCATTACAGTGATGCATAATCTATATGCAATTAATGTCTTTTACTATTCTAATTATATTTTTTCCCTTTTTATAAATTCAAGCTATACACAAAACTATAACTATATTTTCACATCTGATTAATTTCATAATCATTTGTGTTAAATCTGCTTCAACCCAACCTAAACGATATGGAGGAAAACAGTTTTGTTTTTCTTTTAGCTTAGATTTAGATTTAAGAAGACAAGCAGCAGCAGCAGCGTGAGACATATAATAGGGCTTAATTACATCTCATACAGGCTTAATTACAAGAAGTGGCAGAAAGAACCTGCAACATTTCATCACTGGAGAAAAGCTATCAGCCATGTTCCCCAAACTTTTAGGATAAAAGTGCTATTAATTGCTTACCGTCTGCATACAGGATTCATATTTGCTATTCAGGCTGATAGACATACCAACACTGCCACAGGAAATGTATAGCAAAATTAGTTTCATTAATTTTGTAATAATGAACCTAGAATTTCCTCAAGATGCTTAAGGAATTGAAAGTCTGCATTTAAAAGTTCCAATTACTGCAGCAACTGGGTTGCCCTTTTTTTCTTGTTAAATTCAGGATAAAGCATTGCTATTGTCATGTCCTTTGATATCCTTGTTTAATTCCCAATGTATAGACAAGATATTCTGTATGCTGACTTAACTAAAACAGTCATTTCAGAACTAGTTGAAATACACAATTTCACCCACAGAGGAAACTTTAAACAAGGTGGTTTCCGAGCATGGAATCTGAGGAGAAATAAAAAAGAAATATTTCCACAGTATATTGTATGACAATTTTAAGAAAATTCTCATTGCTAACTTCAATTTTCCATTATTTCATGACAGATCAATTGCAGTTGTACACGTTCATTTAGGTGCAAGTGATAACCTTTCACTACAACTCAAGAGGGACAGATTTAAGTGAAAAAAGCCAGTACTGTGTTCAGTATTGTATCATTGACAGATTCACACGGGCTTTTTTCTATACCACTTGTAACACACCATTAGGTGTTCACCTTATGTTATGCATTATATGATTTATAAGGGAATTATTAGCTATTGCCTAATAATAGTTTGAAGATACCAACAAGCTCCATAAAAATTGAAATTATTTCAACACTTAGTGGCAATCTATTAAAAAAAAAAAAAAAGTTTTTCCAGCAGTGCTGATGTCCTGGTTTTGGCAGGATAGAGTTAATTTTCCTCTTAGTAGTTAGAATAGCTGTGTTTTAGTTTCAGTGTAGGATTTGTTATGAGAAGAACATTGATAAAAGTACTAATGTTGCTGCTGGATCTCAAAGCCATCATGTTTGGCTGGATTACAGCTGCATCAGGACCCAGAGGGAGAAGCGTAGTGAATAGCAAAACCCAAAATTGAATTTTGGACGTGCCAATTCCATATCATATCACGTCATGTTCAGTATATTAACCAGGGCTGACAGGAAATCGAGGGTATTCTCTCATGGATTGCTCGGGCTCACTTTTCTAGGGTTTTCAGTTTTGGGACTGTCTCTGCTCCGGGATCACTGGCTGGCAGAGGCTGGGCATGGGTCAGTGGGTGGTGAACAATTGCACTGTGCATCATTTATTTGTACATTCTGTTGTTACTGTTATCATTATAATTTTATTTTAACTAGTAAATAGTTCTTATCTCAACCTGTGAGTTTCCTTGCCCTTTTCCTTCCAAATCTCTTCCCACCTGGGCGAGGTGGGAAGAAGGTGAAAGAGCAGGCTGTGTTTGGCTACAAACTAAAAGGGTGAAGCCAATCCACCACAGCTGATTTTAACAAAAAAAAAAAAAAAAAAAGAAAAAAGCACTTTTCACTGAAAATAACCCGACAAAACAATTCAGAGGAGGCCTAATCCACTCCTGCCTGCTTTGATGGTATTTAGTACGGGATCATTTTGTAGACATTCTGCTGTGCTGTTGTTGTTAACATCTCTGAGCAACAGCATTCCAAAACTGGTTATTCAGCCTAAGCTATTTCCTGGTTATTCTTTATAACACAGCTGAATCCTTTTGCTGTGCTGCAGACAGCATATATGAAATGCTAACCACACGCTGACATTTTCAGTTTCGTTGCATGTCTTCAAGAAAGAAGGTGCAAACACCAGGGGAAGACCACCGAATAGCTGGCTCTGCTATCGGGTGCCACACTCAGTGGCATCACAATCAATAGAGAGAACAGGATCGTTTGGGGTGGGAGCTGGAGTGGGGTTAGCACTTGCTATATGGGATGCTGTCAGCCAGTTATCTGGGGGTTAGACCTCTAGACAAAGACTATATAGATAGAAGTTATTCTCAGCACCTTCCTTCATTCGGCACACTTTATTGCTTTTTTCCAGTGCAGAATGGGATGTCTCAAGCAGCAAAGCTTTAAGTAACTTTCTTTAGGAAGCTGTTCAATAACTTGCTACACATCCCTGACAGAAAACTAAATTCCCTTATTTAAGTATTCCAGCTGAACACTGCTACTACTCCTCAGTCACCCAGTCATTTAATTCACTACTCACTATACCTTTCTATGTCTATCAGCATTAGTAGCAAGTTCAGTCCCTTCTCCTGAAGAACAAAACAAAACAAAAACCATGTTCTTTAACTTCCTTACTTCTAAGATCTGAGCATCTCTAATAAACACTTGATATTGTCTTCTGCCCAGGGCTAATCCCAGTAGGTGCCAGTGTTTTACTTATCTGCCTCACTGGCATTTTTGACAAGCTGGGGAATCAACAGCATGCTGAAAAGATGCTGTAATGAAGATGTTAAAGAATAAAAAACTTGAGTTTAAATCCTGACTCCTGCAGAGCCTCATTAGTTCAATTCACCCCATCTCAATTCATCACCATGAATGTTCACTGATCATTATTTACAGTCTTTCAACTCATCTACAGTCTGTATGACCATGTTTCTATCCAAACCAACATGTATTAATTATTCACGTATGCTTTGGTGAGATGGTATTAAAAGGTTTACTAAAATGCATGTATTGTATCATTTGCCTTTCATCTGCTTATTTTGTAATCTTATCAGAGAGGTAAAAAAGCAATCTGGCTAGATTTATCCTTTCTAAGCCTCTTTGTCTTATTGATTATAGTTCTATTATTAAAGCTGAGGAAAATAATCTTCTTTACTCCACCTCTCAACACATTTATCATTTGCCTGCTTTTTATGGTTCTAATTTCACTAGTTCTACCATTTAGTCAAAAAGCACTCTCAAAAATGGACCATCATAGGAAAAGAAATGTCTGCATATGGGGATAAGGTTTGTAGAAAAAAGCCCAGAAACAGAAGCCAAGATGTAGCAAATTTGTTCCTAAAGCTGCCACTTCTGACCTTAATAAACTGCGCGTGCTAAAATTCAGTTCTGCAGCAAGGAGCACAAATCAACCAGCCAGAGCACTTCAGCACTCCCTTAACTTTAACCACATGAAGAATCCCTCTTGACTTCAGGGTCTACTCAAGTGTCACAAGCTAAGCACAAGCTTCACAGAAGGAAAAAATCAACTACAGTAAATCACGAGCCTAATTTATTAGCTTTGAAAGCCTACCTCCTGCAGATCATAGAATCACAGAATGGTTTGGGTTGGAAGGGACCTTAAAGATCATCTAGTTCCAACCCCCCTGCCATGAGCAGGGACACCCCCCACTAGATCAGGTTACTCAAAGCCTCATCCAACCTGGTCTTAAACATATCCAGGGAATCCAGATGAAGTAAGCAAGAACTCAAAGCATGGATGTTGATGCCACTGAGGAGCTCTGAGGTCATCACCTGGCTCTGAAAAAGCCAGTTCTTCTCATGCCTTTTTCTGTTGTGCCTCTTGACCAGCATTCATTTATATTTCTCATTCTCTTTGTTATTTGTTGTCAGGTTCTTGAGTTTAGTTTTTGCAGTTCCCTGGGAAGACCTGTTGTATGACCTCCCTCTTACACCCTTCCCTTGCTACGAAGTTCACATGCACACAATCCTCCTCCGTCTGCACCTGCACATGAAAGAAATAGTTTGAGACATTATCCTCTACACTGTAGACCAAGTAGAGGTTCTTCAGTAACAAGACCAAAAGTAAAGGAATTGGGGGCCTCTGCTTTAAACAGGTGTATCAACTTTTGTCACTTTTCAAGTCCCACTGGACTTTAAGACTTACTGAGTATAGCTAGAGCATTTTTCCTTAAATATATTTTCCTTGAGTCAAAATAAGTCTTACCAGCAAAAACCAAGCCCGCTCCTGAAAAACCCTGCTGAAACCCCTGAACCCAGCTCAATAGTCTAGGACAACACCTACCCATCACCATCACACTATGCCGTTATGATGCCACTTCTCAAATGGCCAAGGAAAAATAAAGAAAATCAGTTGTTATAAGCTGAAAAGGAAACAGTATCTGCCAATTTAGTTTCACATGAAAAAATAGCTTCTCTTTTTGGCAGTGAAAGGATGATGTTTTCATAGGCCACTTAGAGAATCTTTGACCAAGAGTGGGATTTTCAGCAACAAGAGAAATTTTTGGAAGTGTTCAGCAAAATAAATGCGTGAACACAGTTGGGGAGGGAAGAAGAGAAAGAAGACTGAAGAGATGAAGTCAAAAGAGATCTAACTCTCAATAATAAGACACTGAAAAAATATCATTATATTGAAAATAATAGTGATAGAGACTGATCTAGAAGAATACACCCAAATAAAAGGGAATACAGTGGAGGAACAGTTGAAATCAAGGAATATTAAATTATGATGAACAAGCAGTGACAAAAGAGGAACAGCAGTGTTCAGCCTGAATTGGCTGCAGAAGCAATTTGAAATGCTGTATTTACATTTTCCCTCGCTTTTTTTTTTTCCCTTTTTCTTCTATTAAATAAATCACTTCTGCTTACTCCAAGGAAATGGAAACAAACATTCAACATTTCAGACATCTGTGAAACTGAAAGCTACGCAAGGCTATCCAAGAACACTGTGGATATGCTGAACAGAATTCAGTGAAAAACAGATTTGCTCAGATTTCCGTGAATTTCAATGACCTTCACAAGAATGAAATATTAAGATTAATGATTGTTACACCATAACATAGATCCAGTAGAATATCAAATAGATATCAGGAAATGAGCAGCTCTAATTCTGTCTCCTGCTACTTAAGAGACATGGAGCGTGGGGTCGTGCTTACTGGTAAAAAGCCACTTAGGAAGTGGATCTCCTGGCTGGCACAATAACTTCTCAACAACACAGGGATCTTGAGGGCACTTTGCAACACAGCAGTTGCCAACTGAAACACAGGGACACCTGTTTCACTGATGGAAGTATGGAGCACTTCAGTGCTAGTCAGAGAGATACATGCTAATGTGTTTTGGCAGCTGAGGTTGAGGGCAGAGGGGGGCAAAGCACACACATGCACGCACTCTGAGAATGCAAAAAATCCCACTCATAATTCCCTCTACACTTCTCAGCCAGACAAGCCTCCTCGCTCTTTTCAGTTCTGTAAGAAAAAAGACTCTCAACTATGATTCACACAAAAAGACAGAAAGGGTGCAGCTCTACATACTTACCACTTTGCCTCAAAATACAGGTAAGATTTGTAGCACTTTCAAAAAGAGGTTCCTATGAGGTGTCTCTGTTGAGTTCAAAAGGGATAGAGATAGTCGAGGTTGTAGGTGACTTCTGAAAATTTAGACTAGATAATGTGCAATAGACACATCATTACTCTTTCATTAGTAATTACTCAGGAGGCATAGAACTTAATTGCAGCCTGTTTCATTAACGATTATTGCAGCCACCTATTCAAATACAATGAGTTGTGGAGAAGAATCACACAGAAATATTTTCCTAGCTGGCTTTACTCAATGTGAAGACATTTATATTTTTTTTTTTAAATAGTAATTTTTAATTTCAGAACTGTTTTGCTTGTTTAAATGTACTATATTTCAGAGCTGCATTATACCTTATGCATTTGGAAAATTGTACTGCACCGCTGTTTTGTTACTTATACTCCATCTTAAAATTGACTGGTTGGAAAATGAAGTTTGTCTGAAAACAATCACTTCTGATCTCATTTAAGTTTACAGAACTCCCTATGAAAGTCTCTCTTCTGTGAGCTGAAAATGTGATTCACCAGCAAAATAAATGCTGCCCTGAAACTGCAGTTTAAGGGCAGAAGACCCAAGCAAATACACCTGATTCAAACTAGAAGGTCAGTAAGGCTGAGAAACAGCTGCATTAATATCTTGTACTGATGAAAAGCTGTAATTCTCAGAAAATAATTACTTGAGATATAAATCAAACTAGTTTCTGTGAACAGTCTTTGTTGAATGCTGTTTTAAAGAAGTAAAAATGTCAAAAGTTATTTGCATAACCAGTTAGTTAGGATAGGTTACAAGCAGAGATGTAATGAGATTTCATTCAACAGAACTAGAGAAATAAGGAAACCATCCTATCTCAGGTAAATAAGCAGCACAACTTACGGTAATTTCAAAAAGAGGAGTCTCAGACCTCAAGCATAAGGATGTTATTTGTTTCCTTACCAGGAATTATTCTCTCTACTAATATTGGAGAGAAATGTTAGAGAAACACCTCAAAATGATGGGTTTGGTGTTTGCCTAAACAGAGAAAGAAAAACTGAAAACAAGCTTTTATGCCTGCGCCATCAGCATGCGGTCAGCCCACATCCTCACATACACTAAGCTGAATACCAGGCTCCAAAATGAATACCTGCCATACAATAGGTAGCTGTAGGTGACTGATAAAAGGATCAATATTTTTCAGTTCCATATTCAAGAAAGCACAAGGAGTAATACTAGGCAGCATTTAGTAGCCTTTTACCCCATCATTCAATCCTGTGATGTAAACTGACAGTTACCAGCTGAAAGCCCAACAGTGACAAACCAAAGGCAAACAGATGTACTCTTCCACAAGGGTCCTGTCACACCTACAGCTGCCCACTCCAGCCATGATAGCTGGGGAGCTCCAGAACCACTAAGTGACACATTCACAAGGGGTAAGAGGAGTTGTAGCAGGTGGTACAGGGGAGGGTACCGCTGTTGGTCTCAGCCAAGTCCCAGCTGTATTCAGGTGAAGACTAAAAGGTGAAAGAGGGAACATCAGTTAACCAAGCAAGGAATATAAGAGGAGACCAAAGCCAAATTCTGGAGAATTCCAAAGAGAAATCTTACAGAAGGCAAGTTTTCCAGCAGAGAACATTATCAGCTTTAACAGCAGCCAAATACTGGGGCCTGACACATTACAAGAGGGCATTTCAGCTATGAGGGGCAACCCCCTGAGACATGGGGCAGAGATCCCCTAAAACACCATCACACACCCACACCTCTGCACAACAACTGAAGGTGGCAGCTCTTACAGAAATAAGCAGCAACTGAAAAGAGTCAGGACTCAAACAGATCTACTTGCTAATTCAGAACAATAATCATACTTTGACAGTAGGCTCTCAGATATAAACAAAAAAGGAAATTTCCTATTAAATGCAGGAAGTCTTCCCTCTCTGTTTCAGTAACAAAACCTGGAATGCCACAGAGCACTAAAAAAATTAAACTGTGTGAAGGAAAAACAAGTGAACACTGTAATGATTGCTGGTGGATGTTAGCCCATGAAAATGCCTCAAGACAAAGAGTGTTGTCAACAATTAACCTTTCAGAGTATTTCTCCTACAACTTCTACACTGAAACATTCACTTTGTCACTTAACAGTAAATGCAAATATATACCATCCTATGAACTGGAAAACACATCTCTACTGATTTCACACAGGACACAGTGCACGATCAGTATAATTAAGTAATTTGAAAATACAAAAAAACCAGGTTCTTCAAGTCTGGAAGTGCAGGACAAATCCGTGCTTCCACGTTGTAATAGGTTATTTATTCTCTAAAGGCAAATGTTTATGATTTTATGCCAGTCTATGGGATTGTCTCAAGATAATTGGATCTTCTACATTCAACACATAAATATATTACTCCATTTTATTTCTATATAAACAGCAATTTCCCTCAATCATAGAATGAGCATACAATGAATGTCCTATTCACCCTACTCCCACAGTGTCTCTTTTTTTATATACAGAATTAATATGAACTGGAATAGAAATAGGCTTCTGTGGCCAACTCATATTCTAACATGTTTTGAGTGCTTGAAAAGTCAATCTGTCCAATCTTTTAATAAATATATACAATTTAAATATATACAAATAAAATTCAAATTCCTTTTATTTATATATATATATATACACAAAGTTTTAAGGAAAAGCTTAATAATGCAGTGTCATTTTACAGAGAATGTCCATAGCAACTTCCCCTTCTTTTCTCTGTTATAAAATTTTAATTATGATCTTAATGACATATCCAATGCTTTGTGTATTTTTTAAGAACAGCACTCAGTACAAAAGTCGATTTCAGACCTAAAAACACTGGTATGGTTCTATAAAGCCATTAACTGTATATTAAATTATACTACATTTCATTTATACTACAATTCATTTTAGCTGTGATGGCCCAGTAATTACTACTGATTGTTTCTGATCTCTCACATATGAAAAAGCATGGCTGGTAAATTAGTGATGATAACCAATAATGAGAAGCAAGGGCATTTATACTTTCTCTTAGTACACCATTTAATTGTTATTAAAAAATCCATTATGCTCTGTATTTTACTCCATAAGACAGTATATTAAATATATCTTTTATTTTCTCTCCTTTTTTTAACAAAGATCACAAGATATCATATTACCTTTTTTCTCTCATTGCACTGTCAGGCTTTGGCCAACCAATTCTGAATTTGCTTTCACTTTCAGACATTTATCTGCATGTAGTTAGGTGAAAGGTATTATTAATCATATCCTGTTGCTAGGCTACCTGGAGATGTTCATTTAAGCTTAATTTTTCTCTTTGTTAAAAAGTGCCATGAGGAACACATAGATTTGAGACAAGAAAACTACCTTGCAGAAGCTGCTTTAAAAAAAAAAAAAAAATCAAGACTCTCATAACAGAATATGCATTAATAAAGAAAAAATATTTTTAAAAAACCCCAGCATAGTCTACAGTTTGCATAGTACAGCTTCATTTGGAACATGGACCTTTTGTATAACTGAGATGCATAATAAGATTTAAAATTGAGGTTCAATGTTCAGCATCATAGCTGATGGAAGAGCTTTAAAGACACGACAACATTTTTATTTATAAATAGTTCAGCAATGAGAGCATTATCGAATATTCAGTGAAATGAACAGAAACATTTATTACACACAACTTGAAGAAAAATACCAAGTAAATTAGCATACTGTTATAAGTTTATTTGTATAAGTTTATGTGAACTTACACCTTTGCATATAAATTCATATTCATTCTATGCCTTTAATACATTGCAACACAAGATACCGATTTCACAAACACATTTTATCAAGTAAAACAACTTGATGAAGTCCCAACAGCCATACCTACCAGTCCACATTCACCCATGGAGGGGTACCACGTAAACGTAGCCACTCATTCCTGCAGATATCCTACTCGCATATCTGCCACATCTAGGAAGAGGTACCAATGACTTTAAATGGCTTTAAGTTACACGTTACAAAGTTCTGTGTAACGAAAGAGGTTAAGGAGCACAAGAATGGGATGTGACTTAAATGGCTCTTTTTACCTAGTGAGTAGCAGTCATTCAGCTGAATCGGAAAACACGAAGCAAAATCCTAGTGCAGACAAGGCCACACATAATTTTACTTCAAGATAGCAGGATGAAGTTCTCTGATTCTCACGAGTTCTTGAACACAACCTGCTCTCATTTAAAAGTCTGCAAAAAGCCTTGCCTGTGTTACAGCTTAAATCACATTAGTGAACTGAAGCAAGTCAGGCCATATTGTTTCTCTTCCACTCTGCCCCAGCTTGTCCACACAGAATTAAATGCCAGTGAACTTACACTGTGAAGCTGGTGTATGTAGTTGAAATATGTCACTCTTACTCATAGGACCGAATTAAAAAAAAAAAAAAAAAAAAAAAAAAAAAGACCTACTAGAATGACTTTCCAAGAATTTTGGAGTACTGATACCCATTGTAAAGGAAGCCCTTTGTGTCACTGAAGACAGAAAGAATCAGCTTTAAGAGTATCAATATCTGTGATATAGGCCTATCTGGAAATTTGGGTTGCAGCCCTTAAAAACATATAAGCAGCAGTACCTTCTCATCACTGTGGTAACTTATCCTAATTCATCCAGTCTGCTGAAATGCAAAAATTCTGAATGTCAGCATGGACTGGAAAATCTGTTTCTGGGGAAAGTGAGCCTTTTTCTGAAGTTTTGTCCTGAAAATCAACACAAGTTTTTGATAAAGTGACAGTAAACAGTGCTACAGAGTTTTCATTACAGATTCCTGGCTTGGATACTGCTTATCACAGGAAATACACATGGGTACAGTACCATCAACACCTTAACGAAAGTAGTCTTCAACCTTTGCACAATTAAGAAAACAAAACTGACTTTCAGAGACTAGCAGTGACACTGAACTCTTATTTTAAACTTCTGCTATCTAACGTTTTGGTGCCTTCCAAATAACAACTGCAAACAGTTCTCTTCCTGATTCTTCATGTGAAAAATGGATACAAAATACTTCTGGAAAACATAACTGCTGTGCATTCATGTTTCACCAAAAAAACAGTACAAAAATATCTGTAGTATGAAAAAGTGTTTTTTTCAGATTTTTTTTTTTTTTAAATATTCCAGTTAACTTTCAGTTCTCCCCTAATTTATAGGCATAGTGAAGTTTGCATTCAGCATTTTCAGAAGTACTAAGTACTGAATTCTTAAGTGCGAGATTTTTTTTTTAAAGTTAGGTTTATGTAATTTAGGTTTTGAAGTGTCTACTGGTTAGTTTAAAAAGAGTTTGTCTCAATCAATATTGAATTCTATTTTTTCTTCATGGAAAAATACAAGAAAATATTAACCAAAATGAACCTAAAAGCCTGCAAGCATGTTTCCAATTCTGGTCTAAGATTTCTAAATGCAGTTATGTTTTCCTTTGAGAAGACGGATATGAAGCCAAACAGGCAGTGCTGGTGACTAAGCTAGTGCTGGTGATGTAATCATAAACATTTTGATGGTTTGATCAAAGACAAATTACTCCATGCCTTTAAGAGCTGCAAATATAAGGACAAAAGCCAGCTGAGAACTTGTCATAATAGAAGCCTTCTCCCACTCGTATTTGGAGAGATCCAAAACACGACTGCAGCTGCTCTTGCATAATAAGCATAACCATAGTGAACAATGCTGGGAAGATAATGTCCTGGACATGACAGCACAAGCTCTCTAGTCTAAGGGGAAGAGAGCTTTAGAAATCTTGGCCAGTTTACAGACACCCAAACTGAGCATCAAAAGCATAAGGCTGGTGTCTTGTTCAACAGTTGTCACCAGTTGTTCATCTGTTGTCTTAGACTATGTTTAGTGCTTAATGCTTGAGAGGTATTCACATCATTCCGTGGTCAAATTCTTAAATGCAAATAGCATGAAAAACACAGAAAGAGGTAATACTTTTTACTTTGGACACTAACATTTGAAAATACTGAGTGAAAACATGCGAAGTGTGCACAAAGCTAAGAGTGGCTCCCTGACACAAATAGTGAGGAACTGCTTCTCTTCCACACTGCAGACATGGCCCAAAGGACAGAAGACATTTTGGTTTAGGGAAGGAGAATGAATTATGTCCTCTTGAGTTTTTTAGGAAAAGATAAAGATGATGCAATACAGGATTGGTAACTTAGGACACGTTGGCTGTCTTGAACAGTGGAAAAAACTCTGTCAGTTCAAAAATCCTTCTGCTTGGCATACGCAGAGATGGACCAGCAATTTCAAAAGACTGAAAGATTACACTAAAGTTGAATCATCCATACCACATGGTTAAGGAAGCAGGGTAAGTCATGAGCCCTGAATTGTTTCATGTTGCAACAAGACTGCTACCTACACACAAATTACCTAGCTTGAAGCTAGTCCAAGGTGTCTCCAACACAATGAAGTTGCTATTTGTGGATGCAATTTGGAGCATAAGGTAGTTGCCAACTATCTAGTTCCAAACAACCTGGTTGTTGCTTTGCATCTTTCATATGTATTTAAATAAGCTTCACAGCCCAAAGTAACACAAATGTGTACAAGTCATAAGTGAATTGCCCCATATAAAAACTACTTTACATACAATTATATAAAGGTATCACCAGTTAAATTTAAAAAAAAATAAGTTAAATTTGGTTTTAAAAGTGGAACATGCCAACTTCAAATTGCTTTATTGATCAAACAGTTTCATATACATCGCCACTGACACTGTACTAAAAGACATATTGATGCAGACATGTACCTCTGGCATTGGTTTTTATAGTAAGTATATCAGATAGCTATTCCACCAATTAAGATCTGTTTGGTTTAAAATCTTGCAAATAAATTGTTCTGACACTACAACATTTTTTCTGAAATTCAATAAAGAGAGAAGAAGTTCAGTTTCATTTAGAAGATCAAGCATTTTTTCAGATACAAAATCACATAGAACAAATGGGGCACTGCTTTCAATTTACAGGACTACAATTTCTGGTTTGGATGCTCTGCTTTAATAATACTTTGTTCCACACTGTTACCCAAGTTCTGTTTCCCTTGTAATTCAGATTTCTGGCAGGTGAGGGAGAAGAAAAAACCAAAACAAAACCAACCCACAACACAGCACCTTTTGTTCATGAGATACAATTGATAAAAGCCTTCATTTTTAACTTATCACAGTCAATTTTAATGTTTTAATACAGGAAAGGTATACCAAAACATTCAACATATAAGAGTTAAAAAGGATAGCTGTGTGTGTATTGTCTGGTTTTAGTCTTGAAGCTGGTAACAAATACATTCTGGTAATTATATCTTACCAGAAGAAAAATAATAATAATAATAATAAAAAAAAAAAATCTCGCTGTGCCTGGTGGTCTGGTAACCACAGCTTCCACATTCATGTGAAATGTACCTCTCCACATGTCCTGATGCCTCAATGAAGAGAATAAAGATTGTGCTACATATTGCAAAAATCAGCATTGAGGTTCCAGGGCAAGAAAGTAATGATGGAGCAATGTGCTAACATTGTCTGACATTATGCACGACAAAGAAAAAATTAAAGCTTTCATGAGACCACCAGTAAGAAATACAGCAATAAAGATACTATCCCACATCTGGTCTGGTAGCATGTAACAGAAACAAGAATTGCCTGCTTCTGTACAACACAGAGAAACCCATACAGTATATCACACTCTCTTCCTGGGTTTCCATTCCCAGACAAGAGTCTTTAGAGAAAATGGCTTGATAATTTACCTCTCCATTTGGACTCTCCTACCTTTTCTGAATCACCTTGTCTATTGATCCTATCATATTGTACTTGTTAGGCCAGCTGCGTTTTAAAAAGCCAAAGAACAATTCAGTCTTCTTGCCAGGATAGTGGGCAACCAGGCTGGATCCAGGCTAAAACTTTGTAAAGTTTTACAAAGTGAAGTTAGTGGCTGCTCTCCCACACTTCAACAGCACTGTGCTTAATGGGGGGGAAGAGCTAAACATGGCTTTTATTGGAAAGGATTACTGCTTTGGAAAAACGAACCCTAATGTTTTCCATACAGATTTTTATCTCATTCACTAAATTTAAGTTTCCTGCTACCACACTCTCCTATAGCTGTTGGTGATTGTCTCAGCAATAAGACATTAGGATGGCAGAGACAGAGGTGACATGAGCACTTCAGAGAGTATCTACAGTGATACTCAAGTTGTTTTCCTAAGAAGCATCAATTTGTAAAGAAGCAGCACTGTCAAAGCAGCAAAGGATCAGAGGAGACAAAAGGACAAAAGACATGGATCATGTTCTGTTTAATAGCTGATCTGCTTTAAGTGCTTGGGAGAAAAAAAAAAGTGATGTGTACCTTCTATTATTTGTATGACAGTATTTGGAACTGTGGCAGTATTTTAAGTAGGTAGCATCCTGTTGTAAGGAACCCTAACCAAAGCACATGGGGCAAATTCAGTAAAGGACACATTTGCTGCAGCCTCAGAAAGGAAGTGGTGGATGGTTTCCTCCCCAGCCAGAATATAACTTCCTCCCACCCTGCAGTCCACAACATGGGGACCTGTGAAGTGCTGCTGTAGGCAGTGTCACATGGAGTCTTCTGTAGCCTGCTAACATTACAGTAACTTATACAGTTCTCCTCCAAAAGTGCTCAATTTATGGCCAGTGGCTCCTCAAAAAAGTACCACACAATTAGATGTCTGAGTGATTTAAAGCTAATTGAAATTACTTTCTCTCCTAATGAGTAGCTAGTTCTTCAAGAACGTAACCACATCACACCTCCTATTTCATCAGATGAGATGATTAGTGAGTAATCCCCCTACTGCTGGTATTTTGAATGACCAGACTTGAATTTCTACAGACTCAGCTATGCAGTATGAACCTTCTTATACTACCATGCTGAGCATTCAGGTTTAGTGCTCACTTCTACAATTTAATATCCTACCTGCAAGTACTCAGTTTTGTGGTAACACCTAGTGCATTGAGGTTCTCCACATAAGTAACGATGCCTTATTTTCATGACACACTTCTCATCTTACAACTTATATTCTACTTTTTGCCATTCACCTAAAAATGCTGACCAGTTGTTTTCTAAGGGCCAAGAACAGCTTTTGTTTCACAGACATCACCAAGACATCTTTCCAACTTCATTGCTCTTTATACTCCTCATGTAACCAACCAAACAAAATCTGCTTTGTATAATGATGCATTCAGAGAAGTCTTTTCTTTATGTGTAGACTTTGTCTAAAAAAGTCTAATTTCACACATGATACACTTCAGGTCTATTCCCTTTACTGTTTCCTCATATATGCAAAAGAGCCTCAATGTCTCCTGTCTTGCTAGCTCCGTGCATGTAGCTCAACATCTCAAAAAGTTCCATGTTCCTGCAACAGGAGTAAGATTTCAGCTAATACCACAAGTGTATTTTCCAGAGCTACCATCTATACCCATCTCACAGCAACATCCAGATGTCTTGAAATGCTGCAAGTTTGAGAAATGGTTCTTTTCTTCTACCCTAATTGAAAACAAGTTCTCTCAAATACAGTTTGTCCTTCTCAACTGTTGTTATCTTAATTCCTCATGAAATATGTCTCCTCATCTGGAAAACTCATTCCACTTGAACTCCACTCTGGTTCCACCTGACAGCATTCCCCTGTACTTTCCATCCAAACAACCTCTGTTCCACTGGCTCCAGAGATACGGTCTTGAGATACTGCATTTGAGCTCTGATGGACATGTATCACGTTCATACCAGAATAATTGAAGACTGAACTGACAATTATAATTTTAGTCACAAATATTTGTTATTAAGAGGCTTAAGAGGCAGAGGACTACAACAAATCTGTTCCACATAGCTAAATAAATGCAAAAAGAATTTTATCTCTGGAGTACTCTATAAGCACATCAATTTTAGGACATGCTTTGAAATACACTTTGGATTCAATTATTAATTGCAAAACATGAAGATCATAGTATGGACTACATATCTTCAAAATGTTTATTGAATTAGCACTGATCACTAACTTAATTAGTCATATCTGCAGTGTTATTTTTCTCCATTACTTTTCTTCTCTCCATAGCTTTTCAGATTTGCAGTACATTTATTTTTTTAGCATTCCTCTGTAGCAATTCTATAATTCATTAAGGGAAATGACAATGAAGAAGGAGTAGAGTTTCAATTTTTCTGGGAAGTACTGGATTATAATAACATCCAACCATTAGTGCATCTATTAAGTAAAAAAAAAAATCAAAATAGGACTCAATTTGATTAAAAGTATCTTTTTAAGCAAATTTCAAGAATCAGCGTCTATGTTTTTAATATCAGCTTTAAGGTAACATTTGAAATTCTTCTGAAAATCAAATATGCCAGTTGTAAGTAGATGTTATCATCAAACTCCTACAGTGTCTGGCAGGCTCTTCCAAGCCGAGAGTTTTTACTGGTACTACAGAAAAAAACCCAAAGATCTATAAGAAAGCACAACTCTGAAAAATAGAGTACTGCAAAAAGACAACTATAGAAAAGGTATATAGAAATTAGAAGCAAACTTTCCAATATACATAGTACCCTATAGACTATCAAAGCTGTGAAAGTAAGATGCAGGGGAGGTGGAATGGAACAAAACAACTAAAGAAAGCCACCTCTTATACTATGGCTCACCTGTTCCCCAGAAAAGGAAAGAGGTATGCCATCATCTTCTAAAGGAAAGAAAGGGGAAGACTTAAAACCCTATTTGTATTCTGAGCTTTCAACATCCAGGGAGGAATTTATCAAACTAACAACTTTAAGTTCCATGTATAGGAAAATATGAAATTTATTGTATTTTGCCTCCCAGGTTTCTTTTGAACACAGGGATAATTTTTAAGATGATTTAGAACTTAAATGTCATTGAAAGCTTGAATCACTTCTAAGATGTTTCACCCAAATTATATCTTTTTAAAATACCGAAGTATTGAATGTATAAACTATTTACGTAGCCATGAAGAAAGCAGTATAAAATAACAAAGCATCTGTGAATAACCCTATCCCCATTTTTTGCTGTTTGGTTTTATAAGGACTCACAAAAATACTTTACACTTCATTGTATGAACAAAGTATACTGTTTATGTCAGCCATCCAACCACTAAAGTACTAGAAGTTTAGTCTTTTAATATTCAAAGTGTCTTCCTACATTCATTCCTCCTCCTCCATATATAAAGCAAAGATGTGGGAGAACAGACCCTGCAATTATTAGCCAGAAGGAACAAAGCATACTTCTGTCTGCCAACCTCTAACTCTTATTACACTTGAAATACTTCACAAGTTCTATTTTTTATAAAAAGTTAAAAACATGGCTGAAGCTATCTAGCTCTTGATAAGGAATAAACACTTCCCTTCAGTAAGCATGACAATATAATGAACTATACTCACTTGTATACAAAAGTAGTAAATATAAAATAAATAATTTAACAGCTTTAAGTTATTGATGCACCAGAGCAGAGAAAATAAACCACAAACATTTTGTGCTAAACTCATGCTGATCTGGAAAGAAAAGTCAAAAAAAGCTGGAAAAGGAAAAAAAGTTACTTATATCTAATTTACTTACAAAAAATACTCTTTTCCCAATACTCCCAAGATGCTAGTACTTATACAGGTTAAAGGGACAAGAAATAGTGCATAAAATAACAGTGTATATATATTAAAGAATCCTGGTACCAAATACAAGCGAAAAATACAGCCCAGTGATTTTTACTTTCTTACATTTCAAACAGCTAATGGGATTATTCTCTTACCTAGAATTAAATGTTCTTGCTGTGTGCCCATTTTCTAAATTAGGACAATTAGTCTTCCTTCTTTTTCTCCACTGTGGACTCAACGTGTGCGAGACTTCTGACATATTGTTCCATTTAGTGACCCTGCCCGTGTCTCATCACTTTTCTTTCCAAAATGAGGAGTGCAGAGACTACCTGCAGAAAATGCTGAAGACTCCTTGAACAAGCAAAAAACCTAGTTTTGTAGGAATGACATCTCCACTTTGTCCACATCAGCTGGAGACATTTTCTAGACTCCTAGTGCACTTCTGTACTGCTGCTTATTTGCAAGGACAATAGAGATCTTAAAAATCATATAACAGCTGTACATCTCTCGGAAGCTTCCAGCCAGGCATCAAATGGCTGGTATTAGGAAAAGATAGAACAATACTCAAAGCAAAACCCCACTCTACTACCTCATTAAGGTCTGTGTATGTAAATCCTCAGTATCTTTTCATGCTTTGTAACTTAATGAGTAAATTTATCCTAGCAATGGTTTCTAGGTACAGATTTATTTGGAATTTCAGTGCCCATTGACAGTGGGCATTAAAAATCTTTTGGCAAGAAAGCAAAAGGCCTTCTACCTTACATCACCAAGCTAACCAGATATGGAACTAGTATCCAAAGCGATAAATAGGAAACCAGCCTCAGAGGTCAAATAACATTTATTTTTAATTTAAGGACAGAATTACTTATTCGATTCAAACAAAATTGCTGTTGCAACAGATAAGGTCTTTATGATGAGAGTTGTTTGGACAGCACAAGAGGATACATACAAATAGCTATGCTTTGTATTTTTGGTCAGTAATAAGAAAATACTTTTCCCCCACTCTGATTAGTGGTAACACTGGACTCCTTTTTCACATTAGCTTATATTGTAAACACTTTCTTTTAAAGTATTTTTGGTACAAAAGAACATCATAGCAATAAAATATTACAACATTTATGTAAAAGGAAGAGGTAGTTTGAGGCTCTTGGGTGCAGATAAGAAATGCAAAGGAAGTAAATGCACATATGCTAACTTGCTCTACTTTATTTATTGGTGCCTATTGGTTCTGAATATTCTTCTACTTTAATATACCCTTATATATAGCTGCTGGAATTAAAATTGTAAGAAAAGAACATTCTGCCTGAGGGACTGCAAAATAAATGGGAGAACAAAAAGAAACAGTGAATCTGTCAAGCTCAAATAAAAAGAATACTCAAAGAATTATGGGTGATAGTTTGGATACTGCACAGAAAATCTAACAAGTTTGTCATGAGAAGGGATATCCTTGATAAGAAGAAGCATTTGTAGCAATGTCCAGTTGCAGTGTTAAACAACAAAAATTACCATCTCTACCACTACAAGGTGCATTTTTCACTGTCTTTGCTCCACTCTTTGGCCCTTTAGAACAATCCTTCATCCAAGTGAACAGTTTACAGCTCAAGCATGTAGAAAACATGAACAAATTTATAATTTTTTTCTATATTTGTCTCAAAACCCACTCATCTACTTTACTTTTGATAATGAGAGGCAACAAAAAAGGAAATAGAACATGGTAAAAATTATTATATGCAGCAATATTCAGACTCTTATTAGGACTTAATCTACCTGATGCAAAATGTTTAAATATTAACATTAACTCCCCCCACCAAAAGTAAACATACAGTACAGATCTATTATACATAAAGGAGAATATATCAAGCTCATGAAACAACTCTTGGTTAGACCACTGTGATCAACATTAATATCTTCAATATAAACAGCACTAAAACATCTTCTACCACCACTCCTTTGGAGGGAGTGGATGCTGAAATACAAGACTGTAACCTTTGTATGTGTTTCTAGTTTAAAGGATTAGTGAACTATAAATTGTATTTTTTCTCTTCTTTAGGCTCTTAAATATGTCAATACTCAAGTTATACACAACTGCCTTACATATATTGACATAATATTTATTGAAAGTCTAATTGTGAATTTATTAGACCTAAGCTTTTTTAATTTAATATGTTTCTAATGTATTATTTTAATTAAAAGTTTAATATTTTAAAATGTTTTAAATCAAGCAATATGCAATATATTTGTTGAGGGTGATTTTTTTTCAATGTTATTTTGCTTTATTGGGTCAAATACAAAAGAACACACAAAACCAGAAAATTTGAGACAGTGAACAGATTTGGCTTCTAAATGCAGCAAACTAAATATTCATACTCACACACCAGTTACAGACAGTTCTTGAACTGGGATAAATAAGAAGTATTTGTACAGTTCAAATTTTATGCACCACCTGTCCACTTTGCAACCACGGCTTCTGAGTGTGTATACAGTGGCCATTATAATTTACAATAAATAATTTTGTCTGACTAGATAATACATTTTGAGAAGATAAATAAATTGGTTATAAGAAGTTTGTAAGGAATGAAAACAGAGCATAAATCTTGAGGAATTCTATTTCAGGATTTAATTCATAATGACCCAGGTTTTCAGAGATACTAAGAAGAAATGGAAAAAACAGTATTTAATCTTTCTGTGAGGAATGTTCTCTTGCCTTTGTAAGGAAGGGTCTCAAAGCACACCAAACATGAAAAAAAAACCCCAAACTTCTGTTGAACCTAAGATGATATGACCCTGTTAGTATGGGATTCAAATACGAGAGGAAACCTGCAAAGTAGGACCTGGCATCAACTCTGCTTTCTAGAAAGGAAATTAGGGCATAAGAGTTTTCTGTATTGTTGAAGGTTTCTTAAGAAACCTATGGCAAACTCAGACAGAACACGTTATCTTCCACCTTATCTAGGACCTCAATTAAGAGATCACCCTTCCTCCCACAGGAAAGGTAGCAAAGGAGTTCAGTTTGCTGTTTATCAGGTAAGCACATCACACGTCAAGCAAAAGCCACCCACCTTCATAAAACAGACAGAAGTTTCCTGAATATATAATATCTGAAAGATTGCAGCACACTATATAACCCTCCTCACAGCATTTTAAGTGGTGGTTCTCTTTTGCGCTATTTTTCACCTCGTATATTCACAGAGAAGCACCTGCACCTAGCTGATTAGCACCTGAACTGGTCTTTCAAAAGGATCTTAAAAATGTTAACTTGAACTGTTCAACATACAAAAGAATTAGCTGCATAACTATCCTGACAAAACCTAGCAAAACTTTGCAACATGAAAGCCCTTTCTATTCTTGTCTAGATTTCTTTTGCACGCCCTCTTTAAAATGTTTATATAGACAGAACACAAACTGTAGTACCTCTAGAGGGTATTCACAATGCTAATTTTAGGCAGAGGAAACCAGCCTCTTTCTAGACTTTCTCTTAAACCCCTGGAAAAACAGCAGCTCCATAGGAGATGTTCAAGGATAATCACACTAGATTTGTAATTACAACTAGCAAAAAGCCAAGATAAAAACCTCATTGCTATTTTGAAACTTTAAACTAGTAACTTACCTGCTTCTGTACCTGCCTGCTTTCAACTCCTTTTCAGCTTCACCCAGGCAAATGTTCCTGTTCCCCCCAGTCTGACAATGCTACAAACAACAAATACTACCAACTCTCTGGCCCAACCTTAGTCTAAACCAGTGTGTGGCACCAACCTCACTGACACAACACTGCAAGAGAAACTGAGACCTGAAGTTACCTTGGAGGGCAAAAGGAAGTGTCTCCCTCTCCACTAACTGCAGCAGTCAGGAATATTGGCCTACTGACCCTAACATTTCTTTTTCAAACTCCCTCCTACACACCTTGTCTCTGTCTTTCTCCTACATTTCATGACTCGTGTGCATAGGGTTAAGATGCAAATCATGATTTGAAATCTCTTTACAACTTCCTTGATTAATCTCCATACACAATTTACAAAGCCTTCATAAGTCCCCTTAGACCAATACAAAACTTCTCCCTTACTCATGTGTCACCACCCACCACGGTTTAACAGAGCATGGAAAATCATAGGGGTTGGAAGGAGATCACCTAGTCCAACCCCCCTGCCAAAGCAGGTTCCCTACAACAGGTTGCACAGGAAGGTGTCCAGGCGGGTTTTGAACATCTCCAGAGATGGAGACTTCACAACGTCAGGGCAGCCTGTTCCAGTGCTCTGTCACCCTCACAGTAAAGACGTTTTTCCTTAAGTTTATATGGAACTTCTGGTGTTCCAGTTTTTGTCCATTGTCCTGTCACTGGGTACTACTGAAAAAAACCCAGCCCCATCTATTTGCCCCCTGCACCTCAGGTATTTATAGACATTGATAAGATCCCCTCTCAGTCTTCTCTTCCCCAGGCTGAAGAGTCCCAGCTCTCTCAGCCTCTCCTCATATGGGAGATGCTCCAGGCCTTTAATCATCTTGTTCTCCTGCAACTAAATTGGGGGTAAAATTACTCCACAACCATAATCTACTAACTCCCAAGCTAAAATACTACAAAAAATAGTTTGTTTTTTTTTTTTTAACTTAGTACCTGTAAGAGGAACAGCAGGTACCTGAGGAGAGGCGGGAGAGCAGCACCATCCACTACGGTACTATTAATGCCCAAGGGCACCCAGAGACAATCATTTTGGGTTTCTACAATTCTACATGTGCCTCAGTGGAAACATCCATGTCAAGTTCAATACCATGTGGGAAAGATGTTACAATGTGTTATTACTCAAATTCAAAATATCTCAAAATTTTCAGACCAAAATTGAGCTATGAAAGTGGTCTTATTTGCTTAAAGCATGAAAAGCGTAACACTGAAGCAAGCTGACATTACCCTCATTTCCATAAACCACTGCAAGTACTGACTGACGTTTTGCAATTTAAGCAAGAGAGGAGTCAAATTTATACTGGCATTTCTACTGTCAGGCAAAAAAGTATGAAGCATGCATAAACCTGTGCTCCCATCTTGTCACTATATCAATGAAAAACAAGTGCATATGTCACTTTCTCCTATCCATTTGTATTACACACATAGAAGGCATGATGTTTTGTATCTTCTTAAATGCTGTTTTATACTCAAGAGTGAGCCTTTACTGTTTCAGTATAGTACCCACTAGGACAGGCTGTTTAATAGAAATTTTCAGGTTAGAAGTTGTCATCAAAACAGTTGCCATGTGCTCAGGCAGTGGCTGGACTTTTTTTTTTTTAACTGAACAAAGTGTTTGAACTTCTTCAGCAGAGATTCAGTAATCTTAAATTCATATTCCTGCATGTCTTAACTGTACAGTTAATAAAAATAAACTTCTTGAGGACTACTTCTCCAAGAAAAATTACTTTCAAAGGATATACTTTGCTACAAACACAAGATTTCTCCAAACAACAAACGCATAAAAGAAAGGAAAAATAGAGTGAGAGGGCTTATATTACTTTCTGAAAGCTTTAAAATGTTTGATCAGATCTGCTTTGGAGATTATTTAATCTGTGACTGAACGTTGCCTTTTTCTTACATTCAAGAATTTAATTAAAAAGGAATGCAATCTTTATCTAACAGTTCCAACAAACGACAGTACAGTTTTGATTAGAAAATGTGACTTAGTAGAATTAAAATAAAACCCCCACAAGTTCAACAAAGGACAGACAAAACTGATTTCTCTATCAGACTCTGCAATTCGTGCTTCAACAAACTGCATAGGCAGACTTTGCTCACAAAATTCTGAGGTCTCTTAATCTCAAATGAAAATTTAATCTATCACTGTTGCAAGGGCTCTTTATGAGAAATCATTCTTTATAGGACAGACCACAAAACATTTGCTAATAGTCTATGAAGTACTGTAGCTAATTAAACAAAGTACATTTGTCAAATAAATTAAGTAATATATTATCATTTGCCTTCTCACTCTTAAAGTCTATAGTAATCTATAATGCATCTCCAATATATCAGCATAAATTTAAAGGGCCTTTGTTACAGCTAGTAAAAACCACAGTTACTCTTCTGAACGGAAGTCAGACATTCTAATTTTTTTCTGTTTTTACCAGGACACCGAATTTAAGATACACATCATATACTGCTTTGAAACAGGCAGTTCTTTAAAAAGCAAATCCAGAGGTTAAATAATGTAATTTTTATTTTTATTACATTTTTTACTGAAATAAACAAGAGGCTCTATTTTTCATTTCTGTTTAGTTTCTACTTTGAGAAAATTACACTTTCCAGTAAAAAACATTTTGAAAGAATTTCAGATAACCTTAATTTACTTAATCATTATTCTTCTAGGATGCAAAGAAAAACATAGCCTTACAAAGTTCTAAAATAATTTACAATTTTCCTTTTTTTTTTTTTTTCTCATAACTAGAACACCCTCAGTTGCTGTCAGATGCTCAGTTTCTCTCAGCTGAAGAAGTGAATTGGCATACCTATGCCCACTAATGGCTGACAGCTCTTCTGAGATGAAATGGCAGTAGGTCAGTTCCTCTAAGCAGCCAAAAGGGCAATGGCAACAGCTTCACAAACACTGTTTAATTGTTATTCTGCTCCCAAAGGTGTTGCAGCTGATTGATATGCTAAAATTTCATTCTAGAAGGTGATAAAAAAAAAAAAATCCTACTATTCTATTTGCTAACCTTATTCAGCAAATATCTTGCCCAACTCAGACTGTCACCTCCATTTCTGATCGCTGTACAAGCAACATTAAGCAAACGTGGCATTCAGAACACTTGATGTTTTATATAAAAAACACAGAAACCCTGACTCTCTCTCTCAATCTTAGGCACTAAGAGGTGCATTTCTTAACAAAAACATGGAAAAAATACCCACCTAATAAAAAACTAATCACTATTTCAGTCATGTTACTGACCTCATTAGCAGAGAAGTGATGTTCTACCTGTTAGTAATTTTTTTAAGTGTTAGTCTTCCTCTTATGGAAAAAGTGCTTTACACTCAACCCCCTCTCCTCAAATGTCTGTCAGAACTCTGACCTGCTCTTATCAAAAGCTCTCTCCCTGAAAGACAATTTATTTATACATGTGGGAATTCAATCCAGAACAGTTATGAGTACAGTTTAATAGATATCTCCCCCATCCTTTTAAAAAAATAAGCGGAAAACAACATTCTCCAAGTTATTATCAATTATTTGATAGGTACAAAGCTGCAGTGATACAGCCTGTCATTCCTCACTTACAGTTTTTGCTAGAGAAAAGCACAGAAAAATCCCAAGAATGTAAAAAAGTAGCCAGGATGTTCTGCTGAGCCAACCACCCATTAGTAAATTCTTTTGTTTTAAGCTTGGTAAATTACATTCTTACTGGGACAGAAGGTGGAAAAACTATTTTAATGATCCAATGATATCACAGTCTGGTGAATATCTCCATAGAATTAAACAGAATCATATAAAAGATGCTACTAGAAGTCTGCAGTACACTCAAGCTGGGCACTCCTCAACAGAGGAATCCCGGGGGAAAGGCATCAATCAAGACGATACTGTATAAATTGATGGAACAAGGAATAATCCAGGGCTACTGAACACATCTCCAATCCAGGAAGCTTCTAAACAGTAAATCACAGAAGGCAAAGAAAAATATCTGAATTATTATTATAAACTTGCCTTATTTTAACATAGTCTACTCTAGGCACTGTTGCAGAAACTATATGCTAAGCTTGAGAGACTTGACCTGGTTTAGTTTTAGTTCATCTCTGCCAAAGAAAACAGGCTTCTTAAATCTCTGCTTACGATACTTGAAGCTAGAGGTGACCTACCATGTCTTACCTGGCAGAGGGCGAGTACCTTGCTACCATGCTACCCTCTGTTTAGCTAAAGGAGCATCTCTCTCTGAAACTTACGGCTTTCAGGTTCACAGCAGCCTAAATGCCTCCTCTTACTGGTATTCATGGCAGTCCAATATTTTAAGACTAATTCATGGTGTCTTATAAACATTCCTTATTTAAAAGACTATTTATGATCCACTTGATTAAACTGTCCTTTTCAGAAAATAAAACTTATGGGAGCCTGATTTGGGCTTTTTGCTTTTCTTGGGCCCACCTAGTTTTTCAGCCCCACCAGGGGCTGAATGTCACACTACTAAACCTATTTTACCTCCTCTTCAGGCTCTTCCTGCCCTCCCTTCCACCATTCCTCTTTCCTCAGCTCACAGCACCATTACAAGGCAGCGCCTCCAGATCCAAATGCTTACTGTTACTTTCCATTAGATGTTTAGACATCAGATTATGTCTCTTTCCCCCACAACAAACATTTTATTAGTAGTTGGAAAACATTCTTAGACATTCCATTTTTGATGACAGAGTATTTGGCAATATATGAAATGCAAACATATTTATTTGATCGGTTTTATTGCTATTTATTTAAGAAAAAAATGTGGCTGTGTGTAGCAATATAGCTTCCTGAAACATTACCTCTACACCAAAAATACTTTTTGCACAAGTGTATTATTACATCAGAGGGAAACAACAAAAGTCAAAAAAACCCCAAACAACTTAGAAAGAAAGCTAGGGACTTTGCAGGAACAGACACTTAAGTATTTTCAATTGGTCAAACTTCAGTGTTCCTTGCACAAAAAAAATTTCTTTGTTAATTCTACTGGTCACTTGTACGATCAGTAGAAGCATCATCATTCTCTGAAGCACAGACCTTTTTGAACACAGGGTAATCTTAACATGAGGAAGGTATTTCTACTTCTCATGATAAAAATAAAATCATATACTCTTTATACTCTTGCACATTCACCATTGTAAGCCTTTACAAACTGCAGCCACTTTAACTAATTTTGGATATTTGAAGGGTAGGAAAAGAAATAGCAATGGGAACTGGAGTTTCAGAAAAATCTGAAATATCAGAAGTTTTCTCAAGGCAAAACCACAGTTTTGGCCGAGTTAGTCATAAGGCACCTGTAATATTAATTCTTCATTTCCCACTTTTCATAATAGTTAACTGTGTGATGACAGCCTTCTTTTAACAGCATCACTGGAATATGATTTAATAATAGAGAATCTAACTAGGGATTGATGTGGAAGAAAAAGCATAGTCAAAGATCAAAAACATTTTAGTGAAAGGAACTGCTAAGAAATGGTTTGACCAAAGTTATAGGTAATCATTAAGAACATTAACATGTAAAATAAATATGTAACAGCACAAAGTAAGTTTAGCACATTTCTCAAACAGAAGTCATAACAGAATTAAACAACTGTACTATCTGGCTTACCCTCCTTTCCTATCACCAAGGAGCAAGAAACCACCCACTTTTCTCTGCCATTTTTGGAATCTTTCTCATTTTTCTATGA
Organism: Caprimulgus europaeus; assembly: GCA_907165065.1. Next base: position 48,295,879 of record OU015525.1, on the reverse strand, counting down.
GTTACCTTCAGGTGGTAAATCGTAACAAAACACATTTGTTAGTGAATGTGTCAACTTTAAGAAACACATTATTAAGCAGACTGAACTAGCCTTTTTGATTCTTTCCTGGATCTTTGGCCTAGTAGGGGGGATGAAACCAAAAAGATGCTGTGATACTAGCTCTGGAGTTAGATATTCTAACAGTCTTCTGATCCATGGCAAAAACCTGGTCTTCAGGCACAAATAAATCCTGCAAGGATAGCAAAATTGCAAAATAAACAGATGACCACCCAAGTAATTAATGTAATTGCCTTAAGTAGATACTAGTCAATGTGGATTAGCCTCTTTAAAATACCAAGATTAACCTCTAGCTTTCAAGAAAGTGCATTAATTATTTGTAGTGTGGCATCAGTCATCACAGAATAATATTTGCTTAAAGATTGTCCTTCAACTATGTTTATTTACAGCTTATTAATGCCAGCTGCACAATATGCATGTTTTGGTAGCTGGAGAGGCAAGGCTGACTACTTACATAGAATACCTTGAACCCACCCATCAGTCACAGCATCTGGCAGTCTTATCTGGGTTATATTTATATGTACATCACTCCTAAACCTGATGCCAACAGAGTTTTGTTATATTGCATGATCAATCATAGCTTAGAGGTAGCACACCTCAGCTATTTGCAGATTAATTCTACCAGAAAGGAATTTCCGCTCAAAGGTTAAATAAATCATGAAGTAGCTATACCTCATTGCAACTACCTCGGCCTATATAAGCCCAGTTTCGTCTGTCCATCTTCAAAACAGACACAGTGAAGTGAAAAATGGTAATGGAAAAGTAGTACAGTGAATTTAATTTTGCCATCTGTAAGAGGATACAGTAAAATTAAAAAAAAAAAAAACAACAAAAAGTACAATAATCATGTTTATATTATTTCTTCTATTTCATATATACTTTGTGTTTCCCCCCATTTCAATGAAATTAATCTGAAAGTCAGGGGCAAAATAAGGTTTTTTTGAGAGATCTTTATCATTTCCTTCTCTCTGCCACCAGTCCCAAGACTGCAATAGCAAACCTTTGACATAAGATCAAAGAGGAAAAAGAAAAATCATCAAATAATTCCCATAAAAATACATTTGTTTTACATTTTGTTGCTTCATTTGATATAACTTAATCAGGGGCCAGTCAGCCAACTCTCATTCTAATGACTTTGCTCCAAGTAATTTCTTTAGTGATTAGAAGTCTATTCATATCAAATGGACTTTATTATTACATTAATAAGTCAGCAACTGCCACAGTAAAAGAGTAAAAAAAGAGAAAACTGCATCCAATTCCAGTCCCTCTCTCAACTTACCTGCCCTTTCTTTCCCCCTCATCACAGAACATGACGGATTTGTTTGTTCCCCAGTATCAGTATTTTACATATTTGATGACCTCTTAGAGGACTGCTAGTAGGCAAAAAAGGTTAGACAGCTTGAGGATCTTCCATTCATATGGAAATTTTCATTTCCAAGGAAAACAAATTTCTGTTGCCTTTATTAATAACTGTTCTGTGAACCTACTCAGCTTGAATGTTTCTAAATAGCTTATAAATCAAGCCAAGTCCATTAAAAGTCTTGATACTTTGGCCCTACATCAAGAAGAGCTGCAGATCTTTCTGGAAAGTGTACCATAATTCTTGACCACAATTACAGAATCATCTTAAAGTAATGACATCTAATGAATTATATACATAACATGTTTAAAGGAACAGGCTGCATTTTGCACACAATTCAAGTGTCATGGCTTATGCCAACAGGTTGTAACTCATTAGTTCTCTGTAGTGGACAAGGCATACTGTGCATTAATGAATCTTTAATGACACCACGAAAGAGCCAGAAATAAAGAAAAACAAAAATAAAATTAATGCACCTACATGCGTTTTGTTCATTTATCTTGGCATGCTTCACTTGAAAAGTGTACTGTGATACTGTAGTAGGGATTTTTTTTGGAACATGGATGTCTCTGTTATTTGGCCACTAAATGTTTTCCCAGGAATAAAGAAATAATTTTGCATAGATAAGCAAAAGTGAGATTCTCTGGACACAGCGTTATTAAGCTTTTGCTAACTAAAGCTTCTACAACTGCCCCTGTCATGAGGCCAAAGTCAGGAACAATAAATTTGAAAAACAACAGGGTTCAAGTATATTTGGTGGAATAAACTGAAAGCTTCCCTGACTAGTAACCATCCTTTAATGAAAGAGCTACAGCTTTTTTACTTCACTGTTGTCTCCAAAGCCCTCTACAAAGGACAAAGCTGGTGGCCTTTGCCCTGCCGGTCCCTTTTTGGCACTCTATTGACTGTTCATGTCCCTCAAGAGCATGGACTTGACGTTGTGCCCCCTCCAGCAGAGTAGCTGACCCTCCCACAAAGTTTGCAGGGCACGTACTCCACTCCGTTTTCATTCACACTGAAATGCTACCAAGAGCAGCCACAGCAGACAGCTTCCCAAGCAATCGAGAACGGTGGAAATCACATCGCAACTCACAGCTACGCAGATAAAACGGCATTTGCGCATCACAGCAAAGAGGTCTCTTCACTGGTGATCTATGGGCCCCATCTTAGGCCAAGAAAGCATGACCCTTGTTCACATTAAGGCTTGCACAGATGCATGTTTGGGAACCATCAACAGCTGTGTTAGAGCAGAAACATACTTTTCTTTTTAAACATCCCATTATCTCCTATTTATACCATTCTCTGAAAACACAGTATGGTTATGCAAAGTCAAAGTAACATCTCCTGGCATACACCTCTGAACAATAGAAAAACTATGAGGTTTTGTCAACAAAAGAATAATTCAGGAACAGCTGTGTTTCTTTCTCTTCCCAGGGTCTGTCTGCTCTTTTTAAAAGTTTAAGTAAGAATACCAAGTACGGCCAAAAGTCAGAGAGAAAACTGTCTTTGTACACAATGTTTACTACATTTATTATTTCATATTAGACACATTTGCTTTCCTTAATAGAGCTATTTTGTGGATGAATGGTGAAGCATCAGGCACTGACATTTTCCTGTTTCTCTTTAGTACAGCTCAGTGCTTCCAGCTGCAGCTAACAGAACTCATGCACCACATCTCCCCAGTTGACGATAATAAAAAAAAAAAAAAAATCCCCAAACCCTCTTTTCTTTTTCAAATAATTTACCAAGAGGCAATATGCACATACCTATGGTACAACTGCATGGACCTAAATAACCTCAAGCTTACTTGAGCTGTTTCTAAGTGTGTGCTTGTATTATGCCTAGGTTATAATATATCTGTAGCAGAAAGTATTACAAACCTTTAACAGCTTCTTCCTCCATCTATGCTCATATACATATACGTATAACTGGGAAAGTTCTTCTATTGCTAGATTATAATTGCTACTGAAATGACCTGCTCCATTCCAATCACATTAAATATAAAATCAATTACCACCTGCTCTTCTTTCACCTGGCATTTGCTCACAGTGAAATTCAATATTGATCCTGATTATTCTTAACCTTAGGCTGCCGATCTTTAGTTACTTTTCTGGATGTTATCCAGTGCCCAGGACATGCAGAAGCTGTCCCCCAAGGTGTATGTCAAATTTTGTGGCTATTAGGCCATCATCCATTACATTCTAGGGCAATACAATTCTTTGCCAGGAGACAAGTACTGCCTTGCTATCTCCATTTCTCAAGTAACTCAATTTTCCAAAGCCAACAACTTTGAGTTTCCCCTCTCCCTTGTCTGCTTGGCTCACAGCAGGTGAGCATGGTGATCTGAACTCCCTGTAACTACTGCCTCAACTCCAGTTGCCCTGTATCCCACTCCCACCATTCCAGGAGCTTCTGAGGTACAGCATCCCTAAACAAAAAAAAAACAACCAACCAAACAACAAACCAAAAAACCCCAAACCAAAGGAAAAAAAAATAACCTGCACAAGTGAAAAAAGTAAATTTGTCAACCATCTCTACATGCCTTTCCTCTATTATTAGTCTGGAGAGGGCTAGCTTTGACCATGTCCTGCTGCTTTTTTTTTTTAATTTTTTTTCCTTAGAATATTACAGAACTGTAACCAGGAAAATTATTATTAAATAGGCAATGTGAAGTCTTGAATATTCTTTGTTTAGCATCCTCAGTCACCTTAAAAAGGAAAAAAAAAAAAACCAACAAAGGAAGATTTCTGTCATTCCTCAGACACTTTGATAACTCATGTCATCATCCCTTGTAGATGGTGTTAAATGTAGCTCCTAGGAAGTTGGAGCATTAAGAGACAAAAACCTGTGCCTACTTCGCCTGATTTTGCTAGAGCTATGCACTGTGGATTTCTGCCAGGACTGTGTGATAGAAAGCTGCCTGGCCAATATAAACAAAATAATTTTAAACAATAAAGCTGTGAGGGACAAACTATTTGCTAGCAGGTATCACACAGGTTTAATAGAGGTCAGTGATAGTCTTGGTAGTCTTGAATGTTGTTACTGTGGTGAGGCTCTCAGTGTGGTAAAGAAACAATTGGTTTTGGTGGCTATGAGTGGGACTGGAAGGAGTGGGAATTCCTAAAGAACTACTGTAGGGGATAAAATTTCTAGGTTGAAAAATACTGTTGCCACTTGCTGTCAACTAGAGCTTTCCAGGCAGTATAGAACACTGCTGCACATCTCTGCTAAATCAAGATCAAACCAATCAAAATCCAAAGCAAATGGATGCGTGTGATATTTTATTTGCAATAACTTTACATCAAGCGAGGCTCATACATGCCTGGGAACGGTTTCACCTACATACAAGGCAATGATTAAAATATAGCATGTTTTGCTGTTTTCTTGAGTAATGAATATTTACCTCTTTACAAAAGAAGAGCCTTTAAACTGATTTGGTCAATGATCCGGACTTTGGGTAGAAATTAACAAGCTTTGGAGGTCATGGTGGGGGTTTTTTTGTGGGGTTTTCTTGTTTGGTTTTTTTGGGGGTTTTTTTCGTTTTTTTTTTTTGTTCAACCATAGCATTTTATAACACCCAACTCCTTTGTGGCCAAAGACAGTAACATTCACTCCCACATATATAGACCCAAGACTTAAGGTTGGAGGAGCTGGGAAGGAAAACGCTATATGCTGATGTGACATTAATCTGCTCAAACTGACAGTTATGAAATGCCTTCCACAAAGATACTGTAAAAATGCAGAAACATTCTTTTTCTTTCAATATGTCATTAACATAAATACAAGTGAGACTGTTTTTTAGGGCAGCAGGCATCCAAACTTGAAAGTTCAGCCAATCTCCATGCTGCCATGTAATAATGATTATGTTCATAAGTAAAAAAGAACCAAAAATAAAACCAGTTTTTCCACGTTTTTTTATTTTTTTAAAGTTAAGGAAATTTTCTTCTTCCTTGAACCTTTTGCTCTAAGACATACATCATGTCTTTCCCAGCTAAATCATACACGTCATCTGTAGGACATTAATCCCTTGTACACTAAAATGGCTCCCATTACTTGTAACCAGTCACAAGTAACCAGCCTCTTGACCTTTAAATGTTTATTTCACAGATGTTGCAAGATGATAAAAAACTATCCCTAATTTATGGCAAAAACCTGTTTACAGTAACACCAAATGAGTAAAATAGAAACAAAAATACAGAAACAAAGGTTCTTGAGACTGAACATCAAAACAGTTTTTACATATAAACTGATCTCTATGCATCCAAATATCTGACTGTAGTGAGAAGACAGGTTTCTGTTTAAAATATTTAGCCTACCAGCAGTCTCTACTCCCACACAAAGAAGGGAAATAAAGAGGATACTAATAGTAAATATACATGCATATATATATATATATACACACACACACACTAGAAACAAATACCAAATTTCCAGTTGAATTCTAGTAAGAAACCAAAGGTTTCCCTTGGAATTTTGCAGAGACCATATCACACACTCTAACAGGGCTGTTTGTAATCAAGTGACGTATCAAAGCAGTTCAACATCAGACACAGAGGTAAGCAGCCTTAAATGCATTCCAGCAGCAACCACTTGCTATTCTGAAAATGTTCAGTGCACTTAAGAAAAACTGAACAAGTCAGGAACAGAGAAACTTTTATCAATTTCTTCACCCTGATCTGGTGGCCTGTAATAGACACCCACGACAGTATCAACCCTACCAGCCTGCCCCTTGATTTTTACCCACAGGCTTTCAACTAGCTCCTCATCCGCCCCTGGATGGATCTGAATACACTGCAGTTGCTCTCTCACATAAAGAGCAACTCCACCACCTCGCCTCTCTGGCCTGTCTTTCCTGAGAAGGACATAGCCATCCATGACCACATTCCAGTCATGTGAGCTATCCCACCATGTCTCTGTAATTGCTACCAGATCATAATCCCCTGACCGAACACGGGTTTCTAATGCCTCCTGCTTGTTCCCCATGCTGCGTGCATTGGTGTACAGGCATTTCAGGGAGCGAGTCGAGTTCACCAGTTTCAGCCTAGGGGGGTGGGAGGCCTCCCTGCCTTCATCAATTCCAAACTGCTGCCCCACTGGCACAAGCCCAGCCGTGACCCCTTCCCCCTTCCAATCTAGTTTAAAGCTCTCCAAATGAGTGCTGCTAATTCCTGCCCCAGCCTCTTTTTGCCCCTGCGAGATAAACCTTCCTCACACATTACTGTCTGTACTGGTGTCCTATGAACCCAGCCATTATCAAAGAACCCAAAGCCCTGCCTATAGCACCAGTCCTGTAGCCAGTTGTTTATGGCCTGAACTCTGCCATTGCAACCCACATCAGCACCCGAAAGCGGAAGGAGGTGCTGTGAACTATCAGTTACTAAAAGCAACAACAATGGCAGACAATAACTGAAAACTGACCACTCAGTGACAGCACATCTGTTAAAAAATTAATAACTCCTATATCATATGAAAAAAAAAAAGCATAGCTACTTAACAGAAAGAATGATTGCTAAGGAATCCATGTGAAAATCACATTTACAAATGTCATCTAGATGTTCTGCTCCAAGGACCTGAATAACTGGAAAACAATGCAAAGACTACTTATATATGTTTCATAACCAATTCAAAAGACCATTTTGACGACAGCATGACTGACATTCAGCCTTCCCAAGAGAGAGGACAGCCCACCTCATAAATGTTCCAGTATCAAGCCAAAAAACCCTTCAGCAGCAGTTGCAATACAAATTTTGAAGCGAGTTCAATTACATACCTATATATGTATAAGAAAGTTATAGTAGCCTCTTTTGAAAGTCCTGTTTGAAAACAGGTAAGAAAGAGTAAGTTTAGGTGTCCTAAGTACAATTGAGGCATGTGTTACACCTTTCTAGAAGGAGACGTCTGTGATCTAGGTATGAACAAAGTTGGGTGGGTAGTCAAAAGTTATCTACAATAATAAACAAAATGTCAGTAGCTTCTGTACAAACATGCTATTGAATACATAGCTGAGAGGAGCCCCAAAAAACTCATACCATTTGATTTCTTTTATACCACTGGAACATGGAAGCTAAAAACATACCACCAACTCAGAAATGCTCTTCCATAATACCCTCAAGTAAACAGCATGGCAGGAATTTCTTTTAAGAAAGAAGGATTTCTAAAATTAGATGAGACTTAGCTATAGAAATGATAAAAGTAAAATGGATGTCATGCAAGATTGAGGCAGACCTAGGAAGAACATCCTCACAAACAGCTAAATACAGCCTTATATGTTATATGCTGCAATATGAAATTTTACCTTATTTTTCTTAAAGCTTCTGGGTTTTGCAACTTCTGAAGATAGAGTGAGACTCTACAATCACTAGCTCTAAAAACCATCATTTCTTATATTTAGCTTTTACTTGTGTTTTTAGATCATTATGGTTTGACAAAGTATCAATCTCTACCTTTTTCTTATTAGAATCTTTTGTGCAAAGACAATTGTTCTCGCCCTACAGCTCGCATCCATTTCAGGGAGAGGGAAAAGGAAACCCATTATATGTTTTATGGTGAAATTCACCTAATAAAATCTTGTAGCATTTCTGGGACTTCAAGAACTCTATAACTGCTCACCAAGCAGCATTTACTGATCCTACTGAATCCTCCCTCTTTTGTGCTTCAATCCAATAATGAGGTAGATTTTTTAAAAAGGAAAGAAATAAAAACACTTTACACAGAGAAGATAGCATATTCTGACCAGAAGGGTAAAACCTAAACACACCCAGTGATGTTAAAACAGCCTCATTAGTAAGTGTGCAGTGTAAACCAGGAAGATTTCCTTTCAATACCAGTGGCTTTCTTCAACAGAGTTAACAAGACTCCCATAAACTACCCAAGACTTTGACAACATAAATATTTCAAGGTTACTAAAAGAACTAAATTATTCATGATTAATAACTGCTATTGAGCAGTGTCCTTTTCTCCTTTATTTACAAATCTGATTTCTACAAATATATTGGTTTAATGTATTTACTGAAGCCTGTCTGGGAAAACTATGACTTTGTGTAAACAGTTGCCTTTGCAATCCATTGCATATGAACTGTCCTTTAAGCCACACCAATGTTGCTCCACTTAAGCAAGGTTTAAATAGAAATCAATCCACACAAACAGCAAAGGCTAAATATTACTGTGTGTATGCACACATTCATTCATTACTTAAGAGTGTCAAGATAAGGATTAAGCTCCATGGACTAAAAATATCTCATCAGGTTACTAGAGGACCCAACAAATGCCCTTGGATTACCAAGTATGGCAGAGTGGGGAAAAGAGCCCACCTCCTTATCCTCAATAGCACCCTTCCTGTACCCCAGGATGGCTTCAGCAATGGCAGACTAAATTGAGAAAGCTCATGATAATTAATGGAATTAAAACCTTTTCTTAAAATGGGATTTTTATCTGATTTTTTTACAATATTTCTCCTGAATTTTCACAAAAATTAAATCTGTGGCCTGAGGAATGGGGACATGGTCTGCATGATGAAGCTACTCAGGAGCTGGATGGATAAAATGGCAGGAAAGCACACAGGATGCCTGGGTACCCACAGGCCACTGAAAAGGTCCTGGGCAAAACCAAAAGAAAAACAACAAAACTGGTACCCTGCAAAGGGAGGAGAAAGTATGCAGAAAAGCCCCATATATTTTACATTATCCTGAAGGCAAGATGCAAAACTGCTAGGAAAAAGAGAAGAGGCAGGCTTTCTCACCTTTAGGAACTAGAAATCTATGGGAGGACAGAGGCAGTGCAGCCTTCTTCATACTAATTAGTAGTCATACTGCACCCCATGAAACACTGAAGTAGTCTTTCATAATCATGAATTTACCAGGCATACTTCACAAAAAATAATTACATAAACTTTGAGAAGAAAAAAAACCAAAACCAAAGCACAACAAAACTCCCCACAAAAAACCCAGCATATAGATCTATTCACAAAGGTATTTTCAGATTATATTGTAGTAATCAGTCATGCTAAATCATATCAGCACCACCCCCCACCCTCCCCCCCCCAAAAAAAGAAGAGTTTTAAAGTACAAAATTAGAACCCTCAGCTTAAAACTCCAGTTCTCGCCTACAACTTAGCAGGATTAAAATACAAGTGTCCTTTGCACCCCACACCCCCATAATTCAGGTATTTCATGGTATAAAACTCAACATCAACTCTGAAAGACCCAGCAGTTTGCTTCCCCTGTATAAGATTAAGAGTGCTGGAAATGACTAAGCATGTAATAAATGGCAATTGCTTTTTAGTCAATGCCACAATATTTGATGCTTTCACTGAAGAGTGCAAGACCGTATTGAAAACTCTCAAGTAAAGCTGCAGGATTTAGTTGAATACACATCAAGCTTCATTTATGTATATGAATTCATATATATAAGTGAATATATTTAAGTGAATATATTTTTATATGGAAAACATGAAGTGTTCCATATATATTACATTAGTAACGTAGATTAATTTTTCAGCCAGAAAAGTCTGCATGTGTCAACGCTCACGTCAGACTGTTCTTGACAAGCCTGTTCCCCACTACTCCACCGAGATGAACTGAAGACACCCAACAGAAGGGCTCTGCTACATCTAAGTAAGGAACATCATCTTGTCTTCATATACTCCACGCACAGATTCAAACCAACTCCCTTGTTCTCTCAGTCTGTTAAGATTTCTGAAAAGCCATCAGAGGACCACCATGTAGCTAGCAGCTGTTTCTTAGACATCTCTAAATGAAATATTTTCTCATTTTAAGGTATAGGGATGATGAACATGATGAGAAATAGTCTGAAGAGCACAACCACAGCAGGAGGGAATAGAATACTGGAAGTCATTGCTGTGTTGAGAAACGCATCCAGCTGCTAAGCTTGCAGGTGCATCTGAAGTAGACGGACAGGATGAAAGATTAGGGAAGGTGTTCCTGGGCTGGATAAATTTGAGTAATGAGAGGAGTTTGCAAAATAAATCAGAAAAAAACATGCTTAGAAAAGATTAGGGCTAGAGGAAAATAAGACAAATAGAAGAATGAAATCACAGTTGATATCTCAGAGATGTGAAGAGTAATTAGAAAAAACAGAGAGAAAAAAGATAAAGAAGTCAAACTAAAAAAAGTGGCATTAGGTCTAGTATGAAAAGCTATGAACAGTGAGAAAAAGCAAAGATGACAATAAGTACCATGCATATGAAAGCAAAGAGTCTGACTTTAATATACTAGGACAAACACTAATAAGGAACAGTATATTACCATACAATTTGCCAATTCCCTACTAAATCTACATCTGTTTGGGAATCATTCACACCATGGCTAGGAGAGCCTGAGAAATAAGTATCGACATTACAAACAACAGTGATTGTGATTTATAAAGAATCCAAGTCACATATTCAGAGGAATGAGGTGGTGAGCAGCAGCGTCTCACTAGTGTAAAACAGATATTTTCCTAAACATAAACACAGCCAACTTTCCACCCTTCATTAACCAAATGCAAACATGAATGCTGTAGGTCTTGAGCAGGGCACTGTGGAAGATATAAATAGTTTTGCCTACAACAAACACTTGTCTCTACAGGCTCATAGCACAGCAGTTAAGAAGCACGAGGTGCACTTTCCATTTCTTAATAGAACATCAAATCACATGCTCAGTCACTTGCAGATTAAAACTAGCTGTCTTACAGCTCTGCGACTAGCAATATGATTAAAGGAGCACATAAAATCCTTGTAAAGATACTTGCCAATTTGGGATTCTCCAGACACAGCTCATACCCAAAAAAGCCACAGTGCTCAACACATGGCAATACAAAAAACACAGCAGAAGGCGGGAGACGGGGGGGTTGGCGGTGGGGAAGGAAAATTTCCATAACTAAACTAAGGTATACTGTGAATATGCAAGTATGTTTTATTTCATATTCTTAAGCAGCATACAGTAGAGAAACGTTAGAGAATTGAGCTACAGAAGATTTAGAGGAGCTACAGGTGTTTGAAATAAAAAACAATGGCTCTCTACATCTTAAATTGGAAGAAGAAGCAAGAGCAGACACCAAAGTGATTTTTCGTCGTGGTCTTTCCGACGTGCATGACCTAGGGAATGTAGAGAATGGCAAAACTAATTTTTTTTGATCTTCCTGAAGTGCTGTCACAACAGCAGTCCAGTGAGATGAAAGTGCACTCAAAACCACAGTCACTTTAAGCTCACTAACCATTCTGTTATTCTGTGATAGTTTCCATTTTGTTATGGAAATGTTTTCACATGGAAATGACTTATGTGTACACAGAGAAGCCTCTCTCCTGAAGAAGATTATGGCAATACATCAAAGAAATTCCCAAACTAAGCATATGGTTGCCCAAATTAACATAGTATGTTCTAATTCCCCGTTTATTGTATTTTTTCTGTTTATTTCTAATGGTAGATACATACAGACAAAAGAAAGGAATGGAAAAAAACACAGTGAGAAATCTTAACAAGGAGCACTGCAAGGTTAATTACAGCACAAAAAGAGATGCAAGGAATGTGAAGAATGTCAGCAAGTAAATAAATCAATAATCTACAGTCATCATCTACATTCCTGAACTACCTTGAAAGCAAGGATATCTGCCCTTCACATTCCTGACAACAGTAGAGATTTTCAAGGAAGAGTCTCTCTGCAGCACGCTCTGTTTCTGCCAGCATCCTTGTGTCCACAGCTTGTAATCCCAAGGGAACCTTTCCAAAGAGAGCCTGTGCTACCTCTTATAACGGTTGTGTTAATACAAGCTTGTAAATAACTTAGACCAGCCCAGAAACATTAACAAGCTGAAATTAATGTTGTGATTTTTGCACTTAGTCAAAAAATCCCTCAAGGTCATCGTCAAACAATTGCAGGAATAATGCACCAGGTTCCCCCTCACCACTCCTCTTTCAAACACACCAGAGCCTAGCAGCTCATACAGCAGATCAATAAAGCCAAAACATTAATGTGATTTTACAGATTTATTTCTTCACAATGGTATCAGCATTCTATAAAGTAAGAGTTCTACAGAGGAAATAGAAGCTGAGAAATAGAGACAAGAGGAGATAAAAGTCAAGACTTCTTAACAAGATGAGAACATGCCGTATTGTTAATTGTGAAAAAAACCTTAACCTCCTCCCCCCAAGAAAAAAACAAAACAAAATAACCATACAACTAAAATCAAGGATATGCCATCAAGTAACATGGCAAAATAGAAGCGGATCTGCAGAGCAAACTAATGGTTAAGAACCTTACTGACATCCACCTTTCCACATTTCAGGAGGAGTGTTTACTTCAGATTAACTCTAGACTGGTCCTGTGAACTAAGCATCCACCAGAGGTTGAGGTAAACAACCTGAGGTAAACAGTCTGGTTTACTTTCATCCATAAAGGAATGTAGATCAGCCCGTGGTGCAAACCAAAATATAGTAAATGGGGAACAAGAGAAACAACTCAGAAGTGTAAACCTGAGCCAATGCTAACACAGATTCACCTGAAGTAGTGATATGGCTCTGATGCTATATATAGAAAAGTCTTCTAGGTCCAATATCTAACTCTGTCTCAAACAATAACAACAAAAAAATGGGATAGGGTGATTCCACATAAGCACTGTTGCTTAGAAGAACACTTTTGTCTATAAGACATAGCAGTAATTCTCCAAAAATTGCTTTGCCACACAAAATATAATGTACAAAACCCACAGAAAATTAGCATACAGAATTATTTCTAAACCGGACTTGCTTGGCTTCATGCGTGCACAAGCTTTTGCAACACTTGCTTTTGCACATGAAGCTGATACAATAGGACTAGGTAGCTAGGGGCATCTTTTCATGTGACTTAAGACACTTCATATAAGCACTAAGAAATGTAGCAATTAAAACAAGTCTGTTTTCAATGTCATTCTACTGCCAAATGGGGGGACTCCCCTAAACTGTCCACATGTATACAACAGACTTTACAATAATCTTCTAAGTAATGGATGCACTTACATTAAAACTAAGAAGAAAGAAAGAAAACCTACTGTACCTGTATGTTGTTCTTCAATCCTAGCTTGCAGATACATGAAGAGGAGTAGACCAGCTACTCCAAACACCAGTACAGACACAAAGACTTGTCTTAGGTTCATGACCCTATCAGAGGGATACTTTTCAGTCTTCCGAAGGATGCATGGCTCACTTTTCTGAAGTTTTCAACATGCCTGCATCTTCTTCAGTGTCTTCCCCTGAGACACAAACCTGGAATAATAAGAGATGGAGATAGTTCTCATGTTACTTTTTATTCTTCACCACAGACCGTGTAAACAGCATACTATACGTAAGCTGAACCTCCTACAAGCTATTACTTTCAATGTTCAGATTTCTGTTCACTATCTCAATGATCTTTCTATTCCTGGTTAAGCTCTGAGCAGAAGTGTTTCTTCAAGTGGCTGCAAAGACCATTTCACCTCCACACCACCGAACATCGCTCACTGCCATAACAAAGGGAGGTGACACCCAAAATGAGATGCCTGGGTGTCACAGCACACCACTGCCCACCAACTACCACAGCTGAGAAACTACAGCAGCAGCTGGAGGCCCCCACAGGTGTCTGGGTTGCACCCCGGTGCTCCCACCCTCCTGTGATGGGCAACACAGCACCTCAGCTTCTGGGCTGCACAACCCTGGGTGCCCGAGGAAGGATGCCTGCAGTCACCCCTGCAACACAACAAGTCTGCTTGTAGGGCTTCAGCATTGGTTCAGTCTGTCAGGGAGTCATACTCTGATGTTTACCCCCAAATATCAATCCAAGTTGAGTTTTGCAGAGTTAGGGGAGTTCAGGAGATGACATCAGTAACGCAGCAGAAAGAAAATTAATGAATCATCCTTTCATTCAGCTATTTTGCAACATGGGAAGGACTTGTCAAGAACCTAATTCTTACCACTAAGTTTAATGGAAATAAGATCAAATGTAAAAACGTCACCAAAAAGATTTCTTTCTTGCACAGCATAGGTCCCAGAAAAAGGAAGTAATTTACCTGATACCCTGCACCTGCTACAAAGGGCCATAAAATTCAGTTTATAACAAGAGAACTTAGAAGGCACTGTGGATCATAAAAAAGCTAACTCAACCTGAATCAGAATCTGTTCACTTTGAAAGTGCATTACTAGAAGCTGAAGAACAGCTGTTAAAACTGGCCTGCACAGCAAGAGACAAAGTGTTAAAATTGAACACAATGGACACCCTTGTAAGCGAGTAACCGATGGAAGTGTCTGGTAAACTACCACAAAGAATGTGAAAAAACCCCCCAAGCTTTTAAAGGAAGACAGCCTACTGAAAAATATTTGAAAGAGAAATCTGTTAAAAGAACAGAGCTAAAGTACATGTGCATCCAAATAAACAGAAAAAAGAAAATGTAGGCATTTAACAGTTATTCTGAAGTGTCCAAGTACTGCGTGTTCCACAAGTTTGTATTTTTAAATAACTCAGCACTGTTACATCTATAATTGCTGAGTTTCTAAAAATGCACATACACATAAGGCTTAGTAGGAGCTCCCATTAAAAATACCTATTGAATGAACAAAGTAACAACGTTAGAAAGAAACAAAAGATTTCAAGAACAACAAAACTGTGTGAACTTTATGGATTTTTTTTTTGTTCCAGCTCTGTGCTATTAGAACTACACACTTCTCCAAAGCACAAACCTGCCTGCAGAAAACATAAACCAGAGTTTAAATATTAATCATTTTATATGTTAGAAGACAGACAGCTAGACATTAACAGAATGCAAACGTTCTGTCTGAAGACTTTTTTGTATGTGTCATGAAGTACCCGATTTGAACCTGGAACATGGAAGGAAGGTGGGTAGGTGCTTTATTTCATCTAGTGCTTTCTGCCTTGATACTGCAAAGATGGAATTTCCTACACATCATATACACGTACCTGTTTGCAGCTATTGTGATGATACACAGGATTGGAAGGAAGCAATGAAGATCAGGCCAAAGCAGGAAAATTGCTTGGGAAATTCTCTGCAAAATGCCTTTTGCAAGGGTGTGGGTAGTGGAGCATCCTTCCAGCCAGCTCTTCATTAGCTGTTATCACTTGTACATTTTCCTACAGTGCCCTCAGCATTCTCAGCCTTGCAATCTTCCTTATCTACCTTAAAAGGTTTACTTACGTACTTACTTTGCTCCCAATCTTTGCATCTAACTTCAGTTCTGCAGCAAATACATTGTTTGGATTTCTTCAGAAATCACTCTGCTGATGAGACAGAAGCTTCCCAGCATAAGCAATGCTTCAAGAACCATTAGTCAAAGAACCAACAAATACAAACCTCTTCTGTTTTTGCCCAGACAAAAGCTGTGTTGTTCATGTAACAGGACATTGACAGCATCCGGATTACGGGGAAAAAAAAATTAAAAAAAATAAAAAGCCAAATAAATAAGACATAAATGTCTGAATAAGTACCTTTGAAAGAAATTAATTAAGTTGCAGGTACTAGAAAGCAGGAGTCAATTTCTTTCGGAAAAGTTGTTTGGGATTCATAACTTTCTTGTAATAAAAAAGCGAGCAACCGAGACACACACAATGAATGATGGCATGCTTCCAAATAAGCCCACTTTTGTGGTTTTGTCACTTATTTCCATTTCTGACTACACATAACTCTCATGCTTTCAGCCCTCCTTTCTGAAAACCGCTGTTCTTGAGTGGGCAATAAAAGCTTTTTCAGGCCACATGGATGATGCTGGAAGCAAAGTATCTCACACCCCAACTCCATGAGCATTTCTGATATGTGTATGGTGGCACTGCTGTTCTCTCCAGCCACTTACTCTTATCATCCCTGACTGTCCAGCTCTTGTCCATAAGGGCTTACACGTCTGCACAGTAACATTCAGAAAGCCCATTCAGCTAAAAACTGCTCCAGAAAGGAGGAATGGGGGCCCTACTATCAAAGGAAGTCAGGAAACACTGGTTTAATCTAAATACAGCTCACAAAGGATTTACCCAAGGAATAGTGACAATGTTTTGTCCTTTAGCAATACCAGCCATCTCATGCATCCATGATGGCATAGGATATCGTGAGCTGACCTTGCCCAAACACCATTGTGGTTGCATGCAGCACCACGTAAGCTCTGCATCATCACATTTCAGATACACAGTAAAATCAGGAGCACTTCCAAGCAATTTAATCTGTGAATAAGAAAATAGATGTTTCTCTACTAGGGTAGTTTCAGTTTTGAGAGGATAGAAGTTCCTAAAAGGAAACAACAGTTCAAGGTGCATTTTTTTAAAGTAGCAAACACAACCTAAAGCAAATTTACTCCACCATCACAGTCACTACAATTATGTTTGTTTATCTGGAGTTTTCATGCTGCTTTTACACAGAATCACAGTTTAATTTATTAAAGTTTAATTTATATGAAACTGTATTCTTTGTTTATGTGTTGGCTAAGTTTTAAGACAAGTTTTAAACAAAAGTAACATTATTTTTAATTAAGACTACCTATTTTAGCACAGGTTAGACACCAAATATCATCAAACCCATCGAGAATCTGAAGCTGTTCTGCTATTTTATAAGACTGTAAAGGGTTTTCAGCTTGAATAAGTAGTTTAATTTATTTAACAGTGATTTGTAACCCACATACGAAAAAATGATAGCAACATTAAAAAAAGTCTGTGTCTACGAGTCTTCTTGTAGGACTTGAAAAATGGCCACACAAGAGTGACAAATTTGCTCCTTTAGTATTAAAAAGCAACAGTTGCAGATAACACTCTCTAGTGTCCTGGCAAAGAGGAAATACCTGCAAATATTCTTTAATCAAGATGAGTGCTCTCTTGTGACTGTGAAGAGACAACAAGCAATTGCTTTCAACCTAAGTATTTTCAAAAGAGACCTGCTGTGTTCAGACAGAGGTTCAGCATTCCTTGTTGCTGTAAAGCTGTAAATCTTTCTTTGCCCCCAGTTCTGAGCAACACGGCTTCACTGGATGGTATCTTGGACCTGCTGCTGGATCGGATGCTTACTATGGGGAAACACATGTAGACTAAGAAACTGCTGTGCCTCTCCCACCTATTCTGAACTTGATTCTTTAGCTCAGCCTCCCCTCCCATCTCTTTTGGAAGTAGGGGCCCCAGTGTTCCATCCATTTAAACTCAAGCTTGCACAGAAAACGTTATAGTAAACCATGCACCCCAAAATTTCAAGTCCTTTTGAGTATTGGAGAGAGATTACTACATATTGTTCTTATCCGTCATGGAGAACCAGTTAATCTGGCAGAGGAAAACACTACATGCCTTAGATGACAACACAGATCTCTTTGCAGCAAAAGTTTAGAAACTTTACAAGTTTATAATAATTTACTTCCGAGGCCAAATTGTCTAAATCCATTGTCAAATTTAAGAGTTCCAGGAATCTGCATTCCAGTAATGTAAAATCCTTGCATTTTTCTCCATTTGTGTTTTGGGTGGAGTTCAAAGAGGCACATTCCTGTACAGGGCAAACACAAGCAACTGAAATGGCACAGCCACCTAAAAATGGGGAAGAGTGCATCTCGTGCTTTTGGCATGATTCCTCATTTCAGTACATCATCCATCTTTTTCCTCCTGGCAAACAAATGCACCGGCAGCTGAAGAGCGGCACCTCCAGCACCCACGTACTGTGCCTGGCTTCTTCCTGTTCCAGACCACACAAAACCGATGGCATTTGGTTGCAGTACATTTGGATAACTTACAATTTCCTTGCCATTATTACCCTCACCACTACTTAGTTCCAAAACCTAAAATATATCAAACCAAAACATTAGATTGTCTCAAACTACCTAGAAACCCTTCTTTTTAATTCCCCTCTACCTTTTTTCCTTCACTTGAAAAAAAGATGATCAAGATGAGTGGTTAGCCAGCAGAATACTGATAAAACAACAGATGCTCTTTTTAATGGTCAAAACAGTCATATTACTCCTGGTTATCACAAATTCCCACCCACTTAGCACCTTCTTAGACACAACTGAATTAATGAAAGCAAAATGAGAAAAAGGACACAGAAAACTATTGCAACCACACACACATTTTTTTTATTCCTTGCTTATCCCTAGAAGCAATACATGTTCTGATGCCTCCATGAGAGTATCACTGCAAGAAAATTTCACACTGAGGGATGTCCTGCTGGACACTGGCCCAAGCTACTTTCAGCTCAGTCACTGGAAGGGAGCAAGGATGTCTTCTCACTTGAACATTCCCCCTCCTCCCTCACTTCTCATCTGTTAGCTTGTGTCCTACTTCACGTGTAGGTGATCCTCCAGTATCACCTTTCCACTGTCTACACCTCATCTTTCTGGCTTCACAACAACTAGCACAAGGCACAGCTCCAGCTCTTAACAATGCTTGCACAGTTCCTCATATCAGGCAGTGCTACTCTTCATTCGGGTTTATTCTAATGGTTGCTAGGAATAAATATACAATATTTGCCATTTTCTCTCTCTGGTAAGTTATGCTGAGTATTATGGCTGGGTAAAGTCAAAGTCCTTATAGAACTTTGGACTAAGAATGTAACAAGATCAAAATAACCAAACTGCTGCTGAGAAAGTTTGTAGAAGTGAAACTAACAAACAAATAAAAAATAACACAAAAAAAATTTAGCCAAAACCCACAAGTCAAACCAAAATTCCCATAACGCAGATCTTCCTGTCCATAGGAATGTACTGGGGGTAAACAAGACAGGGGGTAGTTAACCGTCTGGCAGGCTTCAGGGACAAAGTACAGACAGGGAAGCACGGTGACGAATTTCTCTCACCCCATGACAGACAGAATTTCAACTGCTGGTGCCAAAGAGGGACATACCCAGGCCCACTGGTACCTCAGTCCTGCTGACACTCCAGCAACTTCTTCACCTGAAGAGCTGCTTATAACAAGGTTGTGTTGAAGTGTAACTGAAGACACCATCTGGCCTGCACAACTTTTATCACTGGCAATAACAAAAGATTACTACCCACCAACCTTACAAATCAAGTTAAGAGAATTTTGTTAGAGTTGCGTAAGACAAAAATAATGAAATCTTTTGTATGAAATACATAGAGATTTCTTTTCAAATCAGACAGTTTAAACAAAGTGAGCATCCTTCACTCACCCACTGAAAATCTTGAAACAATAAAGCCCCTTTAAAAAAAATAGAGCTTAAAAATTTTAAATTTCAAGAGCAGTCAGGAAATTCCAAACATCAACATCACCAAAGTAACTTCCCACCCAGCCAAGTTGCACATATTTAACATTTTTCTCACTCACTCTCCCCTTGTTACTTAGCAGACCACAATGCTGTTATAGCAATTATTTTTTGTTATGAATGCACTTTATAGCATAAAACATGTTATCCAAAATTAATAACATGGCAAAGAAAATATGGTTTGCATTTTATTTGGCCATTTTAATCTATTAAAGTCATCAGTTCCTCATTATCCTTTCAGTATATTTCCAAAGAAAAACCTCCTTTTAACGAAGCAAAGGATGTAAACAAGACTCATTTTACTAAAGAGGCATATATTGTTTTCTGATGCCTTAGGAATTGTACCAGGTGACTGAAAGCAGTCCATAGCACCTACATTGCTTCTGAGAAAATGCACAAATACAACCACCTACCTGGTCCTGCTCCTTAACCGCAAGTCTACTGAACTTCAGACTATACTAATTTAATCCACACAGCAACTCCCAGCCACCTGTAGGATAATTTAAAGCTATGGTTCTAATAATTATTCTTTGTAAAGAAACAAACAAAATCTTAAGTTTGTGTTAACAACAGACAAATGCAGAGTTGTCCCACCCATGAGTATGTCAGTTAACACAGTAGCATCATTAAAAGTTTTGCTTACGTAAAGAGAACAGAGAAGACACTCCGGTACTTAAAAGTGAAGGGTTTGGAACCTTACCAGTTTACCAGGGTATTCAATACCAAAGGTTTCATTCTACAGCTGCAGGACATCTCGCTTCAAGAAGGAAAAAGCATTATTATTTTTTCATAAAGAGCTCTCATACAGGACTAGGGGACCCTAGTGCACCTCAGCAGACAAAGACAGGTTTAGCATGGTCAGCTCTTACCTGCCTGAAGCACTCCCTGAAGTCAGCGAGCAGTCCCATGGAAGTCACCTTGATTTTGGGGAAGTTAAACAGAAACAGGGCTCACAACACAGCAGCTTGACGGCTCTCGATCAGGACTGGAGGTGGACTTTCTTCCCTCTATTAGGGCAGGGGAGATTAGGGAAAGGACTGTGTCAAAGATCTCCCTTTTTTAAATCGGTGAAAATGACACGATCCTGCTTATTGACTGCAGCGAACCGAAGTGTTACCAGCACGCCCAGCAGATTTACAGTCTGCCCCCACCATTCACTCTACTGCTTGAAAACGCACAGGCAGCACTGGCCAGTTTTGATTTCGGAGACGTGCCCCGCATGCCCGATTCCCGTTCTGTGGCGATGGGGGGGGCGCGGGGGTGCGAGGAGGCAGCAGGAAAGTTGGTCGCTCCGCGGGCGCTGCCCGCACGGTGCCGCCGCGGGGCTCGGCGTTTCCAACTTCGGGGGTCGCTCCGGAGCGCCCCAGACCGGCCGCGGACCCCTCTCCGAGCGGAGGCGGCCCTCGGCGGCCGGTCCGGGGCGGGGAGCCCCTTGCCACAGACGTACCGGAGAGCCGGGGCGGAGAAAAGGGGGCTCCCTCGGGGGTGGTCCGCGATGAACGTACCGGGGAGGCCGCGCTGCCTCCTCCCGCTCCCGCCGGGGAAACTCCCGGCGCCCCTAGGCTGGGCGGCACGCTGAGCCGCTACTTGCGGGACCACGGAGGAAATCCCGCAGCAAACCCACCCCGGGTGAGGGGCATGCCACGCCCCCACCCCTCACCTGTCCGCTGCTCCCGGGAGGCGGCTCCACCACACAAACTTTCACCGCAAAACTTCGGGGCCGAGTGGGCGGAGGCAGGTGCCTCAAGCCTTCGCTCGTTCGCTCGCCCGCCCGCCCCGCCGCCGCTCTCCCTCGCCTGCGAAGCCAGTGTCATGTCGCGGAGAGCTGCCGCCGCGCCTGCCCCGGAGATTAAGCGCTTTGCTAACAAAAGGTTTTGTTTGCTGTTACATATCTGGGGTAGGCCTTCCCTGTGCGAGCAAACACATGTACCTAAGCTGCCAGGTACAGGCAAGTCATAGCTGGAATTAACTACCTAAAACAGGTAGCATAAAAACTTTATTGTCGTCTATGGGAAATGGGATGACAGAGGAAAATATTTAATTAGTGGTTATTAGTACTTCATAAGTGCCTTGCAGACATTATCAGCTTCTTGTGACAATAGACCAGCCATGTAGGTAAATGACATTATCTCTCTTTAATGGGCTCATTGCTTTGCTTACATTTCTTCAAGGAAGTCCTTGGAGAAATGGCTCTAGCTCTTGCTTACATGAGGTAAGCATAGAGCAGTTCTAACTTTCTAGATCTGTGCTCAGGCCACTTCTACTCAGCTCTCTCCCCTTTAGGCATTTCTCTGCACCGCTATATTCGTAGAGTTACCCCAGCACTTCCTTTTGAAATGCTCCCCGAGTCACTGCCCCACTGCTCACTTATGGGATAAGACTTTTCTTGGAATTTCAGTAATGTAACCCTTCATGGTTTTACATCTTTTACTCTAATGGGTCTCAAATGATCTCACACAGTTACAACCAGCACACAGGGGTCACTTCTTCAACCAGTGAAGCACAACCACTTTCGGCATGGGGTTGAATATCACCAACCAGCTCAAGACAGGTGGTTCAGAGCAGAGAGTAGAGAGCTGTGTGCTGCTCTGATTTCCAAGGAGTTTTAACTAAGCAGAGTGTAATTACCCCGACCAGAGCTTAGACATTGTGAAAAATGGGGGAGAGTGTTGTTGGCTTTCGCCATAATAATTCATTGTTTTGCTGACATATGAGGAATTTTATGAAGAGGCCTGAAATGACCAGTCCTGGGGAAATAAAAGGGGGGAAGTTGAGGAACTGTGGAGATATGAACACCACTACATCCACCATCTGGAGAGAACCAAACTGGTGGTCTGGAGGTCAGATAACCCCTTCACCAGGGGTGAAGAAGTCGCTCTGAAGAAAACTGTGGGTCTTCCTGCCAAGGACCTTTCCCACGACCACTGGGCAGTAGTGCACATGTACGAAAAGATAAGATTTTATCTTAATAAGACCCCTCAAAGTAATTAGGATAACCCTGCCCCTTTTTAAAACTAATTATAATAACCCAACCTTAAAATGAATATGTATGCAACTAATGCAATCCTAAATGTATATAAAGGGATAACGTGACTTTTCCGGTGTGCCTCTGACTTGGGTCAAGCACCCAGCGCTGTGCTTTTGCTTTACTGACTTTGTCCTCACAAATAAAACTAAACCTACCTTGATTACAAGGCTTGGTCGTTTATTACAGACATTGAGGATAACACGTGTTCATTGAAAAGTGCTCCAGGACCTGAAGCAGCCATAGGCAGCCAAGACCTGTGTGCGGTGGTGTTCCCTATGGATTTCCAATCCAAGTGCTAAGCCACCCTGCTCCTTCTTAGTTTGGGTTGTGTGAGTACATATAGACTCACCGTGATGCTATAAATTTTCTCTCTTTTATCTCACTTAAGGATCTCCCTGGTCACAGTTCATTATAGCAACTAGCAGCTCAGAGCAAATACAGGGAGCAAAGATTCATCCTTCTTTTCCTTTTAAGCCTGCCATGGATCCATGTCTACAGTTCTGGTGCGAAAAGACTATCCCTCACACCTGTAGCTTGTCTGGCTCCCTAATAGAAATAAAAGGGGAGGAAGGAGGGAAGGAAATTGAATTAACAGCAGAATATCCTAGAATATCCTAGTTGCTTACTATTTTTAAGAGTTGAGCACATTTCCCCTTTTAGACAAGCTGACAGGCACGTGATACTGTGATAATCATACACCCTAACAAAAAATGCAACCTCAGATTTAAATTACAGATCTATTATCCCATGATGGCCAGTAAGATTTTAGAGAAAAACAACATGCCTAATGAATTTTAGCTTCCTGAGGTAATAGAAGATTGTAGTAGAAGATTTTAATGAAGGTCACTGAAGCTTTTACTAAGGATATACAGATTAACCTTCTGAGTGTTGTAGATTTAATTTCACTCGATAAGTACATGCTGCAAACATATTTCTTCAGATTGATCTACTCAGCCTGTACCCATCAACTGATTAAAGTTATATATAACACTGAAAAGATCAGATGTCTTGACTTTTTTTTTTTTTTCAATTAAAGGAGTAAATTAATTGCTTTGGGACAAATCCAAGTCTTCTTTTATGACTTAATAAAAAACCCCATGCATTTAGCTTATATAATACTTGTTCCACTACAGGTTCTTACAGCACAGAGGACATATTCCAGCTATGGATTTAAGAAACCTTACAAGATTAAAAATTCAACATACAGGTGAAACTAGACACTAGATTAGGAAGCTCATAAGCTACGTAAATGTAATCAGTACCTTCTGATGCCTGACATGTAGCAAAGAAGAAACGAATTGCAAAAGGGTGGCGGCAGTCTGTCTGTGTCAACGGGACTGGTACAGAGCCAGCACCTGCATCAGAAGACCTATTCTTGGCAGGTTTCTGCATGTTTCCTATGTCTTCTGGTAGACAAGCAGCCCAACGGTTAAAGCAGCAGAGTCATCTGAAAGCAGAGAGGCAGTGAGGTGGAGTGGTGATGCCTTCTCACAGTAACAGGAGGATTCAGTGCAGTTAGAGAAGAAAGACAAGAGGTCATGGATTAAAACTGGAACCTGCCAAAAATTACATGTCAATTTGCTGAAATTAAAAACACCTCTACTCTGCAGTAAGACTAATTTAGGCTCTTTAAGCATGTTTTCTGCATAGATTTTCATCTTAGTTTAGCAGCGACAGACATGGAGGTAAGTTTGGTGTCGAGGGTAGGTCACAGTTACCACGCTCCCAACTGCTTCTCTGGGGACTGCTAGTGCACATTGTATAAGCCCCTTAAATCCCTCATGGGCGCTCGGGACCATTCCCCTACGAGAGGTGGGACAGAAACTGCATGTGCCATTGCTGTGAGCTGTTTCAAACCCCCTCATTTTTGCTGAACTTCCCATGCAGCCCAGGTTTCCATTTGACATTTTTCAGTTTACAGCAAAGCTAGCTCAGCCACCTACACAGATACACTCATTTCAAGGAGGGATTCTTACATTTAAAAAAAAAAAATTAATATGACAAGCAGGACTCAAGTAGTAGCTGTGACAAAACTATGCCTATTTGGCCTGATCCTTTTCCAAAGGAGAAGGATTAGACCTTCAGAGGGTTTTTAGATTAGGCAAATTCATTCCAAGTGCCATGAGCATTTACTGCAGTGAATCCTGGGACGGGCCACACTGGCACAGTTTCAGTAGTGTGTGTTGTATATCAATATAGAGCGGATTATACAAACCTTTGGTGATTAACAGCATTTTATCATTACGAAGGTGTCTTCTGCTCCAGGACATAAACCATTCAGCAAGTAGTTTCATTTTATTTCCTTGAGCTTTTTTAATTTTTAGCTAATTAGCTAGAAATACACCACCTACAACATGCTCCTTTTCTAAGTTAGGAGGCCAAAATTTACCTCTACTAAGCATTGCTATGGGGCATTTGCTTGTTTCTTTAAAAACACTGCTAGCAACTTGATATAAAATTCATTTGCTCAGTAACTGGCATGCTGGGGTAATTATCAAAGCCTTTCTAAGCAAGTTGTGTGCTCGTTCAAAAATATTAGGCAATTCAAAGTGTCTGTTGTTCTTCAACTGTTACAAAGTTTTGTTTTTAAGAAGTCCCTGAAAACAAACCCAACTTGACTTAAACACTTCATTAGTTAACTGTGAAGCTGTTTTATTCTAATAGGCTTTTACCTCAAAAGATGGACAAAAGAGAACAGTAGCAGCAATCTTTTTTTCTGAAAGTCAGTGTGTTACCTTACTTCATTTCTAAAATGTTCTTCAAATGGCAGCTACTACTCTGTCAAGTTCTGCAAGGCTGGAAAATGCCTCAGGATGTCCTGAAATTTTTTTCTGAAAAAAGTGAATTCATTTTGTCTTTAAAAGATTGGTAAGGGCTTCCAGTCACAGGTGTAAATGGGAAAGTTAAGATTAGCTCTCATTCTCTCTGCCCTAGCACTGAGTGAGCAGAGTATACGTATGTTCTCATGCTATTATATGATACATTTATATCTCAGATATTGAAATATATCCAGTTTTGCAGGCTCTATGCATGGAGGTTTTCAAGACAAGACTGGATAAAGCCCTGAGCAACCTGGACTGACACAATGGTTGACCCAGTCGTGTGTTGGAGGTTGGACTTCCTGTGAACCCATCCTATGTGAGTTGTCCTCTACCATCCTCCTGGATAGCCCATCTGAAAATCACACTTTCACCACAAATGTTTCATCTCACTTCAAAAATGAGATTTGAAGATTGCTACCCTACCACAGAATCACGGACCACAAATGTATGAATGAGTTCTTTAACTAGCATCAAAAGACTTTCTGTTGAAATGCGGTTTGTAAAACAAGGAGGAAGTTCCTCTGAAAGCCTTAATCACTTTCATGAGAAAAGTCCAAGAGAAGTCTGTATTTCCAGGCCTTTTGAATAGTGTTTGTAAAAGCTATGTAATATTGTAATTTCTAGTTTGCCTAGTTCCAGACAAGGGGAAATATTTATCTTTGTTCTGCCAAATAATGCTTGATTATAGTACCTCCTGGAAAAGAAGAGCCTATTGTATTAGAATGCCTAGCTGGGAGACATTTTCTTTGGTGTTTCAGTTATTGGTATCACAGTGTTCATACAAAATGAATTGTTAATTTCTTAATTGTTTAAGTGCTTTAATGGCATTCATAAAGATCTTAAAAGATGTGTTCTTCATGCTTCTCTTTCAGTTTTGACTGAAGGGACATCGGCAGATCATCTCCATCGTTACTGTGGAGTCTGCTTTTTTCAGCTATGACTGATGGCTCTTAGGCACTGCACAGACTGAAAAAAAAACAAAACCCAAAACCACCAAAACCCCTCTTAAAGCAATTTTACTGTCTTTTACATGACTACTAAATGTCATAGAAGTAAAATCTGAATATCTTGCTTTGGTGTCTACACATCCCCTAAATGAGAGACAAACAAAATTCTCTTACTCCCAACAGCACTCTTGGTAGTAGAAAGCTCTGCACTGATTCAACATCTGTTGACAAGCTGTCTATATAAATCGACAGAGAAATGAACTGATACATGAAACTGAGTGTGCCTGTAAAGTGATTCACAATCTGTTGAAACGAAACTCCATACCATTAAATATGTGATTGAAGTATTCTGGTTCCTCTTCCATCCTGAAATACCTGGAATAAAAAGCATAAATACGGTGACGTGACAGTCTGGTAGCTGCCCTGAAGCACAGATAAAGGAAGATTGAATGAAATTAAAGTGTAGAGTTCCCTTAGCCAGTGTCAGCATTATACTACATGTTGAATGTTTGCATTGCTTATTAGAACCAATGGACATATTTTGAACCCATTCTGACAGCCTGGATTCAAACACTGAGCAAATTATGACATTATGGTATTTGTATGTGCCAGAAAAAAGAAATACTGAGAAATTCTAGGGCAAATGAGGGTAGAAAGCAGAATAAGGACTAGGCAAACTGATAACCAGACACTATATAATAGGAAAGAGATAGAAAGAGAGAGAACTACAGATTTTTCTTAAAAATAATCTAGTGTAGGCATTAGTCCCAAGTGTTTGGTCATTGTGTAATGATTCACATGTGAACAAGAGTCAGTACTGTCCTATGCCTCTGCACCTTCGCAAGGTATTACTACAGAGGCAGTCTGTAATATGAGCAAATGTATGTGATATGTAAAGCAAAATGAGGTCAAATATTCTATACTGGATATAAGATGCATGGTGGCTAGCCTAAGATTTGAAAGCAATTTCACTGCTCATCATACACTTTCTTTTTAGCTAGAAGTTGAGATATATATAAAACAAAAGATAGATTTCAAGGGGACATAACCAAAAGGGGCCTATTATTGCCTGTTTTCTGCCAAAAATACTTTGCTGGGCTTTTAGATGAAGATATTACACTGAGTAATGGTGATTGCCCTGGTGGGCCATCTTCTTTTAGCTATAAACTTTTAGTCTAATTACTATGCTAATGTAGCTCGATCTGTTGACAGTATTTGATGGAGTTGACCATCATGTGGTGCTGGTTTGCATGAGAACTAGCAGGGTGGATAAAGCTGCACATCTCATTCTCTTATCTGTCCTCCTAGATGGATCATTGTTTGGAATTACATGTGCTCCTAGTTCTGGGAACATCCTTACTTATTAAAAGCTTTTAGTTAAGACTGGGAGATGAGATGGATTTGGGAGTCAGCAGCATGCATGGGCAATTAAACTCTGTATTTTCATAATAGCATAAAAGCACAATCAAGCTTTCCAAACACTGAAGTGTATAACTTTACGAACTAAAAGGAAGAGTAGCCTGAGAAAACGAAATATGCCTCTAATGTTGGACTGTTCAAAGAGCAAGAGATCTGGAATAACTGTTTCAGCTTAGGCTGGGAACTAGGCTTGGAGCTATTCTGGAAACAGGGGTGATGGCAGAAAGTTCTCTAGCCCAGGGGATTTCCCTCCAGTCACATACCCACAGCCATTTTCCCAGCCTTCAGGCTCCACTGCTGCAAAATGCTGTAGAAGATAGTGCAAGTGAATGCCATGATGGAGCCACAGGATCGTAAAATCCTAACACTCTCACAGCTTTCCTGCTAATTTCCCCTGGCTCAGCTCAGCTCAACTGTATATAAACTGTGCTCTCCAGGATTTGGCTTACTTTCTCTCTAGTAATTGGGTTTCCCAGGAAGGTTTTTCTTTATTTTTAGGAAACATTTCCTCATGACAAATCTAGTATTCACTTGTTGATTTTGTGCCCTTTTCTTCTTGTTCTTTTCTCAAAGGACACAGAATAGCTCACTACCTTCCTTATGATACCCATTACATGGTAAATCATTGCTTTCTACTAAGGAAACCACTACCCAGAGCAGATTGTTTCCTTACTACAAAACAATCACGCTTTACCCTATATTTGAGTTCTGCACTGAATTTATCTCACTCATTAATTCAGTGTAAGCCACCTTCTTTCTGTCTCTGTCTCATTGCAACCTCCTGAACAAAGGTGGTTTTCACAAGGATTCTTTAAATGACCCATTCTCCTGGCCAGGACCTTCTTTGTATCTGTGACTACTGAACTCACTTTTTCCAGATGCTATCGTAATTTTCCATTTCTCTGTCTTTGGAATGAAATTTAAGAATACCTGAAAAGTAACTTGGGACAGATTATGAACTTCTACAAATATACCTCATGTACTTCATTGCTGGAGACTCTAATTCCTCATCTGGAGAGAGGGATATAATCTATCACCCTATCCATGAGAGAATTGAAAATAATTTTAGAGTTCATCTTTATGTGGGAAAACATCTATGTGTGCAGCTAAGCACTTGCTAACAACCAGTGGGACTTTAGCATATTCTCAAGTGCCTTTCCCAGTACACACCTGATCTGGGCTTCTCAAATGGAATGATTGTTTATACTTATTTTAAATATATATTTTTTTTTTATGTATGCTTTGGAATTCAATCAAATTTTGGTAATGGAAAAGCTTAAATATTTTAGTTGTTTTGTAGTTTTGGGGATTATCCTAATTACTATGGGAAAACAGCTAAAGAATAAACAAAGCAGCCTGTTATTCTTTTGTTTGCTTTAAAACTAAATGCTCTACTTCATAATTACCCCTTTAAAGCTAAATGCTTACATACAAAATATATTGTTTAGCAAAGCTTTACAGTCATCATGGCAAATATTTGACAGTACTTGTAGAACTAAAGCACAGATAAAGCTATTTATTGTGTTGTTTCTAAACTGTGAATTTCATGGTCAGTAGAAATTGAAGGGTTTTTTATATGAATGTTAGACAGGAGAAGAAACTGCTAAAAATTTGGGCCCTGTACACACTTAACATCCTAAGCCTAACATTTGTGAGTTGTCATTGACCATATTTTCCAACTACAGCTGTCTTAAACTATTTTTTGATCATATATGTTAAGGTCAACACGTTTAAGTCTATATGCATACATGATGTTGTATATGCTTCTTATTTATAAATATATGCATATGTTCTTTTGTTTCACATTTGCAGGTCATCTACAAAGAGCTGATCTTATGAAACCAATGGTAACTTTCAGCAGTGAATTAAAGTAGCAGGAATTTTTGTTTATTTTCCTTAATCTCTTAATCAAATTGATGTTAGGTACCCAGTTGCTGCTTGTGTCAGTATAATAACACTGCCTGCCAAGCTATGTGTTCAAAAACAAATATACTGAAATAGTCAGGATTTTCAGGATCGTCTGCTGTAAAAGAATCCCATCTGTTAAGTAGGTCACAGGGAAACAATTATTAGAAAATCCCATTGACACCCTACTGTCAAAGGTCCATGCACCACACAGAACCAAATACATTCTGTCACCACAGTTTGGTTTTATTAACCTAGAAGTCCAGAGCTCCACAACATGTAACTCAGCTCCTGTTGTGTCTACAGCCTGGGCCACTCCAGAGTTTTCACCTGTGATTGCTTTTCTCACATGCCAGGACCTGCAGAAAATTACTGCCACATCCTTTCTTCCAGGTGGAGTAACTAGCCAGCTGCTAGCTGCCAGCTGTGAAACAATAGATTTTAGGGAGGCTTGCTTCAAAACCATCAGCAGGGACTAACAAGATGATGGGAAAATTCAGGCTCCCACTGAATCAGCAGTCTTACTATCACCAACTGCCAATTTTTATTGCAAGGGAGAAGGGGGAGAGGAGAGGTGTTTTCGTAAAGGAACTAAATGATGTTTAGGAAAGAAGTTAAGGAGTAGTTTCTCTTCAGATAATCTTTTTCTTTCCAAGTGTCTGCAAAAATACTCTTAGAGTATGTTTTTTTAATACAAGGGTAAGGTGACTTCTATAGAAAGTCAGAGTGAATGAGTTAGCAGCGTTTGCTCAGGTCTCCTTGTCCCCAAGAAGTATATGCATAGTGCTGTAATACTATTCTGGGGCTGCAGCCTGTAGATAGGACTTCTGTTCTGCCACCCTACCAGCAAAACGGGGCCTCACATTTAGCTACATCAGATCATGGTTTGAAAATGATGGATCAACTTCAAATAAAATGTATGAAATCCACCTTATGACACAAAGGTATCTTGTATTCAGCACCTGCCTTCATTATGCTGCATTCTCTAGCAGCTGCCTGTAAAGATTGCTTTATGTAGAAAAAGAGACTTCTAAGCCATCAAAGAGGACTGCGTGCAATTCTTTAAGAAGATGATAGTAGCACGAAACCTGGTCATTTACAATAAATGAGTTACAACACCTTTCATGTATTACACTTGCCCCTGGGCATCCTTTTCCATTTCTGCATTGTTATGATCACACTTTCTGCTTCAGTAAGGTCTTTTTTCCCCCTGTCCTAGTGTTAGAAAGCCAGAACCACCACTGTTACCCCTATCAACACCACCACCAAAAGGTGGGATAATTTGAGAGGAAAAGCTGCAATATCAACTACATGCAATATCTTGAAACATACATATAGAATGAGTTCTCTATCCTTTTAATGTATTTGGGTGTATGGGTAGGTTGCATGTTCAGATAGAATAGTTTTCTTCTGGTCATTAGGCCCACAAGGATCGATACATCATAATGTGAAATTTTCCTCTGAATGATATAATAGAATATATTGTATTCCAGAAACACACACTTTTTCATCTGAGATGATATTAATCACTGATCAAAGCAGATCAACAAATTTCACACTTCTGATTTCCACTGTGTACAGTGATCTTGTAAAGCAGTGCAAATATTTGCAAGTATTTACACACGGCTATTGCAAATCCAGTGGGGAACACACGTCACGGCGGTGGTGGCAGTTTATGGTGCTGGGAGATTGAGATCCTTTTGCTGACTATCAGCTTCTAATGGGCACAGGTAACACGTTTTGTTCTGGCATGTCTGTGCTCTCCTGCATGAGCGTGAGTAACTCTCATGTTAGTGCTGTCAAAAACGTTGTGCTGAGAGTCCTGAAGGTAATGGTGGCTGTGGCTCATTCTCATCACCCAAGCCAGTGCCTTCCTCTGTATTCACAGAGGGTAAGTCACATAATTTCCACAGTGAGTCTGACAGCCACTGCAATTCCTTGCTTCTTCCACTTTGAGCACAGCTAGATCTTTATCTATTTCTTCCAGGAATGTTTCTCAGAAGGAGCATAAGTCCCAGAGATGCTATGATTATTTAGAAATTCCTTTTAGCTGTTGTTAGTCCCTCACTCAAGCAGCAAAAGAGCAGCTCCTCAGGCTCTCTCTCATTAGACAGGAGATGGCCAGGAAAGAGTCTTGAGCTTCCCGCTACACATTAACAAGTCCCAATCAAATGCTGTGTGCTTGGAAGAACTGCAAGGGAAAAGGTATTTTATCTGTAAACAACTAACCCCACATTTAGCCGTACCTCTGCAATCTGCAGGGGCTCTTCTGAGGCTGATGGGGCAGCTCTGGAGCTACCTCGTTTAGCAGAGTCCCATGTAAAAATGGGTCTCTGCTCAGGAGGACAATGGCTCTATCTGAAGGTTAAGGTATACAAAAACATTTCAGGAGCTTGAGGAAGAAAATTAGTGTGTGAACATGAAAACCTGAGGAAGGAATGAAGAAATTAATTATCAAACCAAGGGAAAAACAAAGAAGCATGCAGAAAAACAATTAGTAGTTGAAAATGCTCTTGAGTCCAGTAACCTTGGAGAACGCATTGAGCTGGTAATGGTGGCTGCTGTCACTTAAGGCAATTATTGGATATCATATAAACCTTTCTTCAAACCGAGACAGAATTGTTTGTTTTAGGAAGCAGCTATCAATAGCAAAATTAAATATCTGAATGAATGTAGGAACATGTTCTAATAAAATGTGAAGGAAGTAATCAGGGAAGATTATCAGTCTTGTCAGCCTGATATTTAGCAATGATAAAAAAAGAAAGCCTGGTGCCAATGTACTTTCCTTTTTTGCAAGCTGAGCCTATGTAGCATAAAATTAAATGGCAGAGTCTCATAAAGAGTTTAAAAGCTTCTCTGCAGCATGGAGCTGAAGACACGCACAAAACTGAGATTTACACTAGATTATTAAAATGGTTTACTCTTAATGCCAAGCCAAGGCATCCTGGGATCAGCAATAACTTCCCATGATTGCACAGACCAGCCTCTAGTCACGCACTTGACCTGAATAGGAGACTCGTGAGTTGCAAAGAAGTGAGGCTTTATGCTCTGGCCTGAAGGAAAGCAAGACTTGACCAGCCCAGGACAGAAATGCAGGACCCACTTGCAAATCACTGATCTTTTTTTCCCTGTCCTCAGGGAACAAACGTATGATGGCAGTGCCCAGCTACAAAATGTTGTCTTGATCTGGAGGTCCCCAGTGTAAATCCCCATGCAGGCAGCCAAAAAGGAGGTCACCGCTTGCAATTACAATCTTATGCTGAACCCTGGATACAAATAACATCCAGCAGCAGAGTATGGCCTCTGCTTGCTACTGTAGCTCAACAGATGGAGTGGCTACTAAGCTTAGCTTGAAGGATTGAGAAATGGATTTTTTGTTTTATAAGCAAAACTGTGTGCAGATAAACTGAGGATCACCTACAGATCACAGAAATAAAATCTATTACTTAGCAGTTTTTTAGGTCAATGTACTGCATGTCACTCTTCTCTCATCTCTTTCCTACTTGTTTTATTCCAGAAAGTTGTTTGCTTGCTTTTCTGTAATGACCCAGAGCTGAACTTCAGCAACCAAAATTGGTGGGCCTTGCTCAGGAAGCCTCCTCAATTTATTAATGCTCATCTTTGATGAGATCGCTTAAGACGGGTAACACAATATATTTGCATGGGATTTCACTTTTTTTTCCTATGTTTTTATTACAATCATTAATGCTCATATTTGATGAGGTGGCTCAAACCACATAGTAAAATATATTTGCATATAATTTCACATTGTTTTTACATACTTTTATTGTAAGTGGGATTTATACTAAAAAACAAAAATAAAACACGGAAGCTTTTGTCAAGGTTGTGTCAAAGCTTCAATGTGAAGCTTTGACACAAACATCTGCTTCTCCACATATTCTCCCTGAAATCTCAGAAGGCTACTTTAACAGCTTCCCACACTCTGTGCTTAATGTCTAATGTCTTTCTTAAAACACCCAAGTTTTTACCATATGGTGGTAACCATTTTAGCTCCTGTCTCCACACCTCTAGGCTCATTATAGAACCTTTTGCAGCTTTATTCTAGACCAAGCTCCAAATCCCTGAAATACTAACAGAACAATTTTTGTGAGATGACATCTTCAAACTAAACCTGTGTATTTACCTCAACGATTAGCATAAGTACTAGAGATCTGCCTGAGGGAATTCTTCATTTGCATGAAGAAAGCTGTCTCTGTCTCTGTCGGCTTCTTTGTTTTAAATTGACATTTTTCCTAAGTTAATCAGAACATTAAAATTGCTGCTTATCATAAGACAAATTTCCATTATTAAGGAAAAAAATGTAAGTATGGCTAGAGAAAGCTCTATGTGCTCTGGATAGAGTCCCACAGAGGAAGTGCAAGTGAAAGATGTAACTAACTGGTAATCTTAAAAGTATAAAACATGTTGCCTTCTGATGTAGCCATTACAATTTATGATTTCTGCCAAACTATGTATTGATTTCTCTGTCTTAAGAATCAGCAACTTGCTTTACTGATTGAATTCTAATTACTCACTCCACAGTTACATTGATTTTAACAGACTTCTGGACAATTTTGTATCAGGCTGGTTTCAAATTACAGTTAATGAATTTGTCATGACTACTGGTGTAAAACCTTCCATTCTACAGCAACTTGAAAAAGAAAGAAAATGCTTTTCCCTCCTTCTGCACAGGCCAAACTTGCCCTTAGCTTGTACTGCACTCACCCAGAGCAGTCAGCTGGCTTTAGGCTGCTATTCATGACATTTCTGGGGCGAAAAGGCAGAAAATAACACTAGAGTTTGTCTGAACCCAATGATGTCTATAGCAAACTGTGATTAGATGAACTGTACAAGTTAGTATTTTCAAACAAAAATTCAATCACTTTCCATATATTACACTAAAGTCAAGAAAATCTTCCATCTTCACTCTCCAAAATAGGAGTAATACAGATTAAGGACGGTTAAATCAAATTGGTGTTGGTTATATACTTGTGAAGGGACTCCTTACTTTTCATATGGGATGAAGTCCCCTACCAACAAACAGGTAATGTGTGAAATGTAGTAAAAACTAACAGCAAAAAGTTTAATTATAGATTTTTGATCTATGCATTTTGGAAATATTTTATGCAGCCCATGTGCATGTGTGTCTGTGGGGGAGAGGCAGGGATTACGCATCCAGGTGCTGCTTGGGCATCATGGGTCTGCCATGGAGAATGGGCAATGGGCAGCGAGGTACCTGGTTCAGCCACCTGGGGCTGTCCCCACACCTCTCTGCCTGCTGGCAAGGTCACTCACTTGATGATCAGAATCCCTGCCTGTTGCTCATACAGGCATAGGCATGTGCATAAATCAATACTGCAGCCTGACTGTTTTACAATTAACTTCAGGGAATCCTTTTCGACCTCAGAGCTTTATTTACATTTACTCTACTCTTTTGAGGTTTTGCTGTACAAAGGAGCATTCAATATTCAGTCAGGCTGAAAGCTGCTGATTACTTTCATCAGCTTAAATAAGATATGTTGTTAGATCTTATTTTCTTGCATTATCTATAGATCAAAGATATGATCAATGGCAGCCTTTAAATATTTTCAAGTCAGTATTTCCAGAGATATGTTTATTCAAAAGCACCTAGAAATGTTTTCCAAGTGAAAGCCCAAACCCTATTTGCAGACCTTCTTTAGGCTTCATTTTCTTCCTTCTGAAGTTCATTATCTTGGGTGCAGCAGTTCTGATGCTAAATGTGGTTAAAGCACTAGTATATCTACAGGTCCAGATCATATCTGGTATTTTTATTACTACAACTGTATCTAAACCACTGAACACAGTAGTTCCTGGATGCATCTACTCTGTGTTTCAAGCCCATCTCAGGGTGACACATGAGCATAGACGCATCTGCCATCATTTCCATGGGAGGGAAGTGGGGTGTGCAGACCCCTGCTGTGGTTTGCCCACACTGCTCAGACCATGCCCCAAAGAGACCTGGCTCTTGCCCTGTGCCTGCTGCCCAAATGAGATTGACTTTCACCCACTCTCTGCTGGAAGGAGTGCCACTTCCATGTAAATGGTAGAATTGCTAGTGTGTTAGAGCAAAAAGAGAGAAATGGAGAAAACCAATTAATATAAAATCAGGCAATGATTTCACAGCACATGCCTATTGTGCATTCAAAATCACCCACCTGTTACACATGCCCTTTCTGGAAGTGGCACTCAGAAGTTTTACTGCCACAACAGGTTGTTTTCTTTTCTAATGAGGAAATGAACAATGAGTTATCTTTCTTTTAACTCTGCACATAGAGAACAATTCCAGTAGGCAGGAGGGTTAAATGATTTTACACATTATTTTCTAAATTCTAAAGCATCCTGTGGAGATTAACTTTCTTACAGTCTCTGGCAAACTATCTGGTGATTACTCTGCTAAGAGTAGTAAATGATCTAAAAATATGTATATGTACATCATCTTTTGAAGAAGACAGCAAATTAAAAGAGTTCTTTAAACCTGAGAGCTGAGTGGTTTGTTCTGATAGGATAAGCACATCAAGTTAGAGTTTACACTGAGCAGCCTAACAGAAAACAATCTGCATAAATAGCTGAAATTTTATCAGACAATGAATAAAAGATTCAGACAGAAAATTGGTTTTCTTTAGTTTCTATGAGTACTAAAAAGAACAAAATTACCGGGCTATTTCTTTCCCCTTAAAATCTTTTTATAGATAATGGTGAACAGATGATTCCTTCAAACTTCACTTGCAATGAATTCAAGACAAGATAATATCATCATCCATCTTCTTGATGAACCTCATCATCTTATCTCCAGTCTAAATCCAGGAGAAAAACTGAACAACCCATGCATCTACACTTCTCTTCATTTAAAAATTACACCTGAAGGTTAGAAAATGTTTAAGGTCAAACTTCTAAGCTACCATCTGGAGCTCATTTAACAATTGCCAAGAACATCTGCCACTACTGCATATGACTAAGACAAAACTTAGCCAGCATCAACTTTTCTTTTAAGGACAAAATCCTAGAGTCACATGAGCATTGGCTGAGTTGCTTTGCTGTCAGCAGTCAGAATTTAGTGCAAATTTAGTGCAGTTTGACAAACAGTGGAACTGTATATAAATAAAGACTGTTTTGCAGTTCTTAACACAGTGTTCACTGTCATAAAGTCCCATCTCACAAATAGCAGAGTCATTTACAGCTTTGCAAGACACCCCAAAAACGTTGCGGGCAGGGGTTAGCTCCTGGCTGATGACGACTGAAATGCAGTCCTGTGGTGGTCAGAGCAAACTCCCATTGCTGCTGCTGGAGCCGCCTCTCTGCTTTTGCTGCAAGGTGGCTTCAGCTCCCAAATTGCTGAAAGCAGTATTTTTCAAAAGTGTTGTAAGTGAAATATGAATGCAGACACTTAAAAGCTGAACAAAACGTCCTCAGAGATGGGTGTAATATTCTCCGAACTTTTATGACAAAACTGAAAGATATAAAAATCAGAGAAACACATGGCTTACAAGGTCTAATTCCTCAGATAGAGCTCCATGTCTTTATTCATATTTTAAGATATAACAAATCCCACTGGCTATTAATTCCCTACATTGGGGAAGACATTTAGAGTTTTAAAAATACCACAAGGTAGTTATTCTTTACTCACATGCATGAATACCTAACAAGAAGAGGTAGATAATGTGAGATGAAGACCTGTATTACTAAACACAGGAGAAATGTCATGTTTTTTCATGGTTTGGATGGAAATTATTCCCTCTAAGTGATGGACATGACATATAAAATGTCTATTAAGATATGATGAATATTTTAACTACAATGAGACATTTTGCATGATTGCATCATTAATTTAGTAATTGGATCAGACAAGACAGACACTTTCAGACATGCTTAGTGTGTCAAATTTCCGTAACTTGGTAAATGTCATGCATCGGATTATTTCTCATAGGTGAAAAAGTAATACAATATATTAAGCATTTAGCAATTCATCTAAGTATTTAATGATTCATCTGTGCTATGATGTGCAATTCAATACAATGTATATGTATGTTAATAGTTATAATAAATAGTTTGATTCCATTTACAGAATACTGTAGTTTGATTCCATTTACAGAACACTGAATCTGTATGTTAAAGGTATCTGGAAAGAAGGGAAAATGGATATGATTGCTTTCATTCAATTGAAAAGCTGTGTATGTGACTAAAATCCCCACATTGATTATAGATCAATTTACATTTGAAACTGAAAAACATGAGTTACGCTGTGTGTCTTGTTCTTTGTGAGATTTTAAACTACATTAACTTTCGTAGTTTAACAGATGGTAGAATTTAATCCTCGTCAGAGGGACAGGAGTTACGTAGAAGCTGGTAGTTGTCTCATGGTGTGGAGAAGATTCATGAAAAATATTGTGTTTTGTTTTTCTTTATTATAGCTAAGCATATATCTGCCAAAAGTTTCTAAATTTTACAGAATCATTGTCTCTGCATGAAAATGAAGAGAAAGGTGTTTGTAGCCAAAGCTCCAATCAAGCTATTTGTTTTCCAAAATTCAAAACACTGCTGTCAAATCCATGACACAAAAGACATTGAATGTGGTCTCCACCTGGGCTTATCTTTCCAGTTCTGTTCAAGAACTTTAAACAGCAGAGGAACTTGTTACTTCAATGTTTTTATGTTTTTTTCTTGAAATCTAGAAATTGTTTATCTTCAGTAGGACCTGAGTATTTTCTTTGCTTTTGAAATGCCTCTAGTCTGAAAAGTCTGCCCACAGCTAAAAAATAATTTGTAAGCAGGCTGACTATCATAGTGTGACTCTGAAAACATATCCTCACCTGATCCAGAGTAATTGTTACTGTCACTGAGCCCTCAGTCTGCTGAATCTTGCTGGAGTAACTTTTCTACATTATGAAAATTTAAAAATATCTTCTGGTTTTGAGAATGAATTGATGAGTGAAAAAGTGATAGCTTTTCTTAGCATACCCATAGATGTAAAGCAAAATGTCTCCAAATCTTTAATTATAGTAAAAGAACAGAGAATGCTGAGATTAATGGTAAACTAGATTTATGAGCTTAAACATTTAAAAGTTAGAAAAGCCTAGAAGTTAAGGCAACATTTACAGGATTATATTGCCCATTTTGCATACTTTAAAATAGTAAAGAAAAATAATGTTTTATGTTTAACATGAGCAGAAGAAAGATAAGTCTAAGCAAAAACCTGCATGGGAGTTGTATGTAAGATTTTGGTCACATCCTTTTCAATAGAATCGATGTTTTTTACTGGGCTATTTTATTTATTATTTTTTATTTTGCAAATAATGCCATAACTCTAACAAAGCTATAGGAATGGATAAAGCAATGCTATCTTTATTTGTTTATAGTTGGTAGGCATGTGTATTTGCTGCCCATGTTTTCTAAATTGTATTTTTTGTATTGTAAATGTATAAAAAAATGGTCAAAATATATTGTGTTAATGCATGTCTAATATCAGCCAGTGTCACCATCTACTGCACAATACCTTCGTTGTCCCTCTGCAAAATAGGGATGATAATACTGTTTACATTTACTTTATCTCAATTTAGTATCCTGCTCCTTAATCATGTCCTACCAAGCAAGCACACCTAAGCATTAGAAGTCCTTGAGAAAGAGGGGAAAAAAAAGAAAAGAAAAAGCAGGACAAATTGAAAACAAATTATATTGGAAGGTGAGGGAACTTTAAACCGGGGTCAAACTAGTATTAATTGGAGGTTTTTGAAAGGAAAACATCATGTGGCCAGTTTTTTCCCTTTGATTTTATTGAAGGTATTTATAGGCTTTAATTACTGCAAAGACTGAAAAGCATCTAATGTTGTATGCTCTGTTGTGGTTATAATGCTGATAGTGCCATAAACACAGCGTTATGATACCTTAGTGGAAACAGATGTTCATATGTCACTTAGGTGGTCCCCCCTTCCCACAGCCCTGGCTCTGGTCCTCGGTCACCCACCATGTCCCCCACAGGTCTTCCAGGGCTGCCTGGCAGCAGTTTGGAGCTGTTCAATGAGTGACAAAATAATCTTTTGATGTTCTGCATCTTGCTAGCCCAGCTAAACTCTTTGGTGCCACCAAAGGCAAACAGACATTTGAAGAAGAATGATGCAAATCAGGAAGGGGATGAAAACTTGTGTCGCGGATACCCTCCTGACTCCCAGTGCTGAAAGCTGATGTTTCAGGGTATTCCTCTCCATCATTAGGCAGAGGCTATTGTGGAGATAACTCAGTTTGTGATGAAGTTCAGTTGGGCTGGGGAAAGAGGATGTGGGGGAAAAAAGGCAAGGCAAAGGGATCAGGAGGGTCCTAATGGGCAACGAGGGAAAGGTTAGAAGAAAATTGGAGATTGCAAGAAATAAGGGAAAACAGAAAATTAATAAACTAAAAAGTAGGTTAAAGTGTCTGAAAAAAGGAGTTGGGAGGGAGAGAAGAGAAAGGAAAGGAAGTACTGAAGGTTAGTTTCAGAAGTTTGCTGACTCTGTCAAAAAAATTGTAGTATCAGGAATTCCCCAGAACTCCTCAACTCTACAACAGGAGAAGACAGGCAATGGCTGAAAGAGCTGGTCTCATTTTAATTAAATGTTTATTTAAGTCTAACATATTTGAAAATTATAATTGGTTTCCCCCAGCAATGCCCTCAAACAAGCCCCTTTCACAGAGATCTTTGAAAAGCAGACAACTCACGAAAAATCCCAGTTGGCAACCCTTTTCCCTGAAAAAGAAGTTTACTGAAATCTTCAAAGACCAGAATCTGGCATAGTTTTCTCTTGAGTAAAGTTAACTCTGCAAGTTGAATCCCTGCCAGGAAGCATGACATGCTCCAGCTAGCTGCAAGCATGGTCGCTTTGTGCCCATATCCATGAGCAGGAGTGATCAACATTTCTGCCCATCTGCCCGCCCAGCCATCGATACCTCAGCTCATACAACCTGCCTGTGTTACTGGAGCCCATTGGTTTTAGCAAGTCAGGTGGCAAACTGCAGCCATTCAGCAGCTCTCTTCTGAGCACCTGAATTCTCTCTTCACTGAGGCCAGGTTGGATGGTTGAAGGTAATACCAAAGCAGCTGTTCAGTGTAACTCACCCCTGCTCATGGACTACTAAGTGTCCAGCTGTGGCATTACAGAATGTCATCTATAAATGGGGGCATAATCCTACAGTAAGAACAAAATAAATGAGTTTGCACAGAGCTTCATTCTACAAAAGCTAATCTGCTCCCACCTCCCTTCAGTGTCAGTGGAAATCCACTGCACCAGCAGATGAGACAAGATGCAGTAGCCATACACCTGAGCAGACAGTTGTCATTCAGAGACAGAATCACTGAATCACAGAATCATTAAGGTTGGAAAAGACCTCTGAGATCATCCAGTCCAACTGTCAAGGCTAAGGCCTGGTTTAAATGATGGTTTCTTGGCTTCTTCTGGCTGCGATCAATTTTAATGTGTAAGAACCAATCTTTCAGAAGAATGAATATCACATTCCTACTACTGTGCAATTAAAATCCACAGGGATATTTAGCAAAAATTAAAATTCATGTCCTTGTTGCAGCAGGTTTAAAAATGTGTGGAGTGATTAGATGCCTTAAAAGCTCAAATGGACAGAAAGACTTCTAAATATGGCTGATGTTGGGAAACTATGGACCCGGAGTTCTGAAAATCAGGCTCTTTTGATGTGTTCTAGGTAGGATACTTTAATATTCACATCTCACGGTCTTTGTAATTATGACAGAACAGACACAGAATAAAGGTCAACAGAAAGAAAAACCCAATAATAATTAAGTAAAAATGCATATGTCTTTAGCAAATATACAATGAAGCTGGCTGGGTATGTTTAAAGAAAACCATTTTTCGGATAGAAAAATTGGTTTGTGGAATACTTTATATACAGTTTCACTGTGGAAAGAATTTCTAGTCAGAGTACATGTACAACCAAGTATCCACTGGCTACAGCTCCCACTGGGGAGGAGTCAAAGAGCAGCTCAAGTCCTTGCTATAACTCATTTTGTCAAGGGACTTGAACCTCCAACTCAGAGAGGAGTGCCCACACTCCTAAGCTGCTGTAGGAAGCACTTTGAGGGGCACATTCAGAGTGGGACAGTACCTTCCTCCAGCTCCTTTGTCTTGCACTCCCTTCTCACCCCCATTCCAGCCCAAACAACACCTGGTAATTGTGGCACTGTCCTGGGAATGTGATGTCTCCCATGCTGTTGGCAGTTGCCAAAAACTGGAAGAGCCCCCCGCCTCCCGGCAAGCCTCTCGGTTAGAAGCAGCCTCTCTCACTATCACACTTGGTGGCTGTTAACAGTTGAGAAGTTCATAAGAGAAAATTGAGTTTTCCATTTCTGAAGAAAAATCAAATGACTTTCTTTTGAGTCTGAGACCTAGGCAGACACAAATATACAAAGAATAATTTTATGATATCAATTTAATTGCATATTTCTTTCAAACTATATGACCACCTGGATGCAGTCACAACAATAACAACAGCAAATCAATGTTTGTGAGGAAATGCAGTTAAGTATTAAGATCTAATAACATGCTCCCTTGGAAGCAGCTGTAAAATTCCCTTTGCAAACAGAGTGCCAAGAATCAACAAGTGTCTAATATTATTCTTCCTCAGATGAAATGAAAAGATATTGATTTCTACAAAATAGATTCCCTAATATGTAAACACATTATTCTAAGGTTTAGAAGGACCATATACTTTTATTTCTTCTCACTTCTCAAAACACTTGGAAGAAATATTTTATCAAAAATATAAAATAAAATGTTGTGTATGTTTCCTGAGAAAAGCCACCCAATATATAAAGCACCTTTTCACATCTTGTACATAGTGTTCCTAACTTTTCCTTACATTAGCTTGAATAAAAGTAATCTCTGAATACTAAAAGACATAGGTCTGCAAGTTCATTTCAGTATGATTACATGATATCATGAGATATGATATCATGTATTTCAGAAAAGGATCTCTTTCTTATCTCTCGGAAAGACCACTGGTGTGCTACCTATTTGAAATGGTGATTCTATTGCTTTACACCAGTACAAATGACCACAGAAGAGGTAAGGAATAAGGATCAATCAGGTACAAAATACCTCCTTTTACTGGAGTGTTTTTGCAACTGACAATTAGGGGTTACTCATTTGGTTAATCATTCCTTTAATTTCCTTGAAAAGAGAAAACTTTACAAAGATTTTAGAACTTTACTAACAGTCTGTTAGTCATCTATGAGGTCTTTCATCCCAGTTAATGGCATAAGAATCAGAAAACTCGCAAATATCACAGAAGAAGTTTGATACTGGCATGTTTCCAGCCTTGCTGGATAGAGAAACTGTCAAAACCATAGAAAACATTCTGCAATATTTTTTCCAAGTTCAATCAGCCATTTTAGCCCTTGGACTCCTTTTTTGAGGCGTTTGGCCATTATGACAAGCATATCAGGAAATCTGTGACTATATCTAGCTATTTCTATATACACAGATTGAGACAAATTTTTCAGATTTAAGCATTTTTTATTTTAGAAATATCTTTTACTCATCTGTTTGTCTTCTATCTTTTCCTTATGGACTGTCATAATTCAGATTCAGTTGAGGCACAGGCTGTTCTAAGTCACCAGCTGAAGTACCCTTCTTCAAGAGGCTTGCTCATGGAAAATACAGTTTCATAAATATCTTCCATTTCCCAGCAGCTTTCCCTTGTCTTGAGCACATACATAATAGAAAAGGAAAAGCTCAGAAGTTACCAACTGCTCAGTAAAGGACAAAGAACATTCCTGCGTCTGTTGTGGAACAAAGCAAAAAAGCAAAGCAGAGAAGCATGTGTTGTATTTGTGGTTATCCAGGACAGCAAAAGGAGGCAGCTCTGAGAATAACAAAAAAATGATCTGATTTGTGATGGTCACAGTAACTGGATGGAAAAAAACTCATATATTACAATTCAAGTTAAATAAAAGCTTGTTTCTGCCTAATACTTTTGAGAATTTGTCTGTGAGCACTTCATTATTTAAACAGTGTTCCTGTGATACAGCCAAGTTTAGAAAGGATTTATTTAACATGCCATTACAGCAATTAGCCCCGGGGAAAGTTCAGCTTGCATACCCAGCGTCTAAATATGTCTTAAGTTTGTATTTATCAACTGAGTTTCCCTTTGCCCTCTTACTGACTATAAACTTTCCCTTTTTTCATCACCTCATAGCTCCTATGAACTCTTTTCTGAGCATCAGTATGTTGGAGCCCTGTTCCAGAGGCC
The DNA here is from genome assembly GCA_907165065.1 of Caprimulgus europaeus. Next base: position 48,251,883 of record OU015525.1, on the reverse strand, counting down.
CCCCTTCCACCTTTCCTCCTGAGGACACCAACACAATGTCCATCCTCAGTAAGGTACATCTGTCAGGCCCCATGTGTCAGTTTTGGACATTATTGCAGGAGTAAGTTGCTGTAAGACAGGATGTCTAAGAGGCAGAAAGGAGAGTCAGGACATGGAAGTTCAATTTGGTTGTTACCTGTATCTCAGCTCTCCAAGTCTGCATGGGCATAGTAATAGTTTATCTCCACCTTGCTTTTTCAGTCCATGGTGGATGATCACTTTCAATGTTTATTTACAGCATGTAGAAGATCCGGGGCCTAATCTCACTTTAGGCTTCCAAACACAACCATTCCTTGAAAAGCTCTTTGTACTCTTATGACTATGATCAGACCTTCATGACAAAGTAAGAATGACACTCGGCACAGTGGAGGAAATGAGTTCTGGTGCCTGAAAAGTTCTGGGTTTGAGCTTACCAGGTTATCATCTTTAAAAAAAGAGAAATACAGTTTTAAATATTTTGTTTTTATTCTTCAGATTTTATCTGCATGTCAGAAGAATCAGGAAACACATAAACATTTCAAGTTTACACTAGTGCTGACATGGCAGTTGCCACTATGCAATGAATGCCAGGAAACTTAAAGAAGTTGTACCTCAAGTTGCTCATCATACAAGACATGGCTTCCATTGACTGTACAACTCAGTTCTCTGGGTGACAGGAGCAGGAGCAGCACTGGTGTCCCTCATCACAAATAACTCTAGGCCTCTTGGCTTCATTTTTGCTTTTCCTTTCCCACCATTCATGGCAGTGACTCTCCAGGTTCAGGAGAATCTCCTAGGGAACAGAAAAGGAAGAAATTTCTTACAGCTTTCAGCTGAATGCTGCATGTGTCACCAGCATCCCAACGCCATAATCCCACCATGTCACCTGCCATCAGCTGGTATGCGTCTTGCAGTGCATGTGGCAGGAGCTTGCGCTCTATACAGAGTGCTGTCTCTGACATAGAGTAGGACCAGTTTCTGCTACCTTTTCAGTAGGATTTCCTGCTACATTCAATGCAAAGAACAGATTTGCAAGTAAGCAGAATTAATGTTGTGTGGGCAGCTCTAAATCTCTTGGTTTTTAACTCTACAACCGAAATTAGGTTCTTTTAACAATTTTTGATGAGTATGCATTTTACAGTCATAATAAATTGTGAGTATTTCAAAAGAAAAATGATGTTTCAGAGCCTCTGCTTGCTGTACATATTAACAGTCAGAAGCTTAGGGAACGTCACTGCCTGGGTTAGAGTAATGTTCCTTTGGTTTTGCAATACACATGAAAAATCAACCTTTTTCACTGTGCATACTTTTTCTGCATACGATGCTGAACATGCATTCATTATACACCAAACACAAAGCACAATGAAGTCATTGTACAGCGATGCCAAGGGAATTTTATTCTTAAGCATTAACAGGATTGGCCAAACTGATTTGTTGGAAGCAAAAAAAGTCCCATCTAGTTTCATTTTCTACCATTTAGCACTGTCTGTATCATAAAAATAAGCCAAAGTAGAATAGTACTTCTAGCAAATGACTCAATCTACAAAGCCATAATTCCCTGACAATTTTGATCTCTGGACTTCTTTTTTAACAGTATTTTGACCCTTTTGCTGAAATAGTCTCAATAGATTGAAATCTGAATATTTCCCCATCTATTTCTCAGCATTATTTCCTTCACATTACATCTGAACTGGTCAGGGTGAATGGCTATGGCAAGAAAAAGTAAGAGGAATTTCAGTAGCTCCATGAAAACCACCTAATGTACTGCTGCAGTTTAAGATTAACTGACATCTTGACCTGATACCTGCCTAAAGGAAAATGGTCAGATAGCATTTGGTAAAGTTTACTAGATGCCAGTTCCCACTGGGGTGTACACAGGTCTTTAATTTGCTGTAATTTATGTCTGGAAGGCTCCCTAGGCATACTGCTTTGTCACAGAAGTGACAGACAATCAAACTTCAAGCCAGTGACTTTTTTTTTCATTTTTCTCCAGTATCTTTTGGAATAAAAGGAATGTGATATAGAGAGAATATCTTTATGGTGCAATCATTCATAAAATAGAAATAAGCTACATAAGCATTTGGAGAGAAAATATATGCAACTGCTCTCAACTACTTGCTTAGTTGCACAGAGCTTAGTAGGACACGTCTTAATTTAATTTTAAAATTATTTAAAATTTAATTCTATTTATTTTAAAAGAAAAACAATTCTATAAAATGTAGTTTGGCAGAAACAAAAATTCTGTTCCCTGACTGCAAATCTATATCACATTTGAAGCACTTGTTTTAACAATGTAATGAACAAATATAGAGACAAAGTTATCCCAGAAAAATAAATGACCACAAGCTTTTGAACCCCAACTAGCTTTGATCAAGAGCAAACTTCTATGTAATTTTAAAAAAAACACTCATATGTTTTAGTGGTAAAAGCTGTCTCGTTATAAAGGAAAACAATCACATCTGTTTTTTCTCCACTGAGTTCCTGAAATTAATAGGCAATGGCATAGTGGCTGTGAGCATTTCATAGCTTCTGGGGTGGAGAAGGGAATATTTCTCACTGATTTCTACTGACCCCTTGTGGTAAGCTACACTGACTAGCATTGCCGAAGACCAGGTTCCTCATTGAAGGAGCAGTGTCCACCATGGCGAGGAAAAGTCTTAAGAGCTGACTCTGACCATCTCAATGACCTCCTAAGAGCATGACATCTTCGACTTTGAAGAGCCCAGAAGATGGTCAAAATTCAAAAGTTTATCTTAGTCCACGAAGGGAATAACCAGACTACGAGTGACAGTACCCCCTTATTGGTATACAACAAGGCTCTAATTCTGTAAGACGTTATAGTGATATCCTAAAGCACAAGACTTAAATTCAAGTAATTAAAACAGTTCACCAAAATCACAGGATTAAATTAGAGGCTAATTTATGTAACTTTTAGTTTGCACTAGTGGGGAATACAATTGTCCACATAAATGTCTTTCCAAACTAAGTTCAGTGCTAAGGTAGACAATTATTCAAAGGAGGTTGTTGCCAGTGTGTCAGGTAATTTAGTTTAGATTTCAGCCAGAAGGGAGACAAGACAAGCTCTAAGAGGGATAGTTTCAGATATTCCAACTTTTGGCATTTTTAAAATACATACTAAATCCGTAAGACAAAATATTTGAAAAAGGCCTACTGGAAAAAATATTTACTGTAGTGTATGCTCACTCTCAAGTACTTATAAATACTTTATAAATTACATACTTACTACACAAGCATTACTTCAGTTAGGAACAAGCCAAGGTTCTTGCCACTTCCACTTGTGTTAACAATAGAGCCACTTGCAGAAGAAAAAAGAGCCAATGAGAATATTAAAGAGTGTGTAGCAAAGGGTACAATTTGATTTTTACATAGAGAAGGTACATCTGAATCTACCACGATCTTTATGCCTAGGAATTGTACTTTATAGATTTTGTCAGCTGTCAAAACACATAATGAATAGCTGAAATATATTTATTGTTTATTGATGAGATAAAAAAACCAAACAAACAACATAAGCAGTTCCAAATCTTATGCAATGTTTCTTTAGTGTTTGCAAAAATTAGAGTGTTGCTACCTCATCTGACATGCCTTCACTAGAGTTGGTGGTTAGTTATGTTAGTTGGGATGTTGTTCCAAACTATTTAGCACACATGGAACCAATTCAATGGACTCAGTCAGTATTGCTGTCATTCTTCCCCTACTTAAGAAAAAAAAAAGAAAAAAAAGAAAAAAAAAGAAAGAAAAAGAAAGAAATAGTTGGAACTAGGCATAAACGTTATGTATGTTGGCTAGGCATACAATATATTATATACATAAACTCCTTTCTCCATGTGTTTTCACTTGTTTCATGTGCTTCCTGTAAAATTGCTTTAGATTGTCCATGAAAAGTAAGAGACAAGAATTTCCAGGATATTTTGGGTCTCTTAAAACCAAGAAAAAAGAAAAACCAAAAAAAATACCTCAGATGAAAAAAGTTAGTTATAAAATTTGAGAACAGGTAAATGGAACTTTTAAGCTTCAAACAAAGTAATTGGGCAGCAAAAGTACCAAGGAAAACATATTTGCTTTAGACTTAAATAATCTGGGCCAAACTAAATCCCCCCTGTCTTTCCGTATTAAGGAATGTGCTCTTGAGAAACATCTTTCAGCTTAACTTTTGGACATAGGAATAATACAAGATAGTCATGCCTGATGGGTCACACACCCACAGCACGCAGCATGGAACTTCGACACCAAAACTAACTGGGAAATTAGACAAGCTTGGTTCTTCCCCCTCAGCTGTAACAGAAATCAAATTAAAAGTTGAGAAAAGAATCCTAAGCAAAGTTCAATTAATCTTGGGACATCGAAAAAATGGCAGGTTTTATTTTTCCAATTGGAAAAAAAAAAAGTTTCATCGGAAATTTCACAGTGGTTCTATGGATTTAACAAAACAATCAAGTCACTGAAAAGGTAAATGAGGTATAAGCTTGGGATCTAATACTTTCCTGTTTGAGCCAGGCTTCAAAACCAGTCAATAAATATATTTCTTGAAATAATAAAATCTACAGTTATGATCTCTATGTTTTCATAAGTTTGTCTTTAAAATATTTTTCTAATGTCTACAATGAAATTAATTAATCTACTTTTCATTTTTTAGTGTTTCGTACACCAGTGACACTTTAATATGCTTTGGGGCATTTTTAGGAGGGCTGAGTTTTCTTTGCAGAACGGTTTAAATATCTGAACAGATGTAAAATTGGCCAATGCTGCACAGTGTAGCCAGTTGTATACTGCAAACATATTTGTCAGAAAATTCTAATATGATATTTATCAACTTTTAAATGAGAACACAACTATCAGCTTTGACTCAGTCTAGGATAATGTAATGTTTACAGCTGAAGAATGACTGAATGCTTATATTTACAGAGGTGTTTGCTTTTAATGGCCACATTTTCCAGTCCCATGATATATTAAAAAATATAAATATATACAAATATAAATATATATATAAATAAATATTTAAAAAATCTTTCTTTCTCTTGTATATGCTAGATCATAACAACAATTATTATGATTTTTATATCTATACAATGCTGCCTACAAAATATTTAATACCTAAGCAGCTGGTGCACTGTGGCTGATGCTTACTAAATGAATAAATGTTTTGTCTTGTGTTTCCCCAGTGTACTTGCATCCATCTGTTGTCTTGTGTCACTTTTGATTGAAGCCTAGAGGCACGACCACAAAACAAATAATGTCAATTTTGTTTTCATTATTGCAGGGCCAAGAACGCTACTTCCAGCCTGAGAACACTTCAGAGCTCTGTGCTGTGCAAACACAAATGCGAAGAGATGTTTTCTGCGCAGACACAAAACCAGCCATGCAGTAGGATGTGTTTACAGCACAAAAGTTTGCATGAGAAGTTTAAATTGGTATTCATTACAGGATGAATAACTTTATCAAGCCTGCAGTCTGAGTGAAAGCAGATTCAGCAAGCTGGAAGAGGAAACTATAGTTCCCCCTAAAGAACACTGTAAAGTGAAGTTTGTGCTCTGGGTCAAATGACAAGTGAGCATCTGTTTCACTTCACAGCCTCCCCATCCTTGCTGCGCCTGCAACCTGCCCTTGTCCAAGACAAGAGCTTAGCAGCTCTAACCCAGAGACACAAACGGCCATGGCGTGCCTGTGCTTAGCCCTCACCTGGGTTGTGTTGGCTGCTTCTCCTCACTGTTGGGGGTAATCACTCTGTGTTACTCCAACACAAGCCCATACAGCTGATCCCCATAAGTCCTTTTCAGTGTAGAGAAGGTAATGCAAAGATGGTTCTTGTCTGCAGTGCTACTGCAAACAGCAGTGTTAGGGACAGCGATGGCTTCTCATGGGGTCAATGAATGGCTTCTAATTTTCATTCACTATAGAGGCAATGTAAAAAAAATGTACAGTCCTGCCTGGCTAACTCAATTGGTTAATTCAGGTGCTTGAAGTTGGCACCCTTGAAACTCTTTAAATGTTTCAAGATTATTATTGGGTCAGAGTCAAACTATAAGTTTGGAGGGCTTGTCTGCTCAGCCCTGGCATTATGTGAGTACCTGCATTTGAGTGGCGGATTTATACACTCACACAACCATATGCACATTTAGTTATCTATACACTGCATTCTTGTATAACTCATGAAAATGCACCAGTGAGGGTGACACTGTAGGGTGTAAAGTGTTTGCTTGCAGGAAGCTGCAGACTGTGTAACGTCCAGAACAATTCAACAACCTGAAGCTCTGAAACCTGGCCTACCTGAAGGCAAACATTCCTCTTTTCCTTTGAGACAGTGGCATGGATGAAAGAGATAGAGTTGCAGCAAGACCAAGAATGAGGATAACAGAGAATTGTGACTGGTGATTGCAAGTATGCGGAAGCCTCTGTTCCTATGTCCTTGGACAGTGCACTCAGTCTGTGAGAGCGATCCAGCATGGGCCTTTCTTTTGGGTGACACCTTCTAGGGCTAAACCTTGCTCACATTACCTATTTAAGCCCAAAGAATGATTCATGTAAAGGCCAGCAGGTTTAATCCCAAATGTGAGTGCTCTAGGACAGGTCTGTTGCCAATCTCATAGTTTGTGAGTTCTATTTTCTTGAGAAACATCTTGGAGTTGTCTGCCTCCACTGAGTAAACAGCTTCAGGGCCAAAAAGTTGAATCCTGAATTGAGTGAAGTAGATTGTCCCTGACACTTCTGTCAGGACAAGTTTTCTCAAGAGGGGGACATGTAAGAAATTATTCAGTGTGGCCATGTTTGAGAATTAAAACAAATAGAGGTGTATTTGAGAACTTCAGATAAGTAACTTAGTATCACAGAAATTTTTAGGCATGCAGTTAAAGCTGATGACCCATTTTCCATTCTCTTAAATCCCAAATAAACCGTATTAAAAATTCTTTTTCTATCTGTTTGAGAGTATAAGTCTGAACTTCGAAGACCATTCCCGTTGGGGAGGAGAAAAAGGAAAAAAGGGAATTCCATTAAGAAGAAGATTTATTCTGTTTTGTATGATTGCTGGCATGGGAATAATCCTCCCCTTCAGAAATGGCTGCATGTCATATGTAGCCACATGGTCTAAAATACTGAATTCAATTGAGCAAGACAGATACAGCCCAGGCATGTAAATTTTGTGGGAAAAACTGATGAAACACCTGCTTTTTCACCTCTGTCCCTTTCTTTCTTACATAGTGTGGAGCCATGCAATGGACTGCATATTAGACTAACTCTGGTTATTGGGATGGAATAATCTCTGAAGAGATTTTGTTTCTCCTTGGTTCTGTTTTTACTGGGGTGGTGGTGGAAACATTGACTACTGATCCTTACTTTGCTACTAATTAAATGTATGGCAAAAATTCTTTGAGCCGTGGATGGTTTATCTTTCCTTTTTTTTTTTCCCTCTTTTTTTTTAACAGCCTAAGTAAATAAATAAGTGAATGCTTGATTAGCCCTTGCACCAGAAATGCTCCTCTGAGCTCTTCCTGCATCACTTGAGTGAGTCAAAGCCTGATGGTGAGGCCAGATCTCAGCCCCTGAGATTATTATTATTACTCATCCAGTATCATCTACTCCAGTCGAGATTAGAGCCCCCACATTCCAGGCACTGCACACTACACAGTAAGAGATATTTGCTATCCCCCTAGACCCTTCAGCCTAACATGAGTAACAAACGAAGCCAAAGGCTGTTCTGCCACTCATCAGGGAAGTAACCTGGACAGTTGTGCCCTGTGGATTTTGTGCAAGAGGAGCCTGTGACCACCTGCATCACTAACCATTGTTTGATCCCCAGAGCATGACTAAAAAAAGGGGAAAAAAGGTAGGAAGATGAAGGTAAAGTCAGTTACAAAGTTGTATATTTGATAGAAAGCTGCATGGGGAGTAAAAACAAAATCATAAAATGACAGGACACAAATGCAGTGGGAGTTAGGGAAAGATGAAAGAAGGAAGGAAATTGGATAACAATAGTGATCAGAAAGAATAAAGGCAAAGACAAATAATAACAAGCAAGAAAGAAAGAGGATTAGAGGTGAATGATGAAAGCTATGGAAATAAAGATTGCAGCTTCTATCAGAATTACAGGAAGTTATTTTATTTAAGATGTTACTGTTAAGAGTCAGAAAATGTTGGTGTTTTGTTTTTTTTTTTAATCTAGACAATCATGAGAAGAGGAAGATTTCAAAGCAAAAGGGACTTTGGGAAAATATACAAAAGCAACTGAGAATATGTTTACACAGCACTAGCTGCTCCTGGAGTTAGGTGAGGGTGGCTTAGCTTGGTGTACTGGCAATGGTACAGCTTGTGTTATCACAGACTTTCACACAGCCTGAGCAGTTCTGTTAAAAAGTAGGGGGTTGTAAAGTGCTATTTGAATATATTGTATGCTTTTGAAAATTTAATCTGAGCAGGATACACCATCACATGTTGTTGTAGTTATTTTCTTATTTATTATTTAATAATGACAATTTTTTATGGGATAAAAGTCACACAACATTGTAAAGAACATCAGCAAACTTCCTTATGAATACCTTATGTGGGTAGAATAGCATAGGTTTTGGAGTTTGTTTTACAAGCAAAATTTTGGCTGACTCCCAAGAAAGTCTGGACCAGGTGATCCTTGAGGTCCCTTCCAACCTGGTATTCCATGATTCTATGGATACATGCAGGGGGCTGCAAGCAGAGTGTCAGCTCCTCAACCTGAGATATCTCTCTCTCTCTTTCTCTCTCGCTTCTCTCTGCCCAGGCCATTTCCTAAATGGTCATCCAAGATGCTCTTGCCAGTAGGCTGTGCTTACATCATATAGTACTGAATTAGTTCTTGCTTGGGGAATAAGCACCTGAAAACCCAGCTGCCACATAAATACAACTGTGAACACCTTCACCATCCCCACGCAGCTGAGTCTTTTTCCTGCACTGCGGTGGAAGCTCCTTGCAATCAGTGTTGTGCTGAGACCCAGTACTTCCCAGAAACAGATGTCAGTCCAGTCTCATTTTTCTCTTGACAAGAGATCAGTGGGAAAGCAAGGAGACAGAGTGCCAAATACAACAGTGGGTTTCCTGCCAGGGCAGGAGTGGAGGAGCCTTGGGGAGCCATCAGGATGGAGCCCCACCATGGCTAAACCAGTTCCCGTGTCTCTGTGTCCAGAGGACAAGGGGTGTTTGTGATCCCAGTGCTATTCTGGCTCTGCTTCCAGTTAGCATTAGCAGGGTGAGTTTTGCAGCACCTGGGTTCTATGGCTGCTCCAGAGTATCTCCAAATGTACCACCAGAAAGTATTAGAGAAGTATAAGTCACAGTTGATGCAGCAGCCACACTAATTTAAAGAAGTCCCACCAAATATTATTTTTTATATCTCATTGCTGAGTTCAGTAAAAACACATTGCTCTTGTTCCTTGTAACAGTGCTTTGTTGTCCCCAGCGAAGAATCCTACTTAACTTAATAGCAGTACATGTGTAGTTAATAGCTGGACTTTGTAAAGCTTGTAACTCTGCTTCTCTGGATGCCGAGGTACACTGAGTTTCAAAGTGGGGTTGGTTTACCACAATACCTTGTAATCTTGGTGGTTAAAACAAGATTAATTTATCTGGAGCTTTTATTTCATTGGATTCCTCACCATTCAAGCTATTTGAGTGCTATCAATTTATTATGAATGTCAAATTCTGAAGACCTAACTCATCTGAAAGTAGTGTTAGGGATTTGGTAATTCACAGGGACTTATGACACAGGAAAACCATACATTTCTGTGACTAAAATTACACAATAGCAGGTAGAATATCTGCAGATTTTTTTCAGCCAAAGCTCTTGCCTAGATCAGCTCACAGAATGAGGGATATCTGGCCGCAAAGAGATCCATAAACAATAATTATCAGAGCTGGGTGGAAAAGATCATTCCAGCTCCGTGAGGATTTAAATTTTTGATGACTGCTTTCATGCCGATTTAAAATAAAAGCTCAAAATGTCAAAGTTCTTCTTAGCCAGACTCCAAGCTCAGTTTAAAATCCTGAGCAGATGCAAACTATTCCTGAAGCACTGAAAATTCTGGAATATAAAACCTGCTGATTAATTAATCTTTTGTGTGAAAGCTTTTCCCACCAGGAAGGAAAGGATTTCTGAGGCCAGGCTCTTTGAAGCGCAGAGCTGGCAGCCTGGCACACACCGCTGGTGGCCAGTGGTGGAGACTCTGCTCTCCCAACAATTTCTCCCAGTGAACTCCATGCCCCCTTAAAGTGGCTTGAGGATGATCCTGCCTCCAATGAAAGAAGCCTCTGTGAGCCATCACTGTTGAGAAGGAATTGTCTCGAAAATGTGTTCCTTTCCATTTAGAATCCAAAAAGGGTACAGAGTGCCATGTTTCATCAGCATAAATAATTAACTGCAGAAGGACATGTAATATTCATAGCTGAAAATCATTAAACAAAATAGGCTGGGAAAAAAAATCTTAAACATGAAGCAATATTAATCATTTAGCGACAGCTTAGAGCTTCTCTTTTGTTTAATTTAATTATTATTTTTTAAAATCTATTCACGGGCAGATATTGCTGCACAAACCCACACAACTAATTCCCACATGTGAGTCAGTCAGCCTGAAGTTTAGCTTCTTGCAGTATTAATTAACATCATGAGGCATTGTTAATAATAGTGGACAAAGTGAAAATAAAGAATTTTCTGCACATGGTAAAATGAGGATGAAAATGGGACAAAAGAACAATGCTTTTCAAACAACATTGTCTTCTCAGCTGTATTGTATGCTCACAGATGTTTTAGATTATACAAGGTGAAAAAAAAACCCTCTTCAGGTTTTCTCTGTCTTCAAGCATGCACAACAGGAGCCTCTCTGAACAGAGGTTTTTAAAAACAAGAAGGACCCCTGAAGCTGCATGAGGATTTCTTAGCTGGAAAACAAGAAAATGCTTTCATCTAAATGCTGAATCCATCTGGGCGAGCAGGGACATCCTGGGCTATGCTGCTCCTCTCACTGAGGAGGTGATGCCAGGGCAAACCCCATGAGCTGACATTGTTCAGCTCAGGGCCCAGAGAATAATCACACACAAATTAACTGTGTCAGATCTTATTGAAGGTCTCCTTGTCCTCCTGCCTTTCTGACATCTCTTCTCTCTTTCTCCTCCTTTTCACTGTAAAACAGAGCTCAACCTGAAACTGGACTCTCTGTGAGATGGCTGTGGTTCTGACAAATAGGAAGACAATCTGTAAAATAAGAGTAAAAATTGCAGGGATGGACTGGTTGGAAAAATCTCTGCTGACTGAAGATAAGAATGTCTGGCTTCTATGGGATCTGTGGCCTATCAGAAAGTTACCAGAGCCTCAGCTTAAAGAAGAATATGTTTTTTCCTCTGTTTTTTTTTGTTTGTTTGTTTGTTTGTGCTTTTTTATGGTTACCTTGGGTTTCTGGAATAACTGCAGCAATTCTTAACCATGACCCATTGTGCTTTTTGTGTTGCATTATATTCTGAGCCAGTTCTGAAAGGCTTTGCTCGTGCAACTAGTTCCCTGTGATGCTGAAGAGCCTGTGCAGAGGGAGAAGACACTGCACATCTGGGTTTTGGAGTGTAACCTACTTGAGGAAGAAGACATTATTCTCTTATGAGTTCACTGATTGCTGCAGCCCCTTTCAGTACAAACATCTACTGCTTCTGAGCTGTACTTGTATTATTGTATCACGACATATACTTCACAGACTTGGACTAGAGCCACAGATAGATCTTGGGCCTTGGAGAAGCTCCTTTGTACAACTATGGATACACAAGTGACTGAAAGCTACTCTGCTGGCAAAAGTGATTGTTTTCCTGGGCCTTGAATGGGGTCATACACTTGTCAAACATGCCAAGGACTTAGGGCATCTTACAGTCCTTTTTTTTTTTAGCACATGTATGTTTTGGAAAGCAGGTATAAAATCTACACAGTGAAGATTCTCTATTCTCTCCCGCTTCATGGTTATGTTTGTTATTTATGGACAATTCAAAAGACTGAAGGGGACTGCACAAAAGCAAAACAGAATACGGGCTTATGCAGGTCATACACACGTATTTCACAAAAGGTACAATCATATGGAACACCTACAGTCAGTATTTCTTCTGGAAAATTGTCTGTGACAATGAAGTGAGATATTTTTCTTCATTAGTGAGCTAAAAATCATGCTCTCATGTTCAATATTTTATACTTTCATAAGGGAGTTTCAGATAGCTATATGCTTTTCTGTATCATCGGCAAGGTTATGCAATCTGTAAAAATAAAAAAGAAAATTTTTATTATCCTGTGATGATTTGCTTTAGACTGGGACATTGTCACTCAGTTGCATAGAAAAACATTTTTTGTTCTGTTTTTTATGAAAATCATAACACAGTCTTAGTTACATAGAGGTCATCAGTGTATCCATGACAATTCTCAACTGTGTAGGCAGGTAGTTGATAAAAAGTTCTGGTGAAATAATTTTGTTGTGGGTTTATAATATCATTTCCCTATTTATCTATTTGTTTTTCCAGCCTACTTTGTTGGGCTGCTCTCTCACTCGAGATGTGAGGTGTCTAGGGTAGACTGTGTGTGTGCACAGTGCCTAGTGCACTTATCAATGCCCTTAGCTCTCGCTTAGAATAAGTAGGTCAGCTAGTATGTTACGTGCATACCAGAATGGTGACCAATGAAGCCACAGTGTTAGTTTACAGCTATAATATGATTTTTAGGGCAATATTCTTGCTATTATATAATATCAAATGTGAGAGAAAAATACCTTTAGTTGTTGGGAAAGGCAGCAAGGAGAACAGGGTAGAGCTCTGGATGGCGCTGTGTTTTGTAGACAGAACAAGTTGACAGAAATGGATGTACCCAATTTACTTGTGCCAAAAACTGATCAATTAATCTGGCATGAACTAGGGCTCTATTCTTACTATTAAGATCTGAGGGCATAATTATATGAGCCACAGCACTTGTAAGGATGTTCAACCCAGTCATGAATTTATTAGAAAACAGGGCAAACATATTTGCATACTGAGTTCATATTTCTAGAGGAAGAAATACATGCATTGTGCCAAAATAAAATTTAAATTATCTAATATGAAATTGTGAAATGTAATGAATTATTTAATAACATCATCGGTGTTAGCACAGATGGCTCACCATGTTGGTCCTTCACTCTGCCTTGTATAATGGGAATGGTTAAGAAATGCCATACATCTCTATTACACAATATTGTCCTGGGTGCCAGCACAGCTATGTTTAAATCTCTGATTTGGTTAAGCATGCAATCTCACAAACCAGTAGAGCTTGTGCTTTGGGAAATAGGTAGGAGCAGGAGGAATGGGGATTGGTCACAGGTACAAAGCTAAGAAGGCTGCTTGATTCAAGACTGTTACCAAAATAAATGTTTGTTAAATCATACCCTTAAAATATGATGGATAGCAATCTAGGTAAACCATTTTGATACAAGAAGAGTGGTAGCAATCTTTTGGCTGTCTCAGATGGGGTATAATCTGTCTTGGCAGTGAGATCTGACTTTTTAGCAAATTTAAATGTATAATTTATAGTTGGAATATGAGGAAGTTCAGAAAAACTTTCCACAAAACTTAGGAGCATGTAGATGACCTTCCTATTTCAACTTGCATTGCAGATTGTCTAAACAAGCTGATAATTATTCTTATTTTAATATTTTATTCAATACTGCCTCTTCTGGTTTCATTAAAACAGGGAATTATCATAAAAAGCAAGAGAACAACTCTGATTTCTCTTAAGTTCCTGACAAAACTGTCATTGATTTCAAGAGAAAAGAGATTTGATCTTTTTCTGCAGTGCTTATCTAAATCCTTGCAAAACAGAAGTTTTTAAATTTTGCACTAGGACACATCTAAGACTATCAAGCCTCCTTCGAAATATCAATATTTCAGCTGCTATTGCTCTGAGCAGAGGCAATTACAGGTTTGCTTCTGACACCTGTGTATGTTTTAAGGCTGAACTAAAGTGGATCTTGGTTAAACGCTATTTGTGGCAAGAGTGTGGGGCAAAGCAACAGCTATCGCCTCCACTTTCACCTCCCCCAGAGAGTCCTCTGGTGGCTTTCAGTACAGTGAGTTATCTCAACACCTTTCCACACAGATTGCACAGTGAACCCCAGAGCTGTGAACCAGTGGGCAAATTTGCTTTCTGTAAGAGTTTCCTTCTGTTGGAGAGCAGGACTGGAAATATCTGACATAGTGGGGTCAGGAGAAGCTACTTCCATCTTGAAAACGCTGTTGCTTGGTAGGGGCTTGACTAGTTTGACAAGGATAGATAAGACATTGAGTATTGTACATCATTGCAACTAGAAAGCTAACCGTTAGAAGAGGTGCTTTAACATAGTTTAAAGCTAATATCTGACCTACCTTCAAAGGTAGTAACTGTTGTCTTTTAGCACACAGGGCCTTTGGAAGTCAGACAGCTTTTATCTTACTGTCATGGACAGTGGTGAAATATGTTGTCTTCACCTGACAAATGTAAAAAAACCAGCAACAGACTAGTGAAGAATCCTCCCTGAAGTATAATTATCTGTTATTCATCACTGTTTATAAGTGCCCCTACTGTATATTTTCTGTGCTGTCATGGAAATAATCATTCAGTCAACCAATTAAGAGCAAATGAAAATGATGCTGTCAAGATAATAATATTTTAATTTCTTACCTGTTTCACCTTTTAAAAAAAAATCCCCCAAATACTTTTAATTCTTAAGAAACCTATTTGCATTTGTCTTTCTGGAAAAAATAAAACCAGAAGCTATTCCACAAATACACAATCCAAGAAAAAAGCTATGTGGAGTCCATGCCCTTGTACAACCTGTATACAATGGATCATGAGTGACTTTACAAGTGCGTTTAATGGAATTACTTCGTTACACTTTCCTTTGATTGTTTTCTAGTTCCTAGCAATAGACTCCGCCTAGGTCTGGACGACAACTTTTTTTTTTATAGCAAAAAAGCACAGTATTGTCCTGATGGCACACTGGCACATTCTGCTGTTCTGACTCTACAGTATGACACAAATAGTCATAGCTTCTCCAAGGGTGCAGTTTCATAGCAGCATTGGAAGTGCTATGGCCCTCCCTTCCTCTCGCTTGCTATCCCCTCCCCAGCTGCATCCCTGTGTGCTCCCTTGCACTGGCATAGGTACACATTTGATCTCCCTGTGATGTGAAGGAACAACACCAACTGGGTTAATTTTCTTCCTGAACCTGCTCAGATGAGCATCCGTCCCACTGCATAGCAAATGGGGAGAATGCATTGCCTGGAATAGTATCCTCAACTTAGGATGTGGCTCTGCAACATAAGTGCAAGGACAAGAAGTCCTCCAAGATGAAGTCTGATGCAATTTAATCTCTCTCAGCTATCTAACTCTTAAAAAAAATATTATTGCCTTTACTGGAAAATTGTTCTATTCCATTACCCCCAGTGGAGTTCCTT
Source organism: Caprimulgus europaeus (assembly GCA_907165065.1). Next base: position 48,236,400 of record OU015525.1, on the reverse strand, counting down.
AAAAGAAGCAGTCTTTTCTGCCACACCTCCATCATGTCCTCTCTTGCCATTGAAATATATTCTCTCCCCTACTCACATTGAGGCAGGCAGATATGCAGTGGTAGAGTCAAGCTGTGTGGTTTCCCGTCCTAGGGGATTCTCTGCCAGCTCTTTGTGCCCCTGTTACAACTTCTTGTTGCTGCCTTAGCAGTGCAAAAAGCTATGCTGCACAAGGGAATCTACCCAACAGACTCTTACTAAAATGTCGCTCACATGAAGACAATGCAAAAGCCATCCCCAAAGTCACTAGAGTCAAACTCTAAAACTACACAGAAAATAAGAGGAAATCAAAGCCTGGATGGATGTCTCTTCCTGTACTATTCTTATATTCAGATGAGGAAGGAGAAACAATAAAGCAGTGCTAATATGTGTGGAGACCTGGAATGTACTGCATCTTTTTCCAATGATTTATGGTCGAGAAAATAGCTGATGAAAGTAATTGTTTATAGCAAGCATAAAACCAGTGCTGGTTATATCTCAATAGCTGTCACCATCACTTTAACAAAAGCTTATGAGAGTTATACCAATTTGATGGTGTCTTAAAGTGAGCTGAACTGTAGAAAACTGCAGTTTTGTTTCAGATATCAAGAAAATCATCAGAGTAACAGTAGTAATCAAAATGAATGGACCTTATAGGAATACAGTGACTACAGAGCTGTCAGCATCTTTTTCCCCCTTGCTCTGTTTGATCCCAAATAAGAGAGTACTGAATAAAAATCCACTACAACTATGAAGCACAGTACAGTTCATCTGAGACTTTCTACTTATTCTAATTATTTCACTCACCTAGAAGTACTTAACCTTAATCACAGAATACAGAGGCACTAAAAAATAAGATTTTTTAAAAAAAATATCACTTGGCTTTATGACCTGTATTTATGGATGTATTTTGGTTTTGCTTATGCTACTGCCAAAGATCAATGTTCCTAACACTCAGCCACACAAAGTGCCCTCACCCATTCAGAACAGAAAATATTGGCTTAATTATGTCTCCATATCATATGTGAATCCCTGTAGTGGCTTTTTTCCCCCCCTATCTATAAGAATGTTATTGCTGGAATATATTTTACTTATACCCTCTTCCAATTCAAGTACGCTCTTGCATTAAACTTGCCTTAACTCACAGTGAATGTTTTTTCAGCAGCAGTCTAAACTGAAATATCACACTGATACAGCAGCATCACTTTACTTCAGGAACAGAATAGTGAAAATTTTGCCCCTGTTACAAAGTTCTCCGATCGTAGTGTGTACCTCTTAGCATCGTTTCAGTCCTTTCCTGTTGTGTCTCACAGTCTTCTTCAAATGACCTCCACTGATGCTCCCTGCCTTCAGAAGCTTCAGACACCTGGGTCACTCTTTTATCAAACAACACAGATGATAACTTTATGCCAAAATGTAATTCAATAAGTCTCTAGTGATTTTATATGACTTTCAAAGCACTAAATACATTACACTCATCTAATGTAAGACACCAGACCTACAGCTTGCCTCTGATTCAGAAGTGCTTTGCATCTTTGAAGCCTTGAAGTAATCTAATCATGTATGGATGCGTGCAAGACTGCAGGAGCCACAACAATCTTAAACCTTGGTCTGGATTCTTCATAATGAATCAGCTGGTGAGCTTGTCCATTTCATTACTTTTACAGTAACTTTTTCACTTGATCTAATTTTATTGCTACCTTTTTTTTCTTTGATATGGTTAATATCAAAAGGGATAAAAAATTCATACATCTGTATATAGCTCAAGCTGATATTCTATTTCTACTAGCAATATTATAGTATTTTTACATTAATCATGTCTTGTGATACTTGTGATGATGATTAGTTATTTATATGCTAACTTCTTTAACTGTGTTGCACAACATTAAACATGCCTCTATTTTTAAATGGTTTATGATGTCACAACCCATTTTATCTTCATTTTTAGAAACAGGAAAGTTAACAAACGGAACATTAAAAAAACCTGCACGAGCTGCTTGGCTGTCAGTGTTCTTGTAGGAACACTGAATTCATCAACCTATAACTGTTTTTGCTATGTGATATCAAACATCCTTGGAATATTCGACTCCTTTGCCTTGAGTCTGGGAAATGTGTCACCAGCTTTGAGTTCCCTACTGTGCTGGAATTTTTTAATAGGATTTTTTTGCAATCCTGTTCAGAGCAATCCTGTCTTTTCTTCCTTGTTAAAATTTGACCATAGCATGCTGCCTCCCATATTGCTCCCCCTGCAATGTTTGTATATGTATGTATGTGGAAAGCGTATCAGTGACCACACTGCATTCCAGCATATACAAACTAGTGCAAAGTCAAAGTATCCTGCTAGTTTATTAGATAGAGAGGTGTATCTTGCATAGAATAATGCAGAGGATGCAAAGAGCAGATCATGTTATTATCATCACCTTGCAAACACCCCTGAAACATCATTTGTCTGCTGTCGAGGGTGATTAACTCCTGAACACTCTGCCTGAGCAGATGGGCTGGGAGACCCTTTGGCTGCAGGACGACAGCCCCGGGTCGCGTTGTGTCCTGCCAAGGCTGCCTGTGTCCCTTGCAGTGGGCACCCCAACAGCACCCGGCCTCCCTTGCTGTCTGAACGGCTTTCCAAAGCAAACCCATCGGGTTTTATAGCATTTTTGTAGAAGACACTAGGTGTCACTAGCACACTCCTAACGCAGCCTGTTGGAATTGGCTGCCCGGAGCTTGTTCAGCCCCGTACCCAAATCACGCAGGAGGCTGTTTCAGTGTCTGCACCTCGCTAGCAGAGGCCCCGCAAACCCTGCTTGGTTCAGGTAGGAAAGTGTTTGCAAAGCACCCACAGCGCAAAGTAGCTGCCCAAAATAAGCATTTGCATGGGAAGCAGCAAGAACAAGTATTTTTGAAAACACATTTTTGCTGCTTTTGTGTGTTCTCATTGGCCTCGGACAACTACATGAGTCCAGAAAAAGGAATATTACTTACCCAGGGAAAAAGAATTAATTACCTGGTTATCACATAATTAGGAAATAGACTAATAATCCACACAGTCCTCTCCCTTCTCTGAAGAAAAATGGCTGTCCAGCACAGTGATTGGGTCATACCCATTTATCTGTGCTGTGGAGAGCACAAGAGTTTTGCTCTGGAAGAGTCATAAACAAGAATCATATTTTAGCTCTAAGTGTAATCAAATTCAAACATTGCTAGAGGTTTACAAAAGAAATTACCTTGGTCATGAAATAAGGTCTGAATAAATGACCTTGGTTATTTTTCTGTCTTTTGGGTATATTTTAACAAGTTCTTTGTACCAAGGTTTATACAACTCACTCATGTGTCATGATACAAGTTCAACTTCTGTACACACTTTTTTTTCCCTCTCTTCTGCAAGTCTGTGGCTGGTAACAGCAGTGAGAGGTCCTGGCACAGGCAAGGTAAACCGAAACACCTGATGGCACATTAGAAGGTATCTTTCAGCTTTTATGATAGCCTTTGGAAAGAACTGAGGCATCACCTCTTCTCAGGACCTACTGCCAGACACCAGAAAATGTGCAGGGTGAAGTGCAGACTGGCAACAGGCAGCACAGCAGCTGTCCCTCAGTCTGAAAGTCAAGGAGAGCTGAAAGTGGCCTGCCATGGATGACAGAAAGTGGCCTGGCATGGATGACAATCTAAGAACTGGCTAAAGGCTTTCCCTGCCTGATGTTTTCTTTTGTGACTGGGCAGATGGAGGTTTGCCCCCAGTTTTTCAAAGTATACAGAAGAGTACACAAATGCCTGAGCTCAGAGGTCCGACCGACTGTGTGTGAGTTAGGTATCATATACTGGGCTACAAATGAACTTGTTTAATGTCCTTATAAGGTCTGGAAAGCAATTATAAATGCTGAGGTTAGCACTAGTGTGCTCTTTAAGCCTATACAGAGCTGATCATATCCAGCTTTGATTCAAGACATTCCCGGTGTCCATCTCCATAAGTTACATCTACCCTGAGCCCCAAGGCTTCTCTCCATTTTCACACAGGTAATTTAGTTGATATTTCCTGATCATTCAGAATTATTTTTGGCATCTGATCTGGGGCAGGAAAGAAATAATTTTAATATCATCTTTCAAAGCATCACCAACTCCTTTATCTTAAATAGCACATATAGAATCTCATTAAGAATGAGATGCAATGATTCTGGATAACAATGATTAAAAACTCAAGAATTACTTCCTTCCAAAAATAAAAATGCACCCAAGTCCCCTCTTTTGTCCTTCTCCACACTTCAAATGCTGAGTATGGAACTGGGTTTCAATACTGTGCTCTGTGACTCATCACCTCTGGCCCCAACTGAAACTCTTGTTACCCAGAGAGTAGCAGTTTCTCTATGTTGCAGGCTTGGGGCTGTCAATAAAAGCATAAAGGCAGAGCCCCAGCTGTCTTATTCTGGCTAGGCATGAAATGAAAATGAGTAGAAAACAAATGATGCCATTTGAGATAAAGCCATCGAAGGATGAAATCTGTAATAAAGCATTTATTTCTGAATTGCTCACTCTTCTTTTATCCTTTCATTGTGAATAGAGATTCCATATAAAAAGCAGAGTTGATTTACACAGAAATCAACCAAGTAAAATTGCATATTTAAAATATATCACAAATTTATATAGTGCGTTAGTACAGATAACTCCTTTACAAATTCAATCAGTTTTATACAATAAATATGTGTTCTATATAGAAAACAAACTATGATTTGTTTTTTCCTCAGAACTAAGTCGTCTTTCTGATCAAAGGAAATACAACGATATTCAAAATTTTGCCAATCTCTTTGTTCCCTCTTCCCAATGTAGAGATTCTTACTAACAACTTTTTCAGAGTGCCAAATGCTGATATAGCTAACAAAGTCACACATTTGAAAATCTAATGCAACTTCCAAGGATGATAATGCTCATGTGTGCATACTTCAGAAAACCATTTGTTTGCTTGTCTCGAAGAGCTTATCTGGTCCTCACAATACTGTGCCACATACACTCAGCAACATTGATGTCTTTCTGTCTTACACAAGAAAGAGATATTAGCCTAAATTGTCAGAGAGAAAATTTCCATTAAAGCCCCAAGGGCAAAGAAGTTTCAAAATATTAATATCTTTCCTAATCCCATCTCCCCACATTGCCTTAAATTGGTTTCAACAACTTTCAAAACGTTCTGTTTCAGGAGTAGCAAAGTCATAAGAGTACTATTAGCTTTGTATTTTTATTAAATCCAGTAAATACCACACACCTATTTTTGTCACAAATATTTCAACTATTAAGTCTCAACTGAAGTGCTGATTCACCAGTGGTACATATTGCACAAAGTTTATGTTGCATGTAAATTTTAACTAATTACTCAGAAGCTTAAGAAGACAAATTATGAAAAAAACAATTAACATTTATTTTATTTAATATATTTCAACATTATCCATGAAATCCTGATTCCACTGGAATTACTAGCAATTCTACAATTGATTTTAACAAAACCAGAATTTTACCCCCCCCGCCTCTCTCTCTCTCTCTCTCTCTCTCTCTGGACCAAGGTTGATGTTACTCTCTTAATAAAATTCCTTAACCAAAATTTCTCATTGATTTTTTTCAGGAGACAAGCCTACCCAAAATGTGTGATTTGTGAAATTATATATATACCTATCAGGTAAATAAGCATTTGCTATTTTGGCATCGGACAGCTTCGACTCTGCATTCAATAGCAATACTAGCAATTCAGGATGTGCTGAGAAATTCACAGAGCAATCAGTAACATGTTTCTGACAATCACTGGGCACCATCCCCAGAGTGCTGCAGCACTGACAGGGATGCTAAAGGTGGTGTACCACCTTCTCCTCCCTGCTGTGCTCCCACCCTGCAGGCCCTGTGTGCCCAAACTCCTGCTGCTCCCCCTCACTCCAGGCTCTGTTGTTCAGAGGAAAAGAGAGTGTGAGTTTAACTTCCAAACCTGTTTAGTCATTCCTCTATTCCATGTTTCTTTATACACCTTAAGGCTATGTTGGTTCTCTGGAAAGTGTTGCAGTTTCTTTTGTCCTTCCCACCACCTTCTGCACAATAAATCTTTCAGCCTTCACATTTATAACCAGCTTAGATGATTTAGCCTCTTTGCCATGTAAAGGATGAGACACTTCCATTATTTTCAGTTATCAAACTACAAAATTTACTCCATCCTTCCTTAAAGTCTGGGTTATTAGCAGACCCATCTGTGTGGTGTGTGAGCCTGTGTGATTAGCACACCCGTCTGCTTCAAATCTGTTGATTATCTGCAGATCAAAGTCCCACTTGACTATGGCCATTAACACCTTTCAGCACAAGAATATAATTCAAAACATACTTTTGCTAAGATATATATATTTTTTTTTTAATGCTAAGAGTCTGTTTCACATTACCATTTTCTTGAGGAAAGTCCAGGGGCTTAAATGCTCTTGGGAAGATAATAATAATAATAATAAAAAAGATTGCAACTCAATAGGAGCTGGGGCACACTTCTCTGGCTGCTTATTCAAGCCTTCCAAGAAATAAAAAGGAGGGACTGGCAGCATTTCACAGTTACCTTGTATTCCAGCTCTGACAAAAATTATTTTCCTTGGATGAAATATCTTGTGCTTCAAATCCACCTTCCTTTTTGAGTCCCTCTCAGGACTTCATGGTAACTGAGCTTCCCTGTTTATTAAATGCAACAAAATGTTGCTTTTCTCACAACAGTGAAGTGTTCACAGCCTCCACTGTTTTAGTTTGGAAATTATGTAGTACAAATGATAAAGGTTTTCCTGTCCCCTCATTCTCCAGCGCAGCCACAAATTAACATTTGTTGTAAGCAGGTTAACTATTTCATTGCCTCTTGGAATTAGATATATTGATTGCATAATTCTCTATTTGAATCTCCTTGATAAAGATCCTTCCTATTTGAAGCTCCTTGGTTAAGCAACACTAGATCACAAAAACATTGGCTGAAGTGAATCCAAGCTGAATATACAACACAGAGTAAGAAGATAAATCTTTCTGGGCTATCGTCTTTTTGTTCTCACATTTCACTAAAATGCGTTACTCACTGTGAGGGGAGGAAAAGCCTCAAGGGCTCTTGGTATTTCTCAACTGTGAATTTCCAGCTACTTGCTATATTTATGGCTACATTATCAGTCTTCATCAGGATGCCGTAAATACCTTCGCCGAGGTCAGTATCTTGGATTTAGTTCAATTGTTATTTTCAGTAGTGATAGAAACGTTACTTAAATCACTCCTGTCATGTATCTGAGACACTTCCACTGTTTCCCTCTCCCTTCTCAAATGAAGGACAGATCCCCTGCTTGGAGCCACTGAGAATAAAAAATCCTACTTTGTTGACTTCCTGACAGCTCCTTCAGTCTTTTTTCCCTCACGCTTGTCTCATCCTTCAGACCCTACAGGTAATCCAGTAATTTCTGCTTTATCATCTCTTCATGGCTTTTAGTTTCTTTGTCTGCATTCTTACACTTCCTTAATTTGATTTATCCTTTTTTTAATAACTCCATCCTATCTCCCACATGGCCAGTGCCCTTGAATCTCTTTTCTTTTTAGCTCCCCCTTCCTGATTCTGTAACGCCATCCTTTCCCTTCCCTTAATCCTCTATCCTCAGCTCCAAAGGACAAAGAAAAAAAAATTCTCAAAGACTATAATAATATAAAGAAATGCACCTGTCTGAAAATCCATCCTCTCCTACGTACATCTGCAGTCTTGTATTCAAGCAAACCCATTATTTTCCCATGGTTCAGTTTACGTCAGGATTCAATACTGAGCACTTTAGTATCCAGCTATGTGAGATTTCTTTAGCATCCAGATTTTAATATTTTGTACTGCCCAGATTCCTGTCACTTTATTCTGAGTGAAAACTGATTCTCCCTACAAGGACTCTTTCCCCTATCTTTCCACACTTATGCCTTCTACCTACCTCCACCTGCTTCACTCCTGTATTTGACACAGACCTCTAATTAGCTTAATTAAATCAGATCAGTGTGTCCCCTTTATAGGAATAAATTATGTATTTATAAAAAATTGACTTGGGCTGAAATGTAACCTCCCTGGAACATTCTTGCTTAGAGCAGGTGTCATTTGTAAAAATGTGCACGCAGCTTGCCTGCCTGAGACACAAATCTCCCTCCCTCCCTCTCAAACTCTTACCTCTGCTGTTTCTTAGTCACTTCTAATAGTTTCAAACTCTAACCCAAAGTCCTCATTAATCTCTACCTAGGAGAAATACATCCACAACCTTCATTCCCTCAGAAAGCTGATTTCCCCTGCTCCTTGTCATATTTCCTCACTTTCACTTGTTCTCAACTCCTCTCTGCTATCTAGCAGTTTCTCATCAGCCTTAGACAAGGTTTTGCATTACTTGCCCTAAAAATAGCAACCTTTTCAAACTGTATATCCATCTTTCTTCTTGCTGTTATCTCTGACATCTTTCTTAGAACCTATAATCTGGTGCAGAGAGTGGCATCGCTTTCATGTCTAAAGTCTCTCTTCTGTGGAGACCCCCTTTAGTCTTGTTTCCAGTGCTCCAGACAAGTGTTCAGCTCTTCTGGCTTTGTTTGAACTTGCAGGACACTGACTCCTTCTGTTACTTTCAGGTGGTCAGTTAGCTCTCTTTATGCCCATTTAAATACTGCCTCTGGGCTGCAAATGTGGAAACTGTCAAGCCTATTTCCCTCAGCTTTCAGCCTGCAACCCCCTTCTTAGAGTCCTGTCCAGAGCTGTCAGAATGTCACCTCTCTTATTTGCCTTTTAGGGTTCAATAACAAACATTTAATTTATCAAGATTTCCCTTTCTATAACTAGTCAAGCTTTTAATACTTCTATCAACCATATGAGCCCAAAAACTCAGTGTTATTTCTCTCTATGCTTACCTCCTACCATTTTCTGCCTTCTTCAAGTAATGTTTCTTCTTCCTCAACCTACAAACCCCATCCTTTTCCATTCTTCCAACTAACCTCTTTGGCTAAATAAAATCCATTCACTGGAAAGGAGGGGTAATGTCTTTCTCTTCTGCTCCTTCAGTCACAGCACTCTCATTTCTAAGAACTTGCTTTGCACCAATTGCAAGGCAAAAGGGATCACTATGTGTACCTAATGTGAACTCTGATACATCAAAGGACCATGAAATATACTTGTATTTCAGAGTAGATCGTTCAGAAGATCCAAGGTTAGTTTATAATCTTTCTATTGATATAGCATCTACAAGTTAACATTGTTAAATTGATTCACTGTAACTTAGAGAGCATTTTTCCTTCCAGCTTTCATCCTCTGGACCTTGCTATGCTTTTTGTGGGAGAGCAAAGAGCCTTCTGTCCTCCAAGTAGAACAATTCCTACATTGGTCTTTCCTTAAAATAAATCAGCTGAGAACCCTGAACTATGAGTCATGTTTTCCAGGGCTTTAATAATACTCAGAACCTTCCCTCATTTAAAAAAAAAATCCTTCATTACTTGTAGAAACCACAACTGACTGGACACAGACACAGTTTTCTAGCATAGGTTGCACAGTGCCAAATAACCAAACTTTCCCCACTCACTCTTATCTATGTCACTTGTACTGCAATTTAAGTATGAGGATCCCCAGACCTTCTGGTATTAGAAAGATAAACATGCTGAGTGCCCTGTTCCTGTGGACAGAAGCAAAGAAACATGTTTCTGAATGGGGTTTCCAATGCTTATAAAAATAACTTTTCCTTTGGATTGCAGAAATCCACAAAGACCTTGACATTGTTCCCTCACTTGATTTCCTTTTCATCTGTATACTTTTTAAAGCATTGGTAAATGCATTCTCACAAATCTAGGCTCTCCTTTGACCTGCACATGATTTGTTTTCTGACTCATACAGAATTTATAAATTCTGTGATCAATGGAAATGGCCACTGGAACCAATAGAAAACTCCCTTCAGGAGGTCCTCTTTCCTGGGTGGCCTTGACAAACCATCAGGTTGGCAAATCATCCAGGCAGACAACTATTTATTTACTAATCACATGGGTAAGATAAAATTTCTTGCTCAACCATTTCATTAGCATAGACACTCCTATCACATTCACAGACATCTTCAATCAGTTCCTGATAGATCTTTCTCTTTTCAGAAATTCTTATTGGAAATAGGAAACCTGAACAATACTGTATCATACAGATAACCATTTGGAGAGAAGTTGCAAAGTGCAAAATTGAGTGAATTGTTTCATATAGTATTTCCTAAAAGTTACACCAAAATTTCCAGAGCTTTTCACATTGAAAACTATTGTCAATTCCGCTCTAGAGGCTCAGAGAATTTCTTGGCCATCACTTTTTACACTCTTGGACACAAGATAATTGGTTCTGCCAATTAATTACTTCTATCTATGGCTGAACCTTAGTTACTGTTAGACTGGATAGTGTTTCCTCTTCATATGTAACCTCATGACCTGTATGTTTCCCCAAATACAGAGGAATGTTATTAATTTTAGTCTTTTTTACACTGTTCAAATTTTACCAAATTCTTCTAGCCATAAGATCATGCTATTGTTGCAAAGATCATGAAGAGCTGTGTACAGGAATTTCTTCTGCATTGTGTTGAATTTGCTTACCAAATTTCTATATTACCCCATTGAAGATGTGTCAATAATACTACATAAACAGAAAAGAGAAATTTGAGTGTTGTATCAGTTTATTTTCTTTTCTTCTGTCTCAGCAGCATATTCTCCTTCCTTATTTACAGGCCTTTTAAAATTATTATCATATGTAGTAGAACATACTTGAATATTCCAGTTAATAATAATGATTTTTCCTGAACATCTCGTGAGTTTTGATTTCACTTTTAGCTTTTTTTAAAGCTGAAAGTTCTAATTTGTTTATTACCAGCATGAGCTTTATTTTGTTTGCCTGTTATAAATGTTAACATATTAGAGGAGCTCACTTTGCTCTGAAGTTACCACCAAACTTGGTCTTCCAGTCAATTCCTCTTTATATTTCAAAATGAAGTCTAATGCAGAAGTCCCCTGAGCTGGACACAGCACTTTTTGATTTAAGAAACTGTCATCTGTAACATTTAAAAATGCCAAGGACATTTTATTATTGGTAGCACGAGACTAGCAGTACAAGACACTCAGATGGAAGTCCCCTATGATAAAATGCTGCTTTTTCCACACATTATAAATAGATGTTTAAGAGATCAACTGCCCTGATCTCTAGAGAAAATGTCTGTGGCAGACATTGGCTTGAGCTTTTTCTGCTAGGGCACTGATCCTTAAATGTTCATGAGCATTTGGCTTTTATGTGGCCAAAGTTTTGAGTATCATCCCTCTTCTGATCAAACTCAGACTCTGCATAAAATGCCAATGTCTGAATTTCTGAATTTCCACATTTTCTACCACACTTTGCTCCATGATAGTTTCCTTGCTTCTCTTCCCTAGTCCTTCAAAGACAGGCTTTTCCTTCCTCATACCCTTCTCTGCTGCTTGCTGCCCTTTGCTCCACCCTCACAAGCCACCTCATTCATTCATTTCCCTGCCACTCTACTAATAAATCTACTTCTAATATACCATGTCTCTCATACCTTGTCACCCCCATTTCTTCTCCTTCATACTCCTTTCAAATGCTCATTTTCCCAACAGTTTTCCCATTCAAATTCCTGTTCTCCCCTCCTGCTTACCTCTCAATCAGCATATAAGTTAGCACTTGCTCTGCCTCTCCAGCTACTTTCTCACCAATAACACTGTCTTTTTCATTTGGATCTCAGCCAACTTTGTCCCATTATCAAGTTACCTTATTCCCTATTAACTTGCTCTTTTACAAATCTTGTTAGAGCCACACCTCTCAGTAAATAAATTAAACTAAAGCCTCTGCTCAACAAAGGCAACTTCAGGAGGGGCTAGAAATAGCAGAAATATTTGTTTACCTGCAGCACAGAGTAGTTTGGAGGCTTTGTGGTTTCTCAGAACCAGGATTTCCTGAAAACTGGAATTGTACCAAAGTCAACAATTGTTCCCTTCAGTGTCTGGGACATCAGAGATTTGTCAGAGGAAGCATTCTGGGCACCTTGTACTGTGGGCAAAAGGAAGAACATCATCAACTGAGTCTTAGACTTGGCTTCCCTTGTCCAGTCAGATAACAAGGAATCCACATTTGGAGCACTGGGGAGAGAAGGAAAAAAAAATGTATCCAATATTTTTCATTTAGGAAAAAAAAAAGTCTTGCTTGAGGATTATTTATGTTAATATGATTGTGTTCGGTGGGCCGGGGGTTGGGGGGACGTTTTTGATAGTGGGGGAAGGGGCCACCTTGTGAGAAGCTTTGTGAAAGCTGCCCTGGCCCCAAGGTGAACGCCCCCATCCCAGGCTGAGCCAATCAGCAATAGAGAAATGCCTCTGCGAATCCATATTTGTGAGGGGAAGGACTGTCTTGAAAAGAAGGTGGAGAGAACCTGGAGGAGAGGCCTTTGGCCTGAACAAAAGACAACCATTGACCTAAACAAAGAGAGAGAGCTTTGTTGCCAGGAGGAAGGACAACGAGGAGGAAGACAGAGAACCTCAGACACCCAGTTCAGCCGCATGGAGCAGGAGAAGGCAAAGGAGGTCCCTGCAGCCCATGGAGGTTCAACAGTGGAGCAAAGACCCACTTGTAGGCTATGGAGGACTCCACTCTGGAGCAGAAAAGCTGAGCCTGAGGGCAAGTGTGACTGAAGTTGAGATCCCAGAGTCGCTCAATACCAGACTGGGAGTGGACTCCCAGAGCTAGGGGGGTGAAGTTTTGTCCTGCACAGGAGACCCATCTACAGCCTGTGGATGTCCCCATGCTGGAGCTGGGAGCTGAGCCTGAAGAGGTCTGTGACTCCATGGGAAGCTTGCTCTGGAACATCTTGTTCCTGGACTTTCATGTCAGGAAGAGCAGCACAGGTGAAGTGACTGCAACTGCCATTTTCTGTCCCTTGTGCCACTGGGGAAAGGTAGAGAAATTGGGAGCAAAGTTATTTGATCCTGGGAAGAAGAGAGAGGTGGGGGAAGGTGTCTTAAGATGTGGTTGTTATGCCTTACTGTGCTACTTGGATGAATGGCAACAAATTATATGGATTTTTTCTTCCCCAAGTTGAGTCTGTTTTGTCCGTGACCATAACTGGTGAGCGAGATGTCCCTGTCCTTCCTCCTAATCCGTGCCTCCTTTGTTGTCATTCCCTTCCCATCTCACCGGGTGGGGGGAGTAAATGCAGGACCACATGGTCCTACTGTGGGTTAAACCACTACAATGATTAATAATACATTTGAAAAATTAAGTCCATAAATTTTTTGGTTCAAATGCAACAAATGCAAATATTTTTAATTCCAAAGTATTATTAAAACAGTAGAAAAATTATGAGGCTTTTTTTCCCCAAACTATGAAAATTCATTTAGAAATAAATAAAAAGTACAGACAGTAAATTCTGCTTTAAGATAGGAGATTCTAGTTATTTTTCTTTCCTACAGACTCCCTGATGGCTGAATGTGTGAAATTAATCACTGACAGGTGGAGAGGACAATTCTCCACGCAGTGTTGAGCCTCCTGTTCTCTGAATGACAGCCAGTTAGAATAAGAGAGCCAAAGATAATAAGAGGTGCTTTGCTGCATTAACTTTCTGATCACCAACCACGCACCTGCAGCAAAAAGAGGTTTGCCCAAAACCTGAACCCAGAGTACATCTTAAATAAATATATATTAATCCTGTACTTACATTTCCTTTGGCAGTCTTCCAAAGTGCTGTCACTACTGGTCACAGCCCTGGTCAAATTCCCCCCTCCCTAGCATTCACTACACTTGAATGTTTGGTGCAGACAATGAATAATGTGATTTTGGCTCTCCTTTATTCTGTGCAGCTTCCAAAGTCTTCAACCTCAAGACTTACTTTGTGGGAATACTGTACTCTATGAGACCCCTTGATTCAGCTTCCCTGTGGTCAAATCTTCCGCATCTTTGAGACTTTCTGTGAGTTCATTCACCATCCCTGCCAAAAATATGTACCCAGGAAAAGGTGAGCCTGGAAGTGTAACAGAGGCACCTAATGAAACAAAGCCATGCCAGATTCAGAAGAAATAAAATGCATCAAACCATGGAACTCACTGCAGTGGTATGGTCTGGATGTCAAACACAGCACTGCCATGCCTAGCACTAGATAAAGTCAGGAGGCAAAAAATCAGACCCCCAATGTGTGTTAAAAACAAGAAGAAAACAGTGGTTGAGGAAGTCTCTTTGCTCCAGATCGTTGGAGATTGGCATGATAAGAATCACTATATGTTCTAAAACTTCTTCCTGAGGATTCAGTATTGTCCTCTGTCAAAGCAGGATGCTGAGCTAGATCATCTTTCACTCTGACTCCAAATAGCTGTGGGCTTATGCTATAAAATGGCAGGAATTTTGCAGATAAATATATAAAACATTTTTCTGCTTCAAACAGCACTGGTAACATAAGACCTAGGAAATGATAAATACATCTGAGAAAATGAATGTAATTGTTTCATCACAGAAACCAAATGTCTCTTCTTTTGCAGAGAAAGAAGGATTTATTTTGTCAAAAATTCCTGTCTTTCTCTCTCCTCAAAATGGTAGATAAGAGTCTCCTTCACACATACCTCAGTCTTTTGCTGGGATGAAATCTCCCTGTTCAACTCCAAATCAATGTCAGCTGAATGAAGTCCTCCAGCCACTGGTCAGTTGTGTTCTAATCAACCTAACCTGAAGAACACACACAAAATTATTATTGGCCACCCCTTTCTCTGACAGTGTTTCCCTCTGAATGGATAATCAACAAGACTGCTTTGACATAAAACAGACATAAAGTTAGCTGTAAGCTTAATTCTTCATACTGATACATATGTTTAAAGGAATTATGTCACTGGAATAAAGGTAGGTACTTGTAAGATAAAATGTGTCAAATGCTGGATGTACGTTATCTGTCCTGCAGTTTAGAACAGGTAAGGAAGGATAAGCATCATAAACTACAACTAACAGGGAGAAATACTGATAAATAGCAGGTATTTTTTTCCAGATGGAATTTAGTTTTATATGCATACTGTTAAACATTTAAGCCGTTTTGGGTTTCATTTTAGTTTGTTGTGGATATACAGAAACATGCACATGAAAAATTATAGTATTTGAAAGTCATACAGGACACACAAGATTAATTTTAAAAGCCTTGTTCTTTAAGAATGTTTGCTTACTGAATTTCTGATCCAGATTTTAAAATACAGCTCTATGTTCCATGTCACTCAGATGGCAGTATTTAAAATCACTGCTAACACCTTCAGAAGCTGATAAGCTTGTTTCAGTGCTGTCAGTTAAGTCCCTATACCTTTATCTGGAGTTTTCACATGCTACGAAGTTCAGTGACTGCTTACCTAACATTCATAGAAATATTTCAACATTTTCTGCAGTTCAACCAAAAAATCTTTCAAGATCAGTGTGTGTCCTGGGGCACGATTAAGCCAGTGCTCGGTAGTGCAGCGAATTAGTCTTTCTGGTGGCCTGATTGCAAAAAAACAAAAAAAACCTCACATCTGTAAGGATATGATTTTTTTTTTTTTATAAATATGAGCTAAATGCCAAGACTAAAAGAAATTCACATGGTCTTCTCTAAAGTGTATGGTCTTCTCAATTGATCTCAATAGATCATTCATTCTGAGGTCCAGCTACACCGGCTATCTCACTGTAAAGCAGAACCAGGGTTCACTGTTTATGTAACAATGATTAAAAGAACACTTGCAATTCATTCCTGCATCCAGTCTTACTCCTATATGTGCTACTGTTGTCCTAGCTCTGGTGCAATTAGTTTGGCTCTGCAGTCACTGAAGAGAGCTTGCGTGGGTGAGAGCATTGCTGCCACCTGCTACTGCTGCTTTATCAGAGAGCTGGGCCTGAAAAGTAATGCCTTCTGAAAACTGGAACAAGCTTCCCACTTTTTCATGTGGGAGCAGAATGAAGCAGAGGTAAATCAGAACTTCCCACATTATTACAATGGTAAACTGTAGTGGAAAGAAATTGGAGCACTAAATAGGGCCAGGTCTTTGGTTGGTATACATTTATGCAGGATCTGGCCTTGTTAGGGTCTCTAAAATTTTGAAAAATAGTTATTTATAAATAAACAGTTTTGCTGCAAGCTCTTTATTTTTTTTTGAAGAGGCTTTTTTTCTAGTATACCTTTCAAAAATGAACAGTGTTTTAAACCTTATTATGCATAACTTTGCTTGCTTGTTGGTTCATTCTTCTCTTCAGCAGCATGTCAGTATGTCATTCTTTATGCAAGTCAGTTCCTGCCTGCACTTGGAGCTGCTGCACCTTGAGCAGGGACAAATGCTAGACTGATTAATGCTGCACATAGTCTGTGGAACATCCAATTCCTACGGACACTGACGTGACTGCAACAATAATGGGATCTGATGGGTGTCTATCCTGCCCTGAAAAACATCACAGCCCACACTGACTGTTTTCATTGGGTAATTATTATTTTTCAATTTGGATCCAATAAAGAGCTTCTCTATATTCTGGCCTTACATTGTTAAACATTAATGCTGCCCACAACTCTTGGTGTGCTTCCTTCCATAAACTGAACAAAGCGGCTGCACTCTCTTGCCAGCCACAGATTTATTTGGGTATGGATTACCCATATTAAACACAGTCAGCAGGCCACAAAGGTTCTATCACAATCTGCCTACAAGCTAAAATCATTAAGAGGTAGACTTCATATATCTTCATGACTGATATGCTGATCTTCCCCACTCCATTGACTAATGAATTGACACATGCAATGTTCTTCAACATTAGTGCGCATCCCTTTGATTTACAGCACTAAAGTAGGAGGCTGTAAGCACTCAGATGCTGATGAATTCCAGAGAGCACTTGCACCTGGCTGGCAAGGATGCTTCACTCTGAGGAAAGCAGTGCTCGAATCCCAGAATTGTACATAATGAACATCGTGGGCCTTGCTCTGTCTGCAGTTTCACCTCTACAATGTTATCAGGCTGCCTGCCTTCCCAAGCCAAATCCCCAGCTGCTATAAATCAGCACACATCTATTTACGTCGGTTGTTCTCTGAGCAGTGTTTCTCAGCCTTTTGGTTTGTCTGCTTTAAAGATATGTCTGGGAGCCACCAGTGTGTGCTCGCTCCTGAGGTTTGACAGTGCCAGAGAAAAGAGCTCAAGTGAAGGAGAACAGTGGATTTCTGTCTACGACGAGCGTCAGCACTGCCAGTCTGCAGCTGTGGTGGGAAACCGGTGGCTGCTGACCCAATAATGCCCCTGTGAACAGAGAGGAGGAAGGAGGTTGTGGAAAGATGGAGAACGAAAAGAAATTTGGCCCAGAGCTTTTGTCTGTTTAACTAATTGGCTGGCTGCAGGCTGCTGTTTTGCTCGCTGCCTTATTTTTAAGTTACCCACAGCACAGACTACCTAGTTCTAACGACTGACATGAAATATAGACTAATCCTGACCTTTTGGAAGTTGTCATCAGACAGAAGAGTCATATTCCAGTCTACTGATAAATCCATCTGATGAAACAGAAAAGCCAATACAGGTATTATCCATTCTGTGAACAGGACAAAGCAGGAGCAATTGCCTGGATGTGTTGGGGATGAAAGACTGAACATCATTTGCATTGGGAATTTGTGGTATACCGAGCAAAAAATAGCTAGTAAAAGCATTTTCAAAGTTAAAATAGGAAATTCTAATTTTATGTAGCAAATAAATCAGAATTTTAAGAAATCTGATAAATGATGTACCACTAAATTATACATATCTTCCCACAAGGAGATATATTCTAGTCTCTAGCACATTTCAGTGATGACTGAAATATATTATTCTTTCTAGATTCTTGGTTTATTTGTTTATTTTATTTTTTGAGATGGCTTATATATTTATACAGATTTAATATCTGTAAGATGTCATAGATTTACCTAACCAAAGGATTTGGAGACATGGGCAAGTTTCTTTCTGCTACTCATGGAAACACAGCGTGAAGAAATAATTTTAAAAGACCTGACCAAACAGTCTAACCTGAGGGAAAGAAAGAGTTCTTTCTTTTGGCTCACTTGCTCAGATGGCCACTTCGCTCAAAAGCTCATAGCAGACTCATCACATATTTAATATACCTAGTCTCACTTTGCAAATAAGGAGTGGAAGGCTTGTCACTGAAAACAGAAAGAAGATCTTCTGGGTGGAGAGAGACGTTAACATTAAGGGAAGTCAATTCCATATCCCTTTTAAGGGATGTTTCATTCAAATCCAGAACTTCATTGAAAATAGACACAAAAAAGCAGAAGTTCTGTTAGTTTTCCATGCTATGATTTCTGAATAGAATCTAGATGACAAACAAGAACTAGTTGTCAGTGTTTGTAGCTGACAAAATTTGAGGCTGGAGAATGAAGGAAAAAAAATCAAATAAAGAGTTATATCACAAAGGATATTGATATACTACTTGCAATCAAAATTAGATTATTTTTCAAAGCTGATAGATATGAATGTAAGCTGCTTCTGGGCATCTTTAATTTATGTGATCCCTACTAGAAAAGCAAATAAGGTATTTTGATGCTGTTCTTAATGGCATTACGGGGATAAAATGTGTCACAGAGTGACAATGTCCTATACAGCACTGCAGCACCGGTTACATGGAGAGTAGAAAAACCTTTCTTTTCAATATCTAGCTCATATTGTCCCCTGTTGTGGATAAATCATACTGATTATCCTAAGCTGAGTAACAGAAAGAGGTGTTTTAAAAATCAAGGTAAATTATAAATCAAATTTCTAATGCGTGCTGACTACATCTCTTCACATAATCTTCACAGAGATAATTGGGAAAAACAAGCCTGACTTGGGAAGGGAGCTAAATTTCATCACAAAGAAGCAGCAACACAGGAGCTATCTGGGAATATATTGCACCACCTTAAATGAAGATATGAACCAGTGGGTGTGAGAAGATGAGAAGGCACAGAGACAGATGTGGAGGAAGACCTGCTTGTACAAGGTGCTGGGAGGGAGACCTATTCTATGCCTGCATCCAGGTGTGATGGGGGACCAACTTCCATCAAAGTCTATGGAAAGTAAAAGATCACATGTAAGAAAACCAGCTAGGGTTATCTGCCCACTCACTGAAGGGGCTTGTCAGATTGTACAAGAAAAACACCCTTTTCTTCTCCTTGCCAGCAACTGCAATGGGGTTCCTCAGAAAAGCAGCAGGGGAGAGAAGACCTGCAAACAACAGCAGTACCTCATCCTTTAAGGACCAGCTTGAGTGCTCCCTTTCATGGCAGGAGTCCAGGTCTGTTCCTGTGCAGAGATCTGCTCAGAGAAAAGGACCAGGGAACCTTGTCAGAACAATTCCCTAAAAAGTGGAAGAAGGGAGCATAAGTGGATGACTTACTGAAATAAGAAGTCTTTTCATTTAAATCAATTACCACCAGATCTCACTCTTTTTTTCATCTTAGTTAGTGTTCTTACTTGGCCTGTGGGAGTCTTGCTGCCTTGGCTTACAGAAACCTTCATGTGTTCAAGATGCTGTGAGTGTTTACATGTGTACATGAGTGTTTACCGAAAACCTCTTTGCTGGGTATCATTAAACTATCTTGAATGTCCTGTCTCTTGCTGTTAATCTTGCCTTGAAAAGTTTCACTCCAAAGAAAAATTATGTTCTGTCTCACTCTGCTTCAGATCTGTTGGCTCCTTCCCTGTCCTTTTCCCTCGAAGCATTGTAGTGAAGAAGAGTGTAGCTGAAACAAACTGTCAGAGAGTGTGGATTGCCAAGGCAGCAAAAGCAATCAACAAGAGGTCTTAAAATGCTGTTCTTACTGTGAAACACGTTGGATTCATTTGCATAAACAAACTTACAGAAAAAGTCTGCTGGTCATTATCCTATAAAATGAAACACAGAACAAATTTTTTTCTGTGAAAGATGTGGTGTGTACTGAAAATACCACCCCATTTGTTTAAACAGAGCAATTGCAGAGCAATATCCTGCATACAGTGCCCAGCAAAGTAGGTCTGGCATTTCCCTGTGTGTTTTTATAAAGCCTAAAAAGGTCTCTTTGGGTCTCCAGCACCATCAAGCATATACTGTTATTGTAACTCCTGTGATGGGCTTCTTCCTTCTCATTGGCTGCGATTTAGATATGGGAAGAGAATAAACTTCAGGCAAAGTTTGATCTGAGATGACAAGGCTAATTTTGAGAAAGATGTCCCTCTATCTCTCCAGATGTTCGATTTAATCTAAAGCAAGCACAGTGTGCAGATAGTAAACATAATATCCCCTTAATTATATTAAATTACCTCTCAGGAACTGCTCTGCCCTCTTGTCAAAGGCCGGGAACTGGCTTTTAATGATGAATGTGAACCTCAGTGGGACATTCTATATCATCGTTTAGTTCAGCAAATGTAGCCCAAATCAGTTGTATAGGTGTAATTAGATGGTGAAAAATAATTACCTTGGCCTTACCATTAAAAATTTCTTGCTTGTATCCCCTTGTGATCTATGAACAAATTACTTTATTAGGAAATCATTAGAGCTCAATTTGTCTCTATATACTACAGACATCAATATTCATTTCTCATAATGGAACCACACATTCTTGCTATAAATTTGTGCAACTACATAGCCAGATACCAATTTGGAGTTGTTACCAACCTTAATGAAAAGACTATTTTTACATAGTAAGATATTTTTCTCATGCACCAGCTTCCAGCAGAAAACTGAGCAATATGAGCTTTATTGTTAGGCTATTAGCTCAAACAATCTCTGTGGTTTTATGTCCCACTTCAGAGGGAGAGTTTTTTCTGTGGCTGATCTCTTTGTGCTACTGCAATATCCAAATTTGGGTTGGCAGGAGCAACACACCCCCTCAAATAAATTATACTGTTATGAGATCACTGTTATCAAGGCCCTGAGAACGTACTGCTCAGGGCAATGGTGCCAGCTCTCAGACTGTGCAGGGCAGGGGGAGGCATCTTATGGAAGTTCCTGACCCTTGCTGTGCTGTGACAGTGATCTCAGGGCCCCTTGCAACTTTTGTTTGGTACCTATTTCTCTGCAGATTTCTGTGAGCATTGAGAAAGCAGGCTACCCTGATGTCCTTGGTGTAGGGACATGATATAGTTTCAAGTCATATGTAGCAGTTGATTGATTTATTGACTATTAGGTTTTACAGAGTAGATGTGAGGAAGAAAGGGGACCATTAGTCAGACCCCAAGTTACATCCTGTTATAAATTACCTTCACAGAGTCCAGTCTTCAGTTTCACACAAACACAGGTTCTCACTGAAGTCTGTCATTGCAAGACTGAGCAAAACAACAAGCTCCAGCTAATTCTTTACAGTGGTGGTTGGATAGTCACTTGCTGTTGAAACGGGCCAATATATAGCAGTTGCCATCTCCGTACTTCTCTGAAAATCACACATGCCCGTCCGAGTACTCCGTATATGGGGGCTTCTAAATTTCCATTTGGATGTGTGCAAGCAGTCATCCATTTTATAAAATGACTATTCTTCTATATTTGGTATGCCACAAGCATTTCAGAAAGACATAAATAAGAAGGATGTCTATATGCAACACCATGACCACAGAATTCATAATCACAGAAAAAAAAAAAAAAAACAACAAAATTTCAAAAATATTACTTAGAACCTGATAAGGACTGAGAACATTCTCAGCTTACTTATTCTATCTTCCATTTCAAAGGGTACAAATAAATATCTGTTTCCAGCTATAAAGTTGTGAATCATGCATGTGACATTATCAGTACTCTTGTGGTCACTGCAGCGAGTTCATTCTACCACAGCTCTGGTTCACAAGCTACTGAAGTCCCAACTTCTCCACTCAGGACCCCTTTGAATCATTCTGGCAGTGGCTGTGTAATAGGTGTCAAGGCTGTTCTAGCCTTTCAGAAAATGCAGCACAATTTATGGCACTCAGCTGGAGGCAAATGAAATGCCAGACTCTCTGCAAAGCCCTTGCATGTGCTTTATCTATGGCACTAAAGTTGTTAAAGCAGTGAGTAGACAATAAGCATTTCAGGCCCTGTCCTCACAAAAAAGGAACAAAATGCTAAATTAATCAACTGAATAGGCAGCTGGAAAATGACAGCTAACTATATTATGAGACTTAAAAAGGGAAGATCAAATATAGGTGGATTTTTTATATGTCCATGTTTGATGGACCATAAGGTCTTGCTAGCCTTAATGGGCCAAATTCCTCCCTGGGGTAGCTCTATTAAGTTTGATTATCTTCCATCAAGATGGTTTAAACCAAGAGAATTACGCATGCTACAGCAGTAGTTTAAGGTGCTCCACTTTTAAGGGCTGCCATGCCTCAGATGGTATGTTAATTCCTATGCCAGGAAGCATATATTCAAAATTGCAGAAAGCAGCAGAAAGAACAATGTAGTACAGAAAAAAACAGAGAACTGGTGCTCTCAGCCAGCACAAACAGAACAGCAATGAAAGAGCTCAATTCTTTGTTTCCTGCAAACTGCATCTTCCAATTATACTAATTCTTTTATCTTTGCCTTGCCTGTCTGACATCCCCCCCAAGTCAAATCCCGCCAGCACGTCCGGAACAGCGCTCAGGAAGGGACAATGCTTTGCTAAGGGGGAAGTGCCTTCAGACTTCATTCTGTCTCTCTTTAAGTTACACAGATTTTTCTTGTTTTCTGATCACCTCCAGCTCCAAGTTCAGTCTGATAGACTGACAGCTACTCTTGAAGCTGGCTGTTACTCAACAGTTCTACTCAAGGGCTCAAAATGAAAAGAAACAGAACCACTTTTAGCCTCAGAGAGAGTAGTTTTCAAGCCATGGTACCCTAAAAGCATTTCAGTGAAGGTGAGGACATTCCAATACAGTGATTTAAGCCTCTGCTAACAGGAGATTTACTTGAACTTGGAAAATATGTTGGAAAACATTGCTCTAAAATGTATACTGCCTTAAATTTACCTTTTCTTTTGCTGACTCACAGCAATCAACCAAGAATACAGTTACAAAAAACAAACAAACAAACAAACCAAAATGAAATGTTAAATAAAACATGCTATGTTCAAGATGACAAATATGGTTTAAGTCATTGGGATTCTTACTGCAGTCTTACTTTGTTACTGACCTTGATGAGAGAACAGAAAGAGATTTTGATTGTGGAACAGAAGATTTTGCAAATTACAGTTAAAATACAGTGATTTTGAGTTTTCTTAGGTCCACACTTCCTTCAGTTTCACATATCTTTTTTATTTTTTCTGGTTTAGCTTGTAGGTCTAGTGAGGTTAGCAGTCAGGTCCTATCAGTGAGCACAAGCAGATACCAAGAGATGGAAAAATACCTTGTACTCACATGACACCCAGCAATGTACTGCTGATGGGTAAAGAATCACTTTCTTTTTGTTTGAGACCTGGCTCCGACAAGTGTCTTTTGTTGGCTGACAGTTCTTGTACTGGAAAAGGCAGTGAAGAATCTACATCTAATTGTCTTTGCCATGTCATCCATGTCACGTTGTTGTGAATTTCTTTTATGTGTTCTCCTGGGCTCTAAAGCTCTCAGTCATTCCTTGCCTTTGATTATCCATTTTGAGGTACAAGAACCCTGCTTACTGCAGAGGGGTTGGACTACATGACCTTTGAAGGTCCCTTCCAACCCAACACATTCTATGATTCTATGATTAAGAACAATTTAATTTTTTTTTTTGTTTATGGGTCTAACATGTTCCCAAGATCTTCCTGAGAGACCATCATTTTGCACATAATGCTGGAGTGGGTCTCCACCTCCTCCACATGCATTGCTCTATATTTATTTAAACTGAATTTCAGCTCCATTTTGTTGTTATATACATTAGTAAGTGGCACAACTTAGTAAAAAAAAAAAAAAAGTGACCCAATTTTAGAGTGAACCAGTTGATGTTGAGAATCCATCACCACATTTCAGGGCTGTGTATATGTGAGAAGTTACTTGGGACTAACCTGAGTGCACAGATTGAAAAGTATTTGGTAGTCAGAGTGTATCTTCCAGCTTAGTTTCTCCTAAACTGCAGTCTAGATTGTGCACTCAGAGGCTTTTTCACAATGCAAAATAAAGTACAGTACTTGAGAGTTATAAAATTTGCTTGAAAAGCACATTCCCAATAAAAACTAAAATGTTAATGTGGACACTCCCCCAACACCTTCTCTCCCTATTACACTGAATAACTTCTTAGTATAAGCAAACTTTATACTTCACTAGTCACTGTATTTTTAATGTTATTTGTAAATACATTGAATTTGAAAATACATTCCCAAATTCATCTCAAGATAACACAGAGCTCCTCCTACAAAGCAGACCATTTTGATGGGTGAGTCAGCTTTATCTCCTAACACTCTTGGAACTAAAAATGTTTGGGCCATGAGTCATATTCAAAATTGACAGTTTCAGCAGTTAGTCTGACAACTTTATGTTAACTCTGTTGAGTTAGTATTTTTGTTCTTTCACAGCATGTCAATCCATGTCACTAATGACAAATTGTCTGAGTACTTTAAACCTGTTCTACTTTAAACTTTTCATAAGTAGCAGCTATTTTTATATGTCACGTACACAAGATCTAGAAACAGATGTAGAAATAGAGTAGATGTGTTTCACTATCTTACTTTGAATAGTAACCCTACCCATGGTTCTATGTATCTGATCAGATTTGGCTAAAGCCCCTTTTAGCTTTCTCAGGTGAGTTGCTTTTCAACTGTGTGTGTTCTTTGCTATGGCTTACTGTTTGGCAGAACAAACAATTGAGCCAGCACAGCAGAGATGAGGACAGGTAAAGTGGGAATGAGTGAATAACAGCTCAAAAAGAAAAACTCTTACTGATAAAGAAAAGCTTTTCTCTTCATGGCTTGAGTTGCATTCATGTTTGCTACCATTTCTGAAAGTGCTGATACACATTTAATATTCTGAAATGGCACACCACCACACACTGACATGTTTAAATCACTCGAAACATGACTTTAGGACATACCCTTTACCTTGCTTGAAAGATGATTCAGAGCTCAATATGGGAATGTCTTAGAAATATTTAATCATGGAGGTTGGAAACACCCTGAAAAGTCTCTAGTCCTGCATCAGGCTCAAAGCAGGATCAGCTGTGACATCAGACCAGCTTGCTCAGGGCTTTAGCCTGGTGGATCTTGAAAAATTCCGAAGATGGAGACTGTGTAGCCTCCCTGCGCAACCTATTCTATTACCTGATTGCACTCATTGAGAAAAAGTTTTTCTTTAAATCAACACTCAATCTCTTTTTAATTTATGCCCATTGTCTCTCATCCTCCCATCACTGTTATTTTTATAATCTCCCTGCAGGTACTTGGTGTACACTGCTGTGGCCCCCAAAGCCAGCTTGTCTCCAAGCTGAATAAGACCTGATCGCTTAGCGTGTACTCACTTAGCATGTTCTCCAGTGCCTGACCATCCCAGTGGCTCTCCACAGGACTTGCTTCACTTATTAACAATCTTTACATGGAGGGCCCAAAATCAGTTGCAGTGTCCCTGATAAAATGTTGTGGTTTAACCCGAGCTGGCAACTAAGCACCACACAGCCACTTGCTCACTCTTCCCCTGCTGGGATGGGGGAGAAAATGAAAAGAGTAAAAATGAGAAAACTTGTGGATTTAGATAAGAGCAGTTTAATAGGTAAAGGAAAAGCCACACATGGAAACAAAGCAAAACAAGGAATTCATTCACTACTTCCCTTTCACAGATGAGTGTTCAGCCATCTCCAGGAAAGCAGGGCTCCATCATGCATAATGGTTACTTGGGAAGACAAATGGCATTGCTCCGAATGTCCTCCCCCTTCTTTCTTCTTCCCCCAGATGTATATGCTGAGCATGATGCCATATGGTACGGAATATCTCTTTGGTCTATCAGGGTTAGCTCTCCCAGATGTGTCCCCTCCCAAGTTCTTGTGAACCCCCAGTCTGCTCACTGGAGGGGTGGTGTGGGGAGTTACTCTTTGTAAGCACTGCTCAGCAATAACAAAAATATCACTGTGTTATTAACACTGATTTCAATAGAAAATCAAAACACAGCCCCATACTAGTTACTATGAATAAAATTAACTCTATCCTAGCCAAAGCCAGTGTAAATGGTCTAACTGAGTGCCAAGTAAATAATCACTTTCAGTGACACCTTTGGTATATTCTGCTTAGCATAGCCTAGAATGCTGCTAGCCTGCCTTGCTGTCAGGGAACATTACTGACTGCTGTTTAGCCCGCCGTCCAGCAGCACCTCCAGATCCTTTGCAGCAGATCCACTCCCCAGCTGGTCTCTCTTCAGCCCATACTGTTGCAGGAGGTTAGTCTGTCCAAGGCACGTGACCTTGGATTTGTCCTTGTTGAATTTCATTCCTCTAGCCTTATCTAGGTCCTTCTGAAAGGTAAATCTGCCCTTGAATACATTAACTGCACCCCTCAGTTTGGTGTCATCTGCAAACTTGGTGAGGGTGCACTCCATCTCATCCTCCAGGTCATTGATAAAGATATTGAACAGAGGAGGTCCCAGCATAGACTCCTGAGGTACTCATAACCAGCCTGCAATTACAGCACCAACCATGTAGAACCGTGTACTCTAGTACTGTGTATTTTAGTACAGTAGTGTGCTGTAAAAACCCCAGATTTCCTTTTTTCATATCCATATAGATGTATTTGTAATAATGCCAGAATTTATTAAAAAAAAAAGGTTTTTTGTATTTGAATTTATGGCTGTAATAAATAAGATGGGGTGCTAGAATGGTTTTTGTTTAACAGAAAAGGTCATTCAAAAATGCTATCATCTCTCACTCAGGAGAGTACTAAATTAACAATATTTATTTGTCCTTTTGCCTTTGTATGAAGTCTTATGATGTGAACTATTAAATGGAAAATGTGGTAAGAAGGTGATAAATGTAGAAAGACATCAATATCAGTATTAATGGAGCAGCAATAATACAGAAAATCAAGTTATTCTTATCCTTATTTTGACAAACATTTAACATTTGGAAAGGAAAAACAGGGAGAGTGAAAGAAGATGGTCATTTTAGGCTGATGATTTCCAGGAAACACTAGCATTGTAATTATGTATAATTTTACACAATTGCTTATACATATGTATGCATGCATGGTTTTTTGTAATACAAAACAAAGAGACAGAGATGAATCAATCTGGAAATAAAAACAAGTTGAAGATCAATATGGATCTTAGGCATTCAAGAACAGTTGTTTATTGTTGTTGGTCTTTCATTTTTTCCAGCTTTAAGCTAAGGGCAGAAAAGTATAAATACTGTATGAAAACTTAGGAAGTTCCTGAGCTCTTTTTTTGACAAGTAAAATAAGAAATAACAGAAGTCTACAGAGGGAAAGATGTTATAGAAGTTCATGCTTGGTTATAATTTTAAAAGTAGTATGGTGACATATTAAAGCATGTTTCTAATGGACTTTGATAGATAACCTTTGACAAGTTTTGCTGTAGTGTGTACCTCCCTAGTTGTCTGTGACACCTTTCTGATGAAAGATACCACTGGAGGGAAGAGTCTGGGAGGAAAGAACTGCTGCAAACACCTCAGGTGCTCCCAAAAGCTCATGTCTTAGCCAGAATAAACAGTTAAGTAGATAGGTTTAGACTGGATTGCCAGACTGCAAACTGGAGAAGTGAACAGTGTCATTCAAGAAGGTGTTTGCTTTGATGGCTTTGACCATCATGTTAAGATGGTCCTGCCTCTCTGCTTTGGCCTAATGACTTACTTCTGTGTTTTTGCAGCTGGTGCTGTAAAATGGTTCAGGTCTAAAAAAAAGACAAAGAAAAACTTAACTGCCTTGCAAGGTACAGCTGCTTCAAACTAAAAGCCAACTGTCTAGTAATTTTGATCTTATACAAGATCAATAGAAGTAATGGACACATACCAGAACATTGGTATTTACTTCTGCCATCACTGAATACATACATCATATTTATTAGGATGCAGTTGATATAAACAAAAAAATACTACACTGCATTACTAGCTACAAATTTAACTACAAAGGTACACTTATTTGAGCTGCTGTCTGCGTGAGAAGTCAATAGAGTTCTGGGGATGACTGTTTCATGCCATGAAGCATTTCAGAAATGAGCCTTATTTTGTATCTGCATTGAAGAAAAATATTTCCAGATCACCATCAAATAGATGTTGCAGAATCTTATTTTATTTTTGCATGTAAAACGTTTCATATAGTATTAACATTTTTCTGTAACAGAAAGAAAGAGTTGTTTTAAAAGTAAAATAAGGAAATATTTTATTCCGAAGCCATGAAGATAATACATTTTGCCTTTGTTGCAACTTACTTCTGTGTTGTGGGTTGTTTTTTTTTTGTGTGTATACAACACTGTCAGAATTGGCCTAACTTCAAGAAATGTTTGGTTTTGATGCACAGCCTCTTAAGAACTGCTCAAAACATCTGTTTCTGGAGTAGCATTAACATACAGGCAGATAAAATCCATAGCTAAAAACTTGTAAATACGTATACTGACTCAAAATACAGGGCAGAGAGTGAAGCAACTCAGGATTTCTTATTTACTTCAAAATAAATTCATAACTTCAGACAGGCCAAGTACTCTTGATGGGTAATTTGAAGCAAGGTCTTAGAGAAAACTTAGTGAAATGTTCTATCTCAGCTACCATACTGTTAATAATACAATGGCGTGCATGATCCTAATGGTCTTTACTGGATTACAACTAGGTCACCTGGAAGATATCATATGAAACTTAGAATATTTGGTTTGCTAAGAGTTTCAAGTCGTTTTGCAATGTTTCAGTAGCTCTCTACTATTGATGGAAATAATCCCATTAGATGATAATGATTAAGATTTGAGATGTGATTGCTTCTAAACAAATTATAACAGGGTTGTTTTGGGGTTTTTTTGCAAGGCTTCAGATAGAGCACTATATTCAGTTTGAGTACCACAATTGTGAAGGATAGAGGCACAGTAAAGACCGTTTGTGAGACAACGGAGGTATTGGCCGGAAGACTAAAAAACATGACGTAATTGGAAAAGATCTGGGGCTGGTTAATCTATGTAAGAAAAAACAGAGGTAGAAGGTTATGTAACCAAAGAGAAAGTTAATAACTGTCCCCTGAGTCCACTGTGGATAGGATAAGATGTAATAAGCTTAACTTGAAGAGCAATTTAATTGCAGTTATTTAATTGAAGAGATTTAGTTTAGACATTAGGAAATACATTCTAATTAAGAAAGCAAAGGTCTTAAGGAACATGGGGACTGAAATAGATTGTAGGTTGCAGAATCTCTTGGAGTATCTTAAGAGCAGAGCAGATGACCATCTGTCTGCAGTAGTTTAGTCTTTGAAACTTTGAAATGAAGAGCTGGCAATGAAGATCTTCTGAGGTCTCTTCTGGAATGTATTCTGTGGCTACAAAATAGCCTGGAACAGAAGAAAGACTGGAAAAGCAGATGAATGCCCCCCCGCAACCATCTGCAATGTAATTCCCCCCTCAAACCTTGCAGAGAATACATGCACATTTTAAAACATTGCTGTGTTGACACTCTCTTCTGTGTTTGATTTGATTTTTACAGATTGCTATGATCAAATTCTATTAAGCACAAGTGCTGAGAAAACACTTTAAAGCTGTTACGCACAAATACACCTTGAAAGTGAATAGAAAAATTCACAAGAAATGCTATTTACACTGTAAAACTGAATCATATGACAAACTCATCTATTCAGAGAACAGAAATCCTAGGGGATAAGATCACTACTTCTGATTACAAGGCATAAAAAAGCTTCCTGAAGAGCTTCTGGGACCAAACACAGAAGGGAGCTACAATCTTCTCACTGACTGTTTATGCACAGACGTAAACATGGTGGATAGATTTTTAAGGGCTTAATGAGTTGAGTTTGTTCACTACTTTGTCTTTTGTTTTGTTAGCTATCCCTCAGTCTTAGTGTTCACTTTTACTCAAGAAAAAATTCTAATTAGACAAAGGGTTTTGAGGTGCTAAACCTGACAGAGGAGACACAGTGTATTTTGACTAGATAAACAAGTCTGTGGGAAGGAGAGCAATGAGGACATATTTCTCGATGTCTTGACTCCAAGCAAGTCCTCTTTATTTCTGGTCACCTGCAATGTAATCCGAAAGCAATTACTTCAGTTACCATGGACTGAAGAATGCCCTGGGAAAACCAGCATGAAAAAATGCAGACCAGACTGTGCTGGAGGTGATAAGGCTTGTATCTGTTAAAAACCCAAAACCCTAAAGAGCACAAAAAACCACCTTGCCTCCAGAAGGCAGCAGTCTTGCTGCAGCTGTGGCTGCTGCCTGCAGTTTGGTGGGCTGGGTGGCATCTCTCCCACTCTCCTCAATCTGCTCCCCCATCTGCAAGATAGTTTCTCTTTCCTGCTCTTGCTCCAGAACTGATCGACAGGCATTTGTCAACAGACACTGAAATGCAAGTGACTGATGAAAATTTTCAGCTTTGCATTTTCTCATTGCCTTTGACAACAGGGAGAAGGAATATGCATTTATGAGTACACATTGTTATTTGTAGAACAGAAAGACTCCATTGGCAACTGCTATGACTGAGCAGGTGCTGATCACTACCCTACTTACAAAGATGTGTAATTCAGCTGCTATTCCAGAGAGCCCTTCATGAACTAGAACTAATTTTCAGTTGGGACAATGCTTGCAGAATGCTTCATATGTTGAACTTGTTTGCTTTTTACCATATCAAGGGTTTTAGACTTAATTGTGACTTATTCTAAGATAAATTGGAAGAGAATTGAGAGTCTGGCCTGAAACATATAACGATGTGAAGGTTTGAACAATCAATTAGGAAAGTCACTCTATCCAGTAACCTATAACAACCCAAAAAATAGTCCAGTATGCAAAAGACCATCATCTCCTGACCTCAGCAAAATAGATAAAACATTTGACTGACGTCCCCTGAGGATGGGTGCAAAAACTGGCAGGAGACATGGTTTGTTGGACATCCCTTCTCTTAGAACCTATCTGCTAAGTTTCTTGAGCTCCAGCCATTGCATTTTGGAGAACATTGATGACTGCTTTCGGTGAACAGGAAGGAGAGCACAGCTAACTGTGCCTGAGAATTCTGAGAAGTAGTAGCTTGAGGAAATTTCACTTGCTACTTATCTTGTTCAAGGGGGTGGCTGGCTTTGTGAGTCCCCCCTAAGAAGTAGTAATAGATGGCAACAATTTTTGTTTTAAGTTTCAAGTGGCTCATACACTTAATTTCAAAAAAGACCCTTTCCTTTGTAAATTATTTTGAAGTTCTCTGCTTTCAGAAAAAAATCACATTTTCAAAATTCTAATGGAGTGAAACTTATGTCCTAGACATCGGTCTAATGCATCTGGAATGAAGGACATTTACTTTCATCACTCATGCAGTGCCTTTTCATCTTTCTGACCACATGCATTTGCACCAGGGATTTTCCTAGTTTTGCCTTGTCTGGTACTGCCTGTGTTATCTTTACTGTCAATAGTAAATAATGTCATTATGGTGTTAAAAGAAAGGAAAAAAAAGGAAATTACTTCCCAGGAAGAAAAAGGATGTTTTGAAAGGACAGTGTGACCCCCATTGCAAAAGACACACCTGCAGAGGGGTGTCTTGCTGATTGTGCTTAAAAACAGAATGTGTATGCACAAATGTAAGAGAAAAAGGCAGAGGGTAATAAATACCTTTCAGTGCCCTAACTTGGGAGTTTTGGTTGACCTCCAGAGTCCTCAATGGTAATGGATCTGTCAGTCAGAGACACTTTGCATTCAGCCCACATGGCAATCTCAAAACAATTTGAGGAGCGTTTCCTCACTGCAAGGCTCTCAATCATTCCATGGCATCCAGTTGCCTCATGTGATTCTAGGCAAGATGGAAGCAGACTCTGCTTATTGGGAGGGGGCAGCCCTGAGCACAGGCTGAACTTTGTGACTTTCAGGAGACAATTCTAGAGCAAGACATAATCTCCACCTTCCATGCCTTTACAACATAGATTTTTATGTACACAACAGCCCCAGAGGCAGTTCAAAATCTATATGGAGGCCATAGTCAGCACAATCTCTGAATTATTATTCTGTCTGTTTTGCTTATTAAGATCATACCTTAGTGACTAAACTCATTATTATACAGTGCAAGCAGAACAGCTTATGCTGTGTCAAAGCAGTGAGCACTTCCCTCAATATAAAAAGAAAATTAGTTTTGCAACACTGACCAAGACAACCGATGAACCACTCTTCTGCAACATTTGCAATTTGCAGAACCACAAGCTGGGACTGCTCCATCTAATGATCATTTGCTATACAGTGTACATTGGGAAAAAAAATTGTAAAAGCAGTAAGGCTTCACTTTCTCCCTAGGTGATGTAAAAGGGAAAAATAAATAAGGTGAATTCTTGTTGGTGCTTATATAACTCATGTTTCTGCAGAATGACACTGCTGGTTATTGAGTTCCTTCAGTTCACATTAACTATAAAGATACACAGTTAAGGTAAGGTTCAGCACTTGTTTGAATCTTCTTCTATTAAACAAAGCACCATTTCTGCTTTTAGAATTGCCATTAAAATATCTCCTCTGGACATGACTACTCTAGTTTTGGTTGCCAGTGCTGTTACCTGAAGTACTGATGGGTGCCATGGAGGGCATAACAAAAGCAGGCCACACATCATCATAACAAGCTGACACAAGATAGCATTAGATGAAGGACCTTTTCAAGCCTGATGCCTCCCAAGACACCTACTAATAGCTGAGACAGCAGAGATTTAATCTAATGTAAAGCAATTGGACAGAAACTAGGTTGTGTGTGTGTGTCTGTGTGTGCCTGTGGACTCCTATGGGTTGTCACAAACTTCTTTTTTATAACTCAGTCATAAACACCTGCTCCAGGCAAAACACAGCACACTCTTCCATCTAGGGAACAATTTTTGTTTAAACAAATTAAAAAATATAAATTTGCTCTTTTTAAAATTTATGAGTTACAATATTTCCTGTTCCCCTTTTCTGCCATCTACCCACACTGCTCTGCACATGACTCAGTAGGGATTTGATTTATTGGAATTAATTTGACAAATGGCTAGTTCATAACACAGAGTAATGGCTTTGCATTTTGGGGGATCTGGTAGAAGTATAGTTGTTAAAAGAGAGAAATACATAACATGAGGGCAGAGTACCTGCCTGTGACAGTACAGGTTTACTTAAGACTGTGTGATCTCCCCTTTGCTTGTACCTGTACGGAGAGGCACAGCTTAATTACTGCTTGGGAAGTTCTCCCTTGGTCCTGGAAACGTCATGGTAGCAAATTGACCCCAACAACATGGGATTTCCAGCTCCCTGCATTTACAAACTTGTCTGGATTTGCTATGCCAGAATATATGGATTTGTTAACTCCAGAGGACCAGAATTATCCTGTCTTTTCTTCAAACATGGGATACAAATCATGCTGCATTACAGCAAGAAAAGGAGGAAATTCTGTATTCCAGAACCAGAAACAGAATGACAACAGGAGCTCACAAAATAAAGAAAAGGCAGACTTGGAAATCTCCTGATGCTGGTCCCCTGGTCCTTGCTGGTAGCTGGGAAAAGGCTGCTGCAGTAGAGAGCAGCCAGCCAGCCTTGTCATGCTAAACTCCTCAGTGTTGCCTTCCAAAATGGGACACTGAGGCTTCACTGGAGCTGACAGTCTAGCTTACTAACACTTTCCCTCCTGAGGGAAGCGAGCAACACTGTTAAGGACATGTAGATGAGCAATTAGCACAATTCTGATGAGTAAGAGAGTTCTGATTTGCTTTGGACCAGCCTGACATGGGATAGGGTGGGAAGCTAGAAGCAAAAAGGAGTGAAATTTGCATCCAGTTCTGGAACCCCCAACACAAGAAAGACATGGACCTGTTAGAATAAGTCCAGAGAGCTACGAGGATGATTCAAGGGCTGGAGCATCTCTCCTATGAGGACAGGCTGAGAGAGTTGGGGCTGTTCAACCTGGAGAAGAGAAGGTTCTGGGGAGATCTTATAGTGATCTTCCAGTACCTGAAGGGGCTTACAGGAAGGCTGGGGAGGGACTTTTTACAAGGGCAGGGAGTGAAAAGATGAGGGATAATGGCTTCAAACTGAAAGAGGGTAGGTTTAGATTAGAGATTAGGAAGAAATTATTTACTGTGAGGCTGGTCAGACACTGGCACAAGTTGCCCAGAGAAGCTGTGGATGACTCCTTGTGGTGAGTTGACCCTGGCCAGAGGCCGGATGCCCACCAAAGCCCACTCTATCACTCCCCCTCCTCAAATGGGCAGAGGGAGAAAATTATAACGAAAAGCTCATGGGTGGAGACAAGGACAGAGAGCGATCACTCACCAATTACTGGCACGGGCAAAACAGACTCAACTTGGGGGAAAAAAACCAAATTTACTTTATTACCAATCAAAATCAGAGGATAGTGAGAAGTAAAAAAAACAAATCTTAAAACACCTCCCCCATCCCTCCCTTCTTCCCGGACTTAACTTCTCTCCCGATTTTCCACCTCCTCCCCCCAGCGGCACAGGGGGACAGGGAATGGGGTTGGGGTCAGTTCATCACACAGTGTTTCTGCCGCTGCTTCCTCCTCAGGGGGAGGTCTCCTTCCCCCACACCAGCGTGGGGTCCCTCTCACGGGAGACAGTCCTCCATTAACTTCTCCAACATGAGTCCTTCCCATGACTCACAGTTCTTCATGAACTGCTTTAGCATGGGTCCATTGCACAGGGTGCAGTCCTTCAGGAAGGGACTGCTCCAGCGTGGGTCCCCCATGGGGTCACAAGTCCTGCCAGCAAACCTGCTCCGGCCTGGGCTCCTCTCTCCACGGGCTACAGGTCCTGACAGGAACCTGCTCCAGCACAGGCTTCCCACGGGGTCACAGCCTCCTTCAGGCATCCACCTGCTCTGGCGTGGGGTCCTCTACGGGCTACAGGTGGTCATCTGCTCCACCATGGACCTCTATGGGCTGCAGGGGGACAGCCTGCCTCACCATGGTCTTCACCACAGGCTGCGGGGGAATCTCTGCTCTGGTGCCTGGAGCACCTCCTCCCCATCCTTCTTCACTGACCTTGGTGTCTGTGGAGTTGTTTTCTCTTACATCTTCTCACTCCTCTCTCCCCAGCTGCAAAGTGTGCACCTTTTTTTCTTCCCTCTCTTCCTTTTTTTTTCCTTAATTATGTTATCACAGAGGCGTTACTGATTGGCTCGGCCTTGGTCCGTTCTTGTAGCTGGCTGGCACTGGCTGTGTCGGGTCGGACATGGGGGAAGCTTCTGGCAGCTTCTCTCACAGAAGCCAGCCCCATGTCTCCCCCCAGCTGCTACCAAAACCTTGCCACGCAAACCCAATACACCCCTCCTTGGAAGTGTTTAAGGCCAGGTTGGATGAGGTTTTGAGCAACCTAATCTAGTGAGGGGGATGACCCTGCCATGGCAGGGGTATTGGATCTAGATGATCTTTAGGGTACCTTCCAACCCTAATCATTCTACGATTCTAAGAATTTCCCCCCTCTTCAAATGGAGTGAGAAGGGACCAACAATGAACTCCTCTATTCTGGAGGGGCCACTGAAGGCCATCTCCCTTTCAATTCAGAGCTCTGTGGTTTGCTGAGGGATGTGGCTGCCACTGGAGTTTTGTATTTGTGGGACCTCCTGAATATCTTGGCATCAGTTTTCACCTTGGGAAGGATGTTGGTTCATGCAGATTTCTGAACATACAGTTCTGTAAAGCTGTAATATTTGAAGCCCTTTGCATCTCAATCATAGAGATACTAAAACTTGCTCCTAGTTTTATCTCCACTTTTCTAGTTTTAAATATCTCCATAATGTGTAGAGTAAAATATGATTTGTGAGTCTCAGATATTTATCGAAGCCAGAGATTCTCCTCACAGAGTTTCTGAAACTCCTCTGAAAGACATCTCTTGTTGGGTGGTGAGACCTCCTTCCTGGGAGACGTCCTGGCTCCCTTAGCAATAAACCCAGCACAAGATACAACTCCTGTCTGCATGCTCACCTTCACATCCATGCCTGCCAGAGTCTAACACATGAAAGGGGACGCTCTGTCCTGTTCTCTCCATCTTATCCTTCTCTGCCCTGTGTTGCATAGGAAGGGGAGCACAAAGACCTGCATTGCTCATGGACTTCACAAACACAACATTGCTAAAATAAACCTTAAATTGCTGTGAAGCCTGCAAACGCTGATACAGATGATGGACAGGAAACTTCAGTGAAGTTGCCTTTGTTTGTTATAGTCTTTGAATTTCTGTTGATCATAATCGTTTTCATAATCTGGATGCAATTAGAAAGGAATTATTTCTTTTGCTCTGGAATTTAAGGATGAGCATATTCGCTCAGAGGATAGACAAGACCAAATTAGAACATGCTACTGGGGCATAAATTCACAGTAATTGCAAGCTAGTGTTCCTTAATTCTTCAGACACCATCATCTGTAAATATTCTGATCCTTTCATAGTTAGCTCGTTTGCGCTTTTGTCCTTATTGAATTAACTGTTGTCTTTTCTTCCCTGCTATCTCCTGAGGGAAACCCCTTTTAAATCTTTTTGGTTTAATTATATTAATTAGCATATTGTCTGGTCTTATGTTTCCCCTTTGGGGTCTTGAACTTATGTTCCCTGAGTTTTTAGACTCCTTAGCTATATTTCTGCAGCTTTGACTGACAACTTGCTTGATCAGAGGACAAAGTATGTGCTTCTTATCTTTTACTTCCAGGCTAATGTTTAACAATGTAGTCAGTTTATCAGTCAATTTATTAAGCTACGGTGAGGGTTCTCTGTTCTGAAGTCATCACAAAAATCAATAATAATCAATTCATTTATTCTAGGCTACATTAAATTATTATTAACTATAATAATTAAAAATAAATAATTTAAAAGTCCTCAAGTCTTTGCTGATTTATGGATAGCTCTTGCTTTTTCCCTTTGCTGGCAACTTGCACATTTTTAATCCTTTTTCAGTTACACTAATGAAGACAGCAATTAAATTATACAGCCTTTTCAGTATGAAAAATCAGAGGGCGAAGTTTTGCTTTCAGCATTGTAACTTCCCCCCTTATATTAGCAGAAGAATGAATTTGCAGGAAGTATGCAACATGAAAGGTGAAAAAAGAAGTGGTTTTGCTAAAGCATTATCTCAATAGCAAGAAAAATAGGTTGAAAAACATAGAACTAATACTACATTTATGTCAACACATTTTATGGTTCTAATAAACTGAATTAATTATACACTTAAAACATTTTCTTTTTTTTTTTTTTTTATACAAGTCACACAAAAAACATGTAATAACTTTACTGTAAGTTACTCACAGGAATTATATAAAGCTATAATCTTGAGTATACCTCCAACCAAAGTTTATCATCAACCAAACAAAATAAATGTAGGACAGAAGGACATCCAAATCAGTGATGAAGTTAAGCAAAAGCATTCTTGGGATCACATCCTTCCCAAATGTGTCCACCCTGGTCTCCATTTTATCAACAAGTCCCTGACCTTGACCAGAGTATAAGGTGAAGTTTTCAAGGGTGAGAAGAATTGGTTCCATAAAAGCTTTCCTTAGAACCCAGGAAGATGCTGATATGAAAGGCAGCAGTACTTTAAACTTCATGAAATCTTACTTTGTATCTCCTCCTTGCTATAGAGCAGGACTCTCACAAATGCTTTATATATATATATATATATATATATATATAAAATATATGTGGAGAGGTAACAGCTGTTTAAGTTCTAAAGAAGCCAACCCATTGAGAACTGTTCATTTCATGACTCATAGTAATAAAGACCTCTAATTTAATCAGCAAAGACCACATTCAGATCTTTCCTCAGACAAGCTCTCATTCAAGCCAAGGCCTGAAGAAAGGATGGCTGAAAATCCAGGAAGGCTGCTGACAGTGTAAATTGCTGCTGGACAACTTCAAAGCGGATTTTGCTATTATAATACTTCAGGGTATGGCCCATAGCTGTATGCATTAATTCAGACTTATTGAAAAAGAAATTGTATACTTCACTATGTTTCACTTTAGAGGTACTTTGTTGTTAGAAGTGGCATAAGACCCACCTGGCTTAACTCGTGCATTTGTTTGTTCACAGTGCCCAGATGGTAGCAGCTAGATTAGAAACAGCAGACAACCTGGGGAGTGTATGAGCTGCTCAGCCTTGTCAAAAGTTCTACATTTAACTTGGATCCCATAATGACACAACCTAAATAAATGATCACAAGCAGTGTTGCTTTGCCTTGCACAAAGAGGAAAGGACTTTTAATACATTCATTTCAGTTGCCATTCTTCTTATATAACCCTCTGAAAGTACTCATTCATAACTTTTTTAGTTATGCCTATGGGCACATAGAATATTATCAGTTTTAAGTGAGGGAGGCTGCCAAGTTTCAGAAATGAATCTAGTCTCTGCTCCAGAACTACTTCAAGGTGAGAGTACATATTTAATAACGTGACTTGAAAACATGAGGGAAGGGACATGGGGGCCCATTGTGTCTGTATGTCCTTGCTATCATGGACAGCATTTGCTTTAAATACTTTTAATGAGTCTCATCATAAAACTTGTTCAAATTTTTCGTCTGCACTGCCCCTCCTAGAACATTATGTGTGAATTTCAGTGCTCTGCTCTTTACAAACTTTCTCATTTCCACTCTGAATACATGCTTTGTTAGTTTACTTGTACTTCTGATGACATATTAAGTTAAGCAGATCTTTTTTCATTATGTTTTAAAACAGTTTTTCATACAGGTTTTTCTTCACATATGATGGACAGGAATACCAGCTGAGTGAGAAACTTGAATAAGAACTTCCAGATTTAAGTTTACTGTGAATAAGCCTTCCCATGAGACCCACACCTGCATAGCATTTTGAGAGAGAGTTAACATTTCCTTACTGCCAAAGACACAATTTTGTGTCATAACAGGACATCCCATCTGTCAATTTTCAGTTCTTCCTTAGAGCTCAGCTTTCTGAGACACTCAGTCCCATGAGTGCAGACTTCGGATACCAGACAGTTC
Source organism: Caprimulgus europaeus (assembly GCA_907165065.1). The sequence goes on along the minus strand of OU015525.1, from coordinate 48,197,374 downwards.
TGGACCCCCACAAGTGTCGTGCTGATTTCAGTGTCTTTAGATTTTAGGTTTATTTTACCTAAATATTCTCTGCTTGCTCCATCTTTTCCCCTGCTGTGTTTTAAGCCAGCAAATGACCAGGGGAGCCACAAGAACTTAGCAGAGAACAGTGGGCAGGCATGAGATAACATTCCAAAGGGTGGATTTTCAGCAACAGCACACAGCTTGTAACCATAAGCCAAGTAAAACACAATTTCACACATCTGTTGATATGGGAAATAGTTCCTGCAACTTTTCATGTTGGAGAGCCATTTCAAGACCAATGTTTCTTATGACTATTGTGTCATGTTTTTGGTATATGTATGCTGCCAGGAAAGCTAACAGAGGTACCATGCATATAATTCACTTGATCGTCCTAAATGCCAGCCCTGTTCCCATAAATTAAACCATCAGTTACACTAATATTAGTTGCAGATTTCACTGAACAATAAATCGTCAAACAATCCACTATATATTATGAATTTGCCTATACCAATTTTTTTTGTCTTCTCTAACACCATTGGCTTAGGAAAATATTCTCTTATTAGAGTAACTAGCATGGATATAGCATCTTTGCATGACTCAGTTGCATTCCCTGAAACTGCAGACTTCAGTCAGCTTGGTGGTGTCCATGAAACAAGATCTTTAAGTCAAAATTTAAATTACAACAAAAGCAACAGTGCAATTTGGACCAGAAAGATCAAACAAGAACAGCAGGCCACAGAAGGTGCAGATATCAGAAACAAGGCTTCATCTACTAAGAAAAGAAATATCAAAAGCTCCATTTTCTCTGACTCATGAGAGGCTACATCAATTGGAGAACAAAAAACCTACTCAATTTGCTAGTGGTTTTAAGATGAGCAATCACAGGATCACAAGTGATCCTTTTTCAGAGCAACACCCACTAAAGGTAAAGCAACAGAGCAAATTTGGACTTAGCTCATACAATTCACACAGAAGGCAGAAAGCTGCACTATACAGAGCTTTGTACTACTGCTGTAAAAATATACATTATTTTAAAAGAAATAGTCCAACAATTATAGCTCTAGTTTGAACCCTAGTGATAACAGTATGATGGTATTTCATACCTGTGTAGATTATTCTCCTTCCTTCACCAGAAAAGGTACATGAATATCAAGATTTCTTTCAGTGACTGTAACTGCAACTTCTTGGCACTAGAGACTTATGTGCCACTTTAATACCCAATCAGCGGCATCTAAATCACTGCAGCATTTCAATGTGTTTCTGCTCACCAGCTCAGCCCCGGCAGCAGTGTGACTTTAGTGGGCTGCAGTTTTGCTGTGAGATATTTAAATTATGTAAAACCTCAAAAAAAGTTATCTGTATTTTGCAGCTCTACCATCTGAAAATACCCGAGACTGTTCAGAAGTCACCCTCAGATACTCCTGCTTTATCCATTTATTCACATCCTCATTGGGATGCTTTCAGTTTTATCCTTCATTTTTTCATTACTCAACTTCCCTTTGCAAGTTCCACGAAGGCTGAATTTGATTAAGGCAATTAATGTAATTTACTCAGTGTATTCTTGTGCTTCAGATACAAACACAAGTGCCTGAAAAGTGCATGTAATAATTTTTGCAAAAATCAATTTGTTTCTTCTTATGTGAATCTCAATAATTTTAATAACATTTAAAAATTTGGTACTCTAGTTCAAATTCTGGTGGTTCAGGGTTATATACAACTGACCCCTAAACATGCAATGTAGCAGGTTACTGGAGGACATTTTCAGATTCTGAAGAAAAACTCTTGAGAAAGAGCTCCAATCTTAAAAGTCTGAATAGGCTAATACATGATAGATTATAATTGCTTTTAAGTAGACAGTGTTATAGCCTCACATCAAGCAACAGCTAATTACTAAGGGTATGAAAAGGATGCTCTGGCATTATTGGATATTAATCACATAAAGACTAATGTACACATTCCTAAATAAAAATGATATAACAATAAAATAGATTAATTCCCTTTTCATTGACTGGTCAGTAAGTCTAGTTGTAAGAAATGCTAATATATATTTATCTGCTATTTTACAATTTTATTAGTTACTGCCATTACTGCATGAAGTCATTGTCCCTTTTAAAATGCCAGACCATATCAGATAACGAGATCTTGGTAAAAAGCCCAATGAATACAAATAGGGGGCTGAAATTAATCTGTACTGAAAGTGTTACATTTTTGCTGCCTGTTTTTGTCATTAATGTTAAGGAAGTAAGAAGCATTCAGTGAGAATGTCACAACCTTTACCAGTGCATAGCAAAACACCACAAAGGCAAAAAAGGTTCTTTGAACATCCTGTGGGGGCTGGCAGACTCTGGATGAGGATTAATAATTATGAGACATTTAGAGGTAATTTTTCAAATCCTGTCTAATTTAGCATAATCTATAATACATAAGATTAAGAGTTAGATCAGGCTGGTGCTTTCAATCCTGTTCAGAGACAAAACTTTTTAAGAAAATATTTTAGGTAAACTAGGATCAATGCCCTTTAGAGAGAACACAGGCTAACAAGTAGTTAGCTGCTTGGTGACCTCCCTTCGTTTCAGGGACTGCTAATCAAAGCAGCCCCCAAAATTACTGTGGTTAGATATCAGGAGTGTGTCTTCAGGATGACCAGAAGCACTGATTGGCAACTAGGACAATGAGCTCCAGCCACAGGGTATGGATGTTCACTGGTAGAGTGTTCACTGGAGGAGAGAGATGGCTCAGTAGGTGTTTGACATCCTCCAAGGTGTGTCCTTAGATAAGAACTGGCTCTGGTCACGCTTTTTAAACAGAGTAATGTCATGCAGTGGCTGTAACTGCAAACCATGCTCCTAGTCATTCCTAACAACGAAGTACTCTAGCACAGTTACAATATTTCAGTCTTCATTTTTCTAATAACAGTCTAAGGGCTTTGAAAAGTCATGGCTTTCACAGCCCAAATTGGCAGAGACCAGCAAAACAAGACTATTATGGTCATGGTTTAGTATCCTGCCCCTAATAATTATAACATTATTGATCCTTAAGGGTAAGATTAGTAATGCTTGGGGAATTGAAATATACAAGACCAATGCTGTAAGGTGCTGCAAACCTCGGAGGTGTGCAATACTTTGCATTTTATTTGGAGATGCTTAACACATTGCAAGATGAGGCCTTATCTTTTGCAAAGACCTATGCTCAAGGATAGTATCCACACCATACGATGGAGTGAACCTGTGCCTGCTGGACACATCTGTTCAAGAAAACAACCCAAAATAATCATCTCAGCAAAGCATTAGCAGAATATAGAGCTTTCAAAACCCAAGTGTGCACTCACCATGCTGTTCTGTGCTGGGTACTGGTGTGAGCTCTTGTTGACAGTGGCTTGGGAATGCTGTAGCATTTTATTAGAGATTGTCAACATGCCTAAAGGTCCTGAAGGTGTGCAAAATGAAATCCTGTGGAAAGGAGAGAGAGACTACCACAGTTCAGAAATTAGTAAGGATAGTTACTCCTAATTTGAAACTGTTGTGTTATGTGACAGGGCTCCATCTACTCTGTCATTAAAGGATTGGAGGTTTTTTTTTTTTTTTTTTTAAATTCTAGATTTGGAGCAAATGTACACTGGCCAAGTTAGAGAACATGTGCTTGCACTTCTCTTTTTTGCAGCTAAGGAATAATCCCCACTGTGAAAGTAAGTTAGTTAACCTCAGTTTTAATGGTGTAGGGACAGAGTTCTGTGAGATTACATGTGCTCTGAAGCAAATGCTTATTTATGTATTTCTCTTTTATCTTTCCCTCTTGCCCAGAAATTTCAAATCACACTATGCAAAGAATCCTGGGTAAATGACCCCTTTCAAACAGGGAAGTTTAATAAATATTTTTAAGCAATGGAAAATGGTTGAAGAAAAAATGCATTAAACTTATTTTTCAAGAAGAGTCTTGGTATGTGTATATGAAAAAAAAAAAAGTCTAACTCTGTCTCTCAATAGATAGGAACCTTATCACTAAGACAGGGATAAAAAAAAAAGTCCCGTATTTATTAACTTTGATTTATAATGCGGAGAGAATTGATTTACTGTTTTAAAAGCATTCTGCCGATCTACAAGTTGCTGTATTATCTAAATCAATGTCTTTCACATATCTGTGCAAGTAAAACAAAGCCCTATCAATTCAACAAACAAACAAACAACTTTTCATATTAATCAGTAGGAACTTGATAAATCCTACTGATGTAGAAAATTAGCACCTTTGCATGTTTCACAGATTTTTATTTCATTCTGGATACTTGTTAGTGCATTATAAGTGCTGCCTGGATGGTTGTAACTCTTTTAGTTGAAATCCATTATTTCTAGGAGAATTATGTGCCTTGTTAGGGAAATGCCTGTTATTTCCATTCCAACATCTGCACTGCAGTTGATCTATTATTAACATCAAGCTCATTAAAAAAATGAAAGAATCTGATTTATAACTTTAGAGTGGGGGTTATTGAGGCTTCTGTTGAAACAAATAAGCTGTTTGTGCTGCTTCCAGTTGCCACAGCTGTCAGGAAAGCATCAGCTGCTGCTGCACCACATAGGAATGCTCAGCTACGAGGTCCTTGTAGCCGTATGTAAACAATACTGCACTGATGACAGGTTTACAACACTGGAGACAACATGTGCAGCTGTTAGCCACTGGTTTTTATAGCACAAAACAAATGTTCTTCGATTTGCCGGCGTTTGGCATGAAGCTTCTGCAGCAGCAATGAGAAGGAGAGGGTGGGCAGCTGGTGGCAGCTTCATGCCCACCTGGAAGTGTGTTGCCCCACACCATGCTGAGGAAGGGACTGATGGATGCTTTTCTTTTTCCTCACCTCCTTGTCTTCCTCTGGGTAGCTCTTTGGAGGAGGCTGGATTCCTGTTGACTGCATGCATCTGTTTTGTGGTTTAAAAAGCTGAAGCGTTCACTGTAGAGAAAGAGAGAAACATCACTCTGAGATGCTCTGGAAGCAGCTAGTTTGGGCCGTGTGTCACCAAGCCACGTAACAGTCACACTTAAAGGAGAGCTTATTAAAAAGGGCAGGGTAAAAAGGGGTACTAGATTTTGGAGATTCTGACCAAAAACTCTTGAACAGGAGGATACACAGAAGCGCAGGAGCAATGATGTCTTGGAGTAAGTCTTATCCTGCCCTGCTTTTATATTAACAACTTCAAATGCTAATTGCTTTCTGATTCAGCAGATATTATGTAGACTACGTGTTAGAACAAGTGGGAAAAAAGAGAGCAAAACAAGTTACAAAAACCCCATAATTTTCTCTTACTAAACATCAGTGACATTCTCCTAAATGACATCCCAAAACAGTAGCTATATTTTACAAATAATACTCTGTCATCAAACCTCTGTGTATATGGGCTTGGTATACTTTAGCCCTGAGCACCTCAACTAGCCAGGCCACACTAAAGTACAGCTTTGTCAACAATATAAGTTTAAACATGTCCTTCAAAAATTGTTGGCTCACATACCTTTTTGCGACAGAAAGATCCTAGCACTTCCTGGTTAATATGCCCTTAAACACCAAGTCATGGTAACCTAGTAGAAAGTGCTAGTAAAGAAATTGGTCTGGGACCTGTTTTCCAGTCTTGCAGACAGCATCACTGCACAGTTTGTATCTCAATAGTTAAATTATCTTCCATTACATTGGTTGGACCCCATTGATTTCCACTAGGAGAGTCTCTGGCCCATGCTGTCTTCTCACCCTAGATTGGCATTGGCTGGGAAAGCATTAGTTATCACTGGTCAAAAATACAGATAAGGAATACATGAATGAATAAAGGCCATCATGGGCCAGGGCTTGTGGGTATGCCCTTTTCATGTTCAGTATACCAGTATGGATGCAAGTTTAGCACAGATGATAGTGTTAAAACCATTTTCATTAACTCTTACTTCTGTAGAACAATGGGCTGCTACGATATACTGGAACTCCCTTGCGCAAGGTGGGTAGTTGGCACTGCAGTGAGGCAGATCCAGTCCCTGGGATCTCAGGATGCAGCACTCATAAAGACTTTAGTGACAAATAATAATAGTTGCTTTTTCACAAAATGCCATAACTACAGAAAATAAAATATCAAGGGAAGTTATTTCATGTTCCCATCTGCAATCTTTCTGGAAATTGGAAAAATTGCAGAATCAACTATTTGTGAAAATCTTTTAAACTTCTTAGTTAGAATGTTATTGTCTTCCCTATTGATTTTTTTTTCCTTCATATTTTGAGAAAGAAGTAATATTTCTGAATGAAAGGGATTAAAATTTCAAGAAAATTCAGGAAATGTGTTTTCCTTAGTTTGAGTTGTCAGAAATGTGTTGAATTCAGAATGGTATTTACTTTTTTATTAAGGGTATCTTCTTCTCCCAGGTAAATTCAACTTTCAGACTGTGTTTCTTGTTAAATGGAGTTTATTTTGCTTATGCTTCAAAAGCAAATGAAAAAAAAAACTTACAGACTTATTTAAAAGAAATTTTTATCCCATCCTGAATTATTTTAGAGAGAAGATTAAATCTCACTATGCAACTTCAAATAATTGTAGTGTGAGAAAACAATATGCAGCAAGAAATTTTAGTATAAGCAAAATAATTATGTTGTTATATAGCTGGGGAGAAATCATAAAGAGAATGATCTTGATTTGAGAGCTAAAGATCTGTAATTGTGCTGTATTTTATACTTAGCAGCATGTCCAGATGACTGGGTAACACATTTGAGAGAATTATTCCATCATATGGCTTTTGAAAGAGCTGCTAGTTATTGCATTCATCATCTAAGTTTAATTTTTCAAGTTGTTCATATCCTTGTCAATATTGGTATTTTTTTAGTGAGTGCTGGAAGTAAAGACTGTTTATGACACATCCTACTTACATAATGCCCCTTTTCTAACAAGTTAATAGCATAGCTGTCTATAAAAATTGCACATTCTTGCCACAAAAAAACAGACGCAGCTGGAAAGAGAATTTCAATTTTCAGTAACTATTTGCAGGTGTGGTGCACAGTTCTACAAACAGCTTCCAGCCTACCATGAGTGTTCTGCCTTTTAGCTCTGGGTGGGGTTTTATAGCCACCATAAACTTCATCCTCTAATAGACAGAAGCCTGCAAACACAGATGGATGATGAGATTGATGATAGTGCTCTCCCAGAGTTGCCCTCTCTTCCTTCTGAGGCAAGTACTTGGAGATGACACACATGCCCACATGAGGCATGTGAGAGATTTCCTCCTGTTTTTACTCCATCTGCTACACAGGTGGATTGTGTTGGATATCCATAGGCAGTCCTGGTGCTGCCTCTCTCACCACAAACAAGTTTCTCCCTCTTCCTTCAAGGCAGTGACGTATCCTATGTCCTCCTTAGCCTGATCTCCATGAGAACATCCCCAGGTCTTGCATTGCGGCTGCGTGGTAGAGAAACATGCCACAGACACTCTGCCCTTTGTTCCTACCGTCACCCTTGGCATGTCCATGAGCTAGTAAGCACTGTGTGTGCTTACAGTTTCCTCTGAGGAGTTGTTCTTGGATCATCTAATTTGGGTTATGAGAAAATAAAGAATGAGGTTCTCACTTTCTAACAACCTCTACTCTGACAATGAGACAGGACCTGCCAACCCCTCCATTCATTCTACTGCATTTAATTCCAGTGATGTCGTACCTCAAAAATATGACCTCATTGTTCTAAACACCTCAGACAGCAATTGCATCTGGCTTGCAAAAAATGTTTCTATATAGAAAATCCTTCCATTCCTTAGAGGTTCCCCGATTGCAAATCACTTCTTTCAGTTCAGGTATTGTACTTAAGTTCTGAAGTACGGAATATTATTTTTTTCTCATTCTTTAAAAATAAAAAGAATTAATAACTTGATGTTATTGAAATATTGCAATGTCAAGCCATCCACTGATGCAATCCATAACTCACTTGATACTTTTTCTGTTTGTAAATGAGCAATTGAAATTACGTATTAAGAAATGTCACTTAAATAAGTGTTAAATTTGGTATAAAAAGAAATCAAGATACTGTAGATTGTATAGTGTCAGAATAATGGAAGCTGAATGGTATAATTCTTGTAGTATTAGTGACTGATGTTTGATAGAAACAACCCAAAAAAATGGCAGAGTAAAAATACAAGTCAGGAACTATCAACATTCATGTCTGTCTGGAAGCAGAAGTGGAAAGTCTGTGCCTAAATATATAGACATTTCTTAGATAAATTACATCCCTTTACTTTTCCTCTGCCCATATGTTGACATTATCCATGATCTCAAGTACTTTTTCCATGTGTCTTATTCTTGTGGATTTGTCCACAGCAACACTGTTTCTGTCATATTATTTCTGAGCATCACATCTGCTTAAGACCTTGGCTGAAATTTCTCACTTTTTTATCTCTTCTTGACTATTATATGTGTCTTTGAACCCTTCTCAGATAATCGTTCCCTACCCCACAGAGGAATTCTGTATCTCTTTTCAATGAGGGGAGAGGGGGAACCAAACCCAGCACTTTTTTTCATTGGAATGTAAAAACTCAACTATGTCAGCAAAACTTGCCAAATAGTTTGGAAAGAAAATGGAGCAATGTAATTAATCAGACAGTATCTACACTCTTTTGATGATTCACCTGCAAGTGGACAATAGCAGAAGCTGTGCAGCAGTTGCAGGGGAACACAGCACACAGTATCTGCCAGCCTGGAGCTTGCATTGCTTTGGCTTTCGGTATTACTGTCTTCCTCCCCGCTGTGGTTCAGATCCTGCTCCAAATGTTGGGTCATGAAAGTTAGTATGTGCTAGAGAAACCAACTATCCCTTGGTCCAGCCGACTCCGAAAATGACTTCCTGACACAACAGTGTCCTGAGGCAAATCTTTGTGGCTTTAAAACATTTCAATTAAAAGCAAGAGAAGCTGGATAAAATATGAGCAGGCATGGAAAGACTGCAAGATACATGGCCCTGGACAATCCTGGGACAAGTCAGATTTCCTAACCATGGGAGGAATGGCTGTCTGTCTCCAGGATGGAGGATTTAGATCAGGGAAATGAGTACCACACACTTAAAAACTCCAGGAAGCCAGGAGTGGAATGGCACTGCTCTGAAATCTCCCTCACTAACCCTCTCACAACTACTCTCTATCTGAGTAATGTAACAAAGTATTTACACTTCTTGTGAAAGAGGAAGAGGGGCTCCTGAACTTTCAGAAATCAAAGTTAGCAGGAGTTATGTATCTTGTATATAATGTGATTTTAATGATGGGGCCAATATACAACTAAACTACCTTCTCCACAATATATTCTGGAGATTATTCTGGAGAGAAAGTAAAACCCAGCCCCAACTCATCAACATTCAATAAATGGTTAATGTCATTTTTCTAGCAATTTTCCTCACTTGGCACCAGTTTGATACCAGGGAATAGAAACATTTCTACAGTTGCAGATCACTGTTCCACCCCATCAGCAATTGACTGCTTCTTCTACCAAACTGACAGAGGCATTTCTCTGTCCCTTGGCACAAAAGCCTGTTTTTGTATGCCTAAGGAAATGTGAGGATACAAAGTCATGACTCTCAAGATAGCCTATCTAAATTACAGATATGCCCCCTATCATATATTGTAACAGAAACATTCATGCAATTGCAGTGAGAAACTACATATAATTAGTATTATATTTTTGTTCTTATAAATCAAACTCTGGTTTTTAAAAAAATTCTTTCCAAGCAAGGAAGGTTTTTCAGAAGTTTCTTGTTAGTTTTATACAGAATAAAGGCAATTTGGGGTCTATTGAAATCCACAAGATTGTCTTTTCCAGTGGAAACACCATATTGTCTATTGCATAAGAAGTGCCGTCAATATAGTCATACTATTGCTATATTCTTGAAATATAGAAAGCCTTTTTAATAGGGAGAATAAACAGTTTTAAACAAATAAATCTTAGTAGTCCAAAGTATTAACAGAGCTCTAGTAATCTGCCAGTTTTCCTTGAAAAAGTTTGACAGCTGAGGGTTATGAAGTAAACAGTGCAGGCAAACAGCTTTTTGCCATGGCCTGGCTTGCAATTTACACCTCTGAAAAAACAATATTCTTTTTTCTTTTTCTTGTTTCTTCTTAATCAACATGTGTTATTCCACTTCATGGATGGCACTTCAGCTGCAAGAATCTAAAATTTCATTCAGATATGCTAAGAGTAACATGACCTCCTAATAAACCTCTTTACACACACATAAAATATCCTAAATGAAATAAACGGTTTTGAATTAATTTGTTTTCTGCTTGGGAATGGACTGGTTTTCTGACCTAAACATGAGGGTACAGATAACTTCTAAATACTGACATAGTTACTTGCTAGTGTGGTGACTGAAGCAGAGAGATTTAAATATCATAATTTTAAATCAGTAAGCTGAAAAACATAGTTTATATAGCTGATTTTTATCTTGTTTTGCATAAGCCTTTTTCCAAGGAAAATATTGATTATTTTTACTACTGCACATTGTAATCTACTTACGTTTGTTTAAGCAAGTTATATACAGTGAGCCTCAGACATTTTTCTAGTGTCAGAGGAAAGCTGGCCCATTAATAGGTGACCACGCTTAAAGTGCATGGGCAGTACAGGATCTCTGCGAGTTCCTTTGGTCCCTATCCTGCCACACACCTGGATGTGCATCTACCCTGTGGCAGCATCCCTAGGAAACAGAGCAGTTTAGAGGAGGCTTCTGCCAACATAACATTTAATCTGCCTTGCAGGTCACTCCTGAGAAATCACTAGGAAAGGGAGCAATGAGGAATGGGCTGTGGGCCAGAGGAGCTGTCTTGCCAAACAGTGAAACAATAAATAGTATTTATACTTATTTTCTGTCTCCAGTATTTCTATCATACCATAAACTGTGAAACCACCTCATTGCTTATTTACCAGGTACTAGTTCCTTTCTTACTTGTGGTTTGGATCAAGCTGCATATGGACAGCAACTGGAGCTCAATTAGCATTCTCAGAAAGAAAGAAAAAAACAACCTGAAATGTACTGAGAGCATTTTTAAAATGGGGTAAAATAGCCTCACAGTTGAAACAATCTGTCTTTTTTTTTTATTAAAAAAAAGCGGGGAGGGGGAACAATATCTACTAGGAAATTGAACAGCAGTATTTCTTTCTGGTCACAATCTTGTTAAGCTTTCAGAAGTGATAGTAGATCTCCTCCTCTTCCCCTCCCATTTTTTTTGAGAGGTCTGAGGAGGAATATCAGCCTCTCTGCTTTTTCAACTCCCCACTGGTTTCCCAGGTTTGAATTAAATAGTCACTGAATGGAACTAAGGAAATGCAGTGAAATGAAAAAATAATCTTCTCTGTCCTGCAAGAGGCTAGTGCTGTCAAAAGCCAGTTTAGCACTTCAGCACACTCTGGTTCCAGATTCTTAGCTGTACAAGCCATGTGTATAATGTTTGAGGTGTTTTTGACAGCAAGTTGAGATTTCTGCAGGCTTTTACTTCCTGTAGATATTATCAGTTGAGACACTGTCATTGCTTGCCATTTTTTCACAGTTCATTGTACATACCCTTGCTTTTAACACAGGTAAAGCTAAACTTGCAAAAATATGAATTTTCTTTTACATTGGTTGCTTCCTTTTCTAAATCTGCCCTTCAAACCATTGATGCTTATTTAACAAAAAGACTATCTTTCAATTTGGAACTGCAGGGGACTGTAATGCTGAGGCACACAAACAAGCTGCAGGCACAGTTTGCATCTGAAAGCAAGACTAGCTGCATCTGTGGGTTACTCCTCCTCAGCTAATTATTGCCTTCACAAGCAGGACTAACTAACTTGTTTGCAACTCCATGACAAAATATCTGTGCAGTGCTGGACAGCTGCTAGGAAATCTGTATGATCTCTTACCATATTTTGCAGATTTAGTGACTTTGGTTTCTGCTTGCTGCAGATATGCAGTAAATATGCCTTCAGTCTGCTGCCAAGCATCTGTATAGACTTAAACATCTGTAGAGCAGGAGCTTAAATGGATTGTGTAATACAATGAACAGCAGGCTCCATAATTACCCTTTATTTACTTGCAACAAATCAGTTACTACAAAGAACTGTATTTTCAACCCTGAAAAAGTGCTGCATCAATTAAATTGGAAACTGCACTTGTATTAATCCCCCCAATGAGCAGTAGAATTTCAAAGTGGATAGAGTGAGTCTAAGGACACAGAAAATAGATTTTTTCTTCTGGAGGGCTGGCAGTAGTACACAAAGTCTTTACAGTAATTCCAAAGAGTTATTGATTTGGAGCCAAAAAGAACCATTGCATTCATCTGGCTTGACCTCTTGCATAACAGAGGGGTTTGCATAGCATATTCTCCAATAAACCCAGTAGCTTTTTTTACTTCGGTTTTAAAGGACCTTAAAAAAGCACCCTAAATTAATGAGGGAACTGCAATCTGCAAGTTCAACTCGTGAGGTAAGAGGTGAATAAAGTGCATCTGATGCTTCTGTCCCAGATTGAGTTGAGTTCCACATTTAGAGTCTGCCATATTTTCACCCAACTTCTGACCTTAATTCTGTCAGTCAGAAAAATCCTTTCCCTTCCCAGCACTACTGGAGAGAAGAGAAAATACCACATTTAAGACTCATTTATTCTTGGGCAGCATGTGTGAGAAGTGCCAGATGGCATATGCAGAATTTAACGTCCACACCAAGGCTCTGGAGTGACATATCTATGATCTAGATTGATCCAACAATCTAATTTCTCTTTGAAAAAGAGAACAAAGGTGAGCTAGAAAATGGGACTAATACACTGTGACACTGCCACTCACCTGGGTGTGCAGATAACATGAAGCAATAGCCCTAAGGAATAAAATGTCTTGCATGCAACTATGCTCAGCACAGCTTTGCAGAGGACTGTGAGGTACAGTACAAGAATGTTGGGGCTTTCTTGGTCCATGTAACTAGAGAGAAGTCACCAGAATAAGTCACTCACTCTATTGGGAGGGTACAAAGGTTACTATCACTTTGTCTGTGGGGAATATAAAACAAGGCACCCCTTATACCTAACCACTGCTATTCAGACTGGGCCTTCCCATTCCATCTCTACCCTTGCCATTCAACATAGGAAGAGGAGCTGGAGATATTTTCTGTCAAGGTGTACCTGCTTTCATTCAGCTCTGAGGTTTTGGTTTTTTTTTTAAAAAACTGAGGAACTGTAAACCTTTATGAAGCAAAATAAACCAATGAAGCATTGTTCACAGGTTCTTTCACCCATCTGCTCAGCTCAGAAATGATCTTGTTTCTCTGGGAAAACTTAAATTTTAGAGTGGCTGAATTTGGTAGGAGAGGACTATCTAATAGTGCAGCTTTCTGCTGCAACCTGACCTGCCCTAAGGACTCCAGGATGGTACTGGGAGCACTGCGTTGTCTGGGATTTACCTGAGCTTTCCTATTGCTGAAGAAAATAAAAAAGATCAGCTGTAGTAAAAAGTGGTTTTCCTTTATTCCTTTGACATGAAACCCTGCTGATGTGTAAACAGCTAGAAACAGTAACAATAGAATAAATAATCTTATAGTGAAGCTCTGGAGGCACTTTTAGGTCTGATACAGAAAAATGCACTTTCGTGCTCATTACAGAAGATTGTGTTTTGTATATTGTAGCTCTGTAAAATACGTAACAGTTCAAGAACATTTCAAAATTGTTAACAGAATTATCAGAAGAAATAGCTTTGCATTAAAGTCCTACCTTTCAAATACAGTGACTGTGTCAACTGAGCTTACGTCAAGGCAAACAACTTCTGTACATGTACCTCAGGAGAGTATTTACAGCACTGGAAACTACGAGATAGTATTTCAATGCCCTGCTATATTTGATACCTTTGATCCTTTGATCTGTTTTGTATCTACTGCAGAAGAGATGCCAAATTATTGAAAGCATGAGACCTTGGGTGCATCTGTAAAATCTGAGTGTGCACCTGTCATACATAAAATTCATCTTTTTGAATTACAGTTGGCATTTGAACATGAAAAGTGAGTATCTTTGCATTCTGAGCAGTTTATTAATCTAGTTGTAGTTATGTATTTTGCATGTATGTAGGCTCTTTAAGTACTAAACGAGACATGCTATTCAATATGGATAGCCAGTAAAATATCTATAATTCTGAGCAAAACCAATAAATAATGTCTCTTGTGTTTGTTTAGAACAAGCTAGGAAAATGTTTAATTCCTGAAATATAATTTGGTATTCAGCTACAATGTTTTTACAACAAATTGCATGTGTCTTAAAAATAATGTTACTAAATCATACTTTAATTCCTGTATTCTAAGCAGTGCTACTAAAGTGTCCATATGTTATCTGACATATACTGGATTTTTAATTCACTTTATTTTCTTGATCCCTAGATTATATGGCTGTTACATTCTCCAGCTCCCAAATGCAGTCCTTCTGTTCAAGCTACAGAGACTCATATTTTTAGGGATGGAAATGGTTAGTTCATTTCCTCCTAGTAGTTAAGATGGTAGTTGCTACACATGCATATGTCTTAAACTAGTAAGATATATGGTCATATCACTGCAACACTTACACTTCCTCAACCACTGGTTGCAGCTGTCAAAAGTGAATGCTATATTTAACAATGTAGTCTAAAATGAGAGGGGATGGTTATTAATGTTACTGAACAACTATTGCATCATCCTTCTGTGCTGATGAAATAAGTCTTCTGCCATTAGATTAGTAAAGTGTAACTCAGTTCTTAAATTCTAACCTTCTTCTTCTGGTGTTGTCAGAAAGCAGGTATTGAATAAGAAGGACCTACTGCAAGTCTCATGATGCAATGATTTTGAAAATCTTAGCAATTTAAAGCAAACAAGTAAATAGAAAAAGCTTTCTATATTATTTTAAAGTGCCATTTTATCCAGAATATCAGAAATTTCCTTGACAATGATTCTGTGACATCTGACACCAAGTGCCTAAGACTTATTTTGCTGCTTTATATCCCCCAAGTACAAGTTGGTTCCCTGTTGACATTTCTGTCCAATATCAGTGTCAGCAGACTATGGCAGAAGTCTAATGTTTTCATTACTAAAAACCTTATTTTAAAAAACAAAAATATTTTATTGTGACAAATGGATCTTTCTGATATGGTGAAGTAAGAGAAAAGATGAATGAACATGATAGAAATACTATTTTCTGGTGTACATTATTTTTGGTAAGACACTCTACCACCTAAAAGGAAGAGGTTTTATAGTAATCAACTCTGCAAACCTTGCTCATATCGTTGCTGTTGCTCTGTGATAGCAGATGAATCACAGAATCACAGAATGGTAGGGGTTGGAAGGTACCTCTGGAAATCATCCAGTCCAACCCCCTTTCCGAAGTAGGTTCACTTCGAGCAAGTTGCAGAGGGTTGCATCCAGGAGGGTTTCAAACATCTCCAGAGAAGGAGACTCCACAGCCTCTCTGGGCAGCCTGTTCCAGTGCTCTGTCACCCTCACAGTAAAGAAGTTTTTCCTCATGTTTAAGCTGAACGTCCTGTGCTCCAGCTTGTGCCCATTGCCCCTTGTCCTATCCCTGGCCACCACTGAATAGAGTCTGGCCCCATCCTCTTGACACCTGCCCTTTAGATATTTATAAACATTAATAAGGTTCCCTCTCAGTCTTCTCTTTTCTAGGCTAAACAGGCCCAGCTCTCTCAGTTTATCCTCATAAGAAAGATGCTCCAGCCCCTTAATCATCTTCATAGGCCTCCGCTGGACTCTCTCCAGAAGTTCCCTCTCTCTCCTGAACTGTGGGGCCCAGAACTGGACACAATATTCCAGATGCGGCCTCACCAGGGCAGAGTACAGTGGGAAGATCACCTCCCTTGACCTGTTGGTCACATTCTTCTTAATGAACCTCAGGATGCTGTTGGCCTTCTTGGCCACAAGGGTACATTGTTGGCTCATGGACAACTGGTCATCCGCCAGTACTCCCAGGTCCTTCTCTGCAGGGCTGCTTTCCAGCAGGTCAACTCTTAACCTGTACTTGGGGTGCCTGGGGTTATTCCTCCCCAGGTGCAGGGCCCTGCACTTGCCCTTATTGAACTTCATCAGGCTCCTCTGTGCCCAACTCTCTGGCCTATCCATATGTGGCTGAAGGGCAGCACAGCCTTCTGGTGTATGAGCCATTCCTTCCAGTTTAGTGTCACCAGCAAACTTGCTGAGGGTACACTCAGTCCCTTCGTCCAAGTCACTGCTGAATATATTGAATAGGACTGGACCAAGTACTGACCCTTGGGGAACACCACTAACCACAGGCCTCCAACTAGACTCTGCATTGCTGATTAAAAACCTCTGAGCTCTGCCATCGAGCCAGTTCTTCATTCACCTCACTGTCCCCTCATCTAACCCACACTTCCTAAGCTTAGCTATGAGGATGTAATGGGAGACAGTGTCAAAAGCCTTGCTGAAGTCAAGGTAGACAACACCCACTGCTCTCTCCCCATCCACCCAGCTAGTCATGCCATTACAGAAAGCTATCAGATCAAGCATGATTTCCCCTTAGTGAATCCATGTTGACTATTCTCGATAATCTTCTTTTCCTCTACATGCTTAGAGATGGACTCCAGAATGAACCGTTAAATCACCTTGCCAGGGATGGAGGAGAGGCTGACTCACCTGTAGCTTTCCAGATCCTCCTTCTTACCCTTTTTGAAGAGTGGAGTGACATTGGCTTTCCTCCAGGCACTTCTCCCATCCTCCATGACCTTTCAAAGATGATGGAGAGTGGTTCTGCAATAATATCCACCAGGTCCCCCAGCACTCGAGGGTGCATCCCATTGGGGCCCATAGACCTGTAGGTGTCAAGTTTGGCTAAGTGGTCCCTAACCTGATCCTCCTAGACCAAGGGAAAGTCTTCCTCTCTCCAGACTTCCTCTCCTACCTCCAGGGTCTGGGATTCCTGAGGGCCAGCAGTAAAGCCTGAAGCAAAGAAGGCATTCAGCAACTCTGCCTTCTCTGCATCTTCTGTCACCTGGGCACCCACTTCCTTCAGCAGAGGTTCCACATTTTCCCTTATCTTCTTTTTGCTGTTGAGGTACTTGAAGAAGCCCTTCTTATTGTCATTGACATCCCTAGCTAAATTTAATTCCAAGTAGGTCTTGGTCTTCCTTGTTGCATCCCTGCATACTCTGACAATGTCCCTGTATTCCATCCAAGTGGCCAGGGCCTTTTTCCAAATTTTGTGGATTTCATTCTTCTGACTGAGCTTTTCCAGAAGTCCCTTGTTCATCCATGCAGGCCTCCTACCTCCTTTGCTAGATTTCTTGAATCATAGATTCATAGAATGTTGTGAGTTGGAAAGGACCCACAAGGATCATCAAGTCCAACTCCAAAAGTTTCTCCAACTCTTGAAGAAACAATAATGGCAGTAAAGATGCAGTGGTTTCAGTTTAGCAAATGCGTACTTATCTTGCAGGACGGTACTACACTGCACACTAGAAAACGGGTTGCATTTGCATCTTCACCCTTTTACTTCCCCTTTTATAAGTCAAAATTTTCTTTCTCTAATAATAAATATATGTATACAGACAGACATAACACACACAAACACAAATAACCCTTATTTACTGTATGAACAAGAAGTTACATGAAATATAACATTCACAGCCATGCTGTGTATCTACCTTCTTAGCCAGAGGAATGTGTTATGCCAGTTCCATGCATACATTGGGCCAAAGTGATCAGAGGTTAACAGTAGCAGAGACTATGCAGAAATACAGAAGAGATACAGAACAGGTAAATTTCTTGCCAGTGTCCTGAGAGTGCTTATATGTTTAAGTATAGAGTCATATTTTAGGTTTTATTGAAATGTTCCGTTTTTAACAGTTACGGTTTTATCACATCTTGAATCACAGAGAGCTCCTGATGATGTCAATGAGAATTTTGTGTAGACAGGGATTTTGAGACTTAGCTCATAATAGAAAAGATGATTGATGTGAGTATGAATACAAATACATTGATCTGTTGGTGATAGTGTCCAAAACCAGTCTGACACGGGTCCAGTTGGCAGAGACCAACATGAGGATACAAAAATGTGAGCATTTATCTCCTGGGACTTACAAGCCTGCCACTTGAACCAACAAACTCCATAACATCCTAATGTACTTGGCCAGTGCAGCAGCCAGCAAGATTACCATTCATAGACTTGGAAATGAAACACCCTTCACCCTGTTTATGCTTCATGCATGATTAAGTGCAAAGAAAGCAAGCCATATCTCTATGACAATCTGTCAAGGAGAGGAACCTTTTGCACAATGATAAAACAAAGCTCTAAACACATTTTCAGTGTAAAAACTTGCCCTTTTTATAGAGTATTACATGAAAACTGTATTAAAAGGACATTAAGTCTGAAAAGCCAAGCTTCTCAAAGTCAGGGAATAATGGAATTCAGATTGCCTGTGAAACCAAAATTTTGTTCTTTTTGTAATATTCATATGACTATGTGCAGTAATTACTGCATGACTACAGCATGCAGTGATTACAAAACTGCATGCTGTATCTTTGCATAAGACCCAGGCCTTCCTCAGAGCAGAGAGCATTGATGGTGCTCAGTGAATGAGCAGCTATTAAGTATTTTGGTTTACCCTCATTATTCAGTGAGTTTTTATTCATTTGCTCACATACCTATGTACATGTTATTCAGTGTCACCTCATACTCCAGCATCACTTATGTCATGTCAAGTTAATAGGATAACTCAGGTTCGAAGAGACCTCAAGAAGTCTCACATTCAAGTTAAAGTAGGGAGAGCTGTAGGACAAGATGCAGTTGCTCACAGCCTCTCAGGGCAACTTCTTTTACTGCCTGATTATCCTTAAAAAATGGTTTTCCTTAAATCCAATCGGAACCTCTCCTGATTCCACTTATTCCCGCTGGCTCTTGTCCTCCTGTTAGGCTGTGAGAAGCTAGGCACTGGCGGGCTGCTGTTAGGTGCTCCATAGCTGCCCCTTCTGCAGGATGAGTCAGTCCTCGTCCTTCAACTTCTCCTCACAGGGTGAGTGCTTAAGTCTTAAGTGTCCTGGTGACCTTCTGCTGAACTTCTTCCGCTTTGTCAATGTCTTTCCTGTACTGGGGAGGGGTGGGGAGCCAGAAAAAGACACAGTACTCTAAATGTAGTGCAATGAGTGTTGAGTAGAGACAGATAATAATTTCCCTGGATCTACTGCCTATGCTCTTGTTACTACAATCCAGGATAATTTTGGGCTTCTTCACTGCCAGTGTATACTGCTGGCTCAGGCTCAGCCTGCTGGACCCCCAGAACCCCCAGGTCTATTCCTACATAGATGTTCCCCTGACATTTGGTCCCTAGCCTATGCACTTGCACAGGGTTCTTCTTTCATCGGTGTAGAGCTTTGCATTTGGCCTTGCTGAATTTCATTATTCCTGTCAGCCTATTTAGGTCTCTGTGGATGGCAGCTCTGCTCTTGAGTGTATCATCTACTGGTCCCTTCCAATCTAATGTGATCTGCAAACATGAGAGCGCACTCCATCATCTCCTCTAAAACACTGATACAGACAACAGGATGGCCCCTAGGGTAGATCCTTACTGTACTCTAATAGTTAGTTACAGGTACACCAGTAGAGCAAATTTGTTAGAGCCTACCTTTTGTGACTCATCATCTAATCAGTTTTTAAACCATCTAGTTATGAACCAATCTAGACCACAATGTTCTGTGAATGTTGCCATCACCACCTTCACAACAAATGGATGTTGGGTAAGGGCATTTCCCACTTCTAGATGAGTGTCCCTCTCTGCTGCATCCGTTCTTGCAAAACTAGAAGCCTGCCAGAATGCTACCTGCCCATGGTTCACTTAGCTCATGAATGCTGGTGCTGCCACACACTCATGCCACGTGACCTCTCTCACATCAAATAAACAATATTCTTTCTTTATATTGTGCAGTATGTGGCGTGATCCTATGGTTTATTTATTGACTACTATTCAGTTTTTCTGATTAGAGATGAGGTTTTCTGTGGAGCTCACTTCTACCACCTGTGAGTAGCACTGTTTTAGCCTCTGCAGCCTTCAGGAGAGGTAAGGTGGTGGATGTGGTATTGTCTCTGCTGATTTAAAGTTATATTTGAAATGTTTAAGTCAAATTATTCACAGGATTTAGCTTTATATAACACATTATGCATTTAGACAGCAGCTCTCAAAAGTTTTCAGCTGGGGCCAGGAACAGTGTCAGAAGCTAAATTTGTGCACCCAGGAAGCATTGAGAATTATTCACATGTTTAGACATCTGACTTTGGAGCTGTCTATCACCACCACTCTCCACTGACTGCACAGAGAACTTGGGCTCTTGATTTCAGACTGTTGTGGGAAGTTTGGTGTGATTTGCTCCTCATCACTCTGGAGCTCCTGGTAGATACCAGCTCTTCAAGGCAGAACTTCGAAACCTCAGTAGAAATCCTTTCAATAGGCTCAAGCATTTGTTTTTTTGTTTGTTCAGGTAACTGTTTATGAAACACCAGTTAAACTGCTCTGCATTTCTTTCTCTCTTCCTCTGGAGATGCTCTGTGTGTGTGTGTGTGTGTGTGTAGCTATAAAACCCTTTAGGCTACTTTACCAGCTGAAGGTCTGTTAAAAAATTATTCAGGATGGCTTTCAACATAATAGCTCATCTGAGGTGAGTCAGCTACATGACAGCAGACACAGAAACTCAAATTTCTCAAAACCCAAATTACCCAACAACAACAAAAACAGGTATACATCTGAGGTCAGTGGGACGGCTATCAATTATATGGAAAGCTAAAGGAAGGAGCTATGGGTGGGATAGAGAGACATAAGGAAACATAAATTGATTCAGTTTTTAGATAAGGGGGAATTGAAAAAGCAGCATAAGAGAAATTCATTATATTATGTAAGACTGAATGGGAAACAGGTCTCAAATGAGCTAGACTCCAGCAGGACTTATATGCCTGAAGGTAGGTTCAGGATTAAGTACTTGCAATGAAAGTAACCATGGGAAAATTCAGGCAGATTCTTATTTTACCCAAGCCACTTCCATCAGTAATAAATAACCATCCCAACAGCAGTTCCATACTCTTTTTAGTAACATTTGCATTGGCCAGGATAACCTGCATCCATCACTGAAGAAAAATTTACATACTTGAAGCATCTAGGAATTTCTTGAGAAAGCCAGACAAGGATAAGCATGCTAGGGCAAAAATAAATTAGGACTGTGAAAGTGTAAGCTTCTGGCTACAGGCTAAACAGTGTTGCAGCAAATTTTCATGCTTAAAAATTTATTTTAAGAATGGGTTGTGATGGATCTTGTCCTGGAAAAAAAAAATAAAAAAAATCTGAGCAAATCCACAGGTCTCTAAAAGCTGGCACCATGGTTAGCTTAACATATCCCCACTCTTTCTAAAATGAGCAGCTACAAAGTTAGGGGACAGAGATGAAAGTAATCCTTCTGTCCTAGGCGCTCCAGCTACCAGTGAAACAGAAGGAAAAACAAATCACACGTTATTAACAGCAGACTAAATTAATTGAACTCTTGTAACAAGTGGTGTACAACAAAAGATTTATGAACTGAAGACAAGCCAAAAATCCTCTGCTGCTACAGATTGCTGCAGACTGGCTGTGTCAGCAACGTTTACAGACAGAAATGTCAGGGGCATCAACCCATTAGGAATACCGTATTTAGAAATGATGGAGTGTGCACCCATAATTTAGTTCTGTGCTCTGAGTGCAGCACTAGAATGGATGGGGTCGTTTGAATTTTCAGGCTTACAGTATCCTCAGATCACCTCTCCCACACATATTGCCATGTTTATCAATAGTTCTATCCTGAGCAGTAGCTTTCAGGACTCTTGTCACATTGCTTTTGAAAGAGCAGAAACACACCACTGGGGAACAGAACTGGCTAGGACGGCTGTAATGACACATTTCTTTCCCTGGAATTTGGCAAAATAAAACTGCTTGGTAGAAATGGTTCATTTCTGGCTATGCATGGCTAGGTGTTTGTGAAAGCTTGGAATAACTGAGAGAGTTGAAATAAACAGGTTTCTTAATATCTTGATTATTACATGAGATCCCAACTGAGAAAGGGCACACCAGCTCCCCTTGTAACTGGCAATGGCCTCTGTAAAGGAAGAGTGCATCTGTATCCTTCACACTATGCAGGAGGTCTCAGATAGACTGAGTTGCTACCATGTTTGGTAGGTATTACCAGAAGGTTAGTTATCCACATTTAAATTTAATTTCCCTTACTGGCCTGAATAATTCACAGAGAAATAGGTGAGAGCACCCTGGACTCTTGTGATTGAGAGAGAAAATTCTCCTGGAGCTGTTGAAAAATAAGGAAAATCAAATTAAGGTGCTTGGGGGAAAGCAGCAGACTCCTGTATATTTCTTTTTCTCTTACTTGGGAGATGGTGTATGTGTTTGTGTAGATGTAAAACCTTTCAGGCTCTTTTACTTGCTGAAGGTAAAGAAAAGCTGACTTTCCTCTCTGGCAGACATACCAAAAGGCTGACAGCACAGTGTATTATTCATTTGCTCTATATGAGTCATCGCCTGATCTGTTCGTCAAAGAAAATTATTGTGACCGTGGGGAAAGGTGAAAAATAGTCTAAAACAGAATTATAGTCCTCTCCGTACCATGTTTTGTTATAAAATTTACAAGCAACCATGTGCCAGGAAAAACAAGGACCTGACCCCTAGGACAGCAGACAACTAGAGATTGTGGTTTTGGCCCTTGCTTGCGTACATGCTTGTGGTCTTAATTTCTTCCCTCCAGAGTCACAAGCCTTGTAAATCAAAAGTTTCTAAGTACAATGTAAAAAATTTCCTTCCTAAATATGTTGTACTGCTAAAACCACAAGATTAAAAATAGATTTGGTCAAATGTTCCATCCCTTGAAACAATTCATTGGCAGGACTCAAAGCAAAATGTCACTGAAAACTCGGTTTTTCATATAGGTGGAAAACAGTCTCCCAGCCCTGTTCAAAGCTGGTCCATGGCTAATCCAGGAGCAGAGCCCTGATGTCCCAATGACCAGAAATCCTTCCAAAGCTTACAGCATCTCCATTTTATACTTATTGCTTTAGCTCTTGTTGCATCAAAATACGGATCATCAAGATATGCAGACAGATACAACTTTTAAGGAAAAGAGAGGGCTCTGTGGCAGGGCAGCCATATGGCAATCCTGAAAATTTGCATTTTCTCCCTAAATTTACCACGTGGTTCTTAGGTCAACCTCTGTTTTTTTTCAGTTTATTTTGTGTATAATGGAGCTAAAAATAGCTTTATATCTCTCAGACCTTTACAGCCTGTGAAGTACTGAGATGCTTTGTGGACAAAAGTGTTGCTTAGAAACAAAAATGAAAACCAAAGGTCCCTAATTTTTCCTCCCAAGGGGACTTGGAAACCAAATCATTACCTCAAGACTATATTTTTCCTGAAGTGTGCCAGCAAAGTTAGCTCACAGGCAGAAAACAGAGCTGGGCTGGGATGTGCTGTGTTTTGGAAGCCAGGTAGCCTAGCACTGAGCATCGTGTTCTGAGCTGCTGGCTGTGGCTAGCTCTGCCATCACCACACAGCCCACCACTCCTCCTGCTGCTCAGAGCTCCCAGCCCTCCCAGCTCTTCAGCAAGCTGAGTACAAAACAGTTATTAACAGCAGGTGCTGCACTGTGTGGGACTCTGGTTTAAGTAATTCATTTCAATAATAATATGTAGGCTAAATGATCAGTCATTCATTTTTTTACTTCATAGTTTTCCTAATTATCTCTGTTACACAGAAGGTCCACAAGGCATGTTCATTGGTGACTATACCTACTTTTTATTGCTTTTTGCAAAGGTACAACATATGTGCAATTGTTCAATGCCATTCCATCTCTCAGCATCCCCTTTGATGTGACATATTCCATTTCTGAACTCTTATAAACAATAGTTAACTTCTCTTCCCATGAGAAATACTGGCCATATATGCTGCAGCAGGAATTCAAGTGTTGACAGAAATTTCAAGAAACAAATACCTTTTCCCAGGCATAGCAGCTTTTCCTCTGAAAATTCAGTTAGGGGCTTGTGGAGACAATCAAGAGAAACCACAGACCCAAACATTCCTGTTCCATTTTTAAGTCTCAAAAATAAAGCTAGTGAAGAGAGTATTTTCTGACACAGTGTTTAGCACAAAACTGTGCAACGGCAGCAGGAGTCAGATGGCACACCTGGGTGTAATTCTGCTCTGACACTTTGCAAATGGCCAAGTCTTCCTATTCCAGGGAATATTTCTGCCCTAGATCCTTACAGATAAAAGCCTAGAGGCATGTCCTGTACTTTATGTACTATCTCATCCTGGTGGGCTATGAGATGCAGGAGACTATCCTAGTCTGTTGGTAACATTACGCTGAAGCATAAGGAGACAGAGGAACTGTGTGCCTGACTTAGCAGAGATGGTACAGTTTCCTAGAACAGTTTCCTGTACACACCTCTGTGCAGATATAGGGCACTGATCACCGATTATAAGAGGAGATTTCTGATTTAACTGTTGGAGCAGTTGCTTCAGCTGAAGAAGATCAAGTTCTTGCAACACAAGTCTACCTGGGGATGGAGCTGGAAGGAAGGCAAGGCATACAGACACTAGGAGCATATTCTTCTTTAAATAGCAAATCTGCATCAGCAGAAATCTGAAATCTTCCAAAGACACAGGGGCACAAGTACAGTGCAGGCTGCCTGCCTCACTCCCTGTTATGTTCGTCCCACAGGGTGTGTGATGTGCGTTGGCCACATCCTTTCCCCATGTCAGGAAGAATCCCAGGTGGGTACTGTTTTCCTTGCCCTGATTACTGAAGAATGTAGCAGCTGGGAAGCAGCTGTGGTGCAGTCTCCTGTTGTGCACCACCAGGAAGCTGTGGGGTATGGGGTGAGTGCATAAAGTGCCCACTCTGCAATCTGTAGGGGCAAGGTTTTAATTTTTGACAGCAGAAAATCTATAACACCAAGCTTCCTCTTATGTCTTGGAGAATATGACCACTCTGACCCCGTTGAGCTCTGTAAGATTGCTTAGCAGAGAAGAAATAGAAGGAGTTCACGACTATATTTAAATTTCGTGGTAAGAAAGGCAGCTTCACCTTGAAAAAGAAATTCATAAGACCCTAGCTACAATAGTCTATGATAGAAAGATTAAGATGTGAGTTGTAAGGAGTTGAATATCTCTGTACTCCTCTTGTAGCTTTCAATGGGTCATTTAATGAGAAACAATAAGAGTGAAAGAGCAAAACCTCTCTGGCTTTCTATGCAATTTTTAAATTAAATGACAGGACAAATTTTTGGAGTATTAGATGTGGGTGCTCAGCATAGTATCAACCCAGAAGGATACAACAAGCAAACAAACATATTTGCCTTTTCTATCTCTACATTCTTCCCCAAATTCCAGTGCCTCACCCCTCATACTTCCATTTCGGTGACATTTGCAGCCTTTCCTCACTCTTCATTTACCACATGCCACTTTGTTTCCCAATACTCACACCAACCTGCTTTTCAAACCTATCTCCAAAAATTTTTAAGAAATGACTGTGGTTATCTCCCACGAAACCTCTGCCTGGGATATGCTCCTGGACCTAACAGTTGAAGAAGACAATTCGCTCCCTAAAAAACTTGGTGGGATTTGTGTGTCCAGGCCCATTGCAAAGGCTCTTCAGTGACCCCCCATATCTGCAAAGGGAGGACCCAGGTAGTCCTCCAAAACAAAACCCTAGGGAAGGCATGGGTATCATTCTAGAGAATCTAAAGGGCAAGACTATAAAAATTACCTGTAATTCTCTGAATTAAAAGGATGGAGGACTGATTTTCTTCCCTGGGCAGATAGCGTTGTTTTCTATAGTGCAAGTACAATTGCAAAATAAATAGTGCTTTAAATTTGCTTACATTTGGAGAGAGAATCACAGACAAGCAATTGCATTGCAACAGCATCCCACTACCAGTTGCCTCTCTCGCTGATATTTTAGAGTTTGTTACCAATTGTTTAATGCTGTGCTTTGCTAACCATCGTTGTTACTCTGTTTTTCTGTCCTTCATCCTTGATTACACATGGTTCACCTGAAGATTATGACAACTATGGAAATGTAACCATGGAGTTAGAGACACCGAGAATACTCATACTGAAAGATTTACCCTGTGTGTTCAGTCTTACAGGTGAAACAGCTGAGATCTGCTCTGAAAAACCAGCCACTCAGAAGTCAGCATTTCCCCCAGCTGATGACCCTGCTTCTCCATTCACATCCTCCGTGTCATATATCCTTTCTCCGTGTATTTAAATAATGTGCATTTTCAAGTCCCTCTGTGCATCACCCCTGTTATTACATTACTTCTTATGGGAAATATTTCTCCACTAGCCATTCAGGAACATGTCTTTGAAAGAAAACATAGAGAAGCTGCAGCAGTTAGATGGGCCACACCTGAAACAATGCGGCTGAACACTCAGGCTTCTGGAGGAGCTCCAGGAATGCGTTTAGTCTGCGACTGGCTGCTTAAATCTCTGTATTGGAACTGTCCAAAACAAAGGGATACCAAAGCTTCAGGAAAATATAGAAAAGTTTTAATCATATCTCCCAGTAAAATGGTGTTTTGATCTTAAGGGGAGATCAAATAAACTTTCAAACTTATTTTCCAGGGATTGCTAAGAAAGGAAAATCCTGAAGTCCCAAATGTATGCATAATCAACTACCGTAGCTCTGAAACTGTTTCTGTAATACCACTCTTGATACTTTAAGGGAGTTTCTGACACTTTGCTAGCGCTGTCTTTAGCAAGCCCTTTCAAGCACTATGTAAACTTCTGTCTCTCTATAGTCTTAAAGTATTTCAGGGTATCAGGCTGCACTAGTTTTATCATGAAACATGATCTTATTCTTGCAGACAGCCTAGTTAAGGAGGAGGAATGCCATGTACTATATGGCAATACAGCTGTTGCACCTTTCTGTGCCAGTACTACTTCCAACCTATGGAGTCACAATTTTTTATTTACTTATTTTGTTTTTGTTAAAAGCATAAAATACTTTGGTTTCAGAACTAACTCCTGATTTCCAGTTAAAAGTGGCACTTGCTATCCCACAAGTCAAAATTGTGGGTCATCATTTCTCTTTAGAAAAAATCTTTACTGTACAGCTTCTAAAATTAGCAGAGGTAACTGGATATTAAATCAATGGCTCAGCAGATGGATAGATAAAATAAAAACAAGTGATATTTTGTTAAATAAGGAGATATGAATGTTGAGACTGTAAACATAGTTAGATCCAATGTAGTCTGTCAATGCCACAGGCAAGTGGGTCAAGAGCAGTGGTCTCCACACAGACTTTTCCATAATGTGTTCCTCCAATTCAGCTATCCTTTATAAGTTTGCCTGTAGTTTGTTCCTGTCTTTTCTATTTGATTTAAAAAATAATCTCCAGCTTTTAGTGTAGTTCTCCCACACATTGATGACCTTTTAAATTATAAAAATGCTAACTGTTCTTTCAAGCTATTATGCAATTTGCTTTTCAAAGTAACAGGCATAGGATTAAAACTGGGAGAAAGAAGACCAGTCTGTGCTACTTGGTTTTGCCTTACTTTGTTTCCTGACAGGCTCTGTTTGAGGAGAATTGAGAAGTGTGCTTTGTTACTGGTTCAATGCTCAGAAATTCTCAGTGTCGTGTCTTTATTTATCATTTCTGTTTTGATCATTTAGACAATTTTTCATGTTGTTTTCCTCCTGGATATATTATCTGACATGCAACAACCAGAGTTTTCAAAAAGCTCTGTGGTGCCTGTGGGTACACATGTAGCTGATGCCTGTTTAAATGGCAGTTTCACAGCCTTCGGAGTTAAGCTGCATCATCCAAAAAAAAAAACAATTGCTGCACTAGAAAGCTGAAGATACTCTTAAAATAATCTACTCAAAAAAGTGACATAACATTGGTGGAGAGGCAGAGTCTGGGCAAAACATGATGTCAAATTAAATACCCTGGACTTAATTCTGAAAACACACTATTGATTTAGTTGTATATCAGAAAATGATAAATTTCAAATTAAGAAATCTTGACTTAGAGAAGAGAAAGTTGGTAGATTTAAAAAACAAGAGTCACCAAAATCTCTTTATCTTGGCTAAATAAATGAAAGTGAGAAGACTGACTGATTTTCAGGTCATTCACGTATACCGTCAGAAGAGTCATTGCATTATAGGAAAATACTAGAAAATTAGTTAAAGAACCTCAGTGGAAGAGGTTATACCATTCTGTCCTGTCTTGTAACTCTCTTGCTGCCTAGAAAATTACCTGACAAAAACATCTCAGCCAAGCTTTTCTATAGGTTTCACTCCCTGAAATGGCTACAGTCCCCAAAACATTGGTGTTGTCTTTGTTTGAAAGAGTGACAAGATTATCATTCAAATTACCAAGACACCTATTTCTAGATGCCCAACCTGCTTTCTGAAGGCCAGCACGATACTCTGGTTGTCAGCATTTTATTTTTTTTTTTTAAAAAGCATCTGAGAAATACAATTACCTTGCGTAAAATGAGAACCATTGTAATTTTTAGACTGAAGGCAACAAATCAAAAATAATTTCCTTCTGGCCCATATTCCCCCAGACTTGCTCTGACAAATCTTAATTCATACTTAGCTGTAGCTTCTGATTCTCTTGGATCTCTAGGGGACAATGCCACCTGCTTTGCTTCAGAGTTTTCAGTAGGAAAACCAGCCAAAATTAAGTTTTATTGAATTTAAGTAAAAGGACTAATATTTGCATTCCCTCCTGCAGTACAATGCCCATTGAAAGAAGGCAATAAGCAGTATTCTGTAATCAAAAAAGCCAACCAAACAAGTCCCCAAAACTTTTAAGCTATCAAAGTTAGCCTGAATAAGATGGATGTATGCACCATGACTTCAGAATTTAGCTTGGTAGTTCAGTATAAAGGCACTACATTAAATTCTTATATCTGAAAAAAGGAACTATTCTCCCAAATTACACACCAGCAAGACTAATGACATCTTATCATAACTTTGAAATGTCAGTGATTTGACTCCTTCTAAAAACATAACGCTAAATAAAATACAGCACTGTCTGATCCCATGCATTTTAGTCCCAATCCATAGTTTTGCCTTACATTTCTTATTATTTTTTTTCAAGACTTATTCCTCTACATTTTCAGTTGCTTAGGTTATTAGATTCGTAAGGATTTCCACATCATGGAACAGGTTAGCATGTATCCCTGGAACTCTGCCAATACAATATTTTTTCCATGTAATTTTGTTCAGTCCAATCCTAAGAGCACAAGTTTTCATCACTTTGCTTTCCAGAAGATATTGCACTGACCACAGCTCTGTACTAGTTATTCCAAGCCGGGTTACACCCTCTTGACCTAGGTCATTGCTAGACCGCTCTCCATCATCTTTGCTAAGTCGTGGGGAACGGGAGAGGTGCCTGAGGACTGGAGGAAGGCAAATGTCACTCCAATCTTCAAAAAGGGCAAGAAGGAGGACCCGGGTAACTACAGACCGGTCAGCCTCACCTCCATCCCTGGAAAGGTGATGGAACGACTTATCCTAGGTGCCATCTCTAGGCATATCAAGGATAAGAGGGTCATTAGGGGCAGTCAGCACGGCTTCACCAAGGGGAAGTCGTGCTTGACCAACCTTCTAGACTTTTATGAAAACACGACCAGGTGGCTGGATGATGGTAGAGCAGTGGATGTGGTCTATCTTGATTTCAGCAAAGCATTTGACACGGTCTCCCACAGCATCCTCGCTGATAAATTGAGGAAGTGTGGATTAGATGAGCAGGTAGTGAGATGGACAGTTAACTGGCTGGTGGGAAGAAGCCAGAGAGTGGTGGTCAATGGGGCAGAGTCTAGTTGGAGACCTGTGTCTAGTGGAGTCCCTCAGGGGTCAGTACTAGGACCAGTATTATTCAATATATTCATAAATGACCTGGATGAGGGAATTGAGTGCACTGTCAGCAAGTTTGCTGATGATACCAAGCTGGGAGGAGTGGCTGACACTCCAGAAGGCTGTGCTGCCATCCAGAGAGACCTGGACAGGCTGGAGAGCTGGGCAGGGAAAAACTTGATGAAATATAATAAGGGCAAGTGTAGGGTGTTGCACCTGGGCAGGAACAACCCCAGGTTCCAGTATAGGTTAGGAAATGATCTCCTAGAGAGCAGTGAAAGGGAAAGGGATCTGGGAGTCCTGGTGGACAGCAGGATGACCATGAGCCAGCACTGTGCCCTTGTGGCCAGGAAGGCCAATGGCATCCTGGGGTGCATTAGAAGGGGTGTAGTCAGTAGGTCAAGAGAGGTTCTTCTTCCCCTCTACTCTGCCCTGGTGAGGCCACATCTGGAATATTGTGTCCAGTTCTGGGCCCCACAGTTCAAGAAGGACAGGGAGTTGCTTGAGAGAGTCCAGCGAAGAGCCACCAAAATGATTAAGGGAGTGGAACATCTCCCTTATGAGGAAAGGCTGAGGGAGCTGGGCCTCTTTAGCTTGGAGAAGAGGAGGCTGAGGGGGGACCTGATTAATGTTTATAAATATTTGAATGGTGAGTGTCAGGAGGATGGGGCCAGGCTCTTTGCAGTGATGACCAATGATAGGACAAGGGGCAATGGGTGTAAGCTGGAACACAGGAGGTTCCGCTTAAATTTGAGAAAGAACTTCTTTACAGTAAGGGTGACAGAGCACTGGAACAGGCTGCCCAGGGAGGTTGTGGAGTCTTCTTCTCTGGAGACATTCAAGACCCGCCTGGACGCCTTCCTGTGCGAACTCATCTAGGTGTTCCTGCTCCGGCAGGGGGATTGGACTAGATGATCTTTCGAGGTCCCTTCCAATCCCTAATATTCTGTGATTCTGTGATTCTGTGATTCTGTGACCTTACCTGCAACTCTCTAAAAATAACTTCCTGCTTATCTTGAGATACTTTTAGACCTTCTCCATACTGATTTCTCAATACCATTTCATCAAACAGTCAATTATTCTTTAATTTAGCAACTGATGAGATCCCTAATTTTTTTTCCCACTTAATCGGGTATTTTGTAAATCTCAGCAGCTTACTTTTGGTTATCATTTCTCCACATACCATATTCTGTCTGACAAAGAATAAGGGTCAGGTCCCACAAAGGTCAACCTAGCCTGTGCCAGGGATCAAATACTTCTTTGCTTGAGATTATTTACAGACCAAAAAAACTAGAAATAGCCCAAAGGACACAAGCTCTGGTGAAAGCAAAAAGTAATGAAACATTCTGGACAGGCTTTGTTCTAGTAACTGGTGATGACAGATGCCCAATAATGCCTGTGCCTGTTGTGTATATGTTGCATTGTGTGGTGGATGGCTACTGCTGACAAATTTTGGAGTAGGAGGTGAGGTTTTTTTTTGTTAAGGCAGTAAAGTAGAAAAGTTGTTTCAAGAGCAATGTTGTATTAATAAGTTATTCAGAAACTACCTAGCTTTCATATTTAGAAAACAAGAGTCAATAGACTGATGAACTGATACAGTCTTCAAAATATTTCACAGTAGACTTGAACTGTGTGCATATAATAAGGGATTTGAAACCAATTTATCAAAGGTCTTAGCATGAAGACACTTGCACTGACTTAAATATGCTTCCAAAGCTCTATCAACTTTTTTGCAATAAGTTACGGTTTTATTACCTTCACAAAAAGGGTTTTTAAAACTCCTATATCTACTTGCTGAGTTCTTCTACAGTGAAAGGTTTAAATCCAGGATACAATTTTGCAGTTTGGAGGCAGTCTCTTCTGAAGCTCTCAGCCCCATAACACTGACAGGCCTTATGATACAGAAAGGAACAGCAATGTAATTGGTTTTGTTGGTGTCATTGCCTGACACCAGATAGAACAGGAAAGATTGTAGAGACCGACTGATTCCTTTTAACACAGGGCTTGTTAAGTTTTTTTTTTTCCTGGAGGATAGGTAATTTGCACTGGTTGTGTTGTCAGTTGTCAATGGGTTGCTACGGTGTGCAGTCAAGCTTCTAAACAGTGTTTTGTTTTGTTTTCTGTTCTTGCCTGGATTCCCCCTTTAACCTTATCAAAGCAGTTAAATTTCTTCAACCTATCAAGCTGAGCTATGTCAGCATCTTAAGACAGTCACTGCTGACACGGCTGAGCAAAGCTGAATTGATCTTACAACCCTCAGGACGTCCTGCAGAGCATGCATGTGCTGTACTACCACCACATCCCTGATTTAAAGTCCAGACCTTTCTAATTCATTGTTGGCAAGATAAAATGCTTTGTACCACTAATGTTATTTAGGGTCTTTCTGTTGCCACAAATGCTATCCTAGTAACTTTAGACTGTATACTGGAGATGGAAAAGGAAGACACTGACGACATGCTTGTCTGCACTAAAAGCAGAACAACAGAAATAAATGTCAACCTGAAACAACAACAACAAAAACCCCACTATTCAAGTTGAGCTGTACCTGTCTATCTGAGAAAGCAGCAATAAAACAAGATTAGTTACATTAGAGAACAAAGTGTGGCTGACAAGGCTTTCAGCTACTCTCCATGAAGAACTTGACAAGTGAATGACTGTTTTCCAAGCTCTTAGGCATCCGAGTTACTGCGCATTTGCTTGTATCCTGTATGTTTTCCATTAGCAGGCACACACAGTGACAGTAACCCATGAATCACAACAATCCTGTCCTTAACACTGTGAGGGCAAAAAAGGCTGGATTTTGAAAAATAGGGAACTTCAGATGCAGATCCCCAAGGTCATCAAGAGAGCTCAGCCCCAGGACAACAGACAGTCTTAACTACTTGTTCTGTTTACTTTATTCCTCAGTAATATTCATATCTTCTAACTTTTAAGTAGAAGAACAGAAGAAAATTATCTTAGAACAAAGAATCACTTCGTTTTCCAAAGGCTCTTTGTGTATTTACATGCCTGCCTAGTTGTGTGCATATTAGTCAACAGTTATTTACAGAGTGGCCTCCAGAGAGGTGGCAGACAGACATTGAGAAACTAATTTCACTCCAACTACTAGATCGATAACAAGTGCATAAACTTTTATAGTTATGGCCTGTGAAGCAAGAACCAGTGATAATAGGGAAAAAAAGTTACATTTGAAAAATAAAGGACCAAATCCTCATCACAGTGTTTAATCTTCCTGAGGGATAATGGGCTAGCAGAAGCCTGGCACTGCCCACTGGGTGAGACTGCTCCTTGAACAAAACGGAGTAACACTGTGCTTCAGCCTTACGGTTCCTACATTACTAATGGCACTAGTCTGGGGAGGCTAAACACCTGTGTGATTATCAGAGCAGGGTTTCCTGGGGCTCTGCATGTAATGGACCATCTATTTTGGGGTGCAGAAAAAAGAGCAATGGCCACACTGCTAAGCAAGCAGGAAAGACTCTTCTGCTGCCGATCTGTATGTCCACTTTTCAGAGCCTGTCATAATTAAAACAATGAAAAACAACAACTTTATAGGAAACTTCACATATATTAAAATCTTATTTGTATAACCACAGACAAAAGCCTCTCCTACAGTTTTTACTTACAACTTTTTGGGGTTTCTTATGCGCTGTTAAAATGGAACACTGAAGAAACTGTATTTGTCAACTGAGATGTGTGCAAATTCCCCAAACAACAGTTAACTACCCAGAGAAATAGTCCTTTAAAGTTTTTAATTTATACAGAAAATAGGTATGGGAGCCTAGATTGTGGTTTTTTGCTAGAACAAACAAACTTATATGACTTGGGAAACAAAGATTTGGGAACCTGGCAAGCAAAAAGCTGACTGTTCTCTGACTCTGGAAATAAGTGATATGAAATCCCAGAGAACAAACTCAAAAATGGAGTTACTAGCAGTGAAAACTTGTCCTTTAACACAAAACAGAAAATAAATAATGATTAACAGAACAAGAATTAAGATAGATTTGAGGATTGCTTCTGGGAATTCACAGCCCGTGGTAAAGAGAAGATTGTAACACTGAAAAACTATTGTGGGCAATAGCTGCTGTAATGTCATCATCTCATTGTCAATAAAATGGGCTGATGATATGGAGCAATTTGTTCATCTCTGAAATTATGCCTTACTGGATCGTTCTGATTTCTGAATATGATTTTAAAAGCATTTCAGACCTCATTTCCCTTAAGAGCAGGAGGATTTTCATTTATATATTACTTTCTTGTGCCTAAAAATCAGTGTTTAATCATCTTTCATTGTGCTTTTATTCAGAGTCAAGGAACACACTTAACCACTTTCAGGGAGCATCCACAAAAATGTTCAACTACAATTCTATTAACTTGTATGGATGCAAATGGTTTGGAAAGTAATCTTATATTTGTAGCTACATTGTGATTCATAGATTGTGATTATTCTAGAATCCACTTGCTGGAAATTTCTTATTAAATAAAAAATACATTGAGATGATAAGTTGTTTCATTATTCCTCTCTTACTTAACCAGAGCAGGAAGCCAATCAAAAGTGGTGATGGTTTGCAGTTTTATGTCTGACTGCAAAGAGGGATTTCCTTAGTAGTCACTTGTTGCGTGTTTAGATTAGAGGCAATAATAACACATGCATTATTTCTCCTTTGTTTGCTCAGCCATAATTCTGAGCTATAAATACCCCTCAAATTAAAATCACTGCCAATGCACTCTGTACCTGGCTTTTCTGTGTGATGCAGAAGTGAATCAAAACAACTGGAACGGACACAAAAAAAAAAAAACCAAAGAAAAAATAAAATAAAAAATCACAGTCATAAAATGAACGTTTCAGTCCATAATTCACCTAAAATTTTTAGAAAATGAATAATGTGAGAAATTTTTGCATGTGAATACCTCAGAAAACAAAAGTGAACATTTTTAAAATCCAAAATTACAGGAGTAAACAGTTGTGTATTTTTCCCCTCAAAAAAGTGAAAGGTCTCTCAGGGCAGTAAAATGGTGAGTGACTTGCACAGAGGCACCCTTAATAGTCGAAGGAATCTGGGGGAGCAGCACCTCTCAGGTAGACCTGCTCCTGGGTGTTTCCCGGGATTACAGGAAATTAACGTATTTTGTAGACAACTTCTGGAGTAAAGGGAGGAGGTGGAGTACTCCCTGGCATTTTCTTGTATTAAACCAAAAGTTTTGGTCAGCCACAGAGGTAGTGTTTGTGGCCAGTAGCGATACTTCCTTCCTGTTGACTTGGCAGGCAGGAGGTGAGTGCTCGGAAGAACTGACATTGGCACAACTACTAACAAAACCCACACTAGTTCACCTTTACACACTGAGAATCTCAGATCAATGTCCTGACATAGTACATCTCATCCTTGCTCCTACACATCCTCTGTGGTACTCAGCTACTGAGAGATGATGAAAAGCCTCAGTACTACTACGTTCATTACATAACTAATCTCTCATGGAGAAAACATAAATGACTTGATGTGGTCTTTTTCTACTGCAGTATCAGCTCAAGCATCTCCATATTATCTTCAACGAGAGAGAGTTAAATGGAAGGGTTTGTAAAACACAAGCACAGTCTGTCACACATTAAGTTTTTACTGCTGTCCCACGTACAAATAATTGAAAATAAGCTTACATATATTGAGGACTAGAAATGAAAAGTATGTTTGGCATCTTTCTCTTTAAAGGGGTTAATAATAAGTGCTGCTTGTGTAATATTTTGCTTATTATATAAGGTTTTAGTGTTTTTCTTCCTGCATGTATTTAAGAAGTTTTGTTATCATATTTTCTAGTGTGCTGCAATGGGTCAGGTGATCAAAGGAGGACAGTATATAGTAGCTTGTGTCCTGAATGAAATTATGTTTCAGTTATTAGCCCTGCTACTCAGAAGCGTACATGAACTAGTGCAGCATCTATCCACTTTGCCTTATCTATTGTGACAAGCCTCCAGGGGACTGATCCACATGAAATTCATTTCACATCTCATTCATTGAGAGCTTGCGATTTGCAATACCTTTCCGCTTTTCTAGGTTTCAATAATCTAGACTGCACAGACTCATTGCCAACAAAAGGTAAGAAAGTAAACTTCTCTGTAGGCATGGCATTTTCAGATTTCCTGTGGTGCCACTGGAGAAGCACTGACAGTTTCAGTTTCAGTTGTGCATCTATATACTTAGGACATGAATGACTTACAGAATAATCATACATTTCAAACCAATGGAAATATATTTTCTTATATTCTGCACAATAATAAAGCTTATATTGTATTAAGAAATACAAGATATTGCATTCAATCTGAGATGTATGACTATGAAATCTGATCTTTTTTCCTTCCATTGACTAAAAATGCCCATGCTCCCCTTTAAGAAAGTTGAAGCATTTAGTGTTTGCCACTCTATATTTAATTTCCATTCACGTTTTACTGATGAAAGCAGTGCAAACAAGAACCCACTATCTGTCCAGAACATTGCTTGTCACATTTCTAAGCAAAAACCTGCCAGAGGAACAATATTGTTAGAAATATTAGGGATTTCCTTCAACAAGAAAAAACACTGTCAACAAAACCAATTCCCCTCCTATTTTCCCTCCTCCTCAAACGACTGTTCAAAACTGTCACCGCTGGAACACACAAACCAACATCTGCAACAGCCAAGAGACCTAAAGGAAATGGAAAATTACTGGTGTTTTCCTATCTGTCTGAACAAATGCAGTATTACTAAATTAGTGTGTCAGGGACTTCACCTAAAAAAGTATATGCACCCAAAAGAAGGCTGAGATGAAAGTTGGTTGCCTTCACTCAAGGAGTCAATGTATTTTTCAGATTGCTTGTGTGTTTTGTCCACTTGAAATTGCCCTCAGGAGTGGGAGCAGAGCCTAGATCTCACCACACTGGGGTTCACATAACAAGGCTAAAGAATCAGATGCACTCTTGGCATTTCTAGCTCAATGAATCTTTTGAAATATACTCACTTATTGGGTCCGGTTACCTCTTCAGAAACAAATAACAAAAAGGAATTACTGCCAGTGTGTAGCACTAGAAAAAGCTCATAGGTGTGTAGTGTTGTCAGCAGAGGGACCTGCACAAACCAGCTCAGTTACATGGGATAAGAAAGAGTATTTAATAAAACTGAATCTTGAGATTATTAAAGGCTTGCAGTGACAGCATCAAGGCAGTCAGTATGGAGAAGAAAATAAACTTGGTTCTCTGTTATCAGGTTTTCCCTTTACATCCTCAGCCTGAGTATTCGGCCATGGGATGAGAGTAAAAGGAGGTTTCGTGGTCTCACTGTTTACTGGCTGCATCCCATGAGACAGGAGCCACACAAGTGAAAATGAGTGCTGCCAACACCTGCCCTGTGAATACTTCACATAGAAGTTCTTCTGAGCCTGTTAAAGCACCAGTGGGCAACTGGTCCTGTTGCCCAAACTTCTCCTATGTGTTGTTCATGATCCCAGTCACACAGGCCGCGTTCTTCTCTTGTCTGTGCTTGGTGAGGTTCTCCACCATGTTGAGAAGCTGAAGTCTGCCGTGCAGCTCAGGAAGCCTATGGGTCTGTGACTTCATGTTCTAGCTCTCTTTCCCCCATGCACATCTTCCCTTTCTTCTGCTCCCTATTTTGTCCCATACACTCCCATACCCAGAGCACTCTCAACCCCTGACCTCCACATCACAGCTCAGATCCTTACAGGTCACCTGGCTGCCCTCTGTGTCTTCCCTGCCGCAGGGAGATGCCCTCCTTCTCTGCTCGCCTGCTGAGCCAGGAAAAGTGCCTGCAGAGGCCAGTCTGCAAATACAAATACAGTGAATTGGAGAGGCAGCTTCTTGATGTGTGCTGACTCTGTTCCTCCACCCATTCAGCCTGGACCCTCACTTGAGTTCATCCCCTCATCCTCTGAAATTATCATAGAATCATAGAATTATAGAATGATTTGGGTTGAAAGGGACCTTCAAAGGGGATTTACAGCAACACCCCGGCAGTGAACAGGCACATCTTCAA
The DNA here is from genome assembly GCA_907165065.1 of Caprimulgus europaeus. Next base: position 48,159,485 of record OU015525.1, on the reverse strand, counting down.
CTAGATTTGGTTGTGCGGAGCCTTATCCAGCCCGACTTTCAATATTTCCAGGGATGGGGCTTCTACCACCTCTCTGGGCAACCTGTTCCAGTGTTTCACCACCGTCATTGTGAAAAATTTCTTCCTTACATCTAGTCTAAATCTACTCTCTTTTAATTTAAAATCATTACCCCTTGTCCTATTGCTACAGGCCCTGCTAAAAACTTTGTCCTCATCTTCCTTACAGGCCCCTGTAAGCATTGAAAGGCCGCAATAAGTTCTCCCCAGAGCCTTATCTCCTCCAGGCTACATAACCCCAGCTCTCTCAATCTTTCTTCACAGGAGAGGTGTTCCATCCCTCTGATAATTTTTGTTTCCCTACTCTGGACCTGATTGAACAGGTCCATGTCTTTCCTGTACTGGGGGCCACAGAGCTGGATGCAGTACTCCAGGTGGGGTCTCACAAGAGCAGAGTATAAGGCGCAGAATCACCTCCCTCGACCTGCTGGCCACACTGCTTTGGATGTAGCCCAGGATATGGTTGGCCTTCTGGGCTGCAAGCCCACATTGCTGGGTCATGTCCAGCTTTTCATCCACCACTACCCCCAAGTCCTTCTCCACAGGGCTGCTCTTAATCCCTTCATTCCCCAGCCTGTTTTGATACTGGGAGTTGCCTCGACCCAAATGCAGGACCTTGCACTTGACCTTGTTGAACCTCATGAGTTTCACACAGGGCCACTCTCAAGCTTGTCCAGGTCACTCTGGATGGCATCCTGTCCCTGAGGCAGGAATATCCCAGATGCTCAACAGCTACCTGAGGAGAGGTATAGATGCAAAGCAAGACCAGAGCACTTCCCTTATTTCCAAAAATAATCCTTATGACACCATATGACATAAAAAACAAAATCATGTTGTGAAGTAATTTCCTTTACTTGAATAATCAGTGCTCAGACTAAACCTGAAGGTAACAGTACCATAGCTGGAAAAATGTGACTTATCTAATGAGGTATTCTAGAATACTAAAATAAAATGTATTCTGAATATTTTAAAATATTGATATAAAAATAAAAAGTAGATGGTAGTGAACTGATTTTTTCCTTATTTTCAATATTGATAAGTATTTAATTAAATCATCCTAGGTGACTTGTTTGCATGTAATATACTGTAATATAAATAATTTTAACATTCACAGTATCATCTTTAATAATGTGTTCTATTTTTTAAATAAGAGTTATCAAAGTAATCTTACCAAATGAAACAGAAAATACCAATTCACACCTTTGATCTAAATCAACATGTACTCATGAGTTATTGTCAAATTTTTCTCATCTGATCATGTGCAATTTCCTCAATAGTTTCTTAATTACAGAATACACACAACACTAGGAAATCTACAAACAAACAAAAGAATTTACAAAACCAATTGTGTTTCTCTTTTAGACCATGGCCTCCATACAAGTTTAATTTTCTGCTTAAAGCAGCTTTATGTTTCTCAGTCTCTGTAATGTTTGTTCACCCACACACATTTTATTTTCTAGTGGTGGTTTTACAAATCAGTGGTAGGTCTTGAAAACACTCCCTTTCCTTTAAGCACTTGTACCAAGAGAGTATGCCCCGTATCCCTATATTTTTCAGTTACTTTGTTTAAAGTGTTCTTCCAGTTGGTAGTATGCATACATAGGTTAATGTGCAACTCATAATATGCAATTATAGATCATCTTTTGGTGCTGAGCTTATGAACTAATTTAAGCATTGGTTTCCCTCATAACAAAACACAAGCTTTGCTCCCAGTGCAGTCACTTTTTCTTCATGAAATGACATTGAATCAGGATGAGAGTATAGCGTAATCTTTCAAATACTTACAGTTAGTGAATATAACTTGGTTTTTAAGACATTTCCTAACATATTATGCAACATCCAAACAGTTAATAGTAATGAAATGAACAGTTAAGCCAGTTATTATTGTTAAAAGTTATCTATTGTTATAGAACTGCTTGATGCATGTACAACATAGATGTGATTCTTAAAACAATATACTGAAACACTGTGACACTTACTTCAGTGTGGGATACAAAATAAAATTCCCTCATAACACACTTTGAATTGGAGAATATCCAGTAAATGATTCGTCAACTGACAGTACAAATTGTACAAAAACATATGCAAATGTTGCTTTAAACACCTCATTAAGAAGGTGTACTCTATCAGTTTATAATAAATTTAGATCCTATACAGATTTTTTTGCAAGGCAGGTATTGTATACTTACGTTCTGAAATTGCCCTCTGGACCAAATTAGCAGGGTCACACTGTGACAAAGACATGCAGTATTAGAAAGCACTGTTCATGGTGATGTCAGCTATAATTCCTCCTATCCTGTACTTTTCAATCCCATGCTTTTGTGCTTTTGTGTTTCTTTTATGACAAACATATTGGATAAATCGTATCAGTTGTTAGGATTATTTTAATCTGATATTTTTGCATTTTAGTGGTTTCTTTTCATCCTTTAAATTGTAAATTTTGGAGGAAATATATATAAATATACATCAATGAAGTTAAAATATGTGGTATATTAAATGCAATTAACAGTGTAATATGTGGAAATATACTGTATGGGGGAAAAAAAAAAAAGGAAAAAATAGTTACCACACATCTGCAAGTTTAATACCCCAACTCAACCCTCTGAGTCACAATTTCTTAAAGACATGAGTTTTTCCCTCATACAGAATTTTTCCTACATCTTTTCCAAAGCATGCTACCTATCAATACAGGAAAGAACGTTTATCCCTTTTTTTCATCTAGGGTAAGCTACTTTGTTTAAGCGCTGTATAAAAGTGGTACCATTTAAGACAGGAGGTAATCGATCTACCTTCTAAATCAGCTAAGCATGAAAGAGCTAAAGTTGTGTGCACTAAGGCAAATTAAGTTATATTAAAAGGTAGATAACCTTACCAAAAAGGGGCTGCAATAGAAATAATAAATTGTTAAATTTGTTGATCCAAGGGAACTTGGACAATATTTTTTTTTCCTCTTTCTAATACAGTTAAGTTCTATAGTATTCTGGGTTATGCTAACCCAAATATATTCATCAGACTGTCTCTGGTTTTGCCATAGCTCCTCTATGACCTATACTTTTAGTCATTAATATTGAAAATCAAGGAGGTATTTTGGGGAACCCCCAGGTCATTACATCACCTATGTCAGAAATTTCCTTCCCTTTGTCAAGCACCCCTGACCCAACAGTCAGCATCTAAGGGTTTCTTCTTCCTTAACTCTTTAACTGGCAGGTGACGTATTTCAGAGACTGAAAATTACTTGATTTCTTCCCTTGACAGTGCTCCTTGTTCAAGGTGGATTCAGGTTGCTGTTGTGTTTTGGTGTTCAGTCTGTTGGACAAAGCATAAAAGGAAATAAAAGAGTTTCTGAAAGAGGGACCATCCTAATGGAAAAAAAACCAACAACAAACAAAATCAAAACTGTATTAAAAACTTTGTTCAAGATGGATTTCCTGGAACTGTGTTATTTCACATGAGTCTAAGGCACAAAAGTCAAAGTGCAGCAACTGAGTATTGGGCACCTGTCCCACATGTGGGCCAGAAACTAGAGATCTGACACCAGAACCATAAAGCTGTGCCACTCACAGACTGGTAACACATGCACTGGGGAAACTGGGACTTTCACCCTGGAAAGACTGAAGAGACAGCTATTTGGTTTTCCTTACAGAAACAAAGGAGTCTGTAAAACAGAACTTGCCTTTTATACTTGAAAGATAAAATAAAACAAGAACAATTAGCAAAGCTTCAAGTCTTCATCTATTTGCTGCCATCTTACATTTTGTCCCCCACTATCGAGCCTAGGTTAAGGGATTTTCTGATGCATTTGATGATAGTTCAAAATGCCTCACTGTGGCTGGCAGAAGAAAAACCCTAACCACCGACACGAGGTGAACTCTGCAGTGAAATAGCATCTGCCTGACCCCTGGGCAGAAATCTGTTTTCCTGCTCTCAACTACAGTTCAGAAAACAAAGTCCCCAAAGAAAGCTTTTTAGCAACATCATGGCTACGAAATGTGACAGTGCTGATACTAAAATGTCATACACTGGACATTTTCTCTACTGCATAACTCAGCTCCTGGCCTGACAGGTCTCTGTGTTACGGTGCAACCAGGCAGCACATGAAGTGGTAACACAAAGCTGGTTTGCAATCTGGCTAAGACAGCATGGGGCTTTGCTTGAGGCTTTGCTGAGATTTTTTGCCATTCTCCTGCAGCCAGACTTCTCCTAATGCCATGCCTGCAGTGCAGACATACCTTTTAAGTCCGTGGATTTGACCAGAATACACACTTGAGAAGAAAACTCTCCACTGGGGAACATGTTCAGAATTGATCTGAAGAACTGATCCAGAACCATCTCAATCTATTGTAACATCATAGTAAGGGGATTGAAAGGACTATTAATGTTGGGGACCACTTCTGCGTGGAGTGTCACAAATGGTGACCAGGCTGCCATTCCCAGGAGCTTACTCTGTACACTGTCAATGCCACAGCTGTAGTCTCTATCAACTGATGATGCTGAATGTTGTGGCTCTCCTCCTTTATTGTGGTAGCACACCATTCTCAGCATGGGCTGCGTGCATTGACCCGATTCTTGCATGCAGACATGAAAACAGGTAAAACAAGACATAAGTTTTATATTAGCAGAAGGAGACAGCATGATCCAAATTATTTTAATACTTCAACACATGCTGTCATCCCTAGCTTAAACAGCAAACACAAAAAGGCAGACGGTCCTGAACCAAAACGTATGCTCCCTGCTGCATGAGAGCTATAGTGGAGATGTGGATGTGTTTCTCTCCATCTTAACAATGCCCCAGAGAACAGTTTTGTATTCAACAATAAGATATATCAGCATAACAGATGTTTTTCCCCTTTAGCATTACAGAGTTCCTTCAAAGTCTGCTCTGGCCCGGATTTTCCAGTGTGGTCAGCTGCTCTGAGTTGTCTTGAAAAAAAAAAAAAAGGCCCCAGAAATTATTGTTTTTCTCTTCTGTCATTCCTTTTTTTTTTTTCTTTTTTTTTTCTTTTTTTTTTTCTTTTTTTTTCAGTTTTGAATGTATGCAAGGCATAGTTTGGCCAGGGAAGCTTAATTAGCCAAGCTTACAAATTAATTATTTGTATTAAATTGCTTGTATCTATCAAGCTCTGTGATATTTATTTATAGAATAATTATTGTTGAATGTCTGAGATAAAAGCTTTTAGACTAAAAGCACTGTTATCGTTCAAATGCATATTTATATATTTCAAACCCCAAACCTCCAACTATGCTGAGAAAATGTTTAAACTCATGGTAAGGCTGACTCAAAACAAAGGAAATAAATAAAACACTAAGGTTGAATGTACAATCATGAGATTGTGAGCTTCTTGGAGAAAGCTTTCCTCCTTATGAAGTATTTAATGAAGTGTCTAGCACATAGTGAGTATTACTCAACATAATTCTTGTCCTCTTAATGTAAAACTTTTCCATCATATTTTCTGTGTTTTTTTTCTTCCAGAATTGCACTTTTTGAAAGATTTCTGTCATTCCCACAGGGCTGTATGGGAACCTAGAAACAATTTTGAGACTTGTGTTTTTAAACATTTGGGGAGGTCTTGGTGTAAAGCTACTGGAATACATGGTTGGAAAATGCTATTCAGGTTTTTATTTTGGTCTGTATAAGTTATGGCACAGACTTCACTGGCTTTTACTCATATAATAATGCTTTCGGGAATTTTCTTATTGTGCTTCACATTTTCTGAACTCTTGTCCAATATTTCTCGAAGATTCCCTGTATTTTTTTTCTTGACTCTCGCAAAATTGCAAAAAGTTTTCATCTGCGTGGAGTGGTCCTCTAAAGGACTTCTCTAGCCTTCTCAAAAACGTGACAGTATATGGACTAGGTTTTTAAATGCATTTGAGAATCTATCTATCTCCCAAGGAATTAAGGACAAGTTAGGCATTTAGCTATTTTGAGAATCTTGGCCCAAATCTTGGTGCTTTCAGAGGTGTTTACTGCATACTGGCTTCCAGTGAAGGCTAAGGAGAAATATATTTCAGTTTGAGGGGTGATTCTCAAAGACAAAAGACAACTCAGAGAATTCCTAAGCAGCTGTAGACTATGGGAATTTCTGGAGGAAGGTTTTTTCCTTGGTGCATAACTCTCCACATTCATAGTTTTGGAACCTTGTGAGTCGAGATGGCTTTGAGTTTTAGTGGCTGTCTCCAGCTTTTTGATATTTCTTGATCACCTCTCATTTAATCTGACCTCTTTTCTTTGCTCAGAACTCCAACTGGGTTACACAAATCCATGTATTCAAATGGTTACATATTTCAATATACTTGAATGAAGTCACTGATGTTAGATTAGAGAGAAGCAATTTGCTTAATAAGCAACACAGGCAGTTAAGGCCAAAGTCCTTGCTTTAGGTTTCACCTAGTGTCTCAGGCTCCTCTGTGGAAATGGCTGGAGACCATCCTCCTCCCTCTGAATATTTGACTCAAATTTCATCCAGTCAGCACAAGTGTGAGCCTTACAACAGCTGGAAACTAACTGGCTGTGAATCACATTGCCTCTAAAGGTAAATGGATATCTCATTCACTGCCTTCACAGTAAAGGACAGGAAGAGAATCAAAGATAAACAATGTAAAAATTTGGCCATAGTTAGTTTTTAAGAAAACACCAGTGGGTATGCATTCTTCATGAACCACTCTAAGTTTTCAGAATTGAGGACATTTGCAGTCACAGTATTGACACCCTGTCTGAAGAAATTTTAAAGGTCATAGAAAGAGAAGAAGCCAGGCTGTAGATAATCCTGAACAGTGACTCATAATATTAACCTTATTTGTTGACAGAAGGAAAGACAAGTGCAAGCAATATTATGATCCTTGCAAACCCAACACCACCTTGGTATCAAGTGCTTTAAACTCCTAAAAGCAGCAGCAACTGGTGAAGATATGTAAGAAGCAATTTTACGAAACTTTTCAAAACTCAGTTTTGCATAGACCGTAGCTGAATTTTAAACTTCCAGAAACAGGAATTGTGTTAAAACATCTTGTCCATGACAATTAGAATTATAGTATAAATTTTATAAAATGGACATTTGCCAGTAAATACACTGACATGTCAGGGTGCACTGAAGCAGTACTCCCAGTGTATTCACTGAGGTCGTTTCACAAGAGTTCAGAATTCCCCACTTTCCAACTGTTAGCAATACTAGCTCAGTGAACATCAGTTTGCTCTGCAAGGTATTTCTGACCAGAACCATAACAGGGAAAAAACCAGGGAAGGTGCCTACTCCAGTGCCCAGCTGACTGACAGGGAAGACAGAGAAGAAAGGGAGCAACAAGAAAACATTGTCCAAATCCACCATATAGTAACGTATATGACAGGGATCAATACAACAGTTTCTCAACTTATGCTGTAGTAGCTATAACTTTAGCATCTGACCTTTCAGCCTATGGGGAAAAAAAACGGAACACCAAGTAGAAAATCCTGCTGAAAACTCAAAACAGAATAAAACCAAACACCTTTCTCCCCCAAGGAGCTTGCACTCACACTCTCTTAAAGGATTTAGCTTTTCTTTTGAAAATGTGGATCCTACAGAGAAAATCTTATGTCACATGCAAGTGTGTTGTTTCAACCAAAATATCAGGGACTGCACAAGAGTGCAGAGAGATGAGTGATTTGCCCAAGTAGTTTCTTGAGGAGCCAAGAATCATGCCCAATTTGTGGGGCAAGCATGCAGATTGCCAAAAGAGGATGTCAGTTAGACCTCCAGTAACTTTTACACTTTGGAAAAGCTTAGTGTGATGATAAACACTCAACTCAAAAACTGCTGCACACAGTGCCTGCCTTAATCTGTTGATAATCTTGGATTACTTTTCAGATCTTCTCTGGTTTAGCAACTTCCATAAAGAGGTAAATAGAGGAGACAATGTGAAGATTACGTCTGCCAATCATGGAAATGTCACTTGTTCAGGTTTTCATGGTAGGTCTGCTCACTCATTGGAAATTGTGCCTGTTGCCTAAGTGACCAATAATCCACTTGAAGAGTAAAAAAGAAGTTACTGACGTGCCAAGGAACTCTGTCTAGAAATGAGAAATATTTGACAGTGGAAAAACATGTTTCTAGCATTATTTGGTTCATTTTATCAGGGAGAGCTGAAATCACAGAAGGCAGACAGAAACCACTAAAATTCTTTTGCACGTAGATTAACTTGTAATTCACTTACTCATGCACATGGGAATATAGCTTCTCAGACCAACTTCCTTCAGCAATAATATGGTTTATGCTTCTGGTCTTGTGTTTTAATAAAAGTCATGAGATTAAAAATCCTCCCCAGTGACTGCTATCCCAGAGCTGAAATGGAAGAAAATGGCTCATATACAGTACCTAGAAACCACAGTGACTGCATTTTTAAAAAAAAATAAGAGATCAGTTGTAATGTGACACATCTTCTCATGGGATATACTAATCCTTCTTAGAAGAATTATCTTACTTGACTCAATTCCTCCTTTGGGACTTGCAAATAATGCACATTTAAGTGATATATATTTGCATGGTATCAAGAACAGTGTCATTTATGTTTTGAGGTGTTCCATAATGTAAACTCTAATTATGGAGAGAATTCTAATCACATTAGCATAGCATTATACTAAAGTAGTAACAGTTTCACAGGAGAAGCAGTCAACTTCATTTTTTTGGGTGTTTATGCACACTCTGGTTCTGGAACATAAGACTGAGTCTTGGGCATTGCAGTTGTATAAACAAATCATGAGATTTGGAGGTTACAGCAAATCTCTGCTTATCAAGGGACTTAAATTTTTATTCTCCTTGCCCTGATTAAGCAAGTTAATAATGTAAATTATGCAGGGCTCCGTCCTCTCACTTTTATAACAGTGGTGATATCTTACCCTTGTTCAGTGCCTCTGCTGCTCTTTCTCCTTTGAGTAGCACCTGGTGAGCAGTTCCATAATTTCCAATAACAATAGATACTACTCTGTGTGAGCAAGAATAACGGAGTGGGGCCTAAGAAACAGAAGAATACTGTTATGGCTTATTGGCTTGCTGCTGCTCTGGCAGCTACAGATCTGAGCATTACTATGGGAGGCCACGTGAAAAAGAGATTGAAGGAAACACACATAAGTGTATTTCATGAGAGACTGGGAAGAACAAGACAGAGGAGATTATCTCATTCTTTAGGGAAGATAAGACAGGATGTTTAAAACAATGTAGCACTATCTGCTTTAAGTAACGAGTAGTAACACCCAATTTAACAAGCATTGCTTACAGTAGGAAGCTTAATTACTCTTCAGAATACATTCAGTACAAAATTTCTCAGGCTGATTGCTTCAGCTGAATATCAATGCATTATGTCCTAGCCACTTCAGTTGAAACTGCTATGTAGCAGCCAAATTTTCTTCTGCTCTGTAAGTGACATGTGATGAAAAATTATTTAATGAGCTGCTGCATTTTGCATCTGTGTAAATAACTTTAATGTAAGCATGCATTACAGACGATCAATGCAGCTTCCTCAGTGCTTAAAGCAGTCAGCAGTTTTGAGTGCACAATGTGCTTGAGGGTGTTGTGAGAAGACGGAGATTTAGAGTGGATTCTGCAGCAGTTTGTATTGATTTAAGCTTGGCTTGCTATGGACCCACTCTCCCCATCCCTCCAGCCATCCTTTCACATCTCCTCCTCCCTTCAGCCACCAGCGAGGCTCTCACCACTCTCCTACTTCTCCTGCAACACTGACCCTGGCACCAGTGATGCATGTTCTGCAGCCACGGAGTAACTGGCACCACAGAAGAGACATCACCATGTGTACAGACAGGCAGCGAAGCACAGTAGGGGCAGGGAGAGTAGGGTAAAACCCTAGTAAGCAAATCCAGAGAAATCTTAAAAAAGAAGATTCTGGGAGGGATGACTGGGGCTGGTGGTACTGCCAGCAAAATGGCTCAGGTACCACTCTGTAGCACTAGAGGATGCTTCAGGGAATGTTGGGCCACTCAAAAGGGAAGATTTGTGTAGTACCTGAAGTAGCTGGCATAGTGGTGAGATGGAGGTGGTACAGAAGCGTGTGCACCTGCTACTAAGGGTGGCAAACAGGGATCAGAAAGCACTGTGGAAAAGAGAGGACATTTCTGAGCTTCTTCTGCCCTGTTTTAACACAGTCCTACACAAGTGTTGCAAGGTTTGCCATTGTTTATAGGGACAAGTCTTGTCTCTCATTTACGTCAGCTAAATAGCTGACATATATATTTTATATATGTCATATATCCTATTATATTATACATAATATGTATTTTCCTATTATTTCAGAAACAGAAATTCATCCTCAGATCTTGTTTTGGCATGATATGCAGGATCAGTTTTCCCATGTGGGGCTGCATCCAACTTTCATGGTACATGTACTTGTGGTGTAGCTGATGGTAAAACATAAGTAAATTTAATTTACTCACATCCAGTTTGGTCTTCTAAGCGTACTCACTTCTCACCACTCAACAACTCAAACAAGACATGATGCAGGAAATTCTGTGTTCGTACTTCTGATCCATGGCCCTGTACTAGTAGATAAATCACTAAGTTTAACAATGGTATGCTTATGCATATGCACCTAATTAGGTGCATATTTAAGGAATTTAGGAATTAGGATTATCATCAGCCCTGCCATGAATTGAGCTGCCCTAGACTCTGTTCCAATGACTTTTGGGAGAAAAGAGGAAAGAAGTTTTGGAAGGCAGTTGATGACTTTCAAGACACTAGCTGTTGAACAAATAGGTTTTCACTGCAGATAGTTGCATTACCAACATTTGTAAAAAAGCCTTGAGTTTTGAACTATGGGCTGACCACATTAAAAGCCCTTAATTTGAAAGAGGAATTTGCAGCATGAACAAGAGTTTGCTACAAACATCTTGGTTTTTCAGAGGTCTTTTTCATAACTGCTTTCACCTGGGACTGGTGGGTTTTGGGCATTAATCAGCAATGAAAGCATGCAAGACATAACGTGCTGCTCCTTGAGCAAGCTCAGCTAAATCATTGAAATAGGGAAGTCTGAGCAACTAGAGGAGTGTGAGACACCTGAAAACCTTTGCCTACCCCTGGGGAGAAAAAAAAAAAAAGTACCTTGAGTCATTCCACTGCACCACCACTGTTAGGAAACAAAGTTAGTCCTGTTTGTGCCTCAAGTTTGTGGTGAGAGCATCTCACTAATGGCTATGGCCAATGGCAAGATGTATACTGAGGTGCTGGCTCCCTAAACTCTACATCTCCCACTTGTCTCCCTACAAGAAGTATATTTCAGTTTCTACATTGCTAAAAAGTAACTGCTTCTGGGAATTATCAGAACAGGAGGCAAAATGTACATCAGAAAAAGTAGGATGATGTTGGTTTTGGAGTCCAGTCTCACCCTCATCTCCCCCAGAAGGAAGAAATCAGCTCAACAAATTGTCTTTGCCCAGGGTTCTGCTCCAAAATACCAGGTGACGCCTGCTCAGATGGGACATGTCAAATGAAGAAAATCCCCTGTCAGAAGACAATAGTTAGTAGGCAGCTTGCTCCCCAGGTCTGTCATCTGCCCAGCAAAGTTTGCAGTAGTTGCAAAATATGTTTCTGAAAGGATTTCTTCTATTATGCTTGTCACAGCTCTGACATGTTAAGTAGGGACAAAGAGCAGGACAAACATGATGTATGCCCTGAAGACAAATCACTGTCGAACCTTCCTCCAGCTACAAAGCACTGGCAACAATCCCAAATTCTCCACAGATGACACATATGCGACACCCTCCCATATCCTAAACCCTGATGAGTCTGTCATTCTTACTGCAATTACAATGTTAGGTTAAGTTAAAAGAAGGAATATAGGACTGTGAGGCATGAACAAATGACAAACTGAAGAACTCTGGAGTTGGATAACATGCCAAGCAATCTACTCGGAAGTCAAAACAAAATTAATATCCATGTCTTCATTACTTCTGTCAACAGGCTCACTGCGGCTCAACTTGCTGCCTGAAAACCCACTGCTGCCACCCGGTGTTGCGATGCCAGCATTGGCCTGCGTTTACCAGGAGCCAGCACTGGACTTTGCATGCAACTAGATAAGTTTCAAGATGGCTTCTAGCTGGAGAAAATAGAAGAAAAGACAACGTATGTACATATTTAATGTTAGTGTGTATAATTCCAGCTAACTCATCATGTTGTGATAGTCTCAAAAAAATCATCAGGAAACAACAGGAAATAACTGTGGTTGCTAATTTGTTGTCAATGAGAAGATATCGATAGGTAGACTGTTTTATTTAATTGAGAATCACACACAAGTATATTAAATCCCCATAAAATGAATGAGGAGCAAGTGACTAACAATAGCACACCTTTTTTCATTTAGGTAATCCACTTTCTTTCAAGTTTCATTTCATGGATTTTCTTCAGCGGTGCTGCTTTGCTAAGCAAAACCTAATGCATTTGTTACAGCCCAGGGAATGAGCTGCAGGTTGAAAAGCAGATTGAGAAGAAAAGCATACATTCATTGTGATTTTCCAGGTGATCAGTAATATTCAAGGCCCTAACTTGCCTTGCACTCCAAATTGATTGTTTTACCCAAGATAATTAAAACCTACATTCTCCGAGTGTAGCAGCTGCTTGTGAATGTCAATGCTTTGGCCAGAAGCCTTTCCTCAAGACAATTCACAATGCAGTATCCGTTAAAATGCTCTCCTGTGGGGAGCATGTTGTGATTGAGAGACTTCTGCTCCTCAGCCCATCCTCATTATTATCAGTTTTGCACTGAGTTATTCTTCTGTGACAGGTTTGGTTTCATTTTGTTCAGAGGAAATTGAGCTAAACATTGTTTTCTATCAAATCCTCTTGAGAAGGGGCAATGTAGGAATGCAAAAATAAGAAGGAGAAATTTAGCTCTGTAGGGCTTACCAGGCTTATCTTGCATGAAACAATAGAGCTGTTTGATTGCTACAACATGGGGCATATTGCAACAGAAAACTCCATCATCCTTAGAAATGGCACAGGCTGTCGATTGTGAAATAAACAATTAAAAAAATAGTAGCAAAATAATTTAGACTGCATAAGATACCTCCAGTTCCTGGACTCTCCCAGATTTGCCATCAAATCTGACAGAACCACAGTCAAAACAGGAGACACAACCTGGGTGAGATTTCCCCAGCTGCTGCCTGCCAGTTCTGCCACCAGAGTCAGCGAGTCTGCTTCCCTTGCACTGATGCCAGCGACTGGTCCATACTCTGGTGAGTCAATTGAGTTTAGTAGGATAGCAAAAAGAACTCTTTGCTTTACTTTTCCTACCTTTAGGAAGATGCACTGGCTCACAGAAGGGCTAGATGAGCCTTGCAGTTGGCAGAAAGAAGGCAAGGCGAGTGGGAAGATTGAAGGCAAAGGGCACGTACCCCTGCTGCAGTACTCAGTCATGAAACTCATCACTATCAGTGATTTGGTTACAAATAGACATATTAATTGTTAACTAGAATTTTTGAGACTGCTGACAGATGTTTCTATTAAACACCAAGAAATACATATCAACAGCATGCTTTCAATACAAACTTACATTTGGCTCTGGAATTTGAGCAGAGATTGACACCCACACCAAAGAAACAGGAACGTCTTCACTGATGCTAGTGTGATGGGAGGTGATTATCAGCTCTCACTGCAGGGAGTGTGTTTAATTTTTCAGGAGTTGTTTTGACATTGTCAGCTAAGAAATTACTCAAGGAAGATATCTACTTATGAAAGTTTACATAAGTGTACTTACCTGTCCAGCTCCTGTATCACCACAGGGCATTTCCAAGTGCATATCATTCTCCTCTCCTGTCAGGATAATCTGCCCTGATGAGAGTCCTCTTGTTGGTACCTTGGTGTTGCAGAGAGGACAGTTTCACAACTCTGAAAATTTAATGTTTGAATTGAGACCCTCGCATTTCTGTGGAGAAAGGAGCTCCAAAACAACATGAATACAGCATGCAGGCAGGTAAATAAGCATATACAAGACAGAAAGTGAGAGCACTGACAAAGTAGCGACAGGTTTATAGTAAAGAATGATAAGAAAAGACATTTTTAACTGTAAAAGCAGATAGTAGAATATGGGCAAATTTTCATGTAAGAAAAAACTGTTATATTGGAATGTTATTCAAAAATATCAAAATATTTTACAAAGAAGTATTGATTATCAGTTCCACCTTTTGTTTTTCAGAGAAGGAAACTGAGACCCTGACCTCTAAGCTCTTGCTGAGGTCCCAATGGCTAGTGCTAACAGAGTATGAATTCTGAAATCTGAGCACTTGAAAGACTGAGGGAAATCTCATAGAAAATTCCCTTACTACAACCAGTTCTGCAAGGGTAGATTCAGAGTTCCTAACAAGAGTTAGCAAACTCCACGTCTGTTTCCCTGTCTTATGTCCTAGCCTTCATTCATTTTGTGAGCCCTTTAGTTATACTGTTTCCATAGAAGCCTTTGCCCTTCTAAAATAAAATAAAAAGCTTCTACTTCATGGCAACTTAGCCCTATCAAAGAAGGGAAAATCAACAGTTTATTTAAACTCACATTCTTTAATTTAAATGTTATGGCTGAACTTCTAGTGCATTACAGTAGATCTCTGTGAAGATACAGAAAATTAATTAGCAATGAAGGAGCAAATAAAGTATTAACAGAGTTTGAGCACAAGCAGTAACCTCTTCTTAGATACCCATTAACTATTGCTTTATTGATAATAAATTATGATAGGCTGTGTAAGTACTACCTGAATATCAAATGATCTTACGAGAAATGCACAGTTAAGAAGTACAGAATGAATTCATACCATCAAGACACAAAGACTTTGCAATAAAAGAATGGTTCAATAAACACACTGAAATCAGTGTTTACTGCATTATCTTCATGATAATTTCCCAGAGGAAGCTCAGAGGGCTGGAATCCTCCTGTGAGGAAAGACTGAGAGAGTTGGAGCTATTCAGCCTGGAGAAGAGAAGACTCTGGGGAGATCTTAGAGCAGCTTTTCAGTACCTGAATGGGCCTACAGGAAGGCTGGGGAGGGACGTTTTACAAGAATGAGGGGTAATGGCTTTAGACTGGAAGGGGGTAGATTTAGATTGGATATTAGGAAGAAATTCCTCACTATGAGGGTGGTCAGACATGGGAACAGGTTGCCCAGAGAAGCTGTGGAGGCCCCCTCCCTCCCTGGAAGTATTCAAGGCCAGGTTGGATGAGGCTTTGAGCAACCTGGTCTAGTGGAAGGTGTCCCTGCTCATGGCAGGGGGATTGGAACTAGATGATCTTTAAGGTCCCTTCCAGCCCAAACCATTCTATGATTCTGTGATTCTATGATCCATTAGAAGACATAAAAATGCAATGGGAAAAAATGTGGCATTTTGTGCTAAGCATGAGCATGTCAGATGTTATCAGCAATAACTCCAGGATCCTTCTCTGTACCACTCAAAAAGAGATAATATATCTATTCAGCTAGATACATGCAAACCTCACATTAAGTTGCGGAGTGAAAACCTCTTGGACTAAAAGACATAACTAAAAGACCACCACATTTGCATTACAGGAGAAATAACAACCACGACAGGACCCAAGACTGGCTGATCTGTGAATATTAAACATCTCTAAGCTTTATCTTGTGAGTATCCAGTTTTTAAGAATGATGAGAGAACTTAAATGCCCATGTAATGTATTGATTCACCAGTAGAGGCCACCACACGCTTCATAAAACTGTTAGACCGGCCCGGTCAATCAGTTTACCGGATTCAAAGTCAGGTGAGAGTTCGGGGCTGGGTCCCACCAGGGCCAGGTTGCTGCTCTGATACTCTAGCAGAAGTGCCTGCTTCTTCAGAGGCTATTTTTTTCCTCAGGTATTTTATCCTTACTTTATCTCCTTTCTCCTACAACCCGCAGTTCAAGATCACACTGGGTCAAATTAATCCCATTAATTAATCTCAAGATCCTGTTTTTGCTATCTGTTCCCTTGCATTTGCTAAACAGTTCCTTAGTGTTTTCTGTAGTTTTCCTCAGCCTACAAAACCACTGCAGATGAAAAATGGCAAGGCTTGTTTACATGGCGTAGTGTTCAGTGTTCAGTGAGAAAGATGACAGTCAAACTGTGGCTCACCTTCTTCCTTACTCATCCTAGACAAAAGCTGGGCTTTTTAAGGTCCGGTGTTAGAAAACTCAGTTTTCCAACTATGTTCATGGTATTATAAAGAATAAAGTATGTCTGTGACACTGAAATACCACAGAGGTCATTGAGTGGGAAAAGGACTAACAATGAGTAATAAAGATGGCAGACAGTTCATTAATGCTGTTTCTGAATATAATTATTCTGAAGATGAAGCTAAAACCTCTTTATAATGTACATGCCCATAGCGAAATGAGGAAAATGCATCAGGTATTAGACTTTCTGAGCCAACTCACAAACCATGAGGAATGTCTTTTTCTTTTCAATAGGCAAAGAGCAGCATTATGTAGTCTCATTCAGAATGTAATTTCAGTTATGCTTTGAGAAAAATACAAAACAGGAAGAATAAATAATAATTTTAAAAGCTTATTTTGATTTCACTTTAACATTTATAACTCACTTGGTTTCCATGTAGAATGAATTACACATGCCTACAGTGAAAGTCTGAAAGGACCTGAAGTCTAAAAGCAAATACAGAGTGTGCATACACATACATGCATGTGAGGTTTTTTTCACCTGCTCTGTTCAGTAAATATTATCCACTTGCAGAAAAGAGAAAGGACTGTGAGACTTCTGCTGCTGAAAAAGAATCAATTCCTGACGGTTAGCTCCACAAAATAGGGATTGCTGTGCTCAAAACATCTGTACGTTAATTTCAAGTATGATTACACTTCACTCTTACTATGAATGCATATATAAATTGGTACAACTGATTGTATTCAAGAAGAAAAAGAACATATCTAAGCATAAGGAACTTTTATGAACACAGAAAATGGGATAAACCAGATCCAGTTTATTAGGTCCAATACTCTGCTGTCACAGAAAAAATCATCATATGCTTTTCTTAAAACTAGGAAAAGCTATTTTCCAAACAGTTCTGAATATTTTTTTTATTTTAATCTCTATTCTTAATGGAAGGTCATACCAAACCTCTTTTCTCTTACCAGAAGCCAGATGATTCTAATTTCTGGCCTGAATTCTCTTCTGGGAAACTGCAAATATTCTCTGCTTGCTTAAATACTTTTTCTTTCTTCTCAGAATTTACTTCTGTCATACATAAATAGTGATATTCCTTCTCAGCCTTGCCTATATCTGACATGGTCCTCTTGCAAAACAGGATCTGGTAAAACACAGTCTAGATCTTAGATGATGCTAGTAGCTCTTCTCTGAATGTGTTCTAGTTTTCACACTTCATGTAAGAAACAGCTACTGCATACAGCCTTTCAGATGAACTGTGCCAGCATCATGCACAACACCATCATGTTTTGCATTCTCTCTGCCAAACACAGTGTGTCCAACACATATACCTTATGCATGTTTTCTTCACAGCCATATCTCCCTATAGCAGACCCTGATCTGCCATCTCTAACTGAGCTTAGATGTTATTGCAACAATTAAGTGGTGCATTCCTTACTATTATCTATGATATCATTTCTCCTACTTTAGTTATCAAGGTCATTTGCTTTTGTGCATATGATTCTGTTCCCCTCACCCAGTGCTGCTTATCCCTGTGCCTCCCTTCATTGTACCATCCACAGATGTACTCATTACCAGTTCATTTGCCTTTTCCTGCTTTGAGCTACTAAAATCCAGCTTTGAGGTAGACCACAAATAACTTTTCTGTGATGATTTCCCTCTCAGAGTGCCTACTAGAGGTTAAAAAGCTATCACATATTTAGTTGCCATGATGGCTGTTTTTATACAGACAGTGTGTCACCATGTCAATATCAAGATGAATGGATCTAGGTAACAAAAGAAAATAAAAATTGAGGAACTTCTAAATTTCTGGCAATGGCATCAGTTGAAAAGAGTATTTATTTACTTGAACCCATTCTCCTTCTCAACATCTAATTTAGCCTTAAAGTTTAATTTTGCTTGACAAAAAATCCAAGAGGAAACAAGGTATTTGATACTTTATAATAAAATAACATAGCAGAATAAATCCTGCACTCAAATTCTAGCATATGAGGTGCAGAAGTTCAGGGGATTTGGGAAGAAGAGAAACACAAATAAAAATGCTGTGTATCTCAGGGAAGCAAACTGTACCTGTTTAGAAATCATTAGCAAAGTCTGCAACACCCCTGCTCCCCTATGACTTGAGTTTAAAGGCCATTTTAATTGAGCTCCATAAAAACTAGGGAGATAAGAGATTAAGAGGTAAAAACACAGTACTAAAAATGTTCCTATATTTTACTTAACTGTAAAAAATGCATCTGAGTGCTACTGCTGATCTGTCCTGTTGGATGCAACTATTACTGATGCCTATGAAAATAGAGGAGCAGAGAGGGAGGCCAGGGAAGTTCAGCAAACCAGCTGCAATGCCAACTGGTTTTACATCCTTCCTGCTGGACTCCTCTTTTCTCTATTCTAAGAAACCCAGTTGATGGGTACCTGGGTGTCAGGGGAATGCCTGGGTCGCTCAGGCATGAGTAAACAGTCCCTGTCACAGCCTTGTGCCCCAGAGACTACAGAGAAGAGCTCTGATTGCCACCAAGAATGGAAAAACAGTCCTACATTGCACCACTCCCTGCCTTGAGGCTGGTACCATTTTCATATCCAAGAGACTTGAAATGGTATATTTTTACAAATAGAAATAGGGAACAATCTGGAAATATTAATAAGCTACTTTGATATATATTATACAAATAGTCCCAGAGACATAATTCAAGAATGCACAGGGAATAGCTAGTCGCTACTATAGCAGACATAAATAAAAACAGTCCCTTACAAGAGTTTGGGATTGATCTGGGTGGGCTTGCACGTCAAAGGGCACAAAGAATGGAAGTAGCAATTTCATTACTGTGTCTGTTAAAATAATGTATTAATTGATCCAAATTCTTTACTGTCTTTAATGGATTGAGCTGCCAGAGAGAATTAATGCCTCACAAATTTGTGTGAATTATAGGTTAGGATGCTCACAAGCTTGTCAGAAGAAAAATGGTCTCTTTACAATGAAACTGATGGCTAAGATTAGCTCCTCCAAATGCTAAAAAGAAATCCTCCTAAAGTAATATATTTAAAATATGCATTTAAAACAAAACAAAACACATAACCAAAACAAAGAAGTTTCTGTCCTATAAAATCTTACTTTAAATACGGTGTTTTCAAATTTGGTATCTCCTTGCATAAAGATCTGTAGAACAACACTGCAAGAAAAATGCCTTCTAGATGGACTAGAAGAGTGCACAACAAAACATACCATTACTGTCATGTGGAGAATTCCCATTATTTTCATATAAAATAAGAAAATTCTATGCAGAGAAATAGTACCCCTCTATGGACGAATTGTGTAGAAACGGAAAACATTCATGTTCATAGTGAAAAACAGCACTGATGGATCTTGCATATGGACATAGGATTTGCTTTCTGTGTATGGTTCAAGTTTTGAGCTTCTGACTTCTTTACAACCCATTAGTGCTCGAGGACAGGCAGGGACCATGGCTAATACAGTGAGGAGTGCATAGAAGTAATGACAGAATCTTTCATAAGGAATGGTATTTCCTATACTACTGCTATAGCCTGCCTCTGCAACTCTCCTTATAAAGGCTTTGTTTGATAGCCTTTCTTCCTCCGTTGTCCTGTGTTTGGGGCAGTGCTTACTGTTTGTGGGGTTTGGTGGGGGATTTTTTTTGTTTTGGTTTGTTTTTTGTTTGTTTGTTTGTTTTTTTTATTATTATTTTGGACAGAGAAAATGAGAAAAGTCAGGAAGAATGGGGACTGAAATGAAAATAGTCTTTTGATGTGTAGTATTATTTGTCACTCTTCACCCAAAGCAGCAGAGGTCTGGAAAATGTTAACTGTCTGGAAAACATTTTCCCACCTCTTAACAAAAAGTGCTTATGATGCATGATCTGCCAGCAAGTCAGATTTTGGTGTAAAAAAGGTCATACAGAACTCAAACATTTTATTCAGAAGTCTTGCAATGAATCTTCATAGCTAGAGTCAGATAGCTGCTTTCCTTTATGCAGCCAACTTCTTACTGAAACAACACCAATGATCGTAATGCCCTATTTTCTTCTGTGAAATCCCTGCCCATGGGGAGTTGGAACAGAGGATGTGCAGTCAGGATTTCTGAACCACAGAGCAAAATGCAAGCACACTATAATGAATAAAAAAAATAAAATATCTGAATCCAGGTCTTCAGATTTGGCTAAAAGCGAACATTTCAGCCAACTAATTATAAATTTTGCAGACTGCAGTCAGTATCTGCACACATTCATTTGAATTAATAGTTATTGCCACTGTTGGAAGTGCTTTCAAAGGTGGTGTTGATGAAAGCATCTGTCTATCTCTCAGGCTTCTCCTGACAGAGGACTTTGGCTTTATAAATGTGCAGTGGGATGACATGATTCTTGCCTTCTCCTTGCAGACTCTCTCAAGGCACTAGGACTTGCAGACAGGGGCGGAAGCACCAGCAGTAGTTCCCAGGTAAGAAAATTGTGTTGGCTGCCTGCAGTCTTACAGTGCACTTCCAGGATGGGGAGGACTGGGATGATGCAGGTGACCTAATACTCACTAATGTCTCATTTCCTTCACAACTGAAGGTCTGGATTTTCTGACAGTTCCTGAACAAAACCAGTTTGTTGCTTGCCATAGAACAAGGCACACAGGCTGCATTCAAGCTGCTCCAGCACTATGCATAACTCACAAACTGTTCACCCTTGCCCTAAGCTTAGAAGCCCATTGAACTTCTTTTGTTATTTTGTACTGCCTTACATAGTGTTAAATAGGTGAAGATTTTAATTTAAAGCCATTGTTATACATTTGGCAATCTGTTAGAGAAGCTGACATAAAGGGATTAATGTTATATCTTGCCTGTAATGTTCACAGGGTCAATTTTAGTCTTTAAAGACAAACTCAGTTTTGTCCACAGACACATAACCAGGGCCTATTCTTTTCAAGGATTCAAAACTGAAGAAAATCAGTTTTCAGTCCAGGCAGGAACTGCATATAGGTACCAAGAAAGCAAAAGACAACTGAAGTGATAGTTCTTTGGTTTGGAACTTGTGCAGCTGCATCATAGACCAGCTAAGCTTTCACGGAGGTTATTTTGGTACATCCAAGAAGGAAGGATTGCAATAATCCATACCACAGAAACCCAAAACTTGTATTACAGAGACTTGGTTCCCCTCCAAAACTGGGTTTCTTTGCTATCCACGGGCATTCCTTTCAGTGTCTATAATAAGCAACCAAGAAAGGAGGAAAACCTGAGACTGAATCCAATATAACTTATAACCTAAATAAGGGATGACAGCAGTTCATCTATGAGGCTATGCATGCTGATTTTTCCTCCCATCAAAGTGGTGTCCCCTTTTTAAGGGGACATTTAACATTTAAGAAGTTACAACTCTCATTCTTTGCCTTCAACCAGGCCATTCATGTTTGATATTTAAGACAGTATAAACAGACATTATCTTCTCTGACACAGTTTTGCATATACGCTCACCAAAATTAAGAAAAATGGCATTTAACACAAGTTTTCCAGATGAGAGCTGTTGTGGGAGGAGGAAGAGGAAGTCCCTAACAAACAGTCTCAGACTTGTCAGAGAGAAATGGAAGAAGGCATTTTAAAAAGTATATAAGATCTCCCCACTCTCCCAGATTTCTCAGGCAAGTCAGCTGTGTCAAATGCCACATAAGCTAAAACACTAATAGCACCAAGGGCTCACCTGCTGGTAGCCAGAAGCAGATTATCAATGGAAAAGGACTACCTCTCTCTATGCCTAAACCAGAATGAAACTTCTCCAGCACTCAGTGAAACCTAACGTTGAAGCTTAAAGTTGCAAAATGTGGAGTGCCACCAGCTCCTCAGTGCCAATGTGAAACAAGTCACAACTGGGGATATGGAGAGTACTGGTGTTAAAGTGATGGCTTCTTAGTCAGAAGCAGGAGCTATCAAAACCAGCCCAGGGATGGTTTCAAGGCCCCTGCCTGATCTGCAGAAGTCTCACTGCTGTTTTAACTTCATTTTCCTGTGAAGCTGAGGAGGCCTCAGGCTAATTTCAAAAGCAGAAAATCCTAATAGGGTAGCTGAAAGAAATGTGCCAGGGAAAAAAGGTCTTGAAGGAGTAGTAGACATCCAAGTTTTCAAAGTGACAGTGAGAGTTTATGAGCTCAACAAGAGAATGCATTCCCTGGCCACCGAATTACAGTATCTTTATTTGACAGTGTTTCTAATTATCATCTCTGTCCAGAGTTCGAAACTAAAATGCAAAGCTTAAAGCAGTGACTACATCTCAGTACATATCAGCCTTTGTTTAATAAAAACCCTTAATGAATTAGATCTGCAGACACGAGAATTTTTGTTGAAAGCTAAAACTTAGATATCTTACCAATGACTTTGTGAATTTGACTCCTGGAAAAGTGTGGGACTATGTCAGAGCGTAATTTAAAACTTTTGTACTTTGAAAAGTGCTAAAAACGAATTAGCACTAATGCTTTTCCAAGGTTTGTTAACCTTGCTTGCTCAACAGCTGCTTTCTGTTCATTTTAAGGCTGAAAAGGAGCTATAATGGCCTTGGCGTTGCCAGAATTTGGGGAGCAGTGCTCTAAAAGCTTCAGACCAATTTTCCTCTCAGTGAAGGATGATTGGCAAACGTCGGCAGTCTGAGGACATTTACATTGTGTGATGATAAATGCCACAGACCTACAGTAAATAGGGCTGCTGTGAATTTTAATGGCTGCTCTAGATGCTTCATTTCTTATTAGAAAAGGTCACCCATTGTCCTAGCTCACATGATTAATGTGAGCTCCTGTATCTTTATGGGATATTTCTACAATATGTGTTTTGCAAGTGACTGTTTGTTCGTCATTTCAGACTATACCAAGGTTTACTACTCAACGTGAATTTAGATTTGTTGTTGAATACAAGCATTTTTCCAGCAGGCTTGTGTAAGCGGTCCTACTGAGAAAAGGCTTATGTCTGGGGTCTAAACAACACTTGTAGTCCACTTTAGTTCAATTTACTCCAGCAGGATGGCTGAAATTCATGCTTGCAGTGCCATTTTAAATAAACAAATTACTAAATCCATGCAGCACTTCTCTACCTGCATCCTGTGAATTGAAACAGGATTTATTATTTTTTTTTTTATCATTGTTATTTTCCTGAGGTCTAGGCAGCTTAATGCCATCCATACAAACAGAAAGCATTAACAAGTTCTGGTTTCGTCATTCCAAAGTTTTTCATCTTATGGCTAAAAGCTCACCTCTTTATATTAAGTCTCATTCCTGGGATGCTGAGCAATGAAAGACAGACCTTTCTTCTAACAAAAAGGGACAAATGATTTTGAATAAGACCTAGGACAAACCGGTAGGCAAAGTCACATTTGATATAGGAACCCTCAATCAGCTATTGTACAGGTACAGTTCATACTTAAATACTTAGGCTCAATGTCCTTTACTCAGAAGCCTATCACTGGATAGCCAAATAGAGCTGTACACCAGCCAAAAATGGAAGACAATAATAAAAATAAAAGCCATTAGATCTTTAAACTGACTACATTTCCCAAATTAACCATGTTCCTTAAATTATTCCACAGTCATTTTACATTTCAGATAAGATTTATCCTACCCACTGTCCCCAGTCCATAGTTATTATCTGCATGAAAATACCCCTTTGAAAATTTATACCTCTGTATGAAAATTCACCTTTGCTTCACAGGCTTTTACAGAGGGAAAGCACTAAACAAAGAAGCATAAACAGCTGAGCTAAATATCTACCACAGAATTTATCCTGTGTATATGGGTTATATGTAATACAGCCATATCCATGAGATAAAATGTAGCAATCTTATGACAAGCTAATGTCACTGGCAGGCTGTCTTTCAAACTCCTAAATTATTCGTAGGTATGCCAAACCCATGAGGACTTCTACAAGGTAGGCATTTATATAATGATTTTCAGATTATTAGGAAATAAAACTATAAATAGGGATGAGATGTTGCATATATATTAAGTTTGAATAGAATAATATCTTATTCAACCTCAGAATCTGCAACTTGATTCTGCCTTTGAGTTTTGAGCCCTGAGCTTTGTTTAGCCTCCATTTATTGGTGTAGTTGCCCGTACACCAAATCTAGCACAATCATTAAAGCAAAAGAAATGACTGTCAGCAATTCAAAGCTTTTACCCAATATTCTGCAAGGTTTTACAGCTGCATCTTCCATTAAAATAAGATCAGTTTATGTTAGTATACTAAACTGCTGAATATGAATAGCAATTATTTACCACAATTTAAAGACATTAAGAACTTGTCAGAATCAAATCAATTCTCGGTTAAGTAAGGTACATTAATAACTGCCAGTTCATGAAACTAATATGGATTTTATTTTAAACTGAGAGAGAAAGAAAATATTCATCTTCCTTGCCATTTTTATGGAGTTATTCAGAGAATAAATTATTGAGTATAGACACAGGACCAGTGAATAGACTGTAGATGTTTAGGTATTTGTCAAATTAAGAAGTATTATTACAATCAAATGCAGAATCATGACAAAAATGGGTGCAGTGGCTGACAGTTCATTGCCAGTGAAGAAAAGATGCAAATGATTTGAAGCAATTGTACAGATTCAGGCAAAACGAGAAAGAATATTGTTCAGGGTCTTGCACAATTCAGGAACAAAAGAGTCTCAAAGACCAGTGCCAAAACATTATCCCTTCCCCTGTCTTCCTTTTTTTAGGGGGAAAAGGCCCCATTCACAGCTAGTCCCCAGGGTGGCAGACCCTTTGCTGATACAAAGTTTCTTGTGTTCACACAACAAGTTGGCAAGGGATGGGAAGAGAAGACAGAGCTCGAGTGGCCACCTGCTCCAAAGATTTGTTTTGGCAATGCAGTGCTTTGATGAGTAGACCAGATGCAACTCCATAGCTGTAGGCCAGTATACACTGATTATGTATCAATCATTAATTTTTGTGCAAGTGCTTTTCTTTTTTTTTTCTTTTTTTTTTCCCCAGTTATATACAAAGGAGTTATAGTGTTAGAAATAATATTTTGGTAGTCATGATCTTTGTTTGTGAAATAACCTCTCCAGATTATTTTATTTTTCAACTGTGTTTAACAATAGTCACAAAATAATGTGATTTAGGCAATAGAATAATGATAATAAATAGCTACTTTTGGTTAACGTTACAATTTGTTGGTGCAGCTATGCTTGTGGGGCTCAGGTCACTGTATTCACAGCACTGTGTAACAAGCATTTGCTTTTGATCAGTGGATATGTGAAAAAAGATCCCCCTATTGACATTTTATCTGGAACATTTTCATGAGGCTATTGAGAATGACATACAAACTGTTCTTTGAAAGGTCATACATATGTGTGTATTGATTTAATATTTAGAGATGCTTTCAGCAATCAAGAGGTTCAGGATTCTGCAAGCATCTTTTAAAAGCTCCACATGTGTTTCTTTTAGAACTGCAAGTATAGTGTTCACAAAGCTAAATTAAAATTGCTATTTAATTCTGATTATGTGTTTGCCCTTTAAGAAATATTGAGCATTGGGAAGAAATTCAAACTCATTTTTGTTTGGAAAAATTAATCTCAGCAGTTAGACTACAATTACAGTTCCACTTTTGGTCACTGATCCCCTGACAGAGTTAAGTGAGTAATGTTTTGCTGTAAAGCATTTACACCACAAGCAATGTGTTATATTCCAATATATTTCAGACCACTGAACTGAGATTTTTTAAACCCAACTATACATTTATTTGAAAATTTAAGAAGATATTTTCATAGGAGTTTACTGTATAATGGGGAAGATGAGATAGTAGATGCTTGTCAGTTACAAGTAAATAAATCCTAATTCTTAAGGAGAAAATAGGCATTGGATTATCCAATGCAACAGTTCACTTGACAGCCCTTTCAATAAATTGATGATAAAGGAAAAATACTTTGTAATGCCTGATTTAACCATACTGGTTTCATTATAATGATCTGAATGAGACACGTATGATGAAGTGACTTAAGACCCATGAAACTCTGGACTGTAAAAGGAGAAAGTAATCTTTAAAGGGAGGCTGGTGAGACAACTATCCCTAGCTTGAAACCCTGCTGATACCTCATAGGTTTTTTGGATGAAAATGCTTCAGTCTGGAGTCTAAAGAAGATTTAATTGCCATAGTGGTGATGTTACACTATTTAACTTATGTTGCTTGGTCCTCCAAGCCTGGTCCACAACCCTGACTAAAGTGACAATATAACGTGTAGGGAAACCAGGTGCCTAAGAATGAAATTTATAAAGTCTCCCACTCAGCTCAAACTCCCCACACAAAAACCTCTCCCTAAAAATCCATGAAAAAATCGTGTTATTTCTCTCTTGTACTTTAGTGATGATCAGGTAGCTGCTGGAAGAGTGCACCAGGCTCTCTTCAAACCTCTCAAAGGAGGAAGAAAACCTAGATCCTAATCAGGTTTGGATATGAACTGGGTTCTGGACTGCTTAACCACACCCCTACATGTTCTAGTCATGCTCAAAAGCAGGTCCTTATGTGCAGGGAGCCTGCAGCAGCCCAGGTACAGTGGAGCTGGCTGACAGCTCAGCTGCAATCCCGAGGATTGCAATTTTTCGTTGAGAACCATAAACTATACCTCAGTCATGTCTGGGATTTGTGCCTACATTTTTTGCTGGTATTTTCTCTCCCGCTTCCACATAACTGGAGGGCTTTTTAGCAGGACCTGTAAAGAGGCCACTGTGTTGGGGGAAGAAAGCAAAGGCTGCCCAGGGGATGGGAAACACGGGTGGAGGCAGAGGCAGAGAGAGAGTTGGTGTGGACTTCAGCTGGAATGTACCTTATGGCTGCAGTGGTATCATTTTCAGGTGGCTGTATTCCCACCAGTTGCTCAGCAAGAATGGTCTTTTTGTAAGCTCTGAAGAGGCAAACCTATATAAGGATGTAAAAGTAAATGTCCTTCCTGCATCCAACTCATCCACTGATCCCTATTTCTATATCCATGGGTGGGTGCAAACTATCATCTGTCACAGGGTGTGCATCTTCCTGGGATAGATTTTTCATGGCTGGAGAAAAGAATCTGCACATAGGTATGTCTTTTCAGGTATATATCCTGTAGGGTAAAATCCAGGCCAAAAGCATATCTTATTTCCTCCCTTTATAGACCATTTTAGTAATTTCAAAACCTGTTCACCTTGATAGTTTTTATGCCTGTTTTTCACACAACTTTTAATTAACAGTAACTTTCACATTAAAATTTAATTATTTTTTTCCTCCATAGTGAATTATCGGTCAACAATTCACAGCAAGTCTTATTAAAATCTGACATAATTACTCTCTGCATGTTCTGAGAACTTTACAAACACTTGGTTCTTATGGTCACAATGATGGCAGAATTGAATTTGCTGAATATTATTGTTAGAGCTTATACATCCACCAAATAAAATGTATTCGTCCCTTGTGCTAGACTTGTAAAAATTACACTTCACCCAGCCAAGCTACTCAGCTAAATCCTTTCTATCAGATTGGAATTGGAAAGGACTGTGGAGTTTGTAGGAAAATTTGTAAGTGACATTCTTTTTGTTCTTATTGCTTGGCTTGCTGATTGCACTCTCCCCTGTTTGCCTCACTGGGTTTTCCACCAGGTATTTATGACAACTCACCATATAAAGAAGGAAATAACAAAATAAGTAATGACTCATTGATGCCTGCCAATTCTGAAGAGGTTATTTACCTGGAGCTTTCAAGTATTTCATAATTACTTGACCCTACTCACTGCTTTTGCCAAGTCCACGTATTTCCATACGCCTGCTGCATACTGCACAAATACATTCCAGGGTTCCAATTATGCACCAGCTCAGCCCAACACACAGCTCTTCCACTCAATTTACAATGCTCGCAGGTGTTCCTTGGGATTCAGCGTGCACTGCACCACTCATCACATACCTGCCATCACTTCTTAAGTGTCAAAGGCTCATTTTACCTTCTTTGTCCCTCATTGCTCTCTGTACTCTCACATAAATCACTCCTGTGCTAGCGGTGCAAAAACTGCAAGATTCTTGCCATGATGCTTCACTGAGGCCACTTCACAATGAGTTTAGAAAATGAACAGGTAGAAAATTAATTATTTAAAATGCAGAAGACCTCTGGTCTATGTTTCTAAGAGCTGTCCTACATTTAAAAATCTAAAGCCTTGTTTAACAGAACTGGATTAAATGCACAAGAGACCTCCTCAGCATTTGGTTTCTTGACAGATTTTGAGACAGAAAGACCCCCACACTGCTGAATGAGGATCAGTGCCTTCCTGCGTCTGAAGACAGATTGCATTTCTCTTGCCTTCCTTATAAATCACAGGTGCTACAGACCCTGCTCATCCTCCCACCACCCTGCAGATATTGCCACTAAACTCCACTCTCTGCTCCAGATAGGCATGATTTTGACTGACTGTGACCTCCTCTGTACCAGTAAAGGGGCCCCTTCGGGTGTTAGTGCAGGTGATCAGGACAACTGAAACCTGGTTTTACAGAAACAAGATGTACAATCTGTCTCTCAAGCTAGTAGCAAATCTCAGATCTATTCACAGTCTTTCTGTACTGATGACAACAACATATTATATTTCAAAAAGTAATGTTAGGGAAAAAGAAAACACATCAAGACTGACATAACTAAAGAAAAAGGGAATTAAAAGATGTTTTCCTTGCAGGACTAGTCACCAGTTTCAAAATTCATCTTCAAGGATTTAGGTGCAAGGTTCTACTTGTTTGTTCAAATGATTCAGAGAACTGGCCAACAAAAAGAATAGACTTTAAATTTATAGTCCTTTAATTGAGGAATTGTGCTAGAATGACTGACAAGTCCTTGTGTGTGCACAGCTCTACATGAGGGAGGTTTTTCCTAGCTGCCATTATCATCACTCAGGTTTCCTGAGACAAAATTGTACTGTATGTATGAAATGATAAGAGATGAGGGGAGCCAGGGCGGGAGTAACAAAACCCAAAAAGGATCTAGTAAGTCACACTGCTACAAAGCTTTCTTCCAGTCAAGATCTCGCAGAGGAAAGTGTACAAAACCAGCTACAAGGGGAAACCATTACAGCAGGATGATGTGCTTTTTTGCTGTTGTTGTTTTCCCTCCCACCAGTGATTTGGCTACCACTTATTAGATCGTTCCTGACACAGCAACATAACCAAGAGATGTATTTGAGCAGAGCACAAAGAGACAGAAATGCAACAG
This sequence comes from Caprimulgus europaeus, assembly GCA_907165065.1. The sequence continues at coordinate 48,130,098 of OU015525.1, read as the reverse complement.
GGGAGGACAAGAGCATTTCACAACAACAGGACAGTTTTACACATTGAGGCTCTTCAGATCAAGGAAGTAAAGCCCATGGAGAGGATGAGGGACTGAAAAGGGGGTTATATTAAGCATCATGAAAAAAAAAATCAGTTACTACCAGAGCTATGAACTAGTTTGACCTTTCTTTTTTATTACCTTTAAGTATTGCTTATGTCCTCTGAATCTAAAAATTGGCTCAAGTGCTGTCAGGAATTTTTACTCGCAAATGGTAGAACAAGACCTTTTCTAAATCACAGCTAAGATCTATCAATCACATTTGCTGATAAACAGAAACAAAACTTTCACTTCCTTTGAGGACAGACAGAAAAGTGAGATGACACAAGCCCTGTGAAACTTGATAATAACAACAGCAAGAGTCTGTGTGGCTGACGCAAGAGTTTTAAAGTGCTTTGTTGTCTATGTGAGCTCACAGCAATACTCACTTTCAGTTTTGAAAGTTACAAAGGAAAAATTACAGCCTTTAACTGGGAATGAAAATGCACAAAGGCACTGTGAGCCCACAGGAAACTTTCTGGTGCAGAAAGTCTGCTCTTCTAAACCTGCAATGCTAGGTGAGACTCACACACCATACGCAAAGCACATTCCAGCTGATTGGGTCCTCCATCCTGTGCTTTTTAGCACATCAACATCCTTAAAAGTACCTCCCTAGTTAATTTTAATGCCTGTCACATAAATTATTAATAGCAGGACTCCAAAATGGTGCCAGCACAGCCAGTTGTAAACCATGCTATTTTATTGCTAAATACTAAGTGTAAATATGAAAATGGGATTGAAACAGGCCTGGCTTAGCGTTGTGTAATATCGAGTTTAGACTCTCCCTCAGAGCACATATAACTGATTTCTCTTCCATGTTACTCTTTTCTTAACATGTGTTTGAGAGGTGGATAAATGCATTCCGTAGCCCTGATGAAACAGGTGCTGGTGTAATACCCTCAGAAGGGCCACTTTACAGAGAGAAATAAATAAATGACAGCAGTGGCAAATGCAGCACAAATTTGAATTGGCTATTACAGTAATGTCACAGCAAGGATCAGTCCCTATAAAAACTCTATCACAGTCAGTCATATTTGTGACTAGGCAGCTGTGGAAACATATAAGAAGCCTACACAGATTTTCCATTTCTTGCCAGCTCACAAAAACAAAGCAGTGTGGCTCAGAGTAGGGGGCGGGGGGACGGGGGGGAGATGTACAACATAAATGATGTGACAAAGCTTAGCAAGCCTGTTCAGTTTTATGGCATGCTGCATGAGGAAGACGCTCCAGAGGTTTGTAGTTATCCGGTTCTCAAAGGCAGCTAGGTTGAACTTCACTCACTGCTCTACTGAGGGAGTTCTCGTTTTAGCATATGCAAGCTGGAGAGCATACAAACTCCCAGAGCATGCCTTTCTCCATCTAAAAGCTCGGCAGCCACTATTGCTCATTCCAGAGTCACAACATGTCCCAGACTCGCTTTTCACTCCTTGCTTCATGGGCTGGAAATGCCAGTTGTGTGCAGCTGGTCAGAGAGTGCCTCAAGCACCTGGTTTATTCTCATTTCCCTTCTGCACCTTCCCTGTTAATCTCACTGCTGCCCTGATTGCCCAGTATGGCTGTGGAAAAAGATTAGCAAATAGAGACAAGCTAAATGAGTCTGCTCTAAGGCAAATATGAGAATTTCACTGCATTGTCATCATCCCTGTTTTCAGCCCTGAGGTAGCATCAACTGAAGAAGAAAAGCACAAGGAGAATCAGAAGCGAGGAAAAAGTGGTCTCTGCTGGACTACAAACTCCCTTAACACCTGAATCTCCCACAAAGGTCTGCAATTCTTTCCCTCCAACCCCAGGTAATGTATCTACAGATACCCACCTACCCACAAAAGCATGAGCCTTTTACTAATGCAGCTTGCTAAGACACCTAATATTAATTCTTGATGGTGGTGAGTTGTTTGGTTTTTTTAATTCAATGAACAGAACTTTCTCAGGACCTTATCTGAATAGGTTTTCCAAGGAACTACAGACAATCATGAATCTTAGCACCTTCATTCTCCCCTTAGTAACCAAACAAAAAGAAGATACACCACTGTCCATGCTTCTCTGCAGAACAAAATTAATAGACGACAGATGGCAGACACATCGCTTAGGCAATATGGGAACTTGCTCAGATGCCATGGTTGTAAATGAAACATAAGACCATGGAACAGAAAATAAAATTAGAGGTTAATTATTGTTATGAGGTGGTTTGGTTTGTTGTTTTTTTTTTCAGGAAATTGGAATCTTGTTTCCAGTATTGAATGCATTAATTCGCTTCATTTTTTGCTTCACTTGTGTTGACTATGCACCTGAAACTCTGTTGGTATGGCCTTATTTTGAATTTCCTGATTTCAGTACAGGTGCCAGAAAACTGAAACAAAATAGCCTGAGACAATTATAAGAAGTCCTGAAGTACCATTGGGCCACTTCACATTTGCCACTTTCTTTTAATGAAGTCACTGTAACATGACGTTCTGTCATCCAGAGCAGCAAAAGCTTCATTACATGCTGCAATAATTTAGGCTCAGCTATTTATTTTTAGATTTAATATATTTCATAATTTTTTATTGCTCTGCTTCCTCTCCTTGGTCACGGTGAGTGTCTACATTAGTAATTTAATTCAGCTGTTTCACTCCACAGATCTCTTCCTACTGGGCTGCATTTCCTGATATATCAGCAATACCCAATACCAACTGTTAGATTTGTCCCAGCTGTTTTATTGAACTTACTCTGATACTCTGTGGCAAATTATTTTTCAACAATGCATTTCCTATTTATTTTTCAAATATGTCATAGACCTTGCCTACCTTACTTTTGTAGAAGATCCTATTATTAGTGGTTACATATTATTGCCACATATGTTACAGGCTATAAGGTAGTCACAACAGATATGCCAGTGAAAGCTGTTTTTTGATAAGCCTTTCTTTGTCTGCTAAAGAAGTTTCTTTTCTGGACAAGAAGAAGTCATTAAGGATGTTTCACTCAGGCAAGAAAAAAAGGGAGCAAGAGGTTGGATCAGAAAAAATAAACATCAGATAAAATGAGGCAGAGGACTCCAGATAAATAGCAGAATAATTACTGTCAATAACTTGTCATTCATTTCATTGTTGCCAATCTAGTAGTTTTTCATTGTATAATATTGAGATAAGATATTACTGTTGGAAATTACCAGAAGGAAGACAGGAAGGATAACATACAGCTATCCAGGCTGTAAATAATCTCAAAGCCAGGCTGCATTTGCAAAAACCTGACAGAGAAACTGTATTAGATTATGCTAAGATTGTGAGAGCAGCATAAAAATACTCCGAATCAGTGCTATGTACCTGTCTAACCAACTGCAGGCTAAGCAGTGACAGATGTAGGGCAATGACACATCAGTATCCCCCAGCATTTCCCAGGCAGCCCTATCCCAATCACAGAGAGAGAATAAGGTACTTTCAGGCTGGAAATCTGCTAAGAGAAGCTCTACATCCCAATCCTTCATGTGCATGTTGTCAAACTCTGCGGTAGTCAGAGCTGAAGAAAGAAAGCAAGGTAGCTCTGTGTAAGCTTCTAGTTAGCAAAGAGAGGAGTGGATTTCAGATGGATCTGTTTCACTGGCCACAATGACTACTGACTGAGAGGCCAACAGACTTGTAGTTTCTACTCAGTCTGTGACCCTTTGTGTGATGTTAAACCTAATCACATGGCATACGCATGCAAGGCAAGACCCAGAGCAGTCTGGATTCAACCTGACCTTCAGGGAGCACATGAACTTTAATGCAGCTCTGCCATGCAAAATAAAGAGAACCACTCTACATCTCTTTTTAACACAAGCAAGGAAGCAAGCACACATCTGTGTCCTTCACATCTGTGAAGCTGTGGTGAAATGATTCTGTGTGTCTGGTAGGTGGAGAGCACACTCTTCACCTGTGAGAAGGTAGATATTGCTGCAGTGTTTCTCCCTTCACAGACCCTGGGGTTTTTATGGAAACAGAAAACCTTCTCCTGATGTGCCCACCTCCCCAGAAATGGTCATAAACCACCCCATTCACAGGAAGGAGGTTTCATATCACCTTAAAGCAAAGATACAGATACACTCATGGAAAATTGAAACTTCCATATCTTACAATAGTGACACAGAGTAGATTAAAACTCCTCAATTAAACCTCAGACTTCTATGGTGTGGTGGTTTTACCTGTTCGGTTTGCAGCCAAACACAGCCTGCTCTCTCACTCTCCTCTCCTCCCACTTCCAGGGAGTAGGGGAGAGAGTTGGAAAGAAAAGGCCAAGGAGAATCACAGGTTGTGATAAGAACTATTTACTAATTAAAAAAAAAAAATTATAATGATAACAACTGCAATAACAGAATGTACAAATAAGTGATGCACAGTGTAATTGTTCACCACCCACTGACCCACGCCCAGCCTCTGCCAGCCAGTGATCCCAGAGCAGAGACAGTCCCAAAACTGAAAACTTCAGAAAAGTGAGCCCAAGCAATCCCTGAGGGAATACCCTTGATTTCCATCAACTCTGGTTAATATACTGAACGTGACGTGATATGATATGGAATTGCACATCCAAATGCCAATTTTGGGGTTTACTATTCACTACGCTTTTCCCTCCCAGTCTTAATGCAGTTGTGAACCAGCCAAACTCAGTGGCCTTGATCTCCAGCAGCAACTAATAACATTAGTACTTTTATCAACATTCTTCTCATAACAAACCCTACACTGAAACTAAAACTCAGCTATCCTAACTACTGAGAGGAAAATTAACTCTATCCTGGCAAAACCAGGGCACATGAAAACTACCTGTGTCCCATATCCTCTTGTGATGAATCTATAAGTATTAATTCAGAATGGGTAACTGGTGAGGGCTACCTGCCTCCTCCAGTCCTGTTCTGCAGCAATTCATACAACCATGGTGCCAGTAACCTTTGTCTGTGTGTGTGAATTTCCATTCCCAACTTCAGATTGGGGTCCATGTTGTGCACCCACAGAAGATAACCAGTAGGGTGAGATGTAGGCTCAAAAATACTAAGCTCTTTGCATAAAACACTGATAAGGTTGTAAATAAGACTGTGAGTACAAAACTGGCTAAAAAAATTATATTCAGGGGGAGTTATTTATGACATCAATATGGTGCTCTGTAAGTGTCTGTCTTGTGTCCACCAGCTTTTAATATTGTTGTTAATGGGCTGGATGATGGAAAAGGTAATGTTAGCTAAATCTACAGGTTACACCAACATGGAAAGAGAGAAATGGAAGAAAGAATGAAAATTCTAACAAATTAGAAACATAAAATGACATGCATTCTATTAAGGACAAGTAGAAGTTTCTAAACTAGGCAGAAACAACCACTTGCATGAACACAGCTTGTGAATATCTGGACAGGTAGAAGGCCTGCAGAAAAGAACTTGGGTTATGTCTCACATGAGTAAATAATATCAGACTGTTGTTAAAACAAAACAAAACAAAACAAAACAAAACAAAAAAGGTAAGCAGCATATTGCACTGTATAAAAAGGAGCAAAACCTGCAAGAAAATGACTTTTTTTTTTTTAATTGCAAGGATTCAGATTAAATACTGTGTGTATTTTTAGGTTCTATGTGAAAAGAGAGGGGTTGGGGGAAGAGTAAAAGGGAATACTAATAGACCCAACTTACAACACAAGAGATTAGGCATAGACATCAGGGAAAAACATTCTAGTGGTTAAGTATAGCAAGGCACAGGAATAGATTGTCTGGGAAGCCTCCCAAAACAGGTTGGCATCTGTCAGCTAATGATGTAAGTATAGTTGATCCTGCTGTGGGTAAAAGGATGGATGAGATGATCTCTTGTTTCTCTATTTTTTTACAAAACACAGTATTAAATATCCATTTAAGCAGAAGCAAAAAATGCTGCTGGCTTCTAATGATCATGTTACCTTGCATACCTTAAACTGCAATTAAAAAGAAAAAAGGAAAAGTTTTACATGTTTAGCCTCCTACAACTTTTGAAAAAAAATATTATTTAAAGGGAAAAAAAAGTCTTATGCATAATAAGATGTTAGCATTTAAATTACTCCAGCTGTGTACGAAAGCTCATATATTCCAGGAAATAAGCAATGTCTCCTCTTTGTCTGCTGATATTTGCATGGAGACAAATTATCTGTGCACATGGCTGTAGCCTCACAGTGCAAGAAAGTCAGTGTAATACGGAGAGTGATGGAGGACAAAGTGCTGAAAGAACTTAAATCATGTCTTCTGTTACTTTTTTTTCAGATAGCGAAGAGGTGAGGGGTGCCGGGGGTGTGTGTGTGTGTGTGCGCATTTACACATCTGTGGCTACATTCACATAGTATCAAATTTATGTTTTATTTCATTGTTGGTTTTTTTTTTTTTCTTTTAAATTACATTAAAAGACTGACTTTACATTTCCATAATGTTTTTAAGTAGCTAATGTCAGTTTGAGTGTGATGGTCTCAGTACCAGCCTCCCATCCACACAGGAATTTTTATAGAGATGGCTGCAAATGGTTCTTTGCACTGAGTTACAATCTAAGCAAAACACTCACTGAGCACACACAGAGGTGGTCTTATTTTAAAACTTTTTCCTTCATCTTCAGCCAAAGAAATCCTTAGCAATTGCTATATCCAGGCCAAGCTTTTATCTTCAGTTTGCTGTGCAATATTATTGTACTAGAAAAACATAGGGAGAATATTTGGATAATGGATTATACTTTTCAACCTGAGGTAATTCAAAAGGTTGAAGATATTTTGCTCAGTGTTTCATTCAGTAAACAGAGTATCACCTTTCAGCATATCCAAGAAAGAAAATGTTCAGCTGAAAATGTAAACTTGTTAGTAAGTTATGAATGTGAAGAAAGGAAATGATATTGTTTTGCTACAAAGGTCCAAAATAACCACTGAAATGGCTCTAAGCAAACCTCAAATCTTCCAGTCACATGCAATTCTCAACACTTCTTATTCACTTTGCTATTTAAGACCAAAAAAAGGAAACAGATTTTTATATTAAACAGCTTTTCTCTTTTAGAGACATTCCAAAATACTTTAAGGACTCATATATAGCAATCAAATACAGCTATGGAGCGAAGCCAGTTTCAGAAGTGCACAAACTGCATGTGCCAATTTTTCTAAATGCTTAACTAAAAATTGAAGTTATAAACCCAGTAATGGCACAGATTATCACAGGGGTACCTAGAAGAACATTCTGTTACTTCGATGTGGAGCTATGGGCTCCAGGGCTATGGCAGGTCATGTTCTCAACTCTTGTCAAGGAACCCTTGCTTAAGAAATTAGTCCAGCTAAGAGATCACCTAAATTTCCTCCAGTACTTCTGGTGTCCATGGTTTCACACGAAGCAAACCTGAGCGAGGGAGTAGGTCTTGCAAGTCATATTATTGGAATATGTCTAGAGCCACTAACTGATAAAGTCTTTAAAAATTGTGACCTTCTAGTGCTCTCTTGATGGAAGTTTACTTGCAATAAGCAGACAGTCATCTTCTGCACCTAGCCCACTCACTGCTACATCTGCTCAGGTAGGTTCCTCCCATGTGCTTTCACAGAGCCAGGGATGTGTTGGCTGGAAGGGACCTCTGAAGTAGCATCTAATGCCACTCCCTGTTCAAAGCAGGGACCTTGTCCGACCCTAGGTCAAGGTCAGCTGTAGGTGATAATGCAAAGTTTTTGCACATCTGTCATAATTTTCCTTTCTTCTCTCTTCCTTTTTGTCTCAGCTGGGCTTAAGGTTTTCAGTAACTTAATGAAGACTCAGACTCACAAAAACACCTGCACAGTCTTCTGTACCGCACATGGCAGTCTGCATACAGATTTAACACACAGCCATCTGCATGAATAGCCAAAATGGTGAGAATACACCTTGTTTTTAAGTATGTATGAATGGCTGCTCAGGTATGCAGGAGAGAGTGGCAACTCTCACATTTGGACCTACAGGGCTGTCAAAATGACCTCGTAATAGACTGGCAGGGTCTGTAAATATCATTCATTTATTTTATCAGCCTATTTGTTAGAGCTTGAATTTCTTTCTGATATGTTTGCCTACTCACAATTTTCAAAGGTCAGTTTGGCTAGTATGAATCATATTCATGATTCACAGAATTATGCTCCTCTGTAACACTGCCAAGAAAACAAGCTAAAACACAGTATAACAACCCTAGGACTAATATTCACTCTTTACCAGTTATTCTGGCAGTTATCTCTAATGCTGCAAGAAGAAACCACTTCTATTACTACCACAAGTAGCAAGCAGATTCAAATTCTGGTGAGCAAGCTCTCTTCAGGCTTGAGCAGCTGCTGTTGTTCATCCATTAACTGTAGGCCTTGCTCATACTGTCCCTTCATGCTTATCAAGTTTTGATTGCTTTGGCTGGGTGTAAGAGAGAGACTGTGGTTGTTATCAGCAAACACTGTTGATCAGCTTATTTGTTGACTTTGGTGCAGAAATTCACTGGCTTGGCTTTGTACTCTGTACACAGCTCTGATAGTGCATTGCTGTGTAAAACAAATGTGTTCCTCTGTATTTCTTTTCATTGCCAAATCTCATCGATGGTGAAACTATGTCCTGTTATATGGTGAGAGAAAACAATACACAGCAACACATTTAATCCACATTATTTTGTTTCTTCCTTTTCAGTTTACAGCTGGCTGTTTCCAAGTGACGGATCTATCAGTGTTTACCTTCAAATTAAAAGATATAACTGCCTGGAATTTCATCACTAGATATGAAAGCCCTGTAGTAAATATACTGCCTTTGGATATGAAGTTTAATAAGCTTAGTGCGATTGCTCTGTACCGTTAGGGATTAACTTAAATACTGCGATATTTCTAGGTATAGAAACATTTGTCTACTAATTGCCCGTTTAACATTATGTATTAAAGACATTTACCGCAGCCTGGTATTAAGGTAAGTAAATACTATTTTCCCCTCCTCAATGCAGTCATCAGATGATAGCATGCTGTTTCATGATCCTACTACAGACAGCCTGCCTGTGCCCCATGACTATCTGCCTGTGCCCTACAGCTGCCTGTCTGTGCCCCATGGGCACCTGCCTGCCTGCTGGGCATCCCACAGCTCTGTGCAAGTGATAAGCATCAAAGAGATAGGGGCTCTGACACTGAGTCTCTTCTCTGCTGTAAAACTCATCTCTCATCTTGATTATAGTGGTTCCTGCTTAGGATTACATGCTGTGTTTAAACATCTCTATTTTTCCTTGCAATGTTGCACAGAATGTCACACAACTTCAGTTTCCTGAGTGTCTCCCACTTTTCTAGGCATACTGCATGCCTGGCTGCCTGCAGATACCTTCCTCAGGAGTGTGAAGTGTCAGCAAAATGTTCCTCAGAGAGTTTTTTCATTCCTAATGGCCTTCTTAGACAGGCCACAGTGGAATTAGGAATCAGTGTGGTGTTTTAATTGGACAGCTTGCTTTATTTTCTCCACACTTGAGATTTTCCCTCCATCTGCTTTCATCAGAATCAAAACTACAGTCCTTAAATGGAGGAGTTGAACTGAAATTGGTGTATTTTACCAGCATAAGAGTTAAACAGAAAAGCAACAGCCAGATTCTGAAGGAGCATTATTTCTAGATGATTCTCAAAAGGTCTAATGCTACTTTGACAAAGTTAAGATATCATCAAATTAGAAATTCTATCTTCATGTAGAGCTATTCAGATCTATTAAAATCCTGCTTTGTATAGATTCACTTTTTTCTATAGCAAAATATCTGCTGTTATACTAGTTCCATTTTATTCTTCAGTCAGAAAAAAATTACTCCTGGATTGATCGAGAACATTTCCAGTTTGAGCCACATTACTTAGCAGACATTGATTTTATTAGTCACCCAGTGTTGTTCCTATTACCCAGCTGAGTGCATATTCAAGCTCCTTGAGCAACAGTGCTTGCCTGGGCAAAATATAATATTTGGTTTCCAAGGACACTTTTAAATATATTGCTAAAATAACTTTTCTACACATGTGGAGGACAAAATCCTTTTCACTTGAATTTTCACAGAAAGAGAAAACAAAAGGAGTAGAGGCAAACACTGTTGCTTTCAACTTGGCTCTACGTTGCAGCCAGTAAACAGAAAATGCTTTTACTGTCTCCAATCCATGATTTCAAATATCTCCTCTTTCTGGATTAGGAGAGAAAGAAGACATTTCAAACCAGGAGATGCTCCAGGCGCTGGAGCAGAGATTCCCTGGCACCCTGTGGTGAAGACCATGGTGAGGCAGGCTGTCCCCCTGCAGCCCATGGAGGTCCATGGTGGAGCAGATGTCCACCTGTAGCCCATGGAGGACCCCACGCCAGAGCAGGTGGATGCCTGAAGGAGGCTGTGACTCTGTGGGAAGCCCGCGCTGGAGCAGGTTCCTGTCAGGACCTGTGGCCCTGTGGAGAGAGGAATCCACGCCGGAGCAGGTTTCCTGGCAGGACTTGTGACCCCATGGGGGACCCACGCTGGAGCAGTCTGTTCCTGAAGGACTGCACCCCATGGAAAGGACTCACACTGGAGGAGTTTGTGAACAACTGCAGCCCATGGGAAGGACTCAAGTTGAAGAAGTTTTTTGGAGGGCTGTCTGTGGAGATTTGACCCACAGAGGGACCATGCGGTCCTGCATTCACTCGGGCAGCAAGTGACTCTTGGGGTCCCAATTCCAGTCACACTTGCCCTCAAGCTCAACTTCTCTGCTCCAGCGTGGAGTCCTCTATGGCCTACACATGGGTATCTGCTCCAGAATTGAATCTCCACTGGCTACAGAGGACTTTGTCTTCTCCTACTCCATATGGTAGAACTGGGTGTGGGTCTCCGTCTTTCCCCCTCCTCCCTCTTTTCTCTGTCAACAAAGCTCTCTCTGTGTCTGTCTTTCCTTTGGTTTGGTGGAAGGTCGCCTTTTGTTAGGCCAGTGGCCCCACCTCCAGGCTCACTTCCACCTTTTTCTTTTCAAGACAGTCCTTTCCCTCACCAATATGGATTTGCAGAGGTGTTCCTCTAGTGCTCACTGGCCCAGCCAGCATGGATTTTGCCATTCAATCCTGAATGAATGTAAGTAAGTATGGCAAGAAAAGCTCCCTCTCAGAGGAGGTTGAGCAGAATTTTTAAATTGCGTTGCATACAGATGGTTCACTATATCAGGATGGTTTTTCACCTTAGAGACTACAGCCTCTCTAAGACTCAAACTTTCCATTCATCCGAAGGTGAAAGATCACTACTGGTATGCGTTAGGAGTGAAGTCCTCAACACAGCAACCACACTACAAATACATTTTCTCATTTTACTCTGAGTATCTCTAAGCCTTATTATTTAGTAGATTAAACCTCTTCAGATGCAAAGCTCTATACACAAAACAGGTTTCATTAATAAAATGTTGTTCTGTGTCATTTAGCAAATCAGGAAACTTCTAGCCACATTAATCAACAGCGAGAAATAACTTCAAAAAGTCCCTATTTCTGACTAAATGCATGCATGTTGAAATGAATGCAAATGGATAATAAAAAAATATTTTCACACTACTGACAAGTAATGGTAGAAATCATTATCCTAATGGCTTATGAACTTTTTATGTTAAAGAGTGATGTACAATGGAAATGTTATGATTAGCAGCAGACTTTCTATTCTGCACTTGACATAATAAATTAGTGGAAATTATCAATGCACAACATTTCATTTCTGTGTATATTTTATGACAACCACAGAGAAAATACAAGTGATGTTCTGTCCCCCATCAAGTCTTAACTTTAAGTCTTTGTCTACACTCGTAGAACCAACACAGCTTCTATAATGTGAATGCAGTTAAATCTTTCATACCAAAAGAGCTGTTCCTACAGGAGGAAAAGAGTAAGTTGGTTTTAAATCATATCCATGTCTGCACCTCTGCTATCAAGAACAGAGTCTTCTTTCATTTATTTACAGTGGTAATGTGATTGGTATTTTCAGCATATATGAATAGCTTCTGTGTTTGGACCAAACTTAATTTATAAATTGACATCAGTATTTCACCAACAATAACTCCACATGTAGTCATTAACTTGATGCTGTGTCTAATGTTATCATTGATATTTAAGGCAAACATTGCTGTGCTGTTGGGAATAGCCAACGGTGTCCACATGGACAGCTGCTGCAGCTCAGTGGAATCACAGCAGCATATCAAGCCCCTGTTACGCAACTACTCTCGGAGTTGCAACAGCCTTGAGTTATATATTTTGCTGGAATTACTTGTGGTGAGGAATCCTATATCACCATAAATTTACCACCCTTTGCTTGAGGTGTTTCTGCTAGTAAAGCCTTAACACAGACAGTTATGACCTTGATATCCTTGACACTACCGCTTAGGCTGTTCTACTACACTATCATGAACTACTTATCTATTACACAGGATTTAGTTATAGTGAGAGATGCACACTATAGATGTATTCACAAGTTATGTTGTGTAGGACCTTTATACTCATATCTGTGTCCACATTTTTGGGAAAGAGAGCCATTATACCAGCAGAGTTAAAGCAGAGGGAAGGAACGTGGTTTTAAAGTCCATAAAACAAAAGCGTCAGGGCCAACTGCCTTAACATAAGAAAGAGGAGGTGTTTGAATTTTCCACCACACTCCTAATGTGTTACTGACCTGGAGAGTAAGAAGAACTCATCCAGCTCTCCTTCAAAGAAAAAAAAAAAAAAAAAAAAAGACAACTTGGCAGATTTTCATACAAACGTGATGTTTGCAAAAACTAGAATAATTGCAGCACTTCCATTAGATTGGGCCATTACCAAAAAGAAGAAGGTTTGACATACAGAATCTCTCTTCCGAAAAGATTCTTTCTCAGTGTGTCCTTCCAGCCAGGTAACCAGCATGACAGGTCAAGAGTGGTTTTGCAATCCTCATGATGGCTTGCTCCCAGCTGCCAGTGCATCCACAGTCAGGAGGGGACAGAAGGGACATCGCATCTAGGGATGCTGACAGAAATAGACATTTGCATGTAGGGTTTTGTTCTTATTGGCAGGAAAACGCCTTTGAGGAATAAAGCCTTGATTACACAAAAGCATAAAAGCAGAACTCCTTTTTTTTTGTCTGCAAGTACTTCCATTAAAAAAGTTGAGGCCTGCTGCTCACAGAGGCCCCTGTGTAAATGCGAGTCTGCCCTTGTACAACGGCGGCAGAAGAAAGGAGTCCCAAAGCAGAAGTTAGCACATGCTGGTTTTAAAGCTCCTTGCAAAGGCCATATGGATAGCAAAAATCACGTGCAAGGCGTTTGTTCCTCTCGTGCATGTCCACACATACACAGGGTATGCAGCCTGCTTTGCCCTGGCACCCACACCTGCATTCCCATTATAGAGCCACGCAGCAGCAGCACTCGCGCCACACTGCAGTCAGACTGACAAAAACGTGATGAATTACCTGGCTTTCATGTGAGAGCTGACTCACACCCAGCTTACTCACAGCACAGTATGCTTCCTGCACTTAGCTTTGTAAATTTGCCCTCAGAGACACTGCAGACTACTATTTTAAACAAGTAAATACAGCCAAGTAACTTTCTTTTGTAAGCTTCTCTCTCTTCCCTCATTTCAGAGCTTTCTTCTCTATCAAGCCCTGATGTCTTGCTGTCTGTTCTTCAAAAGCCAGGAGACAGTAAATTTAGATTCTCTCAGGGGTAGACTTAAAATGAGCACATGCACAGTACTTCAGAGGAAAGAAGTAAACAAGCTTTTCCAGCTCAGACAAAATCAGACTTTAACTTTAGTTAAGTGTAAATTCTCTGCCATTATTATTGTCTAGTATTTCAGCCGACTCAGCTATTGCCTACAAACACAACTGTTACCAAGGATGCTCATTCTCCAGAATAGTCAATTTAACAAGAAGCTAAAGGCTTGCAAAAGCACAATCAGAAATGTAGCAGCATTTAACAGAATCTAAGAGAGGAAATATAGCTGTGACTTAGTGCCAAAAGACTTCACAGATAGAGTAAGTTACCAAGCACTGCTCCATTCGCTGAAAGAAGGAAATCTAATGTATATTACACAATTTGAAGAATAGGACAATAGGCAAAAGTTCCTCAGATAACACTGAGAAAGCTCCAAGGTGTCTCTTCAGGCTACCACCCAAGAGGTAAAGAGAATCAATCAATATTAGACCTACAAAGGACAGGAATCCCCTCTGCTCTTGCCAAGGCTTCTCTTTATGTCAGTGCTGTTTGATAGCTGACACCAGGCTAGAACAAGCAGAGGGAACTAATAATCCATCCACATTCATTGAAGATGAGCTCAGGAGTTTTCTGGTGAAGGGGTAATATTTGGTTCACGTCAAAGGATGAGGTGCACCTGCAAGGAATAATTAATAGAATCATAGCATCATAGAATGGTTTGGGCTGGAAGGGACCTTAAAGATGATGTAGTTCCAACCCCCCTGCCATTACCAGGGACACACCCCACTAGCTCAGGTTGCCCAAAGCCTCATCCAACCTGGCCTTAAACACTTCCGGGGGGGGCATCCACAATTTCTCTGGGCAACCTGGGCCAGTGTCTCACCACCCTCACAGTGAAGAATTTCTTTCTAATATCTAATCTAAACCTACCCTCTTCCAGTTTAAAGCCATTTCCCCTTGTTTTGTCATTAACTGCCCTTATGAAAAGTCCCTCCCCAGCTTTCCTGTAGGCCCCTTCAGGTACTGGAAGGCTGCTATAAGACCTCCCCGGAGCCTTCTCTTCTCCAGGCTGAATAGCCCCAACTCTCAGCCTGTCCTCATAGGAGAGGTGCTCCAGCCCTCGGATCATTCTTGTGGCCCTCCTCTGGACTCGTTCTAACTGGTCCATGTCTTTGTGTTAGGCGCTCCAGAACTGGACACTCCAGGTGGGGCCTTATGAGAGCAGAGTAGAGGGGGAGAATCACCTCCCTCAACCTGCTGGCCACGCTTCTCTTGATGCAGCCCAGGATACGGTTGGCCTTCTGGGCTGCAAGCACACATTGCCGGCTCATGTTGAGCTTCTCGTTCACCATCACTCCCAAGTCCTTCTCTTCAGAGCTGGCCTCAAGCCACTCATCACCCAGCCTGTATTTGTGCTTAGGATTGCCCCAACCCAGGTGCAGAACCTTGCACTTGGCCTTGTTGAACTTGATGAAGTTAGCACAGGCCCACCTCTCAAGCCTGTCAAGGTCCCTCTGGATGGCATCCCGTCCCTCCAGCGTGTCAGCCACACCACTCAGCTTGTTGTTCTCAGCAGACTTACTGAGGGTGCACTCAATCCCACTGTCCAGATCACTGACAAAGATGTTGAAGAGCACCGGTCCCAATACCAAACCTTGAGGGACAACACTCCTCACCGGTTTCCACTCAGACTTTGAGCTGTTGACCACAACTCTTTGAGTGCGACCATCGAGCCAGTTCCTTATCCGCTGAGTGGTCCATACATCAAACCCACATGTTTCCAATTTAGAGACAGGGATGTCATGTAGGACGGTGTCAAACGCCTTGCACAAGTCCAGGTAGATGACATCAGTTGCTTTAGCCTTGTCCACCAATGCTGTAACCCCATCATAAAAGGCCACCAGATTTGTCAGGCATGATTTGCCCTTTGCGAAGCCATGCTGGTTGTCACCAATCACCTTCTCATTCTCCATGTGCCTTAGTATAGTTTCTAGGAATATCTGCTCCGTGATCTTGCCTGGCACTGAGGTGGGACTGACTGGCCTGTAGTTCCCCGGGTCTTCCTTGTCACCCTTTTTAAAAATGGGAGTTATGTTCCCCCTTTTCCAGTCTGCAGGAACTTCACCAGACTGCCATGACTTCTCACATATGATAGATAATGTTTTGTAACTTCATTCACCAGTTCCCTCAGGACCCGTGGATGCATCCCATCAGGTCCCATGGACTTGTGCACCTTCAGGTTCCTTAGATGGTCAATTAATTACCTGTTTCTCTCTTCTCTGCCACTGCGTGTCACCACGATCTTTTTCCAGGTTATTTGAGATATGAGTCTGGCTTCTAAGGCATATTTTTTTTTCCTCTTCTTTAGCTGTATAACAATATTGGACAGCTCAGAGATGTGACCAATGTATTTCAGATGTTCCCTGAACTGGTTTCTTGCCAGTGAAGTTGAATCACCTGTCTCGTGTAGGAGGGCAGTATATAAAGATGCTGTTTTGCTTTACAGCTTGAGCAGACAGGTGAGGATGGTACAATGCCTTCAGGAATCTTGACATGACTGATATGTGCCCATATTCCCAAGTGTAATAGCGCAAAATAAAACTACAAGGAAGTAAACTCTGATCCGGGTATACCATAAGGACAGTAGTAGAGCTGGTTGCATCCCTGTTTTGTGAAGGCAAGAAAGATTGCCTAATACACTAATAGGCACACTGCTACCTAGCTAGCACAAACAAACTCTGCAAATGCTGCCATTAAATAAAAGAAAAAAACACAACTAAACAATCTGTCAAAGTCCTATCAAGGGAAGAGAAATATCGAGGCAATGTCAGTCTGGTTGCCACCAGGCATGGCTTGATGTTTGTGGAGAGTGACATTGTGAAATGCTCCTGAGAAATCTCCCTTTGGCGTGGGGGAGAGTTTTCACATTTACCCTAGAACCACTTACTGAGCTATTTGCACTCACTGCCACAAGAGTTTCTGTCAAGACCACAGCTGGGAGCTCTGGCAGGAAAATGTTTCCTAGGGTGCCATTCACTAAGAAATACATGATATAAGCAATCCAACTTTTCTGGTTTGTTTCAACCATAATGCAAACACTACCCAGCTTGAAAACACAGAGATGCCCTGGATGGAAAACAGAATTTAGATGAGACAAAAGGGGAGCTAAAACCAGTGACTGTCAGGAGAAACATATGCTCCTTTTGTCCTGCATGGCAAGGATGAACTTCTTCAATAAGCTTTCTCCATTCTGAAGTTCCAAGTTGTAGCAAAGAGGAAGATGATTGATAGAAATATTTTGGTGAGGTTGAGGAGGAAAGAAGAGTCTTGGTTGCTTGCTTGCTGTTTTAAAAATATAAAATAACCTTTCAAAAAAAATCTTGGAAACAAGATGAAAGGCACAGAAACACCAGCTTTTTAGAGATAAGTAATCTACTGCGTGGTTTGCATAGATCCTAATACCTGGTCATTTTTCACTAATGCTCATAAGCTGGAACAACATTATTAATAATAGTAAGTAGTCAAGATAACTCCTCGATGGTGCTTGACAAGATGAACTGATCAGCCTTATCACACTATTGAAATGTTAGCTGTGCCTTGATTTCCTAGACTTTTAAGTAGCTCTTATTTGAGAAATAAACACTTTTAAGTATTGTATGTTTAAAATATCGTAGCCCAGCTAATGTGCTTAAATGTTTCTTCTCCACTAGTCCATGCTGGATGACTACCTGACTGCACTAAGTTTCATTCTCCAAGTGGCAAAACTTCCTATGTCTTTGGATGTAGAATCAGGCTTTCAGATCAAATTGCCCATCTTTTGCAAAATTATTCTGCAGAAGCGGGAGGAGCAGGCTGGGCAGGCTAGACAAAGCCTTGCATTTTAATGCTCTCTCTTTTGCACAGTTCTTTTTCTTCAAGCAATGAAATAATCTACAAAGCATGTTTTCTATTCATTAAGACAATGATTGTGGCCCTGCTGCCCTCCCTGCTTCATTTACATTATCCACTGAAAGTTGTTCTGCTAATGCTAATCACATACCACCTTGTTGGCAATCCAGCTGATCTGATTTCTGTTCAAGTAGTGCACTTGGATTGTAAAACCCCTGGATTTCAGGTATCTAGTACAAAATTCAATGCTCCCTGCAAGTTATTCACTAACCAGGGTGATTCACTGACATAAGGTGCTAGTTAACTTCTTGCTTATTGTCCTAGCACAGGAGCAGTAGATGATTGCTCTTTTGAGGCATTCATCCCAAATCTTGGCTGCACAATTCACATGGTCACTGCATACACAGTCTGTATTTTAAAGGGTAAAAGCAATAGAGTATATTTGCAGCTCTATAACAGTGGGAATTAAAAGCATAAATCCTATCTGTGTACAGGAGCTATGTAACTTAGTGGAAAATTTGAACTAATCAGGCCATCACTGAGAGGAACAATTAGCAGGGGGGGCATTCAGCATAAAACGTTAGGACTTTTTAGGTTCGTTCTCTTTTCTGTGCATTTTAGATTTTTTGCCTTACTTTGACCCTATCCAGCTATTTAAAGGATGTAAAGTGCTTTGTTCATTGCAATTCGCAGTCCATAGCTCCTATCCTTTCTTTCATCTCTGAAGAGAAAGACAAGAAAAAAGAAAAAAAGGGGGAAAAAAGCTTCTCTGTCCTCTGTACGGTCATGTGGCTGATGCTAACACTTTTTACAGAAGTGTCTCACCTGGGATGTTTTACTTGTTCCCCTTTGACTGATGTTATTAAAAGTCTTTGGAGAGACTTTTGTCTCATCCTTCTGTTCTAGTTTAGCCAGGGTGATCACATACCAACTGAAATATCTAGAGGCTTGTTAGCAAAAACTGTCACTGGGAGGGATCAAAATGTTTCTGTGCTGAGTCCCGAGGGCACTGATCCTGGCAACACAGCTGGACTCAGATGTAGTCTCCACATGGTCTAACATGACAAGCAGCTGGATCCTCAAGCCAGCAGACAGAAGGTTGTTTTCTCAGGATGAATAGAGTTCCCCAAAACCAAGGGCTGAAATGAGCACCACTGCCAGAAAACCTTAATTAATTTATTTTGGGATATAAGAGGAAAAAAATACTGCTTCTTTCATTTTAATGAGGAGAAGAAAATGGCTCTTTACTCTGGGAAAAAAAAAAAACCAAAAAATGAACAACAGCAAAAACTGGGATGAGGATCTGAGGACCTGAGCAAACTCATCACTGTGCATCAAGTTTTTGAACAACAGAGGAGTTGGGAACAATTCATTTCAATGACGCCAGCCCTCTGTGTTGATAAGTAATGGTTGTAAGCTAAAAATAAGCCTGAGACTGACTGTCAAATGTATATGTAATCATTGCTGTCTAGCTGGAGGACGATCCACAAACACAAGCTGGCTGTACATCAGTAATCAAATAATTGACTGGCTGACAAGTGAGACCAGCATTTGGCTTGGTGCCTCTGACTAGACGGGAAATGGCATTTCCTGTGTCTTGATAAAGCAGATGTCACTTGGTCCCTCCAGCAAAATACATGGCACCAGGGGCATCTTGAGTAAAGGTTCATTCCTACACATGTAATACTGGTCAGTAATAAAATCTCCTCCCTCCTCCTGCAGTTTTATTAAGCAGTAGCTTTTAACAGCCTAAACATTTAGGGGAAAAATATATACAACTGATATATCTTCATAGCTGACTAAATCTGTTGCAGTGCTACTTTCCCTAGCTGGTGTTCTTGCTTTCATTTCAGTTGTGCCCTTCCCTAAGGACACACTCCCTCCTGCACAGAAATGCAGCTCTTTCTCAGGAAAGCAGGCGTATGGCAGGGGCTCATGAGTTCAGAGTGACTTGTTAACTACATCTTGGGCACTCCATAGTCCTGAGCGAGTTGTTTTACTGTCTGTCTCAGTTTCCATTAATTTAACATACAAGTTTTAATTCTTTTTGTGGTTTGCAGGTACAGAAATAGTAACAGTTACTGCAGTTAGTAAATAACATGTGATTGACATTTTCCAGTTTGACCCTGTATTTGTGAATAATATGTGCCTTTCTCTGGCAGTTTACTACGTAGTCTTGGATTTGACTTAAATCCCTAAGCTGTTTTGCACATTGTTTACTTAATTGCCCAGCACATCAGAAAGTCATGTGGAAGGTAGAGTTGGCTTCTCTAGGGGTAGCCAGAAACACAGAGGAAGCAACATGCAATATGTACAAGCACCAGACTCGTCTGTTCTTATGATTAGTTTTCAGCTGGTTTAATTCCCTAGACCAGCTCACCTCGAAATCACACAAATACCAGCAAGGAAGGGAAGAGTGAAGATGAAAAAGGGCCAGGGGGTCAACTGCAATCCCAGCCAGCACCTGCCTCTGCAAACGTGAGGTCAGGCTCCCAGTAGATCTCTGTTTATAGCATTTCCCAGAGGGAAGGGGAGGTAGTTTAGTTCTGGCCCTCTGGGAGAAGTAACAGTACTGCCATCTTGCCAGAGCTCAGTGCTGCCAGTTTGTTTTGCCAAGAAGCATTTGGAACTGCAGAGTAGATGTTCCCTTGATTAAATATGAAGAAATTGCATTACCAGATTACTCCAGTAATCCATCCAGCTCCACGTTCTGTCCCTGACAGCAGCCAGCACAGGTTCTTCAGAGACTGGAGCAAAGTCCTCATTATAGACTATTTTACAGCTAATAAAATTCTAAAAGCCTGCATGCAGACAAATCCCTGCAGTTTTCACATTAGGAGTTTGCATGAGTTAAAGCTGTGAGCTGACCATAGGATTTGGTCTAGCAGAAAATGTCAAGCCCTTGTTACCCTCAGAGCTTATGCTACTAATAAACAATGAAAACACAGGAGCATAACTAGAGTTATCTGCGCAGTAACAAAGAACTGTCCTTAAAGAGCATATCCTTTAGAATCACCTTTAGAGGGAAAAAAGGTGCATCTTCCTGTGGTTGCCTTTTCCTTCCCACCCCAAGTGCAGATGCCTGAAAGTATCTCTCCAGGGTGAGCATTATATGCAGGTTTCCAGATGCAAAACACAATCCCTGTGTAATCCACCAGGCTGGTTACAGCACTTGGTATGCTGCAAGGATACCCAAGCTGAACTTAAGGAGGCAAAAATCGATTCATAAACAACGCTTAGATTTGATAACTGTCCAAATGTTCACCGCTTGGTTGAAGATAATTGTACTTGCATGTATTTCTGAAATCTATGGCCAGGGTGAAAATAGGTATCATTCAATAACTCATCTCTCAACAGTAGCTATAAATATACTGGTTGATCTATAAAGATGGCTTGGATTATTTTTTTGTATTGCTTCCTCCACTAGTTCTTCATTGCCTCATTTTTCTGTTACTCTCCCCACCTCCCTGGAATCACTTTTAATTTAAACTATCCCTGTACTACAAGCATGTCATACATTTATACCACAGCCTGTTACCACCCCACATGATGAATACAAAAGGCTCAAAGTTATTCTAAGCATTAATGCATGCAAACAACAACAAGCACCACAAAGAATTGCTTTGGAAGGTGGAGGCAAGGCTTAGTGGGCTTTTCATTCTGGATCAATGGGAGTGATAGAGATTTCTAGGCATGTCTTTGGGCTAGACAATTGTTTAGGCATAGTCTATAATCACTTTTTCAGGGCCAGAAGCAACACAAAGCATTCAGAATATTTAATGAAGTTGTGATTTTCTAATAGGTGAGGTTGACCTAAGTCAGCTGTGCCCCAGCCAGCTTTGCATCCAAAGGCAAGGCACCCCAGCTGTGCTCTTGCCCGCTCCGTCACACCAGAATTGACACCCACTCAGTTGCATGAAGAACTCTTTTTATGGAGCTGAAACTGTGTAAAACTGAAAAAAAAAAAAAAAAAAAGCTTCAGGAGCATTTGGTTGGTTCAGATCTCATGCCATGACCTTACAAGCAGCAGCAAAAAATGGAAGGGTGGGAACATGAAATTGGAGTCAGAAGGGATGGAGGAGTCAGAGCAGCCCTGTTTTAGACTAGCTTATGTTGCATAGCAAGACATTCTCACTCACTTCAGGGCCTTCACTTACACCACTTTTGAGGGGCAAAGAGACTTTAGCACATACCCCTATGTCCCCACACTGACCATATTAGGATCCCTCATGCCTCCAAATGTAAACAATTGTGCACCCTTGAGGGAAGGGTCTGACTTGGACTGCAGAGCCAGGCTTCTGGTAACACTGAGAAGACTGAAGGGTTTTCTGGCAGCCGGTGCTCCCAGTCCTGAGGGAGGAGTGTAGTGGGAGAGACAGAAAAGTATCTGGATTGTTTGTGCCTGTGCATCCCTAATCTTGCAGTTCTCCTTACTTGCATATACCTACCACCCTGGGGATACTTAATTACTGTGTACATTTATTTATAAATTCTCTCCATTACATTTACTGACCCATTCATTAGAGCAATTTGCATCCCATGGTCTGTAGAAACCTGGCCATCTGTATCACTTAACAATAGTCCACAAGGCAATTGCAGCTCTAGGGCTTAAGTCAGCACAAACTTTTCTTGCCAGCAGGTAATTACCAGGGCAGCAGATCTGCCTGCTTGGGCTTCTTATTCAAATCCCCACATCATTTCTTCTTTTTCATGGGTCGCAAGAAAGGAGGTGATGCAGGCACAGGACCAAGTGTCTGAGCATGGCAGAGCTTCATCTGGCTGTAGTACACTGGTCTTATGCTGTTTGAAAGCAAATGTGAAACAATAGCCTAAGAAACTGGGCATATTGCTGTAAGCTTCTATTTGCTGTCTGAGGATCTCCCGCTCCTCTGAAAACATTGTCTAAGGGTTCACAGAATGGAGGAGGTTGTAACACCATGGCATTACACTATCCTGTGTGTATCAGAGCTGTTTCAAAGAGGAGGAGAACAACTGCCATCTGACACAATGCAATCAGACCTCTGGCTTCTCCATACCTTTGGGATTTAAGGTCTTTTTCTTTTTTTAACCTTCAGTTCTCCTGCAAACCTAATCTATCTCTTATCCTACACCAGCATGTAAAGGTTAAGCTTGAGTGACAGAAAGTTCATAGAGAGGCAAGCATCTATTAATACTTCTAAGCACCAAAAGTCAACTTGTTTCTCTCCTACCCTCGTGTTAACCTGTAAATGTTTCACCTTTGTTTAACACAAAAGAGTTCTGAGGTGGGTGCAAGGACTATAAGCTGAAACAGGTGTATTCACTGCTTGCCCCTTGGACAGTGTGTGAGGTATTTTCATGCATTGACCTGTTCTGCAGTGGTACAAGTGATGATGTTGGGAAACAAAATTATTGGGGGGGAAATACAGAGACGCAGCCCTTACTCTCTAACCTGCAGGCTTATGAACAGCAATAGCACAGTGTTGTATTACTGCCTGGAGACTGCCTAAGTCCTGGATTAAACAATCATGGACTGGACTGCTGACTCCATTACATTCCTGTGCAGCCCGGTGCCACAGATATTTATCCTGTTGTCACTTCTATTTAATAATAAAAGCCCTTTCTTCTTTGTATTATGCTACATGCAAAAAAATTTTTTAAAATTTAAAAAACCCAACAGCAAAGGAACATTGTGGGTGCAAAGTCAACCGTTCAAAGGTTAGAAAATGACAGGTTTAAGATTTTCTGCCCCCCTTCCACTTACAATATAGCCTTTAATTATAAGGCCACACACCATTTTTTTTTATGAAACCCTGTGCCTCACTTACTGCAATAGGTGGTGTCAATGCACAGCTGTGCAATATATTGTTTCATTTCCTTCACCTACCATCTAGTTCCAGGCTCTGCTTAACTGTACACTAACCAAATCCCTTCTCTGTGTACAAAGTAATTTATCTCTTCATGGACTCTCCTGTGGTGATCCTCAATATGCCACTTGAATGCTTCAGAAGCAGAAGTTAATTTATCTTTAAATTACAGAGGAGTTTACATTCCCTCCATTTCAAAGATGGGAAGCTCATGAAGCGAGGCTGCATTTCTGAAGCACAGCAACCCACCAAAATGTGCCTTCGCACCCCATTTCCTTCAGTTACCCACCCAGGTGCCCAGGCTGGAGCGTGCACCTCTCTCAATGTCTGCACCCAGGAGTGGGTGTCTACCCCCAGAAAAAGGAGAAGGGAGGCAGGCCCCTCCACTGCATCTGTTTGATGTGTGGCTGCAACACAGCACGTGCAGCCACCACAATCATGCACTCCTGGTTTATGCATTAACCAGTGAGATGAAATTAAAAAAAACAGCAGATATTTCTCAAGAGTCATACAAATAGGTCCCAGATTTTTACAGGATTTTTACTTCAACAATGTCAAATACAGCCACCCTTGATCTTATGTACAACCATAACTGCTCAGCATTGTAGCATGGGGTTGTAAAGTCTCCAAGATATTCAGTCAAGGACCTGAGGAGCACAGTCAAAGCCTGTACTGCTAGATTTCATCTGCTACTATATTTAGTCCAGCATTTTTCCAGACGAAGGGGTATCCACTAATAAAGCACAGGAACTTCAGAGTTGGCCAAACACTTCTAAGTGACTCAGAGCTTACAGCACAGCCAGTGAGAGTAATAGGTCCATCATCTCCTCAAAGAAGAGGATTTACTGCTTGCACAGAAGGACCCTGCAGCCATGTCAAAGCAAGACAAAAATCTCTGCAAGCAGCCCAATGGCTGCAGTGGCACAGGTTATCAGTGCTCTGAGTCCAGACAACTAGCAACAGCACCTTGATTCACAGCTAACAGCTCTCAGTGATGACTTGGCCATTCTGTTAGATCAGCAGCAGAAAAACACCCACCTCCTCTGGAGGAGGATTCATAGAATTTTGCCGGTGTCTGAGGCACAGCAAGGCTAGAACTGTGGATCCTCTGCCCAGCAAGGATCCCTTTCCTGTGTGTCCTGATAGCCATGAGCACTCCTCTTTGCCCTCCCAGAGCTCACCCCTTTCAATGCCTCCAACCAAGCCTGACTCTGGATCTTCCCCATGCTGTTTCTTTTTTCTAGCCATAGCAGAAATAAAAAGCATCTGTTTAGTTCCTCAGAGTGGAACTTTTAAAATGCATTTCCCAGGCCTTTCATTAGTACGCCTGTCTCATAATGTTTATTTTGTTCACCCTAAGGACTTGGAAGAGCTTCCTTCCCTTTCAGATCTTTGAATATCCTTTATTCATTTTTGTTTTCTCTGCCTAGCATCTCCTTCCTGAAAGTGCTGACCAGTCAGTTTGTCACATTAGTTTTTCTGGACCTGGTGTTCTGTCAGCGCTTATCTTTTTTGTTTTATCCTCAGATCTCAGAGCAGCCTCTCATAGCCACACTGACTCCTTTGTATCATCTGAATTTTTCATTTTGCAGTGAAATTGTCTTCAATGATATTGTAATTATTGTTGCATTTATAATCTAGCCTGCATTCACCTTCTGAGGTAGCAGTACAGGCACTGTATTTGCTGCCCACAGGGATTCGCTCCCGAGCTGGCTGTGTTTATTGGAACATTTTGCTTCAGCCATCATATTGCTTCCTTGCCACAGCCAGAGAGAGACTTTAGGGAGGACTCTGCACTGAATGACAGCCACCCTTCATTTTCAAACCTCTGAGATTTGTACAGCTCCTGTACAGCCGAGAGGTACTGCTGTACTTAAAGCGATCACCTCTTAAATTGCACTAAATTAAAATAGCTTGTGCTTGTTATACTTGTAGTTCTCATCACTCTCAATCAAAAAACCAAAAGGCACTTTTTAAAGATCTGCTCTTTTCTTGAAAGTCTGTCAGGTGATGTTTATGCTGCAGTGAGGACTCACAGTAATAATCTTCCTTTGGCAACATTTACCACTCAACTTGACCAGTTCCTACCCCAAAAACTTGTGATCTGACAGCTTTTTCTTTTCTACTGTTCCTCTCCCATCTCTAATGAGTTTTGTCCTCTCAGTCCCTGTGAGCTAATCTCAAGTTTTTCACCAGTTTCCACCCTCTTGTTCCCAGTTTTCATCGCCTGTTTATGAGCAGCAGAGGGGCTGCTGCCCTCTCCCTCTCTGGAGGAGTGCTCCCCAGGCCCTTCTGTACAGCATGTAGTGAATTTGCCATTTAGTGTTGCTTTCTTCCTCGTCCTTTCAGCTTCCTGTACTCCTAACACTAATATTTGGGCACATTTTCATATGACTCAATTTTGAATTTGTTTTCTTTTTCAAGACAAAAAAAAAAGAAATATTTACCATACTGCTGAAGTGAGACACCCCTGTGCTGCACCACTCAACAACAAAACATGCAGCTAGCAAACTGCCCAAAATAAGCCAGAATGCCCAATGAGGGAATATCCACCCTTTGCCTACAGTTTCTTCTCACCCCATAAACCAGCCCATCCCTCTCCATCCCCAGCTGCTCCCCAGCCAGCTGCACCGGCAGCATGGTCGGACCCATGGTGCATTTCTGGGCATGTGGCTTGCCGCACAGCTGACAGCTGGGCACGCAGCCTGGCGCAGGTGGGACAACAGGGCTCTGATCTCCCGCGGGCAAAGGGAGAGAAGGACTAAGCTTTGCTTATAAATTCATAAGCAGAGAAGTGACAGCCTCTGCAAGGTGGATGACAGAAGAAGGATTTAAGGGCAAGAGGCAGTTTTGGAGGGAAATAAAAAATAAAACCCATTCCTAATTTCTAGACAGTGCCATTCCCATCCCCTTCCACTTATTACTTATCACAGCAGCTAATAATGTCATCAGATCACTCAGAAGGGGGGAAAGGATGGAAAGGTAGAAAAGCAACAGCTTGAAACCTGAGAAAAAGTGTCTGCTTATAACCTGGTGCTGTTCTCACATCACTGCTGCCTGCCCCTAGTGCTTTAAGAGAGTAATAACCTTCCCTGCATCTGTTTATGTGAAAACTGTCTAATCCAGTTGCTTCAGTGCAAGAACAGGCTGTGCAACCCCTACCCGCTTCAGCACGAACCTTTTGACTCTCTTCTTCATGTGGCAGCAACAGGATCTCAAAGTACTCACTTATTCCTCAATTCTCTACCCAGGTCTCAAAAGTCTTATTTCACTGTATCAAATAATAAACATGGGATGACACTTAATTTTCAGCATAGGTTATATAGCATTCCAGAGCAGCAGTCTATAGATTTAGCACTCTGGTACGTGCTATACACCTGTTCAGCGTATAACCGCACATTTAGAGAAATACCGTTGAATTGCCATACAGCTATTTAAAATGAATTAAAAGCAGCCTCAATTTTCACATCTGCTCCCAAATCTCCTTGTAAATTTGCAACCTCAGTTTTCTTTAGACACTTTTTTTTTTTCCTTCTCACACATATCACCTTTCTTGAAGTACAAGAGATGCAATATAACAAATTAAAACTGACTATTCAGGGAGAAGCTGTGTGAGGGATCATTCTCACAAATACCTGACACCAACTGGCCTCCCTTTTAATGGGACACAACCCCCATGATATTATTCAGGGCTCACCTCACCATGTCTGGTAGATTTTAAGACATCAGGGTCCAAACAGAAACCAAACCTTGACTTATCGTAAAAAATGTAAGCCCACTCAATGCTTGCAGTCCATCTATAGCTTCAAATCTCTTACTGCATATGCCCTCCTCTTCTCCCCCAAAGACAATAGTAACTTTCTTGCATGTGGACTCCCAAGCTCTGTTGATTTACACAGAGGTGTCCAAGGAACTTGTGACTGTCAGCTCTTGCATGTTTTTTTTTTTTGTTCCTGAGTAGCTGCACTAGTGGTTTGAGCCCTTACAAAGAGCACCAGAGCAGCTGTACTTGGGTCACATCAAAGGTCCAGCAAGTCCAGTACCTCATCTTTAACAGGAGGCAACACCAGATGCTCATTATAAGCTGCTATCGGTTTACATTAATATGCCAGGCTGCACAAATCACAGCTGAAGCCTCTGACTCATCATCTGTCCTGGAGTTAGCTGCCCTTGCTGCAACCCTCACTCCTGCTTTTGGGAGTAGATCTGGTGGGGAGAAGGTAATCAGTTTAACTGCAGCTATGTATAAGGAAAAGTGAACCAGAGCCTATAAACTCTTCCACATGTTTTAAATGTGACCTCTTCTTTTTCAGTCAGAAATTGAGGCAAGCCTCCAAATTACTATAGCTATCTGCCTAGCCTCATTCTCCTACCTCACAAAAGTGAAAGGATTTCTTCTAAAGCTTTTATGCATTGTAGATTCACCTGGAAAAAGAAAATGTGTCTGAATGTGTAAAATAAATAGTAGAATTAGAAAACAGGTTTTTTACCTTTGCCAGTCTGAGCATGTAGGTACTACTTTCAGTAATAAAGGGTGGAAAATTCTTAGATCAAGGTGGTATTTAAACTGGAAAACAACCCTTTAGAATACAGTTTTATACATTTGAAGGGCTATTAAATCCCTTAGAAATCCTCATGGATTGTTGCCAGTGTGAAAGGCAGTGGATATACAGCTGCTTGTAGGAATGGGCGTTTTCATTTGAAAATGCAGCTGGACAGATAAAGTTTGGATCAATATTGTCTTTTATCAGATCACCTGGTAAATTTGCTTTGTTTAATGGCTTTGTATATGCTTAAATAATTTACAAACTACGATGTTGCCTTATGAAGCTTTGGGAAGTACAGAGACAAGTAACAAGAGGTATTTTTTTCAGAAGGAAGGATATGTAGGAAGATACAATAGACAAAATCTGACTTTTGTAATATTGGTATGGTGTAAAAATAGTTTGGTTACTAGCAGATGTCAGGACAGGGTTATATTTTGACTTAACTCATGAACTTTATGGGCAAGTAGCATATCTTTAGCACTGGGCCTGAAATCATCAACTGCTTTACTCTTAGTTTGGACATTGGAAGAATATAGGAAAATAATACTAGCAAAAATTTTAATGCAGTACTAGTAGAAAAATGAGGTTTCAGTTAAAATTATGTTTTCACAGAAAGTACCTAGCCTCTAGCAATTTATTTTTTTTTATTATTATCAAATTACTGAATGCTTGGACAACACCAAAACTCTCTCAATGTATCTCTGAAAACTATTCCTTTCCTTTCCCTCCTCCCCGAGACAGAAAAGCCCTGTATTTTTTCTTGCATTGAACCTAGTTTCCTAGCCAAGCCCACTAGTAAATAAAAATTTTTTTACTCCTTTTGCATGTGTGAAAATAGAATATGCAGAGTAATAAAGATAGGAGCTGTGGGACTTCTTGAGTACTCTATATTTTTCAAACCCATTGTCCTCCATGGTTACAGCACTTTTCTGTACTCTTTATGCCTTCTTTTTGCTACATTGTAAATATGTTTTTTTTTAAAAAAAAGGGCAGAATTCATAACAACAACAGGTTAGAACTACTGCCAGCTTTTAAAAACTGGCAGTTTAACTGAAAATTTATAAAGTAAAAGCAAGTATATGAATTGCTGAAATTGTCTGCATGAAACATTTATAGTGAAAAACTCCATTCCATAAAGATAGATGGAAGGACATCTTTTATGCAAAAATAAAACAATTAATTTGCCTGCAAAGCTGACATCTTGTAACTGTGCCTCTGGAGAACAAACTGGAGCACAGAGCTGCAGAAAAATGCAGCTGAAGCATTCCTGCATCCACATGAGTGACCTAAGGGAGGGGATGGGAAGCCAAAGGTGGCACTGAGAAGTAGTGAATTAACCTGCCTCCTCCCATGTGAAGAAGTATAAATAAAAATCAAAGGGATCTTTATCCCACTGACAATGTGGTATGCAAGGTCACATGGCCTAATATTTTAAGAGGATTAGAACTAAATCTCTGCAAACTTTGAAATGGCCCAACCAAGCCTGTGAGCTTTTCAGTTTAAATGGGTGCACAGCATGACTTCTACAATCAGCTGGAATTTGGCAGGATGAGATGTAGTGAAGTGGACTCTGAAACAATTCAGTCCTGCAGTGACTGGTTTTACAGGGTATCTTAATTTGGAGCTGTGCAGGAGGCGGAAACAAAGCCGAGCACCAAAGAGCTTGACACTTAATTATGCACAAAGTTTGTGCAGAAAGGAAAAAATCCTTGTTATTTGTTATTCACCAAATTAGGAATACCATTTCTGTAGTTTTGCTTCATTTCTAGGAGAACTGCATGCACCAGTCTAACTGGAGCATCACAAACCACTTAAACAGCACTTCCATCACTCTCAAAAGCCATGGTTCCCTGAAAACACGCTATGCATACAGGAGAAAGCCCTGCTCTCGACAGTGAAGAACATCCTTTTACCAAAACAGCTCTATCTGAACCTCAGATGTTATCACATGCAAGATACATGTGGAGTAAAGCTATTCACCAGATGGGGAAAATTGCTAATTGTCCAGCAGAATCTAGCCACCAGCTGGCAGGCAACTACCATCACACAAAAAAGAAGCAATCCCAATAACCACACATAAAAATAGCATAACAACATTCATTCGACCTGAACCATCAATTGTTGTTAGGGGCACAGCTGACAAAATAAAAAAACAAAAACGCATCTGCTCTGAAAGCAAAGTGTGAATTAATGTGCTTGTGATTTAGAAGTATTGTAAAACTTTTGCACGCTAAAAGCAGTGGTAGTAAAGCAGCTGGGGAGAGATACATTCCTTCTAATGCTGATGGCTGCCCTTTGGAGCTCAGACTTGATCTTCCACATATGGAGAGTTGTGAACAATTTTTTTCCAGAGTAGTGTCACAGACAAGTGCTTTTCAAATATTTGTGCCAATATGGTACCTGCAATTACCTAGGAAATGAAACTGCTGCTGATCTGCTAGAAAGTTTGGAAAGATTCAACAATCTTGGCATGAGTGCAGAACCCTTATAGATCTTAAGAAAATTTTTATTTTCTGAAAAAATGAGAACAACTTAAATTATTTATGGAAAAGAAGCAGCTGATGAATTCTGGTTAGCTCTGTACCTTTTATCCTTTCATGTGGAAGTGCTGATGCAGAGACACAGCATTTCATTTCCTTTGCCACAGTCAATGCTTTTGTTACAGCTCTGTCATGTCCACTTTCTTCCAGCCTTCCTGTTGCTTCTACTAAATGAATTCATGAGTTAACCAAGAGGCCTTTGGGTGAAATGGAAAACTGCAGGAGAGACAGCGAATTTTTCAGAAGAAAATGTAAGGCGTTTTTAACCAACCACAACTGCTCAGAAGGCAATGTTCAGCATGTGTGGACCGAGATTCTCTCAGTAACCCTTAAGACAACAAAAAAATGTGCTGCTTCAAAAGTTGGGGTTTTTTTTCTTTTCAATGTTATTCAGTTCCAGTGTGTTCCCAGAGGCTTCCCCAGTAAAACACATTGGAGGCAGCTGGATCAAACAACTGCAGGGTGTGCTCAGCCTTCTTCAGCTGCAGTTCGTTAGATCAGACTCTCCCCTGTACACCTGTGTGTCCCCAAGAGGTCGAAAGACAAGTGTTGTGGGGGCGGAGTGGGGAGGAATTAAGTTAGAAACCAAAAAACACTCAAGAAAACAGCATTTTTAGACATCACAGTCAAGTAAGCAGCATTCTACATAATAACCGAGTTTTAAACACCTATCTGAAGATCTTAATTAGCCCATTCTGCTGTTAATTTCACATATCCCCTCTTTGCCTTCAGTATCTTTATAGAACAATTTGCTGGCAACTGCATCTATGTTTAAACCCATATCCATCTAGACAGGATATGATTATGATTAGTCCTCCAAGCATTCCCACTTAATCAGCATAAGAACACTGAGAAATTAACCCCCTGCACTCCTGTCCCTAAGTAACCCTCTGCACCCCACTAATGTAATAAATGTTTTTTTCCCACCAAATTTTTTATGGGTTATTTTTCCTTTTCTGACATTCCCTTGTTAGTTTTACAGAATATTCTCAACCCTGTTTTTACTTGACAGAAGATTATTATCTTTTTATTCTTAAATTTTCTTGGGACAAGGTGCCAGTTTGCAATCTGGGGCCAGTGGTTTTATCTGGTCCTCTGACAGGTAAGGTGCCTCATGACCATGTCTGTCAGTGTTAGAAGTGGTGGCAGCTGCCAACACCGGTAAGACTGGAATGGGCACAGACACAGTGACACTGGGATGCACTATTGATTCAGCCAGGCATCTCTTTCTTGGCCCAGGAAAGCACCCCATCCCTCACCCTGGACTTCTTGGCCACAGCTTGGAGTCCTGTGGTATGGTCAGAAGAACAGACTTGGTTTATTCAAGCAGGGATGACCATCAGGTACCCCCTCAGGCAGCACTGCTCACAGTGCCAGTTTTGCTACATCTAAACCCAAATAAGATATTACTAGTATGGTTACCTAGGCACTGGTGGTCTTGCAGAACTACAGCCAGGAATGTCCCCAGGGCTCTCCATATCAGTTATCTGTGAAGCCTGGCTGTTTCCCACGTAGCTCCCTCTAAGCCACCTGTGAAATTCATCCATCCCTCATGGCACTATCTCGAACTTCTGTCAGCTCCCCACATGGTTACCTGTCACATCTATCAATTTCTCATGTTGTGTCCCCTCCTTTTCCGCTGAACATTCTGCTTGGTTGGCTTAACAGTAGGGCAGGACCCACTCAGAGGTACAGACATTCATCTGCAGCCCTAAAAATCAGGTGAGGAGACCCAGCATTCAAGTCACTTCTCTCTTCCAAAGGGAAATATTCTTTTATGCACAAAAGATACTGTAAAGTTGTGTCCAGCATTTCCTGACAAACCCTTCCCCGATGGCCACCCTGAAGGCATGCTGCAGCACAGGGCAGTACATTTGGGGTTTTTTCCTGGCTTCTGATTTATTGATCCTTTTTCTGGGCTGAAACTGAGGCGATACACTGCACTCTTCAGAAGAGTTACTCTCTGCCAAGAAGCCTAACAGCAATGTGTTTGTGTGTAATGGGACATGTGAAAATAGGAGGCCCTTCAGATCTTCAACATAACATACCTATGGAGTAGTCTGGCTGAAGTTTAGCTCAGTGAGATAAGTATAAAATGAAGTTTCATGTTCCAGGTAAACTGATTGAACAGACACTGAAAATGCAATCCCCGATTTTCCCTACCTTCTTGCTATCTCTCTCCCTCACATCAGCTCTGGTTGTTCATCTGGCCCCACAGCAGGCTATTGCAAGATGGAAAATATGGCAGGGAGCTCTTCAATAGTACAGACAGCTACTCACTAATGCAAGCTTAATTTAGGCTGCAGGCTCAATTAACTCTTGACTCGAATCATGGTCAGAGACACCTCTTCAAAGTAAACACAATCTGTAAGGCTCGGACTTCTGCACCCACACTAACAGCCATGTGCGAAGCCAGTGGAGAAGCAAACTGTCCCAGATGTGGAAGACCTATCTCACCAACTGGGACACTGCGGTGGTACTTCCATAAACTCCAGTTCTACATGCAGGGCCACTGCTGCTACATTATTTCTTTTTGTGGAAAACAGATATGATACTGTTTCCCAGCTTATTCTTTCTTTTCCATAAGCAAAAGTTCCGCCTTTCTAAAAATAAAAAAAAAGGTTTTCCTTCCTCTGGATAGTTACCTTAAAAACTAAAGTATTGGGGGGGTGAGAACCAGTCATTTTTGAAAGGTCTTGAGATATATTTAATTTAGAACTATAAATGTCTTTGTTGGACAGCACAACAAAATAACATCTGAAAGAAGCCAATATATTTTCAACATCAGAGGCAGAATACTTTATACTAAAATTACAGTATATTGACTTTGCTGCCATTTTCGTCTTTCATTCATAAGCATTTGAAGCCCTGTCCTCTGCTGTGGATGTCCAGACAGTACCTTTATAGAGCAGAAAGTCTTTTATTTTGTAAATTTGCATGATATCAATATAATTCCACCTAACAGAATGCAAGGAGAGGAAAATAAAGGCTGTAAAATTAGCTTCTCTGGGGTTAGAAGTGCATTATGGGTAGCAATTACAAAATGCCTGCACTAACCATCAACCAAATGAGCAGATTTAGCACATCACAGAAATTAATGAGTCTGCATGTAAAAGATGGTAGCAATTCTTTCCTCAAAACTACCTCCTTGCTTGCAGCACAGAAAATGTAATTTAACTTCCTGAGGCAACAGAAATGGTTTTCACTGAAATGTAGAGCGAGGTGAATACAGATGCCATGGTCCCTAATGTAAGGAACTTAATAGGACCCTCTGCCCTAACTTGCTCTCTGCCTTCTTTCAGCTTGACCTCCCTGGCCAAGGGGCTCCTAGCTGCACTCCTGTATGCTTTATATGCTATGTTCCTCGCAAGATATCTGTTTGATGAAACACTTGATCCTTTCGTGCTACGGTTCCCCCTCCCCATCCTCCTAGTGGCATTTCTAGGTAAGGTCTTTCTTTTCCAAAAAAAAAAAAAAAAGAAAAAAAGAAAAAAAAAAGAAAAAAAGAAAAAAGAAAAGAAGAAAAAAAAAGAAAAAAGAAAAACAGAAAAAGGAAAAAAGAAAAGAAGAAAAAAGAAAAAAGAAAAAAAAAGAAAAAAAAAAAGGAGAACTAGCAAAAGGAATGAAAACAGAAAGCTGAAAAATAAGAAAAAACACAGCCTGGCCTTGTGTCATCGAGATTCCCATGAAAGTTTATTTCCAGTCAATATCAGAATTCTCCAGGCCACATTTGCATACTGGAGATGATCCACCTGTAATAAACAGCCTGTCTCACTGAGAAGCTGCCATAGGCCTAGAAAACAATCAACCAGAAGGGAGAGAAATAAAATGATGAGAAAGGGGTAGGGATCATAACACTAATAGAAACACTGAACCAAGTCAAAGCAGAGGTGTCTGGAGCATCATCATCTCTTTGAAAGGAACCTGAATGGAGAGGGCTAGCAACTTCCAAGAGAACAACTTCTGTTTGGATGCTCAGCACAGGCTGGGACTTCAGGTAGGTCCCTGACACAAAGCAACTGCATTCAAGCTCCTTTCCTCTAATCAGGTAGTTGGACATCTTTCTTGGTAGAAAGAAGAAGCTGAGAAGTGGAAAAAAGAACTAATACAGAGAAAATGAAGACAGAAAGGAAACACCTGTAAGCTGTGCTTTGCTGTACTGCAAAAGCACTCACTCTTGTTTCTTACCTCCCATGAAAGAGACAACTGTCCAGGGAATAAGATAATTTAATCATAATAGTCCACAGGTCTTAACTGAGCAGTTACAAGGTCTAGAGTTTGCTTTAAGAGTGATGAGTAGAGAACTGATTGGAATAGAAATATTTAAGTATATTTAAGAATTAAGATTCATTAAAGGAAATTCCTCCTTTGCTTTCTCATTCCATTATATCCAATGTCACTGTACTTCTGTCATGAGAGGTCATGTTTCTAAGGGTCTCACTTTCTTTCCCAGTGTGGTCTTTTCTCATCAGTCACTCCCAGCCTCTCCTCTCTGTCCTCTAAATGTCTTGCTCCAATGGATTTGCCTCACTCTTCCTGAACAGTAACTCCCTCAGCTCATGCTGCCTTCACACCTTTCCCCACCTCCTGCAGCCTGCACAACTATGCCCTGCCGCTCCAATCACTCAAATACTTCACGCGCACAGCAGTCGTCTTTCTGCAGAGCGATGCCCAACTGCATCACTCAGAACCATGAAATCCAGGAATTAAACATGATATTCTGCAAGAGAGTTATTAGAAGAGGACTGCACGGTCAGCCAGAATAGGAGTAATCACAGTAACGTACCATTCAAACAAGCATGGGTGATGGCAGAACTATGTGCACCAAACATATTGTTACAGAGACTGGAGGCCCCACTTGTTAAAAGTCCTACTACTGAATTTAAAGAACAGTTGAGCAGCTTTCTTCACCTCTGACAGAGTCTGCTGCTTGTCTGCCAACTGTCATATTGTCCCTATCTGAGGTAGCTTTTATACTCGGAGCTCATAATATATACTTCCTATAAGCTCTCTTTCCCTTTATAACAAGACAGATTATACTATGCTGAGGATATTTTCAGATATGTTCTCAAGGAAAAAATAAATCAAATACTCCAGAGAGAAGCTTCATAAATGGTGCATATCTTTTCCCCAAAACTTTATAGTGCTGTTCTGCAGCAGAGTTCATTGTGGTATGTCTTTAAAAGTTGATTTTGCCTCAATAATTATGAGAGGGGTGTATGGGTTTTGCTTAAGAGAAAAAAAAGTGTCAGTCCTTTTCCCCGTGTCTGTAGTATATAAATGCTTTAGGCAGAACATGGACCTTCACTGGAGTAAGAAAGGTTTGTGAGTCCTCAGTATAGCAGAATCTCATCACCAAAATACACAACTCATGCGTCTTTACAAGCCATGAAACACTTTATACATTAAAACTATGTATGTTTATACCAAAAAACAGTGGAGGGATGTTGTTCCATGCTGTTCTACTCAGTAGCTACAATGAGGCACTATACCTGTTTTTAACACCTCTACATTTGGATGATACTCAAGAGGGGAAAAAAAAAAAAGTGTATTACAACATACACAAGGACAAATGTTTGAAAACCCACACAAACTATGGCACCCACTTTGGATACATCTCATATAAAGGAGGAACTCATCCAAAAATTATTCCCAGACTTATAGAGTACTCCATACACATGGCAAGATGCACCTACAAAGCTATTGAGGTTACAGAGGAAAGCCACTTCATGCATCCATACATTCCTCCAAGCAACTCCACTGGTAAAGCCTAAGGACTGCTGTATTAACTTACCCTTTGGCGAATAATGAAGACCAAAACGACACACAAGGAGAATAAGTGTCTTCTGCTGCTTCTTCCAGCTGCGTAGACTGGTCCATGCCAATCAGAGAACCAAAAACCAGATCAAGGAGCTCTTCTATCAAAGCACTCCCCAAGCCAAGTTGAAGTTAGGAATTAAGGAAATAGCAAGAAAGTTACTGTTACGTTTATTTATGACCATGCTGAGAAGAAAAGCAGACTGTCAGTGTTATTTGTACCATTAAATAATTGCCTTAGGCATATCTACTGTGTTCTTCCAACCAAGAAGCTCCTTTCCCAGTCATGTGCCTTGTTCTCTGGGTAGAGTCACACTTGTCCAAGAAATCTTATTTCTTTCTTCAAGAGGAGAGGCAGAATATTACCCCCAAAACAGTCTGTTGAGGTGCTCTTGCAAGAGGCAGGCATCTGAAATTACTAACTCTTCAAAAATGCACTACACCTGGGCACCTCAGCTCCTGAGTGGATGTTATCACATCTATGAAACTGCGCAAAATTGAAGCAGCATTCAAAAGCTCAACGCTTTTTAGAAAGGTTTTCCAGAGTCCCTGTGTTTTGCACAGAACACAACACTGCTGGCAAATGTGAAAGTGGGTACATCAGGGAAGCTGGGCACAAAACTCCCACACTTTTAACTCATGACCAAATTTAGGTGGGAGATAGCTGCTGACGTGGAGCTTTCAATACAACAGAAGATCTGGGAGAGTGCAGAGCAAGTTTCATCCCTGAAACTGCATTTGGGTTTGCAAATTCCGGGTCAGGGTACAGGCCCAGAGTGTTTTCCAATCACAGAAACACACCAGCAGAAAGCTGCAGAAAGAATAATTTATCAGGACAATCAGGGAATTGTACCCTAAGGTTATGATATTAATTTTGGTTACAGCAATGGAGAACTTTATACAAGGAAAGAAAATTGACTAAAATTTTTCAAATGCAGAATAGGACAGGCTTTAGGCATGAGTTTTTTCTAGTCTTAGGAGCAAAAGTCCTTGTGTGTACTTGGGTTCTTGTAATTTAGTTATCTGTCCCATATAAAAGACGATACGTCTGACATTCCTTCACCTCTTCCAGTGCCTCAGAAAGGATCCATAGGCAGATCACACGTCAAAGATTACCTTGCATTTGCCCAGCCAAGCCCACCTGGCTGAATGGTGCAGCCAGGCAGGCAGCTGGGTTTTCACCTTCTAAAAAGAAGCAGTAGATTTTTAATAGCTGACAGGCCATTTGCTGGGGCTCACTTCTTTGCACTGCTGTTCTATTTTGTACTTTGAAGCTTTTTGTAGACCTAGATGAAAAGGAAAGTAAATGAAATTGCTACAGTCCCACTGCTATGTGCTGGAAATGGGCAGTGCTCAGCAATCTAATTGAGCAGGAAAAGCTGGAAGAGAGTTCACAGTCCTGCCAGGTAATAGTTGAAGCTCCGGCTTTGATTTTTCTAGACTTGATGCTTTGGGCTGTAAGCTATCTGAAAAGTGGCCTGTGACACAGGCCAGTCTTAGGAACCTGTGTTGATTAACATCCATGGTTTGGACTTAGCAAATATTTAGACGACTTTCAAGGGTTTTGAGAATAATCCTCATGGTCTGAAACTGGGAGTAAGACACTTTGTGGCCCTGAACTTTTTTCTTGCCATACCAGTTACTTGCTCTCATCACAGGGCAGCTAATGAAGGTGGTTTTCTGGACTCTAAAGGGAACTTAGCTCCCTCACGGCCTACGTTGTTCC
This sequence comes from Caprimulgus europaeus, assembly GCA_907165065.1. The sequence continues at coordinate 48,092,051 of OU015525.1, read as the reverse complement.
ACCACTTGCTCTTGAAATTATTGTAGAAGACTGCAGGGCCCCACAGGGAACCAAAATGAATGGGACAGTGATTGAAACAGGGAAGGAGGAGTGGAAATATCAGATAAGATTTAGTACTACTGTATTTTTTACCGAGACTGAAGGAGCTTTTTACAACCCATCATGACAGCAATTTCTTCTTTTGGCCCCAGCTGCCACTTTTTTCTGTCTTTCTCCTTTTCCCCTCTCTTCAAATTTATTTATTCTCAATTTTTCTCCCCTGAAGAGTATATCTGCCTCTATTGCTGTGACTGCAGCTTGTATCTATACTCAAAATACTTTGAATATCTGAACTTGCAGTAGCACAAAGTAAAAAGCAAACTAAGGAGATGGATAACTATTTGGGCAGCTACACAGCTGCTGGTAGCTGAGCTGGTTAGTTTAAGGCCACCTTAGGTCTCCTTTCACTCCTATCCTGCACTGTCACTATAACTGCAGCAGCATCTCATAGTAATTCGCATCCTTGCTTAGGTTTTAGTTAGTTTTCTGTTAGTATTTCCAAAGGAATGGAGAAGTGGAGCTTGTTGAAGAAAACCCTGTGCAACAGATAGTACTGATATTCCCTGTGAACCACTGGTCTGTAGATGCAAGACAGTCAAGTGAATAAGAAAAGTTCAGTCATATACATATATAAAAAATATATATACACACACATATATATAATCCTCACATATATTTGGTTATATCCCAGTTCCATATAAGGTGATAACCAACCTCATACAGTCTTTCCCTCCAGATAACCTGGTGTCTACATAAATAAAAAGCACATATGTGGGGCAAACAGGAGCCAGAGCTTTTTTTCCAAAAAAAGTTTTAGAAGACTATTCATAATCAGTTTACTCACATAAGCACCTGTTTCCTCACCCAGATCCCAGTCATCTGTGATACAATTAAACATATGAAATAAGAGAGTTTTCCCTGGACAATGCTAAATTACTATCTACTGGAAAGGAAAGTTCTTTTGAAGAAATGAATGATAAAGACAAGGATGTTGATCTACATAGTCAGAAAGGCATACCATGCCAAGTTTTATGTATGTATGGTTTTGGATTTTCACTGTTTTGTCAAGTACCCTGCAGCACAGTTCAGTGATAGCGGGTAGTGTTTGAATGAGTGGGTAAAGGATGTCAAACTGAGTGTACAAGAATTAAAGCACTGGCCCTGACTATGGAAGGTTTGGTTGTTTTAAAAGCTAATTCAATGATACAAGCCTTCACTCAGCTGGTTTGCTGAAAGTATGCAAGCAGACTTTTTTCCTCTTCTTCTTTTTTCCTTCCTGTCTTTTGAATGTCTGTTGGAGGCCTCAGGCATCTGTTCCCAGGCTTTCTCTTTCTTGTCACAGAGAAAAAGCTTCTCACCTGCCTGAAAGATGGAGTTAGGACACCACACCATTCTAATTAGTTGTGAAAGAGTTTTCTTGCTTCCCTTAGGTTCTAGGCATGCCTTTTTTTGTTTTGTACATGCCTCCTAAACCTGCCTTAGCTACGTTGCCTTAGGACACTCACAGCCTGGTACAGCAAGTTGTGAGGTGCCTCTGACCAGTGCTGGTCCTGTGTGAGCTGGCTAATGTGCTGTGGGGGGGATAGGGCAGGCATGAGGCAGAGACGGGAACTCTGGCTGCTCGGGGATGGAGCCAGATCACCTCCTCATTAACCTTCTTTCCAGCCCACTGGCCTGCAGAATGACAGTCTGGAGGTCACTTGCTGGTCTGGATCTCCAGCTGGGCTTGTCATGACACCTAGTCGGGAGCTGGAGCTGTCTCATCTTGTTATAATTGGATCAGTCTTCTGGCTTGTTTGGACAAGGAAGGAGTTCTGTAATATTTTCATGTATATTCCCATACCATATGTACTTCTCTTGTCACAACTAAAGTGACTTAGGTGCATAAGAAGAAAGGAAAAGAATAAATCCTTCAGATCCTGCAGGATAAAGATGGACTTCTTGAATCAATCTTCACCCGACAGTAGTGTAATTATGGATTTTTTACCAAGACCCAGTCTCCTATTCAGAGCACAAAAATTGCCAAGGTGCCTGGTGCTAGTAAATTAGATAACACACAGGGTGATTTGTCATTATTACAGATCATTAGTTCTTTTCATGTTTAAACTTGCCCTTTCCAAAGACAGACTTTTTTTGAACGTCTGGAAGATACAATATGCTTCAGTCACAACTCAACTGGTATGTTAATCATTGCACTGAATTGATTCTGTCGTCTCCCAGAAAACAGCATTAGAATTTTTATAAAGTGAGAGCAAAGAAAGCAAGCCACAAATGGACAAATAAGCCTTTGCCAATGGAGAGAGTGTAATGTCAGGAACTTTATCAGCAACCACAATGTGAAAGTTACTGTTCTTCTGCCTGTTCCTGTGACCAACACTGTCCCTATCCTCTGTTCCCCAGCCCTGTAAGAAAAGAGATCTCTTAATGGGAGGTATGTGAAACTCCTGGAGGTCTGACAGAACTGTCTGAACTGGACCACTTGGAAGTGATGGCATCCTAAAATTCTTTCCCTCCAGGTGGGAAAGTGTTACTGTGCTGCCCTCTAATGCTGACAGCCTTGCATTCACCCACGGATGGGAGGTTTAAGGTTAGTGCTGCTCCACAGGCAAAACACAGCTTTTTTGTCCGCTTTCATCACATTAAACTGGAAAAGCAAGGCTTTATGCTAAATTCAGTGTCGGTTTTCCTATGCAACCACACTTACTATTACGCAGTGGAAACATGAATTACTGAGTGCTTTAGGGCTGTAATCTAATTTGTGTATATTTCCTTTACAGTGTGCCATGAGTTAATTGTCCCACAGTGATGTATTGATAGTCCCTAAGCTGATACTGTCACTGAGAGGTAAAATAAGGCAACTTAGCACAACTGGAAAAAAAGGGGGGAACTTTTATTGAACAAAATCATGATAGACGAGTTAGGTTCCTGTTCCTTTAAATTTTAGAGCATATAAAAACGATGCTCCCTGGTCTATTATATCTTGCAGAACCATTTCATAGGATCACTTAATCTTTTTCAGGAGCTTCCCTATCCTGACTTTCTTATTGTTCTCCTTCTGCATCACCTAAAACCCTGTCAAAACTTAAAACCACTATCCTAATCCAAGATTGACCGTCTGAGCTCTGTGCTTTCATATATCCTGTTTTGCACTTAAATAGATGCCAGCAGATCCCTCTCTCTTCTTCCTTGCAAAGAGGTGCAGAAAAGCAGGGGTGGGCAGGAGCTCCATTTTAAGGCTCAGCAGCATTCAGGCCCCTTCTAGCTTCAAAGCTTCACCTTCGAACCCGAGAGCTACAGCAGCAGCAGCAGCAGCCACACGATTACTGCCAGAATGGGGGCAAGAGGAGGAAGAGGAGGGAGAGAAGGGATGCAAGCAGCAAAACATGTCCACAGAAACCCAGTGAGGGCCAGGATCTAAACTAGCTTATCAAGCTGCATAAATATTAATCATATAGTTTAAGCTGACATTCTGCCCCATCTGCAGAGTTTCACTGTAAGAGGTTTCTCTGATAGGGCATGATGTCTCCAGGTACCTTTTATTAATAATTAAAATGTTGTATCTTGAATTACCACCCAGTTCATGGAAGATAATGCTGTGTTTGTAGCGTCAGCCAAGGGAGATCCTAGTGCATCATGCTGAGGTAATGGGGTTAGGTATGCAGTCTTCTGCTTTTCTCTTAATTATTTACATTTCAATGCTTCTTAAAAGCCATGAGATCATGCCCTTCTTGTGCTAGGCTCCTGCTCCACACATCTTTTCCCTGTCTGTAAAATGACAATGCTTTCATTTTTCAAGCACTTTGAGGCCTATGAAGGGAAATCATCATGTATGAGTTGGCCTGAAAAAGGACTTGTGTGCCCAAGAGCTTGTTTGTTAGAATATGCCAGTGGAGTTATTAAATGCCAGTGGGGTTATTAAATGCCAGTGCCAACAAATCTTGCCTTGGCTGTGTCCTTAGACTGTCATAGGCAACCTCTCTCTGGATACATGGTAAGGAGTGGTTCTGGAAAAAGAAAATACGCATTAAGGAAAGAAAATACAAGTTTAGGAATTCCATTCTGCCGAGGAGGGACAGCAAACAAACGCAGCACAGTGATCAGTGATTGAGCAGTGCTTCAGCTAGGAGAGCTGGAGGGCATTAACAAGACTCCAGCCGTGATGGTGGAGGAGTGTCAGTGCCATGAGCCAGACAGAAAGGTGGAAGGGTAAAGCACCGACTCATCATCTGGCTTGTAGCTCATGGAAATGCATGTGAGACCATAAGCAAACCTACTTCAGGGATCTTAGTCAGAGGGAGCAGGAGAAGAGTAGTAATTAAGAGAGAATATGCAATCAAATCAGATACAAAATATTTTGATTGTGAGATTGTTCTTTTTTTTTAACTTTGGAGAAGAATTTACTTCTGTCAACAGGCATGCAAGTCTGTACAAATACAATTCCGTGGCTAGTGGTCTGCCACAACAATAAAGTGCAGGGAATGAAGTAGAGATGGGTCAGACAGGACCGAGCCCACACAATGCAAAACAGACCCTGACACAAAGATGTCTGAGGAAATGTTGATCCAAGCATTATGGTTAACATTGTGTAATCCATACTGATCATGATCATGTGTTTAGCTCTGGATGTTGTGAAGCTGGAGCGACCATGACTCTGCTGGGGTGCGGCATTAGAGTGCATCCAAGCTCAAAGTGACTTTTCTCTGGCCAGCTGGGATGTCTGTGAGTCACCTTCTGCCCTGCTTTTGATCCAAAATGAGCAGAGCAACTGAATTTGTGAGCACCTGCAACTCGGTCCATACTTAGAGGTCTCAGTGTTTACTTTAGTGCAAGCTGGACTTTCATCTAGTTGTGTGTGAAATTTCTAGTGTCAGAAATTTCTTTTTGTGTCTAGATTGGTGTAAAAGGGTTCCAGAACTGGCTTACAACATTTGCAAAACAATGTCTTCCACATTTTTAATTACTATACAGATCTACTTTACATGTGGGGGGAAAAAAATCACTGATAGGAGTTAAAGTTGCCAATGCAGCTTTGAGTGAGCTACGAGACTTTTCCAGACATGGAAAGCTACTTGTTATAATCTACTCTAGCCATAAGATTACATTAATTCTAAAAGGAACCTGGATGCCAGATTTATTAGTCAACAAATCTGGAAGAAAAAAGAAATCTCTAAGAAGCAGATGCTGATGAGATTGTTTAGAAAAAGGTTTGTTTAGTATTAGAGAGCAAATGTATTAGGGCATCCACATGAACAGAGATGAACCTTTTTATTTCCCTTTTTGGTAACTGTTTTAGCACCCATTACCTGCTTCACTTTCTTTTTGTGCTCCTTTTGTCATTGTTTTCTAATTCCATGTTCTCAGGATAGCTGGTTCGCAGGAGGCTCTTAATCTTTTGTCTATGTGTTGTAATTGTTTGAAAACAAATTAGATAGCTAAACTGAGGGACAAGAGAATTAAGAGAAGTGTCTGAGGTGACATGATAGGTTAATAGCTAATCACAGTTTGAATCCAGGAACTTCTAGTTATTAGATTTTTGCAGCAATCGACTGTGTTGTCTCCTGCAACTCTGGAGTGCTATAATATCACTTGAAAATTGATGTAAGGGTTGAATAGGTGAAAATTAAAAATGTGGTCAGGAGAAAAAAATTTAGTTATTGGGAATCACTAACAAGCATCCAACGTTGACCACTTCTTAAACAAACAAACTGGACTCTCTGAAGATCCAGTGATGATTGTGCTTGTGATAAAATCTTTCTTCTTTTTGTTTCTTTGGTGGAATATGCTGGCACTTACTGCTCTGCTGGGAATGTTATGTGGGAGAAATTCTGGAAGAAGGCTGAGCACTGCTCTCCTTCATCTGTCTCCTTCCAATTAAACCTCCATGGATTTATGTCTTAATAAAATGGCAGTTATACTTTCTTTTTTTCAATTCATCTTTGCTGTTAAAAACCACTACTCCAAACATAATAAGTATTGTCTGCAATTGTTTAAATTGAGCATAAACATTTATTGCTTCTCTAGCTAACAAATGCAACCTTGCTGTTCATAGGAATGAGGAAAATTCCACTCAAGGTCAAGTGACCTGATGTTTTCAGGCAGCCTCATTACCCGCATTAGCACTGTAGAAGATGAGGCAGAACATCTGGTAGTGCCACAAAAATTATATAAATTTATGTATATTTGATTTTCCTTTTCCTGCCAACATTGAACTTGTGCTCCCATTTTGGGTCAATGTTATGAAGAACTGCTAGAGTCTCAGTGTTTAAGGTTTAGCTCAAAAGGTTTCTTGGTCTCTGCAATTCCCTATGTTAGACACAAAATCATGGGGATATCGAAATCTGCACCCTGTCCTGATTTTTAGCTGGAACAGAGCTAGTGCCTGCCAGTACTATCGGATTTCAGGCAGAGATGGCTTAGCCAGTCTAATATGCATTTTATCTCATGCGTCTGACACCTGGGAGGTAGCTGTTTATTGGAGAGCTATCAGTATTCCTCTGTCGTCACGTCTGTCAGTGAAGTTTGCTCACCACAATGATAATGAGTTACAAAACTGGAAGAAGAGAGGATGCTTGGCAGCATGACAATTTCTATACTCCTCTGTTGCTGCCCTCTGATGAGTTCCTGCCCCAGTGGCTTTCCAGTATGCTTTTCAGACTCTTTGGAGGGCATGGAAGGGCAGCAGCATCTCACCAACCCCTGTAGGAGGAACCCCTCTAGCTCATTTGAGGTGCATGAGTGGAATTTACTTAGATCCTTAATTTTTTGCCTGACTCCAACCCTGATAAGAGTAGTTCTGGATCTATTTTGCATCAGTGGGTTATGATCACACACTGACAGCTGAATGACATTGCTTTCTGGCTTTGCATTCCTCCTGAAGTCTGACACATCTGAGGTGTGGAAGGAGGGAAATGCAAGATCTGACTCTCCAGGTCCTCGTCATATGGAAACGCTGCTGTTCAGAGTATCTTTAGTACAGAACTTAGAGGAGCTTCCCCTCCCTTTGAGGCAAGGGAGCACTACAGAACAGTGGCACTGGACTGAAAGGCTGACTGAAACACACGTCCCACATGGTCCATCTACACAGCATGGCTACTTTGTATCCCGTTAGCACTCCTGTTCATTTCAGTGTGGTGCAAATGTCTCTATTCAGCATTCAGGAACTCCTGCTGCAGGTGCTATGATTGTCAAAAGCTGGACCTACTGTGATCAAAATATCCCAGAAACCCAGTCGCTCCCAGAAGCTCCAGAATTAAGGTAATGGAAATGGAAGGCTATTCACCAAAGGATTGTTGTGTATGCTATGTTGGTCTGGACCTGTGATGTGGAACGTAGCTAGGAAAACAGGGAAAAGCCTGATGGGAAAGTATCAGATTCCTCCATGAAACCGGTCCTCTCCCAATCCCCCCCATTCCTTCCTGATCTGCATGTTTTCAGCTAAAGTGTAGAAGGGATAGCAATGTTGTCTTCCAGTGAAAATATTTCGGCCTCAGTCATCACACTGCTGCAGCCAGGGTTAATAAACACAAGACCTATGTGCTTCTGGTGACCAGTTAGAAACCGCAGCAGACAACAGAGTGCAGGAACAACATAGTGATTAGCAGTGGGCAATGCTGCCCTTTCCAGGGTGGCCTTAGAGGAGTTCCATGCCGAGATGTGAAACCAAGATAATCTAAACTCACGACCTCACTCCATATGCTGTATTGCCTTAGCACACTTCCTTGCCTGTATTTTAAAGTGCTTGCAATTCAGAGTAATTTAAAACCTCATCAGTACTCACTAGAGGGTTGGGGTTTAGAACCGCAGTCAATTAAGTCCATGTACATGAGTAATAGGAGTAAAACTCAGAGTCCTCAGTGCAGAAAAAGAAAGAAAAAAGAAGAAAAAGGATTCTATAGCCTAGCTATTCAAAACCAATTATATTTTTAGTTACACTGAGAGACATTTTCAGACGTCTAATTGCTCCAAATCTATCTGCTAAAGAGTCATTACATTCCATTTTAACCCCTATCTGACACCAGGAGCTAATGCTGTAATTGAACTGTGTCACCAGTGATCTCAGTTCAAAATCATTAGTAGAGTTGTTCTTTTTCATATTTGCTCTAACATTACTGCTTATTGCCTACAGGCATGGGGCCAGATTTGCTGCCAGCATATGTGGGTACAACACCACTGAGATCAGTGCTGTTGTGTCCAATTAGGCCTGTGATGAGGCTGGCCCCATGTGCTATGAGCCTTCATTAACCAATATATTCCCATTACAGACTGTGTTCTGTTCGCCCAACTACATCCTCTTACACGTGACACAACACAGTAGAATAAAACTCCGTAACAACATACTTCTCAATTCTCCCCAATTTTTTTCATGTCATAAGCCCATTTTGGGGTAATTTCGTATCTACATGCATGGTTCTGATTTCACGTGCAGACGATAAAAAGCACAATACTTTTAAATCATTTCAGCTGCAGTGTGATCTCAGAATTGTGATACTTCGTTGATATTACTGTGTGTATATAAAATACTCTGGGATTATGTCCTTCCTCTCCACAGACCTTATTTGAAGAATGAAAGAAACTAAATCAGATAATCATAATAAACTTCTTAATAAGGTTACATGCAGCTTATGCATCAAATTAAAGTACAAGTTTTGTTGTACTTATAAAAAAGAAATATTAAATGTCAGAGATGTTGCTAAATGCAGGCCTAGAAACTGGTATTTAACCATATACAGTATAATAGTTATTGGCAACCGATAATGTGAGTCCTATAGCAATCCTTTAACTAAGATTCTACTCACATTTCTACTTTAAACCTTGCCATAAAAATATACTCTATACCATAATTTGGAATACAGATCTTAGCACAGCAGTGATTTTTTTGTTTGTTTTGTTTTTAATTTAAAAAAAAAAAAAAAATCAGCCATTTTATTGCAGAGAAAGATAAAGACTAAGCTGAAAGTTTCCAAATCCTCAGTTATGATCTTACACAACTCATCTGAACCCAAGATTAATGCTCACAAATGTAATAACTCAACCTTATTCCCATGACATTAGACATCTTAGAGCTCAGCATTTAGTCAGCGGCTACTGGAAGAGTTTGCTTGTGCCAGTGTCTATCAAACCAGTTCATTCATAACCTGCCTTGCTACTCTGAACACATGTTGACCAGATAGATGTAATTATTTATGGTCTAACCCTGCTTGTGTCCCTCCTTGATGGAGCATTGAGCTGCATTAGCACAGACTGCAAAGCTCTTGTTAGTACAACTTACTGGCTTGAGCACAACCGTGCAACTAACCTTAACAGGGCCAGAGCTGGCTCACTTCCCATTAGTGCGGGGGACAGGAGAAAGTGTTTTGTGACTATCTACATATGACTGGGGTTGTTCTGCCAGGAGAAGAGAAAGCTCCAGCGAGACCTTATTGCAGCCTAACAGTATTAAAGGGGTTCTATGAGAAAGATGGAGACAATCATTCTAGCAGGGTCTGTAGCAATAGGACAAGGGGTAAAGGTTTCAAACTAAAAGAGGGTAAAATTAGACTATATACAAGGAAGAAATTTTTTATTATGAGAGCAGTAAAACACTGGAACAGGCTGCCCAGAGAGGTGGTAGAAGGCCCGTCCCTGGAAATATTCAAGGTCAGGCTGCATGGGGATCTGAGCAACCCAATCTACTTGAAAATGTCCCTGCTCACTGCAGGGTGAGTTGGTCTAGCTGACCTTTAAAGGTCCTTTCCAACCCAAACCATTCTATGATTCTGTGACTGTGTAGACAGCGCCCGAAGAGAAACTGCTTTCTGAGACAAACTGTGGCCCATGACCTGTGAGAAGTGTTACATTGAGATGAGCAACCCCATTTCCATTTTTACCTACTTTATACTGAAACCAGGCTCCCTACAGACAGAAAACTGGGCTGGTATCTGGGCCAAGATCCTGGCTAACTAGGTCACTGCCATGACTGTGCCACCTGCAGTCAGCTCAGCTCCCCAGGGAACAGCAAATGACATGTGGTGGCAGCCACAGTGTCACAGATGCTTCAAACACCACTGCCAAAAGAAACAGTCCTGCTCCAGATCCAGCAGCTGGTAGCTGAGCAGCTCTTTCCTCGCTGTGGAAAGAACACCAGGGCTAGTGGAGGCACACAGTGACATGGAGTGTAGAACTGATCCTGGGGACAACAAGTTTTAACCTGCTTGGGGTCCCAATCTTATTCCCCTTCAGCCACATGAACACTTTCAGCATCATCCACAAGCAAAAGCTGATGCCAGCACAACGGGGGAGTGAGCAGAGCATGGGAGCCATGGAGAGCACAGGGTAACTTCTAACAGCACTGCTGGCTGATGGCAATTTCAGGTGTATGGGGAACTACAGCCTGAAAATTTAGGCATGGTGGTTTAATGATGACCAGTATCACTTCCTAATCTACTGTGTCTGTTTTGAGAACCGAGTTTTTTACTCAGTCTACGATCAATACATAACAGCTTTTGTAATTTTGAGGAGGAAACAGCATTAGAAATTATTTAGAACCTGTATCTTTGGACTAGTTCAACATGTACAGACATGTTTCTATCTCTGAAGCTTAATAATAGTTTTTACATCATTATTACACAATTTTATCTAAATTTACATCAGTTTTATTATTATATTACTATCAAACCAATAATATGATCTATTTTCAGTATTTACTTAACATAATAAAAACTGAAAAAATAACTAAAAACAAAATGAAAAAATTTTCCCAAGCACAAATGGAATTAATAGACTATAAAGACTCTGTACTCCCAGCTCCTTTCACTTTGTGTAGGTATTAGCCTGAGCTTTCCTAAAGCACTCAGTTCCACTTTAGCTTAGCTCCCCAAGCTCAGAACCCAACGTCATAAACATCCCTGACCTTTTCATGGCAGCTGGAGGGAGGCTGTGTGAAACACTCCTGCCAGCGTGCTCTTACAGTGTGCTACAGACCTGCTTTCCTTCCAATTTTCTTCATTCACCCAAAAGGTAGCTTCACTTCAGCAGTACCAAATGCATCCAGATCATACAGGAGGCAAGACACTAGTATAAATGCTGATTATTCTTATTAGCTGTTGGGGAATTATCATTGTCATTATGTTCCAAAATTAGATTCCACATTAATGTCTTCCTGTGGTGCCCTTTATATTAAACCATAGAGGTTTAATCTGCAACTACAGTTTTTCTTGCTTCTGTGGGATTATTTTATCGCCTTAATGTTCCTCTAATAGATGGTATTTTTGGCATGTGAAATGATGAGTATATATTGTAAACTGATTAGGTTTTCTTTTTAAAAAAATATTGTCATAGGCAATGTAAAACTATAATGAAGCGCTGAGAAATTCTTGAATTTCCTGATAGTTCCTGTCTTCAGAAATGGTGCTGTTTAGTCAATCTGCTAAACCATTGGAACAGTTTTATTTTTAGATTATATGGCTCCCGTGCATACCTTCAGCTTAAATCAGAAGTTAGATTTATTCAGTGATTCTTTTTAAAGGAGCAGAAGATAAAGAGATGTATGCTCTTAGACTAATTTTATCCTATGGAAAATGTCATTTTACCTACCTTCATATTTTAAAGAGTTAATTTCCATTTTGATTGTGTTTTATTAACAGGCCACTGGAAACTTATAAACACTTCAAGGCTTTTAAGATTGTGTTTTTGTGAAAATGATTAATTATGCAGTGTTTTGGATTATGATGCCCTCTTTTTCATGGTTTCTGGACTTCTTGCTTGTTGTCATGTAGCTCCAACAGTTTGACAAACACAAGAATACTTTTTTTTCTCTGTTCAAAAAGAAAGTGTGATTCTTTAGAAAGGACACATTGCAAATTGAAAATCTGCCACTCACAGAGTCAGGCTGCCCTGTGGTGCATATCACATACAAATGCTCGACACTTTATTTTAAAGACTAGTTTAGTACTTGTGCAAAACCCCAAACTATCAGCTGCAGGGACTGACAAGTTTAAAGCTAGCAGGGACAGTGGCAATCATCGAGACTGATTTCTCACACAATCCAGACCATATATGTTCCCTCACTAATTCTTCCAAAGGAGAGAATTTTTCTTCCTGGAACATGAGAGGTATTTTATCTATGAGACAGCAAAGGGACAGTGTCACCTTGTACCGTGTTGCCTCATTTTTTGCTGAAGCAATGTCTGAATAGTTACTTTGCAAAAGTAATTCTTAGATTCTTTATGGATCATGAAGAATCTACTGGAGACGAGTAAATCTTGAAACAGTGTTCTTTACTGGAGAATATCAATTTCAGTACTTAATTAATATTGACATTGTGTCCCAGCCCTCCTAACACAGACATACCTTTTCTACTGTCTTCCTGAGAACATCACAGTGAGTGACTTTATTCCCAGGAATATTACTGTTTTTCTCAATCCACAGACAGAGAAATTTCACTTTTGACTTAATTGCAAATTCCCACAGCAGACCCCTAACCTAATAAGCCTACTTGGCTCTGCTTGGAAGACACCCCTGCATTGCCACAAAACAGTTTTTCAAATGCAGGTAGGGAACAACTGATATGCCAGGAACTGTGCACTGATGTTGTCTGTTGGTAGGGCAGTCGGGTTGCCAAGTGCATTCAGGAGCCCTGAGGCTGCTTGACTGAGGCACCAACAGAAAGACATGCTGATCACAAAAAATCACGTTCTGACCTGGCCTGTCCATCCATGTAGAGAAGCATGGTGGGGAGGAAGAGAAATCTCTTGTTTCTCAGGGATTTTTCTTTTTACAGGAGACCAGCAATCTGTATCTTGTGCAGTACTCAGGCACACATGGGTGCTCATTCCTCTTGTCCCTAATATATTAGCAAGCCCAACTGAGCTCACAAGGACAAGAAAATAGGTGAGCCTAGAAGGCAAAAATGACCTATCTCCTCTCTAGTCTGGGAGTGGCAGTGGAAGGGGTTGCTGTGACCTACAGCCTGGCGAGCATTTTGCATGCAGAACTGGACAGCCACATGAGACCTTTCCTCCAGGGACACTGGGAGGTGCAATTCTTATCTGCCAGAAAGAGTTAGCATGGAAATAAACCATTTACTTAGTTTCATGGCTAAAATATAGTAGCCCACCGTCACTTCTTTGTTAGGATCTGACATATCAATTCATAATGATGCTTTGACTTTTCTTTGTGCTTTCCACCCTTATTCCTGGAGTAGTTTGTGCACATCGATGAACTCTACCTTCCATGAAATGCAAGCAACAGTATCAACCCCATGTTGACAAAGTATGCTGACTAAAAGAGCATGGACATGTGTCATATTTTATCTACACCTAAGCTGACAGAAGGAGCTACTGCAGCTCACTTGGTGCCCAGGGCTAATCACCACTCTCCCAGCAGAAGCTACTGTTCCTCCAGGCTACCTCAGCTGCTCATGGCAAATCTCCCCAACCCATTTCAGCCTAAACAAGTGGGCCTTGCTTAAGACAGTGGTGAGTAAATATCTACTAGCCCAGCTGGATTCAAGTACATTCTGGAAATCAGCTCAGGCTGGATTGCCTTTGGCAAGGATGGGCAGCTAGGAGGCAGGAGTCAGGCTGGTGACCTTTTTGGCTGGCACTGCTGCAGCTGGAAAAATGATGTGTGCTCACACAGTCACTTGCCCAGGGTCAGACTGTGGCATAAACAGACTTACAGTGGTTTTAGTTAATAAGCAGAAGATAAGCACAGGGAAGGCAGGAAAAAGTTCACAACAGAAATTCTACAGTGCAGTAAAAAGAGAAGATATAAGAAAAGCCAAGGGGAATAACAGTTTTCTTTGTTACAATAAAGTCCCTTATTCAATATTAGAAGAAAGCACCTTTTCTCTGATTCTTCCATTTTTTCAGCAAAGTCTTTACACAAAAAAATAGTTTTATGAGGAAGCAACCAAATAATCCTCCAAAACTGTCAGACAGTGATAATTAAAGCTGCTATTGAGGAGACTGGATTTGAACCATGGCTTGACAGGGAGAGAGCATTATGCAGTACCCTGCACTCCCCCTGCATCATACAGCCTTTCCATTGCAATGAACTCGCTAAAAATGAAAGTTAAATCACATCAGACAAACAGATAATGAGCTTGTGCTGTAATGTTTAATAAGTTAATCAAGTATGCTAATGATACATATTTACAAGAAAGGAATTTGACTTGAATCAAGTCAGGAAACAACAAAGGCTTGTAATAAGAACAGCTTTGCATTGACAAAGTCGAGATGAATATGAGATAATTTGGGCATCAAAAAGAGAACAGAGAAACTGGTAATAGATGGAGCTATGAAGAAGAGCTGAATTTCACAGCATATCCAATTACAAAAATCATTACTGATGGGAATAGCAAAACAACTTGTCTATACAGGATATGAGTAGAATTCAGTGGATGAAATTGTCTAAATCTGTACCACATTTCATATTTATTTTTAAAAGTGGCTTGATACTGTGGAATTTGAATCTGACTCTCAAAGTCTTAGAACATCTGGAACAGCTCAAGGTTTTGGTTGGTTTATTAGAAAGTGAGGCAGTTGTGACGTTAGGATTTCAATCTTCATTTCCGCTCTACAACATAAAGCATGTTTGGAGTTGCTCGGGTTAAGGTTTCTGTTTTTCTGGTCAGTTCTTATGTTTTCAAAAATAAAATGACTGAAGTAGAAGCATCCCACTGTAAAAGCCCCATTTTCAGACAAGAAACAGCACCCTCTTTTATCTCCTCAAAACTGAGACTTATTTAAATGACTGAAAATGAAGGAAAACCAAATGTTTTTCTCTAGTAAATTTCATAACCCACATGTTAAAAACACTTGGAGCTCTAATTGATGAACCCTGTTAACTCATCACATCTCATCATCAGTGGCTTTCAAATGACAGCTTCATAAAAATCCCACTTAAGACCAGCAGCCAGCAGGGTAGATCATCTGATGTCTCTGAAAGATCTTGGTTAGGCTGCTTTGACGGCCACAATTCAGCATGCCTTCAGACCCTGGCAGAGAGGGAGCCTGCAAGCGACTACATAATGGAACAGAAGGTTTCCTAGTGCTGTTTCTCTCTTCCTTTGTTTCTTTCCCATTCTCTTCTCAAGGGCTACTTTCATTTGGTCTTTCTGACAGTTGCACTTTTGCCTCCCAGTTCCTCTCTCATCAGTTGTTCTGCTTTTTAGAGTAAAACACATAGACTAGTTGGCAAGGAGACGTTTCGTGGACTTCAGTGAACATGCTTTTCCTCCAGGGTTAACCTCATTGCACACACTGAGGTTTTCCTGTACTGTCCTTGACTCCTATTTTTTTTTTTTTTACTTTCTCTGTAGTGACAAGCTTAGCCTCAAAGTGCATTTTTGTCTCAGCTCTTGCAGCAGGAAAAAAGCAGCTGTGCCATAGCATTTTTTTTTTATTATTATTTTCTTCCAATTGTTGGAAAGACTATTTCTTTGACTGGCTGTCTATGTCTAGCTAAAAAATAGCTGAAAATAATAATACAGTAGTTTAACACATTGAATATCTCTGCAAGGCATGCACTTCATCCTGAGTCTTTTCTCCTCTTCAATATGCTCCTGTTTAGTCCCTGCTATTATTCACTCAGCATTTTATAAAGACAGGCATATAAACATTATAGAACTGTGCAGCTGGAGTGTACCTGAATGCAAATTACCTCACATAGGAAATTGTGTAATGCACTCAGTACCTGAAAATAAAGATCCAGATAATGAAAATGGAGATAGTCCTCTAGATGTGAGTGGAATTACGCTAATTTACAGCAGCTAAGGATTTGCCTATGCATATGCCTCAACAAGCATGTGAAAAACAGCTTGTCCTGTTCATAACCTACATCTCTCTTGGTACTGTTTCTCCCACTTCCCTCAAAATTAGATGTAAATTGTCCTCCTTCCCTTAGGATTGAAATACTGGGGCTGGGGGAATTTGAATTGGACATGGGTCCTGCACCTGGGTCAGGGCAATCCTGAGCACAAATACAGGCTGGGCAGAGAATGGATCAAGAGCAGCCCTGAGGAGAAGGACTTGGGAGTTCTGATGGACAAGAAGTTCAACATGAGCTGGCAATGCACACTCGCAGCCCAGAAGTCCAACCGTATCCTGGGCTGTATCAAGAGAAGCGTGGCCAGTGGGGCAAGGGAGGTGATTCTGCCCTTCTACTCCACTCTCATGAGACCCCACCCAGAGTTCTGTATCTAGTTCTGGGACCCTCAGCATAAGAAGGACATGGACCTACTGAAGTGAATCCAGAGGAGGGTCACGAGGATAATCCAAGGGCTGGAGCACCTCTCCTATGAGGACAGGCTGAGAGAATTGAGGCTATTCAGCCTGGAGAAGAGAAGGCTCTGAGGAAACCTTGTAGCAGCCTTCCAGTACCTAAAGGGGACCTTTAGGAAGGCTGGGGAGGAACTTTTTACAAAGGCAGGAAGTGATAGAACAAGCGGAAATGGCTTTAAACTGGAAGAGGGGAGATTTAGATTAGATATTAAGAAGAAATTCTTTACTGTGAGGGTGGTGAGACACTGGCCCATGTTGCCCAGAGAAGCTGTGGATGCCCCCTCCCTGGAATTGTTCAAAGCCAGGGTGGATGAGGCTTTGAGCAACCTGGTCTAGTGGAAGGTGTCCCTGCTCATGGCAGGGGCAGGGTTGGAACAAGATGATCTTTAAGGTCCTTGCTAGCCCATAGCATTCTACGATTCTATAGTTTAGGTATAAAATGGTTTTAAGAGCACAGACATGTCAATACAGCAAAAAGGTTTAATTTCTTCAGGGAGAGGAAGGTCTACAGTCCTGTCCCTCGCCTTGAACTGGTATGTTCTCCAGATAAAATGTCAGAGAGTTCAGGAGGTAAGAAGCAGATTTAGAAAATTGTAATGAAGGGAATAGAGGCCCTTTGGCCAGCAGTTGATGCAGTGTAGCTATCAGAGAAAGCAAGTCACTTGAGCCATGATGACAGAAATTGAGTCCTTCCCAGTAATTCCTTTCTCTACGTGACCTTCACAAAATTTAAAAGGGATTATTTCATCCCCTGGACAACTAATAAAAGCAGACCTAACTTTAATTAATTTTACAACATCCTTTCACAGAGTAAACGAGTTTTGTACCAAAGACCTACAAACAGTTTTTATTTTGGATGTGGCAAATGGAAGTAACAAATACCATAGAGAGAATGGGTTGGGCTGAAATTTCTATATGAAAGTTTTGTTTATACTAAATATATGCTTTGTTTTAATTACTACTTTATGGAAAACTCCAGTTGACTCACATACCATACAAGCCTTAAGGAGGCATTTGTGTTGTTTCTTGCCTTTTAGTTTCCCTCACAGAAAATGTTGATCCATCTGCCTGAAGAGTCATTGAGTTTCTGAATCAATGCGAGGAAGGAATGGTGAACACCCTGTGCCTTACATCCTGAGTGGATATTTGCACTTCAACAGAAGTAGACTAAATCAAAATGACACTTTTTGGTACTTTTATGCAAATTTTTCCACAAGACATAATACCAGCACAGAATGAGGTCCAGAGACCCACAGGAAAAGACTTGCACAGTAATTAAATGCAAGCTGAGTGAAAGGCTGCTGGCAATTCATAGGGCAAAGGGCTAAATGTCTTCATTTTGCAGCATGTGGAGGAACACTCAGGAACAAGGTAGTCACTTAGAACAAAACACAGTCTTCACATAAACCTTTAAAGACATTGCACAGGCACTCATAATGAAATAGGTATATGATAGCAGAAGATACCAATCTGCCATCACACACAAAAATTCTTACATCTTTAATATCATATGAATGGAGATGTCTCCAACTGATAGACACGAATTCTTCTATACCGATTTGCTCAGAGCATTATCACCCTTGGCTCATTGTGAAGGCAATAAAAAGCATGTTGTACACAAACTAATGCACACAGCAAGTTCCACTTTGGAAACATGGTATCTGTCAGGATAAGACCCACCCCATGTGTGTCCACACTCTTATTTTATTTTATTTTATTTTATTTTATTTTATTTTATTTTATTTTATTTTATTTTATTTTATTTTATTTTATTTTATTTTATTTTATTTTATTTTATTTTATTTTATTTTATTTTATTTTAATCAGTTTTGTCAAAAAACCCACTCTTTCATCCACAGCCTAAGAGGCAGTTTGCATATACAGAAAACAGGATTAAGTTCAGAAGCCACATGATACTACAGACAACCAGTACCCAAGTAATATCTCATCTATCCCAAAATGTAGTAGAAGACTAATTAGAAAAATACTTAAAATAGGGCACTTCAAAATTTAATCTTCAGCACTGTGTTAATAATACTCAGTCATGGCATCCCTTAATCTGACCTGAAAAATAACTGCCTGAAGGTTCAGCTGGACTTGTCTCTTCATTATTCAACACCAATGCTATTCCTTCCCCAAACAGACTTGAGAGAAAAGTGAGATAGAGAAAAAAAGGAAAAGCCTATGCAATTGTGCTCTTGAATGCCTGTCTGGATTTCTTGTAATGTGACATTAGCAGTGTGAACACGTTGGTTTTAAATTCCTTCAGTGGTCATCAACTGAAAAGTGCAGAAAGGTTTGGGTAGCACAAAGCTAACACTGGTTCTATTATTATTTTTGTCCTTATTAGCTTCCTAAGTGGAAGAAACTGCTACCTCAGCCTCAGAGAAGAGCTAGAGAGGAGGAGGACAACTTTCTGAGCTTATGCTCCCTGACACATTCATCATTTTGGTTCATGTCAGAAGACTCCTTTAGTTATACTACACTAGACATCAAGACACTTCAGCTGGCTTTTGGGCTGAACTGTGTATTATATTATACTGTATTGTAGTGTCTTGAAAAGTGCCTCTATTTCAAGCTCTATGGAGGTCAGCAGAGGAAGACATTATTAAAAAGATTTGAAGAATGGTATGAAAAGCATGACATGTTTCAGGGTTCTGCTGCAGACCTGAATCCTTTAACATTTATGCACAAATCAGGTCCAATAAACAAGAACAGTCATACAGCTAAGATGAAGGGACGATTACTGGGACAGGCAGCAAGGCCCATTGCAAGATCAAGGCTAATGTCCCTCCATTCCTGGGGAACTTTGAGGAATGTGAAGTCAGATATTTGAATATGGGATTTTTCTCCTGGGTGCCATCACATTCCTGTTCTGTTTCACTTGATTGAATGGGATCTGCATCAGGGACTTCCTATATTCCTGCCTAATCAGGTGAAAACACAGTGAAAGATGTGACCAGCCATCTGTAGGGAACAATTTCTGGGCAACTGATAGGAGCACACATTTGCCTTGCTATGAACTGATTCAGCCTGGGACTCATCACCCATCCTGAGGCCCTGCTGCAAAATTCACTGTGATGGCTTATATATGCCGTTACCAGAAACACCTGAGAACATGTCTCTGTGGGCTACATTTATCAGCACAAAACCAAATATCTTTTGTTACAGTGGCTCACATGACTAATCTAGGCTAGAAGTAAGGGTGATTGCTGCAACTTCTTGGTTTTTCAGAAGCTTTCAAAGGAGAAATGCAAAGAAGTTCAGGAATTAAAGTTTTATTGTTTGGGGGTTTTAATCTTTTATCATTATTATTATTTGGAAAAGGAGGCATAGGCCAGTGAAAATAGATGTACCATAAGAATAGGTATGACATGAGCCCAACTCAGTCAGTCACAGAATGGTTGTTCCAGGTGATGGAAAGAACAGGAGGAAAGGATCTACCACCCATTCTGGAACAAAATAGGAAGAGAAAAGAGAGGAAAGAAGCGCAATAGGTGCAAAGAATAGGCTGAATTTGAGGAGAAGGAAGTCTGATTGCTACTTACCTGGACATAGCAGTTCCACTTGGCTGGCAGCCAAATGCAGTTGCTTTCTCACTCTCCTCCCCTTAAGTAAAAGGGCAGAGAATTGGAGGGATAAGAGTAAGGAGATTTGTAGGTTGATATAAGAAAAATTTGATAACGGAAATAAAATAAAACTTAAAATAATAATTACAATAATAATGGTAAAAATAATAATAAAAAAAATAATTGTAATAATAGTAATAATATATACAAATGAGTGATACAAAGTGCAATTTCTTACCACCCACTGACCAAGTCCAGCTCATTCTTGGGTAACAATCCCAGAAGAATGACAATCCCGAAAAATGAAACCGCAATCCTGGAAGAGGGAGAGCTCAAGTGAGAGAGGGACTCTCATTAATATACTGAACATGACATTATATGAGATGGAACATCCCATGGGTATATCCAAATGCCAATTTGGCTTACTAATTTTAATATTTCTCACCCCTCCCCTCAGATCTTGCACATGCAGAACACAAAGTTTTTCGACTGCCAGCAACAATTGAAAACATTAGTATCTTATCAAAGTTCTTCTTATTAAAACGTCTCGTACTAAAACCAAAACACAGCACTAGTCTAGCTACTAAGAAGAAATAGTAGCTGCCTCAGCTAAATACAAGACACTGGGTAAGAGAAAAGTTTTTTATTAGCTGGAAGATTAAGTAATGTGCTGAAGTTCTCAAACAGCAACTTTCCACATAAAGGATATAGGTTTTGTTTTCTCCTATTCTTTGTGCTGGGGATACAGGTGACTCCCCTGTCAGCATGTGAAATAATTCTGCAAGACAGCACACAATGTGACTGAACAAAGCTTCCAAGACACAGACTCAACAGTAAACAGCTATTTTTTTACCTTTTATTTAAAATAAGTGTTGTCTTTCCCATCAACAACAGCTTATGATGTGGCATCCATGACCAGTTTCCACCAGAGAAGACTGTGTAGTCATCTTTTTTTTTTTCTTTTTTAAGTCTCTGCAATAGGACTGGGAGATGTAGTGACTTGTAGAATCCCAGCAGTGAGTTTATGAATGATGCATGAAACAAAATCTCCCTCTGCCTGATGCACAAAGGGAATATCATAGAGGGTTGCAAGACCACTGCTGGACTGCGCTGCTTCATACAATATTCAGCTGAGCCACAGCCAGGGAAGTCCACTAAGCACACTGGTTTCAAAGTAAATGCATAAAAACACAATGAGAAAAAATAAAGAGATAATGATATTAAGTTGTTAGGCCTTTCTCCCTCTCCCTTGCTGCCATTCCCTTTCCCAAAGCAGCTGCCTTCAAAGATAGGGAGAGTAAGAGCATTTTCATCAGTCCTTAGATACATTCTTTAGAAATATATCTTAGTGAAATATGCATACTATGTTTCCAAGGGAGGTCTTTCACTTAAAAAATGTGATCTGTAACCTTTTTAATACTGAAATTTCTTCCCATATTGCTCATACTTTTAGAGTGATCTAAGAAACACTGGAAGTTATTTCTGTGGTGTAAAAAGAAACCTACATTTTCCCCAGTCTATTCTGTTTTTTTCAGATGAAAGACCAAAAGGCAATGGTTATATAAGGACCTAGTTCATATCTGCATATATCTAAAAGGTGGAGTTTTATTTCTTTAATGACCACCAAACATGATCCAAAGCCAAGTAAAGTCAAAAGGTAGAAAGGTGTCTTTCATCAAGATGTTCTGCATGAAGATTTTATTTGCACTATTTCATATATCACTTGGACTTCTAAATTCTATGCCACAGAAACCTTATCTACCAAATATAGCATTAGCAAATAATTTGTTTTCTGCTATATATTTCAGCATAGGTAGTTAGTTACCAAAACCTGTTACTGGTTGACTGGCATTTGTAATAGCCTTGAACTGAATTGCTTGTGCCAATGGAGAGATATGTATGAGAATCAATACATGTGGCAGTCCCAGTGAAGACGACAAATCACCAGTCAGAGTAAGTCATCTTCCTACTCTCATGAAAAAGTCAAACCTGGAAATGTGTTTTCTTGATGCTGATGCACCATCAAAAATTCCACAACAACATAATCTGAAAAAACGTCTTTGTCCCCTGCTTGATATATCTCCACACTGACAATCTTCAAAATGTAAGTGCTAAGACTGACTACCTTCTCGAGCATTTTGTTAAGATGTAGATCTGCAAGAACTTTCCTCTTTTATTAGATTTACACAACAATTAGAGACAAAAAAATGTAAGTACAGACTTTGGAGTTCTTTTACTAGGTCTGGTAAGAAGGATCACATCAAAAGGAAAGCTAAAAACAAATTAGATTTATTCGCTCATAGCTTAATCTAATTGTGCTAATTGATTAGAGATGACAGATCTTATGGAACAGACACAAAAAAGAAACAATTCATGTCCATGAAAATAGGGTCAGACGTCAAATTGTAACAGCACATAATGTAACATCTTCATTATTAGCCTTTTCAGTATCCAGAGGAGATACAAATTTTAATTCTAGACTTAGTCTTTGAAGGGATTTATAGGTCTCCCTTGAGGTTTGCTACTGAGAAGATACTAGAGCTGAAGATTTTTACCCTTTATTGATTATCTGCAAAAATTCTTGTTTCTACACAGGGATTATTAAGTTTCACAACGACAGCACTGGCTGCATAGGATATCCATTTTCAGGAAGAATATGTGCAAATTCAGAGTATTTTGATGGGTCTACTTATGGGGACATTCTAGATTTATACATTATATTGTTCTAGAAGATTTGGGTTGATTTATTAAGTCACAGTGTGTGGAAAGTTTTAATGAGTTTGGTGAGGATGGTATTATTTGAGAAGCAGAAATGAGGATTCTGGAAAGTGGTATTTACATGAGTTATTTCTAAGATTTTAATGCATAATCTCACTCAGCCCCTGGAGATACAACAAGTACTCTGCAACTCATTTTGCAGAAACCAAGGCGCTACTGCTTAGGCTATACTTGTGGACACTCTTCCACCAGTCTTTTAAGTACACTCTTATGTACTTAAGAAGTGAGACTGAAGAACTCAAGGTGGCAACTCAGATATATGGGTCAGTTATCAGTCAGATATGGGTCAGATATATCAGTCAGGAATGTTTATAGAGAGGAAGAAGTGGAAAAACTCTGTGTTATTTTAGAAGATGAAAAGAACTTCAAAATCAACCTTGAATGGTTGGCCCTTCAAGGGAACCTAAGTAGAGGGGAGGAGGTGGCAGGTGGGGGAGGCGGGGAGTGAACTGTTCCCCTTAGATCTGTCAGCAAAAAATCTAATATCAGTGTTGTTTAGGGAGTACACACGAGCCTGACCACTGTCTGTAATCTGTTCTTTCCTGTCCTACTCCTTAGCTTCCACAGTTGTTGCATCAGGTGTCAGAGGGTGCATTCCTGCCTGTTCTCCTAGCATCTGCTTATGGACTTGGGGTTCATGAATCACTCATCCCTTTTTGGACCCATTGAAAATATCTGCCTCTACAACCTCTGTGGCAACAAACCCAGGTCATTGTTGCTGTATAAAAAGTACTTTCTTTCATCTCCTTTAAACCCACCTCCTATGAACATTCCATAAGTGCTCCTTATTGAAATATCACAAGTTTGGTCAGTAACAGTCCTGCATTCATCTTATCCACATCCTTTGTGATTTTTTAAAGCTTCATTTAGCCACTCATTATCCCCCTCTCCCATTTCTGCTGTACAGCACAGAATACAGTGAGTATATCTAACAGCGGTCACGTAGAGCTGTTGCTGCAAAGAAATTATATTGATAGATAAAAATGGTATATTCCTTGCTTTCATATGTTAGTGCACAATTATATTTGAAGATTGGCCCCTCAGTGGGGGCTGTATACCTACTTGTTTTTTTGAAGTTTCTCCAGGGAACAGCTGCTCATTCCTTTGCCAGTGGAATAGCGATCATATTTGAAGCACTGAAGTACCACAATTTTAATTCAGAGGTGTAAGTGCAGACCAAAAGGCAGCCTGAAGGCAGGAAACCTTGGGGCAGCTCCTATATCATAAAGTTCAGAGGATGCCCCTCCAAGTCTGCTGTTACTTGCATGGAGATGTAAGAAAAAAGCAAAGCTAGATACTACACAGCACAAAAGTGCAGGAGCCAAACCCAGTCCCTGGGTACTCAACATATTCCCCTGAAGTGAGCTGTTACCATCAGCAACCCGGGATTTAACACATCTGACAGAAGGTAGCACACTAGCCAGCTGCTTCTAACCGATCTTACTACTAGCCAGGAGAGAAGAGGAAAGGAGAAAGTGGTGCATAGGAGCACTTGCTGAGATTAAGACAAAAATGGCAAGAACAATTAACCTCTGACATACAGTATAACATATTATGGTCGTCACCAGCTTAATTGACTCTAGTGGCTTCATCACGAATATGCTTTTACATGTGCATAAGTCTTGCAAAGATCATTTACAAAATGCCAGGTGTTTGCATTGTATGGGAATAATTTGCATTTTAGTTCCCCAATCATTTTCAGACAGGTGAAAGTTAATGAAGCTCCCCAAGTAACAAAATATTAAGAAGATTTAGAATGAAAAAAAAAAAAAATCTAAACCTCTTAACCACATTAAAGTGCAAGGGATCTAAAAGTTTAAAAAAGGATGCAATTCTCACCAGGTCTCAAAAAATCTTTATTTGTGAGACATTCCAGTGACTGACACAGACCAGCACATAATACACTATCTTGGAGCCTAGAAACCCAAGTCCTCTTTTTAAATCCTTTAATTTAATTGCATGAGTTTCAAAAAGGCCAAGTGCTGGGTTCCGCTCTTTGGCCACAACAACCTCCAGGAGGGCTACAGGCTTGGGGAGGAGTGGCTGGAGAGCTGCTCAGCAGGGAGGGATCTGGGAATGTTGGTTGACAGACAGCTGAACATGAGCCAGCAGTGTGCACAGGTGGCCAAGAAGGCCAACAGCATCTGGGCTTGTATCAGGAGCAGTGCGGCCAGTATGATCAAGGAAGTGATCCTCCCTCTTTACTTGGCACTGGTGAGGCTGCACCTTGAGTACTTTGTTCAGTTTTGGGCCACTCACTACCAGGACATGAATATACTGGAGTGTGTCCAGCGAAGGGCAATAAAGCTGGTGAAGGGTCTGGAGCACAAATCTGATGAGGAGCGGCTGAGGGAGCTGGGGTTGGTTAGCCTGGAGAAAAGGAGGCTCAGGGGAGACCTCATCACTCTCTACAACTCCCTGAAAGGAGGGTGTAGAGAGGTGGGAGTCGGTCTGTTCAACCAAGTAACAAGTGACAGGACAAGAGGAAATGGCCTCAAGTTGCTCTAAGGGAAGTTTAGATTGGATACTTGGAATAATTTCTTTCCTGAAAGGGTTATCAGGCATTGGAAGGGGTTGCCCAGGGCAGTGGTAGAGTCCCCATCCCTGGAGGGATTTAAGAGTCATGTAGACATAGTGCTTAGGGACACATTTTAGTTGGGGACTTGTCAGTGTTAGGTTAATGATTGGATTTGATGATCTTAAAGGTCTCTTCCAGTTGGAGCAATTCTGTGATTTTGTGGTTGTTCCATCATCCACAGGGAGGAAGGCTGTACACAAACCGATTCTGCACCTCAGGCTTTACAAAATACCTTGCTGACAGACACAGAACATATTTCAACAAGCAGAGAATAATGGGTGGTTTGGTGCAAGTATATAGGAGCTGGCAGAAAATGGGTAGTGTCTGGTTAGGTCTATCTGCAGATTCTTCATTCCTAAAATGGAGTCATTGGAAGTTCACTCCATTGTAATACAGTTTCAGATCATGGAAGTAAAGCACAACAGAATGTTTGGGATTGCTTGAATTCTCCATATTAATAGAGTGACCTGCCATCTGCTTCTCTGCCCATGCTTATGGGCTGTTGCTCCCTACTTGAGCACACATTCACACCAGAGGAATGTTTGTGTGGCAGGCAGCTAGGACTCTATTGTATAGATCTTTATAAACATTGCAGTGTGTTTTCCCAGGCATTTTTAAACTTGTCTCTAAACACATCAGTTTGCTTGTGTGGATTTGTTTTGGCTTGTTTTTTCTCAAGGAAAATAAATCTCACATCTTAATGAGGTCCCTTCCAACCCTAACCATTCTATAATTCTATGATTCTATGATTTTCCAAATGCAGAGATAGACACATGCACATATAATATTTTAGTATATATTCATATACATATATGCATGTATAAAAATGCAGAGATAGAGACATAGGGTTAATATAAACTTTGGAATTAAATTCTGCTGTAACTCTGAATCGAGAGAGACTTGTGGGGCACTTAAATGTTATTTTTTCTGGCAAAACTGCCTCGGGAAGTTTCTCTGCGCTGCCCTGACCCAGCTGCTGCCCCTCTGCTGCAGTTTGCTGTCTCCTTGACTGAGGCAATGCAATTGTTTGTGGAACACTCTTGTCTCAGACCCTTGATACAGTCCAGGGCAAAAATAAAACCTCCAGAAAAAAGGCTTTTGTCCTTGTTTTTGTTGCTTGTTTGCTTTTTAACACAGATCTTCCTAATCTGGTCCACAAAATGATCCCACAAACAGTTGCGCTGGCACATCTAAATGAGCGTGGGAGCAGGCAAAAGGGCTAAAGGGCAGTGAAGGAAGGGAGCTCATTTTGACACTAAGGAACCATGTAACTAATCCTAACAGCTCATTGTAACAATGAACCAGAACATCAAGTCTTGTAAACATTTTAATGTACTTGATTCTTGTATTTCACTCTCTAAATATTCTAGGTGTGGGCGTGTTTTTTTTTTAAAAAAATATCTTTTTTTCACTAAAGCGTACTGACAACAGACTATTCATTTCTTCCAAAATAGAGTGTCAGACAGTGAAATGTGGCTTTAAGCTAAAAGATTTTTTTTTTTATGTAACATCTTTCTTGTTAGTGGAATAAACAACCAGCTGGTGCTGGTGCTTAATTCTTCCTCATATCTGAGTCAGCTCTTGTACATTATTATGAGTGCTATTGTTGCTCTTTAAAGTACAGGTATTTTTTTCCTCAATGAAGCAATTTTTTCCCTTGGGATAAATAATTTTGGGTATCAGTACTGAACATGCTCATACAAGTCCAGCAAAGAATGTATATGCTTAACTTCAGGAGTATAATTTCTGCTGCACTCATCAGGGACTCTGTTTACCTGCTGAGAGCAAATCATGTGTCTTGCTAGATTATAGCCAGCATGTTCAGAACCTCCCAAAACTGAGCTCATAACTGATTGAAGTTGCTACATGCACTTCAGTAGCAGTTAGCCACCTAAATACCATTGGATATCGGGTCTTAAGTTCTCCTTGGAATCCTACTATCCCTTTTTTTCAGTCATGTTTTACAGCAGTTCATACACAGCTGCATGCTATTTATGCTTCTAAAGACATCCTTTTTACAGTTTTAAATTGGTTTCCTTTTCACCTTATGGTATCCCTGTATTTTTCTATTATAGAAGCAAACAGGTGCCCCTGTCTGACCTTTTCTGTCCTAGTCAGTATTGGATATATTTCTGCTATGTCATAATGTATTTGTTTCTCTTTAAGGCATGCACCTTTATAATCACCATGCACACAGTAGACATCTTGCTATTCCTCTGGTATATTTTTTCTTGCCTTTCCTGGACACATTGGCTTTCTAGCGTTACCCTTCTTGAAGTGTTGTGCCCAGAACTGTAAACAGTACTCAAGGTGAAGGTATGCTTTCAGTTTATATTACAATACATTCTTAGCAGCATTTGTTTTCTTTCTTAATACAGACTCTTGTTTATTTAACTTGAATCTCAGCTTCCATCAACAGGTGGTTTTCATCAAGGAGACTGCAATGAAGCCTTGTTTTTTTTCTGCAGGCACACCAATTTAGAACTGATTAGTCTATAGGCAGTTCAGTATTTTCCTGTCAGTTTGCTTCTCTTCCTTTTTTTTTTTTTTTTTTTGACTACTGGCATTTTGTTTTGGGTTTAAATGTGTCCTTCTCAGGCCTTTCCCAAACCAAAGGTTCGAACCTGGAGAAACACTGGTCCACACACCAAATCATGGCTGAGTTACCATCCAATTTATCCTTCCTTCAGCTGCTTCCTGATACAGATTAAGTCATTCTCCACACACACAACCAGCTGAGGTGAGGGTCCCATTGAAAATTTAGGTAACTCCCCTTCCCCTTCCATCCCCTACACAATGCCTATGGATAAGCAAGAAAACAAACAGAAATCCTAAAGATACAGATCTCCACATCCCCACTATGCAACTTCTTGTTGCTCCAACAGCAAGCTTCCCTGCCCAGGAGTAAGGTGCTCCTTTGTCCAGACACATGGCACAGTCTATGTTCCTAAAACTGTTCTTTCCTTTTTACTGTAGCAATGCTATTTTGTATTGTTTGTAAGCTTTGCTGTGTCCTCCTTCACTTCTTTACACAAACACTGATGAATATACTATATCCTTCCAGTCAAAGGGTTTTTTTACTTATTTTGCAAGATAACCCCTCCCCAGGCTGAAAACAAACTGCTTACCATAGCCAATGCTGCTGACAGCTTAGCAGTTTCTAATTAATTATATGACCCTTCTTTCTCATCCCACAACTGCATAGCTGCCTTTAGGGTCTTCCAAGAGACATTGTCAGGAAATCTACAGCAGGTGGGACAGCTCATGTGTCATCTCCTATAAATGAAGGCTAAGAGGCTACTTGCCCAGGCTCAAGCACAGATAAGTACCCTAAAATTAGCTGGGCATTTGGTGGCAGCAGCTGTATGTAGCAATGCACTGCAAGATGTAGAAACAGTTGTCACAGTAGAAAATATGGGTGTTGTGTTTGTTGTCTGACTGGAGGCCACTTTGATTTCTTCCTCTAACATCTTTGCAGGGTTAATAGTGGATAAAATGGGATTCTCTTTCTAACCCCTTTCTTGCTGCTTCTGCAGTCAGCTTTTCTGGAACTTCCTTCCATTCATAATTGGTCATTCCTATTGCTTCTTTTCTGGTTTTGACTTCCTTCTACTAGAGCCACCTTCTTTTACTTGTACTCTTATATTTTTTACTCATCACCCTGACACTAACTTTACAT
This sequence comes from Caprimulgus europaeus, assembly GCA_907165065.1. The sequence continues at coordinate 48,063,146 of OU015525.1, read as the reverse complement.
GGTATCAACAAACACAAAAATATGGTTCCTAAGGGGTGTTGGCATTCATGAGGGAGGCAAGTGTACATATTAGCATTTACCTCAAAGCAGTCCTTAGACAAATTTTAAACCTTTACACCAAAGGGTGTGCATGGATGTATGGTCTGTAACAAAAATGCCAGAATATATAAGGAAAAGCTCTTTCATTTTTTTTTACGTAAGAGAAACAGCAATCCCATGGGAGACCAGTAAAGTTTTGGCAAAGTACTGGCTAAGTTTCTGATTACTTTTTTCCAAATCAATGATTTTTTTGCAGTGTAATTGAATTTTAAGGCAATTCAGTTCAAAGAGGTTTCCTCAGCATGAGTCCCTGAGCTCTTTAAGATACAGAGATAGCTGTATACCTGGGATACCTACTGACTTTCTGCAGCAGTAGTATTACACAGCACTTCTTGGGGGTGCAAGGAGGGAATGAAAAGCAGAAAACTTGTCTAATTAAAAATACAAATTTAAGAGAAGATTGAGTAGGAGTATCTAATGTGTCTAAAGGTACAAGGAGGTATAGTATACATCAAGGTAAGTGCTCCATGGTCTCCAGGACACATGAGAGCATATTGGTGTTCCAAATGCCCCAGGGCAGCTGTCCACCCCTAGAAAATGTGCTGGCACAACCTGCAGGGAGACCAATGCTACTTAGGCGTCTCAGCTAAAGGCCTAGCACTGCACCACAAAAATGGGGCAGGGTACCCATCACTTCCAAATAGCTAGTGGTCTTCCCTCAGCAGAACAAGGATCAGCCCTATCCTCAGGAAGCACAATAGTTGTGCCACAGCTAAATATTCTCCTGGGACTTCTGCATCTCCACCCTATTGCTGTACACATTCCTCTGCTCATCTTCACAGCTTGTCCTTCCATACAAATCTTCTCAGCTTCCTGAAGAGTCCCTACTCAGTATGGTTTGTAAAGCCCTTTTAGCCTCTTGCTCTGCTTTGTTGGTGCTGATACACCTCTCCTGATCTGCTGACCATACTCTCGTTCCACAGGAGCTGCTTCACAGCTCCTTTATCTACCCTCTTTCCTTTGAAGTATTGCCCTCTGTAAAGGGCAGAAGTTAGCAGGTCCACTCATGGGGGACCCACGCTGGCAGAGGGACACTCAGACCCAGTCTACATGAAAATCAGTGAGAGGCAAAGGGCAGCAGCAGAGCATTACTCCATGCTCCCCCACCTCCTGCACTGCCCACTGCCTCACCAGGGTGAAGATAAGGTAAGCTGAGAGTAGGGATAGGTGTTTTACATATGTGTTTATAAGTGCTCATAATTTTTTTTCCTCCGTGATTGTAATTTTTTGTTTATTTGCAATGAATTTAGTAAAATTTCCCTGCTTGAGACTGTTTTGCCCGAGACAACCTCGCCATTCACTCTGCCAGTGAGATCTCCAGTTTACAAATGCAAATAGACAAAGACAGGGGATGCATTCCTATCCTCCACACCCTAGCTTTCCCTAACTACTTTAACCTATAATAGCTATAGAGGTAAGCCCTGTGCACTTGTAAACTAGATGACAAAGTTATGTTCACATACTCCTGACAAACACAAGCCACAAAATCCCCAGGCATCCACCAGCCTGCTGAAAATTGTTATGACCTTCACTCTGACATGGGATAGAGTGGCTGGGGGCAGAAAGTGGTTGCTGATCTGTTATTGCTTTTGAGGCAGTGAGTCATAGTCACGTTATCCCACAATAACAGGGTTGCAGATCTTCCAAATCACTGAAAATTTCAATATCAGTCCATGAGTGGTATTGTATGACCTGGTTTGATAAGAGCTTTTACCTGTCTTTCATCTATCAGAAATAACTGAACTGCAATCTTTAGTCCCTTTGCGGTCTTTCTTTACAGTTGCTACAATCTTTTCTCATTAATTAAAATCTGAAAATGAGATTTGCATTGCATTCTAGGACCTTCAGCATAAGAACGCCATGTATGAAACTGTTTGTAATCCAGTATGATCATTAGGGACTGCAGCAGTTAGGTGCTCTTTTCTTGTGAAAAGCAACTCTGTCAAAGTTTGGGGCACAATTTTAAAAGTGTTTTATTTCTCTTTGATTTTGGAGATTTTTGTTTCACAAGAAGTGTTCAGAGGTGACACTGTTTGCTAATGCTTCAGCATGTATAAAGTAAAAATTTACATCTTTCCCAAGTCCTGCCAGAGTACACAATGAACAGAGAAGAAATATACTTAAATTTATAAGTGTAGGCATACCTTAAGGAATTGAATATAAAGGTATAAATGCTTTCTGTTCCTTAGGAAAAAATATTGTTGCAATCACAGGCTGTAGGAACTAGCAGTTCTTCTGAAGCTTAAAAGAAACCCGCTTCTTGGCTATAAAATATGTATTATTCATTTTGCACAGGTTAACTTTATTTTTCTTTTTAAGGAGCTTTGACACTTCAAACTGGCACTCACAAATTTAGTGTAAATCTTTGCAATACTAACCAGGTGCAAGCTAGCTGCAGAAAATGAGAAATATGACCCATGGAATAGCCCATTTAAACAGAAGCATGCGGAGTTAGTGTTCAGCCTACTTACAAACATTAAACAAGGTCCTCGGACATCTTTGCACTGCCTGTACACAGACATTGCTCCATCCCAGTGTCACAGTAGTTCTTGAGTAGGTGTGAAAATATTTTCTCTATAAATTTATTTATTTCTTTTTTCCACCTCTTTCATATGAAATTAGATTTAAAATTAGTAGTACTAACGAAAAAATTCCCGAGGATAATAATTTGAACGGAAAATTGAATTAGGTCTCACCATGTTCTAACCCACTTTGTGTTTGCTTTTCACATGCCTCTAAGCAAGTAAATTTTGCTAACATAAGTGCTCAAGAAAAGTTTTTAAATTCACAGTAGAGCCAGTGTATTTTAGGACATTTGATGTTGTTTTCACAGAAAGTGTCTGACCTTCCAAAATCCTTTCACACATCCTTAGCACAGAGACCAGGCAAAGTTCAGGAAATGTTTTGGCCACACCTTCTGGTAGTTAGGAGTGCAGAGGCAGCCATATTACTAGAGTGGTAATATGTTCACTGCAAAGTTAATTTGAAGAATTAACATCAGGAAGGGTGAGCAGAAAAAGCAGCCAGGCTGAAAAGCCAGATCACGTCATTGTCTCTACTGCTGATGCACTTGTATTACTGTCTCTGGATCATATATTACTGTTTCTGCAGAAAGTGGAGCTGCTCCAGCTGATTACTTCTCAGTGAAATATTGGAGCACCTGTCTGTCTTTTTGGACAAGTTACTGGAAGTTGATCAGCAATTTAGTGGTTTAGAGTTGGCACTGCAGGTGCTTTCCAAACAGAACACTCTAGGTCCACCAATGGTATAGTCACAAGGTGGGAAAATATAACACACACTGATGAATTCAGTTGCTGCTTTTCCTTTGTGGTAATAAAAAAGTACATCTCTCAGGTAAAACACATCTTGCTTTTCAACCATAACACGGATCTCTGCCTCTCCACATAAACAGCAAGATGGAGCCACTCAGAAATTTTTACGAGTGAGTGTGGCTGGTTTTGAGCAGAGGTATCTGTGAAACAACACGAGGGGAAACACGCATCCACTTCTTTTTTCAATAGGAACACTGCCCTGAGAAAAATCAAGAGCTTGAAGCTGAATGTTGACTGAAACCCACCTTGAGCTGTGAGCAAATACATCACCTCCCAGTGTTTAATTCTTTCCATATTAGGACTACATGAGTATAAAGGGATTACCTCACAGATATCCAGCTCTGTCATCCATTTTTACTCCTAACACAGAGCTCTGAGGCCCACAAACTTTGTCAAACAGCAGAGGTCAAAAGGATCTTCTCATATACCATTAGCAAAGAGAATGTAAGTGAGGGCAGGCAAAGGACGCCAGATTTCAAATAAGTGAGAGTAATAAGTGAATGAGTGAAATTATCCACCCAAACAGCTAAGACTAGAAGGACATTTAGGGAAATACTAAACAAGCCAGACAGAATATTTCAGTGCACATCAGAACAACAGAAAAAAAAAAAAGACTCCAGTGGAGAAAAGCTGAAAAGTTGAACTCACACTGTGCAGGAGAATGGGATTAACATAATTCATTCACCTTTGAACTTGCAGAGACTGAACAAAATGAACGTTCCAATCAAACTATTAGAAGATTGTTGCACCCATATGAAAACTCTGCATTTGGTCACCATGTGTTCCCAACAGTTGGCAAAAGAAGGCAAGGCATCTGATTGCTTTGTAACAACCTTTCAAATATCTTTTATATCAATGCTGGAACATCCTGTAGAAGGAATAATTTCTAATGTAATTACAGATGGTTTTAAAAGTGAGGTGGGTAAGGCAGTGACAGCACAAACTAAAGCAGCTATAATATCCATAAAGTGCGTGGAGGCACATTATACAAAGAAAAATCTGTGCGTGGCACAAGAACAAATGCAAAGACTAACATAATATTGCACACTAAGCTCTGTTTAAAAAGAAATTGTGTGATAGCAGATCAAGGAAACAAAGGCACTCTTGTATTCAAGAAAGAGAATGAGCTTAGGCAAAAGTCTCCAACAACTCTCAGAGCTGTGAGCAGCTAACAAAATCCTCATAGATGACAGCTTTGAAGGAAAATAATTTTACAGGAAAGGCATTGGGCTGAGCCTCAGGAGGTTGGTGTCCCTATTGCTATAGTGCTGCACATGGTCTCTGGGACTCTGGAAGGGAAAAAACATTCAGCAAAGCTTTCCTTTATAAAATGGAGATAATATTTTCCTTCCCTGACATCCTCTGCCTTATCTATTTATAAGGCAAAATCATCTTTGCATTTACTCTCAGCTGAACCTGCCAGGAGTTACTGTAGAAAACAGCATTCCAGGAACACTTTAGAAAGTCTGTACCAAGAGAACCATTCTGAAAACCTGCAGATTCATAAGGAGAATATTGAGGTCATGAATGCCACGTACACAGAGGACATCTTTCATGGGAAGGTAGGGAGGCTGAATCCACTTCCTTCCTTTCATGTCAGTCTAGGTACTTTTATGCTCTACAGGTAAAACTTACAACAAAAACGGGGTGTCCTGAAGTCCGTCAGCACACATTCAACCAAAGGAACATTTCATGGTCCCTTTGACCCTGCTCTGAGCAGACTGAAAGACATCCTGAAGTCTGTTCCAGCCCAACTGATTTAGTAACTCTATTGTTCTATGAAATGTTCAGACTAAACAAAATTAATGACATGATTTCTGTCCAGCACCTGGGCACAATTAGGGTGTGACCTTATGATATGTCTTGAGAAATGCTGAAGGAGCATGTCCAGCTCCACTCCTGAATATATACATCATTCCTGCTCCTAGCCATGCCCTCCCACTGCTCACTTTGAGGTGACTCAGGTACAAGATGAAGTAGTTTCATTTCAGATAGATGAGTCATTGTAAAAGGACCAAGAGGGAAAGCTGGTGGCTGGGCACAGAGATGGGGAGAAAGGAGGAGTTAGAAGAAAGGTTACCACAGCTTCTCCCTTTTGTCAGTGTTGAACTTGTACATCAGCTTGGCCATATTGAGAAAATCTATCCTAAAACTAGGGTTAATTTAGATCTGCAATTGATCTCAAAATTATTCCCCCTCTACTCATACATTGTCAAGCCACAGCGATGTATGACCACAGCAAACAGAGGCTTTTGGACCTCAGCAGAACTCTGGACTCAGGAATTAAGTAGTAGTGGCAATGCCTTATGCAGCATAGAAAAAGATGATGCTCTTGTGCACAGTAAGCTGTCATGATGGCTCTATAACATGGTGAAGGAGATGTTGGGAAAATGAGAATGTTAGAGAAAACATGGTCTGATGGGCTTGATCCTTTGCAACACAGACATAGAATTATGATCAAGGATGGAGGAGAACCAGAGCTTTACATTCAAGGAAAGGACAGCTCTGTGCCTGAGGGACAGAGTTGGATCACAGCTTGTCAGCAGCAGAGGTGAACTTCAATGGCAGGGCAGCACAGGACAGACGGGTGAGGCCGTGCGGAACAGGTAGGTGTTGGCACAGAGGAAGCAAACACAGTTACCATCCTTACTTCTTCCCTGCCTCCTTCTTTCTTGCCAGGACCAGCTAACAAAGCCAGCCTGCCTGTCATTGCCTATTACTCTTCCCAAGAGGCACATATACCTTCACACAGCCTAGTCCAGCTAGTGGTGCTGCTTTCACCCAACAGGGCAATGCTCAGCAGCCCCTTCTGAGGCTTGCTCTGCTGCTTGATGCCTGCTTTATTTTTGCCTGAAGTCAACCCTGCTACCAAATCAATTCCTACCAAGTAAGAGTAAATTTGAAGAGAAGAGCACACTCCTACTCACACTACAAATTTTACAAGGTTTTCCAGCATCAATATCTATGCACAGTCAACTGAATACACACAAGGCACCTAATTATACATTCCTCTCTAATTTATTCTGAACAGGGCAACATGATGACTACAGTGCAGTGCTCCACAACCTCATAACAGGACATGTCTCTCTTCAACGACCTGCCTGTTGCAGGCAAACAACTTTGTGTATGTATGTGTCTTTGTTACCAAGGCTCTGCAGCAAAAAATCCCATCCCCAAAAATGCACTGTAAGGGCCATAAAGAGAAAAAAAAAAAAAAAGCCTTTGACATGTGAGAATGACACAGTCAGGCAAAAGTTCAGGATAATCTAGAGCTGCTGGAATCATGATGAAGGGTACAAAAATATCAGTGATAATGGACACACAGCTTGCTATGCAGAAGAACATGTTATGTAGCAATGGCCTTATATGTGAATGGCATCTAGGGACAGTCAAACTAGAGATGCAAAAATTGTAAGCAATAAGAAGTGATTGTATTGCAAAGAAACATCTTCCTGGAAAGAATAACCCCAGAGCTGCAAGTATAAACTCTGTATTATTAAGGAAAATGTAATCCCAAGAAAATGACTCATTCCAAAATAAAAGGGATGGCTTTAGATCACTGTGCTTGCTTCTAAATTTGAACTTCCTCAGAATTTACAGGTGTTTAAGACCATGTTTTCAAACTGAATATCATCTACAATAAAATGTATAGTTAACATTGTGCTAAAGTGGCAGCAATGTTCGGCTCATCCCTGCTCTTGAATGGAGAAACACATGCAGCTTGTAAGGCTGCCTGGAAATGGAGACCCACTCTTCACATAGTCTGGTCACATGAAGAGCAGCCTTAAGGCCAAAGAGGAAGAGCTTTGAGAATGCCTATTGCTTGTACCTGTCAACTATGGACCTAATATAGCTTGGTACTGGAAAAGGAACACCTTCCGGGGTAGTGAAACCTGGCCTGGATAGGGAAACTCAAACTCAGAACAAACTGAATCACATTAGGGCTGTGCATGGGTTGGGTGCACTAATGACTGTGACCGTGTCTGAGAACAAAATTGCCTCCATTCTGGTTGCTTTAGTGTTTTGTACTGCTTTAGTCTATTTCTATTATCTACCAGTTGTCCTCAGTTTCTTCTTCTTAGTCTGAATATGTGGGATAACACTTGGTAGGAATACAAACCTTCCTTTGGTTCAGCAAGCCTTATTTGTTCCTCAACTACCACAGCCTAGTTGCTTTATTTCCTTCACTGTTTCTGAATGGCACCAGCAGAAAAGAAAAACCCCATGGGCAGCACCACCGTAACCTCGCAAAGCTCCAACAGAGGAGCTGGGACCAGTTTTGCCACAAGGGTGGGATTGATGCCTCAAGTTGCCCACCCTGCCTTCCAGCTGTCCACCCCTAAGGTCTCAGAGAACATTCCTGTGCCTCAGTGGCACCCACTTCACAGTCCTATGTGTTCATCTGATCCACCAGGGAGAAAGGGCTGGTCTACTAGAGAGCTGTGGAAGGGCCACATATGGCCCTTTCTATTTTGAGATGAAAGCCTCCAATGGGTGGGCTACAATAAGCAGCTGAGGCAGTAGCCTTCAGTGGCCACAAGTGTTTTCCCACTGAATGAGTGCGCTAGATCTGTATGGTGTGCAAGGACAAGGCTGCTGCTTGAGCAAGTGATTTCTGCAGAACAGATATGCAGCTCATTCTGGCCAAGAAAAAGCACTAATGTGACTTTGCAAACTTTTTTCCCTCCTAAGGTCAACTCAGAGAAGAGTTCAGCAAGCCCAGAGCTGTATTTCTTTTCTCTGGATGAACGACTACCCTAAATTGTTAGTGAGGTGCAATTTAAAAGAGCTGGTAATAGATTTGCCAAAGTCTTCTCTGTAGAATCGATATTAGCTTGTACTCATAATAGCGTTTCAAACCATCGTGTACTGAAGTCCTGACCATCTGGGCCAGGAAATGGCAATGGGAATTAGCATTTCTCCTCTGCTAGCCCCGTGTGTGCTACCCTGTGGCTATTACAGCCATCTATTTTGCATTCTGGTTCCCCTGTGATATTGACAATAAACAGTAAACAGTGCACTTGGTAATAAGTTCTCCAAAGGAAAAAAAAATACTCAGCAAAAAAACATAATGTAGACACACTCTGTAGGAGTTTCTAAGATGGTTTGCAGCAGCTACTTAGGCATCAATGCCAAACAAAATTATCTGAGTGGTAGAAAAAGTCCCCAAACAGCTGCCACCAGCTGTAGCAGGCCAAGTTAGAAATAATGAAACAAAGATTTTTTATTTTTTTTTGTAAGCATTAGAAGAAATGGGAGCAGAACCATGTAGAGTGTTTGCACCTTCTAAAGACTCTTGTTGCACATAATCCTTATAGCAATTTACATATGTCACCATCTGCTGGTACCCTCCATTATTGCGTTGCAATACTATGATACTCTACAAGTTCAATACGATGATCCATAAAATTCCCATGACTGTGTTTAGAAGAGTGGATTGAAGATGTCATTGTAATGGAAATGGCCAAACTGGTGTGAACCCACTAGAGCTTAAGATAAGTTTACAAAGTTCAGCCTATATTTTTAACTGGAGAACAACACAAGAGATTTTAGAAAGCCATAGCCGGGAATAGGGAAAGGGACTGCCACTCAGAGTGTCTTGCTACAGAATGATAGAGGGACTTGTTTGATTGCTTGTTATGGATGACAGAAAGAGAAAGGTCTACAGGCAGCCAGGGACAAAGTACCACTTTAATCAGTTTGCTGTCCAGCCCTTAAGGATCCCAGCTTGTGCTTTCCCATCCTTTTTGCTTTACTTCTTCCTGGGTTCTTGCCCAAACTACAGTCCTGCAGTCACTCATCTCAATATCTTTTTTCCCAATTTTTTTACAGTGATCATCTTCAGCTTTTTTGGGTGATTTTGAAGAACAGCTGGCTGCTCCACCTCATAACTTCTTTGGACACTGAATCTGCCTAGTAATGTTTTCTTCATCCAGAGATGAGAACAGTCCTTTATCCAATTCTTCACCATGGATCTGTGCAGTGTCCACAGGCTAACATTGTGTAATGGTGAATCCAGGGATTTTTACAGGCTTTATATAAAATAATCTTCAGCAAATTAGTCTCTGTATGAAAATATCATGTGAAAAATACGTGTAAAAATGTCTCACGGTACTTTTTGGTAACAATGCCTTGAATGAGAATCTTTGCCCAGGAAAACCAGAATTATTATTTCAGACAAGCCCTGACTATTGACTGCTGGTGCCGCTATGCCTGGCACTAGTGTAGGCACTTTCAGCATTGCTGGGGACTTACCTCGCCTCCAACATGCACAACAAGGAGCCTCTCAGTAATAAAAAAGGAATTTGGGGATTATTCTTTGGTGAGGGCATATATGTCTGTGGATTTGGATGGAATATTCAGCCTCGTATCCCAGGCCTGAACTCAGTTGTTTAAAAAGGCAACTTTGATTATCTGTTTACTTTGATCATCAGCTTATAGACATTAGTGTGTCTTTGTCCGGGTCTCATTGTATGTATTTTACATAAATAGTGTTACTTCACCTTTCTGTAGTCTTTTACATTCATTTCTGTAGTCTTTGACATTCTCTAAGCTTCCAGTGAGATTCATAAGATAAGAGTTAAAAGCTGTATTTTATTTTAAGGAACAAGTCACGTTTGAGAAACAGCTTTATATTGAAAGGAATTTAAAATTTTTTGTAGTTTATCAAAACATGATATTGTATTCTGGCAAAATGTCACACATTGGCATCTATAGAGGAGCTATTGTCAGTGACCTTTACACTACCTTGAAAAAGCAATAGAAATTTCTTTTTTTTTTTTTTTTTTTTTTTCCCATTTGCTCGAAGAAAGAAGAAGGGAAATGACTCTGAACTCTTTCATTAGCAGCTAAATCTTCTGCTTGCTTCTTAACCACAGTCTTGGTCCATAACAGGTAACAAGGATCTCGGTCAGTAGAAATAACCTAAATAAATAAATTCCGAGAAAACTTTAGAGTAAAACTGCATTGTTCGTGGCATTAAAAGACCCATGTATTTGCCGGCTCAAATAGTTTCTTTTTCTTCACGAGAGATGGCTCTCCACATAGGGAGACATGAACGTGAGTGCTCTGCTGTTCAAAACAAAAATTAAGACCAGTCTGCACAGCGTTGTAGATTAAACAAGAGAAAATGTTAGGTAATTAAATGCTAATGATTCAAGCTGGGTGCTTATGTTTTGGATTACTTGCCTAATAATGTTAGCATTTAAATGGTCAGCTTTGAAGTTAACAAACAGCCCATTAAGATGCAACCGGGGAGTTGTGGGCTCTTTGGGTGCCGTTGTTTCAGTCTGCCTGGCTGCAGACTCAACAAAACAGTGCTGATGGGATTTACATAGCGAAGATTATTTTTGCAATTGGAAGGGCTAGAAGTTTGGGGCGGGGGAGGGGGGGTGTTGAGCGGGGTTTTTTTGTTTAGTTTTGTTTTTTTTTCTTTTAGTGAAAGCTCACATTATTGAGAACACAGCATGTGGGAAAAGCCCAAATCTACTCATTTCTTCAGAGTCCTGGGATTTCTATTGTCCCTGCTTAAATACAAATCACTTGGTTCCCAAGCAGTGGCTCTGTACAGTGATCATCCTATTGCAGCTATCAAAACTCTATCAGATTGTTGGCTCCTAGGTGGTATTGCTGGGTACTTGCAAGGGTTAATATAAATGTGCACTCCTGTCAGTGAAAGTTAAAGGAGCTTCCGTGATGAAAATTGCATCACATAACAAAAAATCCTCGAAGTAATGTCTACTTAAGGACAGAAATAATTACAAGATAATTGTCAATGGAACATAATATTCCTCAGGATAATGGGCTTCTACAGATGCAAGAATAGCATGGCAAAGCCAAAGCATTTATGGAAATGGCATGGTGCAGCTCAGGTTCTTTCTTCTTCAAAGCGCACAACACTGACACCGTTGACAATGGGCTGTTATTTCAAATCATTGATGTAGATTTAATTATTTTATCTATGTGGGAGACACTTAACTGTGCCACTGTAGACCTATTGCATTTTGAGTGCCTCTAAAGAGAAAGGCACTGTGGATTTCAGTGCCCGGATTTCATCAAATGTTTTGTTATCCCTGCTGTGACTACTATTCCCTGTACTTACCATGTGATGTTAACTAAGGAAAGCTAGTTATACATTATCAATAGGGGAGTGCTGTAACAGTTTGATGTTTCTTGGTGGCAACTGTAAATATTGACATTTTAGTGACTACTACATTTGGGACTTGATGCAACTCATTAAAGGTAGCAGGGCTTTTTTACTGAATTTAAAGTGAATAATTTCAGGCCCTGTTTGGTGCATTGAGAGAAGAATTGTTCTTAAATTGACTTTGTTTTCTGATGTCTTCTACATGATGTGCAAAAGCCAGAACAGTCTCCTTGTGCAACTAACTTGTTGGTTTTGATCTTTTATGGTCTGCTAAAGCATTTATTAAAAATGCCACAAAATCTGTATTGCTAGACCTCAGATCTCAACTAAAGAAATAGGTGATCTGGATGTTTAAGAAAGGCTTCTTTGCACCAAAAATGTGAAATAGTTCTTAGCTAGAAACATAAATTAGTGGTACTAAAATAATTTGTTGCAGTTATTCACTTGCTATCTTCATTCTTGTGATACCATTTCTGTAATTTATTACAATTTTTTTTCTCAGGAATGTAAGATAGAACTTACCTATTTATTTTGGTCTCTTTTTGTCTTCCTGTGTTGACTTAGGGAGAATACAATTTAAGGGATATTTCTACATCTTAGCACCCACACATGACCAGCAAAAGATGGCCATTTGAATGCTGCGTGGGCTGTTTGTAGCTGTACAAAAGGGCATAGACTTGGCCCCCTGTATTTCATGCAAAGGCTGAATGTAATCACTTAGCAGGTTGTGCAAAAAAAACCCACAGAAAAAAGTGAATACAAAATACAACAATTATGTAGGTAAAGAGAGATCAATAGTATGATTAAAGTACTAGGATTGCACTGAATTTTTCCTGAGTGTCTACAGCTGTTAGAGTGAATATTTGATGATTTTTTAACTCACCCAGTTTTAATTGGGTAGGTGGCTGAGAAAGTAATCTGAAGCTTGCTTTTTCTTCTGACTCAGTTTTTATTACAGTGACGTTTTCAGCATATCATCAGCTCTATGTCCTGATGTATCCCTCTTGGTTTAAACTTAACAAAAGCAAGGACAATTAGCGAAGTACCCTTCCCCTCTGCCAAACCTTTCTAGCTGTCTAGTTCAAACAAATTATCTTCTTCACAGCTATTCCCATTCTGACAGTCAGGTAATTAGCTAGGAGATCGCTACAAATCATAGGTGATTTTTAAGCTAAAACACATCTCTCTGTTAAAGCATGATCCTTCTGTTAATGTAAGAACAATGCCTATAAACATTAGTTAGGTGTACAGAGAAAAGTTTGCTATACCTAGCTTCAGCCCTATATATGAATTTGGCTATTGGCCTTAGCGAAGATTACACTACCCGCATCTTGGATTTAGCCTGGATCTCTCCTAGAGAGGCTGATGACCACCTTTTAGTGCAATGTATCTGTTTACTTTTTGCCATGTATGATGTTTTTGTCTATGTCGAGTTAAAAATATGTGGACATGAATTCTGAACAACTTGGCAAACCTGTTAGCTTCACTACAATTTCTCTGGCCTCGTAAGTGCCCATTATATGGATGACACAAGTAATATGGAGTTTTGTAATTAAACTGTAATTAAATTGTAATTACACAATTACTGCAGTTTTTCTGTGCTTATGATTTATTAATATGTGTGGCAGCATTTTAGAATGGTAGCCACAATCTGGGGTCTGCCTCTGAGTGCCAAGAAAGGCCTGTTACTAACTAGCTCTGTCTGTCGGCCTGCTAAAACCGTGTTACGTATTTCAAATTGAGACTGGAAAGAACTGCACTGGCTTCTGTAACCTTTTCTCCTGAGCATACTTCATTCCCAAATCCATATTCCAAAGATGCAAATTCTTTGTTTTGCAGCATCTTGAGGAGGGGACTTAAGAGCTTTGTGAGGAGCTGCAGACCACCTGAGTAGCTCTATTTTTCTCAGGACTCTTCCTAGACAGATAATTTTCAACGCACTCCATTGCTGACACATTTATGCACTGAATGATTAGTGTGCTCCACACCGCCTCTTCTTCAAGTCCTTTCTCCTGTGCTGGAACACCACACTGTAGGATTTACACAGCTGTGGGAAGGAAGTGATTAAACAACACTTCAAGGAGCAGCTTTCAGGTGGGAAGGTATAAGCAGTCTCTGAGAGTGGGGCTGCATGGTATGCAGAAGCTTCTCTTCCTAAATTTGGCATTGAACACACTCTCGGGTGTACCTAGTTGATGACGATGCCACACCATATCTTACGAATTTACAATACTTTTCAGAAAACAGACCCTATTGCCCTTCCTGTGTCTGATAGTCCTGCTTTGAGCATGTCCCAGGATGTTCTCAAGGTTAGCCCTTGATTTCTGGCTTTGTATGGTTAAGGGCTAATTTGCACACAGTATCTGAAGGTGCTTCAGATCTTTGTATCTGCTGATAGATTCTCTGTGCCACTACTTCTGCATGCTGCACTTACTTGGACACCGCAAGTGACAGTGGTTCCCAACTCCTCCCTTGTGGAATTTTAGCAGTGCTCAGGAGAGGATGGATCCTGCATTGAAAAGCTGCAGTTTATCATCTCCAAGCCAAGAAAGAGTCAGTCTAGGATATTATGGGTCTGTACCAGTCCCATTACTAAGCTGTTAAATATTCACACCTTGCAGAATAACCAGCACTGCTTATGGCAAATACAGAGAACAGTTAACATTTGTCACATATATATAAACAAACTATTTTCTATGGAAACTATTGACTATCACCAGCTATAGATACAAATTATATACAGCCATCTCTTCATTTGCCTTATACTACACAAGGAGGTGCAAAACAATTCATATACTGTCAGAACTTGCCAAAAATCATTGCTTCCATATCTGCAATAAGAACAATTTTTGAATAAAAAAGGCGACTTCAAAAATATTAATTTCTACATTTTCTCTTTTACTCAAGGTGGAAAAATGATACCAAAATGCTCCTGATGTTTTGTAGTTAACCTAAAAAGAAAGTAGTCATAAACCTCTCATCAGAAAACTAGCACTGCTTCAATTTTAGACAGCTGCAACCCAAAGAGATGCAAATAAAGACTGCTCATCCACCAAATCAAAATTAAGTGCTTCAAATGTTACTTTCCAGGGCAAGATTTTTCAATATGTTCAATATCAGCCCAGCTGTATTCTCACTGGAGGCAATGCAACGGTTGGCAATGCAGTGGTGTCAGTGGAAATAGTCTAGTAGGTCTAACACTGGGTATAACAGGTTAAGATTACCTCAGAAGGCAGAAGATTGGAATTTCCCATGCCTCTCCCACCACACTGCAGCACTGTTCACCTGGATGTCGTTCAGCACCTTCACCTCTTTGGCCAGCTCCTGGTTCCACCACCACTCTTCACTGGGTCCTACCATCAGTAGATTTACACCACCTTCCTTCAAAAGGGCTAGTTCCCAAGTTGTTTCTTGTTTGGGATCACCATTGTTGGAAGATAGTAATTAAGTTTAAAAAAGAAAACTTAAGAACAGTTTATTTACCAGCTCCGTAAGATAGAGGTAAAATGAGAGAGGGCACTGGCCCGGCCTTTGGAAGACCTGTAGTACTGATGTTAGAGGCACCTGCAGTGGTAGAGAGCCCTCCCACAGTCGTGTGTGGCAGCTGAGTGGGAAACCAGCTGTGCCTGTGACATTAGGGCCCCTCTACAATTGAACAAACATATCAAAGGGCTGCATCAGATTCTGCAAAGCAGACCTACTTGAAGCAAATTCACTCTGCTGCTGCCACTCTGTTTTGATTGATATGAACAAGTCTTAGCTTCAAAAATATGTATAGCTAACATGAGTATTTCTATAATCACTTCAGATTGCATCTTAGAAAAGAAGACAATTTTTGCCTCCTCCCTGCCCCTCCTCCTTCTCTCTTGTTCCCTCCACCCTAGAAAAGTCTTATGCATGGTTAAAGCATATGCTAAATGTGGGAGGGAAAAAAAAAGTACCTTCCAAATCTTGTCTTTGACAGCAAAGCAGCTGCATATATCCCTCTTCTTTAAAGGTATGAATTAGAATTGAAGAATTACTACTCTCAAATCTCTTCCTTTTTGTCAGATCTTTTTTGTGTGTGGTGGCTATGGTTGTCGGCAGCAGTTTGTTGAGTTCATAAGAATATTTGATATTGTAGGGAAGGACTGCCATTTTTCTCTTAAAGAGAGGGAATCCAGAAAGAGAATAACTGTGCTGGCCATGCACAGCTATGCCTGCATTTTCAGTTTGACTCATCTGATCTTGCAGTCCTTATTCAACAGTACAGATCTTGGAGGCTTTAAAAGGCAGAGCTGCGCATTCAAGGATAAAATCCCTTATCTCTATCAATCTTGGTACAGATACTCAACTCTTGGCCCAGATACAGCAGCAGTGCCAGAGGAAGACACATAGAGTATAAAAGAAAAAAATTCCTCCCTCAAGATATGTTGAATGTGACTGCACCTATAGAGGGAGTAAATCCCATCCACCATTTTTTAATAGGCATTAGACTGATTTTTAGGAGAGCCAGCAAAGATTTTGGTTTTAAAAGCTGATTCTCACAAAGAAAAAACTCTAAATATCAGGACCTGGCTACAAAAGCTTTGGGGAGAACAAAAGAAGAGACAATAGCTACAAGAGGATAGAAAAATGCAGCAGCTTTTGATGAAGAAGAAAATCCCCTAAAAGGATAACTGTATTTAAAAATAAGGAGGAATAAAGTAGGCAAAGAAATAAAGAGAACAGACTTTAGGTTAGAGCCAATTCACATAGGTTGACCAATCATAATCAATTACTCTGTTGGTGGTCTTTAAATAAAGGTCAGAAAAAATTGTACCGAAATCTACATGGGGATTATTTAAGTGCTTATTTAAGACAGTGGGTTGCTTGTGGGAGGCAGTGCTCAGTGCTAGTTTCACTGTATTTCTAATAGTGCTTAATTAGTTTATTATTGCATTTGGAATTACTCCTTTCTTAGAGACTTAAAGGGTTTTTTTATACTGTTCAAAACTCTTCCATCCACAAATCTCCCCAGACCTGCAACAGAAACATACATTTTCTAGTTCAATTTCTGTATCGTAATCTTTGCATTTTATCAAAGTTCTCAGGCCTCACCAATAAGTTCCTATGCAAACAATCAATCAAAATATCACCCTCTGTTCCATTTGTCAATGCTCGTCTTTTGCCCCTATCATTGAAGCAGCATGCCATGAGCTCCATGCACTTGAGAACCTTGTCATTCTAAGATTGATGATGAAATCATGGCTGTTTACCCTTTGGCAAGCTTAGTTATCACGCACAAGGTGACAAAAATATTTATCTAGAATGGTCTGCTGACCTTCTGTTCCCAGAGAACTTGGATAATTGGAAAACATGTGCAGTAATATAGTCTGTATGGTTGCACAGGCAACAGAAGTGTGTACAGCTTCTGAATGTAACCTACATAGACTGAAAAAAATTTCTGGAGCAGGGACAGCATTGCTGTATATTCTCCTTTTTTCTGTAACACATGACAATGCTTTAAATCAGGTACACAAGCTTGCGGACAGTTTCCTGGTGGTTGAGAATACACAGTATTTCTTTGCTAACATACCTCCTCTCCTTACCCACCCAAGCTAGGAGTGCAAACCTTCTGAAGGACAGTCCTGTATGTGACATTAGTACATCCAAGATACTTTTTTTTTTTTTTTTCCCAATCTTGCAACTGAGGCCTGTCCAAGGCTTTGTGGCTGGACCATTTAACACCTCTAGACACAGTATGTGAGTGTAATGGGCCTGTGAAAGGCTTAGGCTGAAAATGCTGTACTCCTTATAGCAAGCACCTTAAGATCAGTTGGTTTTGAGACCCAAAAGGGACCTGTGAATAGCCAACACAGGTCCCTTTCAGAAACTTGTTGTTCTCATGTTTGTTAGGTAGCCTTCAGCTCAGCACCCTCACCACTTAAGAGCAGCTCAACCCCAGCACCACCAGCCAGCTCTATGCTGCAGGCACCAAGGGGGTTGGAAGGCATTACAGAGCAGCTCTTGTCACTGCCAGTCTGACACGATAAAAAATGAAGGGAAGGAGCACTACATGAGAAACATGGATCTAGCTGCTGCTTGGCTGATTGCCACCCTGCTCTCCCATCGTGCTGCCCAGCACCAGACTGTGTACAGGATTTGAGCTCACTGAATGAAGCATGTTGTTTCAGATGGCTCATCTTTTTCCCTTGGCAATAAAGTTGTCACCCTCTGAGAGGCTTGTGAGAATCAGGCTGAACTCCTGCAGGAAATTCTGTGGTACTCAGGAGGAGAAGATATTTTTTAGGCCTGTTGGTGTGGAAAGTGAGCCTTGTTTTGTGGAACAGAAAAGCAGATTGACTAGCACTCTATCATGGAGCTGCAAAGGAAGCGTACCTTGACCTACTGAAAGAGTTAGATGCTTGTCTTAAGCCAATGCATTATAGAGTCTAAATGAAACTTTCAAGACAGAAATTCTCTGTATCTGAACAATTCACTGTCCATTATCACTACTGTGAATTTAAGCCTAATTTTACACAGGGCCTGAAATGGGAGCACTGTTGGGTGCTTGTACTGCTCACCATGATACAAATATATAAGGAGCACTGCAACATACAGACCTACTTTAGGACTGAACCTCCTCTGAAAAGTGTCCTTTAAGGCAAAATTGATTTCATAATACATGAATACTGCAGGGAACATTTTCCACTCTTTTTTACAGAGAGTGTGCAAGTTGGTCTCTATCTTTCACAAAATGGTATTTTATATGAACTATTATTAGCTGAAAAAGATAATCTGTTCAGTGAAATGTTCATTTTCTGGTCCTAAATTGTTTCTGTTCTCTAAAAGCACCAATCTCACAGTAATTCAGAACACAGGCTCTGCTAATGTTATGCTTGACGCACATATTTATCAATCTGATAATTATGCTTAAAATAAGGGAGGGAAACAAGAAAAGGCTGACTGAGAAAGAATTCTGATCAAATGCTAGAGGCAGACACTGTTCATGTCTGCTAGCACAGAGGTTTACAAGAAAACAGAAAGATAAAATGCAACTCTACATTTTATTCCGTGCTGTTTATTCAGCTCTTTTTCCCTGAGAATCATTATCAATATTCTGTAGTTATTTATGCTTCCATTTCTGATGGAGCTTGGGCTTGGTCAGCAAATCTTTTCTAGAATAAAGCATTCTTTCTTGTTTATATCTGCTCACAGATGTTTTAGGATGAGATATTGATTATCCTGTAAATGGACAAGAAAGCAGTTGCTTTTGAACCAGGGGCTTGTTTTCCTCATTACAGCTCTAAACCACTTGCTTTTTTTTAAAAAAAACTTACTCAGTTCCTTGGTTCTGTTTCATCAGCTTCCCTTTAGGATGGTGGTTTTGGTGGTTTTTTTTTTGGCCTCTCCTCTCTCAAATTCTTGAGGTTGCAAAATTCCTAGAGTATTTGACTGTTTGTGCTGCATAGAGCTCAGAAAACTAAGGGGAGAATGTGTTTGTCTGTTTCTATATATGCTTTGAAAACTTAGTGATGCAGTGATACTACCACTCAAATACTATTGGTTATATGCTTTTGTGGTGGGTTGACCCTGGCTGTTCACCAGGTGCCCACCCAGCTGTTCTCTCACTCTCCTTTCTCAACAGATGGGTGAGAAAATAAAGCAGGGTTGAGATACAGACAGCAAGATGATAGGATCATAGAATGGTTTGTGTTGGAAGGGACCTTTAAAGGTCATCTATCCCACCTCCCCTGCAGTGAGCAGGGACATCTTCAACTAGATCAGGTTGTTCAGACCCCCATCCAAACTGACCTTGAATGTTTTCATGGATGGGGCTTCTACCACTTCTATGGGCAACCTGTTCCAGTGTTTCACCACTCCAGTTACTGTCATGCAAAAACCTGACTCGACTCAGGGAAAAATAATTTAATTTATTTCCAATTAGAAACAGAATAGGATAGTCAGAAACAAAGACAAAACTAAAACACCTTATCCCAGTCCCCCTTCCTCCCAGGCTCAATTTCATTCCTTCACTTCTGACCCTTCTACTAGAGGAGGAGGGGAGGGAGGAATTGGGAACGGGGGTTGTGGTCAGTCCATAATGCTTTGTCTCTGCTTCTTCCTCCTCACTCTGCTCCCCTGCTTTGTGGGGAGTCTTTCCCACCTGCTGTGGTTCTTCAAGAACTGCTCTAGTGTGGGTGCCCCATGGGCCACAGACTCTGCCAGAAAACCTGCTCCTGTGAGATCTCTTCTCCATGGGATGCAGCTTCCTTCCGGGCATGTTCCAGCATGGTCCTCCATGGACTGCAGGGGGCCAGTCTGCTACACCGTGGTCTTTTCCAGGTGCTTCAGGGCAATCACTGCTCAGATGCCTGGAGCACCAGCTTCCATTCCTTCCTTTCTCACCTTGGTGTCTGCAGGGTTGTTTCTCTCACATTTTCTCACTCCTCTCTCACAGCTGCTGCACAGTGTTTTTTATCTTCTCTGAAACATATTATCACAGAGATGCAACAGCATCGCTGAGAGCCTCAACTTTGGGCTGTCTGACATGGGGGCAACTCCTGGTCTCTGCTTACAGAACTACCCTGCAGCCCCCCTGCTACAAAAACCTTGCCATATAAACCAAATAGGTTTTTTTTTTCAAACTACAAAAGAAGATTTAGCTTGGAATGTAGTGGCTATCAAGGACACCTTTGAAAATCTTAGAAATCTGATTTATTGTTAAAATACAGTGAGATGAATGTTAAGAGAAAAATAGGCGGAGAACAAAAGCCAGTTCATGAGTGTCTTATTTTCTTGTTAAACCAAGGATTGACCCCCTGAATAAGTAATTCAGAGTCCTACCAGCTTCCTAAAGACTGGTTTGTACTGGATGCATCAGCTAAAGCTGGGAGTTCACTAGTATGAAAAACAATGAAATCACAGGAGACAGAGAAGCAAGGGCTGAAACATCAGAAGAATAAATAGGTGGCAGAAGTGAATGGAGATATCCTGTGTCTATTTGCACATCTTTAGCCTTACAAGAAAATCTGGGTGGTCACAGAGCACATATAACGCAGCAGTAAATTTCTGAAGTTTCTGAACTAGAAAGTTCGTCATAAGCATGCTCTTATTTGATTTTTACCATCAAACATTTTTGTCTCCCAAGTGCTGCAAACTTTTGCAATAGACACCCCTATTTTTAAGTGAAAATGTGTGAATGAAAAAAACATCTTCAGGCTGAAGGGCAATTCTGAGGATGAGGCAAGCCTTTGCTTTTAGCAGAAAAAATGCTTGAACTAGGAAAAGACTTCATATTCAGAAGCTGATGTCATAATAACCCACAAGTCTTGTAACACAGTATCACATACCATCTAAGTCTTGGGTCACCATCATTCTCTTACAGGAACAGTCATGGGATCGACTTTTGCTTCACAGTAATGGCATGAATATCAAGGTCTATGAAGTTACAATTGTGTAAATACTGTGTGGCTAGAGGATGTCATTTAGAAAAGAGATGAACGGAATCGCAATAATATTTAAAAGTGTTCTTGAAGGAAGCTGGAGGCATAGCATCTCCCAGTCAGCGCTTCCTAAAATGTCACTGTTAATGAATGCATGACAAAGGCATTTCATATCACCCACATTAAAGAAAATGCATTTTACATCTTCTTGCCTCTTCCATGAGCTAGACTAATAGTTTTCTATCACAATATCCTCTACCACATACTTACAATCGGTGAGAATAAAGCACATTCCAATTCACACGTTGAAATAAAGTGGCTCACCAGGGTGCAGCATGGAGAGCTGCTTCCTCTCCTGGCAAGTGCTGTCTGAGAGGCAGCACCTGCCTTGCTATATGCCCATCCGAGTGTACGGCTTTACACCTCTTCTCTTTCCTTTTCTCTGTTTACAGTGGGGCTGTAATTGACCCCTACCACTTCACACCTCCTTTCCTTTCCCAAAAGCAGCTGAACAGCTTCCAGGCTATGGTAGGACCCTGTCTCCCCTCCAGGCTGACACTCATGTGTCAAATCTTTTGACAGAACACTTCATACGTACAACTGTTAGAAGAATTTGAAGAATTTGACCAGCAACACATGATTGGTTTGGTTAAGATTTTAAGCTGGGAATTATGGTTCACTAATGTGCTGCTTGGGAGCTTTGAGACTATTCTATGCCCAGTGCAAGCCAAAAGGAAAAAAAAAAAAAAAAAAAAAAAAAAAAAAAAAAAAAAAAAGATCCACATCCATTTCCTTTTTGTTCCCCTTTGTTTCTTGAGGTATATTCCAGGCTGAGCTGTCAGTGTAAGACAAAAACCTTTTAGTGAATGTAATACAGTACAGTAAGGGTTACTTTCAGGGAAGGACTTTCTCAGCTGAAAAAGAAGAGTCATCAGGTGAAAATTCTGTTTTGCCTGGAATGTTTTGAAGGTGTGGAAAGCACTTTGCATATCAGGGTGAACCATGAGAGTCTGGAGGGGCAGTTCACATCAGGGACGCTGACTGCAGGGGTACCCATCATTCCAAGGCTGGACTCAGTTACCATGATGGCCCTTTTACATCCAGCATCGCTAAAACCACACACTTGGAATTACTAATTGATTGATACCTTTAAATATAAAGGAAATTAAATAAATCAAATTCTCAGCTCATGTAAATTAGCCTAGCCAGAACGGTTTCAGTAGTTATGTAAAACTGAATGAAGAGATGGGGGAATCTTCCTCAATATACGAAATATTGAATAGTAGAATATGTTACATATGTGTGTGTGTATGTGTTCACATCCATATAACCAGAACACTATCACAGCATTCTGTTCTGATCTTTTTAAAACTCAACCTCAAAATGGACCAAGTTGATGATATTTTGAGGACACCAATTTTATTAAAAAGAAACAGGGAAAAGCTTGTAATTAATTCATGAAGATGTATCTCAGCAAAACTGTTTCCTAATTATGGCCAGAAGTCCATGGGGCTACTATTCAGAGCTGAACTGGAACAGATCTTAGGTTGGATTACACCAGCTTGCCTGTGACAAGATGAGCCATTCAGAGGTGGTGTCATTAAAAAGAATGTGCTATTTTCTGACACAACTGAATGCAGTACTTTGCCTACCAAAAGACAGAAAAAAATACTGTTTTACCTGGAACTTTTCTAATTTCTCTCAGAAGTCCAATAAAAAACCTGATTCCTCCCAGCTACTGAATTAGTCTTGCTTTTAAAACCTTCCTTTTCCCCTTAGCTTCCAATGATTGACTCTCCCTGTAAACTGCTTTGTAATATTCTGTATGGAAGACAGTATATAAAAATAAATGGCATTGAGTTTAATCCAAACATCATTTGACTGAAAATTACAGAGCTTTTGGGTTGATTTTTCCCCCCCTCCCCATTTCTAGCTCTAACTGGCAAACCAAATCATTTCTATTTGCTATTGTAAAGGCTAAATAAACAGGCAAAAAATTCATTGCTGTTTCAATAAAATTTATGTTGTTATTTCAAAATGCAGTTCCCCTTTGTCAGCCCCCACCCCTATATTCTCATTCAGGCACAGTGCCACTTGGACCACTGACATGTTTACATATTACAGACTCTGCAGAAATTACGGGATCAGGTTATACCTCTTTTGGTAAACCTGTTCACTGGAGAAAGAGTTGAATCTGTTGGAAAATTAGCCTTTATTTACAACACTGACAACAGTGAAAAGATGTAGCTTCTTGCTATTGTACTGAGGATATTACCTTCCTTGCAGTAAATCTCAGGACACCCAATTAAAGTTAACTCGCAGCTTGCAACAAGCAGCCTGTAAAGTTTGCTGGAAAGAGCTGCCATATTGTCATTCAAAGTACTTTATACTAAATAGTGCAAGACAGTGACAAAACATCTAATTATCTGATTATGCTGTAAGAATAGTTTCTTATATGTGCTGAATTTTGCATACCATTAACAAATATAGACTGTGTTCATCACTGACTCACATCATAAACAACAAAAAAAAAGAAAATAAGACAGAACAATGGGTTTCAGTTACTATTGTTGCAAACAGTGGAGATATTTTTTCCAGTACTTAGAAATAACAGACTTCTCCAGCAAAGTGGGAATTCTGGGGACGTCCAGCTCAGGAACAGAATTTGTTCTGTTTCGTTGCTGATCCCACACAAGCTGTGTGGTGGCCAGAGACTGGCTGTCTACATGGTCAAAACCAGGTCACAGCTGTGTGCTGGCTGCTTGGCATAGGTGGTGCTTCTTGGAGAAAAAAGATTTTCTATGAGAGGGTGAAATAAAAAACCACACCCTTAGGCTTATTATTTCACATTTGCCTGCCCCTGGCACTGTACAAGGAGCCCTTCAGAGGGTGGCTGGGGCCAATACACAAACACCTGTACTATGAACAAGGGTGGAGGTTAGCAGCTGCTTCATGAAAAGGGCTTGCGCGTTTGGTCTTACCCTGAAGAGATCCCATCATAACCATCTGGGAGCTGCAGTGGAAGCTCAGACCTCGACAGCTAAAGGAAATGGACACATTTCAGTTTCGTGCCCAGGTTGCATCCCACAGCTGCGCATTAGTTTGAGCGATACAATCAGTGGCAAAAGCAGAAGAGTGTCAATAAGGAAGCTGTGCTATTTTCCCATCAGCTTTTCTTTTCTGCTGATGAGGCTTACCATGACTCGCCTGCCACCGATGGCAACAGACAATACATCAGGTACTCCATATGCCAAACTAAACATGGGTAAGGTGCTCTAGTTTCTTTTACTACAGTTTGGGGCAAGACAGAGGGAGAAAAAAGGGTTTTTTTGGTATCTTATAACAATTTCTGTGGAGGCATTTTTTTTCCTGTGCTACTACTGCACTGTGAGCATCTCCACATCAGCAATAATGTAGTCCTGCTTCTTCACAGTCCCAACTGTCGCACCACATAACATAAATCATGGCCTCAAGGGTCCCTCCTTTCCAGAAGGGAGAAGCAATTTAGCCTCCATAACATATCAGTCTCCAGATTGTCCTGAAAAGGCTGTCAATTGTGCTGAATTATGTATAAAATCAGTGTGAGGTGCTGTCTGCCAGAGATGGGTTGACATTAGCAATTTCATTTTCAATGAGGGGGGTCACAAGTCCCAAATCTTCATGACCGCAGAATAAGTGCCCATTTCTTCCTCACTTCTCTAGTTCCAAAATTATACCCATTTTGTTGCATTTTTAGAATTAAAAAAAGGTTTCACAGCACGATGATGCTGTCATGAAACAGCTCTTTAATTGTCTGTAATGGCAAATTTATATACTGGTTGTCAATGGGGTACTAATAGAACTTGTCCTTTTCTACTCCAATTTCATTATACTCTTTATTAAATGGACACTCATAGACCTGTTTTTTTGTGGGAGTTCCCACACAGTGTTATATTCAAGTAACAAAAAATATCACACTTAAGACTCGCAAGGATTTTCAATGGTGGAGAAAACTCTCCCTGCAGATACGATGCACAAATATGCATAAGTATGGCATATCCATGTGAGTTGGGAGGACAAATAAGTTTGTGATCTTCTTCAGGGAAGACTGATATTTTATTTGACACTGATTATGTATCCTGTCCTTGTAAAATCATCATCACTGTCCAGGTGTACTGAATGAACAGGGACTGTGGCCTGCAGAGCTACAGTAAATACGTATGTAGCACATAGCTCATGACCCAGCACTTTACTATATGCTTTTTTACTACCATGTGTATGACTGGAGTGGTGTTGAAATCTAATTTCACAGAGTGATCTTTTCCCTCTCCTCTAGAATGGCAGCTGATCTGATATTCCTGTAGCAGCTAGCAAAGGTCTGACTGCCTAGTGGTGTTTGAGACCACCAACCAACAAAATTACTATCAAAATTATCTTCCAAATACTCAGTTCTGAAACAGATTTCTATAAAAGCTCATTTAAACAGGGTCACCTGTCATCACAGCATCGTCCAGAATTCAGCAAGCACAGCGCCTTAGTGTTGACACAATGAGTTGTAATGAACATAAAGTCATTAAAGGACATTTTTAAAAAATAAATCAACTGACAGTTCATAACAACTTGGAATTATTATGGCAGTCTCTATTTTCTGAAACAAATGCCTTCATGCTTATAGTACTGGGTATTCAAGGTTGTTTAGGTCATACACCACATTCATATACTGTGTTCAGTTTTGGGCCCCTCACTATAGGAAAGACATTGAGGTGCTGGAGTGTGTCCAAAGAAGGACAACAAACCTGGTGAAGGGCCTGGAGAACAAGTCTTAGGAGGAGTGGCTGAGGGAGCTGCGGTTGTTGTTCAGCCTGGCGAAAAGACGTCTGAGGGGAGACCTTCTTGCTCTCTACAGCTACCTGAAAGGAGGTTGTAGAAAGATGGGGGTCGGTCTCTTCTCCCAGGCAACAAATGACAGAATGAGAGGAAATGGGCTCAAGTTGCACCAGGGGAGGTTTAGATTGGATATTGGATTGGATATTTCTTCACCGAAAGGGTAGTCAAGCATTGAAAAAGGCTGCCCAGGGAGGTGGTGGAGTCACCTCCTCTGGTGGTATTTAAAAGATGGGTAGACGAGGTGCTTTGGGACATATTTAGAGTGGAATTGGTAGTGTCTATGGTTGGATTTGATAATCTTAAAGGTCTTTTCCAACCACTACAATTCTGATTCTATCATACATGGCTGCAGGAATATTACAGACATAAGTGTTTTCTCTGAGCTGAATGCTTCTTTGAGGGCATCCACAATGGGAGCATCTCCACTGACTCAGGAGCTTTGTATCTGAACCTATTTTTGAAGGGCTGTATTCTGCCACTTGTACTTATGTTCTGCAATTCATTGCTCCACTAGTTATGTTGAAACTACTGAGCTTCAAAGTGGCAACAATTTTGATGTGAACTTGACCTGATGGACTGCTATTCAGCAAAGGATTGCCTTCCAGTCTCTGAGGATAAGCCTGAAGGCTTCTGCTCAAAATGTTTTTTAGTGGTCCTCATCCTATATAAAAAACTTACTTGCCATTTGAGTCTTGCCTTCAAAGAGGTGCAGACTGAGTGGGAATGTCCAGAAAACAGCTTATTTGGGGCATAAATGCAAAGGATTTGAGATCTGTTTCCTTCAGGATAAAATCCAGAGCTTTTCAGAGATCTTCATGGCAAAACTCAAGAGACCATTTTCAAAATAATAATTAGGGCATTCACTCAGCAGATAAAATACCAAGGCACAATTCCTGAGCATAGACTGGAACGTTTTACACCCCAAACAGTAGTTTAGGCTTTAAAGTCTTTTCTCAGAAACAGCAAATACTTAATTAGTCATACCAACAGGGAACAACAGGAAACACCAAAGCAACTAACTCAAAGTTAGAGCTTCGACTCAGATGCTCTGCAGTCAGATTATTTGGGCTCTAGTCAGTGTGAATTCTTGCCACACAAATGGGAAGATCAAAAAACTCTGCAACAGCCCAGAATTCTTCTGCTATGAGACACGAGAGCAGAGCAGGTCTTTGAAGTTGCCTCTCCCAATCTATGAGGAGTTTTTAAGGGTTGGGTTTACTTTTTTGGTTTGTTTTTCTTGTTTGCATTCATTCTGCCCAAATAAGGAAAAATAGGTTCTCAGAAAGATAGGCAGGGTACTGAATATTGCTTCCTGACTAGGTCAGGCTAAAAGATTCATTTTTGTTTATTTCCCAGTTTGTCTTAGAATAACCTTGCTGAGCAAACTGCTCTTTATTAACTTCAAGTCAAAACATACCAGTAATGATTCTACGTTTTTAGTGTAATTCCCTCTAATCATCCTAGCACAAAAACACTGCTTGTTTTTATACAATGCCACCAGTAATGAATGTTCTAGAAATGGAACATAATTTTGATTATCTGGCCATTACTTTTGATTTATAGAGCACAGAGACAGCTGGGTTTTTATAAGCTCACCCTGCAGTACTGCAGATAACAAATATAATGTAATAATCAAACTTCTGTAACATGGAACACAGAAGGGGTGGGCCAACAGATCTGTCTATCTATATATACATCCATAGCACATCAACAAATTTTATTTTCAGAAGCCAGAGAATAAAAGTAATTTGCACAATGCTACTATTCATTATTCATACCCAGAACCAAATATGTTGCTTTCAGAACAAGTATTTAGGATCTTTAGGAGGGGGTGAACCAGCTGAAGGTGGTTTCACGAAATTTCATAAATGCATACCACCAGGAGGTTTATGAATGCATTAGTGTAAAAAAAAAAAAAAAAGAAAAAAGCCCTTCAAAAGAAATATATTTTAAGAAATAGTAATAAGTTATTGTGAACAAAGCAAAATCTAATTTTTTTTCTGGGTGCCACACAGGAAAATACAAAGTCAACAAGAATGTTCTTGATTAGAAGGGAAAAAAAAATAAATGGGCCACTTCAAAGAAGAAGAGGTTGGCCATTTAGTTCAGTTACAGGAGATTGATCAAAGGTCTGAAAACAACAGCAAAAGAGCTGGTTACCGAAACTGAAAACAGGGAAGGAAAAACCAGAAACATTCTCTCAGGCTTGCCAAGAGAACTAGGAAAGTAGAATTTGTTAATGCAAACCAAAAGGGTTTTAAAAATATAGGAGTGGGATACACAGCAAGCAACAACAGTAATTTGTAAGCCAGAGAGCATCCCCTTTGTTAATAAGGGACAAATGGTCCTAAATACTTTCTAAAATTTTGTTTCTCACAAGGTGAGGGGAGAAGAAAGATGGAAGCAACGAGAAAATAATGACCATCTTGTCCAGGTAGTGGTTTATTGTACAGGTGATAAGGGAACTGTGGGGAGGAATGAGATATGTGGGAGCCTCTGAACTCCAGGTTTTGCATTCCAGGGGTCATATGTGGGTGGCTTTTGTGTGTTTAAGGAAAAGGGGAATGAGAGCTGCGACTACGCCTAAATCTTGAGTGCCAACAGTTCATCACACACACATAGATACATTTGCTACAGCTGGAGCTACATGGAAAGCAGTTCAGAGAGCACATGCCCACCACCTCACCCTGACTGATCTTTCCAAAGGGCTCTACAGAGGTTGCAACTTCAC
Source organism: Caprimulgus europaeus (assembly GCA_907165065.1). The sequence continues at coordinate 48,034,565 of OU015525.1, read as the reverse complement.
ATACACTCACCACATTAGTGTGTGCTCTTCTGTGACAGAAAAATCAAAAGAGCATACAAATGTGAAACCCAAGTAGCTACAGCATCACTGCCAATTGCTGCATTTTTAGATGTTCTAAAAATCCACAGAGGTTGCAGAGGAAAAATACTGTTTGGAACACTAAACTGAAAAGGAAGAGAAGTCTTCCCAGCTATTGCTGTGTTGACAATACATCCTCAAGTCTATAGCAAAACAACCAAACCAAACCAAAACTGAGATCTTGATTCTTTGAGGCTGTAAATTTTAGAGCCTGATATAAGATTTGGTGCTGTTCAACTATCTAGGTAAATTGGAGAGGGGGGGGGCAGGAACTGGGAAAACTCAGCAGTGAAATGTACCCCAGCAGGAAAGGCATGCAAAGTAGCATGACACCAGGAGCTCCAGAGAAGAGGTATCTCCGAGTTCTCCATTACACCATAAGAGCTGTTTGGCCAGTACTGAAGCAGCAGGTTGGCTGGAGAGTGCCTTGCACTGATTGAGCAAAGGTTCCCTAACAAATGGGATGCTCTTTCCCTATCTGTATGATGGAAGGCACCTTGAGTCCCTCTAGGAAGTGCTTAGCTTTTTTCCCTTCGCTATTCTTCTCCTCTTCTATTCCCCAGCAGGGCTTTGTTGCTAAGGAGAAATTTTTTCATTATTCCTGTGACATATATTAAGTAAAGGGCAACTATCCTACGCTTTAGAGAAACTCTACAGTAAGAGTAAAAAGTAAAGCTTATGCAAAGAAATGTAAAGGAAATGAAAAAAGTAATCATACAAATCTAGATCATCGCTAGCTGAATGAGGAAAACTGTGTATAAAATATACCATTATGGATTAGGTATTAAGGCTAGCAGGAAGGCTCCTTAGGAAGGTGGGAGTAGTTGTGTAAGGTAAGAATTGGCAGTGGCTTAGCCGAGACATCTGGACTTACAGACAGGTTTAAGAGACCCTTTGTGGATGTGCATCCTACCACGTATCAGAAGACATTTTCCCTTGTGTGTTAAGGTGAATGGGACCATGTCAGAGACGATTAAACGTTCTTCAGGATAAGGAATTGGGTAGGGTTCCAGAAATACTATGTACCAAGAAACAGAACTTCCAGGAAGCAGACTGCATGTGGCTTTTAGCATCAGAACAACTTTGCTACTTTGGCACCAGAAGAAAACAAGTGGCTATTTAAAATATTTTTACCTTCTGTCTGCAAACCAGTGCAAAACAGATACAAACATCTTCCCTTTAAAATTCACGTGAATTTATAAACATTTTATAAAGTAGAGTCAAGCAAGATGGACTAACTTGGAGTATGGGGAAGAAGTCAGTGCTCATCGTCTGCCCTATCAAACTGATTTATGTGGGGTTTTTGTATTCAGAAAGATCAAAGTGAGCTTTACAGCCAGCTTGTAACAGTGCTACAGCACAGCCAAGTGCACATTACCACCAGTAAAATCACCAGGTGAGAACTCAAACATCACTTGGTTCAACTACTTGGAAGAAGCATGGTAAGTATGTTTTAGATGGTTGTGGGATGAGTATTAACATCCTTCACCAATACTTTGAAATCCCAGAGGAACACAGGAAGCTAGATCCATCCACATGTAAGGCCTTGATTATCCATTAGGATGTTTATTCCTGCAAAATACCCTTCTCCTCATCTGTTTAGCCCTTGAAGTTCAGAAGGACATAGGCTATGAAGGACTATCACTGAAATGAAGTACAAATTGTAAAAAAGGCTGAGATGAGAAAGTTCCAAAGGCTGTATTTCTTGCCGGTGACGTCCCTGGGATACAATATTTGCAAGGTAGAGATAATATATTTCACTGCCAAATCCCATTTCCAAAACAGGCTGCCAGAATTTTGGAAGACAACTCTAGGGTCTAAAGGTCAGCCATTCTCTTCCTTTCAGTGCAGTCCTCTGAGGGGATTTAAGCATACATCATAGATACAAAACCTGGTTGCACATTTCTAGAATAAGTTCAAATTCTTTTTTTTTTTCCTTGTAAAAGCATTTAAGATGCATAAAAATGATTCACCCTTTGTTATGTTCAGTAGACCTAATGCTGACCTAACACTAGCTTTGAGAACCTTTGCTACAATTTCAAAGCAGCTGTAGATAGAGTTGGAAGATTGCCTGACCAAGATAAAGCTCTTATGGCTGTGCAAAAGAGCTGAGTGCTCATAAAAGATGACCTCTGCTCCATTCTAACAAAAAAATGTGGTACAGCCAAAACTGGCAATCTTTCAGAAATCTTTTCCTCTCTCCCTATCTTTTAGCATTTAATGTCAATTAAATAAAATTCATCGAGCATTTCCAGTATGCTACGTCCAAATAACAATAATGGAATTATTACGCTTAAAATACATTTTTTGCATAAATTAAAGAAGACAGAAAATCAATGTGCTAAAAGTGTCCTTTTGCTTATTTAACATGCATTTAGTTTAAATCCTGCCCTTTATAAAAAGTTTTCCTTACTTAACCACATATACCCAGTTTTTGATTTTTATGTCCCACTCTTCATCTTTTTTCCCCACATGCTGATTAATATGGAAATAAAGACCATTGATTATTTTGGTAGATTACTGAAAAATCAAGGCTTTGTTACAGTATCAAGCTATAGCTATGAACAGTTGAGATAAAAAATAGCCAGGTATGGAGAGACTGAAATGCTACATCCCAGTCTGAGAGGACTGCTACCTCTCAAATATCACAGGAGTGATCAAGAACAAGGGGAAGAAAGGAGTCGTGCCCATGAAAAGGACAGTGAAGAGGAGACACCTCACATGCAGCAGTTAACGCTCTCCAACTCAGACTTCAGGATTTACCTCTGTAAGTCACAGTCAAATTATGTAAATTACAGTCTGAGTGCTGATGAAGCACTGAAGTGGCACCAGGCTGACGAGCATCACCCACAGACGAACTCCCTGCCCACCCAGCATTCCCAATGCAGAAGGCTGCTACACCAGCCCCAGCGCCCAGATCCCTTCCCACTGCTCCAGTTCTCTCAACAGACTGGGGAAATGTGGCGTGAGTTTTAACTTCACACTGTTCACAATCAGATCCTTAATGAGCTTAAACAGAGACATTAAACCTGAGGAGATTGTTGCAACTGAAAGAAAGCAGAACTGCTGTACCTACTATGTTTGCTTTGCTTGCACATAAATAATTGTAAAAGGTTAGAAACATGTTTACTATCAAATGGGACTTTTTGATAAAGCTCCATGACCACGAGCATTTCTTTGAAGAACACAATCTGATGTGCACTGAAGTTCACAGAGGCTTGCCTTTACTTCAGTGTAAGAAAGTCGAGGCAGAAGATGACTGCCAGGATCTGCAATTTATTTTATTTATGCAACCTGCAGCATAATCACACAATCATTCAACTGCCAGTCTAGAAAAGAGCCAAAAATGATGCAAGCTCTGTTATTTAGATAACGTACATTAAACCAAAGAGCCAGCCAAGTGGAACTGAAAATTGTGAATTCCCAGAAATGACATAGATCACTTTGCCTTCACCTGGGAACTTGCCTTCCAAATTTGTGCCAAATTCCATGTGTAGCTTATTTTCAGTCCAGCAGTACCAAATGCTAAAGAAGCATACATAACTTCTCACAAAACTCAAATGCACTTTGTGTACTTTTATTTACTATAGTCAGGGCTGCCCAGGTAGGAGAAAAAAAATGCCAAACCAAGCACCAGATCCAAAATTAGCATTTTATTCAGAACGTTGGGGTCAGAGGTGTATCATTCATATTCTGGTACACAATACAGAGGCAAAGCTGTTCTCAGAAGTCTCTCCAGTTTGAAAGCTCCTTTCCTCCTTCCCTCCCCACCCCCAAAACATACCGTATATTTACTCGTGCCACCTGTATCAGGCCAACTCCCCTCCCCTCCCCTTCCCCTTTTTTTTTTTGGTACAAATTATGTAAAACTTTTGTGCTAAGAACTTTTCTCCCTCCCCAAACAAAAAAAAAATAATAAAAATAAAAATAAAAAAAATATTGAGTACTCTAACTACAGTTCAACAATTGAATCAATGTCACTTGTTTGCAACCTGTTTTGTAAATACTTTATCCATAACGAAAGATATAAACATGCAAAAACCTGAATCCATAGTCCAAATAATACATACACGTGTTCTGAAGTTTCTGCACTTCTCCACAGACTATGCCAATAAAACATTATGTACACATACCATTTTTTACAGTGAAGTGGGAAAAAAAATACTAGAAATTAAAAAAAAAGTGTACATAGATTAAGACCAAAGTATGTCTAACATTCTATCAGAAGAAAAAAAAAATCAATTCTGCTACAAACTGGTGATATGAAAACTCCCTTTATTTGCAACCAGCTGCATAAGTTTTAGAATTTTAGTGAAAAAAAAAAATCCCCTAACATCTAAAACTAGAATTAATGTACATTGTTCTACCTCATGGTCTTCTCTCCCAGATAATAAAATTGTTCCATGAGGATTCTTTTTGTTTATTTTTAATCTCCTTATTTTAATAAAAGCAATGCGATGTAACAAAAGCATGTTGAAGCATATTGTGTTTCACCTTACTCCTCCCCACCCCAACATATTTTCTCTTTAATGCATCATTTCATAAATCAGTACCATTAAAGCCTTAAACATAAAACTAATTCCGATCTGAAAAAGGTACAAAAAGGCACATAAAATCCCAGTGCTTCTGTACTGTAAAATTCAAGTGTAACTGAGCTCAATATTTTTTCCAAACAGCATTGGATCACTGATATTCCACGGAGCCCAAATTGGTTTGCAGCCTAAGCCAAAGCCTTCAGCAAGCACTTGTGCTAGTAGACTACAAAGTTAAAGCCTAGCTTCTGTATGCTTTTGGGGAATATCAGTTGAAATGTTTGTACTTGTCCAAAAACAAAGTTCACTTTGAAGTTCAGTCATCACCTCCACCGTACATATCAGCAAGTTTCTTGAAACGTGGGCCCCAGTCATTTAGGTAGTCATAGTCTTGCTCACCACCACTACTTGAGGAGTTAAGAGAGCTCAAGGATCCAGCAGTGGAGCCACTTCCTTCGTAGTCAAAGACTAAGAGGGAGTCATATGGTGGGGCTGTAGGGTCATTGTCGGCTGCTTTAAGTCCCTGCAAGAAGGGAAGGGGGGGGGGGGGGGGGGGGGAAACAACAACAAAAAAAGATAAAGTTCTGTATCTGAAAGAGGGGCAAAACATAACTGGAATATCCAGTGCAGTTATCTATGAATCGCTACTTGAGAAAACCAAGTTCTCATTCTCCTGAAATCCACTTCAAAGCAGGATTCATGTTTTTGTAACTCCAGCAAGAACTTACTTCAATTCCTTCGAGAATGGCCAGGTTTCCAGCATTACAGCACAGTATATTTTGAATACAGCTGCAAACACAGCCCTAACAAAACCTTAAGAGAACACCACAGCACTAGGACTGATGCTAATAAATACAGAGTTTCAGAGCTACGCAGCTCACAACCTGCAGCACGAGCAATATGGGACTGGTTAAACAGACAGATGGGGAAGGAGAAATAGGCATGTTTGTAAAGATTCACTTTAACAGCCATCTCACATGGCCAATAACAGATCCACTGAGACTGCTGGCCTGCAGTCCATCTGCGTGTGCCAAAAGCCATATTTAGTTAGTTCTGTAAAATTCATGTACCTCTGTAGGCTGCTGAGAGAAAAAGAAACAATATGTTGGCTTAAGCCTTACGTGCTTTGCCACAGCCACCCGTAAGATTCCACCTGCTGTTCAGAAAACAACACACACGCACAATGACACCAAAACTAAACACATTATTATAACCATTTTTGTTTCTTCATTTTAAAGTATTCAAGTTAACACACAAATATTGGGTCTTCAGTAACTTAAAAGTTTCTACTTTCTAGAGCTGCATGACTCAAACCAAGACCAAAACAAATGGAACAAGAGGAAAATAGGGAAAGAACCACACTTCTTCCAGAGAAAAGACTCTTCCCTCCCTGTTTTCTTATACAGATTCAAACTTAAACAGTAAGTTTAATTTTAGAATATAAGACGACTGCTCTGTGCTTGTCCTGGGAAGATTTATAAGTTGAATATAAAAGGGTGAAGCCTGAAGTTAAAAGCCCTCTTGTGTTTTGGATTTTTCAACCTTGCAGTTTCTTCCATGGGATTAGCAATGCTTTTTCAAGATCTTCCACTTTGAATGGGATCTACTCTGGCAGCCACAGATGAGGATAATACATCTTCCAGAATTCTGTAAGGCTGAGCTGAGATTTTAAATTGGTCACTGTTAGTTTTAACCAGTGCTATTTGTGCTGGTTTTAACTAAATAAATATTAAATATAAAAATAAAGAATGGCTTTACTATACTCCCAATTATTTGAAGGATTGAGTATGCCTCCTTTGAATGATTTCTGGTTTTAGACAAGTATGTTTTACTCTCAATTGTGTTTAGTTTAAATTTAACATAATGGAAATGGATGTTGATTTTTCTTCTATAAATATGTATAAAGCTAAACCCATTAATTAAAGCATATGGCACTAATAAGGTAGAAGAGAATCCTGGTTCTTTATTGCCTATGTAAAATAATCCAGAAGTGTGAAAAATGTACCTAAAATAATTTTGCACATCTGTGGTGGAAAGGCCCACCATATTTATCAAACTAATGACCTCTAATCAAGAAAACATTTTGGATTTAAAATGATCGTTTCATGTAGTACAAAAACATCAAGCAGGTTATTAATAGCTTGCATTAGAAGCTCAATTTTGAATTATCTGATAAGAATAATTGGTAATGCTTGTTATCTTTCTCTTTGGAGTTTTCCATCCCGATGGCCACAATAAGGACAGAAGATTAGAGTTGCCAAAAAGGCAACAGCAAGTGTTGGAAGACTTCCCTTACCCAGCTTCAAAGCTGGAAACAGTTCTAAGGCTTTCTCTCAATTTCTGCTGCTGAAGCAGAAATGCAACTTTACTTCTTAGCCAGTAACTGGTCTTACAGCATTTACACCTTCCCTTAAGACTGCCTGGGGTGACAGACACCCATGCTTTTTGAACATAGGTGACAGAAGAAGAAAAATAAATACCACTTGATCTTAAGGAGTGCTGAGGTATGAATCCCAAGTATCAGTGTATAAAAGTCATTTTAAAAGCCAGCTCGGAGAAGAAATGCTATTTCCCTGCAGTTCTGCCTAGTAACAGCCAGCCAACTATGGGATACTTAATTTATTAAAAATCAGTGAACGAAACATTTTCCTACATCACCACAGAAATTCTGGTATCTATCAGCCATCCGTGGCAAAGCAGCAGGCGACCTCTTTCCATCTTTCTTCCAAAGGCGAAGTTGGATTTTTTATGCAATTTGCTGCTGGTATCATGATAGCATTTAAAAGGAAAACTGGTTTTGAGCTACTGACTTACAAGACAGCATCTCGCTAACAAATTAACTGTTTCAAAGGTTGTGCTTACTGTGTAATCTATTTCATTCGGAGAATGTAGCTACAGGCTATGCTGTGGAGGTATTGACTCAACTACACAACCTCAGTTACACTGACAGCTGCACTTATCTTTCGGTTAAAAGTTCCACAGATTCATAGTATAATGACTGAACTTCATCTACAACTCTTCAAACAACAACCAAGTTCTCTGCTGTATTTGTGTGGCAAGTTATATACTAAAATCAGAAAGAAATACTAAAACTTTTTCACTTTGCTAAGCATATTCTCTGAACCCACCCAGTGCACTGCTCCACTGTGCTGCTGGGTTCTACAGCATGTCTGAAGCTGGAGTTACTGGATGTCAGCTTTGGTAGTAAAATTGGTTTACGAAGCTCCTTTTGGTTTCAGTATTGCCACCTTTTTTACTTACTATGTGATCCCCTTAGTGAGTAGTACTACAACCTGCTGTACTGGCACAACTGAAAAAGCAATAAAATGGCTGCCAAGACAGAAGTTCTGCTGATTTTGCTGCCATGGTATTGTCAACCACTTCTGAAGAGATCTCTCAGATTTTCCCAGATGTGTTCAAGAATCTCAGAGCAGCAGAGTTGTTATTTGTTTTACAGTTTCCTGAACTAAAAACCCAAAGTTTTTACTAGATAGAGAAGCTTACTCAGCAACAGAATTGCCAGGGAACACACTTGGGACCAGGTGATCCTGCTGGGAGATAGTGAACTAGGACACATTTCCTTGCATTTGCTATACCATCAGTGCACAAGGAGTAGCACAAGAGCCATACCAATACAAAGGTCACCTTGAGACCTAGGACCCACCGAGTAGCAATCTCACTTTTTTCTTCCTTTATATACATCGTAGCAACTTTCACTAAGGAGGAGATAAGGGGCAGAAGAGGAGAAAATATAGTTCCTTGACTGAGGAACAATGGCAACCTTAAGTTGTATCTTCCAATTCTTCTATTTTCATTAATCCTACTACTTAATCAAATTCAGTAGACTTTTGATGAGAAGGAAAGGAAGAACAGAGCCCTACAGAGAAATATGAAAAACTGTTTAAATCTGGAACTTGTTTTTTTTACTTGACAAGAGAAAACATCAAGAGACCCTATGCTGTTTGGAGGTACACTGTATCAATAACCACCTACTATGAATGAATTGAGGGTCCTCCATGTCCTCATGGGATAAGACCTATAGTTTGTAATTTAAATTTAATTTACCTCAGGCTATGTCCTCTATTGAGTAGAAATATATTCTTAGCCACAAACTCTCCACCACAATATAATTTGTTTAAGATTTCTAGGGACAGCATAGGTGGTTCCTGAAAACAGGATTAACAAAGCTACTTCAAACAGGCTTAATTTATACTGTCCTGCAAATGCTGACTATTCTAAGTGTTAATTATGCTCCACACTCTGAATTTTATGTTTTAAAAGGCTCAAAATGGAAAACAAGGCCTACAGAGAATTCTTAATAACACATGACTTATTTCACTGACTTGTTTGTACACTGGACTGGAAGAAAAGGAGGTTTTTCCCTTCCCTCCTTGAATTAGACATTCGTTTACCCATTGAAACAGACAAAACAAGAAAGTCCCTGAGGTCATTTAGCTTATGCCTGCAAAACATATTTTGATTATAAGGCACCTCTGAAACTTTATTTCAGAAAGTTCATAGTTCTGTACGTTATCTTAACAAGTGTTGTAAAAATATTTTAAGTTTTTATCATACTTGTTCAACTGAGAAGTCATTAGAACACTACAAAATACTCACATCTATGTATGCCTCACTGAGTTAAGCAGATTTAACACAACTGATGACAGCTAGAAAATAACATAACAAAGTACTGTCAAAAGGAAAAAAACACAATGACCAACTAGTCTATTTCACTCTTTGTTTCTATGGCTCTGTAATAAAAGAAAGAAAGAAAAAAAACCACCCCATGCTTGATCAGCAATGGTAGCTAAATCCTCCAGTATCTGAAATCAATGATCACAGAATCACAGAATAGTAGGGATTGGAAGGGACCTCGAAAGATCATCTAGTCCAATCCCCCTGCCGGAGCAGGAACACCTCGATGAGTTCACACAGGAAATCTATAGTTCCTTTTTGTCAAAAGTTGGAATAATTCAGAAGCTAATCAGAACAATGCTGGCTGTGCCTCTAAGGTGCTGGTGAGCATTTAACAGACTGAATTAATTCCTGCACATGGGCCAGCATCTCAAAGGATCACGCTGATCAGCATCTCTGGGAATAGGGCCAAGTCCTCCAAAAGACTAGACTGATCTCCAAAACTGTTGCATCTTTTCAAACCAATGGGGTAACGCAGACTTTGCTACTGAGGTACTTGCAACTCAAAGGCAGCCTCTCCCTGCTCAGCTAGCGACTGAGACAGTTTTGCAGGTGGTTTGGTTAGGGCTGCCCAAGGGAAAGGTTACAGTATGACTTTTAGTTACAGTGTAATAAAGTTATTTGCCTAATGATGTTGAAGCTGGATGCAAAGAGACATGAACTTTGCCCCTTCTTACCTTTTTATGTTGTTTTCACAGCTCAGCCTATCTTCTGTATGAACTTCCCTAACAAACATCTGGTATGGGGTTTACCCAAGATATTTCTTCCATTCACTCCAACTAAAACTGAGAGGAACTTACCAATTTGTTTGAGTACAGTCTTGCCAGAACTGCAGGTGGAATTCTCTGAAGAGTCTGAAAATCTGTGCAGCCTGACTGTTTATGCTCTAGATACTGAGAATTAGTAAATTTAATTATAATAATGAGCACTACTGTGAAAGACTAAATCCCCCCCACCCAACAGACTTTTTAGAATCACATTTGCCATGGGAAATTTTAACATAAAACAGAAATTAAGATGTAATTGTTTTGGAGAAATAAAAATCTCTATTTTGCCCATACTTTTGGCAAAATAGACAGAGCATGGACAGCCTTTGCGTGACTACTGTCTGCTAGAGAAAGGGTTAGGTGAAATACCCTGGAGTAAAATGATACATTGCTGTGAAATCCTAAGAAAGAAATACCTTATGAAAAAAAAAAGGCTAAATATGTGATGCTTGAAACATAGAAACTACCTCATATAATTCCTTTCAATCAGAGGATAAAATTAATTCTGAGCTAACTTGCAGACAAGAAAATTGCCATGTTTTCTTTAGTTTCATGTGTACTTCCAAGGTTAATTTTATTTCAGAGTCAATAACATTATTGACATTATTTTACTGTGTAAGAATAGCTGGGAGAAACTTTCTTTTTTGGTGGATGGCAAGGAGAAACATAAAGGGAGGTTACTGATCTAATACAGTAGACGGCAGTAAGAAAATGGCTCCATGCTTGCCTGTACTGTGATATAAGCATATTGGGTTAAATTAAGACATACTGTTTCTACAGCTCCATGAGTGAACACTGATGCAATAATCTTCAAGAATAACAGCCTACTGAAAAATACTACTGTAAAAACAGCTTGCTCAGTAATTTAAAAATTGTAGGAGGCTGGACAAACTCTGGCTCCTTTCTGGCCATTCTCTCATTCCTTGTCTTGGCTCTGCAAGAGCTTGATAGCTGCTCTGAGAAGAAGAAAAATCAGGGTATTGAGGATCATGGGTTCTTCCTGACTGCCTGCCAGGTGGGTAGTGTCTGGCCACAGCTGTGTGACAAAAGGATGGGAAACTGATTGTCTGGAAGAAGATGAGGAAGCACAAGGAAGTTATTGTATGCACGCTGCCTTGGCCAACAATGTGGGCCTTTTATTGTCCCACGTCTCCACTATTTTCCAGAACCCAATTATAATTGTAATATTTAGAAGTGCAAGGCATTGAAAAATTCTCTTTGTTGAGACATCTCTTTTCAACACAGCTCTTCCCCAAATCTTGAGTCTCTTAAAATACAACGTCTTATGAGAATATTTGTACACTTTCTGATAGTCATCTCCCTGTAGGTTTTCTTACAATTGTATTGCTGTATACCTTAAAAGGAGCAAACTCATTTTTCTGCAGGTTGCTAACACAGAAGAGTTTAATACATGAGCCTGACTTTTCTTTCAAGCAACAAAAATAAACCTATTTGCAAAAAACAGTTCTGCAATACTTCTCCAGCTCTAATTGCCAAGGAAGATATAAGAAAATTACAGGAAATAATTAACTACCATTATTCATCTACAGAATATAGCTTATTTTTAAGTGGTAAATTTTCGGTTAGTATTTGTTTTCCTATAACCAGCAAGTACAAGAAACGCATTCTATCTTAAATTATGTAAAACCCATGATTTAAGACTGACCAGTGATAGAAATAATGAAACAAATATTTGTTGGAGCATTTCTTCCAGAACTGTGAGTAATCTAGTATAGTCTGAATCTTATTTACTTTTATCTTTATTAGATTAAAGAATCAAAGATCATGCAAAGACTTTTAAAGCTTTATGACAAGGCAAGTATTAAAAGCACTTACATAACATTTAATTTAGCTGCCCTGCTCACTAATCGTATTTGATGGAATTCTTTTGGTCTTATTCAAAGTACTGAATTTCTACTATTATCTGGATTCAAAGGGTAATGTATGAAGAAAATTAAAATGAACTTCTTCCATTATTAAATGACCGTGAATTAATAATGAATTTAGGCTAAACTATAATTTTGTTAGTCTACTTATTACTTGGAACCCATATCATAATCCAGCTTGAAGATACTGTGGTTGCAGCTGATAACATATTATGAATGTAATTAATACAAATGTACAGAAGTTAATTGATATATCTTCCCTTTCTGTTTGAATGAGTTAATTAAATTTGTCTGCACTTTAAAAGAACATATTTACTTCTATCTAGCAAGACAATTTTAATTGTCTAAGTTAGTTTGAAAAAGTTATTATGTTCAAACATAACAGCTTCTCATACAAAATACAAAAGGTTATCAGATCTTAGGAGGAAACTTTTTCTCTCCTTTACCTCATTAATGAAGTCCCCAATGTCCCCAGGATGAGGAGCAGCTGATCTGACTGGATACTGAGGTTCTGCATGGATTGGCCTTTCATCAAGACGTCTGATTCCAACAGGTTTGATGGCATCTGGTTCCACAGTGTCAGGCTGCTGGAGCTGGCTCAAGTCATAATCCTGCAAAACATGAAACAAAGACAGTATGTTAGGAGAATTTCAAACAATATGTGTCAGGGGAAACACGAGGAGGGGAAAAAGGGAAAATGCAAAGTATCATTTCACCAGGAGTCCTATTTTCAGGATTGTAGTGCTTACTGAGAATAAGTCCATAACATTGTTATTTGCATAACATCAAGATGTTATTTGATTTATACTCCCTGAATCTACTGTTTTGATTCTATTCCATCAGATTTATAGAGCTTTTCATACATTTTCCATTGAGAAGCAAAGATTTGAGAAGCACTATTAACAGACAAAACACTTTGCCTAGTAATAATAATTTACTGGACAGAGCAAAGATGCCAAATCCAACTCTTATTTTTCTAAGCAAACAAATGCCAGACATTGTCATTCTGAGAAAGAGGCAAGCACACTGCTCTGCAGCGTTTTATAATACCTTCAAAGAATGAATTTAAGACTCCTTTCTGTTTCATGTGGCTTCCATAATATGAAAGCCAAAGGGGAAAAAATGTCATAAGAAGTACAAAGCTCCTCAGATTTGGCCTTAATTCTAAGCACTTTCTAGAGATTACTCATGGATCTGTTCATTAAGTACTTGATGCTGCAGTTTCAAACTCTGGCAGACTGATGAAGCCAGCATAGCACTATGAATTCCAATAAGGAGTATGTATGTATATAAAAATTTTAATTAGATAAATGTTTATGCATTTAAGATAGATATGCCTGAATACTATTTGCACAGTGTGATGTATTTCAGCATTGTCATTCACCTCACTGTTGTCGTGTCTAGAAGCTAGTCATGCTCTAGGGTGCCTTTGCACAAGGCACTGGTAAAAATGCAGAACAAAGAACTGGGCTTAAAGGCTTAAACTAAAGCCATTCACGAACTACCAGTAGACTGGGGCTCATGCCAACTCTACTGTATGCCAGATACCCTGCCCCACAAATAATCCAAGCAGTTGAGCAGCACCCTAAATAAGCTCCTGTATCATCAGTCTCTATTTTTCAGTGTTGTTCTGGTAAAAATCTCATTTATAATCTCAACTTGCTGGAAGCTGTCTGTGCAGACAATAATATTTTCATTGGTTCCTAAAGGAAGGAATGCAAGCATTTACTTCTGCTGTCACCTCACAGGATATAGGTCCCTTTTGAGAGAATCATCTTACTGTGATCCCCAAAACAGACTTTTCAACAGGAGGAGAGGTCTGTTGACAGCAGTGAAGGTAGTTTGTTGTAAGAACTGTAACTGACTATCAAATCCACTACATCTTCTAATTTGTTACTTGGGTCCTCAGCTGACTGCACACAAACATACAGTCAAAAAAGGTAGAACAGCTCCACGGAGATCTGAGAATGCAGTTTCATATGCTTTAATTAGATTACAAGTTCCTTGGGGCAGAGCTGTAACTTCTACCCTTCAGCTCTTCATGTACCAAACGGAATAATAACTGATCTCCGTGAAGTGGTACAAATAGAAGAAAAGTAAACATAACAGAACTTTTTATCCTTTCCCTTTTTATTACGTAAAATAAATCAAAATAGTTTAAAGACATGTTATCAGAACATCCTATTAAATAGAGAAGAATGTACTTTATAGAATTTATAAATAGATAACACAAGAGTGCTTTTCAAACTCACCCAAAAGATAAAGGTAACAAACACCAACAGGGAGAAATGACTGAGCATTTCATTATGGAAGAATTCAAACATGTATGGTTAAATAACAATATAATAAAACTGGGAGAGCCTCTCTGGTCATTTCAGTTCTACAAAGATAATGTGTTTTTTACACCCACTCATATATGCATACACTTCTTTCTGATTCATGGTCATACAGAAATGCAGTATGAATCAAGTCAGTCAGTCTGTCTTCACATCTAAGGCCATCCTCTTGTGTGTATGTACGAGACATTTCCAGGTCCTACAGCTAAAAAGACAGCAAAGATTGGTAACTGTAAGACAACAGCAATGCAGAACATGTCCTTACGTGGCCTCCCACTTTGGTTTTCTCTTCTAGCGTAATTTGTGACACTGCCATCTAGCCTTCTGTCAGAGGAACAATTATTTTGCAGATCTATTAGTGTCTGAACAGGAAGAGAAGACGCATTGTGCTTATTACCACAGAATCTCAGATCTCTCCTGTCATTAAAATCAATACTAACTCTACATCAGTCAGGTATGGCAAGTCATCCACCATCTCCCCAAAATGGCTTTGTGACATACAAACACAGCATCATGCAATGACTTCAGGTGTTTCAACATTCTGTCTAAAGTAAACTCTATTCTATTATTGCGAAGTACAAGAAGGAAAAATGCTTTGAAGAGCCAAGGGGTAAGCTGTTTAGGGCTGCTGAAATTCCATCTCTTCACTCAATACTGCATTCACAGCTATAAAAATGGGAAAACTTCATCTATTATCTAAAGCTCCTGAACAGACTTTAAGGTTAGTCTCAAGTAGAGTTTGCTAAGATAGTTAAACGTAAAAGTGACAGCTAAATGGAAAACTTCAGAGAGAGAACAAGATGAGCTTGGGTAGGTTGGGACAGCCAACTTGGAGCAACATTCTGGGTCATTATTTTTGCTCCTAATTTCAGGACCACAAAACAATGTTTTGTCTTTGCTCCAATCTTTTTTCATATAATCTTTTCATAATTACAATCCGCTGAGAGACTAATGAAGAAGACTAGGCCCTCCAGTGGAAATGTACTTGAGCAAAAGTTGTGAGCATCTAGTTCATATGGCTGACAATTTTTGTCAGAAGTATTTATTTACTTATTTATGCTGTTTAGCCCTAACTCCAGAAATTTTAGAACAAATACCTCTTTCCCTTCCTTCCATTTGGACTTCAGCAAATGCAAACAGAGGGTTTGGATTTTCCTCCTCCAACTTCTGGACAAGCTTAGATTGTTAATGGAAGGGAGAATCTAGTATTAGATTTTCTCCATCGAAAGGTTGCTAAAACGTATTAGTTCACTCCTATTTTGCATCTAGCAAAAACTCAGGCCTTTAGAAACCAGAAATTTAGACTAGTCTGGTGGTCCATCTCTACAGTCAACAGGGAAACAGAAACCTCTCATTCTATGATACGGATGCAGGTGAAGCAAGTAGAATGATCCCTTGTCTTTCCCCTTTTTTATGAAGGGGCCTGATATCACTGGATGAGACAATACAGCTACCTTTTAGATAACTAGTGGTTAAAGAGATTACAACCTTAATGCTTTATCACTATAACTCTTGATGTAGCCACCAACACTTTTGTCTGTTTGGTTAGCATCTCTGGCATTACAATTTGCTCTCTGAAAAAAAAACCCTGACATCTCCATTAAAGCAGAAAAACTTCTGGTTTCGATTTGTCTTTGTTTTAAGAAAGAAAATAAAGTCACAATGTACTAAAAGGGCATTTCATCAGAAGCTGCATCTTGTGAAATTAAACAGATCCCAAAAAACCCATGCAAAACCCCATCAGCTCCCTCCCCTCCAAGCTGATTGCAAATACTGACCTTATTAGGCATTCACTTGGTTCTAAGTCAGCTTTAAGTGAAGACCTACATCATTATTAGCTCCTATCTCACATTCCTGAAACATGAGATCCCAGTGAGACAGTGCTAAATGTCAAAACCAGCTAATCAAGACCTACAAATTAACCACCTTACCAGATGTGTAGGCAGAAGGGTCTAAAACCCCAAAAAGCACTTCTTTAAGAACATCTACACAGTAGTTGGAAGCACAGTCCAAATATTTCAACTTCAACAGAAGAAACGTCCAGAACAGAAAAAAGGCCATTTTATATATATATTCACCAGTAATCTCTGATTTACAAAAAAATAACACAAGGCAGCCTTCAAAATCTCTTCCTGTAAACAACTTCCTCTTGTTCAAGGCAGCTATTCATTTAACAGCACTTAAGTGACAATCCCACATACAGCAGTCATCAGTAGGAGAGAATGGCAGTAGGAGAGAATTTTTTTAAAAAGCACCTTGCTTTCTCATTGCCAGTTACTAGATTCTACAACCTCTGGGGAAAAAAAAATAATAAAAAAATAAATGAGGGTATAAGGCCAGGAAATAAGAGTTCCTCAGAAGCTTCTGGTTTTATAAAGTTAACTTTTTTCTCCAGGATTAGCTGTTCTACTTGTGTTTGTATTTTGGAAGATTTACTTAAGTTCCTGGCAAAAACTTAAAGTAAAAATTTTTACAGAAACTGGACCTGCTTTATATGAACACATACTGGAACATTACAAAGCAGAACTGCAAATGACCGAATCAAACCACAACTTACTGAAACTATAAATTGCTATGCATAGACGGGACTGACTTTTTTCCAGATAAGAAAACACTGAAAATATTGGAATATATTACATCTAAATTAAGCTTTTCTCTTCTAAGAAGTTTTAACACTGAGTGATACATGCAACCTGACTTACTCATTAATGACTTATGAATCTGGCCTCCCTGTTATCTAAAGGCTCTCAGTATATTTTCTGGCCATTCATCAGACTGTATTACACACTTTTAGGGATGACTTAATTTTTACTTTGTACAAAACTAAAGCTTTGGCTATGCATGAATAGAAGCCTGGACATACGACTAATATAACAAAAGCACTCCACCTGTTTCTCATTTTCAAAGGTTGCAGCTTTTGCAAAGAAAGAGGAAAGTTCAGCTCTATCCCCATGCAAGAAATAATCAATTTAATTGTCACCAGATCACTTAATTTGGCAGTGAGGGCTGTAAGTGTAATTCACTGAACAAAATCAGCTGCAGTGGTCTAAGTGCATCTAAAGCAGCATTGGCAGAAGTTTGCATTTCATCCACCCCTTTTCCAGGATGTTGCCTTAGTGTAAACTCAATTTTATTGTTGGCTTAAGAGAATAGAACAAACTATGACTTGAAGCACCTACGGATAAAACACATGTTCTACTTTGCCTTTGTGTTCCCAAGATAATTACTGTCTACTCCAACAGAGGAATGGGATGGGGATGTAAGGGAAGAAATATTTTACACATCCTGCTCTATCTTACCATTCTACCCCAAAGCATCACACTAAAAAACTCTGAGAAATTTGCACATAAAACATGGTCCGAGCTCTGAAACACACTTCAACCTGCCCTAAATCTTACATCTGCTGAAATAATGGCACTCCAAAAAAAGCAAAGCACAGATGACTGACTAGATGTAGGCTGCAGGTGGGAGGCTAGTTAAAATGCCTGCACTAACAGTTGCTGTTTAGTTGCAGCTGACTTTTTGATTACTTTCTGCCATATTGCTTTTCCCATTCGGTTTTATTACAGATGCATCTGGAGTATTACAAGTTAATAATTTTTAAGATAACCAAGAAACTAGCTTTGCTTTTTTAACAATAAAAAGGTGAACGTTAAACTCCAGCTGCAGATAAAACACAGTAACAGGCATAGGTTCCAGATAGGATAAAATAAAACTCAAACCAACTCTGTAATGGAATTATGGAAACATTACTGTTTGTACGATGAGATAAAGATTCACCAAGAAATGACAGTATTTCCTTCGCAAGAGCACTGCATGAGTCACTCATTCAAAAAAACCGAAGTTAGTGTCTTAGTAAGCAAACACAATCCACAGAATAACTACCTTCTAATTATAATATTGCATATGCCTGGGGATATCTTAGCAACAGTTATTTCATTATCAGTAAAGTTTCTAATCATAAAATATGCTCCAATCTTAATACCCTGCAAAATAAAGGTCAGAAAGCGAAAGTAAATGATCTGAATGATACTCTGATAGGGTGGTGAAAAGAAAATATAATCAAATGGATTTACAAAGTTCATCAAGTAGTTAAGGACCATTGCCATGTTTACAACAGAGGTTATAACAAGACCCAGTACACAAAACCAATGTAATCTTAACAGAAAGTTACAACAACAAGAAAAAAACAAAAACAAAAAATTCCAAAGGATCACTCAATTTGTTTTTATCAATGACACACAAATGCTGGAGCAAAGCTACCCTTTCTAGAAAGGAACAATTTCTACTTAGAATTTAGATCCTGCACACATAAAAATAAACCATGACGTTTTTATTTTTAATGCTATTATCACCTTTAAAATAAATATTCCTATTTTGTTTCTCTCTATATATAACAAATATTTCTCAAATATATAACAAAACATGACAAAAAGCAAGCTATTAACTAACACCTGAATACACTTTTAAGAATGTAGATGTAGAAAGGAACACACAGAATCCTTAGGGAGACAAATACTTTGAATAATAGTAAAATCACTGCAATAGAAACTCTTGTGCTGACAAGATGTGAGGGCAAGATTAAAATAGGTTCAAAACAGCTGATCTGCGATACTCTCAAAGCATACCACCCAGCTGGTTTGGGCAACTTGCTTCAACAGGACCACCTGCACAAACAAGTACTACTAAAATTCAGAAAACATGTTGGAAATGGGCTCAAAGGAGATGAGAAGATCATCTTGTGCAATGAGATGTATACAAAAGCAATTAAATTGAAAAAAAAAAAATCTATTACAGTTATCAGGTTGGTATATGCTGCACATATCCCAGCTGAGTACCCACTGCCTTGATGTAAATCACACAAATGACCTGAGGTATGTGATAAAAACGAATTAGTGATGCCTATAGGTTGTGATCTGCTATATGCGTGAAGTACACTGCAGTCATGTGCTAAGTACTTTAACACTCAGCCACTCAGCCAACATAAGGTTTTGGTATTTAGAACTGACTAGTGTTACAAGTTAAGAGCACACCATGACAGGCGAGAATGTTCGTCACTTGTAGCGCACACCTGCCATTTGCTGAACAACGACAAACTCTAGGTCATGCTGACCGTTAATAATCGAGACAGTCACTCCCAGCTTTGTAATTTGTATCTCAACTCGTCACATCTATTTCAGAATAGAGCAAATTGCAGTGTCCCCCTGGCCCCCAACTGCTGAGTTAAATGTTCAGATGGAATTAAAAAAAACCCACAAAGCAAAACATTCCATCCCCGTTCCCAAACCAGTAACCAAACCAGTCCCACTAACTTATGTGGAATGATGCTGACTCATGGCCCAACTCCTGTAAGTCAAGTGACCAAATTGTTAAAACTAGAAAATTTTAAACAAATCCTGAGAAGAATCGCAGACTTTCCACCTGGACTATCACTGCCCCCTCTCCTCCTCCCTTGTTCCAAACTTCCGCTAGTACAATGACCTTTTCTGATACCAGGAAAAAATGTTTCTGTCTGGAATGACAAGAGTGAGTGCTGTACAGCTTTCAGAGTCAGGTTTTCAGCCCATATTTCTGAGACACAGAAGTTTAGGTGAAAGAAGTCCAGAACATTTCCAGTGTTGATAATGCTCTTCAGAGGGGAGCAGGCTGACTTCAGTTATGACCCACAGCTAAAGAGCTTTTCTGGCTTAGGGAATTAAAAGCATTTTTCTCAACTGCTGTGGAGATCGCATGGCCCTGTGTACATCATGCCAGGCAAGAGGAAGACTCTGAATCATTCAAGAACCTCAGTTTTCTTTACAAGTATTCAGTCTGCCAGATTTAACGAAGGCAGGCCAAGATGGCCTCAGACGGGATTAACAGAAGACCTTCACGATGAAATAAACTGCTCTTTTATGACAGACTTCACATCGTAATTCCTTGGAAGTGGTAGTACAGGAGAAAACAAAAATATGAAAATCAAGCAGGAGTTCCACCTTGTTATTGACAGTTGCTATGACTCAAAGGAACTAGTTGGAATTTGAAACTCATCAAATTTGTCAAGGGAGACTTTACTCTGATAGCATGTTTGAAAGGAACATGCCTGGTATGCTTCTGGAGTTTCTGGGTCTGCCGTGACAGCTAAGAAAGCCAACTGCAAAATCACAAGTCTGAAGTATTTTGGTTTAGGACGCTGAATCCTAAGTTCTATCGTTTACCTTCAAGCCCTACCAGCCACATCTTCAAGTCACCTAAGCATCTGGGATAAACAAGAAAAATATGAGGCCACATAGGGTAAATCTTCCTATGTTCACCCAGAAAAGCAGGTGATTTTAAAAAGGCCTGAGTAATTTGCTCGCTATAAATAGAAGTAATTTTAAAAGGTACAGATTATGTAACTATCCGAATGTTTTAAAATATTGTTTTCATGGAGATCCACATGAAACTGAGCATTCTCTTTTTTGCTGCATGAGATGCACCCTGACTTGGATGGCTATGTGTTTCTGAGTCACCTTGTGCACTGCCTTCTACCAAAGCTGCTTGTGCAATCAATCCTGATGGTTTTGGGGAGAGTGCACCATAAAAAGTTAATATTGACGTAGAGCATTTTTCCTCTGTCATTTACTGATGACTTGTGGATGCAAGGATGACATGAAATAATTTTTCTTGATTTTAATAGAACAGTGGCAGCTTTTATCCTATGAGGCCTCATTCTGAAAATAGATTTTTGATGGCAGTCTCATGCTTTTTTAGAACACTTTGACACTTTAACACTTACTTTAACTTTTACAAAAATGCAAAGATATTTATGGCCAATGCCTTTTGCCCACAATGTTCTGCACACAGCTTTGCTTGTACAGTAGCTTTGCTAAGCCACGGTTTGCAAAAATGAGATTACTATTTGTAGTAAATAAAACCCAACCAAATATAATTTTCCCTCTATCCTCTGGGCACAGGAGGTGAGGGGGGCAAGGAGGGAACCAAAACCAAATCAACCTAGGAACTACTATCATATAGTTAAGCACTAGCAGAAATTAGATTTTACATAATGTCAACCAAAATAAAGTAAAACAATCTCCCTGAAAAGCATGACAGAATTTATTTCCATCATCCATTGTAAATAGAAAATTAAGTGCCTAAGTGAAAGGTTCATGCTCTCTATTCAGCCATTCTAGACAGGAACAAACTCCTAATGTCAGAGCTGTGGGAGAACCCACACCCTTTTTGCCTACAAGGTGGCCTAAAACTCTTGCTACAGAAGTGGTTATAAAAGCTTGCTATACTTTATATGAGCTTTTCTTTTCTTTTCCTGCAATGTTTGTTAAGTTTGGAGTGTGGAAAGACCTTTCAAACCCTCAGAAACTATGGTCTACTGTCTACTGCTCAATGGATCAGTAAAGGCATGAGTGTATCTGAATTATGTGGCTTGCAGCCACAATTAATTTGCAACAGCAGCCTTAAAATTTGTCTTAAGAAAGCAACCATGGGTTTTGTGACTAAAAATCATTCAATTTTCTGCAAAGCCCTTAAACTTCTCTGTGTCTAGGTGCTTCCTCTGCTCACTGTGAGAGGAAATGATCCTAATTTCACCTTTCTTACACTTTATTGCTACTCCACCCATTGACAGTTTTTCCTTTCATTCTATGCACTACACTCATTCACCGCTGGTGAAAGGCTGCATTTACGGATGGTTTACAACATGCAAATCTCTGTGGCATTTACACAATGTTACCTCCCGCCACACTACCTTGACTGTATCTCTCACAGAGACAGCACGTTCCCTGGAGAGGGACACACTACAAGACGGACAGAGGAGAGACTTCAGCACCATTTCTAAACTAAGTGACTCTGTCCTGAGGGTTGTGTGGACAGTAATTAAAAACCAAAACCACATAAAAATTGCTGAACAGATCCCTCCAGAGAATTGCAGGTGAACAAGAGCTGGGGATATGTGAACTGGAAAATTACTTCTCACAGGACTGAGTTTTCTTGATGTTTTTTAAGCTTGTAACTCTTCTGTGCAGTAACAGATGCACAAACAGGACGCAAATCTTGTACTCCAACTATCTGTGCACAAACAACTGGAATACATATACAGATTCAAAGGGTTGTCTTCAATTTATTTAGTAACATAAGCAATTTTCCAAAACTGCATAAACTGCAGTTTCCTTTGCAAATTGCTTAAAAAGAAAGTTATGCAGAAAAGCCAGGAAGTAGGAATAGTACTTGGGGAAATGCAGGAAGCATGGAAATTACGAAGGGGAACACAAATTTCAGACAAACAAATGAGCAGAAGCAATCTGTAAGTGTGTGTACCAGTGAAGGGAGACTTTTCAGATAACTCAAGTGCCAGATGACTGTGACTGGGGATGTGCGGAAGAATTACACTTAATTTTTCAAGGCTTTTTACTGGAAAATTTCTTAGGCACTATTATATGCACTGTTCCCTTCATAATTATTACACTTACTTCTACCACTAATACCGTGCATAAATCTACTGTTTGTCATGTTCATAAAGCACTTAACAAACCTCTTCTGAAGGAAGGAAAACGTACTGCTTGGAAATTCACTAACTTGGAGAGAGGGGTTGAAAAGAAACTATTCTTAGCATATACCATCACTCCTAGTCCTCCGACATATCAGCAGTGGTTCAACCAGAGGTGATATGAGAGTAAATGCACATGGCACCTGCCTGGGAAGGTATCTGAATGAACACAGATATGCCCTGACAGCTACTTGAAACATAAATACTTTCCAAGCTGAAAACTCCATAGTGGCCAATCTGTCAATAGCCAACATTACTGTGTATCTAGACTAGAGACATTCACCCACCACTAAAAAAGGTCACATTTGGAACAGACTATATCAGGCACCCTGCACTGGTAATTCTGTACAACAGGATCTTAGACAAGGACTGAAGAAGGTTTACAGACTGCAATGAGAGCAGAAGTTAATTCTTACTTAAATATAACAGCCTTAATTGAAATATGGTCAGAACATTACGATTTTAAGTGGACAAGATATTGGGGTTTTACATCTCATTCAAAATGCAAGTCACTGGTATTTCTGGAACTGCAAAAAAGATCATGAGAAAGCAGTGTTATACTTTAGGTTTTTAATACATTACTTATTGCCTTCAGTATTTAATGCAAAAATAAGCTACCTATCATAACGCATCAAGGAAAAGAGAATAGATAAAGTGCACAGTGAAGTGCAAATCTATACATAAAAACCATTAATCATTCCTCACCTGATCTTCTTCTCCACCACCTTCTTCATCGTATTTCAGAATGTTGTCTCTCACATCATCTTCTGGATCAATCAAGAGCTGCTTAGCCTGACGCTCTTTATCACGGCGTTTCATCCATACCACGAACATTAAAACTAAAACTACAGTGCAAAAAGGGAAGACAAAAAACTACATTTTAATTCTGAAGTACAGCCACAGAAAATTGTACAAATTTAACAGCACAGTTTAAAGAAAGAAAAAAGCCAAGAAAGTTGGCTTTGATTGTTCTGGATGAGGTTTGTTTGGTGTGGGGTTTTTTGTTTTGTTGTTTTTTCATTTTGTTTTTTTTTAAATAAAAAATTTCATATAAGGCAGCTTAAGCAAGAGATGTTCAAACTCAGGCTACTATAGGCAATTTGATTTGGAAATCAATACCATATTCAAAAACACAAATTCTATTCTGCATCTGCAAAATAAACTTGCCATGAAAAGAAGTATGACAGACCAAGCTTCATAAATCACTGGATTCAGAAGGGAATCTCTCCACTAGTGGCAAAAATTAGAAAAGATTATATTATTTATATTTTTTTTCTGCTATGTCCTAAGAATATATAGCAATTTATACTGTTCAAGTAATTCTGATGTTTGAACATTACCGAGCTTAGGCCATTTTGACATACGGCTCAGCAGTCCACAAGAACAGACCATACTGTTCCCTAAGTTTAGATTTATGTTTAGAAGCAAGAGGAATGAAGGTTGAGGAAAACACAGTGGCATTTAAAGCTAGGTATTTTTAATCTTTAATCTCAACAATTTTAAGTTATACTATTTGTTTACAAACTAAAGCTGTTAAAGTAAACCAAATGAGAAACAAAACAGAAGAAATGTGAAAAAATGAATTTTGAATACAACAGATGTTTCCAATCACAGTCATCTTAATGGAAAGAAACTCCAGTGTATCCAGAATGCCAACACATGAAGAATATCTTAAAGGATTTGATAATTTCATTAAGGCTCTGGTAATTCATACCTAACATCTTAAGAGTATCTTGTATCAGGAAAATAATTGTACTGTGCTTGTGTAAATCCACGGGCTTAGCCAGGCTCAAATACTTTTAAAAATTTTTTATTTATTACTCCTTTCCAACATTTTGTATGTTCTGGACTGGTGCACATTACACTCTGAATAGGTTAATCCCGTCCTTCTGTTCTACCACAATCAGAAATCAGTTAACCATAATGTGTAGGAGAGCTAGCGTCTAATTTACTACACTGGACAGACACTTAGTCATGATGTTTAGTCATTTCCCTTACTGAATGCACTTGGCACCAAATAAAATACTAGCACAGCTTTATGTAGTACTTAAACACACATACACATCACTGTTACTGCATGGCTGCCTGCTTGTCAGGCCTTATATGAAGGGCTGTGATGTATTACTTCCCAAAATAATCAAATAGCCTACTTACATTAATCTGAAGCATAACAGGAGTAACACCAGAGCACTCCTTAAAGGTACTGTTACCTGATGTAGGTGGTGTCAAATCACACAGTACCACCAGCAGAGGAGAGACTAGATATCCAGGGGCTAATCACATCTTCAATCTACTCACTGATGTAATGTAAAAAGTGCCCATGAGCACAGATGGAAAAACTCTTTCACAAACCTGCTGTAGGGCTTGAGTACCACCGAAGCGCTAGTTGTAATCTATCTTGCAGATTCCTAATCCTTTACTATCAGAAAGTTTTCATACTTGTTCAAGACATTAAACTAAGCAGCAAAACTTACTGGACTTGAATCTTTAATCACTCCCCTGTCTTCAAGGTACATGGGACTAAACCAGAAGATGTTACCCGCAAAACAAGAATAAAAGAGGAGTAAGAGATCTATCTACTCACTGAGCAAGATGATGATGCAAAGCAGAATTGCAATGATGGCACCAGTGCCCAGCCCAGCACCAACAATGCGGTCAACATCAGTGCAGTCTCCATTTATGTCACACTGACAAACTTTCACTTTCAGCAGAGAAGTGCTAGATGCATGTGGATTTCCAGAATCTGTAATTACTATTGGCACATCATAGATACCAGCCTCTAGGAACCTGATCCTTAAAGAGAGCTGGGCGTGATCGCCTGTGTATAAAAAGAAACAATTGTTAAAAAGTAATGTAGTACTCATGTGGGTTGGCAAAAATGGCTCATCTTTGAGCTGTGTTAACTTATTGTTCAACCCACTACATGACACTCAGGATAACAGACTTTTTTCTTACTGTGAACATTTCTTAAAATTTCTTGTTCTTTGGGAAACTTACACTAAGGTGCTTTCCTATTCACATTAACCAAATTCCTCTACGTTGCAAAATAACACCAAAGGAAAACACAGAAAAGCATATGTAATAGTTTCTTTAAAATGATGAAGATTTCTGTTATGTTAATTACCACTAATTCGAACAATGGTCCAATTCCTCTTAATACTAGCAGGGGTGTCAGGCAGCTCAAAGGCAAATGGGCCTGCGTTTGGATCTATGTCAGGGTCTACAGCAGTGATGTTAATAGCATTAGGCTGTAGCGTTTCACAAGTCGTGGCCTCTTTCGGATTCACTTGGGGGGCATTATCATTGATGTCCAGCAGGTGTATCTGAAGTGTGCCAGTTCCGCTCATCGGGGGGATTCCTTAAAGAAAAGAAAGTGGTATTAAACCTGTTTTCAATTGGAAAGTTGCTTAAATAAAGCTATTCCAACACTTTTCAATTACCATGTACTTGTGTTCACCCCAGTACTGGGATTCTGTCTTTATCAAGCCAATCTAACACTGGCACTGCTCCTGGTAACATACAAATTCTTAGATAGTCTGTCTCCAGAAAAAACTGCTCTACCCTGCAAAAATCAGCTAATAACTGCAGATCCACAGATCAGGGAATCCAACTACTTTACTGACTAGACAGCTAGTTCCTCCCCAGAGAGAGTCCACACCAAATACTTCAGACAAAAAGGTGCAAAACTGGGATAACTTATCCTCTGGAGAAATTAATTTCTAATTTTGAAGACTTATGATCACCCCTTATCACAAGTGTGCTATTTAAGTTCTTTCTAATACTGACTTTCAGCACGCTACTTCTAGACATTCTTGCTATCCACATCGAATGTGTGATGCTTCTGTAAACCCTGATAAAGTCACACATTTACTTGAACATGTGGCACTGAATTTCTCAGTATAATTAGCAATGGTTCTTTTTCTGCCCCCACATCCCCCATAATCTTTCAGTTCCATTTAATTTTTTTTCTTCAGAACACAGTCAAAAGGATAGAAATAGTTGATCTACCTTTGTTATAGTGTATCAGTGTGCAAAATTTTACCGTTTGTCTTCCTTCCAAGGTAAATAGCCCCAGCATTTCAGTTTTCCCCTCTAATGCAAGAACATTACTAACTGCACCTGTCCATCTTTTTGGCATTAGCTATGATCAGTATAGCACTCTGGTCCAACTCCAAGCACTCATTTCTGAACAGAGATTGCTAATTGAAATTAACAAACTGACAATGAAAAGACACTTTTCTCTATGAACTCCTGCAGCCTGAATGTGGAAAAATACAGTACCCCTCCCCAAACATGTCACTCCTTATAAAGTCAACTCATGTTGTGCATTCACTCAGCTGACTGTAACTCCTGTGCAAGTTTTTTCAGTCTTCTGTAAACTTGACTAATGTAACTAAGCTAGTGTCTTTTTCTCCAGACTCACAGAATTATTTTTCAGCCCATTTCTCAAGTAGCTGGGAAATATACGAAGTCTGATACCAATGTAGACTTTTAATTGGCTGTATTCTAAGCACATCTTGTTTTCTGCTCTAGTAAAATTGAATACCATTCAACCACACAGAAGAAAGCTTTTTGAAAACGTACAATGTTGATACATACCATTATCAGATGCAAGAAATGTTGCATTATACATATTGTTTTGCACATATATTGACTCTCTGTCCAAAACAGCTGTAGTAGTTATTTGTCCATTAACAGGGTCAATTTTTAGCCAGTTTGCAGGATCTGAAAGTTTTGAGTACCTGTGTATGTAATCACAAGATGTGTTATTTATCTGCCAACATAAATATTGACAAAGAAAATATTAGTATTTTAATTTGTATTCTGAGCATGTTTCTAGAATTTGGAGACAATATTTCACAAAATTAAGCCTTGTTGCTAAAATTCTTGAAAACATGTATTAAAAATAGTGTTAAATTTATATTCTTGAAGTGCCCTGCCAAATAAGTTATATCATGTAAATAGACTAAATCTTACAATTACAGTAAACTATAAATCACTCTTATTCAGACCCAATTAAAATATTTCATTAAGGATCCCTCTTGCTTGTTCTATACCTCCAGAGCTTCATACCAACTTTTATTTTATCAGAGTGCTGAGAGCAGGAGATAGTTAACAACAGATCAAGAGTGCTAGCATTATCTTGCATTATTCTAGTGCTTCCAATAGCACTTAATTTTTTAGAAGCCCTGATTTTACTGCACGCTTCTCATCTTAATTCAAAAGAGGAGTGTCTTTGAAAATCATCCTTCTATCTGATAAATTTGCCCTCTGACATTCATCAAGTGCAAGCTATCTTAGGTCATTAAAAATGGATAAATCCTTAAATCCTTATGCTATCAAGTCTATGATGGTTATGTCCAGAAATGAACACAATACCAGCAACAGCTAACCAAAATTAAGAGAAAATAAAATTGTAAGAACCTGTATTTTGGAAGGAAAGACAGAAAGTAACTTCTGTAGCCTCCTCCACATAAGCTAAAAAAGCTGTTGGAAAAGCTAGGAACCTGAGTCCTGACCCAGGGCTAGCCAGTATGCTTTAGCTTTGCAGTCAGTGACCATGTTTTAAATGAGATATGTGAAAGTATGCTTTAACATTTCCATGTTTTATCTTCTTCACTTTTCTCATTTAACATTGTTTTACACATTAGACAAATTATGGTCAAATTGTGATAAAAGCTATCAGTACAACAGTTCACAGATGGACAAAAATAGCACTTTGCATTGCTGGAAAATAAATGGGAAGAAAACCCTTAATGTTTGGTCAGTAATCTGACGTGGTTTTGTTGCTGTGTCAAAATTATTGGTTAATTTAAATTGCAAATGATCTGAGTTCACATGAGCACATGTCTGCTCTGACTGCATTTGCTGGGATGCCACGCATACTTTAACACAGGCGCCTAACTTCATTCTACCTTGATGAAGTGGGACTTAGCATTAGAAGATGACCCAGTTTACAGATCTATGAATGCTGGTCAGGTCAACTTCTCTACAGCCAAAAATCCCTTTAGAGTGTGCTACACAAAAGCTACAGGAGGCACTGGTATAGGTGTGTGTTATGGTAAATGCAGTAATTTCATATGCAATCC
Source organism: Caprimulgus europaeus (assembly GCA_907165065.1). Next base: position 48,005,658 of record OU015525.1, on the reverse strand, counting down.
CTTTGCTCCCCCCCCACCCATCCATTCCATAACACGGGTATTGTATTCTTATTGTTAAATAACTACAAAATGTTTATATTGACCTTAGAGAGGTTTGCTGCATGTAACGATCTGGGTCCTGAGCAGTGAAAGTTGTCAACACACTACCAGCAAGTAGCCCTTCTTCCTGACGTACAAGCTTAGGGTTTGGAACAAAATATGGACTCTCATTCACATCAATGACCGTAATGGACACAGTTGCTGTTGACTGAGGAGGATGCTGAATCCCCTTAGCCAAAGGCACTTGATTTTCCGCAGCTACAGTAAGAACAAACATCCTGTTGGTCTCGAAGTCAATAGGCTGGGAAAATAAAAAAGCAGGAAGTGTTAAGATCTACTCACAATATTGATGGACACACAATAACATTTTTACTTTAAAGCATGTTTTTAAACATTACTTGTACTGCTTTTCTCAAAAATGAGCACAGAGCCTAAAGAGAACACAATCAATTTAACACCTCAACACAAGACTGGGTAAGGGTTTTGCTTAGCACCAGAAATTTTGAAGTCAAAACAGCTAGAAACCTAGTCATTCTTGAACTTAACTTATTCTGGTATTGCCATTAGAGGTAAATGAGGAAACAAGTATTTTCATCAGGAAATAACGTAGAAACTCCCAGGTTTGTACCAGGCACTCACATGAGCAGATGTGCCTCCCGAGGAACTTTCCTGGGCAGAGAAACTTTCCTATGCCCTTAATATTTCACTAGAAAGACTCGTTGTAATTCCAGCTAAGCCATCTAGACCTACAGCTCTGATCTCCACAGTCCAGACAACCTTCAGTTTAGGGACGTCCTCACTGAGCCAGAAGTCAAATTTAAGAAGGATTAAAAACAGTTTGAGGCTAGACTTCCTCTGTCATGCTACATAGGGGCGAAGCATTCACCAAGACCAGATTTGCCTTAGTACTATGCACTGTACTACTTGCACTGATTCTAGACTTGAAGGAACCCTTTACCTTACAAGGGCAGTTGACATTTGACAGTAGGAAAGTCAGTGACAAGATACAATCCAATCTTTCTTACAGGCTGACAGATCAACCCATTGCACTGCAAATAAAAACTGTAGGCAGGCTTCCCGCCCTTCCCATGCCTAGGTGCTTAAAGGAGTGCTGCTGGCTAAACTGCAGAACTGCCATTTACCACCTCAGACTGATTCTCCTCTGCTGTTTAAAAGCCTCTGATTTCAGATGGCATGGCTGGCCCCCTTCCAAACAGGCCCATCAGTCCCTTGCATCTGTACGAAAAAGTTCCTTTTCCAATGAGGCTCCCACGTGCTGCTGCTCTGTTGTTAAACCAAGGCAGATGTAGCAAAATACTGAGATATGCTGGCAGTACAAGGGACAGAATTTGTTAACAATAAATTTGTAAGTGAGCAAAGCTGTATCCAACAGGTTAGGGGTCTGGAATCTTAGGCTTGCTTCTCTTTATAATACTTTAGCTTAATCTGTTCATTTTTAAAATTCATTTTTCTAGCTGCTTCTAGTTTTATACCATTCCTAGATCTGAAAAAGATGTTTATGTGCCTAATTACAAAGCCCAGACACTCACATAATTCTTGCTGGAAGACTGCAATATAACAATTGGTACCTCTGGGGAAGTGCAGTTATAAAACAGAGACAGTTCTTAAAAAAAAAACCTAGTGTGAATTAGCACTATAGCTGTAGAGAAACCTGTAACTTTTTCTCACCTAGATACTGAGCAGATTAAAAAAAAAAAAAAAGTAAAATAATGAAAGAAAAAAAAGTTAATGTTTTAATTTCCAAATGGGAACACTGGCATCCCACATTGGACTTTGTAAGTGGATCAGTCAAAACCAGAACAGGCCAACTCAGAGACAAGACACTTATCAGAGGGCCATGAGGAAATGCAGCTACTGACTGGCAGGTTTAATTATAGAACCACATTGTTATTATCACTTGAAGTAAGTCACCCCTCAACACAGAGCTGTGTTGGCTAGAGAATGAAGATAGACAGGTTATTCCATAAAAGGTATTTAAATGAGGTTTTAAAAATAGCCAGTCTTTAAAAGCATCTTGCAGAAGTAGCCTCCCATCTATCACTTTTTTCTCTGATTGTGCCTTGACTGCCTATATCTGTTCCTTAATGGGAACACGTTTGACATCAAACCCACACACAATAAATGTGACTACTAATGGAAGCCAGGAGATAGGAAGCTGTTCCTTTGTACTACCAATAAATACTAAGCAAATGCTCTTTCACAGACTAATTCCTCTCTTTTAGCAAATAAAGCTTCCAAACCTGCATTTTCAACAACGTAGGCTGATTTTTAAAACAGATCAGTTGGGATACTACTGATAGGAAAGCAAGGACATGCTCCAAGACACAGATGGCTGACTTCCACAAGATAGACAGTGCCCATCCATTTTACTTTCCAGACGCATGCTGGCCTCAGGAGTTCACAATCTTTCCACCCCGCTCAACGTTCTCCTCCTTATTCCATCTCTGCTTGATTCTCCGAAGTGCAAGCGTCTCTTACCTTCACAACAGTCACCAGCCCATCGTTGCTATTGGGATCGGTCAGGATGGTAAATCGACCTGTTGGGTCTCCTCCGGTCATTCGGTACAACGCATTCCATGCAGGCGTGTGGGGCTGATCTTTATCTGTTACTGTCAGATTTGCTACGATCACATCCACCCTGTTTTCCGGTACTTCCCCGTAGAACTGCAAAAAGCAAGAAAACATTTTACCTCGGCTGCGAAAGCATGCAAGAGCTGGGTCATACTGAACATTCATCAGCATTAGGGAGCGAATCTCTCTTCACTGGAGCTCTGACAATTTCTCTAACAAAGTTTACCTCAGGCCACTCAGAAAACTGATGGTTTGATTCCCTTGTTAGCTTTTGCCTTCTGGCCTAAAAACACCGTATCCAAGGGATCTATATTCTGCACGTATTTCAATCCTGCCTGCCAGTACGCTATTTAATAAGTAATAAATATTTACCAACTGTGAATATAACAAGAAAAACAGGGAACGGTTATAAATATGCACATCCTTCGGTTCCTCCCACCCTGTACTTACGGTCATGGCGGTGAACTCTGGAGGATTGTCATTGACATCTGTCACAGTGATGACAGCAGTTGCTGTGTTTGAAAGACCATATGTTGGGTTTCCTTCCATGTCCGTAGCTTGAATTATTAATGTATATTGTTGTACTTTCTAAAACACAAAATGACATCAACATAAGTTTTAGACAAAACTAACATTACCATAGGACAGCAGGTGTTTCTGAAACTGCACTTTGCTAAGCAGTAGAGCCTATCACACTGTTTATTCTAGTTAGCATCACCCAAAATGAGAGGAGCAAAGTTTAAGCCACAGGAATACAACACCAGGTTGCATCTAGCTATACTGAACTACTGCTTGATTTTCTTCAGATATCACTGAGACGAGGACACACCACCTGCTTCCTCATCTCAAAATCAAAACCACTTTACACAGTTAATGCTATTATAACAGATTTAACAATGTTTTTCAAATGGGGAAAAAAAACCACAAAATAAGAGTGCAGTTTATACCAAAACAGGGTAAGTCCTCAAAAGCATTTAAGAGAACTGAGCCAAGGCACATTTGTTGGCCAAACGGCCACAACTGCCAAGGTTTTGTTTCAGCCAAACCCAAGTGTAAAACTGCAGTTGCAACTCCTTGAGATCACTATGGAGACCAAGGATGTCCAGGATAACTGAAACAGCAAGGGCACTGGGAAGCACCACACTGGCTATCTCCATAACCGTTAAACACGCCGGCAGAAGATGGCCGCCGCTGCCCCCCCACCAGCGCGTGCCCTAAGGGCCTGGTAGGCAGGCCCTCTGCTCTCCCTCGGGGCTGGAGCGGGGCCAGGGCTCCCGCCGACACCACAAACACCCAGCACAGACCTGACCTAAAACTGCTTACACGTTTAAACAAAGTTGACGAGACTGTGTTAGGGGAAGGAAAAAGCCCCCACAAAAACCAGAAAGGTGGGGTTTTTTATGTAGAGTTGCTGAGGAATTTATTTTAACTCATCAACAGTTTCTACCGTGAACTGTGAATCCTGCGCATGCTTTTTCATTTACCAGCTCAGCCTCCCAGCTCGGAGCAGAGCTAGGTGTTATCTTTCAGTTCTTTCCAAAAGAAAATGCACAAACATAAGGAGTTGCTATCACTTTGAAATATCACTTTTGTGAATGGTTTACTAACACTGGCAAAAACCTTCTGGCAAAATAAAAACACTGAAAGAAAAGCATATTTTTTTTCCCACTTGGTACCTTATTTTCTCCCACTACTTAAAGACTGGGGTATGTAACAAAGGACTTCTCACGGAAACTGTTTACAAAAAGGGACTATGGATAATGATAAAAAAATAGGCAAGAACAATTGCACTGATAACGTCAAACTTTCTTTCACACTTCAGCCAGACACTACGGCAGACATTTAAAGATTTAATAGTTATGCACGCTTCTGAGCAACAAATACAAGCCTTGAATAAAATAAGTTTTTAAAATAAGCTGTCTGAATCTTTTATCTCCCACTGAAAATGCTCATGTCCTCTTTTACAAAGGAACCCTCACAACACACACCAAATGTGTATTACTATATATGCATCCCACTGTTCTTTAAAAAAAGACTAGAATTATTTCTACAGAAATGCAATATATACGTTTAATAATGCATAAATATGTATACAAATACTGTATTGGAAAATATACTTGCAAAGTGACCTTCAAAAGGCTTAAGCAAACATCTTAAAGGTTTGCTTCATGACACCAACAAGAGAAACAGTCACAAGGGAGTTAAACAAATACTCTTATGACTCTCTTCCAGGAAAAAAAATATATACTTATTGTGAAGCAATAAAATCTAGAGTAGTATTGAAGCAAATCTTGCAGCCAGATGATTCTATGTTATTGAAACAGCAGGTGCTTCTGATTCATCTGGGTCTTAACACATTGATCCCAAGAAGCAAATTTCATTAAGGAAACTCCATTATTATTACATGGAGACTCAACTTCCGTACAATTGTCCAATTTAATTCCAACAGAAGTAGTGCACTAGAAACTGCCCCAAAAGGTGCCCCAAAAGATATCTTATATGTGCTTTTGTTTGTTTGCTTGTGTTTCCTCCTTCCCAGCATTCACATACAGAAGATCAACTGCTGGGAATGAAATTTCAGAAATCAACAAGCCTACAACTTTCCAAGCATGGGGAAACTGGGGGAAAGTGGCTCTCCTCTTTTTACTGTGGGTTGAGAAGCAGCCAGGAATAAGCCGTGGAGCATGTGTCAGCAGCCTGCATGGAGACTTTGCAGCAACACATCCGAAAACAAACTGGCAGCTTCAAGAAAGAATGCAGACCTCATCAGGTCAGATCTTTCCACTTCAACACAGGCCAAATAAAAGAGCACTTCACTGAATTAACCTCACATGAGGCAGGAATGTCAAGTGTGTAAATTTAAGTACCCTGCCTGACTTCTTCAGCACCTCCAGCAGTAAGGCAGATGTTTTAATGCTGAAGTGAATTCCACAGCTATAGCAGAAGAAATAAGAACAGCTGGATTTCATGAAAGAGCATCTTTTGTAATAACAAGTGAAAGATGACTTCTGCCTTTAGCTGAGTCCCCTATCTAAGCAACTCTACTCCTGTCTCCTGTACCTGTTAGCATAAATAATGCATTGTGGATGCTAACCTAAAACACTAGTAGATAAGGAATGCTATCAGAGGAAACACTCCTCTTTTATTTTATTTTTTTTAATGTGTACAAATAATGAGTCACATAATTTAACAATTTGAAATTGTGTCTAGTATTTTATAAGCCTAATTAGATCTTTACAAAGAGAGTCAAGACAGAGAACAGCACAGAATAGTAGAAATGGGTAGCCCAGCTGAGCCGACTGAGGTTCTTGGACCACAAGGAACCTTGTGCAACAAGGCACTCCCCAGCCCACTGTCAGAAGATCTGCTTGATTCAGATCTAGCTTTCTAGACTCCTAGTCTTTTTAATTTAATTGACTTCCACAAAATGACTCAGGAAATGAAGGAAGCAGAGCAATGGCTTGGGAAGGAAACCATTTTATCTCATATTAGTCTAATTTAATATTTGAATGATTTAACATTAATCATTAATATTCAATATGTGCAAGAAATGTTTATAAATACTCATTTGGCTATCAGTACAGTGATCCATCAGGGAAACTGATGGCAACTGACAAGGCTTCTCCAACTGTTAATGCTAGGGTCTAAGCTCCACAGACAGCTGGTTTCTTCCAAGCTAAATCGTTCTGGTACAGCTAGTTACTAACTAATAAAACTCAGAGTTATTGCTATGTCCTTCTGAAAGTCCACCTGTCAAAAGACAATCAGTGAATTTTGAAAACAAGGGCAAAGCTGCTCATCATTCTTTTAATTTAATAGGGTAACACATTAAAGTTCAGGATTTTCCTTTCCTCAAATCCATCCTCTTCAAAACCAACTTAAATAGAATGAATGTTAATAAAACTTTAAAAATTAATTGCAGTATCTAGCAGTCCGTTTAGCTTTTCAAATACTCTGCCCCTTTCAAACTGAAACACATCAGAATATTAACAACCAACACAGAGCATCAGAAAGTATTTTAGTTCTCCATTTTAAGTAAGTATAAGCAAACAGCTAAAAGCTGAACAGCAAATCCAGTTTAAAAAATCCTTCAGATTTAATGAGCTAAAATGAGGTTAGTAGAACAGAAGTTGAAACAAGATGTGTTGAAATAAGATTTGTTTGGATTTTATAATTTGTTTATAAAATAATGCTTATCTCTTGTGACGTTTTCAAGTGGTTCAAAAGCACAGTTAGTCCATGTAACAGATTTGGAGTTGAGAGGGAAATATTTTTATTCCCACTGCACAGATGGGTGAACAGAGCAGAGGATCTGGCACCCTCCTCCTCTGGTGGTGGGCACGGTGAAGAACTGTCTAGACAGAACAGGACTTGCCCAGCATACTGTAGCAGGCAATTACTGTCAGTTAGATTTTTTTATTATTATTTTTTTAAAAAGGTTTTGAATGTGTCTCCAGGCCTTCAGACAAGTCTCTAGCTATGCAGTTTCCAATACTGACTTGTTTATTCCTTAGAAACGTGCTTCTCAAATTTTAAAGTTGGTAATATTTTTTCTGGTTTATTTTAATAAAAGTAAATTACTGCAAATTTAGAAACACGACATCCAGAAGATTTTGAGTATTTACCAACTCTCTGTGTAGAGCAAGGAAGAAGACAGAGGGAAGCCAAAAGGTCTCCTGAAGCTTTCAAAATAAATAAAAGGTATAGCCAATGCCATTTTCCATCAACTCTTTGCCTATGGAGCTCAGCAAGAGGAAAGGGATGGAGTTGAGGAACACCTCCCATCTCAGCATCTCGGCAAAGCACCTCAAGTCCTTATCAAGTCCTTATCTGCATTGCTCTGCTTTAGTGTGTATCTGTCCCAAAAAAGCAAACAGGCTTTTGAGACAAGATCCTATCCATGACCCTGTGGATATGAGCGTGATTATATGTACAGAACAAGTGGGTCTGATTTTCATCCCCATCCTAATTTCCTCTTTTCCAGGGAGAAAGTTCAGGCTGGGGAGGGAGAGAAGCAGTTTTAAGTTACTAGCAAAAAACATGCTTCTTCACAATCTTAAGTACAATTCAGCTTATAGGATTAAGACCTGCTGTACCTCTCTGTCAAGTCCAGCTGCTACGGTGATAATGTCACCAGTCTCATTGTTGATTGTGAACATGTTTGGAGAGGGGCTGCTTGGAGCCTGTGATAAGATTCTGTATCTCAGCATCCCATTCTGTGCATTTGGATCATCAGCATCGATGGCAGTAACAGTCATCACGTAGGTTCCTAGCAGCAGGATAAATAATTGATGTTATATAAACAGTTTACTCGGATTACACAAGATCACTTACAAGCAATGGTCAAAGTATGTATTTCTTTTGGTAAACTCTGCACATTCCTTCTCTTACTAAAAACAAACTGGTTAAACGCAAGACTCACCAACAGAGTAATTAAAATATTTGAGGAGATAAAAATACTTTGTGTTTATAAAATATCAGATTTGCCTATAACTGAAGAAGCTCCGTAAACAATGAAAACCTACAACTCTGCCATAAATAACATTTCTGTAACAACAGAGCTCATCACATTTAGCTAAAAACATTACCAGTTGGGCCAAAGGAAATATATTTAATTTTCAGAATTGGTGCACATACTGATAGTGATTGAAAATCAATGTAAATAATACTCTTTCAAAGGTCTTTGAGACCCATGGTCTTTCCATCTCAAATGCCAAGTCAACACTGCAAAGTGAGAAAATACATTTCTTGTGCTAACCTTTCTAAAAAATTAATTTTGCACTACTGACAAATTAAGAAAGTAGTTTCAGCCATAGTGCAAACTTTAGTCTGAGCAGATTAGAATTTTGATGAGATAGGAACAACATTTAGGGTCCTCTCAAGTATTCAAATGAAATTGACTGATTTCAAATCCCAGCATTTCCAAAGCCTCTGAGAAGCAGAACTAGAACTGGATCTACTGATATTTTAAAAGTGTCTTATACTTCAACTAAATGAACATCAATGGCTATTGTGAGAAGACCTGTAAGAACTGTGACACTATAAACAGGATTTTCAAAAACAGGAACTTAAAAGTAATACTCTTAAAAGACTTCTCTGTTTTAGTTTACGTACATAATACTTTCTTCTTTTGGAAATTAATCCTAGCGTGCTAAAAAGTGAATTAAAAATAAGGTAAAATAATAAGACAGTATCTGAAATTTTGCTCATCACACTAATCAGACACCTCTAAAAGTCTTACAAGGACTGAAGGCACTTTCACAACATTACTCCATACCTTTCCCTGACACACACACACTTTGAAAACCCATGTATTACCTGGCTTTGATCCTTCAGGGACTGTCCCATTCCAAACCTGGTGTAAGAATTCAGGTCTATTGTCATTCATATCAATGACATTAATAACAATGTCAATAGGATTTTCCACCTGGTTTCCGTTTACATCCACTGCGTGTGCTCTCAGCTGCAAAAATCATTAAAAGTATTAGAATTTGCACAACATACAGGCACAAACAGATACAATAATGGTAGCAGGAAGTTTCAGGCCACACATTTTTAGCTCAATGTATTTTGTTATCTGGCGCTGCTCCCTCATATTGACCATGTGAGTTTGCAGGTTGCTAATGGAACTGCAGTTCAAACTTCTAAACTATTCTGAGTTGCAGACTTCTCTGATTTGCTAAAAATTATTTTGGATCATGTAATTTTGATTAATACCAATGCCTACTGTCATTATAAATCTGTTTTTAATAATGACTATTAGAAAACAGACTCTAGAAATATGCAGATTTATATCAAACAAATGGCAACTTATTAACAATCCATAGGAAATGAACACTGGCATCACTTTCCAAAATTCTTTACTGATAATATGGATACTGAATAGACAGGAATGCATAGGGAAAGTGTATAGAACACGTTTGTGTTACCTGACTACCAAGGTAAGGTTTGTGATAAATCACTGTTAGTAAATACACCGAAATTCCAGGCTAAAATTAAGCTACAGTTTATGGACTGAATTTCAAAAATACTGAGACACTTAAATTTAATGCCCTGATTGTCAAAAACGACTGAGTAACTGCCTTTGACAGTCAGGTTTACCTAAATCATCTTAAATTGGACAGTCAAAAAAAGGAACACAGTATTTTCTGAAAATGTAAACCTATGTATCCAGGCCAGAGCCTGGCAATTGCTAGGTAAAAGAACAACTTTCTCCTATAGCAGTCCTGCTGAAGCCCATTTAATATATATAATCACACACATATCTTCTGGCTACAAATCTACTAGAAAGGAGCAAGAGTGCATTAACAACTCACCACTCTGGAAATGACTCATATAAATGTAAATTCTTAAGTCAGTAAATCTTGAACTGACAATGTCAAATTCTCAATAAAAATCTTATGGGTGCTGGAGCTGTTGTGTTCCTGTGAGAACCATGCCCCTTGCCTCCCCCTCCTTGATGCCTCCTGCTGCCTCCTCTGTTCGAGAACAGCACTGGAAGGGCTTCCTGGAGCGCAAGGCAAGGAGCGTTTTAATCCACAACATGCTGGAAACTCTCAACAGGAGCTGAGTGACTTCTGTAACAATTGTGAAGTGCTCTCAAGCGCAGATGTAACTTAGGTCACAGTCTGGTCTCCCTGCTTCATTCAAACCTTTCTTTCCATTAATACTGGAATCTGTGGTCTACTTCGTCAATTTCTTTAGAGCAAAGAATATCATTTTCATAAGCTGACAGACCTAATTTACAATTCAATTAAAATACTTAGATTTTCCCCTGAAAATGAAAATTGGTAGTTTATTCTTGTCATCCATTTCTCAAATCACAGATGCTGCAATTCTAATAGCAGACACATCCTAATTTAAATTGCTGAATTAGAAGTAAACTTTTGAAAAATATACAATACTGTGGAGACTGTGATCAATGGACTGTATTTGAAATCTAAGATACAGTATCCATATTTCAATCTTTTAAAATTACTTTATCTAAATACATTTAATCACTGTTTATATATGTTAATATATTTAAGCTGATTAAACATAGTAAGAGTTAGCCTTAGTAAGTACAATAAATACCAATCTGCTACAAACTCTTCAAATCATATCTCATAGAAAACTAAATGCCGGCTGCTCAAGTCACGTTTGAAGCAGATGTTAATCTTCAATTTGATAATCTGATTTATGGTAAATTAAACTCTTACATGAAAAGAAGCAATCTGCTCCCGGTCTAAAGGCTTTGTCACAGACAGCTGTCCAGAGATGGGGTTGATGATGAAGATGCCTGTTGGAGGTTGGTCAGCTCCTGGGCCAGTCACACTGTACCGTAGCGAGAGGCTTTTATCACGATCGGACCTAATCTATGTATCAAAAAAACATAATGCTTACATTAGCTACAAGCAACCAGTGGATGGGACTGCTGCTGAGACAAACATCAGCCTCTTTTTCTTTTTTTTTTTTTCCTTCCTTTAAGTTATCCCTGTAAAAATAGTTATTCTGGAAATGGTATAAAAAGTTAGTATAAAGCTTGAACTTTTGAGTTGTACTCCTTGGTCAATGAATTTTCAGGAACATAAAAATTAAACATACTAAGAGTTAGCCTTAGTAAGTACAATAAATACCAATCTGCTACAAACTCTTCAAATCATATCTCATAGAAAACTAAATGCCGGCTGCTCAAGTCACGTTTGAAGCAGATGTTAATCTGCTTTTATGTTCCTTTTCAGGAACATAAAAATATCCCAGCTTATTTCTCATAATAACATAAATTGTATTAAACCAAAATAATAAGTTTTCTTACTTTAAACAGAACTGTTTCGATCTTAGAGAAAACATATACTATCATAAAATTAAATAAGATATAAAAAGTCTGTTCTGTTTTCCCCCCTTTCTCCTGTATCTTCCAAGACCAAAGCTCTTCCACTATGGCATCCGCCCTTCAGAAACTCACTTTTTTTGTTTAAAGACTGAACTTTGGTCTCATCTTCCCAGGGAAAAAACTGAAGGGCAGTGCATCTGTGAGGAGCAGGTGAATCACCAGCATGCACATCAACAAAGCAGAGCAAATCTGTATCAACCTGGGCTCTACCAAGTTCCAACAAATCCTCGTGGAATTTCATCATGACCAACTAGTACCATGGTTAGAAGCCCCCTCCTGTGATGGGCATGGGCAATGTCCACATCTGTGCTGCAGAATCCAGAGGAGCAGCTCGTGTCCTTACCCCATTACATCCTGTTTCCTCCTGCCTCCTGGTGCACTCCTGCTGCTCACCCCCCATTCTTCCCCAGGTGGAAAACTCCAGTGCAGAAGACTGGAGAGCTCCTAACAGGCAGAGATCTTCTTCAACCACTTAAGGAAGTTATCACAGCACTTACAACCCAAACCAAGGTCACCTTCCACCAGGACAGAAGCATAGGGACAACTTAAAAATCCTAGTAAATGCAGCCCAGCCTGCTATGCACAGAGGAAGCAACAAACACCAGCCCAAAAGACTCTGATAAATGTTTGGACTATGAACAAGACATCATTCACACAAAATCTCTTCAAGAGCTCTCTGAGGGACATTGAAACCACATTTCTATTAACTTCCTTACCCTAACTAATTCCTGAGGAAAAGGTCCTCGGGAATTTTCTGGTAGGTTGATTGGAGGAATAACCCAGTCTCTCTTCTGCCTCTTCAGAGGGCTGCTGTGCTTGTATTGTTGCCATGGAAATATGATGTCTTCAATTTCCTTTTGGTCCTTTCACAGGTACAAGATAAAATTAAGCACATGTTAGAAGGAGAATTACTAGGAGACATTATAAAATAACTCAGATGCAATTACATAATTGACTGAAAGGCTGTTTTTCCTCTGTGCTCATAGAACTGTTTCATTTTCATTCACAGTGCAGTATGAAAATAACCAGTATTATTTACCACTGCACTGTAAAATTTTAAAAACTCCTTTTCTTTTTTCCTTATTCAAGTTGGAGGAGAAATTGACTTATAAACCATTTATAACATAGCACTACTGTGTAAACTATTTTGTACTTTGTGAAAAGTAGTTAATGTTTTGCAGAATTTAATAGTATGCCATTATTCTCATTTCTGTATTTCTAATTAGCCAGAACTTTAGTTCAGGTAATGTGCTACTGTACATTAAATTTAGATCTGGGTGTGCTAAAATATAATTTGAGTTCCAAGAGAAGTTTAATACATACTGGTAAGGAATGTCTCAAATATTTATGACCCTATTAAATCCCATAGAATTAATGCTATAATTATTTTAAACCTATGTCAGCCATGATGGATGCAGTAGATGACCCACTTTACACACTGGGCATTAATCTCTGCTAGGTGTCAACATTCCCTTCCTATTCCCTTCTCTATCTGCACTCATTTCAGCCTTTCGATGCCAGCACACATATAGCCCTGCTAGCTTGCTTAAGACAGGGTGACAAAATTCTTTTCCAAATCTTTTAAAACTTTTTTTTTTTTTAATATAATAACCTAATCAAATATGCCACAGAGTGAAAAAAGGAGACAGAAAACTGAGGGCCAGATTCTACTACACTACATTCTGCTGATGGCAAGGATGCCTGAACTGGATCTTTGGAAAGAACAGGGCATGCCCTGTCATACATAAACATCTGCTCTTATACTAGACTTTTACAGACAAAATGACATTTCCTTTGTTAAAAACATGTCTTAGAAGATTTAAAACAATCACCAAGTAAGCAAACAAAAAAACTGAGGATTACGTTGCTTTGGTCTCCAGTGTGTTCTCGGGAAAAATGTCCTGCATAGCCACACTGTCTATTTTGATATTATGCTTAAATCTTTAATGTGTACCTATTTCAGGTATATTATTATAGGAGTAAGTTTTGGTTTTTATTTGTAAACTAAGCACTTTATAGAGAAGGTAAGAAAGAGCAGGTATCAAGTAATATAGCAGGAAAATGTAGCAGAATTCATACTGTTTTCCTAATGTAAATGTATCATTATTTGTATATTGCTAAGTTAGATTTTATTTTTTTTTTATAGTACATGCTTTTTCCTATGGTAGCTTCCAGCAGAGGGAGACTACCTTCCTTACCAAGTAGTACTGGAATCATTCATAATTTACAATCTCCATTTGATTATGAAGGGACAAGACAAAGCCAATATTCCCTGCCAGAAATGCTTTCCTACTACTGCTCCCGTCTAATAAATGTCATTGATGCATTTTAGCACAAATTTGTTTATTTTGTGGTTATATTTAACCACTTGAATAAATACTGTAATACCTTCAAGCAATTTAAAATAAAAAAATGACCATGTCTGACTTAAATTCAGGTATAAATCTCAAACTACACAAACAAAAAGCTCAAATATAAATGAATCCTATATACTTAAACAGGCATGCCTTTCCATGCCTTAGCAAAGCTACAGAATAACAGGCTATAAAAACGTTCTTCCTGAGGCTCCAGCTCTGCATGCACTAGCTGACCATTAATAAAAAGCCTCATGGAGACGTACATGACAGACAGAATCAAATCCCTATTTTTCGGCCTGTTTGCAGAGATACATTTATACAGGCTGTGCTCAGATGTTTCACCTTTTCTGAAGTCCCTGCAAAGGCTGGCTCAGCAGTCAGCTTCACTCTCATTTGCCATTCTTCCTGGGTTTCCTTGTCTTGAGCAGACACGACGAACTCCGTGGGCTCTGCTGAAAGTTGAAAGCTTCTCTCTGCGTAGACCACACCATCTTCACCTACTCTAAAATCTTCTGGTTCACTGCTTCCAAAGTGTATTTTTTTGTTTCCATCACAGCTTCGAAACCTCACTGTAAAACAGACACACAAAATGAAGAACAAACAGTGTAAAAGTAGCCCACTTGAACTTGGTGCGACATAAAATGCATTAGGAACAAACATTCAAAAGCAGAAAGACTTAACTTGTTACTGCTATTGTCACATGCAATTATAAGTGAAGACTCATACTTAGGGGTCAGTCCACATAGCAACAATGTCCTTCTGCAAATTGCTAGGCAGAGGGAAGTTTTTAACTCCAGACACATTGGTCCCCCAAAGACATGCACTCCACCTCCCACACGCCCCCAAGAAAATTATTTCCCTCCATGGCCCACACTACTTTTCTGCTATTTTCCAGTGGAACAGCTGCAAAAAAAATCTAGTCAAGTCAATTAGTCAAAACCACTCAACAAATTTAATTACTCTGCAACCACAACTGCAAACACAACTGTGCTTCCAGTGCCTCCTCTGTCAACAGCGGTAAGGCAGAAACCCAAAAGTCCCTTAAGAGATTAAGTTCTGGGCCCAGCTCAGCCTACGACTCAGCTGTATCATCTCAGGCAAGTCACTGATGAGCTCTGGACCTGATTTTCCTCATCCCTCATCTCCAAGATGGGGGCAGCAGTAAATACTCACCTCGCAGAGAAAATCTCAGTTTTTGTTGTGTGGTTTTGTGGTTTTTGTTTTTTTTAAAGCTATTTCATGTGCCACACATTCTACTGAAGTGTTACCCATTCCTGCATTCTTGTTTAATTCCCCTCCTCCTTCCTTTTGTCCAGACGCATATTGGAACAAGTAGTCAGTAAAACAGATTGTACAGACAATGATGTGAAGTGCACAGAACAGAACTGATAACACATTGCTGCTTTCTTTACCCAGTTGCTTTCACTACCACTTATCTTCTGGGTTACTGCAAATAGTAGTAGGTAAAAAACCTGAAGTGTGCTTTTATAACCAATGATCATTCTTTAATGTTTCCAAAGCATTATGAAGTATTGTGATTGTAGGGGCAACAGAAGTGCAAAGCAACATTACGAAGGTTGTGCTGAAATACACACAGTGAAGACGAAATGAAGCTTTATGCCTCATTTCAGTTATTGGACATTTTATATTGTGCTAAACCATGCACAAACTATTTAGCTTCAAAACCTAAAGGTCCCTCTCAAGAAAAAAATCACTACTAAATGTCATGCATCATATGCTTCCTTCTGTAATGCACTGTTTCCAGGAAGAATTATACCTTTTTGTATCTTTCAAGGACCGAGTTGATGTTTGGATGACATATAAAATTTATTTCCTTACTGTACCCTTTCAGTTATCCAGAATACCCCATTTGCCCTCACCCAACAGAAAAGACTGTACAAAATACTTATGTAAAAGGGTCCCTCACATACAAAAATGAGAAAAAGCAGAGCACTCCCCAAAATAAATGATAAAATGTCAATCTTAATACTGATCTTGATGGGCTCAGCAGGGATCCTGCTCTTTCCAGATGACTCGCAGAGTTTGAAGTTCTCCCTCTATTAAACACCAGCCCCACCTCAGGGAGAAGAGCATGCCATGTCCCACAAAGCACTGAGACCAGGGAGAACAAATCTGCCCAGGTAAAAGGCTGAAGCCCCACTCATAGGGCTCCTCCTGTAGCCCTCCTTTTACATGTTGCGTCAGGTCTTCCTCATCAGCAGTGAGAGTGTTTCAGTGGAATGCTAATAAATACTCAGTCCCTCATGTAAGTGTTCATATATATTACTTTCTAGGCAATTTATATTGCTCCTCCAGTCCATCCTACCTGCTCCATAAAGTACAACTGACTTCCTTTCCTATGGATCTACAGACTACAAGCCTGCAAGATTTGGAGAAGATGACAGAACCTCTGGTTTGCTGTTCACATGGGAGCAGAAAATTGACAGGCAGAAGGTTCAGCTCCCAGATGTTCCCCACTCATCCCAGTGATCTCCCACTCTTTTGAACACTGAGCCTTGCAGCTTGAATCAGCTTAGCACAACAGTATGCTGAAAAGCAACAGCTAAGTGCAAAAATGCATGCCACTTAAGCCAAGGATATAAAACCACGAGTTAAAATGACACCAGTACCATCATTACCACAGTCCTAATTCTGTAATTCTGATTAGCCAAACTTTAGAGTTGGATATTCTATATTGTTTAGCACAAAAATAAAGAGGCGTCCAAGAAGAGTTTACTCAAAAGTCACTACATCTAATGATTGAAGAAGTTAATGACTGGACTACCAAACAGCACCGCTCATACTTGGGTTCAGAGGCACAGACCACCCATACCCCAGGCACGGAGAAAGTTGGGCCTCCTCCAAGTGTCTTCTCTGTTCACAAACAAAACTCTCAGTTAGAAACAGTTCACATTAAGACACTAAGCAAAAAAACAGCCAGCAATATATGCCACAGCTTTGTGCCTCTGCTGACCTCTCATCTCAGCTATAGGTGCTCTCTAAATCTGCTCTTCCAAAAAGTGTCTTGACTGAAAGGATGAAGAATGAGCCAGATTCACCTCTGGCTCTTCTCAGAATTACTTCTGAAAAGTAGGAAGTGGAAAAAAGAATGAATATTAATTTAAACAGTGATCATTACTATTTTTTAAATAGGTGAAATCTAAATTTAACATTACAGTCATTATAGTCCAAAAGACTAAGATATCACAACAATATTTTATAAGAAATTATTTCCCAACTATCGCACAGTAACATAATGTATTCATTTTTAATATATTCAAATTCATAAAGAACATTTCTTTCCCCTCATCTTCTTACATATAGACTCCAGTAGCCAAAAAAAAACCAAGAAAAAACCACCCTGCTAGCCACTTCATTCATTGATAATTCCTCCTCCAGGCAACTCTGTATTATGAAATTCAATGAAAATCCCTTTCCTTCAACAGTATCCTGGTAAAAATGTATAAAATTGTCAATACTTTGTGAGAATTATTCTCCCTTTACAAGGAGCACACATTAACAAATTATACTCAAGTATAACCATCCATAATTAAATTACCTTGATAGAGTACAGGTTGTGCAGTAGCTACTCTCCCCCCAGCTGCATGGTTATCAGTCTTGTAAATTCGATTTAGACCACTTTGCTTCATTTTTCAGTGTTCAACTGGTATGAACAAAGAGTGATTTCTGATTGCAGGTTTAAATAAATGACACAAACTTTTTTGCAAAAATGCAACAGGAAATTTTTTTTCACTGAGAATAATGACTGTTTATATCAATCATGTTCTTTCTAACAACCACATGGAAAGGAGGCATGCTTTCCAAAAGTCATTTTCTGTTGACAGATCAATCGTATGGATTCTTTTAATTTTAAAAAGGTTAACCAGATATACTACAGAGCATCTAGTCATTTTATGTGCAATAGAAAGAGTAATCTAATATTTTACCGCTTTTTAATAACACTCTCCATATAAATGATCAGATATGAGTACCTCATAATGCATAAAAACAACTCACTGGTTTTAAATATTTCTCTTTTGAGTATCTTCAGCACTTTCTGAAAAGTGTCTGCCTTTAAAGATTGCTAAGTATAATATTTGAAAGTGCTAGGAAGTATTCAATCATCATTTGAAATGTAACTATTTTGGTTTTACAGAGAATACCTTTGGTCCTATCAGAACAATAATACACACACCAGCTTTGACGCATGAAAGTAAATGCAATTAGTTCACATGCTCAAAATAAGGCCATGCACAAGGATTTACAAAAAAGGGTCCTTTAAACAGAAGAAAAATTGTATTTAGTATTAGCATATAATTATTATTAAACATTAGATCCTAAGGAAAGAGGCTTTTTGTTGGTTTGTTTTGTTGTTTGTTTTTTTTTATCCTAAAACCAAGACACGTGTAATCTATTTAAAAAAAAAAAAAATAGAACCTCTGACTACAACATTCTAAAATTAAAATCTACAGCTCTTGGGTATTAAAGCAAGCTTTCAAGTAAACACTCCGGCATGGAAGTAATTACAATATATGTATATATGTGTAGTGTACAAAATGTTAAGAACAAAACATGCAAATTCATTTAAAGTGCACTAGAGAGCTATACCACTCATACTCAGGTCTAATGAGATGAATGATTTATATTATCTATAAAATACATCTCTAACCTCATGTACATTACCAGTAATCATAAATTACCTAGAATAATTTCACAGACAATAAAAACCTTTTTTTAGCTACTCTTGCTAGTTTGCACTCTTTGCAGAATTTTCTTAATGCACTTTGTTCTCAAGACAGTTGCGTTGAGTTCACCATCTGGATTCCTGCACTTTGAAAATATCCAATTCACTTTCAGATAACATCCACATGCATACAAACAAACAAACAAAAAACTGCATTTCCTTCTGTAAATTTTTTGGAACAGTACTATTCCTCTTGAATGCTATTCTCAATGCTAAGCATCAACCTCAAGGCTAAGACTCACTTAGAGTACATTATGGAAATTGCAACAAATTCCAAGTGCTAACAACATACCCACTTGAGCAATACAGTTAAGAGTGTGTATCATAAAATGGAAAACTCAGGTATATTTAATCCACTCAGGATGATGCTGAAGCAGACAAAATAAACAGAATAAGAAAGTAGCTTACATACAAATACGTGCCAGATACCACTTTTACCTTTGACAGAATGAGAAATTATATAGAAACATTTTGCTTGAACTGTCTAGCTAGCTGCATACTTAATATCTGAACACTAGCTTCTCCAAGAACACTCTGTATTTAACAAGCTTTCTACTTTTCAGGGAGAGAAATTGGAGAAAACTACACTAAAACATAAAAATTAGTAACTACTTTATAAATTAGTAATTTATTCAGACTGGTTACTTCTGTATCTGTAAGGTGATCTTAGTCCTTAGTCCTACCAACAGAGTGCACGTGCTCATATTTCAGCCCATGGCTTGTTGCAGTGGCATGTAAAATGCTCAGTGTCTTCTTTTCACTTTTAAACTGAGAAAATTAAGTACAGAAATTGCTGATGCAAAATAAGTATAGAATATAATCAGGTTATTTTCAACAATGGCATTTTCCTACCTGTATTATAACTCAATTTGCCATTGTATCCTTTAAAGATAATTCAATACACCAGAGCTGCTTCTGATAGGTTCTTCTGGTGTTTTTTATAATCCCCTTTTCTTTTCTACTTTTATATTCATGCACTGTAGTTTATCCCGTACTCCAGACCATCCAGAAAAATCTCAAAGTACTACTCATTTTGAGCCTTTCTGGAGTAACCAACCTACAACTTTAAAAGAAATTATGGCTGTCAAAAGGCAGCTGCTTACCACTTTCTGAAAGGCAAGCCTGCTAATTCAGTAATTGCTTCTGAAAACCTCTGCCTTTGTGCTGAGCACTGTGTTCTGCCACCCCAGCCCACGCCAAATTGAGGCTATTTCAGTGGATCACATGAAACCATCTGGAGTTTTTCCACTTAGTCAGGGCCAAATATGGCCATTTGCTTCTAATTCCTGATTTCACTTGACTTCACAAGCTTTATAACCTGGTGTCAAGTGAAAGCCAGGCTATAAAGTTCACAAGAGGGGGAAAAAAAACAGTGACACCAAAAAGTTTTAGCTGAGATAACTCTGGAAATACATTCAAGCTATTTACTAACCTTAGGTTTTCCATGATCTGAAACATAGCAGCTTAACTTTCCACACTTCCATGCTATGCTGCTTGCTTAATCATTTGCCTATTCTGTTAGGAAAATAATAATTAAAAGTGATTTGCAAGAGTTATGGTTTGATTCATACTGTACGCTTATTTCATTAACCTGAAAGCAGTTCCAGTGTGATCTGCAGCAGGCATTAGGTAAAACCTAGTACTAATATATGACTTTACTCTATGGAATTAAGATGCTGAGTAGTCTACTGCAAAAAAGCTATAAAGTTGTATTAAAAGTTGTATTATAAGATGGTTGAAATAATGGGTGCTAGTTACTCCAACTGACATTCATGCAATGCAATCCTTTTTCCTGCCTCACTCTCTAGGCTGCCAGCTCTAAACAGATTAATATGCACATTTCTTTGCTCTAACAACATACTTTTGAAGCTACCTGGCAGTCTACAAAACAGCAGGACAGTGGACATAGACCTCCTCTCCCCTATTTCTGCTACATATATTTTTCTCTCTTAACTTGTCCAATTGTATTTTGAGATTTTTTTTTCTTTTCAAGTTACTTTATTGCAGGGTGTAAACAAGAAATATTAAAGCCAAGTGCATACTCTGCCCCACATGAGAGGACTGCCTCCTCGTAAACCCTACTAACTCAAAAACTAAGGTCTATTTTAAAAGTGTTTTCTTTCACAGGTAGCTCTCACCAGACTGTCCAATTCTTGCATTCACAGTGAAAGACTCACACAGCTCTTTAATAAAATGCCATCTAGTTTCCAGTTCCCATAATCCTCTTTGTTTACAGAACAAAGTCGTAACAGGCATGCCAGAATTAAAATGGGGATAATGTTCTTTCTATTTGATAGAAATGCCTCTGCAGCTTTTCAGAACGGGAATACCAGCCGTCAGCAAAACACAGGACTGGTATCTCAAACAGAGGCCAAATTATATCTGATTCACTGATCCTTTTCAGTCCTTGCTTCTACCACTCACTGACACAAAGATCTTCTGCACTTTGACACCCCTTTTGTCTTTATTTTAGAAAAAATAAAACGCAGAAAAAGAAATAAGCATCTTCAAGAAGGGGAATTACTCATATTTTAACAACTGCCTTTGCTTTAAAACACAAAAATGTTTATTTCCTTCTTCCTCCACTCTGTATTGTTTAAGGGAGTTTCACCATTGATGAGCCTACAGGCCCCTGCAGAATTCAACACCAACTTTTTTTCCTAAATGATCTAGCTGAAGGAAAACTCAGTAATAAATATCATTTCTGTGCTCTGGAGTATGCAAGACACCTTTAATACTTTCCCAAGTATACCATTCTACACTGTAATAAAAAGAAGGATTAAACACTAATCTCTTATACCCATAATGTATCAACTGACTACACCTGCTAAAATCCAATTTGGTAATTAAAAAACGTATCTACTGAACAGTCAGACTGGGAGACTAAAGGGAAAGTACTGTCTCTGTAGATAGCTAGCAGAAAACAGTTTCAAAATTAAAGCACTTAACACAAACCTATTTTTCTTCTCTTCATTTTTATGTGACCTTAAGCAGTGCAAGAAACAAATAGCTACAATTATGGTGCAGCAATTAAAGGGTAGTTTTAGTGTCACAGTAATGATTTAAGTATCTAGTAAAAACATGATAAGCAGCTTTGTCTTTTAGTCTATCTTTAGAAAATAATAATAATAAAAAAAGTTACCTTATTCTTTTTTTCTCTCTATTCCCCCTTGTTAGCAGTAAGGAGAGCAAGAACAGAGAATAAATGCTTTTATATGTTCTCTTTGCTAACTGTTCCTGGCCCAAAGTCCTTCTAAGCTTCAGGTTTCATGTTTTTTTCTAGCTCTTCTTTCTTTCTCTTTATTCCTCCTCCTCCCTTGCTCTCTAGGTGTTCTGTTTTTTAGATTTTTTTTTTAAACTTACTTTATTCCCTGATGCCTCCATTTTTCCTGCCCTCTCTTTTCAACTGTGCTCCTAACAGGTGCCGAAGCGTTACTAATTTCAGGCTGACAACCTAGGCTGCGGCTCAGGCTTCAAGCACACCTAGTCAGAAAGAGCTGTCACTGCAGGGCTGTCTTTTTTAAAAAAATAAACTAATTAATGAAAAAAAAAAATAATGCAGGATCCTGGAGTTTCTGTAAACAGTCAGGACTTGCTGAAATATCAAACGGGCACGAACTTTCAAATGAGCTGATGATCTGCTTTACCAATTAACCAGTCAGCAGTTCTTCACAGTGGCTTAAGCCCCCACACTAAGAGGGGTTTAGGAATAACAACAGAATACAGAGGAAAGCATGCATATATCATGTTTACGCTTTATTTCTTACCATGAAAAGAATTAAAAAAAAAATCAGGGATTTTTCTCATTAAATTACAGGACTAGTCAGGCAGAAGCGAGTGCCGTATTTGCACTGTATTACAACAAACAAAATTCCCAACTCTGACAAAATGGCAGTGATCCTGTCAATGCTTCCACTTCCTTTTTTTTTTTTTTTTTTTAAGTGTCTTGAAACAGACACAGGACTATTTAATATTCTGCATTCTGCTGCACAATCCAGGGTTCTACCCATCACTTTGCACATTTTGCAGTCCCTCCCACTTGGCTATGGATGCAGCAAGGGGAAAGGGGACAGTTTTCCCTAAAGTTGCTTTTCAGCTTCACTATCCAGCACATGTTTCAGTGTGATGACCCTCCACAAATGAGTGCTGCTTCTCCTCTCTCCTCTCCTTCCTTGCTCTGCCTTGTCTGTCCAACACTCATGGCATTTGTCACTCCCCAGGTCATTCCTCTGGTCTAATTTTCCAAAGCTGCAATCATTTTTAATTTTTTTTAAAAGTTCCCTAGTCATCCTAAAGTTACCACAGCAGCTGTGTGCCACTTCTTTCCTAAAAGGTGAATTCTGTTATCTCCAGGGGGAAGAACCTGGAGAACCTCCCAGCCAGCGAAGCTGGACATGGAGACATGAACACAACTTCACCAGCATGCCCACAGCAAACAGCAGGCACAGCGGATCCACCCCTATAAAACAGGGGAGCTCATTACCTTAGCAAATGGATAATGGTGAAAAAATACCCTCTTTGCTTGAACACTACTTTTGCATCAGAAAAGGGCAAGAACCTACCAGTTACCAAACAAGGTGGAAAAAAGAGCAGAGACAGCCTAGCAGGATTTACACTGATGTGTTAGATAGCAATAAAAATCATAAACCCAAGAGATTATACTATCACTGGATCATGTCCAGTAGGCCTCAGGCAGAAAACTAGTTGCCATGGCAGCTTAATGTTATCTAGTCAGACCTCAGGTTTTTATTATTATTATTCTTAAACACAGACATCTGACCTTAAAAAGCAAAAAAGCCCTTGGTGACTAGTGCAGGCTAGTACAGTGTATTTTCACAGCCAGGCCAAAGTAGTACTTCCTATAACAAAGCAGAGAACTCAAAAAGCTAGGGCAATGTGTCTACCTCATTATAAGGGAGTACGTGTGGGTGAAGGTAACCTCTAAATGGGTATTTTCTTCCTCTGTGTATCGCTTCCATAATTTTAGACAAAGGCGCTGTGCTAATTAAGCATTAATTAATTTACCATTAAAGAGAGGAAACACCAAGAGAACTGGCAGGAAAATGCCTAATTTCATATATTTGCAGGTACCTCTATCACCTGGGTTGTTCATTCAGTAGCTTATTACAGCATCTCTCCAAATGTACCTCACATCTTCTCGGATGCAATAAATGTCTGTAGATACTTTAAAAATAAATGAAGGACCACTAATATTAGTCACCCTGTTTAAATGAATCATAAATATACATGGAATCATTTAACACTGCTGACCATGAAAGTTCACCTAAAACACTGCAACACCATAGTGAAACCTTCGAGTTGTATTCAGTCCTACACAGAGCAGCAAAGAGTAATTAGTACATATTTTACACGTTTTTCCTCTTGAACTAAAATAAGTACAATGATCAGAACAATTAAAAAAAAAAAATCCAATGCTGGAACACTTTTTAGTGACTGGCACTTGGTGAGTGCTCACACTTTATGATTAATTACTTTAATCTTCTTGGATGATTACCTAAAACGTATTCTCAATGACATGAAAACCATCCATTGCTGAAACGTTACCAAATCTCAACAGCACAAAAGGAAAAACAAAAGAGGATGAGAAATTTTGCCTCTCTCGGTCTGAGCTATGGACTCAGGATTTCAGACTTGTGTCTTTCCAAATTACTATTTTACTTCATGTAAAGTCCACCAGACTCTAGATAAGTTAGAGAAACATTCACTGCAAGAAGTATTACCATCTCTTCATGTCTGACTGCACCATATAGTGCAAACTCTTTAAAATGACCAACATGAGGTCACTTGTGTAAAGCTGACAGAGTTTAAGTCAAAATTCAAGTGATGCTACTTTCCTGTAAGAACATTTACCATTCTTTGCATATCTTGTCTAAGGATTACAAAATTACGAGGCTCAAATAATCCACTTAAATTCAAGCTGACAGTAATAAAATTGGCAGGAATAAAAAAAGGTGTTACGCTAGGAAAAAAAACACTGATAAAAACTGTTTTCTTTGCAAAATGCAGACAAGTGTGACAGCAGCACAACATGGTACCCGGGTTAATAAAGGAAGGGGGCGGGGAGGAATGTGAAGCTTTGGATACAATATGCAGACAAATGAGAGGGATACAGACAGACTTCATTCAAAGGCAACTCTCAATACAGACACTGCAAAATTAAGACATATTTTAGGATCCTATGCCAAGACAATGCAGTGCAAATTTATGCAATTTATTCCAGGTGGGAACAGACAGAGACAGACCTGGCTGAACAGACTCCTGTTTAACAATTGTGATTCAGTCCAACCACAGAAGAACAGAAAAGAAAAAGAACAGATCTTCTGATATATTTGAAGATATGCTTCCTATGATAAAATGCAGCTGCTTTTTTTTTTTTTTTTTGGTGTTTAGACTTTCCTGTGGGCCTTGTGAGTGCAAAACACAAGACACTTGACATTCAAATTGTGTTAGATTGGAATAATGCCTGAAAACGGCAGAGGTTCGACTGACTGCAGTACAACTGAAAATTCTACTTTTAGTGAAGCCTCAGGACAGGAGCAGGATATTACCTTTCTGAACACTTTTGCTGGTTTAAACAGTTACATGAGCTTCAAGACCAAAGATTACAGTTACAAATATCGCAATGGAAATCCCACATGTGACAACAGATCCTAAAGGGAATCATTAAGCTTCATTTCTGGATGTGGCAATTAACCTATTACTGTCTGAGTCAAGACTATTTTGCTCAGAAGCAGTGAGGTATTGTACTCTATGCAGTCTTGATTTTTCAATTAGTCACGACACCCGAAATTTCTGAGTAAAGATTACTCAGCGTCACTCTCCAGATGCTCAGGCTGCAAAGTGACTGGGGGTTATCTCTACAGCAATCAGTATAATGGGGCTGATCCTTGACTGAGAGTTCTAGTTATTAGGTGAAAATAGTAGTAAGTTCTAACATTTACATGAATCAAACACAGTCCAAGCACATGGATAATGGATACATTCAGTGGTAACTTGCAGAATCAATGCATCACAAAAACAAAACTATATTTGCCTTCAGAAACACAAGTAAGGTCTTACTCCAATAGGAAGGTATTCCTCGCTTCGCTTAGCAGATTACTAAATATTAATTTAGAAAAGGAATCTGAGTGGCAAAGCCCTGTTGTAATAAACATTTCAACATTTCCATGGCTATTGCAACTGCCATCTGTATTCCTCTCAATTTTCCCCAAGTGTCTGAATTCCCCAAAAAGACACCTGTGGCATTCATTCACGAGAACAAACATCTCTTTTCACTTCCGCTCCCTAAAAACAATGCCAGTTTGCAAAGAGAATAAAAAAAGTCACGCTATGCTTGCTGTGTACAGTACTGACCGCTGATGCAGTTATTTTTCCTTAGGATAAGCATTATTGTGAAGATCTTGGACAAAGATAACTGAAACGCTGTACTTTGATAGCTAATATAAGCAGATTCATGATCTATTTAAAAGATTGTGAAAGTTACTCATGGCAAAATTCTTTCCTGGTGCACAATGCTCAGTTCCTCTCCAATAAATCTCAAGACACTATAACCAAGACGTATCTTCGTATGCATATGAAAATGCTTTCAGTCCATAAATGCAATAGTTGCACCTATCGAGAGAAGACAAAGTCATTCAGCGAGACACCATACGGAGCTGCTGTTGAAACAAAACTGTAGAGCGTGAAATAGCAACCTGTCATCAGATGTTGAGAGTCTGATGTTCATCAGCAGCAGCTAAAACCACCCTCTCCTCCCACCTATGTCTGAGGGAACTGACAGCCATCTGCATGCAGGTCCAGCCAGTCTACATGCTGCAGGCAAGGACTGGAGTCAAACTCTGTAACACTGTTTAGGATCGATTTCACTAGGGTTTAGGGCTGTGTTTTAGGAATTTTATTTAAAAACACAAAACAAACCCCACCACCTCAGGAAAAATAAACAAACAAAAAACCCAAACCAAGCCAAACCAACCCACCTTAAAAAAGTTACAAACAATTCCTCCTCACATACGTTCATTTCAAGCACCTTCGCTACAATCTACTTTCTATTAAAATATGCACACTGTAACTGGGAGAATGGACTCATACCCACATCACGCTACTTCATTTTATATTAAAGGTGAGGAATTCTGTTGCCCTTAGGAGGAGGCTCCAAATGAATGCAGGCTGAGAGCCTGCAAACCCAGTTTTGGTAGTTGTCCAAAAGGCACCATCCAGAACATGTGGCACCATGTCTTCAGTTTTGTTTGGATAGGCTGCTCGTAGGGAAGGCACTGCAGACCTTCCTGCCAGTGGAAAGAGTCCACATGGCTGGTGCATAACACTTTGACAAAGTAATCAGACAGGTTAGCAAGCAACCTAATCAATTTGAGCAGCCGTCTCAGCTGAGCGCTCTGGGTCTGGAATAACCCTTATTGAGTTGGGCAACAACGATGGTAAATGAGTGACGTGTTATTTTGATTTGCCTCTCAGGGCTCAGATCATAGTATCTAAAGCTCAGCTTCCAATGAGAAAGGGATTTCTGCAAACTAAAAGCAGCCTCTCCAGCAGCAGGAGGAAGCAGCAAGTGAAATGGAACAGATCTGACCTTACACTAAACATCTGAGCTACATTTTAAAATATTGGCACTTAGAAATTATTACTTTGCTTTGATATGCTGCCAAGGGAAAGCAAAGAGCCATTGAAAATTGAACTCCATTTAAAAGTCGTATCCATTTTTCAATAATCTTTGTAATACTGGGTACATAACTTAAGGATGCTACAAAAGACAACAGACTATGACATCATGTGAAGGTCTGAACAGATTCATGCTTAGTAGTGTCATAAATCAGAAAAATTACCAATGAACATATAAGTGATGCCACAAATTAATTACATACAGTAACCTGTAGAAAGGCATTTGGGTAAAATTAACAAGACTTTTGGCTCACGAATACACAACACAGCTGCTGTTCTTTATTATAAGTTAACATTTTTATAAAGTTCACTATAGTAGGTTTTGGTCTTTAAAAAAAATGCAGATGTCCCTTTTAATGTGCAACTGTTGCCATTTTGCCGCTATAGACATAACTTACTGATTTCCAGAAAATTGGTATCACCAATCTACATGCTCTTTCCTTAAGTCCTTTTGTTGCTGGATGTTTCCAATACTACAATTCAACTTCTTTGAGGACTAAGGGAACAAAGTAACTTGAAACATCCGATATTTTTGACATGCAACTGTGATTTATCTGTGGTACTCAAAAAGCCCTCAGGACAAAAATCAGTAACTGCATTCAATCTATTCACAAATCACATTAAACTGTCTCATGTACAGTTGCATAGCTTTGTTTTTCCTTCAGCTTACCTTCAGATCCGATAAATTTCTGCTCTTTTGCCAAGTACTACAATGATAACCTGGTTTAGTGTTAATTAATCTCCCTTTCCTTAATACACTTTATCTCCACCATCTCTTTTCTTCACCCGCCTTCTACATATGACAACCCGATTCTCTGCCTTCACATTTTTTAACTAGATGTTTTCAATGGGTGTTTGCTATAAAGTGTGTCCATGTTGTTCAGGGCAATACTGTGGCTACGTAGGCCCCAGTCACTTAATTGACAGTGAGATCTCTTCTGTTATTCTCCCAAATGGGAAAGGTTGGGAGAGAATGAAAAAGTCTCAGCTCCAGAGGTAGCAGACACAACGGTCTTCCCAAAACCTTGATGCAGGGTGGCAGAACCAAGAGAAATAGCACTGCCTTAGGAAATGGATCTCTCACACTTGGGATGGCTTACTGCATAGGATTTTAGGAGGTAACAAGATGGGACACAACACTTCTTTCCACTATTCCGTCAAATGTGTTCTCTTCATCACAACTACAGATGGTCTTGTCTAATGATGGATGAAGAACAAACATAACTTATACTATCAGAAACAATTCTTAAAGCCATTCTAACAAACAAGCAAGATCTAAATTCAGAAGACTTCCAAAAAGGGATCAGATATCAGCACACAGGTCTGTAAAGAAAAACTGGAAAGTAATACAGAGTAACACAAAAAAAGGAAAACAAAAACACCACTATCAAAACACTGTCCTGAAAACCTGTCACCACTCAACCTATGTATAGAAATCTTTGTCCTTTTTTTTTTTCTTTTTTTTAAAAAAAAAGGGGGACTATGATTCATGTAAATGTTTCCTCTCTTGTCAAAAAGGACCATTCTCTCTTTGTAGCCTCATCAGGTCAAAAGCACAGTCAAGCTTGCGGTGCTCATTGACCTGAAAGGAAAATTGAATGTTTAAGAACATAAACTTATGCCATTTCTCCAGATGAAAATGGAAAGGATTCATCTTTTTCTAAATGTCTTTTCAGTCAGGTATCAGTTTTTATTTTAAAAATATTTATTAATAATATTTGAGACTTTTCTTGGCTGTGGTCATCAACTGCAAAAGGCTCAGATGTGGGGGTTTTTTATTAATACAAGAAAGAAGGCTTTGTCCTTTGCTTTTTTTCATCTGAGCCTGAAATACATTTGGAAGGTCTAGTCAACAAAAAAACAGAACTTTGATTTAGAGCACTGGCTCATCAAAACTAAATGCAGTTTTGATACTGTTTAATGTTGTGCTGTAAAATATTGCTGCTCTCCAAAATTAAATTTACAAAGTTTTTAAAAGCTGGATTTATGCTTCCTGACACAGTTTATTACATTTACTGGACCAATAGCAAAGTCTAATTTCTCATCTGCTCATAAGCATTGTGCACGTGTAGTAATGATCTGATTATTGTCTTTCCTTACCATGGATGATAAATTCTAAGAAAAACAAACAACAGACTTCTTGGGGGCTTCAGACGCATCTACTATAGATCACAATCCAAGGTAAATAAAAATTGTAGAGTAAAGGAGGCAAGGAACAGGGCATAACTCCTACAGAATCACAGAATAGTTTGGGTTGGAATGCACCTTCAAAGGTCATCTACTAGTCCAATTCCCCTGCAGTGAGCAGGGACATCTTCAACTAGATCAGGTTGCTTAGAGCCTTGACCTTGAAGAGCATCCCTCCTGGGTCAACCAACAGGATTTTCCCTGCAGAAGGATAACAGAGGTCGAGAGGTGAGAGATGATGAGAATCCACTGCTGCCACTGCAAGGGCTGAGCCAGGCAGTTTCAGACAGCACAGGGCAAGCACCATCTGAGCCCAACCACAAGCCGCCTCTACTCCTCCTATAATTCCTACAGACCTCTGTCTTTCCAGACAAGAGAGGCCATCTCAGCCTCTTCTCACATGAAGAATTTATGCTCTGACACACAAAGCACACAGCTGGAGAATAGGACATCAGAAGACACGGAAACGCTGTAGCCCCAAGTTCTCCAGTGAGGTGGCTGCAGGGGCAGGACAGCCATGCAGGCAGGACAAGGGGTCACACAGGTCAGCAAAATGTCAAGGGCAGCAAATTGTTTAGTGACTATTTTGTTTACTGTGCAAGTGGCTTTTGACTAGGAGGGGTAGTAATTCTTTCCAGTTTGCCTTGGGCAATGAAAGCTATAAAACTGTTTGTACTTGACTGGCATCTAGGGAAATCAGACCCAGTCCTAGGTCTGTTTCTCTATCAAGTTTGCCAAGTCGTATGCTACGTGTGGCACACTTTTGTATTTTTTTTTTCTCTCCACCATCCCAATTATTGTACATAATATGTCCAGAAAGAGCATTTAGCATGCCAGTTCAAAAGCAAACAAAAAGCAGGCAAACAAATCCCTCTAACACTCAGTATTTAGCAAGCTGCTTTTGCAAAGGTTTACAGTTTGAGCAGGAATTTGCCCTCATCATCACAGGAAAACACAATGCCAAGCAGATTCCTCATAAGAAAAATCTCTCTCAGGCTAAAGATTTACATGGCAAGTTGAAGGAAGCAATAAATAGCTGAAAAATAATTTTATTTACAGCTTGGTAGAAGTTAAGTGACAGTGCCTGCACTATCAGGCATTATCAATGATAAAAACAGAAATATGGCTTTTTAAAGTTTATTTATGGGCCATTATGCAGTTTATGCTGCACTGCTATCCCATGTTAAATGAGATAGTACAACACAGCTGGTGACAACAGGGAATTTCAGTAAAAACCTTGAACAATCATTTTATCCCCCTCTCCCCCAACCCTCATCTAGGTAAAAGTGCAATTTTTGTCAAAACTCCTAAAATGAAAGTAAACTGTAAAATATTACTTTCTTTGAAAAATAAGAAGGTGACTTTGGTTAATAGCAATCCATTTACAGAAAGGAACAGTCCACTTTTCAAAACAAAAATGTTTATTTAACATGAAACTGAAACGATTAAAAATTTAACAGATTATCAATTGTGATTATTAACTGCAACTACCAACAATAACTCAGAGAAAAGTGCTTTGTCTTTTAGGTTATTTTGATAGCACAGAGTAGATTAAAACTAATTATAGTTTCAAGGTCTTCATCATTATGCAACTCAATGCCCACATCAGTCAATTATTAAAAACACTGCATACACACAAAACAAATTATTATGGTGTAACTGAACTACTAAAGGAGGGCAGCCAGAACATTAGGGTGAATTTAAGCAAGACTTGAAAAGTCTGAACCAACCAGTCATAACCTGTTAATGTAGTGAGTGCAATCAAATCAACCTGAAGTTCTTACAAGTCTACATAAAAACTCTACAATCGAAAAAAAATTAAATAAGCCTCACCCCTGTCCTCCAACTTCTAGGCATTATTTACTGCACTGCTCTGTTAAAACTGTAGGATGGCATCTGAAATTTGAATTCATGTTGCTTTCCAAAAAAACCCAAAGACTGAAAGCACTGAAGTAATCTTGGTATTATTTATACTTGCTTTAAATGAGGTAAGAGAGGAAAAAATTCTGAAGAGATTGCTCCAGGAAAGAAAAATTTGTGATTTTCACTTGTGATTCCATGTAAAACTTAAACAAAAAAACCCTCCTGGACAGGCATCTCAAATTGATACTTAATAAATAAATAAAACATCAACAACCACAGAACAGCTTTTCCAGAGTAAAGTCACTGTGTTTGCAAAGAAAGTGCTAAAGGGAAACAAGGAGATACCAGAAATGTCTGTGTACTACACACCGATATTGATTTGGGAGAGCTTGGTATGCATGAGAACTGCAAGACTGCATCCTAGGGAAATGAAAAGGAGCTACGACGTGGTTTCTGATGCCTGGAATCTTTCCACTGAACGGAGGATTTTTGCTCCTGTAGTTTTTCCTGAAATTTCTCATAGCTATACAGAAAAAAAGAGGCAAGGGGAAAAATCAAGGCTGATAAAGCAAGAAACATGTCCCAGCCTCCCCACTCCTTGCCAGTATATCCTCTTGCCCCTCAGGCAGCTCTGCAGAGGTCCAGGTAGAAAACCAGAGGAAATCTTTCTAAACAGACAGTGCTAAGGGAATACACAACTGGTCTCAAAACCCAAGCACAGGCAAGGGAGAAATGCTGCCTTGTTAGTTATGGCCCTGATCTTACACATCATGGGTTGCTCTTAATCATTCCACTGCAGACTACAGCTCCACTAATACTGTCTTAGTCCCTCCCAGTCCTTTCTTTCTGTCTATAGTCAAGTCCTTACTTATCCTTCCAACTATACCAACACAATGCTTGCAGAAATCAATTTTATCTTTAAGATATTGGATCCTGACATACAAATAAATTAATGGTCTACAATAAACACTAAATGGATGCAGCATCTTCAGAATCTCAGATGGATTTGAAGGCATATACAACACAAGCAGAACTGACAAAAGATCCTTAATAAAGATTTCCCAACATATATAACTGTTACTTATCTAGATGTTTATCTATATATTTTTACAGCACATTGAGGTTACCCAGAGAACAAAATTGCAACCACTAAGGCTGGAATCTGCCATCAGAGAATTTTAATTCTTCTTCTTTTGTCTCAGCCATTTCTGAAAGTGACAGTAGGAAAAACAGTTGCTTTACTCCTACAGATGTCCATGCTAACTACCTTGACAAGGCCCATTGCAGGGACGGGGTGGTGTTCTTGACTGTCACAGCTATAAAAGACAAATAATTACATTATCTTTAACTATTCTTCACTTTAGCCAAAACAGACCAGTCTTGGATCCAGCTTCTCCTAGACAACTGTAAAGAAACATAACAACTGTGATTCCCAAAGCCCCTGACCTCATGGGAGACAACATGTGCTGCCCTTGAAACTATTTCATCATCAGTTTTCTCCAAGCAACTGGAAGTGAAGTATCTTACACAGAATGGGAAATAAGAGTTTTGAGTCAGATGAGCACTGGAAAAGTATTATGATATGCTGCTCAGAGAAGAGGTACATACCATGAATGATTTCCACTCATCCACCCCCCGCCCTACCACACCCCCAATTCTGCAGATTTGTAAATCTGCAGACTGACAACTATACAGAAATCCTAAAACTGGAAGTATTTTGACTATCTAAACTTAAATTTGAAACCAGCAATCATTCAAGAAGGCAGAACACATGGGCAACAAAGAGCATGCAGAACACAAGATCCAGTACATCTCTATTCAGTATCAGGAAGGCATCTATTATCAGATGCAGAATAGGTCTGAAATGAAGAGAAAGCCAGCGCTGTTGCAGGCCTTACTGGGAACATCCTAACTGCTCGTTACAATTACTCAAAGAAAGATGAGCTGGGACAACCCCAAAATAATATCTTTAAAACTGATAAACCAAAGCTTAATTCTTGCAGTAAAGCTGAAACCGAAGTAAGCACGTAAAGTACTTAGGTACTACCCAGAAAACTGATGGATAAAAAATGGCTAGAGGATGGCTTTCACAGCCCATCTCAGCCAGCTCACTACAGAACAGCAGTGAAAGATGCAGTCAGCCTTTTAGACATGGTTGTCTTGGAGACACCAGAACACACTGCACTGATGACAAAGGAAACAAAAAACTGGATGCACTTTCTAAGGCTTTTAGTCTGCTCTCTTTCATTTGGAGTTTATGGAGGAGGGCCTCCCTGGGATGGGTATGCGGGGAATGCGGCAGCAGGACCAGCTCATTGAGGTAGAAATCTGCATTTGCTTCAGAGTTTCATGCAGCCCCAGAGCACCCTTTATCCCCAGGAACTTGCCACATGGCAGCTCCGGCAAACAAGAAGCATATTTGCTCACTTTCAAAGTTTAGCTTTGCAGGAGTGTTAAACCCTTCCACCTAATGATCTTTAAGAGAAGTAAAGCAAACAGTGCCTCCTGGTCTGTACCGGGGTCCTGGAGCTGCTCTGGAGACTCTCTGCATTTATCCCAGTGGTCTTCGGCTAGGCTCCCTCCAAACTGAACAGAAATCCAGCTTTGAGCTCACACAGCCACAGAGCTGCCAGCAGCTAGCAGAGGAACTGCTAGTGGCATTTAGGCTGTTAACTATGAAAACAGCAACTTCTATCTCACTCCAACTGAGATACACACAGAAATGAATTTCAATAGAAGTTTATTATTTAAAGAGGCCATGAACAGTGAATCCTTCCTATTCCTATTACCAAGTAACTCATATAACTCTGTAATGTGCAACTTCCATATAAAATTGACAGATCCTAGCTTTGTGAGGAGATAGGCCAAGCGTGTAATTTTTGTTCCCCCTTAAGCTGCCTAGAAAGGAAGGCTATTACCATGGAGCAGCACTCCATTTGAGTGGGCTGCACTGTAATATGTACATCGTGTACAAGGATATTTTCAATTTGCAGTACTTTTCATTGATAATGTAATTCAAACGTACATCAGAGGATGCCGGGACAACAACAGTAACTACTGGCTTTAGATACACACTGTCACATGCACCTATGAGTCCCTGAACTAAGCATTAACGTTTACATCAAGCTGGATAGCATTATAACACAAGCCTAAACACATATGCTCCAAGGGTTCCGGCTCCCTGTCTCCACATCTAAACCTCTTGCAGGACAAGTGTGATACTGACTCTTACTTGCAAAGAGAGCACAGGGGTTGTAGCTATTTCTCACCAAGAAAAAAAAAAAGAA
Source organism: Caprimulgus europaeus (assembly GCA_907165065.1). The sequence goes on along the minus strand of OU015525.1, from coordinate 47,971,020 downwards.
AAAAAAAAGGTGGCAGGTCTCACCCTGCCACAGGTTGTCTCCTTGCATGAATGTTTATAAATTTCCTGATTTCATGGGCTGCTGACTTTTATATGCCCACTTGCAAATTCCACAAGTACACCAAAAATCGTGCATGATATATCAACATTTAGTTCTGACTGACAGTAGGATGGGTGAAGATGAGACGAACAAGGAAAAACTGATCATCTTCCACATCATAACCTCCTCTTCCTTCATGCTGCTTCTCTCTTTTGTCTGTACAGGGGATTGAAAAGGAAGGAAGATGTGAGGCTACACAAAGATAGGTGTTAACTCCTTGCCATCCCAGTCTGCTCTGAGGGTTATAAAATGGAAGATAATAGGTACCTGACAAAGAGGTACTGGAATAATCAGCACCACCACCATCACGCCTTAGAAGACCTCTCAACATCTTTACATAAAACTACGCATCTGTAGATGATTGCTACCCTCTCAGAAATATGACAGGCAATAGCAGAAAACCTGGGTCAAATGATGCAAAAGACACTCAATCTGATGGGATCAACTGCTGCTGGTGTCTTTCCCAATCAGATCTGCCTATGCCATAACACAGCAGTAAGATCACCATCTCGGTTCTGGCTCATTTGCCTTGCAACTAAATGCAAAACAGCATACTTACTGTATTCACTGAACTGATGACAGCAGCTGTGTTTTTTTGTACTTCTAAAAATCAAACTATGGATACCACAATATGGATTTTGGAACCTCATTTCAGGCATCACATGGCTTAAGATACATAGACCAAGCCAAACATTATCAAAGCAAAATACCTCTCAGGTGGAGAACCTGTGACTTCAGCAAGATAAGAAAAAATCCAGAAATCCTGTCCCCCTCGTGAAGTGCACCTCAAACGCCACCCAGAACACTGGAAGACTGTACCCTTTCCAGAGCTCCACCTGTGGTGCTTGCTTGTCTGCTAAGGCTTCAATATCCTCAAGCAAAGTCTTCTTGCAGAGGCATGCCACAAATAGGACAGACTGCTGTCCGTACTGGCTATGCCTCTTTACACTCACAGTGTGAAGCCTGCTTAACTGGTTGATGCTGACAAGTCCCTTTTTCTGTATGTCTGTAATGTCATGGCTTTGTACCTGAAACAAACAAGATCTGCTCAGCATCCCAGCTTTTTCTTGGGTACAAGCCAGAAATCCAAGGAATTTAGACTGAGCACTTATGGCTGCAGCACCCTAATGACCACTACTTGATCATTCTTTCTGAAGTGCAGTCTTTGATTTGTCCATCATCCAGACTGCATATCTGCCACTATTGCCATTAAAAACAAAACAAACCAAACAAAAAAAACCCAAACAAAAAACAACTCTCAGCAGTGCAAGTACAAATCCGGAAACTGTGTTAATTTTTCAGACTGGGACAATCTGGCAGAATAAAAATGTCTCTTTGATGCAACATTTAGAGTTTCTTTGATGATGAGCCAATCGATACACTCTGTGTACAGATGACCTATTCCTTGGTTTAGCTACTTGTATACCTGAAGCATCTGTGACAGTACAATTTAGCAGGATTTATTCCCTCAGTTAGTAAAATTAAATCCCCAACTATCCAACAGGGAACACCAGTGGTACAATGCAAGATCCTGCCTCCCACATACGCGTTCTCCGATATGGATAAAGGCGAATTTTGCACTCATGGTATAATGATTCCTGCTGTGAAGTTTATCAGAACTAAATAGTCAAGCTGTGCCATCACCATTTCGGACATTGATCCAAATATTTTGATGATGACGCATGAGGCAGAACACACTATATAATGCTCTTTCTCCATCCACTTTCCTTTTTTTTTAAAAAAAAAAAAAAAGAAAAATATTGTTTACTATATTAATCTCACAAAAGAGCATCTATTTCACCATGTTGCACTACAGGCACATTCTAACAGGCAGGCAGAGCAACCAGAGGATGAACAAGCTAGGCACTTCCATACACTTTCACTTCAAAGTAACTTTTCAGGTTTGATGCCCATCTGCAGCCTACCTCATTCGTTTAGAGGATGCTCTCACAAGTTGCTCAGAATTCGGGCATGAGATCTTTTTACATATTGCATCCACAGACATTTGGTAAAACAATTACACAACAAACAATGTACATCCATGGTAAGGAAACCTTTAGCTAGCCCTTTAATCCTTCCCTAGATTGAATTAAAAAACCTCAAAACCACACAGAAAAGTCTCCTCTTATGTCCCAGAAAAAAAAAAAAAAGAAAAAGAAAAAGAAAAAGAAAAAGAAAAAAGGAAAGTTCTAATCCTACTTTTCAGGCAAACTATAATTAAGATGATCTACTACTTCTATTTATATCCAGGTGCAGTTGAAAAGATAACATACGGATAGCTGAATTGTTCCATTGTTGCCCATGCCATATCAGAGATCTATTACAACTATTTCACCATAGCAAAGCTGGGAAACAGCAAATTAGAGGTTAGTTACTCAGAGAGCATTCCCCTCTGCCCCAGCTCAAAATCTAGAGTATCACTGCAGCCCAGTTTACCAGACCTTTTGTAGGAGTCTGTGCTCCATATAGCTGATGTACATGGACTGCCAAATGTCAGTTACCACTGCCTCATCTACTACGACCTAGTACAACAAAACCTAAAAATAACAAAAAGGGACAAAACTGTAATGACTAGAACCTGGAATATTTTCTTCCTTCCTTTTTCACAGAAGAGAGCGAAACTCTGTGCACCTATTAACATCTGGACAATAAACCTCTCTATGTTTTCTGTACCAGCAATAATCAACCAATGGACTACATTTTCACAAGATCGATGCTCAAAATAATTATTTGCAAACTAACATATTGAAACTTTTATTACTAAGTAGAACAGGTCTCCTCATTCTTTGCAGAAGCCACTTGCTTCCATTACTCTCTTTTATGGGCATTCTGTTCCTTATTTAGACTTCAGCACTATGGGCTGCATGGTTTACGGATACAATTCTAAATGCAGGTCTGTTTCTCATTTTTGAAAGCCAAACCATCTTAACAGATAAAGTTAGAATTAGAGGAACAAAGGGTGATCATGGAGGAATGACGTTTGTAATGTAAACATACACAGTATTATACCACACAATCAAAAACCATATTTTGCAGCCCTAGCTAACACAAGTCACCATGAGGCCACTTGTAGGATCTGCCTGATTGACTGGAAAGCAAAGCCTGGACCAGTAAAATCATTTTTGCATTAATACAAATACTTTCAGTCAACAGGACTATTTATATGCCTCAAACTGGACATAACACATAAATCCTTGTGGAGATGCAGTCCTGGACTGTTAACACATCTCTGTATTCATACAGTAGCTGAATTATTGAATTTTTACACTCCTGCTGCTAAGATCACTTTTATAGCCCTAGCTGGTATTTACATCCATGCTGTTCCTGTGGTGGAAACTGGCAGGATAAAAAATTCAGTAGGAGATGCTAGTAAGAAGGTATCTATGACCGATTGTTTCATTTAGTTACCTGCTTGCAAAATAACATAAAAAACTCCACCACACTTCAAACCCATCAGAGCAGGCTCTTCATATGCTATTTTAACATTATTTCCTCTAGCTCATTCTCCCCTTACTTTGTAAAATCTCAATTAAAAAAAAAAAAATTTAAAAAAAAGCAAAATGAGCTGGTATTCCTGCTCTGGGATTGTGTCACCAAAGCAGAGCGAAGTTCACTACAATTATATACTGTCATCTCTGCTCTCCTCCCACTGATGCTCACAAAGACTCTTAACTATACAGGAGGGAGCGGAGATGGAAAGCTCTAGCACACGGAAAATATGTATGGGGGGAGAAAACGGGAATCTTGGCGTATAATAAATATTACAGACACTGACTGTGTGCATAACAGCTTGCTAAGCAGAAGCAACAGGAACACTAGTTCTATAATCAACGGTCTTCCAATTTGCTTCCAAATTGTAAGTGTGTGTATCTCATGAAGCTGGGGGTAAATCATTACTTAAACTCAGTAATATCAAATAAACTATACATTAACAATTTTTTTTTTTTTCATCTCTAATGCAACATTAGTAACATCAAGTTCGACAAGATCCTTTTCAGCTAAAGACACAGCTAAGCACACTTCACAGAAGCAATCTGATTGCCTGTGAAGTTCTTTGCATCTGGGCAGGAACAACCCCAGGTTCCAGTATAGGCTGGGAGATGATCTCCTAGAGAGCAGTGTAGGGGAAAGGGATCTGGGAGTCCTGGTGGACAGCAGGATGACCATGAGCCAGCACTGTGCCCTTGTGGCCAGGAAGGCCAATGGCATCCTGGGGTGCATTAGAAGGGCTGTGGTTAGTAGGTCAAGAGAGGTTCTTCTTCCCCTCTACTCTGCCCTGGTGAGGCCACATCTGGAATATTGTGTCCAGTTCTGGGCCCCACAGTTCAAGAAGGACAGGGAACTGCTTGAGAGAGTCCAGCACAGAGCCACCAAGATGATTAAGGGAGTGGAGCATCTCCCTTATGAGGAAAGGCTGAGGGAGCTGGGCCTCTTCAGCTTGGAGAAGAGGAGACTGAGGGGTGACTTGATTAATGTTTATAAGTATATGAAGGGTGAGTGTGAGGAGGATGGGGCCAGGCTCTTCACAGTGGTGTCCAATGATAGGACAAGGGGCAATGGGTGTAAGCTGGAACACAGGAGGTTCCGCTTAAATTTGAGAAGGAACTTCTTTACTGTGAGAGTAACAGAGCACTGGAACAGGCTGCCCAGGGAGGTTGTGGAGTCTCCTTCTCCGGAGACATTCAAGACCCTCCTGGACGCCTTCCTGTGTGATCTTACCTAGGTGTTCCTACTCCAGCAGGGGGACTGGACTAGATGATCTTTCGAGGTCCCTTCCAACCCCAAACATTCTGTGATTCTGTGATTTGATAGACTCAGAACCACTTCAGTTCTCACAGGAGAGTCATCCAAGTTTCTGATGGACAGGAATCTTATTTTCAAAATCATTTCAACTTTTAAGACTTAAAAATATATAGGTTATTGCTACACTTACTCCAATTCCATCACATCCCTCCACTAGAAATTCTCTGGTAAAGAGTCAAAGTTTACTAATAACACTGCTGAAAAACTTTTGATTTTTTTTTTAAAGTCTTTATCTGTAATTGAAATTAAAAGCTCATTTTCCATTCTGAGAGCATAACAAAAGACGAACAGTGAATTGAAACTTTTAGTATTAACCTGTTTCCATTAAAAAATGACAAAAAAAATGACAAGTACTAGATACCTAAGAGAACCCCATGTACATTTAAAAGGACCATCAACAAGCATATTTCCAGAATTACAGCTTACCTCTAACAAGATAAATGTTGTTAGTAGTTGGAGATACAGAAACGTGCCAAATGTACTCAGAATGTAAAATAGCAGGTTTTCTGTACTTTAGGATATTCGCACTGTCTGTATATACATGCACACTCTATGCACACATACTAATATATATGTATGCATATCGATGCCTCAGGACACTGAGTGCTATTTGTCTCAGCCCTAAGTGAACTGTGTATTTAAATCCTTGATATGAGGATACTGTGGATGTTGTAGTATTCATGTAAAGGCTCATGTCTTCATCTGATCCTTCAAAGAAACAGACTTCCACAAAGTAACCAGCATATCTTCTGCCCCATTTTCTACTCAATTTATCAAATAAATATAAACATTTTAAATATGGCAGTGACTGGCTGAAGATGGTGGAATTAATTTCAACCAATTGTAGCAAGCCCAAGCATCTCAACATCTGGATGCTTTCTGTACTCAAATGAAAAACAAATTGCTTTCCTAAAGGGTTAAAACAGGCTGGGCAAACTGCCACCTAAAAATAACTCTCTTTCCACTGAAGAGGCCAGAAGCCCAGACAACATACACTAGATGCCTAACAAGGAAGGGCAAGTTTTATATGAAAGTATCTTTCATTAGGCCAACTCACATAGTTCCAAAAAAATGACACAAACCCTTTTTTGTTTTAAAATCCTCACAATGTTATTCTCATCTGGGCAGTATTCTTATTTTGGAACTAAGGAAAGGCATACAAAGTCAAATTTTCCTCAGGCTACTGTGCAAACCACCAGCAAGCTAAGGTCAAAGATCAACTGGTTCTGGATGTACATTTGGGGGATGACTTCTCCAGCTAACATTGCTTCTCTGATACTTCTGGAGTGCTTGCACTGCATAAAGAAACACTTGTGAAAATGCCTAAAGTGAGTTTTTGCAGGGCACATCCAAATTCTGAAGGTACTTTGGTGTCATCCAAATGAATACATTGGCTGATGATGATAAATGAAACCAGTTCAAGTCACAAGAAAACCCCATGTCCCACTAATACTGTGTATATTTTTAAAATGGTCTAATCCACCAATGCAAGTATTTCCACAAAGTCAAAGAACAGCCATCTGCAAGGAGGAACAGGAGTTTTTTCATTGGTTTTTGTTTGTTTTATAAAAATGATAACCTCACACTGAAACAGATTCGTTCTTAAACAAGACTAACTGGACTGAAACAAGAGCCTGTTTTTAGGCAGTGTTTCTGAAATGAGAGAGTCAGTACAGATCAGAGGTCGTTTATACATACAGATATCTAGAGGAAAAAAAATTACTGAAGAATTTGTTTACACTTCTGAGGCTCAGATTGCCTGCAGGTAAATAGTCTAGATAAGAATTCATGTCTGAAAGTGACCAGTTTTTCAAGAAGTCTCTGATCTGATACAACCCTCCCAGTGAGCTAGAGCTAGATGTCTGTGTACTTGCCCCTTTGGGACTCGTACACGAGCCCTGACCTTGAATGGATACCAGCTGGCCTGGCAAACGCTTCTGCCACTGAATCCAAAATAGCCTTGGTGATATACCCAGTGTGGGCCACAATTAGCGCTGCCACTTGACAAGTACTAACGACTTCTCTAGTTTGCGTTGCAGTTGACGGGCACAAACAAAAAGCTTCCCATAAATTGTTGAGTGGTACCCAACTGGGCAGGAAGAATCTGGAGGGAAGCTTTAATAGGCCACTGAAGAAAACTGAAGAGCCAAGTATGAAGCAGCAATAGAAATAATAGTGGAAGATTGCAAAACAAGGGCACAAGGCCTAATACATGAGAATATGTGCCAGTTGGAAACAGGAAGGAGCCAATAATGAAAAGAAGAGATCACAACACAATTCTTAAGGCAATGAGTCAGATAAAAATAGCAGGTTCCTGCTGTGTTTAGCCTGTGATGCATACACCTTCACTGCATATCTAGGGATGCTGCCCTGCCATTTCACCATGCTCCTTGCCTTGTTCTCAGCAGATGAGCAGCACACTGTGCCACCAGCTCCCGCTTCCCTCCCAATGAAGGGGCCCCACAAAACTGTGCTCAAACTTGCAGAGGTTCTGGCAGAGACAGACTGCTGATTGCTTTACCTCCTCTTCCTCTTTCCACAACTTATAAGATACACCTCTGAAACACAAGCCTGAAGTTTAAGAACTGGACATCACGCTGCTAAGCACTGTGGACAGGCTGGGAAGCAACAACTTCCAAAAGAGCACCGACTACACTTTGTACAGGCTCTCTTCCAAGGCTCCACTCCTGGTACAATCTTGCAGTGCTACAGTGGCAAGGAAGCTGGTAAAACTGAAGGGAATTAAACAAAGTTTAGCTAGAAGATGGTGCAAAATTTCCAAATAACATACATTTACCATTTATGGAAAAAAGCAAATTGTGATTACAGAGGGAAATAAATTACAATGGGGAAGAGATGTAGTAAAGTTTTTTCCCCAATTGTCTGAACATTTGGATATATTTCTTCCCTCTGTGTTGTTAAGATTTTACACAACCATTGAAGTTACTGAAAACACGTAATTTCTCTCAAAATGGCCAAGCAGTCAACCAAAACATGAATTTGGACAACTATGACAAGGCACTTCTCAAACAGGACCCGTCCATGTTTAAAAGTACTAGCTGTTGAACACTAGTTAGTGAAGATACACTATCTGGCACTCCTAGAAATACCTCTCTGTATACAGTCTTAGAGAAAGACATTTTGTTCTTTAGAGAAGGAGGCTTTTTTTTTCTCTTTGAAAATTTCTGAGATTTGAGGTAAGAAATGCACACAGACAGAAGGGAGCAAAATTAGCAGCTGGAAGCTGAGCTCTTCAGACAAGCTGGCAGAACAGATCACATACTCGTAACAAATATCTAGCTGCAGAAGATCCATTGCTTGGAAGGAGGTACATCCAAGCCACGTTTGAGAGAGGCGTCCCTGTTATTTGTGCTTCATCATTAAGAAAGAAATAATGTATGTTTTAATATTCCCTCATTTATTCTATTCATGTATTTAATTACTTTGACTCAACCTCTTCAAAAGTCATTCTTCTACTGACTAACAGGAGGGAGAGAATCACGTGCCAAGACACAGGAGTAAGCACAGGGCTGGTTCCACAAACACAAACCTGATAAATACAGACTTAACATGTTTTATGAACTTCAGTATATGCGATTAGCATCAGATGATGCACAAGGCGAGACATGAGGGATATAGGCTGTTACAGCAAGGCTCCTAGGTCTGCTCCAGGATTTGCTTCTTAAATGATTTATATAGTTCATAGGAGTTCTTATTTAACAAATGGCCTACATGGTAAATTGACTGACCAAAAACAATCAGTGCAGAATTTTGTCCTGCATAAAACAAGAACCACATCAGTAACATCTATAAACTGTTTTCAGCTGACAGCATTGAAAAGAGAAAAAAATTGTGCTTTTTATCTGTAGAAAACATTCTCACAATTGAGATATATGAAACATTTGACACTGGTCATGCAAAGATTGTTAGTAAAATAAATATCCACTATTCCTTCTGCATTCAGAAATGACCTTTAGTGACAGTAGTTATGTCCTTCCTTCCAGCTGCGTGGACAAACGTGGTATCTTCCATCCTGTCACTAACAGATGATCACTATGATAATGATTTACAGTGACCACACTTAATGAATAAGATTGCAATGTGTGCCTTTCAATTTGCTGAAGTAACTGATGAGGCTAAAATGGGATTTACAAACCAAACAGTTTGAGATAATAAAAAAATAAATCACTTCGAACAAATAAATCACTTTGCTTTTTCTAGGACACCTCAGAACAAGTTAAGATTTTACAGTTCCACAACAGCATAGACACAAGACAGCCACTCTCAGAGTCACCCTTAGCACTTCCAGTAGCAGATATGCCTACAGGTAAGTATGTGCCTGAGAGTCTGATTTACCTCTCAAGTATGAAAGCTTGTGAAACTGCTTCTGTTCTTTTTAGGATGTTACTTCAAAGGTAGTTTAAGGATTAGAAAAATGAGTATCAATTAAAAATAAACCCAAACTTAAATCTTATGAGCAGAGCAGATCATACTTTTCCTTTAACAACAGCTTTCACAGACATGTAACATTTGTGTTCCCCACATTTCAAACAGTGATATTCCAGCTGGTAAATCCTTTTTATGTATTCTGTAATACATTAGATGCAACCCACTCTTTAGTTTCTTTATTAATATTTCAATGGCTTTTTGATGAACAGCAAAAGTTTAAAAATCAGGAGGAAAGACCACAAACCCCACTCTCTCTACATATACCCAGCCTAGTTACTTGCCAACATTATTATCCTAAGAACAGAAAACTATTCTTAGAGAAACAGCATAAAAGTGACAGAAAGATTTACTGTTTGGCTATAAAAAGTGTTCACTAAACAGTCTGACAGATAACAGAGGACCAACAACAACCACCACCACCACATTCACCATGTCAATCTCCTAGCAATAAACCTGCCCCATCATTTTATATTATTTCTCTACAACTAGCTTTTCCTCATTAGATACCAACTTTCAAAAACAAATCAAATGCTGCTTTAAGTACATCTATTTCTTTTAGTCTCTCAAAAACGACTGCTCCATTGTCTTGCCTCTGATCTTTCAGACATGATGCTAATATGTTACTTCTGAATTCAGTTCAAGAGAGGGGGACAACACTACGACTGTTCAGTGCACAAGGCATAGATTTGGTAGTGCTACCAATGGACAAAAATCCTAATGGAAGAAGGAAGATTGTGGTTATTGTTATTCATTATTAAAGTGGAGAAGAAACATTTAAATGTTCACACAATGTGAAACAATCCTTTCAAGCTCTTAATCTGAAGCAGCCAAGAAGCAAAACTGCTTCTAAAAAAAAAAAAAAAGTTTTTTATAAATCCTTTTTAGTGGATTAAAGCATCTTTTTAAGTCATACATTTTATATATGGTTAATTTTGCAAGCAATGGAAAAAAAACTAGCATTTAATGCAGGCTTGTTAGCTTTAACTCAAATAATTACCTCTTCTTGAATAGCAATACAGGTATATTCATTTATTTCCTTAAAGCTTTTCAATTTCTGCTTCTAAAACAGAATCTTCAGGACCAGATATGCTAGACAATATGTAATAAGTATAAAATTTTTAGCCTCTACATGATAAAGACATGCTAATAAATACTATGAGAGGCCCAGGGCTACCCCTGGACAGTGAGAAGTCAGGAAATATTTTGGTTCTCTCTTTGAACTTTTAAGAATTAAAGGCTAATCTCTTCCTTTTTAAAAGGGAGATTGCTTAAAGCTTCCTACAATAGATAACATCTTTGCTAGAAAAACTGCATCTGTTCATAACATCATTTAGGGTCAGTCACACTGATCATTTTAGAATAAAACATAACAAATGTAGGTGGAGGTTAAAAATGATTACTCTGACTTCAGTCCCTGCACAGGCACACTTCAGTGTGAGCTCCCTGAGTTCAATGGGGGTTTGTGCTCAGCCACCCTTTCCCAACCCATGCCCTCATCTAATTACAATTTCTGCATCCTCTGGTCCTGCAAAACTCCTCTTACCTTCCTTTGTGTTAAGGCACTAAAGACAGTAATTTACATCTAATTAACGGAACTGAGTCATAACGAGCTGCTTTCTTTTACTCGACTTGAATGTTAAATGTCCAAAATAACCAGTGAAACCGGGCTTTGAGTCCTGCTCCCAGTGTTAAGTTTCTGCAGCACAAAGCTGTTATTCAGTCCTCCTTGCTTTGCATACAGTCGGAGGGTCCGGGGTTATTCACACTGACAAATTCTTAAGATGGCACGCACTCAGCCATTAGCTTTAATATTTTAGCTAAGCAGCCATGTTTGAAACAGGCTCATCCTTTAGGACCTGCCAAGTTTCTCCTCCAGCTTTGTGATGACATCCCTTTACCACGGCCTGAGTTTGACAGCAGTCTTTCGGAGGGGTCAATTTCCTCGCCAAGGAGACAAAAGGCGGGATGAAAGTTGGAAGGCAGGCACGCAAAGGGCTGTGCATCTGCCCAAGGAAAAGCATGATAAAGCACTTCTGCTGCTGAGCCAAGATGAACCACCAAGATGACACGAGGTAAATCAAGGCTATCAAAGAAACCACCTAAAGTGGGAACAAAAGCATGCAAAAAAACGTAATGAGAAAAGAAACTGAGCTGCTCACTTCAGGAAGGAGAAACTGTTGCTGATTCAGTGAATCAAACCACAACCATATAAAACAAACAAATGAAATGTTTAAAGATACTGACTCGTCATGATCAGACAAGGCAAGTTCTTCTGAACTATCCTATTTTCATCATTATGTTTTAACTTATATAGACAATTATGATGGTGCACATATTACACAAATAGTAATATGTTTCTGTAAGCAGGAAAACAAAAACCAGCCTAAGCAGGAGCAGACAGACCACCAACCCACAGTATGGGACAACTTCCTTCTTCCATGTCCACAGAACTTGCCAGAACATGGAAGAGAAGTCAAATGAGCCTTTCTCCACCTGCACAACATGGATGCCTCCACACATCCACTCAACTATGAATGGATGCACAAAAGAAGTGATTCCTATGCTACTTTGTAGCCTTGGGCCTCCCTGCTTAATTTTATAGAAAATTACAAATACTGACTCTGTTGTAAGCTCCTAAATGCAATAAAGACTGGGAATTATCTTTTTAATAATTCTGCATTAAAGTAATTCTATGTGTTAGCTGTAAAATTAGATTAAAAAAAAATAATTTCCAAACTTAATTTTAAGAAGAGTACTGTCTTTAACGTTAAACTATCATGCCTGATGTCAAGTGACATGTAAATAGTTATACATCCACCTACTCATTTTTATCTGTAATTCACCAAAAATGTAAAGTTGTGACAGCAAAATAAAACCTCAGACTAAAGTTACAAATACTGAAACCAAGTTAGTATGGAAACATTTGGAGATTAGACTGTGTCAGTACCGTCACCTTATCTGCAGCAACCTGCATTTCCATACATATTGTGGCCTCTAGCTTTGCTTCCACCCTCTCCAAAAATGTCATGGAGCAAAGAACAGTTTAAACAGGCATGGCCTTTAGTCTTCAGCTGTTCTTACTTACCTCCCTTCTCTCTCTACATCATTCTTTTAATGCAAACTTGTGCTATTAAGACAAAAAAAAAAAGCTTTTATACCATGAAATTAATTCAATATGATTTACTGTATAAACTTATAGAGGCTTTTTTTGTTACAATAGATTGAAAATATATTAAGTAAGAACTACACAGCTTTTTTTTCCTCCCGTGCTGGTCAAAATAACTGAGGCACGTTAAGTTAATAATCTAGTTGCTTGGTAAAAATATTTAAATTGCTTAATAGAAAGAAAAAGTTATTATTTTTCAATTGGTTACAAGCACCATTTGTTGAGACTGAATTACACTAAGAGCACTTTTAATTTTGCAATCATATAAAAAGAAAAAACTATGTACATTTAAAAAATCATGCTTGTCAAACATTCATTTTGTTAATGTACCATTCTAGTCTTCCATGCTAATGGCTTATTAAATGTAGTTTTCAAAGAAATTTACCATATAAAGAATACACTTTAAGTACATCACACTATATTAAAACTAATCCTCATTTGAAAAAATACTGGTAATGAAGTAAGTTTCTAAGTGGAATTGCTTTCAGAAGCAATTCGAGTTCTCAATCAGTTAAAGAATTGGTTAATCAAACATGAATATTCTTAGTAAAATTACTGCAGTCTCTTTAAAACCAAGCACAGAAAGTAAGATACGTATTTTCCATTTTCCCCCCATACATTATTTTTCTTTATATGAAAACACAGGGGGGAAAAAAAAAAAAAAAGACAACATCTCAAGAACCACATATCATGAGTTCGTCAAGGATCCTCTTTCTTCAGTCAACCCAGTTCTGCTCCTTTAAAACCGAGTCAAATGGATTTGCAAAGGTTGATTACCATCATTCGCATGTAAAATGCATTTTTACTGGCGAAGTACACAGGGCATATAAAAAGACAAGATGGGGGGGGGAGGGCAACTGCTAATAAAAACATGCACCAAACACAAAAAACTATTTCCAGAATAATTTTCACCCAATAATCCAGACAAGCACACAACTAAAGTGCAGAAATGACAATCTGCTGATGAGACCACTTTGTTTGCTAAGAGCATAAGGCTGATGTGTACCACATTTTCTCAGAAGTTCCCAGAGCACAGTTGCCCAGAAGAGGTATTTTTGAAACTATACACAGTATTTCTACCCACAAAGCACAATGCAAGGTGCATCACAGATTACATGAATCTTTTTCCCTGAAAGAACAAATAAAAACCTGACCAACAAAGCTACACATAATTTTCCACTTCAGTATTTGCAAAGGACTTCAATAATATCAAATTTGGTTTCTTGAACATTCATTTTATCCACATTATTTTCTACTCTTCCGTTTTAACTATTTTTAACATGTTTTATGCAAGTAAACTGAATTATGAAGGAAACCTTGGTTTACTTACAATATATCAACAGATGACTTTTTTGTGCTAAACTCAGATTGCTTCAACACGTGCCGTACTAGACCTGACAGCATCTTACCTGCTCCTCCGCTACAAAAACTGAATGCGAAAGCCTGCTTCCTCATGTATATGAAAGTTTTAAGTGTGTATAATAAGAATTTGCTCCCAAAATTTAGCACTGGTGGTCAATGAACTTTCAATGGTAGGCAAAGATGCCGGATAGGATTCATTTCACAGAATCACAGGGGTTGGAAGCAACGTCAGGAGATCATCTAGTCCAATTCTGCAATTTAAGTCTGAAATTTGTTTATATGGCCATACAGTCATCCATTTAATAGCCTGCCAAAGCAAAACTCGCAAATCTACAGGAAATTTGATTTTGAGACAAGGATAAAGATGGCTGCAATGCTAATAAACTTGTGTCTGTCCATGTGTGTGTTTTGTTTTGTTAATACATGTCTCCCAACGGGAAGTAACCCCCTTCTTCTAGCATTTGCAAATAGCAGATCCTTAATTCTCAGTTATTGGTTCCACCTTGTTAGAAACTCCATTCTCTGCTCAGATATAAAAGTCCTTTTGTTCCTATTCTTAGAGAATGACCAGTGGGAGCAATAACAGTGACAAAAACTCAGGCTGGAAAGAACTAGTTTTAGGTCTCCTCTCTACAGAGGTTCTTTTTAATTGCTGGGTCAGGTTCTTTTCTTTTGTGTTTGTGCACAAATGCAGCTGCACCAATGCCAAGCTCACACAACATAATATATGCAATATTTTACAGCAGTGCAAAACACGTGCATCACTATTACTACAACATTACAGGAGGACAGCATTTGCAATGAAACATCAGTGTTTCCCACCTCCCTAAGTTTTTGCCTTTATAAGACTTCCATTTAGGAAACAGAACATTTCAAGTACATTGAAGTGTTTGACAAATCCTTTTTGCTTATGTGTGTGTGTTTTGGGGTTTTTTTATGGTATTAGGAGTTTATCTTTGCATAACAGTTTCAGCAGAAAATGTGCAAATGCTCTGAAAAGCAAAATTGTGGCTGACGCATTTCTCCATTTCTGGGAAGGAAATCCACACTTTTCCTATACACAGCAAGATAATACCTTGCAGCTGTTTACATAGTCATAATAAATAAAGGGCAAATACCTAAGAGCTGGATAACAGAACCAACTTTAAAATATTACCTCTCAGTTCAGAGATAGTTAAACAGTAATAAATTTTGATCAAAAGAAGTTCACCGTCTTGGTTACATTTTTAAAGAATTAAATAAATACAGACTTTTTGCCAATGTCAACCCTAAATATTGGTTTAAAGGTGCTTATCTCAGGCTTTTATTAAGGGCATAATGATGACTACTGAGCCATCTAATCTCCACTACTCTGGAAGGGTTTCCAACTTAAAATTGGAAAAAGTCTGAAATATAACACTGAAGGCATTTAAAAAATACATTACTTCAACACCTTGGGACATAGTGAATCGAAGCACTGCTTTTTTTTTTTTTTTTTCTTTTTTCATTTCCGAATAATTATACAGGGACAAGGAAAACCTCTTTTCAGAAAGACAATGTACTGTTCATTTCAGAACAGAATTCACAACCCAGCACACATTTGCTTTATGAGTATAGGACTCCACTGGATAACATTTTCAGACTACTACAGAACACAGTGTAAATCCTGGGTCACAATTAAAAGTGTCCCATAGCTCCATCACAACAGCTAAAATTCCTCATGTGACCTAACACAGCACAGCGTTGCTACGTGCTGCAGAGACAGTTAGGGCAGGAACACTGTGTACGTGGCAGAGAAAAATGTGGCACAATACATGGTTTTCTCTGGTGTTCTTTTCAGAGGCAAAACGCACCGATAAAAAAAGAAGTATTTAATTTTGGCCAAAATTAAGCATGACTTCCACCAGCATGAGAACAAGAACAGAATACAGTAAACGAGTTCTAAAATCGCACTGCTATTTTATATGAAAAGAATCAGGATTCCAGGAGGGTCCTTCTCTAGCCTCTTTTTTTTCTTTTTTTTTTTCTTTTTTTTTTTTTTTTTTTTTTTGGGGGGTGGGGCAGCGCACAGGGCGCAGTGTTTAAGCCTCTCAGAGGGATGATTTCATTAGGTAAGTGAGCTTGACTTGCTGTCAGGTAAACCAGTTATGTATACTAGAATTTGGTCTTTACAATGCAGAGGACAGTCTCAACTTCTGCTAAGGGTTTCAATTTTTGTAGCTAATTCAGTTCCCTGCATATGACACCACCTCCATGTTATCAGAGCAGAGCAAAAGTGCTTTGCCCATGATTGTTACAAAAAGAGTAAAGAAAAACTGCTGTCTTGAAAACACTGAATTTAAACTACAAACTTTCAGAGAAATCGCACTGATTTATGTGGTCCATCACTTGCCAGGTTCTTTTCCCTACAGTTCTTTTCCTGTTATATAAATTATTCCTCTAAGTACTGAGTCTTTCAGGTATGAATACACTCCACACAGAAGCCAAGGTTTATGGATGAAATAATTTTAAATCTAAACAGTCATCTTCTTACTATAAGGGACTGTTCTATTCTACATGTGGTAGTCAATAAAATGATGATGACTTCCAAAAGGAAATAATCAAGCTGGAGAAAGCCAAAACATGGCAAATGAGCTGTGTACAAAAAAAAAAAAAAAAATCCCATACAAAGAAAATGGGTGTGCTTGCAAATAAAGTCTTTGTCATCCTGAATACTCTTTGTTAAATAGTATCTATAAGGATTATTTCAGTAATAAATAAATATCCAGCATCCAACACCCAGGCAGTTTGTTCCAAGCACAGGGAAAAATACTCCAGATAGAACTGTGGGATCTGTCAAGTTACATTAAAAAACCCTAACTCTTTTTTAATGATGAAGACAACATTTAAAATTGTACTACCAACAGAGTTGTAAAGTATAACACCACCCACTGAAGCCTGTCAGAGGGAAGACTACCTGTCAATGATTATATGTTCTCATATTTCTCTTTCAAGTCACAAGAAAGGGACTGCAGGATTTAGAAAGGGGCACTGATTTCAGAAAGGAAGTTAAAAATTCATAAAGAATACTCAAAATTACAAGGGTTCTTTATACTTTTTTTCCCCTCTCCCCAATACAAAGCAAGTTTCCAGAGGGGGGAAAAAAAATGGGCAGAGTCATCGCCTCAGAACATCCAAAAAAGAGTTTAGGAACACATGGAAACATGCAGTTGTTGGAATATTTTTTTTTCCTTTCTGTGGAGGTCTAAAACATTTTCCACTGGACATATGAATGAACTTAAGCCTCCTCATAGCTGAACTTTTCCCAATACATCTCCAGCAGACCTTCCAAGATACATAGACAGAAAACATAGTAATTAAATAGCTATCTTCATTACAAGTGAGATCTAGAACTGACACAGAACAGCTGGCTGCACAGACAAGTAAGTCATGGTTGCTAAATGCATTTCAAATCCTATGATATTTGTTGTTTTACTGTGTCATGAGATGTTTTTGAAAAAAAATCTGCTATGTCAGAAAAAAAAATCTGAGATTGAGATATTTTACTCATTATGTAACAACTCTGGAGGGCAATGATCCTTTTATTTGCTTCAGTTTGGAGATCTATCTTTCCTCACTAATGCTTACATGCACCCAGTGGGGGCAATGAAATTCAAACCACATATTTCTTAAAAGGCTGCTGTTAAATTTGGAAACGCATATATTATTTGGTTGAAATAAAAGATCATTCTTGCTTGGAGTGATCTCTTGCAGACAGCTGCCAGATGGGACAATTCCCCAGACTGATCTGCTTTCTGATTCTGGTTCAGATACCCAGCTTTCCTAAATAATTTTAATTGCCTGACATAAAATGTCTGGCAGTAAGTCACACATATTTCTTCTGTAACTTCCTGTAAAAATTCTACTAGTTCTCACTAGAATAAGAGTTGTCATCATTTACACATTTGTAACAACTCCCTCATTTCTGTCAACTGCTCTTTGTTTTAAAAACGTTTAAAAGCATTCACACATACAAAGCGACTAAGGGCTACCAGGTCAAGCTACAGAAGGACTACAAACCTACAGCCTCCCTCATAACTAGAGTATGTCTAGGTTGCTATGCTTCTTTAAATCATTTTTCCCTCCACTAAAAAAGCCTTACATTTGTTGCACCTACTTGATCCTGATGCTCCCTTTTGAGTCATCGCAATAATACTAGAGATTACTTTCCTCTTCTAATGACCTACAGGAGAAAAAGAACATGGCACATGCTGTTTGTGGCTACATCATCCAGGAACCCTAGAGGCAGGATAATTAGTGATAAAGGCCCAATCTACTCTTATCTTCTCTTACTAAGTCCTCCAAATCCTTTTTCCAAGGCTAAGAAAGAGAAGAATAAAGACAAACCAGACGAAGTTAAGCAACAAACCTGAGGAGTCTGGCAAAAGCAATTAATATTAGAAGATTCAAGAACTGAACATACTGAGTATCTTGGCTAAGCAACAAATGAGGGAGTCATTATGATTATCTGCAAAGTATTTGAAGGACATAAAATAGGGAGGAGGAGGAATTTATAAGGCATAACCCATGAGGGTACCATGAGAACACTAGCCTTTGTGGATAAGGACAACGGAAGCAGAGTATCAGGAAAAGTCCTGAATAAGAATCATTTACCACTAAGTTATCTTTAAAGAAGTAACACTTCCTCTGGACTCTCTTAACTTCCAAAACCCTGTACCATCTCTGAAGAAAAACAGCCTTTTGTGTATGAACAGCTCTTTGCAAGCTAAGTGACAGCAGCCAGTCTGTGTCATTCACTTGCAGAATTTGTTTTCTTCTTTACAATTTTCATGTTTTTCCACATTGGTTTTGCTGGTACAGCAGGAGTTCTGAAGCATAGATTTGGAAAGCACTATCACTAGCCAGACAATGATTTTTTTTTAAAAATTTATTTATATAAAAACCCCAAACAAGAATAGCAAAATAAGAAAGCTCTTAGAGAGAATCCTCCTCAAACATTAAAAAACCCCAAAACACTAAACTCACAAAACAACACAAAATCCCCACCTAATTCCCTGGAAGAATCTGGAGGTAATACTTTGATGCGCTCCAGGGATTAACACCTTACCACAGACAAAGGGGTGAGAGAAATAAAAAGGACATCCCTTTTTCCTCTCCAAGTGTTGAGTAAGATTTACTAAATCTTAGCCCATTTTTCTTCCAGTTACATCAACATCTGAAAAGCATCCATAAAGCTGTTTCATGAACCACTTTCCAGAGACAGCACTGAACAGGGCAGAGGCAAAAAAGGAAGGCTGATGAACCTGCATATCCATGCATGTGCCAAACCAGCAAAATATAGAGCAAGAGAAAAGTTTAAATCCCAGCAGCTCATGTACTTCTATGTAAGATTTTCATCACACTGGCCTTCTAACTAGCATCAGTTCAGGCAAAACTATCACAGGAAACGAAAAAGAAAATGGTTTTGGCTCTGTCTCACTCATGAAAGCCTGTATTATGACTCTGCAAAATCAAGGAGATGTCTGCTAGGGTTCAAGGTTAGCAACACCGACAATCCAGGACAACAAATTTACATCTGGTTTTTTAAAGGGTCTGTGGTTCTCAGATTTACTAAACTAGAGAGGAAGATGCAAAAAAATATATCTATGAAAAATATCTGTCCATAAGAAAAGTTACCTAATAGCCCAGGAAAAAACAAAACCAACCAAACAAAAAAAACAAAACCACTAAAACAACCCCAAACAACTAAACAAATGCATCACTGGATAGGCATGAATTACATGCTTATATAGACACAAAAGGAAAGACAAAGAAAAGCATTAGAGCATCCTTTCTAGAAAGATGCTTTCCTGAACAAAGTAATGCATTGATTATAAAGTGTGAAATAAATGTAAAAAGACAATACACCTATGAGAGTGTAAGCAAAGTTATTTTTGGAAGGTGATGGAATGCCTTGACTAAGTACCAGGAGAAATAAGTTTCTTTAATTTTAAGTATATAAACAATATGGTTGCACCAGTATCACTGGGCAAACTTGCCAGAACTAGAGCTACAAAAATAAAAGCTTAGCTGAATCCACATTTCTTTTTAATATTGAAGATGATAAAGAAAAATGCACTTTAAACTTACGTTCCAGACTGAAAAAGCAAGGCTAGCAATTAGAGAGAACAACTTGTACAGTAAGAGAGTTTGATGTAAATCTCACTTATAAACAACACACTAGGAAATACAATGCCATTTTTACAGACATGCTTTCCAAAACACATATTTTAGGGTGAGAACAGAATATAGCACCCACTGTTTACTTCTTGTTAGTTCACTGTCTGAATCCTGTACATACCATGACTTTCAATTCAACTTCTAGAATGAGTCCCACTCTATTAAATGTTAATATGCTCATGAGAGCCTCCCATTTTAGATAAAAAGCCACTAAAATATATTTTATAACGTTTCCCTCCACCCTAAGAGGTTGTATTAAAAAACAAACAAACAAACAAACAAACCAACCAAACACAAAAAACAACACACCCCTTAGGTTTGGCATATAGCCTCCTAATTGGTAATACCTCATTCAAATATCTTATAGAGTTTTCTGGCCACACTGACCTTTGATATTTGCCGCTTACAGTAATTATCTTTCAGGAGAAAAGTGTCGTTACTTTCCTCTAAATGTGATAGCTATCTGTTAACAGCAATAAATACAAACAAGGACCCCAAATATTGCTAGATTTATATTATGCTTTGGGGGAAGGGGAATTATTTCTAAGGTCAGTTTTATTTTAACAATGTAACGTAATCATTTTTGCACACTGCTTTCAGGACAGGGTACTGTCCCAAAGGGCACCCCCCACAGCCCTGCTGTCAGCCTGCCCAGACTCTTTGTTCCCTCTGATTTTTCCCCGTAACTTAGGCACAGTTCACAGAATTTACATTTCCCTTCTTGGAATCTAATTTTAAATCTTTATTCAATATAGTGTCCCTTGGCTCTGCACACCAGATAGCAATTAGATTTTACCCTGTTTGAGGGATGGCACTCAGACTACCACATGACCACTCCTTAATTTGACTGCTGCCTCCTTTAATAACTATGTTCTTAAGCAAAACCCATGTTATTTTACTTTTCTTTCTATTACTCAAGCAATGTTTGCTTGCAGTCTCCAAAACAAATGCAAAACTAAGAGAAAGAACTGCACCCAAGTTATCTGATCCCCAAATCCTTGACAGGCTGTCAAGTAAAATGGTTACTTACAGCCTAAGATGGTTACTTACAGCCTGTCCTTTTAGAGGGTGCCAGGATTACATTTCATCCTTTCACTATCCTCCCTCCTTCTGCAAACGTACCTTTGGCAGAGGTTGTCAAGTAGAAGTGTCTTAAATGGGCCATCTGCACAGAGTGAATTGCATCCACAAACCCCATTTACTGCTACTCAGTATTTGTATATTTTGTGCATGAATCTTCTACTATATAATTTATGCAGTCAGTTCAAAAGTACACGGAAGTCATTAGAGGAAGCTGAACATTTAGTCTCCTCAGAATTATGTTATGAAACTCTGAGCAGCATTAGAAATGAGATTATCTGAGTCGCAATGAAAAAGAGAAGAAAAAATAGAGGGTCTTCGGTCAAAGAGACCCTTGCTTTCCTGAGCTTACATTATGCACTTTAAATTTATTTTTCAAAGAGCAAACTTGAAGAACTGTAATACCACATAGCACGGCATTTTGTTCATCTCAACATCTCAAAACTTCATGGAAAGCAAGAAGCTTTAAGCTATGCCCAAATCACTGACATAGATGTTGGGTAAAGCACAGATTGGTGTAAAAATTACCATCACAGAATCCAAATAAACTTTGATTTAAAAATATATATCTATTGAACAGTTTTACAAATACAAATCATTAAAGAAATTATAACCTTCTACCTCAAATTAATATACCTGTGAAAAATACTTTATAAAATAAACTTAACAAGAATGCTTATTTTTTGTCATTTTATGTTTTACGAGTATAAATTAGCTTTAAGAAAATGATCTTTTACTATATTAGAAATCATGTTTATTTGTAAATTTATAGTTCTTGAATCTGTATAAAAATGTGCCATAGACAATTACATATGTACATTGATTAATTTATGTACCCAAAACTGCACACAACCTACAACTTACTTTTTTCAGTCCACCTACACAAAGAAAAAATTTAGATAGAATTGTTTGCTAATGCCTCATTCTGAGGCAACACTTTCTTGAAAAGCTTAAGCATAAACTTTCTTTGTACATTTCAGTTAGCCAGCTTGCAAACCACAAAAGATAAAAACTGTTAACTTTTGTAGCTCCACCGAAAGAAAACCCTCCCACGCTGGGCCTTAAAAGACTGGTTTTCCTTTAGTATCCTTCCTGTCGTTACCAGCAAGATTTATCTTTAAATAACTCCTTGTTTACAAGACAGATATTATTCTTCCATGAATTAAACCTAATTATCCAGATTTTTTTTTTTTAATTAAAACTGTTTAAGAATCCACTAGCGCCATATTGGTTGACAAACAAAACAATAATCCGCAACTGGCGGGGAGGGGCTGAGGGGGTTGGGCAGTTGGAAACATGGGCGGAGAGGGGGCTTGCAAGCCAGTTAATTAAAAAAACAATATATAATCTAGATGTTCAGTGAGCATGACAAATGGTGAAGAGATAAACAGATTCATTTTCTAACACTTTAGTCTTGGCATTTGACCAAGAGATCCCTTCCCTGCAAGGAAATAAAGCCCTGCAAGCTACTGACTGCTCAAAAGATCTCTAAATATACTTATTTTGGGCATTTATGCATTCTTAACATATGCCCTCTAACTTTTTCTTCTGACTGCAATTTAAGTCAGTGGAGATAGATATATATATATATATATATATATATATATATATATATATATATATATATATAATTTATTTATTTATTTATTTTCCCCTAGTCAGTACTGAAGGACAGAGGGTAAATACCCAGGTAAAAGCTGCTGCAACAGTGAGCAGCCGAACTGCAATCACTCACGTTTGGGGCTCTGGGTTTCACCACACACGTGCTGCCTGACTGTCCAGCCCTTTAGGACAGGCAACCTCAGCAGCAAAGCCAAACCCAGAGCTACTAGAGATCAGGCCTGCTCTGAGCAGGAAAGTGGCTGGACTGTGCTACCTGTGTACTCTAAAAGGGTACCAGCATTTATCTAAAAACTTTTCAAAACTTGTAATATTGGGGTCATCTTGGACACCTTTACAGTAAAATCAACCAGTCACACTTTCCTCCCTCAGTAAATCACTCATTTAAAATGTAGGCTGGCTTCAAAGTCTAGTTAGCCTTATCCTTGCAACAAAGAAAGTTCAAAGGGGGAGTGAATTTCCCTCCCTGTTTCTAAGCTGACACCACCTCTCTCCACCCTGTAATCTCACTTGGAAAATGAACACAGCCCTCTAAGTACTGCATTTTGTGGAAAGGCTTCCTACGAAGCAAAACCACAAACATTTAAGTAACTTGACAGATTATGGGGTTTACAACAAAACAAGTTAACTTTGGCCTCGCATCACATCCTAAGAGAGCAGGAGACAACTGCAGCATAACTTCTCATTATTCCTGAAGAACCACATATGCCTCTTTGCTGTGTAACCCCTGCACTTCTGGTCTTTCATTACGCTCTCAAGAACATACACCATCTCTTTTTAAGAACAATTCCGCTATTCAACATATCATTTACATAAAACTCTTGAGAAAGAACAAAAACCAATTCCTACTCCACTGTGAGCCTTATGAGGTTATCAATTCTTGGCACACAAACCTCATGTGTGCCTGATGTCTCAACTCCCAACGTTACACACTTCTTAGGGCTGTCTACAAGAGATGAGAAGACTGTATGAGAAAAGAAAGGTAGATCTGCAGCATGATCTAGTTAGAAAAAATAGCACTAGAAATATGTATCTTACACCTGCAAGTGTTTTTGGCATACACTACAAATGGATGGTAGCTTTCCATTTCCTCCCTTCTGGGTGTGCCACAACTTAAGCACACGCACAAGGAGGTTGTCAGCTGCTAAGTGACAATGGTAACCTATTCCCATAGGAGAGTATCATTCCTACAATGCTGAAGCAAAGGTGCATTTGGCTTTTGAGGTACTCGCTGTAAAAAGGAGGCCTTTCTGGTTTGGCAGGCTGGGGATATGAAGGAGGAGGACAACAGCAGGAATGGTGAGAAAAATCAATGCAGGGGTCTGCATTTAGGAAAGCAGTGTGAAAATGTGCAGAGGGGCAGGGCTGAGTCCTGCCTTCTGGGAGGTAAGAATACAGTGGGCGTACAGGGAAGACAGATTTGGGAGTCCCTCGGGTAACTCTAGAGCCTCTTGCTGCATGAAGCAAACTTAAGTGAAAAAGGTCAATGTAGCCTACATGCAACTACTCTAAAAGCAAATGAAGAGTGGAGTAAGATGACTCAAAAAAGTTTGGGGATATTTTTGTGAGACTGTCATTAGTTCTTACATACAGAAAACCCTTAAGAATGTCTTCCAGTGTTTGCCACAAAGTGAAACCAGCTTTTTGAAGGTAATTTAGCTAACTAGTAAAAAGGATGGAATGAACTTTACGTGGCATTTCAATAGCCCTGTCCTGTCAGAACATTTATAGACATCACAAAATATGTATGCTGTGCAATGGTTAGCGATAATGATAGCCTGTGCTGTAACGGGGCTTTTCATTGTCACTGAGCTTTGAAAACAAACAAAAAAACCCATCACCACAAAGGTCCTTCCTAACAAAATTTTGCCTGGAAAAACATGAAAGAGCTTTAAACCCCTGACTTCTTCCTCCCAACTTTCCTTCTTGACCACATTCCTCTTTAGATTTCAGCTGGCAAGTAAATATGCCAACTTCAGTCTCTTTGCTCTCAGGGAGTGTAAAAGATGACAGAACACCATCTTGATTCAACACAGTGGCACATTAATTTTATTGTGTATTAATTCTACTTGACACTGGTTCACAGGTCTAACATTGGGAAATGGACAGTTTGAGCCTTCTTTTAGGGCAGGGAACATGAAGGTAGTCTCTACAGAATTAGCAGTGTACAATTGGTATAAGAAGCAACTTGATAAAGCCCATCCCCTCCCAAGTCAATGTATTTCAGCAGTAACCCGGATCTGTAATAACAATAGAACAAAACCCAGCACATCCACAGAAACTTCAGTTGTCACTAACTGCTGAAAAGTTCAACCCTGCTACCAGAACTATTTATAATTTCTGTTCTTTCTACATCATAAATACCTTCCAAGGTGCTAATCTCAGTGTAGTACTCTCCTCTCCTTACACATTTTGTTCAGGTATTTTAAAAGATGGGTTAAGTTAGTAGGCAAAGGGTACAGACAGCTGCGTTGTACGTCAAGTCTAACCAACTAAGGACCAAAGATTCTTCATAGTACTGCCTGGTAACTTTAAATTTATGGAATTTTATGGAAAATCTTATCACCTGCAGATAACTTCTTAAATCACACCCACTACAGGCTTCTGAAGGCACATACATACCTCTGCTATGTGGCGAGAAACAAAGTCACTGGACCAAAATAAACCACAGACACTTTTGGCTGTTACCATCCTGGGAGCTCCTTTGGAGATGACCAGAGGTGCCTTCAGCGTATGACCTCCACACAGCTGCTGCAGGACAGTGGCTGGGTGTACAGCCCAAGTGCCTGCATGTCTGGGTCCCACTGGATCTGACACTGAGGTGACAGCAAGACAAGGACCATCAACTCACTGACACACCTCTTATGTCATTTGCTTTAAATCACCTTGGTATCTGTAGCATTCAAATAGAAATTTGATGCATGTGCACTTTCTGGTCTCAATATGAATTCACTCCCTTGATACTTTTTAATTTGTCTTTATTTTCCATGACTCAAAAAAGTAAGAACTGTCTTAAGGAGAACACACTAACTCATAGCAGCAAAAAAACTTTCTTTCTCCAAAGTGTAGCACTAGGTAAACAGAGGATAAAAAAAAAAAAAAAGAGGAAGAGGGGGGAAAAGAAAAAAAAAAAAGAGAAAGAAAGTTAAAGTTCTCAGCTTTCTCTGACAGCAAAAGATCAGCAATTACTGAAATCTGTCTTCTATGAGAAGTCCAATGCTCAGTCTCTGTTGAGGTGAGGGGGATTCCCTCATTTTTCTTTACCTCTTTTTCTATACGAAGGATTATTTCAGACAAACATGTAAAAAGACTTTATGTTAGGGTTTCTTACATTGTCTCTTATGTTGTAATGGGTGAAACAGAGTTGCTCTTTTAGATTACTTACTTTTCCTCTCTAAAGGCTATTCTTCTACTTGATAGTTTCTGGAAGCTTATTTGGTAATTAGAACCTTCCGAAATAGAGATATTATCTTCAAGACTTGTTTTTTTCCAGTGCACTTCTAAGGAATGTATCTCAAGTCATCCAAGATTTTGAAGATTGCTATTGAGCCTTCATTCCCAGTGCAAGTGTGGAGCACGGGTCTAATCTCCTCAGAAAGAGATTAGCCTTGCTTGGCAGAACCAGTGGCACACTGTGCCTCAGTAAATCTGGCTGCCCACTGCCCTCCCTCCCACAGCACACAAATGCCACCATGCCTGGGGGCTGTCCGTGCCTCTGCCTCTGGTATCACACCTGTCAGTGGGCAGCATGACCTCATTAGCACCTGTGGCTCCGTTCAGAGCCATCTGACCCCAGAACTTTCCTTCCCTGGTGCACAATACTAAGGTTTCTACATCAGCCCACCAGACTCACAGTAAATTCAGGTGGACCACTGCTGAAATAAATCTTGCCAAGACCTGCAGTAGCACAGTGCTGGTAAGATAGAAAACCAATATGGTACAGAAGCAGTGATAGGACACAAGCTACCCTGACCAGTAGTAACACACACAAAACAAAACCAAGCAGCATGACAGACTGTGCCAAATAACATTTAAGGAGGCAATGTTTTGTTTCAGTAATGGCAACCAAATGATTTCCAACTAGCCTTACACTCACTCTGAGCTCGATACTTTTTATCCACATGGTAGTCTCCTGTATGCATGATGATCTTTTAAGAGCAAAGGCTGCACCATGGGAGATGGCAAACTGGACTAGGTGTCAAAAACCAGTATTACATACTGAGCTGTTGAGTGCCATGAAACAAAAGATAAAGGCTGCACAGCAGAAACCAAGATTTTTCTGTGTTTGATTTTTAAAAATCAAAGCCTTTAGTATACAGCACATTTATCACGTTATTGAAAAGTCCATCTGCATCTCTTAATATTTGTAATTGGAAATTTTCAGGCACGACTGCTGTAAACTGTGAACACTGCTCTGCATTTTTTATATCATTCTTAGCATCCCACACTAGAAATCCTGTTCCTCTGAGTTCTGCAAAGTCGTGTGTACCATCTAAGTCAATGTCACACAGTTTTAAAAGTGTTCCCAAATATCAAACACAACTGCTTTTGCAATTCAGGTATTTATTGATTAATTTAAGTATAAAGACATACAACACTAATACCTGTGCTGGATTTGTGTGACTGGGGTTGGGGGCCAATATCAGTCTTTGCACTACTTTATCATTTTTGTTAGACAGTTATGAATGACACACATCCTGACAGTCAAATGAACTCTGAGAAGGAAAGGTAAGTGGTAGTGCCAGCACTGCAGACATGTTCTGCAAAGCCCACAGACAGTTTACAGATTTGGTGAGACTAAATTGTCAGGGCCTGGCCTTCCAGCGCTTCTCACTCCTACAAGGCTTTACCTGTTAAAAGGTTAAGCAGGAAACAGTGAAGTAGACAAGGGGAAGGGGTGGGGAAAAGAAAACATTTGAAAAAGAAAAAAAAGAAGGCAGCTCTCCTTTTTGGGGAGACAGAGAAAGCAGGCAGGCAACATTTCTGAGAGAGCAGGGTGGCTGAACGAAGGAAAAGACCTTTTTGGCAGATGCTGTCTCCCAGCCAACCTCTCCTACAGCAAGTACAGCAAGTACTACACCTCCAAATCACCACCTCCAGCCCTCTGGTATTTCTAATGACACACAACAGGATGTGGGCTCTTGTTCCCTGCAGCAACAGCAACTGGAAAGTGAAAGGATTCCAGAAAAGTAGTGTGATGTTCCATGTAGTTCCCTGCAGAGCTCCCTGCAGCTCCTACACTAGGATCAGCTTGTAAGACACTCTGCTCTTCAGCACTGTATGGTAAAATTCATCTTCAGTGTTAACTATGAATTTCTACAAAGTAAAATTCATTTTGAAGCTTTGAACACAACTTCTGTGCTGACTGTAAATTACAAAGCAAGATTGTAAATTACAATCTTGCTGCTGCTTCAAGAATGTAAATGAGAAAAAAACAAAACAATGCATCTAAGGAGAGCTGAGCCTCTATCATTTAATTGCCATTGAGGTGCTGCATTTGAGAAAAACAGACATTCCTTGTTTTCACATCTATTCAGTTTGACAGAAAAAAAAAAATTACAAAGCTAATGTCTAACTACCCTTCTTAACTTGTAATGTTAAGTACACAGGAAGCTGCAGATTTCTGTTTTTTATCTCACCATGAATTTCCCAACTTGTGACTTGGAATAAAAGCCCCTGTTCAAGTCAACCAAATTGCCGAGACTTGTCTCTCAAGTCTGTTTTTTCCCTCATGGTTTCCTTCCTCCTCCTCCAGAATACTGTCAGTAAGACTGAGATGCACATTAACTATCCCGAGCTATTTACTGATCTCCACTTAATAGGTACATAGACTCAGCTATCTCAAAGTTGTTTCTTTTAAAATGCAATACTCACGTTCAGTGCCTTGTACAGCATCCCAGAAAACCTGAACATTATTAAGTTTCCAGTACTCCTCGAAATGGCTCTACTTTTTCCAGTATAACAGTCTACTTCTGAAGTTTTGGACCATGATGAGTATTCACCCATGCAAGGAAGGTAGTCATTGAATTCAGACGAGAAAATCATTCTGTACTACTTCTGTCTAAATACTGCAGATTTATTTTCACAATGTCCTCATAAAAGCACAAAATATTTCAAATATAAAGGAAAAATAATAAAAAGAAATATCTCACTAATTTTTTGACTCAACAATGAAAGCTGCCCCTCTTCCCTTTTAAAAAACTGCTGAGGAAATTAATATTATTGGCAAAGCCACACTGTATTCCATTGAAAAGGCCCCTCCAGCCACAGTTGTCAGCTTTTACTTTTAGAATCGGGATCTGCCCATGGGCATAGAGATAGCTTATAGCTAATAGGCTCATTACAAGTCAAGGGCAAATAAAAAAAAAAATCCATGTAAATCAGTATGAAACGGTAATGTAACTTTGGATGTTTGGATTATGCAGTTGCCCATCAGTATTCTAATTAAAAAGAAAAAGTACTATCAAACATCTAACTTTAAGTGAAAACCTAGGAAAAATTTAAATCATAAGAAAACCAAACTCCTGACCACTGGTTCAGATTAAAATAAAATCTTTACCTGAAGAAACACATCTATGCCATCAGATACATTCTGTTCTTCATCATGCACAAAAGCACACTAATTATCAGTCTTCAGAGACATGCTTATTCCCATTCGTCCCTGAACAGGAAACCAGCATCACTGTCATTCTCTGTAGCATTCACATAACATACATGAAAGTAACTTGCAAATCTTTTCCAGAATGTAATATCTATATAAAAGATTCTACAGAATCTCCCTTTTCCAGTTGAGATATTAAAAAAAAAAAGGAAAAAATCTAAATACTAGAAACTTCCTAAGTTTGTGGCTGATTTTAGACTAGATAGGTTTGCCTTGAATTTCAAGTATTCTCAGAAACTCTGGAACCAATTTTCATTTTTCTTATACCACATTTATACTTAAGCAAATCCACCAGTTTTGATGAATTACTTTTATGCTGACCACTAATTTAAGAGAAGTAGATTGTGCTATATAAAGATCTTTGGAGTACATAGTTTAAAAGGCTGCCTTTTTTTCCCCCCCTTAATGGGCAGCTTTAAAAATGCTGTCCAAAACAAATCACAGTCCTCATCTTAAAAGGAAGCATTCCCATTGTTTTCACCCTAAACTTAATCAAAGTGATTATTACAAGTCACAGGGAACATTATTATTGTTTTTTTAACCCCAACCGCCACAGTAGAAACACCTGGAACAAGACTTCAGCCTCAGTTGAAGAGCAGCAAGCCTGTCACCACAGGAAATTACTGCAGAAAACAGCTGTAGACCACTTTCTGAAGACTGCTTCAAAAGTCCCTGTGACCAAATTGGGAACCCTGAGTTCTTCTGCCTTTCCCCCACAAAATACTACACCCCAGCTACCTATCTTGCCTCTCTCTTGAGGATAGAGCCTAGCGAGACCTGACAGAAGCGCACGAGCATCCTTGTCTTGCTGCTCTAGTTCGGCTGCCACTGCTGCCTTGGCATCAGCACATCGTTATTGATAATTCACAGGAGGCTTCAACCCCCAGAGGCAAAGCCCAGGCAGGCAGCCTGCATGATGAGCCTTGCTGCAGGATGGCAGCCTCCAGCAGAGAGCTAGTAGGGATACATGGAGGCAGCAGCATCCTCAGCTATGGCAGAAGGCTCCAGCAGACCTGTCCCTCAAAGCTCTCCACACAAGAGAGCCTGAGGAGCAAGAGTGCTGCTGAAGCCCCTGGAGCAGCCCAGGTAGACCGTTGTTGTTTTACATGATCCCAGGTGACTGAAGAAAGAGTTCAAGACAGGGTGCATGCAAAACTGGCTTATAACTATGGCAGTCAGATTTGCTTGCTTCCTTTTGTTTTGCAGATTTGCACTAAGACTTACGACTCTTCTCTGAAGAGACTGCTGTTTATTTAGGGGTTTACTGCTGGATTATCATAACAGAGGGAGAAAGACTGGACAGACTGGAGAAAAGATTAAAATGCTGCTCATCATTCTCATATTTTACAGAAGGGCTTGAGTTAATGGCGAAAGATCCATGATTTATACAATCATTAAAAAAAAAGTAATCACAGTGAAAAGGTAATCTCATTTGCATGCTAGATGCTCAAATCAACCATTCCAGTTCTGCAGATCTAAAATGAAAGTAAAGCAATACTGTTGGCCAGTCAGAGATGAAGACCTCGGTAGAGCATGGCAGATATTTACAGACACAGGCGGGATGCACTTCTGATATGACAATTAAAATTGTTTTTTGCAAAAGAAGCTGCCAAATGAGGTGGTCTTGCAGTTCACGGGCCCATATCCCTCTTATCTGAGAAGCCCCTGCAGCACAGCCACAGGACAAGTTGTTTCATCAGGCTGATCCAAGGGAATATTATTCCTCTTTCACTCCAGAGTAAGCCTGCCGTTTGATCAGCCCGATACACTGATTCATACTGAGGCTGCACAACCGCGTATATTTGACCTTATCAATGTGTATAAATATCTAAAGGGTGGGTGTCAACAGGATGGGGCCAGACTCTTTTTAGTGGTGGCCAGTGACAGGACAAGGGGCAATGGGCACAAGCTGGAACACAGGAGGTTCCGCTTAAACATGAGGAAAAACTTATTTACTGTGAGGGTGACAGAGCACTGGAACAGGCTGCCCAGAGAGGCTGTGGAGTCTCCTTCTCTGGAGATGATCAAAACCCACCTGGATGCAGTCCTGTGCAACTTGCTCTAGGTGAACCTGCTTTGGCAGGGGGACTGGACTTGATCTCCAGAGGTCCCTTCCTACCCCTACCATTCTGTGATTCTGTAATTCTACATCCAGTGCACAAGAAGAACTTAGACCGCTGGGTAGGGCTAGGAAGAGATGTGGGACTGCCCTCTCCAATGCCCATTTACTCTTAGATCACTTTAACTGAAATACAGAACTTCAGCCTTAGATGTAAGAAAGCTTTATCATCACTGAAGATACACAGGGTTGTCTTCTCTGAAATGAGACTCACATATGGAAAGCAGTACCATTCAGTCCCTCATCAAAACAGCTCTTTCTCCGCACTCCCTGCTCTATCACCCTTTGGTCCTGCTATCAAAACAGAGACCAAACATTAATTTAGCCACCTCATCCACAGCAATGCAAGTGCCTCTGCACCAAACCTCCCAATGCATTTTGGCCTGGGAGAGTGAGGCACAAGTAAGACTAGAATTAGGAAACCTTATTTTACTGCACAGCTGTTTTATGTTTGTCTCTCACTAGCAATATACACCTCTCTATTTGGGAGCTGCTGCTGCTGCTCTGCAATTCTTATATGCATGGCCAGCAAGTCAAGGGAGGTGATTCTGCCCCCCTACTCCACTCTGGTGAGACCCCACATGGAGTACTGTATCCAGTTCTGGGGTCCTCAGCACAAGAAAGACATGGACCTGTTGAAGCGGGTCCAGAGGAGGCCACAAAAATGATCAGAGGGATGAATCACCTCTCTTATGAAGGCTGAGAGAGCTGGGCTTGTTCAGCCTGGAGAAGAGAAGGCTCTTGGGAGACCTTACTGAGGCCTTTTAATACTTAAAGGGGGCCTATAAAGAAGATGGGGACAAACTTTTTAGTGGGGCCTGTTGTGATAGGACAAGGGGTAATGGTTTTAAACTAATAGATTTAGACTAGATAAAAGTAAGAACTTTTTCAAAATGAGAGTGGTGGAACACCGGAACTGGTTGCCCAGAGAGGTGGCAGATGCCCTATCCCTGGAAAATTCAGGGTCAGGTTGGACAGGGCTCACTGCAGGAGGGTTGGCCTAGATGACCTTTAAAGGTCACTTTCA
The DNA here is from genome assembly GCA_907165065.1 of Caprimulgus europaeus. The sequence goes on along the minus strand of OU015525.1, from coordinate 47,938,436 downwards.
ACTCAAATCATTCTGTGATTTTACTGTGAGGGAGCTTGGGCCAAACAATACCCTAAACTGGCCTCCTAATCTTCCGGGCCATTGTCAATAACCCCACAGGACAGGTCTTTTAAGTCTTTCAATCACAGGCAAGTTAACTGTTTTTTTTTTAAATCCAAGATACTGCCTGGAACCTGCAACATCCATCTTGAAGGGCTTTGGACAGCTGACGATTCAAGTCATGGAACCACTAAAAATTCCGTGGCCTGCAGCAAAAACATTTTACAAACTAAGCTTTAATTTTCATATTAACTTTAGTGAAGAAAAAAAAAAAAAATTGAATGTTTTATAGGAGTATCAATTCAAAAGATGATAAATACCATGTTCATCTGCACGCCCGTGAGTTCGGAAAGGCAGTAAAGAGACTGTCTATAACTGGCTATTAATCACTCAGTCATTCAATCAGAACTAAGCAGGTACATTCTGAAACAACCCAAAACTACTTGTCTGTCCCTTACTGCGTATGACAGACCTGACTATCCTCTTGGCATCTCCAGCTCTTTCTAAAAACTTGTCTACTACTACCATTTTGTTAATAAAACATTTTACCTTTTGCTGCTGGTAAAATTAGCAAGGTTAACACAAAGTATGTGATGTAAAATGAGTAATGGTATCAACACAGTTTGCATTTAATCGCACAAAGGTAACCTTTTTCCCCAAATCTCAGTTTATGGCACAGTGTACTCAAAATTCAATTTATCCTGTGGCGTATCAGTGCATGGCTAGCAAAAATTTTAAAATTAAAAGACAGCAAGATTTTTACTTAAACAATAACACTAACAGAGACTCAAGAAGTCTAGCGCCAAATAAAAACAAAGACCTCCGAGCAAACAAACCATATTTTGACCTTCACTGACGTTTTGACACAATGTACTGGAAAATTCTCTGCATCATAAATACATGTGGCTAACAAGACCTTATTAAAACACTTGTACAAGAGCTTATCAAACCACTTATCTATCCCTACACCTTCTAGAAAACTATGCTTTACAAGAAGGTATTGCAATTAAAATATACACATAGGAAGCTACACAAAACCCTTACCAGACTCTGCTCATCTGCTAGGCTCACATTCACAATATTTTAATTGTTTGCCAATTAAAAACATCAACACAGTCACCTCCAACAACAATCAGGAAACAAGCTGCCAACAAAGTATTCAAAAATTCTTTTAGATTTCTTAACTGAAGTGGTTATCCTTTTATTGCATGGTATCTCATGGTATTTTCAAAAAGAAGTCATCATGAAAAAACATGTAGCATCCAGTTCACAGATAGCCTAAGATTTTTGGAGGTTGTGGAGGAAACTAAGAAAGGTTAGTCAATCTTTACATGAGAAGGGGAAAAAAAAAAAAAAAAAAAGGTATTCAAAAATGATTTTCATATTGATTCATTCCAGAAAAACAGGCACCTTCCTATGTCCCGCAGTGATCCTTACCAGGGAACTGGAGCCCCGAGTTCATTACAGCGTATTGATCTGCTAAACAAAGGGGCCCACGTCCATCGATCAGCTCCAGCTAAGCCCTGCGCTGCTCGCGAGGCCACGCGTGGTGCATGGCTGTAGATCACTCAATAAGACAAGCAACACAACACGCTTTCCTCCTCAAGTGGACCCAGTCAGAGTGTTCTTCTATGGTACTCAACAGAAGTCACACAACCGCCTTTGAGCAGACAGCAGGTATTCTTCAAAACCAGATTTTTCCAAGAACTTACTTGGTTACTCTACAAAACGTTTAAGTACTTTGCGAAAGTTGATAGTCACAAGAACAAACGTTCAGAGCTTACTTCTTCAGTTTGTTATTAATGTCCTGTGTGATAAAAAGGGTTTCAAAAATTAAGAAGCATCTTTGTGTAATTTTATTGTTTCTTAAGAGGAATACACAACTCAATAGCCTTCCTTTTCATTTGAAACCAGCTGGAATACAAAACCCACAGACTCAGAAGTGGTGGTCACCTAAATCCAGGCTTCATCCCTGTGCTATGACCTACCCAGCAGATCAGATGAGCCACATGAAGATTTGCTGGGATCACAACACATATTTCTCTCTTGCAAAATTAGGTGCACCTGTGCTTTTGCAGGCTTTGCTTCCTTTAAACCAGAAGCCCATTGAAGGCCAACAAAATCTTTCATTTTAGTGACTACTTTGGCTTTTTGCATATTTGGGGGGTTTGGGTTTTGTTTGGTTTGGGTTTTTTGGGGGGGGTGGGTTGGGTTTGTTTTTTTTTTTCTTTTTTTCCTCACTGTTATCCAGCATCTATAAATTACAGAGTCTTTGTTGCAAAAATCAGGAGGAAGAAGTAACTAACAAATCATTTGCAGCTGTAACAACTGATTAAATCACCTTCTCTGATGAGAAAATGATCTGGTTTTCTAAATAATGATACATATCATTCTTAAATATTTAGTTTGCACTCAAGCATATGACAAGATTTTAGTTAAATTAGACTTGACACATTCAGAAGCACAGATAGTGATGTGCAGTGTAAGAATCAGAGGGTTTTCTTTTGTTATTTGGGTTTTTTTTTAAAATTTCAACCGATATGGACTTTATTACAGTTCTGGGAAACTTGTCAATTCAATCACACATCGGAAAAAACACCTGAAACAGAAGATGTGCTTTGTGCTCCAAGCTGTTAAAACTCCTGCTCCAATATATCTCAAATATGTATACACACACTTTAAGAGGTTAAAATCTCACTACATTTCATTGCTTCTCTCTTCTAGACTGTCTGGAAAGCACTGCAGTATTTACCTTCTCCAGCTACCTTAATACAAACAAACAATCCCTACCCACATGTGCTGCCTCAGTTTCCACTAATTTCAGCAGTATTTCTGCTCTTACATAATAAGTATTTTTTCAACATTAACTCCTTCAGAAAAAATTGAACCAACAAAGGCTCTTTTTACATAACCTACCAAGTAGCTATCAGTTAGTGGCTACTGGATGTAGATGAAAGACTGGATCTGAACCTCTGACCTCCAAGGGACCTACACTCCCCCATTAGCCATCCCCTGAGAACCAAATTAATAATTTTTTTATGAAAGCACAAACGTACACTAAAGGACTGTAAAAGGAAAACTGTGGTTATCTGAACAGAAAAGCACCTACTGAATTAGAAAGCCCAAGACTTTCACTTATATATTATTTCTATGGTGTAAAAAGCATACTAGCTGCTTTACAGAAAACTCTTAATGCACGTGTTTTGGGTTTTGGTTTTGTTGGTTGGTTTTTGGTGGATTTTGGGGTTTTTTTTTTGCTTTGGGTTTCCCCCCTCCCTTGAAAAACATTGACAATAACCCACACTGAAAGTTAGATCTATGCAAACAATAATGGGATTTAATGAATGCACAGCAACAAAAATTTGATTTAGGGAAGTATGTTCCAAAGAATTTTCAGCATAAAAGATAATGCTTAACAACACCATGGACAGCTGATAGAAGGAGTATGTGGGAATGATAAAACCATATAGCTGACCCAGTGATACAGTCACACTTCCATCTGTCAACAATACCCTTGCAGAGTGTAGTTAGCAAGTTAAAAAGTGTGGCAATGACAGAGATGCCTTACAGATTAAAGTTTTAAAAGATCCCAAAATCCAGATTTTAAACGTGTGATCTTTATTTACATTTCCTCACAACAGTTCTTATGCACCAGCTTTGCTGTATGGTTCTCCTTTGTAGAAAAATAAGTTTACAAACTGCATTAAGCCAGGCATTAAGTTAAATTCAAGATTAAGAACCTGCACTCTATGCAGCATAAAACCCTGCAACAGAAACACCAATAATATTTTATGCATCCGGTTTCAGGCACAAAGCTTGAAAGATAAATGGTTATACCATACAGCAATAATTTTTATTATTAATAACTTAAACATAATCCAAATCCAGGAAAGTCAACAGAATAACTTCCACTGACTCAGCTACGCATCAAATCCTATGTGCACAACTAGTTGACAAAACCTGAAAGAAATGAAGACAGGAAAAACCTCATACATACTATTATGTTGCTAATGTTTAAAAGGCACTCACTTGTGGAAGAAAAGGGGTTATTTTTTGGGTTTTTTTTCCCCTCTTTTCAAGTGCTTGAACCAAAATTTTGACCTAATGTAAGTAGCAAGCCACCATTAATAAAAGCTCCATGCTGAAAAACAACTAAGAGCTTACCCTCCAGCCACACATACCTTTCATACAGGTATTCTAAATGCAGAAACTAAAGTCTATTTACATAGATGTTTTGCTTGTATTTGATTGCCAGTTTACTTGTATTTGAATATCAATTTGCAAGCTAATTAGAGAACATTGCTGAGCCCATTACAGAAAAATAGTGCTCCACCATTAACTGCAGTACTATCTCACTAATTCCTTTAAAGACTGGCTTCAAACACCATCTTCATCTCCATTCAAAACAATTAGTGTACATTTATTTCACATTTTAAACTGTGGAGAATCCAATTTTTAAACACTTTAACAGATTGCACCGCTATTTTGATAGCTTCTATGTTACAAATTATGCTTTTAGGGATTCGTATCTTTCCTATTTAAGAGGATGTTAAACTGGAACTCACAGAGGGTCTTAAATAACTCCTCTTCTCTACAACCTGAGAGGCATGTGCCATTAACTTTCAAAACCAAACAAAACCTATTTCTTAAAAGGCAGCACAGTGCACAAGAACGGGCTTGCTCCTGCAGGCAAGCAGACAAGATTGTAATATCTGCCACTGCCCACTGGTCTGCCAAAACGCAGCAGAACGTAAAAGGGAAGAAGAGAAATTCAAAATGGGCCAGTTTCTCAAGCTCGGCTGGCAGCTCAGAGGAGGAGGAGACCCACCCGAGCCGAGCCGAGCCGAGCCAGGGCCAGCGGCCCTGCTGCCTCGGGATTATCTGCAGCCGGGCGGGTGGGTTAACGGGATTGCTCGCTGCCATCTGCAACCCAGCTAAGAACCGCCGGCCCAATTCGCCACAACGCCTGGACGGGGCTGGGATGCAGCAGGGAGCAAGGGACAGGCAGGGAGCTGTCCTCAACTGCCCAATCCTGGAAAAAAATTAAAACCACAGGAAGGACTGCACTGCAGGAGAAAAAAAGGAAAAAAAACAAAACTAACAAACAAACAAAAAACTAACAGAGAATCCAACACAGTGGAGCCTCATTCTGCTATGACCTCCTTTTCTCTCACCACCCCTAACAGCCCCTTTTCTCATTACGTTACCTCCTTTCCCACAGAAGGTACCAGTAAACCGACAAAGTAAGCTGACCCAGGTGAGAACTAGCCCACAACAAAGAGCTGGGATAGTTTCACATTAAATCAGTGATCCTGATCCTCATTCATCCTGCAGCCACCTCACTCCAATATAACTCAAAGTTGCATTTTTGTTATATCTTCTGCCTTTATTTAAGACTGGTATTCCCACATGCATTTAAATTGCACATCTATAATCAGGCAAGAAACAATGGAAAAACATCACTGGTACCAATTCACCTGTAGCAAGAAGCAGCAGTGGGTTTTGAGACCACTCTGTAGACACTGATGGGCTCCGAGTGCTCAAATGCAACGCTGCCTCCAAAACAGTGGACCAGCCATGATGTTAGCTACAGGCACTTCTTTAGCGAACCTCATATCCTGGCTATATCAGTTTATCTTCAAAAGTTTATCTCCTCCTTGTGTATGAATACTCAGATAATTAAGTTTCTTGCCATTATTATAAACTGAAAAAAAATGGGAGATGTGGGTATCATGTTGTCAAAAAGGCACAGCAGTTTTTTCCTAGAAAAGCTTTGCAGCACTATCTGCTCATTCACTTTGGTGAGCTCCACTGGGCCCTTGGCATTTCCCTTAGGATGGACATCAGATGCTTAGGATGAGCTCAAACTGAATGGCATGAGGAAATCTGAAAGCACTCTGAGATACTTTCCATCTTACCTTATGTTGCTTCTGCCCTCTTCTTTCAAACAATGTCAAGTTTCTCTGTTCTACAGTTGTAGACAACCTCTGCTTTCCTTTCACCCTTGAACTACACTAGGGTCTCTATTCACTCCTCCACCCATTCCAGCATCCTTCATCACCTGGATTCTTCTGCTCCCATCATTTCCCCAGCCTCAGCCCCATTCTCCACTCCAGAGTTTCACCCCACTCATCTCCCAACATTATTCTCCTTGGCTCTTGGAGGACAAATCACTCAGCTGAGGTATATGGAGAGGAGTGGAAAACCATCTATGTCATGTTAAATTGTAAAGATTTAAAGGGTACCAAAGGCCAGTTACTTCTTCTACAGCCTAATTAGAAGATAATAACAACTCTAGTAATTTTCTTTCCACTCAAAATCTGACACTGTTCCCTTGCACCTTCTTCTGATCCTCCTTAGTTCAGCAGGGCTGACTCTGATGCCTAGGACATGCCCTGAAAGTTTGGAAGTGAACTCTTCCAAAAGTTATTATTTCCAGATTTAAAAGTGCCCCCATGTTGAGTGTCACAAGTTCAACCGAAAGCAATCAATCTGCCTCAGTGCATTCAACCAAAATCAGAGCAGTTCAAACTGTACTTGGATTTGTTGATTGACATCCAAGTCTTCACCACAGTAATAGTTGATTTAATGTTGCCATTAAGTGTTTAAATACCGCTGGAATTTATCTCTATTTAGTATGGTAATATGTTCTGTAATAAAGCGCATTTTCCTACAATATCAGTTCAATAGGATGCTCTAGTAAATTTGTCTTACGGATTGTTAGAAAGATGACAAGGCAACAAAAGATGTACTGTAGTCTTAAGCGAGAATTTGAATGCGTAATTATACATAGCATGTGTCTCACGTTAAGCTAACACAGATGGTCTCACCTGAGTTTCTGCTCCATGGATTCCATATACCGATCTACCCACATCAAAAACTTTTTTTTCCCTTTTTTTTAAATGCAGCTGTTACAAGCAACAGCAACTTTTCTTCTACCACTAAATAAATCTCCCATACCTAAGGGCACCTTTGTCTGCTGGGGAGGCTTTCTGCACAGTTTTGCAACGGCCATTCCTCCCCTAGAGCACAGGTCAGCCTTAGAGAAGGCTCTAACTATAGCAATTCTAGGAGAAATAATCTGCCCTTGGGAATCGAGGCCAGATGGCATAGTGTAAAACTGAGCTAAGACTACACTAAATGGTGCTAGAAACAGTATAAAACCTAGACTCAGCTTCAAAGGCAGAAACAAACATCTCCTTTGCCATCCCCTGTTGAGCCATGCCCAGAGCTTACTGGGGCAGCGGACAATTCAGGTCTGATAATTCATATTTATGCACATAGAAAGGACATTATTTTTGAGATCCTCACAAGTAACCAGCTGAATAGAGGAAAAGGGAATAAGTACTAATTAATTCAGTGCATTCCAAGTAAATGCACCATAAACAGAAATGACTATCAGAGCTGGACTAATTAACTAAGATAGTAATTTACACATCCCAGAACACTGCAACTATTCAAGATTTCTGTAATTTTGCTCTAAGTATATTTTTCTCTTTATCAAGATGAAGTTATAAGAGCCTACACTGGAAATAGAAACAGTGTTCCTTTTCCAGGGAGTAAGGGTGAGTCAAGCCTCTTATCTGGAAAAACTGGACAGAATATAACATTTAGGATTTTTTTAACTACAAAATATACTTCCACCTCTAATCCAAGTATTCCATAAAAGGAAAACATTCTGTTTAGTTCATACTTATAGGTTTATTTTAGAATGACTTCTTATCTAGAACTCAAGTGATAAATTATTTGACACTGGATATACAAATTGATCCAAATACTACAATTCTGTAACAGCTTTAGCATCCACCGAGGGATAATGGAGTTACATTTCTGAAATGTTTGTCCTTTGCGCAGTCCTTAGCAATGCTTAACATTTACTAGATTTTAGTACTGTTCAGTAAGGTGAACATACGTTATGTATACTCTAGGATATATCCTACGTGTAACTAAGGAGTGGGGAAAAGGGAGTGAAGAAATGACATCTCAAGAAAAGCAATCTCTTGCTTCAGCAAAAGAAAACTCTGATTTTCGGGGACCAGTATCTGAAAATACATTCCGAACTTGGTACGTGATTAGACAATGGGCATCATAAAACAGGCACCTTACTAGTGTAGTTAAAGGAAACAGAAGAAGCTCTACCAATCCAGCATAGTAAACTCAGTGCTGATATAGGAAAATTTAGAATGCTGTGGGGTATGGAAAGAGGACAAAGAGGAAAGCTGTTTGAGAAAAGAAGAGGAAAAGGATTTAAAAGGCCTAAGACTGAGAATTGGAATGAAACTGTAACATAAAATAAATCAACAAGGCAAAGCATCACCAACTAATGGCATTAAAATTAACTCTGCTTCACACTGTGGAGGGCAAAACTAAACCTACTAAATGTTAAACCTAACAAATGTTAGGGGAAAAAATATAAAAATATTCCCAACATAAGCTTCTGGGGAAAAAAAAAAAAAAAAAAAAAAAAAAAAAATCACTCCCACTAAAGCTTAAAAGAAAAACTAGAAAGATGGTGGGGTTTTTGTTTTGTTTGTTTGGGGTTTTTGTGGGTTGGTTGGGGTTTTTTTTGGGGGGGGGAAGGGGGCAGGGTAAACGAGGAAAGGGTACAGGATGAGAATTTCAGAAAACAATACAATTGGGAAAAACTGAAACATTTTTTCCCCAGCCTGCCAGCAGCTCATAGAGAGACCCCATCCATCTGAGATTCTTTGGCTGTCTGCCTGGAAGGAACTTGTCAACTTGTCTTTTTGCTTGAGGCAAGGAGACTTCAAAGTGGTTACTATTTTCATTTAAAAAAAAAAAAAAATCCTTTTTTTTTTTTTTTGTGGGGAAAGACTAATTGCCTTCTTTGAAAATATGATTTTGCTAAAAACATTTTCCCTGGCTCTACTGTTAATGTGCACTGGAACAGCAAAGCCACCAGTGCATGATAACATAGTAAGAATACAATTGTGTTAAAGAGTTGTTTATAGAAAGGAATGAGACATAAGCCTTAAAAGATGTGCTGCTGTAATCAGTTTTAAGCACGATGAATTTTTTTAAAAGGAATTATTCTTAGCTAATGATGGGCATTTTCATACACAGAATTACAAAACATTACTAGCAGCAAAAAAAGCCAGAATGGCTTCACCTGGGACAGACAGCACCCACACAACCTCCACTATATCCTGGGGAAAAGTTAGTTACTTTTAAATGCTGGGCAACACCTGAGCACCACATTCCCAGCAACGTGTTTCTGGGCTGTTCCAGACCAACTACTATGTTCAGTGGTAAACTACACAATACATGAGTGGGAACGCCAAAATCAAGTTTTGTCACTCTAGTTTGAAAGTATCAGAACAAATATTATTTTCTAAGCATTTCACTGCCTGAGAGAAAGGGCAGCAGGCACACCACGGCTCTGTTTAAGCAGACAAGACCTTTCACCAAAAGCCTAAGGAGCACAAGTGTGAGTTTTACCTCAGATAAACTGGCTAACCCTCTTCATTTTATGGTTTCATGAGCACTTGGTACCAGGTGCAAAGAGGAGAGAAGGAGTAAGTGTGCCTCTTTTGGCAATGCTGTCAGCTCGCTCCGGCTTAAACGGCTCATGAAACTGCACTGTTACTCATCCATAATCACCGCGTATCTCAGTGATCAACACCAAAACAATTTTTTTTTTTCTTTATCACTGTGCAACTCAGAGAGCCTAGAAACATTTTATAGCTACAAAATGCTCGAAGCATACATTTAAGAATCTTGTCTAGACAACGAATTTGCTTAGCAGACAACTAAAATAATGCATTTAATAATAGGATAGACAATGTTAAAATAAAGTCTTTGAAAGATAACAAACCACTAAAATAAACTATTGGAGTATAACTTTCTAACTTTAAGGTATGATTCTGCAAATAACCATCCAAGTAACCTTCCTAGGTGAATGATTTAAGCAGAAATGCAGTATTTGTATCTTAAAATCTGCAGGATATAGAACAGAGATTAGATAAACAGGCTATACATACATTATCAAACTGCCACAAGTACTTTTTCCATACAAATACTTTTTACTTGGATGAACTACAAAACTGCGCTAAAACCAGCACAAGCAACGGCATTTAATATATTAAACATAACTCCTTTCACTTAACCTCCTCTTCTCCAAATATTACATCTTACATATGGTTCTCCAGACAGTAACCACATTTTATTTTCAGAAATAATTCAGAAATGCTATGCCTGTAAATTTGGGTTAGGTATCTACTTCTACTGGACAATGGCTGGTGAATTGTTATTTGCATATAATTTACTTTCTTTTATGTTGGAACATTTAGTCCTAAAATACTTCAAAGTACATTAAATCCTAAAAGATACAGAAGTACAAATAACTCCACGGTTTTACCAGTAAGACACTTTTTAGGGGTGCATGAAGTTTCTTTTAGTTGTTTCAGAGATTACTACTTTCTTTTTCCTCCTTTTACAGAAGTGAAGGTATTAGTTCTGAGCTTACCTAGTTCCCTGGTGAAAATCACCATAATTTCACTGAAGTGACTGGTACCAAGTGGAAAAACATGTAAAACATTATAAATTAATTCAGAATTAGACCTAGGTCACACGTGTCTAGTGACCCAAGTGTACTGCATCTTGAAGTCAGACTTGCCAGACTTTGTGCAAGACAATGTGTAAGACATCACAGCTTTGGAGAGCTTCTAAGGCTATAACCAGTAGTCTGTACCAGGGATCATGTGGTGACACTATGTCAGAAGGAAGCAACAGGACACAGACTATATTGCAGGCCACCCAGTCAAGACCTACTAGAGTCATTTCCAACGTCTTTTGCTATGCCTTCCCAACTAATTGCATCTCTTCCCACAAGAGAGTCCTCGTTTCCTCATCCTGAAACCAAGGGCAGCTATCTTTCTCTTTCCTTCCCTCCACCCACATTAATAAATGTGAAGCTTTTTCCCTTTTCCAATTTATGTTATTCTGATTGTATTGCTTCACTGATTTTTCACATATTGCAACAACTGAATATGCAGTGGCTTCTCATGCCCTCATGCACAGAAGGAGAAATTAGTAGAGGCTGACATATTATCCTAGCCATATGAATGAATGTTTTGGGTTTTTTTTTTAAATGTAATGGGAAGAAGTACCACCCTCCCTCAAAAACAAGAACTACCTACATACAGAAATAGAAACCTCTCCAGACAATAAAGTATCCTTTAGTGCTCAGTGGAACCTGTCCCATACTCTAAGGGAAATATTTCTTAGAATATTTTAAAAAACAGATACCCTATGGCACTTTAACAACTGAAAGGCACAGATCAACCAGCCAAATTGTATCTTTAATTTTATTTAAGTTTTGGTGAGTAAGATGGAAACTGAAGACTTTAAGAGAGGCTTGCCTCTCACTGTGCAAGATAAAAGCAAATGAACAAGGCACATAATAAGCATACTGTCATTTTCTTAGTCTGTATTTTCAGAAATAACTTGTCAAGAAAGCATCACGTCAGGTTCAAATATTCTGCAGCTGGCTGAAAAGACCATAAAGCCTCTCTGCTTTTGATATCAATGCACAAAATCAAAGAAAATTAAAGCTTCCACTTCTAAAGCATATTGAAAATCTACAGTTATATGCCTCACTTCTGTATTCATAATAGTATAAGTACGTGGTCAGGCAGGTAAGGCAACTGAGATCAGAATCAGGCCCACAGTTATCCCTAAGAAGCAAATATCACGCAACTGTACTTAACTTGTGGCATCATCTGAATCCAGTTTAATTACCAGAAAATAGGCTTTTGACAACAATAGCATTTCAAAAATCACAGAGGAATTAAATTTAAGTCAAAGCTATGCAATGACAGACCGTATGCTTATGTGTAACCAGCAAATTATATGCTTTTAAGCATGTAAGAATTTTCAAAAGAATTAACCATTGCAGTAATTCAGCTGAGTAAACAGGGGTAGGAAACAAACTCCTCCAGGTCATTTTTCAACGAGCTGATGTGATACATACTGTATGCCTCGTACACTTTTTCCAATGCCTACTTCCCTAAAACGCTATGCGTTTTAATACCATTCAAGGATAAACCAACAGTCATGCCTCACTCACTTCTGAGAAGCAAGGGGAGGGACTCTGTGAATGCAATGAGTAATGAGAAAGTCAGTCAGTCTGCCATCCTACGTTACTAGTTCAGACTCAGTTAAGGCTGGTCAGTCATTATCATCAGATTTGTATGAGCAATGCCAACAGAGAACTAGTGGACAGTTCTCTGCATTTCACAGCTGGTGGGGAAGAAAAGGGGGAGAAATTGCAGAAAGGGTCTTGATTCCATTAAGAGCTAAGAGAACTTTCACAGGACGGTAGATCTCAGAACTTGCATGATCTCCATTTTAAGATGAACAGACAGTATGATAATTAACCAGTAACAAACATTTAATGGTTTCAAGGAGGCACTTTTGAAAAGCACTTGCCTGCTAGCTCTCTGTCCCTGTTTCTGCCCCTCTCTCCAGGTTTGTGCATCACCTATCAAAGCAGTTCTCAGTGCTAATGGCTACTGCAGTAGAGACATCTATTAACTCCCATTTGGTGGCAAAGCGAGGAAAATTCTCTTTCCTCTTTATTATTTCCTCAATTGGCAGAACATTTACTTTAATACATTAATTTCTAAGCTACCCTTTAATAAAAGGAAAGTCTGTGGTGGTAGAATATACTTCCTTGAAACTGAACAGAAAAAGCTTTAATAACTCAAATTTAAATACACTAAAGCCAATCAATTCATCCTGCATTCAAGTTTCCATTATACTTCTAAAAAAGCATAGAACAGGTCTGTAAAACTATAATTAAGGAGAAAGACTGCTACATGCAGCATGTAAAATCAAGACTACAAGCTTTCACTTAATTTGTTTTGCAGACTCATTAGAATTTTTTTCATTTAAATGTCTCAATCTGTGTAACCATATTTATATGTGAAAGAAACAACAAATTAAATTAAATTAGTCCTTATTTAAGATGTATTTGAAACCATCTAAAACTGATGTTCTTAGTCAGTTCCACAATTTCCAAATTAGATGAAAAAAAAAAAATACACTAGCAGTTCAGAAAACAGCCAAATTAATGCACATTTTAAAAAATTTTCTAGTTCCACGAACTTGTATACTGAAACTTAACTGGTTAGGAAATCTAGGAAAGACTCAGAGCATGTCCCTCTGTGTCCTACAGATGACTACTCTATTGCTGAAATATAGAGAAACAAGAAGGGCAATGAACTGAATTCCCAACCTGGATGACCAGTGGGCAGGTGTACTGACTGCAGCATATCCCCGGCGCAGGCAAGGGCTTGCACCTGCCAAGCGCCCTGCGAGCTCAGGAGCAGGTCATCCTCAGCCTGGGCGCTGTGCCATTCAGATGGAGGTAAGTGCCAGGGTGAGAGAGCAGCACACCGTCCATGAGACAGCACCAGCACTGTCCTGCCTCTCCTGGCATGGTTCCTGCAGAGCCGGCTGTGCTGCGGTCACTGACTGAGGGCTCACGGGCAATCGCTCTCTGGTCTTGCTGTCTGCCCTGTGTCTTGCTTTCCACAGGTGTGTCTCCTCAGGCTGGCAGGAAAAAGCAGTAAGGGAACTCTCTCTGCATTAATGTGAATGCTGGGACTAGATGTAAGTGCTGTACTTCTATTGGAGATGTAAAGCAGAAGGGAAGTTTTCTTTACCTCATCATCACTTGTACAGGGGCTATAAGTATAGACTGATAACATACATGTGTATCGTCAGTAGCAGTAAGAAACACCAGTGTGAAGGCTGTGCTGAGAAAGAGAATTAATGGACAATTACAGGAAGGTTCACAACACTCAGTATTTTCAAATTACAGTCAGAGGTGCATGTGCTAGCAGCACTAATGCCAACAGATTTTCCAAGTCCTATGACAGTAATCAAAAAATAACCACAAAGCAGCTGACGTTCTCTCCTGCAATAGTTTGTGCACTATTTAAGGATGAAAATGCTCCAGAGTGACTTACAGTTACAACTAGAGGAAATTTTAAAAAAATCAAAACATCTTTTCTAACCATACCGTTGAGAAGAGGCTGTCCTCCATGTACACTCCTTGACACCACTGCACTGTGAACATCTTCAGGAAATCCAGTCTTGCATGACAGATCTTCACAGGTTGCTCTTATCGGTGCCTGAAATGCAAGACAAAATTTATGTAATACTCTCAACCCTCATTTACTGGAGAAACATTCCAGTTGGCACATACTCTATTTTGCTGCTGTTTCATACAAGCAGCGTCTTTGTTTCTGAACAACTGCAATTAGGACTGGGAGGGCAAAGGGTTAATCTTTCTGATAACTGGAATGGAAGGAACAAATCCCACTTGTCTGGTAAGATCTAAATAATACACAATCTTGATTCTTCTGACAACTGAACATTTCCACTAAACCAGCCATCGAGACTGAAAGGGAACAAAAACATTCCTTCCTCTGGAAATAAACCTTGCACAAAACCCACTGGCAACTTTTTCATAGCCAGATTACTTGAGAGGAACGACTTCAACCCCTGATTTAAAATGCTTTATTTAGAGTATTTCTATGTAACCAGAACAAGTAAACTAAAATAAAATGCTACATTTGCAGTAACTTAGCAGAACTTACATTTGTGTTAGCATTCAAGCAGATACCATATAAAGCCAAATGTTTCCACCCCAATCTCCTTCCATTTCAAAGGGATGTTAAAAGTAGAGCAGCTCATTACTGAATTTGCACAACAAGAGAAGAGCCGAGCCGCTGAAATTTTGTTCTCTCACTTGTTAAGAAAGTTTCCATTCCAAGCTTGAATCACGTTCTTAAAGAGTGTCATAAATGCCTTTTTATTAAGAAATATAATACAGCATTTGGAAACTCACACAACCTCAAACACGCCTACATGCCAAGTAAAGGCCTATCCATGTGCATGCCCAGATGTAGTATATGGTCTTTGACAGCATGAGCAACTGTGCTGCTATATCATATCTAAATCTGATCAAGACTTAAATTAGATTTCCTTTTTTACTTTCCCACATGGGCTTCCATCAAGTAGACCTACTCAAGGCCATGTAAGCATGTCTGCATACACTTGGCAAAGAAAACCCTAGAGGAAAAAGAAAAAAAAAAAAAAAAAGGATGGAGAAAGAGGAGATTATGGTGTTACATCCATTTACCACAGCAACCTCAGGGAAAAAAAGCAGGGCAGAGGTCGGACAGGAGCATCTCAAACCACAAGGGTTTCCCTAGGGAAGTGGGATCGAGCAGAACTGTAATCTCTCCACTGACACCCATGGTCAAGCTCAGCATGCCAACCTCTATTAGAATGAATTTATCACTAACACAAGAAGGAGACACTTATAATACATTGCATTGCACGTACACCAACATGGTCCTAACTAAGCAGCTTAACACTGACACTAGAAAAAAAAAAAGGCAAAAAAACCCCCACAAAAAAACTCTACCACCTTAAAAACCCCATCACCTTAAAATTTACTATCTAGCTCCCAAGTTAATGCACTATCCAGGTAAGCACCCAGTAAGAGACTGGGAATTATCAAGTGCCAGGTTAACTTAAAACTGTGGTGTCGATTTAACTGTGACTTAAGCACTACACAGGTATCTCATCTGTGTAAAATTACTTATGTATTTTAAAATGTTTATATGGGGACCCTAAAGAAAAAGCAAACATAAAGCAACAGTTTAAGCTACCATGGGACTACGTTACCTGCAAAGCTGGAACTCGGATCTGTAGCTAAGCCCCAACAGTCCAGTCACACACTGAGTTTTGAAGATAAAAAGATGATAAATGAAAAATAATAATGATTCCAACTGCCAGTTTCCTCAGCTTTAGAGCTCAAATCACAGGTTTGGTAAGGTTTACATAATTTGAAGCAAAAAAATAGTAAGACTCATTTAAACTCCTGTACAGAAAAGGTGACCTCAAAGCAAATGTGATGGAGAAGAAAAAAAAAAAAAAAAAAAAAGGAAAAAAAAAAAGATAGACTTTCATGGTATCCTTGAAACAAAAAGGTCCTGGGCGAGCAGCTGAAGAGATAGCAGGATTTTTAACAAGTCTGCACTGATGCGCCTGGGAATCTTTCAGCCTTTCCAGCAATCTGTATGTACTAAACAGCTCTTATAAACTGAAACAATGCCCACTGAAACAAAGGCTGGGGACATGAATAGAGAGCCTTCTTTATTCTTTCATTTGCAGCCATCAATTTTATCCAGAAACAAAAGACTGTACTCTGCTCTCCAAAAACAGCCCTTTGTAAAGATTGTTTGAGAATAAAAACACAAGGGGAGGAAGAATTCAAATTTTCAGCAATTCTTAATCGTCCTATGTTAAGCATTTTGAATTAAGTAGAAGTTGTAGCTTCAGACACACTGGGTCATATCAAGTTCAGCCCAAGAGTACTGCAAGACTTAAACCATTTTAACTCTAAGCAAAAGGATGCTGAAATATTTTTATCCCCTTATCTAGGGCAAAAGGGGAAAGCTAGTGAAGATTATGGAGCACATTATTGTAATTTACAGGATTTTGTGTGATAAGTACAATTCCCAAGGCTATTTTAAACATAAAATAGTATTATTTGTACATTCATCTACAGAAGGACACTACTTAGAAACATCTATTTTTAAGAGGGAAAGCAATTACCTTAGCTTGTACCCATATAAAACCTACTTAATGAAGTTATAAAGCTTTGAACAAGCTCAGCACTTGGAAAATTCTCCTCTCAAGTATTAACAGACTTTGCTAAAGCAAAACAGGGTTACTACTGAAAAACTATTCTGCTCTCTTCATTCTTTATGGCTTATTTAGTCTTTTTTAACTGCAAAATGTGTAAAGAGCATTACTATCTCCAGATGCTACAGAGCTAACACCTACTCAAACATGGTGTCAGATCATGCATATAAACTCAGTATTGTAGATCTGAGATTAAACTCAACAGACAAACTGCAACTATGAAGCAACATGATGTAAATTAGAAGTCCTCTGTCAAAATTATTATTCAATCAATTAAAAGAACTGGCCGTTTCTAAATAGTTATGACAGTTAAGCCTGCAGTTTTCATACTCTGCTCCTCAGTTACTTTAGCTTCATATCTAAGTATGTACAGTGGTTTCATTTCAAGGTTGCATTCTAGCTCAATTTAAAAACAAACAAACAAAACCCAAACAACCACCTGTTGAAAATCTCAACTTCATAATGCTAAAGGATTGGTGTTTAAATCTTTTTCCTAAACACGACCCCTAAGGGCCTTCCAGCCATATAGGCCTCAGGCTTGTGAAAAGATTGTAAATTAAAATAAGAATAAAGACAGACAGCAGTGCTTCACTCTCTATTTTAGAAACATCTATCTAAAAATGCAAGCTCACCACACAACTGTAGAAGCAATTCTGTATCACAACACGCACCCTGAATTTGCAGAATTGGGCTCTTGAACACAGCTCTGAAACAGACATGAGCTCGTTCTCTCTGCATACACCATACACCACTGGAGTTCATTAGTAGCTATTAACCTGAAATATCAAAGTCTCTGGTTTCCACTGCACGTACTACAACGTTAGAGTTCTTAATATTGATTGTACCAACATGCAAGGGAAGTTGGTATTGAAAAACTACTTTTTTTTCTTATGCTCAAAGTAGCTTACTCCTATAGGAAAATGAGTCTAGGTAGTAAAGTGAAAAATGGAGAGGTATGTATCAGAGAAAATAATCATATTATACAGTTATAATTGGACATCGTACAGCTGCTAGTTGCCAAGTCCAGGGCATTACTGTGTGAAGCTCAAAACGTCTGACATAATTATATGTATGACAGAGCAGGAACAGTGTATGAGTTCTCCCTCCTTAATAATCAATATTAATTTGCAATTATGACAGTAATATTCAACTTAAGCACAGATCATAGAAACATCTGTGACTGTGTTTAAAGACTGGGTGTTTCCTCATTAATTTGAAGGCCAAGTTGGTACCAAAAACTTATTCACAACTTAGGTAACTCTAGGGATTTTTCTGTCTATTTTTAGTTTTGTGTACATACATCATCTGACACAGCAGGATATAGTGTACAAGGTGGGTCTTATTTTATAATGAGCTTCTACTCACTACTATAAGGCATACAAAAGATACTCTGCAGGATGACAGACACCCCTGAAATGCTTTAGATGCTAAACTTGAAAACATTCAGCAACTCCTTAATCTCTGACTTGCTGCAAAGAAGAGCTGCAACAGTTTCAGTAGTCCAGTGAATGTAGGTAAGGACAATTTGTTTTCAACTGTAGATTGCAACTGAAGAAAAAGAAGAGTGCCTTTCATTCAAATTGTTCTGGAAACGAAAAGGGTCCAAAGTGGGTGCCAGGCTACATCCTCACAGAGGTAATTAATTTACACCAGAAAAGGCTTTCGTTATGCCATCTTCATTTCTAGTTAGTGCCCTACTTCATGAACCAGGAGATTTTAGATCTGAAAATCCAGTTTCTTAAACCAACACTTAAAGCTCTCAAACACTTTCCCAAAATAACAGGATGTGCAACCTGCACGCTACCATCTGGTTTAAAATGAAGCTTTAAACCACCACTGGTTACTACAGGTTACTGTAGTTTTACAAATTAGAGAACCTCCTAAACCATGTTTGTAGCCTTTTCTGTTAACTCCAACTGAGGGACAACGGGGACTTCATTTGCTTTACTAAATAAAGAGACATTTATTGGCATATCTGAGACAGCACAAAGCAGTAACTCAGTCTGGACTTTCCCCTTTGCCCAACTAGGAAACTAGAACATGGAGTGCTGCATCTTCCAAGACGTGCTTCTCCAGACAAGCCACAGCTCCTATCACAGAAGGATATCTTAAAGTTTCAAGTGCAATAACAAAACCAAATGGATTAAAAGTCCAAGTCACGTTTCATTTATATATATATAAAAAACATAGGGGGTTTTATTTATATATATATATATAAATAAAAACCCCTATGTTTTACTATACATTCCCATTTCTCTAAGAGAGGAAATGACCTCTCTCTGGTTTGATGACAGTCATTGTACTACTCAGATTAAACATTTCTGTCCATGGAAACTGCCACTTAAGTAAAGAGGATGGGAATTTTCCCTAACCTTCTGGGGAGGCCTTGCAAAGCCTATCTGGAAGAATTCTTTTGGGGGATCACAAAATTTTAACTGTGTCTTCATCTGCTGGGTGATAATTATATGCTAATTATAAGGAATGGAGGAGTCCCTAGAGTAGTCTGTTGGTAAAAATATATTTTTTAAATATGTCAAGGAGTACCTAAAGGAGAGGATAAACGCACCTTCTGGAAATATGATATTTAATTAAATACACAAATACTGACTAAAACCACATAGTTTAAGCGAAATGTTGAAAAGATTCAGCAGCAATATACCTTCATCTTGGAAGGTGCTGATCCCATATCTGTTTTCATAAGCAATTTAAAACCAGAAAGCCTGATTTCCCCTCTTTATTCAGATGAAGCTCCCATGATCTTTCGATGAGAACTACAGGATCAAATCAAATTATGAATCACACAGATGTGGTTATATACCTCTCAAGGTATATAACCAAAGTTTTCACCCAAGTGAAAAAGGTCCATCTCTGATCACTCACAAACTATAAACACACTTTGGTAAAATACAAATCCTCACTAAACTCATCCTGCAATAGCGTATAACACTTTTTGCTCTCAAGGCTCACCTGCCCATACGTCAGCATTAACTTTGCCAACCAGTGAGTCTTGGTTCAGTGGCAGATGAGGAGAAGTACTGTTATAATTATTGTTGTTATTGCAACAGACGTTAAGTATTCCTTCTGTTTTCATCACTCTCCACCTCTGATATGTCTCATTGTACCTTATGCACAACTAGTGCCACTGGGTTAGTGGAAGTACACAGGATATTCAGTAAAGATACTATGGGTTCCTCCTGCGCTGTATAACAAAGAGCAACTTAAAAACCCCTGGGAACATTAGATGTTCCATAGCCTTTGGGGACCAGACTCCTGTTCTGTATGCGTACACTGTTTGAAATAAATTAAATTTTCATCTTAATGGAAGCAGTGGTGAACTACTGAACCTATTGCAAGTTTCCTAAACTCTTTTTTTTTCTTAACCTAAAAAAGTATTTACAAAACCAGTGAGAGACACAAAGAGAGTTTAACTGGCAAATGATCTTCTTACTCAGGCAAGAAAAGTCATTCAGCAATTCCTGCTCCTTACCACATGACAAAAAGTCCCTTACGCAAGACTGTCTGTATTGTGTAAAAATAACTTTACTCATAACTTCCTCAAGCTATTTTTAAACATAGACATCACTTCTGTCACAACTAAGCTGTCTTATGTGTTACAGTGTTCAGTTATTAAAAACAAAAACCTCACTAATAAATGAAATTATTGACATAAAAGCGCAATTGAAATTAATTAAGATGGGACATGACAGAGCTCTTCCAATGATGTTTCTGGGAGTTCCTCCAATTTCTAGGAGCAGAAAGAAAAACAATAGATAGGAAGTTTTTGAATTATACACTCTTGACTAGATGCAATTCAAAAATATGATCATTTAGGACAATATTTTAAAAAATAGTATCATAAAAACTATACATTCATCTTTCTAGCACATTAAGCTGCATGCCTAAGTACCCATGAAGAGAGAGAGCAGAAGGCTTTCTAGAAAACACATAACATTCATTAAAAATACATAAATTGACAAATTATATATACCTTCTGCTGCGTCAACAGCCTATGCCTTTCTGAACTTGCTGTAATATCTGCTCAGCTAATCAGAACTTGTTTAATACATAAAATTATCTCCTGTCAAACAATTATTTAAATTTCAAAAATTCATTGCCGACTTACACAACCTTATCTGTCCTATAATAGATATAAAACAGTTGTAAAAAAAAAAATCCTTTTCACAAAATAATTTTTAAAATAATATCTTCAGTTTAACATCCAAAGAGATACTGGGTTTTTTTCTTCAGTTTTGCAACTCTTTGAATTTTGAGGATGTGCCAGTGATATCACTATCACCTAGACCAGACAGACAAGGATTAGAGAGCTCTTTGCTGTAATATCCTGCCACATACAACTTTTTAGACAGATTCTTTGAAGACAAAGCATAACCAGAACAGACAGACCCACACCCAAAAAAGCTGAGCCACTCATAACTATCCTGTTCTGCAAAGCATTATAAAACGCATCCAATACACTTGGAAAGGAGTTAATGATGTTGGAGTCTTGATTTGTTAGAGACACCCTGAAACTCATTTTTGTGCTTATATAATCGCAAATTTATTATATTACTTAAAATAGACTGATTAAAAAAAAAATAAAATCAAAGACACAGGTGTTAAATATGCCTCACCCCTGATTCTGCCCCCGACCACTGCTGGGGGTGACGATGAGAGGGGTGTAGTTGGCAAGAAATGCCATCACTGGATTCTCAGTGGAGGCAGCTTAACAGGAGTGTCATTTCAGGTACTAGCTTTATCACCTGGATACATTCACTAAGACCTGGAATAAGACCAAAACTGCCTACAGAGAATAATAACTTATGTCCTCTGCCATCGTAATTTGAAATCCAACCAGTCACCTAGACACCAAAGGCTCTAAAACTGCTTCATTGTTTGTTTCTGATTTAGAAAGGGACAACATCCAGAGAATGACTCAATCACCTTATACGTAAAAAAAAAAAATATTCCCTTTTTGAGCACTTAATTTCTACTCCCTTTTGCAGTTCATTTCTAACTAACAGTAGTTTCATCCCTGTAAACTCATGCTAGCCTTCCTGTTCCTTCTTCAATCCTGTTGTTACCCCAGTTCCCAAAACTGGAACTGTTGTTTGGCCAGAAAAGCGAGCCTCGGCCCATTTATCCTCTCTTCTGTCAGCTTTTTTTTCCACATACTTCCAGACTCATACTAAACTGTTAATCAGCAAAATAAAGCGCAGTTTTCATCCCCTTACATCCAGTACACGTTACACATTGCCAAAAATTTAAAATTCTATTTACTGAACTTAAACAGCACCCACAGATCTGCCTTAAAACCTGCTTCCAGTTAAAATCTTTGAAGTAATTCCATAACGACAGCTTTTCTACATCACTGATGAATAACGAAGTGATCAATAACTCCAGAAAATAAAGGCAGATAGCTCTTGTGTTGCAGAGAGAAAAAACTAAGTAGAAAGGTGCAACATTTAAAAAGAATTCTATACAGAAAACCTTCTACCAACCAAAAGTAGTAGGTATGATGACAGAAGAAAAAAAAAAAGTTAGGACTGCATCTAGCTTGTGAGGGTTCTTTGCAGTATGCATGAAAGGAGAAGGGAAAAAAAAAAGCTTTTAAAATGAAAGTGTTGTACAGACACAGCTCTATAAATCTGATTTCATACCCAAGTTCCAATTTTGTTACACACTATTAAAAATCAACCCTAACCTGATTTAACGGATACCCAAACAAGGGGGAAATTGGATTCTCCAACCGTAACGTGCCAGTGACACTGACTGATACCTAAAAGCAATACAGCTAGTTCCTGTCCTTAATTCATAGCTTGTGCTTTAATTTCAAACCTGCCCTGGGTAGAAAAAAAGATGTAATAAAGGCTTAACACAGAATTTGTGCTTTAAAGATTTATTGAGATAGGAAGACTAAACAGAACTGAAAGCACATACAGTAAACAGCACATAAGGACTCGGGGGGCTGAAAAAAAAATCTGCATGTACAGATCCACCAAGACACTAAGATGTAAAGGAGAGAAAAAAAAGGCAAAAGAACAAACCCAGCCAAAAATCCACCAGTACAAACAACAACAGCAACAAAAACAAAACAAAACAAAAAACCCAAACAAAAAAGAACCACGATAACAGTTTGGAAGTGGTATATCACAAGTTTCTGGACGGGGTGACTTCTTTCACAGGGCAGAGGCTCAAGCCCAGCCGCACACTCCGGTGTCACGCCAGCCAGCAGCCCCGTGTTCCCAAGCGAAAATCCCCGACTGCCGCGGAGCAGCGTTTCAGCACCTCGCTCGCCTGGTGCAAGTCATCGGCCCCCGAGAGTGGCTCAGGAACTGTGGGGAAACGACTCGCCCGTGCGGGGACCCCGTAAGGGGACGGAGGTGTCGGAGACAGGGGGAAGAGGAGATGGTAGGAGGCGCGGGGTCCTCCTGCCCCCGCTGCGGCGGAGGTGGCGGGGCGGGGGCAGCGGGTGCGCTGCACCATGGACAGTGGCTGCCGCCACCGCCTACCCCTGCCCTGCGCAAGCCTCTGCGGGCTCCGCAGCCGCCCCAGCACCCCGTCCCCGCCGCCGACCTCGCCCCAACCCGCTCCCCCGGCCCGCCAGAAACGCCCTAACCGTAAATGCCATTAAGAGGCGATGATCTGCGCCATCTGTCCCTCAGACTTACCGCCCTCGCCACCCCCGGCGCCGCGCCGGCTACGGGCTCAGCCAGCACAAAGCGAGGGGGGGCAACCCACCGCCACCCTCCCTACCTGCCCCCGGCCTCCGCTCGGGGTCCCCCCGGCTCCGCGCTCGCTCCGGACACCCCGCGCCACCGCAGGCCGACCCCCAGCCCGGCCGCTGGCGGGGAGCCCAGCCCAACCACCGCCCCGCAGGCACTGCCCTCGCTGCCCCAGCCGAGATCCATTTTGTAGTCCCCGTCCTCCCCCGCAGTGTCCCGTCAGTTCCATCTCGCCCCAGATGCGCTCTCGCAGGGGCGCCGGCTCGCAGGCCCCTACGAGAACCATTGGGGCACCCCGGCCAGCGGTGCCCGGCGCTGACCCGAGCCCCGGGGCTACCAGCACAGGACCCCGCCGCTCGGAACAGGCGGGGAGCCCGGCCGAGAGGCCCTGGAGAGGCCGCCGGGGGAAGGCAGCAGCAGGACTTTGATAATAATAAATTAAACACTTCGGAACCTGAGCCCGTCCCAGTGGAAATTCCCGTTAACGGCAGGAGGTGGGGAAACCCGGCGGCCAGGCGGAGGCTGATTACATTCTTCCCGGGAAGGGATTAACGGGTACGGGAGCCGGGGGTGGCCGAGGCGCGGCCCGCAGGGGCCCCCAGCCGCCCAAGGAGGTAGCCGGGGGCTGCCCGAAACTCTCTGGCACCCCCATCCCCCCTTCCCCATGCGGGGCAGAGGGGGTGATGTCCGCTCTGTCCCTCCACTCCAGTACTTCGTCTGCCGCGCTCACTGCGGGGCCGAGGTTCCGTCCTCCTGCCGGCCAAGCGGATACCAGACACCCCCCCACCCCGCGTCCGCCAGCACCTGCTCTCGCAGGAGCCCGGGAGGGAAAATCCGCGTCCCCTCAGCAGCTGTGGCGCCGCCACCTCTCACGATCTGGGGACGCCCCCCTCTCCCTCTCAGCCGGCCCCAGGCACAAGCTCCCCTCTTCCCGGATAGCGGCGGCCGGGCTGCCCCCGAGCAGGTGGCTCTGCGCGAGCGGCCACAAACCAGCCCGGGGCACCCCGGCCGCAGGGGCATCAGCGGCTGCCACCATCCCCTACCCTGGGACCCGCACCTCGGCAGCTGAGGTCCCCCCCCCCCCCCCCGTCCGCCCCCGGCTCTCCCGCCTTCCCCTGGCACCGCCGCTCGCTGGGGAACAAAGAGACGCAGCCCGGCGCCGCTCCCCGCCGGCGATGCTTACCTGCTGCAGGGCCGCCAGCAGCATCAGCGCCAGCGGCGGCAGGATCCGCGGCGGCGCTCCCGCTACTCGGCACATGGAGGCGAAGAGGGGCGGCGGCAGGGCGGCCCCCAGCAGTCCCGGAGCGCGGCTGGAGCCCGCGGAGCGGGGCGAGGGGAGTAGCGGGGAGGGTCGGGCAGCAGCAGCTGCCTGGGGCTGCGGACGGCGTCTGCCCCCGCCTGCCGGATCTGGCTGCCGCGGCGCTGGCTGCCGGCTGCCGCCTTAGCTCATGGGCAGCGATGCAGCGGGGGAAGAAAGACGGGGAGAGAGAAAGAGAGGAGCGGAGGATGGGTGAAACTCAGCTCTGGGTCAGCCCGCTTTCCTCTCTGCCGAGCCCCCTCCGCGGTGCAGAGGGTGGGCAGGGAAGAGGAGGAGGAGGAGGAGGATGGGCGAACAAAAGGCTGAGAGATAAGCAAGAAGTAGTCGCTGCTGCTGCTGCTGCTGCTGCTGCGAGGCCGGTGCGGCGGCTCCCCTCGGCTGGCTGCCTTCCCCACGCCTGGGTCGTGCCCGACTCGCTCGTCCCGCCGGTGCCCCCCAGCGAGCTCGGGCAGGCGGCTCCTCTCAGTGCCTCAGACCGGCTGCGACAGCACCGCCGCTGCTCCGGCCCCAGCCCTGCTGCATGCTCGCCCCGCACTTTCTCTCTCCCTCTTTCTTCTCCTCCCTCCACCCCTCCCCCTGCACGCAAAACCCTCCGCTGAAGCACAATGATAACAATGCCCCAGCAGCCTGTGCCTGTGTGTATGCGCTCGCCCGGTGCCTGCCTGCCTCCCGCCCAGCTGCGGGCAGCTCCCTCCCCACTTCCCGACGCTCCCTGTCGGCCTCACGGCCAATGGGAACAGCATGGCCCGGCAGGCGCAGGGGACCGCTGCTGCCTGCGAAGGGTGCTTCCCTCCTCGGTCCCCAGCGAGGCGGCGTGGGGGGCAGCGGGGCAGGCGCTAAGGCAAGCGGGGAGGGGAGGGGGGAGGAAATCCCAACCCAACAATTCGGCGCACTACAATTGTTTAGGGGGCCAAGTAAGAACTTGCTGGGCGAGGAAGGACCGGTCCCCGCTGTGCTCGGTAGCGGACGGCCAGTGCAGCGGGCAACCGCGGGCGCGCCGGCGGAGCCCAGCCCGGGGGCCCCGGGACGCCCCTGCTTGACACCTGGCTGCTGGCGGCGCGGCAAGTTTCGCTCAACTCTTACTGCTTAGACCGCTAGCTTCTTTTTTTTTTTTTTTCCCTCTCCAATTTTTAACCTCCCGCCCTCCTCCTCTCACGGCCTTTTTTTTTTTTTTTTTGCCTCCCCCGCCCCGAGCTACCTGCTGAATTTTATCAGCAAATGTTTTCAAAGGCTTGGCCGGGGCTGCCTGCAGTCCGGAGGTCCAAAAATGCCAGCGTGCATAACGGAACGGGGGAGTGTTGCTGAGTGAACAGTTACAGAAGCAAGTATCAGTGCTGGGTCATTTGCAGAGCTGGCAAGGATTTTCTCTCGCCCACAGGTCACTGAGCAAAGTTGTTTTGTGTCCATGCATGAGAGCTCCCATCCTGGGACATAATAAGGGGAGGGTTTGTAGGCACTGGCCCTTAGACAATCTCATGAAGTGTAGATTCAAAATGGTGCATTATTTATTTTACAGCATTTTATTTTACACTTGAACTTACAGGAAAAATACTCTGTTTCTGCACTATTTTTTTTTTTCTTCTTTTCGCCTGCCTTAGAAAATAACGCAAAACACCACGCTCATGTTTTGAAAGGAAACAGCGGCTTTGCTTTTTATATTTTGTGGGGGAAAGGCGGGTTAAGTACGATGCTGATTTCATTAGCTTCGAAATTGAAAATACCGGTCGCTTGTGAGCTGCGATGCAGCTGCTTTCCCAACTCAAGGAAAAGCCGAAAACGCCAGAAGCGGCGGGGGAACATGCGCCCGGGCCGGGGCTGCCCGCCGCCCCCGCGGGGCAGGGCCCGAGCAACGGGCAGGGCAGGAGCCACCTGCGAGCGTTAACAGCCAAATGAGACTCAGCTGAGGAGGGGCAGCCCCTGACTAGAAAAACACCCCGCGACCCCTTTTTAAAATTGTAGCCCATTAAATTGTACTGAAGCCAACAGTTATGGAGAACAATAAATTAGGGAACACAACACTTGGTATTGAGTTTCTGCATTAAAATTTAACTTGAGACTGATGGAAAATAGGCAAAAAGGGCAGAGCTGCTGTTTATGTCCTGTTACAAGGAAGACTTCCCAGGTTTGCACCCGATGGAGCATGTATTTGGTCTCCTTCGCACTTCTAACATATTTGCTTGGATTTGCTTATGAAATTATGTCTTTCCCCGTGTAACAGATTTATATTTGTATTTTCTTTTAGGTAGACATAATATTAACATTTACTAATGACTGTATTCAAGCAGCTATTGACTCTTACAAATATTCTACAAAATACAAAGCACACAATATAAACAACTCTATAAACCAACTGTCCAATGAGAGTAATTACCTGTCATCTAAACGAGCCCAGCCCCTCATATCCCTCAACCGATCCGTTCCTAAAGGCCTGAAAAAATAAAAGGCTCTGCAGCATATCTGGAAGGTTACCAGATCTGGGCTCTGCCTGATGCTTCTCGCAGTTCTGCTGCTGCCTTTGAATTTACTTAGCAGAAATAGTAACACTGGCAGAAAAATTGCTCTCATCAACATCGTTTTACTGGGTCTTTTAGGCTGGAACAAGTTTCTGACAAGCAGTTGGCTTCCTTCATTTACACAGTCTTAACCAAAAGTTTCCCCTGGCTTGTGGAGTTCCCTAGTTTTGGGTAATGTGATAAAGAGATACTAAGAGAGCAGGAGTAGGTTATAAATTTTGAGGTATAATTTCTGCACCACATCTCTTTATGGGTGAGAAGCCTGTGTTTGGGAGAGCAGAGGAGAAACTTGTGCATTGCTTTCAGATATGGATGATTCCTCAGGGTTTATGCTATTCATCTGTAGCATAAACCCAAGAGAACAGCTTTTGCACTTCCCCCTCCCCGCCCCCGAAATAATCTGTCATTAAGTAGGCATAGTTGGAGAGTCAGAGTTAGAACTGAGACTAGATTGAGTGGTATCATGCAAAAGCCAGAAAACGCTGTCAATTTCTGGCCAAGATTCAGAACTCTAAGAGTTTATCTCATAACTCAGCCACAGATTACATTTATGAGTGTGTTTTAAGTAGTATAAAAATAATGGACATAAGTTAATGTTCAACCTAGAAGATCTCAAGGGCTTCCAGAAAAACCTTGTTAAAATTCCATGATTAAGTTGAAGAGAGGATTAGGGTAATTCCCATGTTAGTCATGGAGTTGAGTCTCTCTTTCAACTTGTCCAAATTAATTTTCATTCCTAGGGTTCATAAAAATTCTGTAAAAAAATGAATGTTTTCAATTTGAGATATACTAGATTGCTCATGGCTTCAAATATTTTGGAAAAAAAAAATAACCAAACAAACGTTTTCCCTTGTGGGTTTTTCCTTACATTTAATCTGACAGATACTGCCACTACTACTCTCCTCAATTCAAATGATGCAAATTAAGCATTTTACTGACAGTTTAGGCCTTGGTCTGACAAACATTTATACATGTGATCTCAGCAAACTGAGTCACACTGCACACAGGCATACCACTGTTCCTATGCCTAAGTATTTACAAGATGGAAGGGTAGATGTACCAAGCAAAAGTACTAAAGACATATTAGTTTACCCAGTTTCCTTGAATTTTTCTTTACATATGAAGAAATACGTTAATTTGTTTAAAAAATCCCAAATGCCTAATTAATGTGTGTGAGGATATTCAATGGTTACTACTGAGTTTTATCACAATAGTGGAAAAAGCTATGGTTGTTTCTTACTGTGACATGAAGGCTGCACACTATCAACTAACCCAGATTCCTCGGGATATTGTCTTAACAGAAGAGGAAGCACTAACAAATCCAAAAATTCAACTTTTTCAGACCGTAGTTTTTAACTGGGGCTCTGTGGACCCCTTAAAACTCCAGGCTTTACTCTTAAATCCGTGACAGGCAACAGGGAAAAAAACAGATTTGTATATTCTATATGGCAACTTCACACATGTAAGATTCCTAAGGGGGGGAGTTTTTTCAGCATTGTAAGATTTTTAGTCATTGACAACACTTGAAAATGATTGTTTAGAAGGATGCAGTTTTATGTAGATAGCATCAAGTGGGGAAGAAAAACTGGGTGGCACAGATGCCCAAACAGCTTAAATATTTACAAAATTGTGGTAACTAAAATGTTGGTGATAGTGCTGCTGTCTTTTTCGTACTTCAGTACAATAAGTATGACCCTTTGAATTGTCTAATCGGAGTGTTTTTTCTAAATATGCTTTTTCAAGTTGATCACCAATGTGAACTAAAAAGCCTGTAAGTTCTAATGGTCCTTTTTTTTAAGGAAATAGTCTCAGAAAGAGGAAAAAAGTCAGTCCTAGCAGTAAGTAATATTTACTTGACTTTATCTTGTAATTTATTATAGAACTTAACAAACTTATCCTCATGGGCTTTTCTGGCACTATCATTACTTAACATGCATAGCCCTGCATATTTCTCCAGCCTGTTTCTTACATCAAGACAATGCGAGACATGGAAAGGTAACTACAGCTGCAGCAGTTAGTGAGCTGTTCTGCTCAAATTCAAAAATCATCTGGATTCGAATGGAGGAATGTTGTATACAGCAGTTCTGTTTCTGCTTCAACAACCCTCAGCAACATCAATCTCTTTCTATTGCTACGTATGTAGATATGTGTATATATATACATACATATATATATATATATATATATATTTTGGTGGAAGAGGTTTTTTTTTCCTTTTTCTGTTAGCTAAATCATATCAGTCACCATAGTTATATTTGTGTTAATTGCTAGCTACTTTTTCAAAGGATTTCTCTATGGAGAAGAAGCTGAGCATATGTAATCCAGATGTGATACAATATATTTGCATATTGTATAATTTGCTTTATGTCTATACCCTCAGTTTGATGATTTGGGAATCAACATAGTCAATCTTAGTGCATGAAATTCATTCTTCCAGGGATCTCATTCAGCATCACTGCCCAGTGCCTGCAGGCTTTTTGGTCTGCAGAGTTTCTATTGAAAATCAAGGTAGAGGAAAAGATCTTATCATCAGCATAGCATCTCTATTCAGTCGGCTATCTTAAAAGAAAAAGACCATCTTATCCAGAACAAGGCCTTAATCATATGGTATGATAAAGGGCTGAAAAAGGGCTGAAAGAATGATGACTTGTAACAAGGACCTATGGTAATTTGTAATCACCACAAAAGAAAGTTTTACAGTTTCAGAGAACTGCCTGATATTGAATAGACCAGTAGAAAGAGATTGACCTGCCTCTTAAAAGGTAGCTTCAGTAAATCAATCTTTTCTATTTTTTTTTTTAAATTTACTGATAATTCACTTATTTGAAGTATCTCGTTTTTCTTGATTGGCTTTCCAGTGAAATCAAGGAATCATTTTATTGTCTTGAGATCAGAAGTCTCACTTTTTTTCTGACTCATGCAATCTGCGGAGTCCTAGACTCCCTCCTTAGCCATAGCAAGAGTTCACTGGCATGAATGAACCCACTGGCTTCTCTGAGAATATATGTATGTATTCAACAACTGCAGAAAAGAAACACTGGAAATTTCCAGAAGACCAATCTTATTACTCCTGACTTATAGGTAATAAAAATTAAGAAAATAGAACCCTAATTGTTTATGATAAACCAGCATAGATAATAATTTGCTTTAATGAAATTGTAATAATTTGCTTTAATGAAATTGTAATAATTTGCTTTAATGAAATTGTAAGAGCTGTCATGTGGATTGCCACTTTCATTATTAAACATAATTTTTAACACTTATAGTTAGATTTGCCTAATATTTTCTATCCCCAAATCTTATTTTCATTTACTATAATATTTCATTTTTTTAGTGAGCAAGATTGAATTCTGCTGGTTGGCTGTTTCAAGCCAAGTATTTTTTGAAAACTTCAGAAAAATCCTTTGTCCTTTTTGAAGAATGAGATAAAGGAAAATGTGTCATTTTATTTTTGTTATAAAATTGTTACCGCCATCTCACAGAGGTATTTTACTCCAGGCTCTAGAACATAGACTTTAACTTTGAGAGGAGCATGATTCTTAGGTTGAGGTTATAATTTTTTCAATCACCGTTGAAGTTGACCAAAATCGGGCATTGTTACAGATCTGAAAATTATGTTGTTATAGTTCAGAAGAGTTTCACAGCTATATCCCCTGACGGATCTGTCTGCATCTAATATGCCTCTTATTCCCACAACAACTGCTGTGTTGCAAAAATTCTGCAAACAAGCCATCTTCATAGAACAAGTCAGCATCCCCTATTTGGAGACTGAAGGAGCTGCTCTGGAGTTTCCAATGCTTTCTCTTGTATTAAGCACCAGAGAGATAGTAGAGACTGTCTGATTTTATGAGTTTGTTTATCCCCTTGAAAGGCCCTGACAGCACAGAGGAGGAACTGGGTCTGACATTGTCCTGGTTTTTAGCAGAGAAGAGCTAGGTTTCTTTTTAGTAGCTAGAATAGCACTGTATTTTGCTTTCAGCCTGGGATTTGTTATGAGAGAAATGCTGATAACATACCAGTGTTTTCATTTTTGTCACTGGAAGTGAAGGACTTTGTGTTTTGTTAGTCTACAAGTGCAAGATCTTGGAGTGAGCGGGGGGGGCGTGAGGAATATTTACGTTGATAAGCTAAATTTGCATTTGGATATGCCAATAAGATATTCCATATCATATAATGTCATGTTCAATATATTAGTGAGGGTCTCTTCCTCTTTTGTCTCTCTCTGACTTTCACTCAGGCTCTTGCTCTTCTGGGGTTGCGGTTTTTGGTTTGGGAATGTCACTCCTCTGACAGAGGGAACAGACTGGACTTGGTTGGTGGGTAGTGAGCTATTGTATTGTGTATCACTCACATATTTTGTTACTATTAACATTATTATTTTAATATCATTATTATGTTAAGTTTTCTTTTATTGAAATTATTAAATTGCTCCTATCTCAACCTACGAATCTCCTTACCCTTACCCCAATTCTCTCCCCTATCCCCTGGGGGAGGGTGAGCAAACGGCTGTGTTTGGCTGCTCACAAAGTGCTACCCAAGTGAATCCACCACACTGATGTATCAAGAGTAAGATGAAATAAAGGATTGAGACAATACTCTTGGATGCAACACTGGAAAAAAATATTGTAGTGCTTTAAGTTTTCCTTGGTCACAAAACAACAGAAACATATGGCATCCACCAGTGAAGAAACTGTTGTCAATATAAGCTTCATAGATACCTTTATTTGTCATGGATTATAATAGTGATAATTATGTTTTCCACAGGAAACATAAAGGTAGAATATAAAATGTCCCAGCATGATAGTATAAATGATATGCTTTTGATACCCTTTTCTACTTCAAGGAGAGAAAACATAATTACAAAAACTGAGATTAAGATCAGAGTAAATGTTTCCAAAAATTGCAGATTAAAATAAACATATTATACAATTTGTTTCAAGGATTTAAGAAGTTTAGATCATTTAGAAAGTTAGGGAATTGTGGATTCAAGCATCTGAAAAATTGTTTTTATTGACAAGTATATTAATAATAGTAGTGCTCTTATTAATGACTTTTAAAATTTGTCTGCAGAAATTCAGTCCAAGTTAAAATTTGACACACAGCGAAGTAGCCATGCAGAAATAATTTACATACTTTCAGAGAAATCTGATGATTTAAAAAAATCTTCCTGATTTTGAGTAATTTTTACATTAGTAGGACTTCAAAGTGGCTTTCTTCTCTGAAATGACATTTTGGAGATCTTCTTTCTGGTTTGTAGTAATGAAAGCCTAAAATATCCCCAAATGCTATCTGAATTTACGTGACTGGATCATTAACCTGAACTTTAGGAAGTCTCTAAACATTTATTCACAGAGGAAGAATACTCTTCTTTGGTTATATTAGACCCCTGGGCAGCCGGGAGACTTGGGGTTTTGTTCTTAGTGCCAGGTAGGGCAGGCACAGCTGTGTACAAAACTAAGCTCTTCAAATAAGAAAAAACTTTTTCCTGTGGCACTGTGGTTTGTTGCTGTTAACAGCTACCCACCTTGTCTCTTCCTAAGAGGTCTCCATCCCCAGAGCTGAGGGGAACACATGCCTGTGCCCCTCTTCAGCAGTTTGTAGTCCGCCACATTAGTTTGAACTCATCAACAGTGTGAGCTAAACAGCTGAGTGGTGCCCCCAACTAGCTACCAGATAGTGGATTAAAAAAAAAAAGCATGGTGACTCTGAGGCCAAGGGTCAGGAGGGTTGTTTAGATTAAGGTGTTAGCAACTGTCATGGCAAGATGAGTGAGGGCTCCTTTGGCAAAGCCCTAAATTTACATCATTCCTCCTTATAAACCCCACTCTTCTGCTTCTGACCTTAGGATCAGTAGGAGTTGCTGAGTGCTTGTCATGTTCAAAAGTTTGTCCATTTTTTTCCCAGAGTCTTAACAGAAGTATTTAGGAGTTGAAATTAAGGATTTTTTTTCCTTTTAAATCCTAGCCCAGATTTTGTTTCTATGTGAAGGAGCACAATTTAGTACATGCGCAGATTTTGCAAATAAATAAATAAATAGATAAATAAATAAATAAATCTAGGACTTTAGTTATTTGGCTTTAAAATAAAATTTCTTACTTTTTCTCCACTGCTAATGGATCACATCCACCATTTTTTATACTTTCTGAAGTCAGAAGGGACTGTTTTCATAATTTATTTTGACCTTATCGAAACACAGGCTTAAGAGTATTGCCTAGTGTTTTTCCTAACAGGGTCAATAACTTGTGCAGAGTGAGGGTATATTTTTGAGGCTGACATGGAAGCTTGATTTAGAGTGACAGAATCTACCACAGGTCTTGTTAGAGTTAAATATTCCAAATGAATATGGTTCTTCTATGGAAAGTCTTACTTCACAAGTCAGGAATGGACACTTTTTGCACCTAGGCCTTTCTTTGAACCACTTGGGAGAGGGTGCAGTGTCAGCTGCTGCTGTAACCTCACCTGTTCACAGTTCCTGAGCTGCAGGAAACAGCAGAGATCTCAGCATGGGCTAAACACCCAAGAATTCACTTTGATTTGCAAAAGGGTTTTGCATCTAGCACTGAGCTCTGTGCTGCTGCTCCCTGGTCTGATGCTACTGTGGTAGTATCTACACTGCACAGCAGCTATTGCACAGTCAAGAATAGTTCATGTAGAAAAACAAATAAACACTGAAAATGCTTATGTGCCTCACAGTGTTTTGAGTCAGGCATTCTTTATGCATGCTTGTGATTTACCTTAAAATTGTTAGATTAGAAATGTTATATATCCTAGATTAAATGAACAAAAGTCTATAGACTGACCTTTGATGTAATATCAGTTATAAACATTGCTGAAATAGTTGCTACTTGAACTAGATTTTTTTTTTAATACCCAATTTTCATTTAAAAATTACTGATAATGGAGAGTCTAATGTCAACCGTACTAAGTTGTTCCAGTGGATGGTTATCCTTCTCTTTAAAAATGTCTCTGTCATGAGTAGGCTGCATTTATCTAACTTGTCTAATTTCCAAGCATTCATTCTTGTTAGTTCTTTCAGCTCTAAGCTGAAGAGTTGCTTTTTCGTGTGTTTATTCCCTGTATTGGAACTACAGACCTTTGATAAGTCAAAGCTTTTCCTCATTATGCTAACTAAATCAAAGTCCTTGAGTATTTAATTAAAACACATAGTTCCTAATAATTTAATAAATGTTCCAGTTCTTCCCTGACCCTCTAATTTTTAACATGCTGCTTGAAATATTGGTGCTGAAACTGCTTGCTGTATTTCAGCAGCAACTGTAGTCATTTGAAAAACAGAAGTGATACAAGGACC
This sequence comes from Caprimulgus europaeus, assembly GCA_907165065.1. The sequence continues at coordinate 47,903,789 of OU015525.1, read as the reverse complement.
AGGTTCCTACTCAGTGCTCCCATGTTAATCAATACAATGATCACATTAGCCCTTTCATCACACCGTTGCTTTAGTTATCAGTTGTCTTCCCAGTCATAACCACAGTTTCCCAAAATAGTATTCCTTGCTCTGAAACACACCCTGCAGTATTTGTTCCCAGGCATCTGACTTTTCCAGGAAGAACTCTCATTTTCCTTCATGCTGAAGCTTTTGTAAATACATTCTTTGCAGCTCCTTCTGGCAGTCTTCCACTTCCATCCCACGCTCATCACTTTACATCTCTCTGTATTCTCTCCTAGCACTGATTTGGAGTCATCATGACCAGATTGCCTTTACAAATAAAAGCCTTTGGGAAGCCAGGAGTGCCCAGCTCTGCTGCTAAGTAATAGCAAGTTTCCATATCCATTAAAGCAGCCATTTTATTTTGCCTGAACATGTCCTAGGCTTCTAAGGAGAAGCATGTGTAATCCCACCTGGAGATGAGTCATTAAGTTGTGAATATATATGAGATTTTCAGTACTAGGGTAGAAATGCCTCTGAATCTGGGCCTCGTGTCAATGGCTAAGAAGTGGCAACAGAGAAACTGAAGGATGAGGGAGCCAGAAGAGGACTGCTGATACTGGACATACCACAGTTGTGAGGAGCTGGATTGTGGTTGCATCAACCCAAGGAAGTATGTGGTGTTTAGTTATCCATAAAAACCCAGAACTGTTATGATCCATGGCTGTACCTTTGCATTGCCTGCACTAAAGCCTTGAGTTGGCTTGGATATTTGTCCATGCATGTTAGTCTGCCTCACATCTATTCCTTCCTGGTGCTGTTACCTCCCTAGAGTCTGGGCACTGTGTAAGCTTGATAAACTTCAGCCTGAACTAGATGACTCTGCTGAACAACATTTAAGTTTTGGAAAGGTTTCATTCTTTCAGTGGCTTCTGCACATTTTGCATACACATCCATATCATGACTCAAACCCTTGAATCACAGTATTGGCTCTTCTTGAGGAATGGTAGGGAGACAAAAATCTGGCAATTATTGCTGCTGAAGACAGTATTTTGCAAGGTGCTGGCCAAAAGCAAACTCCTGACCATTGCTTAAAAATACAGAGGTGAGCTTTTCTCCCTCCCATGTTCCTAAAGAATTTAAACATTTTGGGGATTTTGGCCACTCTATTTTCCAGCAACTTGGTGATGCAGATAAACAGCCATTCTTACTCTTTTCCCTTTCAATACTAGTGAATGCTTTGTATGAATGAATACAAGGATGTAGAAGATCTAATATCCATTCACAGTATCTCCCCCAAATATCTTAATACTCCTGCTGAAGCAAGTAGCATATCATTTAAGAGATGCTAGTCTAAAAATAATTTCAAAATTTGTTTTCTTCCTGGTATCACGTGTCCAATGAAGCCAAAGAATCCTGTAAAAGCTAATTTCAATACGTGTCTCCTTCCTAGGGTGGTAAGTTTTCCTTAACATAAGGCTCATTATGGAGTAGCAATTTCCTTCAATTAATCCCTGAGAAAACCTTTTAAAAGTTGCATGCTTCTGAGGCCCAGTCACCTGGTCATCATTTCTCCTATGGGGAAGAGGCAAATGGGATTTATATGTCCTCAGGTGTCACTTCAGTATGGAGATGGGATGTGACTACAGCTCACGCTTGGACTTGGGGAATTTAGTGTTTGTGAGTTCTCCACTTTTCCTCCAAAGAGCTGAAAAAACAGGATTTTGGAGGAAAAAAACAAACATGATGCTTTGCAGAGAAAGAATGGTTATTGTAGTGACAGATCCAGCATGAAAAACAGTAAAAGAACATTGGCTCATAGTTTCATTACTGTGCTCCATTTTTCCTGCTACTGAGATTTCATAATATAAACAGCCAAAATCACATTACAGAGATAGTTCAAACATGAGTAGAGATTTTTAAGACATTGCAAACCACTTGCCCTTAAACAGTTACTGCAGAATGCTATTAATTTTGCAGTGTGCTTTATAATTATTTGTAGGTAATAAAAAAAGAACTGAAAGCGAAGGTGCACAGACTTAAAGGAAGAAAACCTCTCCTGTGCCTGCTACGAATAGTTCATATTTCCCTTTACTATTCCAGCAGCTGGAGTGCACCTATGGTTGGGAGGAAGATGAGGAAAAGATCATGATAAAGAGCACCCTGGTGCATCTTTTGGGTTTGCCTATTGACAGTTTTGAGTAATAGCCTTCTATACCCCAGGATAGTCTTGCCTCTGGGTAGCATCCGTGAAAGTAAGAATAGCTTTGATGAGCGCAGAATGGTATTATCAACTACTTAATTACTATTCTTTTTTCTACCTACCCACCACATCTAACATTGCTGGTCAAACACCAAACAGCTGTCATGGAAACTTTAAGTAGGAGAAAATAATTTCAGATAAAGCTCAGCCTCTCCAGGGAAGTCAAAAGAAATCCCAATGTAGAAGAGTAGCTGGAAGTGGCTCCCCAAAAACTGTGGGAAAAAGATTATTTTATGTTGTTGGCACTGATACTATGAAGAGGGATCACCAAGTGCCTGGGATATTTCTGTCATGCTGCAGCTTGTGTAGAGGGTGTAGCTTTTCTCCATGGAGAAGTGGACAGATATCCACAGAAAGAAAGAAGAAAAGGTCTGTTTGGAGGGTTATTGAATTTGCTCTAAGCAAGCTGTGAACAGACAGCTGAGAAGCAAATAGTTTCCTGTGCTAGGACCAAGGGACCAAACTGGAGGAAAAGGCTCTGGAAGGGGTCAGAATAAAGAAAATTAAAGGAAAAATTCTGGAAATAGACATCTTCAGCAAAAGGCTGAGCAGTATGGCCCTGAGCTCATGGGGGCCACCGTCACTATGGGAAGCAGCCTTTCAAGCAATGGCTATAGGACCTTCCCACAGCAATCACTTGCTCCTTCTTTCCTCCCTGCAGAATACAACAGTCCTTTCCACACATCCTTGGGAGAGATTCAGCATTTAACCATAAGTGGTCCAAAAGCATTTTCTGTTTTCAGACTAAGCAAAATGAAGCCAAATTATTCTTTCTTCTGCCTGAGAAACCCAGAGAAAGCACCATATGCTGGGGAACTGAAAATAAACCGGATATTCCCTACTGAGGTGTGAAATCTTAACACCATTAATATCTAGGTTATCCAGAGAGCAGATTTTCCTTTGGGCACTGCTGGAAATGAATCCCAGTTCTTGGCAATGTTGATGTTTCCACATTAATTTTAGTGAACTTTCCTTAATAATTGATGAGGCCTTGCAGCAACATGAAAAAATGTCTTGTCCTGTAGATGATGATTTTGGCTTGAAACCTTGCTGAAGGTTAGTCATGTACATCCCTCTATGAATCCTAATGGAATCAGGAATGCAACCATATAATGCAATTCATAGGCCTCCCTGAACAGCCAAAGTTGCTGATGTGACTCAACAGCACTGCTCCTTACAGTACTTCCAATCTTCCCTATGATTGCTCCACTGTGAACTGCTCAAATAATTAGCTAAATACAAGCAAACAACAGGTAAGTGAGATTTCTGACGACAGTGAGATGTGGAAAGCTGCCTTTGTCATCTTGAAATTCTGCTGCCATTGTCACAGCAGTTGCCTTATCTCAGTAGCAGAAGCCAACTAGGAAAAGCTGCACCATGTTCTGTACAATTATCTTTTCAGCCTGTAACTGTTCTTCCACAAAACAAGTGACCATGGCATCTGAAAGTACACAATCCTGCACAGTGATATCCATCTACTATAAAATTCTGGTTGCATAAGCACAGCCTATTTGTATTAATATGATTAATATTCACAGCATTAATCAAGATTCTTTCAAGTAATCTGACAGCAGTTCAAAAATGGAAATGGCAAAAGTAATAGATGTCAAAAAAGCAATGATGAGAGTGTTAGTCTGAGTCACAGTTTGAAATTCCTGTCTTCAGGGACTATCCTGCACTGTGAAAATAAAAAACAACCCAAACACGGAGGACAGATGTGTGTGGTGGAACATCACAACTTATAGCATCTTCCCAGGCTACAGAATGGCACATTTGAAAAAATTGCATTAACAATGAGACAACTATAAGTGAGTGTCATAAAATGATACAAATCCACTTGGATTTGATATTGCTGTGCTTAGACTAAACTGGTTCATCTTATGTACAGTCAATTACAGGTGCAGCCTCAGAAAGGTGTATGTGAAGCATTTATTCAGTTGATCTTACTTGCTATTCTTTGTTCAAACTTGTCCAAAAAGTATTTTAAAAGTACTGAGAAAATCTGTTTCATAGACTGCCATGACTCTCCCCTAGTCCATTCTTACCTAAAAACTGGACAAAGCCCTGTAAACACATCGAAGTACAGAATTAAGATTGAAATTCATCTCAGTGCAACCTAGTGAGACCACTTAAGAAGTCAGAGTCAGCATGGTTTTACACCAATAAAGTATTGTTACAAGGCAAAATCTCATTGAATAGAATTATGTCAGTGTTTAGTACAAAATAATGTACATTATCTTAGCTATATGAAGTCATGATGGAGTACAGTGCCAATACACGTTAAGAGCTCTTTGTACAAGCTTAACAAAAATTTAAACATTGCCAGTGTCAACTGAAGGACAGCATTAATTTTGTTCATGTCATGCTGGGTCTGAAGAAAACTCCTAATGCAAAATATTGAATATGATATCAACAAAATATTTTGTTTGTTTCAAACTAAAAGGAAATTAAATAATAATAATCATGCTACCACGAGGCACTCCACCCAGGTAACGACTCATCTAAATCCAAACTACAGGAACAAAAAAAAAAAAGATTAAAGAAAACTCACTTTTAAAAATAAAATAAAACAAACCCATTTACTCTGTGTTACACAGGATACTTGATAGAAGAATCAGAAATATAACTCTTTGTCTTTAAATTTGCTCCAATCTGAGAGTCTGCCATTCCTCTGGCTCCTTCTGTGGGGAATGAACAGAATGCCCTCTCTTGTATTGTGTTTTACCTGCCTCTCTGCTCCTTCCCCTTGCCTTGATCCTATATGTCCCAGATTTATCCTAATTCCTTGAATTCAGCTTCAGATTAATTTCCATGGAACTCCATTGATGTTATCTCTCAGATTCTGACCAAATGTTGCATGAGGAACTGGCTACTACATTATCAAACAAAGGCAACCAAGGTGATTAGACCTTGACAGCTGGCTGGTGTTTAAGTTCTTGCTTTAAAGATTCCTGTAGGTATTTTTTTAAATCAATGTAAAACCAACACATTGCTAGAAGATAGGATGCAAGGCAATCAGTTTGTTTACAGAGGAAGTATGGGGGTGGTTTTTGGTAGTGGGGGAAGATGCTCCAGCAATGGCTCCCGTGAGAAGCTTCCAGAAGCTTTCCAGTTTGTCAAGGGAGAATGATTAGGAACATCATCAACAACAAAAGAAGACAACTACCTGAGGAGAGAGGAGGAGGGATGTGAGAGAGACAACTACAAACACTCAGGTCAGCGAGGAAAGAGGGGGAAGAGGTGAGCGGAGATTCTCCTGCAGCCCATGGAGGTTAATGTCAGAACAGATATCTACGTGTAGCCCATGGAGGATCCCATGCCAGAATGGGAAGCTGTACCAGAAAGCAGCTGTGACTATGTGGAGAGCTCACGACAGAGCAAAAGACCCCAGAGACACTCACACCAGAGCAGGGGAAGGAGGTGTGCTGGAGCTGAAACCTGTCTCCCGCTCATAGAGGACCCTCATGTCAGAGCTGGGGGTGGTGCCCAAAGAAGTCAATGACTCTGTGGGAATCCTGCATCGGAACACTTTGTTCCTGAACTCTTTCAGCCTTTGGGAGAGACCCCACACCAGAGTGAGGGACAGTGTGTGGAGACGTTCCCCTGAGGAGAAAAGGAGTGGCAGATGAAGTGACTGCAACACCCATTCCTCATCCCCTCTGGGTGGGTAGAGGAGGTAGAGAAATTGGGAGCAAAGTAATTTGAGCCTGGGAAGAAGGGAAGGGTGGGAGGAAGGTATTTTAAGTTGTGATTATTATGTCTCATTATCCTACTCTGATTGCTTGGTAACAAATTAAATTGGATTTTTCTTCGAGTCTGATTTGCCCATGACCATAATTGGTGAGTGAGCCCTCCCTGTCCTAATTCCGACACACGAGTCCCTTTGCTGTGTTTTCTCTCCCAGTCTCACTGGAAGTGAGGAATGGGTGAGTGATCATGTGGTCTTAGCTGCCAGCTGCAACTTAAAACCGCCAGAAAGTCTAATAATTATTATTCAGTGTATCAACCACTTGCATGTGTGTGCATGCGTTACCTACTGTAGTCCGGGAGGGGAAGGGGGAGGCGGCGGAAAGCTCAATATGAGGCAATTTTCAAAGACTAACAATGTTGACAGTATGTGTCCTTTTAGCTGAAGACTTTTTTTCTTTAAGTCTCTTCAGTAAGAGAATAAATAACTTCTTTAAAATAACAAAGTTAATTGTAGCTAGCACTGAAATGATAAATAAAAGATTTTACTCTCTCCAGGAAGCTATTTTTTCAACTGATAGAAGGAGAGAGATGTCTGACAGAATAATGGGAGTAATTTTAAAAACATGCTCAGCTTTGGACACTGTGTCCAAAGGCAATGACATGATTACTGTTGCCTTTAAAGAATACAAAAGTTTAATTTTAGGGAAAACACTGGAAATACTAAGACAGTAGACATTTACTTGGCTTTGAGGACTTAATAGACAGTTTAGGTACCTTTCAAATGGATGTCTGAAATGCCAAAGGGTACATTTTTAAAAAGTTGTCTGTATTTCACAATCTCAGCTACTACGGGCTTTATTTGCAATCACACAGATAATATATTTGGTAGCAAGTCCAAGTTTTCTTGAGCCAATTGTTTTGGGTACCACCAACTTTGCCTGTCAAACAACATGAGTGGGGAACATAGACAGCTTTACTGTGCTGATTAAAAAGGAAAAGTTAGTCACATTTCCAAGGATTTTCTTTGAAATTGAAATCTTGATCACCTTGAAATTAGTATATTTTCAAATAAAGGAAAAGAGTATTTTGTCACATGAACACACAGCTCTCTGCAAAGAAGCACATGTTCACACACTGAAGCAGGGCAAAGATATTACAAAAAGCTATTTTGAATTTTCTGACCTTCACAGAACTGAAGTTTCAACTTTAATCAGCTAACATGGTTTCTCTTCCCTCCTCCCATTCTCACAATACAATAAGATTTTATTTCAGTGTTGTAGTGTGGGTTGTAAAGTCCCAGAGAATTGAAATGGCAAGTCTCCAAGATGTGACTGTGCTAAGGGAAGAGATAAATTATCTTTCTTGAAGGAGTGAGTGATTGCTTCATGTTTAAAACCTCTCTGCTACTAGGAATGAAAAACAAACACTTGGAATTTGTGGTGTGACTTCCCTACAATGCCCATGAAGAGCACCACATTAATGTCAACTAAAACAGGCCTGCACATAGGACACGCTTTGACACAATTTCCAGAGAGAGGGGGGGCTTCACCAGCTCAAAAAATAAAAATAAAATAAAATTAAAAAATGAAATATTATTTGGGGACAGGTGTATTATGCATTACTGCAACAGAACTCTTCCAACTTCTGTTGTTTTAAGCAAAAGAAATGTTCGGAACATTTTAGATTAATATTAATATAACTTTTAGCTCTGAAACAGAGGTCATTTATAACATTTTAAAAATTAATAAAGTATGCTTCGAGAAGCATTCTTGTTATACCAGAAATACAGTTTTACACCAAGCATATTGTTACTTTACAGGATTTGTCTGTCTCTCTATATGTAATAACAGAGTTCTAGCACCGTTACACAGAAACTTAAGTAATATAAACACTTCTACTTAGAACATTATCTACAACACTAACACTCGTCATTGTTAAATTTGAAATCTTCATTGCCAAATACACATGAGACAAAATAAATCATTTTGTGTAACTGCAAAAACCTTACTCCCTCAGATTCCTTTCTTTTCCTATCCAAGACTTTTTCATGGTATTTTAGTGGTAGCATAACTTCTTTATGCTGCAGTTTGCTGATATGAAGTTTTATTGAACATGATAATATAGGAAAGCTACAAGAAAGCTGCTTGATCTTCTTCCAAGTTTTAAATACCAATTTAAAGCCGCAATAGTCTCATTCACTAATTGCTGTTTATTTCTTACATGCTGCTGTATTTTTCCTTTTCTTATTTTCTCTCTCTGCCACAGCTGAGTCTCTTTAACTGCAGCATGATTTTTCATTCTGCTCAGGTCAGTTTTATTTCCCTCCTTCCCCCAACTTTAGTAATATTTACACAAAAAAATACTGAGTACTGTTTTATTTTGGACTTTTGATAAAAGTAGGAAATCTATTCTAGCTTTGTGTTAATACTAGGGTTAAGTAAGGTGTGGACCAAAACTGCAAAAGCTGCTTAGCTAAAATATTGGGGTTTTTTTCAAGAGGTCTTCTTCATATTTGAGCAATAATTTTCAGTGATAAAGAAAAAAATTCAATTATCTTTTTTTTTTTTTCTACTTCCAAAGATGGTATTTTCTTGTTCTAGATGCTTTAAGCATGAAACAGACAGTGTATCCTACTCCCACATATTCTTCTCATGCCTTCTCTGCTCTACAAGTTGTTCCTCTGCTTTGAGCCTCCAGCCCTTCCCTCAACTCTGCCTCTTAGGTCAAGGAATGGAAATGGAAACATTAAGTTTTTACTTCTATTGCCCAGACTCAGGGTCTCTTCAGGCATCCTGGAGACTTTTCTAGAACTGTTTAATGCTTCAAGGGAAAGAATAAATTTCCTTGTAATTCTAGTGTTATCAAACTGAACTTTAATTAATCTGCATGTTCTTCAAGGAAAGAAGCCCCCTCTCACTTTATGCTTCTCTGTGTGGGTCTATGATGTCTAGCAAAATGGGGTCTGAGCAACATTTATGGCTTGCTTTCTTCTCTGCATAGTTTTTTTTTCCATCTTTCTCTATTTCTTACACTGTATTCATAATGCAGTGAAATGTCAAGGTATTTAAACCCAAATAACTCAGTATTAGATAAACCAAGTACTAAAATTGTGGGCTGCTTTTCCCCCCTCCTGCTTTTCTTTATATCCATAAGATATTAATGGTGATAATAAGAGGCTATTCAAAATTTCCATGGAAGTTGGAACATAAGTGCAACTTTTGAGCTTCTTAGTAAAACCTCTTTTGACATGCCTATATTATTGACACTGCTTACGAGGCTCCTGCTGAGCTTAGGGCCTTTTTGTTCTGAGCACTGTGTAAACAAAGAAGAAAAATAATTCCCAAGCTAATGAGCCTAGTTTCAGACTTGGCAGAAGGAGTGAGAGTAGGAAGTTATTCTTCAGACTTGACTTAGGAGAATGATACTACAGAAGATGTTATAGTTGAATGAACTTGTTAAGACAACCAAGATAAAGAGGCTCTGTAAATTGAGTAGATGCTGTCCAGTGTATTATTGAACTTTTAAAAACCCAAATTTCAGAAAAGTTAGAGAATAACAAAACTTAAGACAGGACTTTTCAGTAATCCACTGTTACATAGTACTTAAAACAATAAACATTGACATGCTGTTAGAGTTCTGATAAGTACTCACATTACAGTTATAGTTGGAACATTCTGCTGAGTTTTTAATAAAGGTAGACCACTTGGAACTGCCAAATAAAGTTTTATAAAAAACAAAAAAAGTTGCACATAAATCCATATAAAAAGCTTTTGGTAGCTAAGTAAATAAATACAGCAGAACACCCACAAGGAAGTGTGAAAACCTCTGCTACAATTTTGTATTACTTTGGTGTAGCATTTATGTTAAATAAGCCACTTTAATCTCAGTTCTTTAAAATATGCTCAAGCCTATTAGATCTTCAATTCCTCTTCCATCTTCACTCCACATACGTGCTACTTCTCAGAATCACAGAATCACAGAAAGGTTGAGGTTGGAAGGGACCTCTGAAGGTCATGTAGTCCAACCACCTTGCTGAAGCAGGGACTCCTAGAGCACATGAACAAGGATTTTGTCCAGATGGATTTTGAATATCTCCAATGAGGGAGATTCCACAACCTCTCTGGGCAACCTGTTCCAGTGCTCAGTCACATCCATAGTAAATAAGTTCTTCCTTATGTTCATGTGGAATTTATCCCAGGAACAGAAGATTTTTAAATTCCTGCTTCCCTCTCTTCACAACGCTGGAGCAGAGACCAGTTTGCATTACAGAGAAGAAAGAATCTGTATAATGACCAAACATTAAGTTCAGTCTCACAATCTGACTGAAATTTACCTTTTTCTAATTGAGAAGCCAACAGTAAATATGAGCACCTTCCAAGCACTACAGTCTCTCTTTGAATCATTCTTCCCATCTCATCACCTGACTTATCAGGGATTTTTGTTGGCATATTTGCAGCAAACATAAAAAATGTTTAAGCTGAAGCTATGGTGTGGAAAGCATGGTATGAAGGAGGTAGATGTAGAGCCTAGAAATTTTTGTCAATTTGTGTTACTTTGTAAAGCTATGAAGGCAAATAAGTCACAGGATTTGTCTTTAAAAAATAAACAAATATTTTCTCTGTACAAACACGCTGTCTCAGGTGTCTCTAGAAAGGTATTTTTCTGTTATCCAGTATAGCTATACAAAAAAACTAGGAGAAAACAGCAAGCATCAGATCAAAAATAGTCATTCTTTCCTTCTACGGTTGAGGCGGGATGAGCAGCAAAATTACCGTCCTTTACACTTCCAGTATCCTTTCACATGGTCCATAGTGTGATAGGAAGAATTCCTTTCTCTTCTAGTTGCGCAACTCTGATGTTTTTCAATTCAGAAATTAATTTCTAAACTCAGCAGCAGTAAGATTTCCTTTCAAAAATATTTAATCCAGACATTTTCCTTGACTTGTGGATTCTTTAATGGTTGAACCAAATAATAACAACTCAGTCCTAAATGATTTATTTGCTTACAGAGTTTTTTAATCACCATTGCTCCAATGGATATTTTTCTATTGCAGCTGCTGCAGATGTGTCATTGACTTCTCTGTGCTGTCTATCCAGTCCCATGCTGTTCAACCATTGCCAAAACCATCTTTACATTTTCCATTAATAGAACCACTGTATAAGGAAATTATCACATTTATAGTGTTTCTAGAAATAAAAATTCCTTAAGACTTAGTATACTAAAAGGGCAAATAAAACAAGGGCTCTCAAGATGGCTGACACTAAGCTTTAAAGACTATTTTTTCTTTTCGTAGCTGTTGCTCTCAGACTTTGCCATCACTTCATCTTGTACTGAAGAAGACATAAATTGCTCAACAGCAAAGTAAAAATAAGAATTCCTAACTCCTAAAAGAGATTAAAGTATACATAATCTCAAGAACACTTGTTAGGAAGCCTGCTTTACTCGCATGCTTTATGTCCATCCACACGCAGAAGCAACTGTAAAAATTGTATTTTGTATTAGCTTGAGAAAAGAAAACCACAAAACCAAAACAGATAGTGTTTGGAGATCAAGTAGGTGTGCATAATACCTTTTTCTGTCTCTTTTTTATGATGTATTTATATGGTGACATCCCCTGAAATGTACTAATGTTACATAAAGGAAAGAGACTTGAGGAGGTCTGTAATTTGTTCTCAGTGGGAAACATAAGATGTGAGATCACCAGGGAAGATTGCTGAGGAGATGAGAGCACTCTATTTCTTCCATTAAACAGCCCCAGCTGCATTTGTCAACTAAGGAAGGGAGCACTGTTCCTCTACCAAATAAGCTGCTTCTGTGGACTACCCAGTGATGCTGCATGCTGCATACAGCTCTGTCTCAGCGGTGATAGTGCTATCATATCACACCGTTATCTCTCCATCATGAAGGTTTTTGCATCTGCATTGTGATGCACCCACCTGTATTATTTGCATTATTTCAAAACACAACAGCAAGTAGCTCTCAGAAAAATGTTTATGCAATTCTCACAAAGCATAAAAAAATGGGTTTGAACTTTATGGACTGGATACAAACTAGCCCAGGTTTCTTTTAAGTATCTGGTACAGAAAATCCAAGCATGTTATTATGGTTGCATGACAAACTGTGCTTTAGATCCTTCTAGGATATTTATCAAGTGACAGGCTTAGTTTCCTTTACTTCTCGCTAAAGATGAAGCTTTACAGTCCCATAGCTCTGTAGTCTCAACTGTGTTAGCATTATGGACCTAGTCATATCTGGCTAAAGCAAAACCCTTCCTAACAAACAGTCTGTGATCAGCACAGGGGGTAAAAATGGCTCAAATTGAGGTATTTATTCATTCATTCAAAGAACATACAAAAGCAGTATGTTTAAGTATAGTTTAAGTATATACCCATATTTCCTCTTAAGTACATCTTAATCTTTACTTTCAGTACTTGGTAAGTTAACTTTCAACCAGTTTTGGTCTAGGGAAAATAAACTAATCTTCTGCAGTGTGCTTTATTGAGCTAGCGGTAACTTCGCAGTGATACAGTCTCAGCCTTAGGTCAAGAGGATTAAACTGAGCAACACTTATGGCTGTTCATCATGCTGTTTCATACAGTTAGTGGATGTGCATTTGGCTACCTCTAAATCTTAGAAAAAGTAGGAAGCAAGTTAAGCTTCACAACTCACAATAACACAGGAGGACATCTGAAGCCACTCCTAGAGACGCCAAGCCTGAGTTTTAAATCAGTGAGAATTGTCATTGGCGGTCCACTGAACAGAAATCAGTCCTGTGCACCCTTTTTCTCATTTAAGTACTATGAAGGGAAAAAAAAAAAGGGAAAAAAAAAAAGAAAAAGAATTGAAACCTCTGTGTGCAGGAAAACTGTGGTGTTTTAAATTAAAGTAAGCTATTAGATGGTGGACTGAGTGCAGTTTTAGGAGTTAAATTTCAAGAATTTTAGCTAGTCAAGGACAAGGTAAAAGTAGAAGAATGAGCATAATCCAGAATTTGGAAAATCTGACTTTCCAGGGAAGACTGCAAAATCATGAGATATTTTCCGTAATGAAAAGAGACAGGGGAAGGACATGATTATGAACTACAAATATGTAAAGAGTTGCTTGAAGAGGAAGGAAGTGGTTTGTTCTCTGTGTCCATGGAGAGCAATGTAGCATAGGAGAAGAGGGGGAGAGGAGGGAACATGCAATGAAGAAGTGAGGAATTAAGTACTCTCAGGCCTCTAGGTCTCCAGGTCTCATAGTAAGGACTGGGAGAGAAGAGGATGAGCAAGTTAAGGGCTGCCTAGATAAGCTGGATATGTGGGACTGTGTGGGTTGCCTTGGAGGGCATTAAGAGAGCTGGTCACCATGAGGCTGCTGTTTGTCATCTTTGGACTTGTGTCCTACCAGCATTCCCACTTGCAAGTGCAATGAGATCTTCACTATCTCACAACTTGACAACCAAAGCTGTGGCACAATTATTGTGATCCATTAAGTTGTCTAATATCTAACATGTTAAAACTCACCACTTAGATTCCTTTAATTACTTTAAGTTGACATGGTGCTATTTGTAAGTATCAAAATGATACTACTTATGAATGTTAACATGCTCTACTTATGAATATTTGCATAACAGTAAATTTTGCAGTAAATTTATTACCAGATCAGTAGTTTTTTTAAAAATTATTATTCTGGAATTAATTTCTCAACCTCTTTTGGTTCACAGCTGAAGGTTCACAGTTTCCTGCTCTCTCATCTTTCTTTTTGAGCTTCCCAAACATGGGTCAGCCTGATCCAGAGTTGTACCTGAAACAGTAGGCTGAAGGGCAGGGTCTATTAGCACTCTGATAATTTGTCTCTCTGGCTGCCCAGCCAAAGCACACTCACAACTTCCCAGCCTGGAGTACAGCCAAAATAAATCTGTGACTACAGTTATCCAAGCAGATACACACTTCAACATTTAATTCCTTTTTATGAACATCATTCTAAAACCCCTCTCCTCTTTCAGTGTTGGAAGCCAATGTCTTTATACATGGTTTAGCATCAGTGTTGCTGAAGGCAGTGTGAAACAGCAGCCATTTTGAAAGAGAACAATTATTTGTGTTTTGCTGGGGAAAAAAAAAAAGCATCAGCTTCTAATGAAAATAAGTTTTGGCTCAGTGTTTTTAGAGTTAGTTTAAAGGCTACCCATGTGCCTACTGTACTGTGTCTATTCCGAGCAGAGGTGAGGAGGGTGCGTTAAGGAGGAGAGTGTGTGCGAGTGTGCATTTAAATAGTGTCAGAGGAGAGCACGTGTTGGGGATATGGTCCTGCTGGGGAGGGCAACGAGTCGTGAGGAAGCCCAGCATGGACACCTCAGCCATATGGTCTCCTGTGCCACAAGAAAGAGAAAGAAAAAGGTACTTTCATGTGTCTTGAAGAGTCATTCCTTTTAATAAACATTTCGCTGTAGGTGAGGATCCAGATGAATGCCTGAGTCGTAACCTGAGGTTATTGCATGACTTCACTGGGCGTCAGAGATAAGAGATGGGGTTGATTGTGTTCTTCTGCTGTCTATAACCAGTGCTTAATTTTTAGAATTAACTTTTAACATTTTGTATATATTTTGTACTTCTAAACTCTATTTTGATTATATTATGTATAATGGGTTTGAGCAGGAAAATACAGTGGAGTTGTTCAAACAAATTTTCAGCAGGACTTTTGAGCAGAACCACTTCTTGTGGAAGATTCTGTTTTGACAAAAATTTGTCAGTTTCAAAAATTGCAAATCAAGGCTCTTTGTCTAGAAAACAACATAATCAATAACTTTATAGATCAAAATAATTTTTCAATTGCAAGTTTAAGTTAAGTAAATCAAAACTTTTAAATACATTCATGATGTTGTTGACTGAATTGTTTAAGTTAAGCTGGATGGTACTGGATTCTTGAGATCTCAATTTTTTCTTGATTTTACATGGGAAGAGATTACAAAATCTTGACCTTTTTTCATTATGATTAAACTGTTTTCCATGTAGTTTTAATTTCTAATAATATAAGAATATGTTTTAGTAAAGATTTCAGATATATGCTGTAAACCTTAACTCAGTTTTATTGTAGGTTTTTATAGCAAATTTATTAATTGACGCAAATACATTAAGACTTAAAAGGAGACTATATTGTAAGCCAACCACTGATATAGACAAATTGAGGCTTAAATTCTGTCTCAGTTCCTGTTCTCACCTTCACCTTCCAGGACTTCATTAAATTGATCAAATGCAGTTGTAGCAGAAAGTGGCAAGATTTGTAAAGGCCATTATTTAATGTGGTAGCTTACTTCATAATCTTGTAGACACCCCTAAAATGTTGTGTCTCCTACGTCGACAAGCTTTATCTCAATCATAAAATTGCCCTTGTGTCTGAAGAATAGTACTACCACCCATTAGTCATTATTTGAGAGTTTTAGGTGATTTTTTTAGTTACCTTGGCTTCACACCAACAGTTGGCTGGAAGACAAAGACCATGGCCCAGCACAAGGAGTGAAAATAGGTTAGATGTCCTCATGGTAGGTTACATTACTGAGGACATGTGCTTCAGCCTTTTTTTAATTTTTTTTTTTTTTTAAATTAGCTTTCCTAAGGGCTGATAATTTCCTGTCCAGGTGACTTCCTGAAATAAAGTTGTGATAGGACAAGAGGATGGATGATGATGTAATTTTCCTCTGGGATGTGATGGAGAGAGGAATCACCACCAGATTTACATTATCAAATACTGTTAATAGAAAACACACTTCACAGATAAAGTTGTGGAGTAACCTGGTACAAGCAAAGGCTCCAAAACTGTAAATCAGGTTGACCATCTGTTGACACATAGTTTCAGCCAAAATGCATTCAATCATGGCAAAGCACACTCCACAAAGTATATGCTACTTACCTGCATGACCTTTGCCTTGCTTTGATTCACCTCCATTTGGCTATACTCCATTCATGAGTTGAGATGATCTGATTGCCATCCCAGTGATTAATGCTGAAGATGAAGTAGAGATAAATGTTAACTTAAAATGTCAGCTTTATCTCTGCATTTCTTGATTTCTCCATAATCCTGATATTTTAAATGCAGCATTCTTTATAGTGGTTTTTGTTTGAAATTATATTCCTTTGCCATTGGAAAAATACCCGTTAAATAGACATGTCCATTCTGTGGTGTAACACTGTGAATAACATGATTATTCTTATGCTGTTAACAGATTCCAAGAACTAGGTAACTGTATTACTTATTATTAATTGAAAATATTCACAGTTAGACACAGTTCAGCCATGTTAAAAGGAAAAACTGGAAATATAAGTCAGTAAATAGGAGACAGAGGAAAGGATTAGGAAATGATGCAAATAATCCTGATACTTTTTCAACACAGATGAAGCAATGTGGGGCTGCAGTCATTTTATGCTAGTAAAGTCTGGTACTGTCCTTCTCCCAAATTCTCCTATGGAATTCGGAAGGACATTTCAGAGGGATATTGGCACAAGTGTTTAAGGGATATATACATAGATAGATGTGTAACACATAGTTAGCTATATATTTAGTATGGAGTAATGTTCAGTTTGCCAAAGCAAAAATGACCAGTTTCATCACTCCATATCACCTATATAGGTTTGTAGCTAACTGAGGAGAAAAAAAACATTTCACTTTGATGTGAAAGGTAAGTGAGATATGGTTTGCTCTGCTTCATTCCGTATCAGTGCAAATACAACCTGTATTTTAGGTGGAGAATTTTTATTGTGAGTGGATAGGAATTGAAGTATTGAACAGAGAGAACATAGTTTAATTATTTTTTTTAGGCAGAAGCTGAACAGGGAACATAGACTGTTGGATAAAAAAGCAGTTAAAAAAAGTCTCTTTTGATTCTTAAACTGAGCAAATTTAATCTGGAAATCAACAAGGGAAAATAAATACAGTACATGATAGATGTCATTTTTATAGTGTCATTTTTTTTGACCAGAGTTACACTTTAGCTGTTCTGCTGACATGATAGATGTTCCAGGGGAGCCTTGTGCCTCACAGAATTTTAACAGCAAACCTTTATATTTAACACATCTCTTCTAAGGCAATAAGACACATTGCAATCAACACTAACATCATTTAAATCTACATCAGCTAGAAACTACAGATTTGTGTCAGTTGTGATTGCTGACTAGTAATGCAATCCTTTGTTATTATACCACTTATTATTTTACAACTTGTTATTATACCACCTGTCTCTAGGTGATATGAATACAGTTTGCATTATCCAGTAGATGTAAAATGAAATTATATGCTCATAGAAGTGTTATAGTCCACACTGTGTTGTTTCAAAATCATTAAATCTTGAATGATTAGTCCCATAAGAGAAAAGAGAACTTGCAATGGTACCTAGAGTTTTGAAGAACAGGCATTTGCTGCAATAAGGCCACTAGAATAAGGGGAGAGCCTGAGAGGTGATGATTTTGAGAGGAAGAGTACAGCTTAAAAAATGATTGTAGGAAAGTAAAAGAACGGAAAAAGAGGAAAAGAGATAGTGCAAAGTGAATACTGGCACTAAATCCAGCAAAAAGTGGTAAAGGAAAAAAAAGCAGATATCCAGGGGAGTGAATAAGCCTTTAGTTATCCATAAGTGGTCCCATTACCAATTTAGAATTCATTACTAGCATTAGCATGGCAGCCATCAGCATCGTTTCTGGAACCTCCCTAAATGCTTTCTTTCATCCTTGTGAAAACCTCCAAAGCATAGCAATACAGCGTGCCTGGTGCAGTGCCAACTCAGAGCTTCTCAGCTGCATAGCAAAAACAGAGATATACTACCAGAAGGCTGCAAAAATGGGTCCAGGCCAACCAAGGTCCTCTCCTGTCACTGAAATGGGCAGAGATGGGATGAAAGGGAGCCATGGGAAGAGAGATTCCTTCCTGCAATGGATGAGAGGATAGGCTGTATTCTTCTGGGGGACCTTCACCCCTGACTTCTCACTGGCACCTCAGCAGCAGGAGCAGCATCAATGGTCAGGAAGATCTCCAGGGCTTTGGCACAGCAGCCTACTTTGCTGAAAATCTATTGTTATCCCGAATGCGCTATGGCTGGGTTCCCTCTATTACCAGCTATAAAGCAAGAGAGGCTGACCTAATCTCTCGATATTTTGGGCATCTCTGGTTTCATGATCTTTGATAATGTGTGAATTGATACTCTCAGTGATGATAGCTAAGGAAGCAACAATGGAGATGAGTTGAGAATATTTGTTGTCCAATGTTGTTTGTTGAAAAATGCATTTTTGTGTGCAGTTAAACCTTTGCAGAAAGTTGTGCAGAATTTGATGTACAATTTTAGTTGATAAAGGTTTAATGTCTGGCAAATAAATCCATCCAGTTTTGCCTCAAATATTTAATTTTAAAATTTAATTAAAAATAGCAATGTAAAACATGTTAGTAAGTAAGAAAATCCAAACCAAAGTGAAACACATCTTTTTATGTTGGACAAAATGTTTTATTTTCCAAGAAATAGCCCTTTTTTTTCTAATATCAGCAGTAAATGTGGGAGAAGTTTTTAAAAAATAGATCTCAAAATGAGAACTATGCCTCTAGCTTCTCTGAGGACTGCTGCTCTTTGTTGTGTCCTTGGAAGGTATTTGTGTGGTGTTCCAGTAATTGAGGCAACACTGTTTTGGCATTTTGTTTTTCTGAGACCATGGGTCCATGTTGCAGATAACTGAGTATCTCTTTTTCAATCAAATATTTAATTTGCCTAGGACATTCAAAAATTCAAACACATTTAAAAAGACAACCATATCAATACAGTATCCTTCATGGTGACCCTCAGAGAGTCTTCAGGGAAACAATATTCTAACAGCATAATGTTTTCCGAGAAGCATATTGTTTTCCTTGTAAAAAGGAGCAGTTGAGTTTGAAATTAGCTGGGACAAGCTAATGTTAGCCTGATGATCTATCGGGTGGAATTCTGTGCCATATTTTGCAAAAGACATTAATCTCTGAGACAGTTTTGGTATAAGAACATATGGCATCCTAGCACCAAAAACAAGTTCCAGGCATTCTAGGATGATGTTCTCTGTCTGAGTATGCTTGTTGGAAGTTATCTAGGGGCTAGGAGTGCTGTTTATGTGTAGATATATTATCCACCCACTTCTCCCTTTGCTCTTTAATAAGTATTTATTTTTGTAAAAATATTTTGTTTTGAGGACATTTAAATCAGGCTCTAAACTTCTATTATTGGCTCAGTTTTGTTCTTGATACGACTTTGGAAATTTCTTGAAAGAGAGCAGGAAATTTTATCCTCTCTGATATGCCCATTGCTCATGATGACAAAAGAGTCAACTCTTCTCTGAATTCTGAATCTAAAATTTTGCATTTCAAGAAGTGTAGTAGTATTGTTACAGTTGAGCATTTTACATTGCATCACAGAAACATTGGTCTGATTTTCCCTCTGAGCTCATGCTTTCTCATACCTGGTTCATATTTACATAACTAGATTCCTTGATAATGTAGATATTAAATTGTCCTATGTCTCGAATATGATTCCTTCTCTTTTACCTCTATCTCCAGATGAATGTGAAGAAATGTTTACTGCATGGCATTCACTGTCGCTGGAAGACGTGCCTAATTTCCGGGCTCTTTTTACCTTCTGAGCAAATTTTTCTGCATGTTTAATGCAAGTATTCTAACTGACCATCTTCAACTTTTTAATGACATCTGATATTCAAAATGCAACTTAAAATGCAGACTTCTTCCAGCTTACCAGTTCTGTAACCATCAGGCACCATCCTGTGACAGTGCTGCTTGAATGGGAAATACTATAGACTCGGCCTTTTGTTGGAGTTTCCATTAAGACATTTTGACTTTGAAAGTGTGGAAGAAATCAGCAGATTACTTGGGTGAGCCTTACCTGCTGGCAGGAAGCATTGGGTCTTCCCTTTCCTTTTGCTTTGGTTTTGATCTTGTTGAAGCAGAACTGTGGTTTTTCCAGAACAGTAACATTTCAGTCCAGAAAAGGTTTGTTGCTAATTATAATTTATTATGCAGAGTGACTGTTGGTAATGTGCTGCATGCAACCCCATTCACACAGGAGAGAAGGTTCCTCAGAAGCCTTACAAAAATACTGAGCACAATGTGGTTCCTGAGTAGTAACAAAAGAGGAAAAAGGCTAGAAAGTCTGTAAAACTGGTGTGTGGCATGGTGAGGTTGTGGCATTCCACAGCTTACATTGTAGTCACGTGTAGATACCTTCATTGCCTAGGTCTATACCTCAACAGAAAAGAAGCATCAGGAGAATTTAAATGAACAAGTTTGTCTCCAGGAGAGCTCTGCATGGACTTGTTGCATGTTTGGAGCATTATAGCAAGCACAGTGAATATAATGGGAGATACAGGGTACTGAAGCTGATATTACATGCTGAAAGCTGGCAGTGGCTGAATGCTGAAGTCAGATAAAACAGCAGGAAGCAGACCTGGAGATCAGTGTAGCAAAGAAATGGGAGGCAAATAATTCAAACAGGGATGTTCAGATGACTGATTGGCAAGTATGGTTTCATCAACATCCTCCTAAGCAAATAAAAGCATCATGGACTTTAGTGAGGTCAGAAAAGATTGTGTGCAGCAATTAAGCCTGGAAATGAGAAATCTACTTGAGACTATTGTTACTGTTATGACCATTACTATTATTGTTATTATTTGCCTGAACAGTCAGAAACAACCAGGTACTGTGTATGCGGAGAACAGAGTAGCAAGATTCAGATTTGACAGGTACATGTCAAGGCAGCAAAGTGTAGTGCCTATGTACATTTTAAAATACTCCAGTAGTCCTTTTGTAGGACAGTATTAGTATGTTACTGTACACCAAATGAGCCTCAAAGGTGCTACGTACTTGTGAGCTCACTGTCATATCATATTTCCAGCTTGTCCCCTCAGTCCCACGTGTGTTTTACACCTGTTTTAAAAACAGAAAGACTTATTTCAAGCCTGGTCTTATTCTTTTTAGCTATTAAATTGCCCCAGTTCAGTGTAGAGGGTTTAGGTTTTACATTATTTATTTGCAATAGAGGAATTTTAGAGGAGAAAAAGAACACATAACAACTGTGTTTCTGCTTCGAAAAAAAATTATCATCTAAAATGTATGAATATCCTAAGCAACTAAATCAAGTGACAGATAGTATAAGGGATGTAAACCATATGGAGGTGTTCACTACCACCAGTCCTGGACTGTCAAGTGACAGGACCAAAGCACAGGGAAGTGCTGCTCGTCCTCATTCTCCCACCCAGTCCCTAATAAAGAAAACTAATAATGCCCAGATCTCTCCTGTGCAGAATAAGGGGAAATAATTTTGCAGAAAATGAGGAGTGCTCATGGCCATTGAGAGCCTAGGAGGAGAGTCTTGTCTGTGAAAGGGAACAAAGAGAAGAGGAAAAAGAAAGTTTTCCTTGAAGGATGATTCCTTCAGCTAACAGACAGCCTGCTAGGTCAGAAGGCCTTGCTTCAAATGATGTAGGAAAGAACAGAAAGCTGGAGAGGCCCTCACTATGTCCCAGCTGCTGGTAAGGTGAGGATGTCCTGTGCCTTCAGGCAGGCATGCTAAGTAGGGTTGGCCATAACCCAACAGTTTTGCTTTGTGAAAAATCTCAGGGTGGTCGAGATTAACACAAGACGTCAGCACACACGCGATTGAGACTTTCTGATAGTTATCATGGAAAGAATATGATGATTCTATTAGCCAGTGAAATAAGCCTTTTATAGGGGAATGATCTGTAGAACAGAGTGAGGACGTGTATCTGACTGTATGTGAATACATTGTGGGGGTGTATAAGGTTACTGACCAGTGTATCTTGTCTCCCCATTGTGCAGCCACCTTGGACAGGGAGTTCTTATGATGGGCAAACTGGATCCCTGCTCAGCACTACCTCTCCTGCAGCTAATCTCATCAAGTACAACAAACCCAGCATTGTTGACTGCCCTCATCAATGTTACTGTTTGTTACTCACTGTCTCATGTTTTACACAGGGAGGAATTTGTTCCTCTCACAAGCAGAGTGGAGGAAAGGTTGAACAATACAGCAGGAGATGAGGGAAACTGGCTCTCTTTTCCTTTTTGTGCTGCTTTTCCCCCCAAATCTCTGTGACCAAACCCAGCTCTTTCCCCTTCAGGAATCACATTATTTCACGTTGAAAATCTCATCAGTCTGCTTATCATTAGGTTAAATCAGCATTCCCTGTGCTCTGCCTAATGTGTTATGTGGGGAGTTTAGCAATGACACTTAAAATCCCTTCCAATTTAAGTTTAAATCCCTCTCTACAATTGAATCTTCCTTTCCAGACAAAATTATTCTAGATTATTTTTAAACAATCGAATTTGATATGGACATGTTTCCCTTGATACGCTGAGCTTTACCCTCTTCTCCTCACCCTGTAGTGACTTGGAGCCCGCATGTACTCCTCTACCCTTGAGAGGATGTCTCAAGGACAAAAAAGCTGTCAAGTGACAGGACCAAAGCACAAGGAAGTGCTGCTTGTCCTCACTCTACCACCCAGTCCCTAATAAAGAAAACTAATAATGCCCATTTTTGGTAGCCTGCTTCTACAACTCCAGTCTCATTATTTCAGCAAAGCAGTGTAAGCTGCCAGCTGTATCTTTTATAACTCCCTTCACACTTTGCAGAGGAGCGCTTTGCTGCTATTTTGAAAGTGAATCCCCCCCTCCTCCCCCTTTTCTTCACATTGCTTTCATAGATCCTGACTGAAAGGGGGGTAGGAACAGGTCTGCATGAAAGGCTGAGGAGAACAGGCAGGGCAGGGGTGGTGAGCAGCAGCAATCCCTTCTATTACCCTTGTCATTTTCTCACTTCCTTACTAATACGCTGATAATTAGAAGGGTTCTCATTAAGCTTATCCCGGTTCCTTGGTTTAAATGCAAACTATTTGTTATATCCACCAGTATCCTGCCTCCTGCTATTCTGAATAAGAACATTTCTTCTTGCGTCCCCAAAGCTTTTCAGCTGTGGAGCCCTTTGGGCAGCCATTTCCTGGTTCCCAATGTAGCTCTGACAGAGGGTGGATTCTGGGACTGTACAGAGGGCAGATTCTAGGACCGTACAGAGTGCCTCTGTAGGGCTGCGGCATCCCATCTCCTTCAGTGCTGTCCCTACTGGCCTCCAGCCAAGTTTAGCCCTTGCTGAGCTCAAGAAAAGTCCAAGTGTTTTTTGGCAGAAATACAAACCACTTGGAGCACTTTGGCGTATGGATGTGAAGTGTTTTACAAGCATCCTTAGAAGCCTGGGCACAGCTCTTTGTATCATAAATTTCTGTGGTGTGGACAAGCCTTGAGAAAATACCTAGGAGAGGAACAGGAGACAACTGGGCAACATAATTACTGATTTGGGGAAAAAGGAGGCCAGACATGGAGGGGAGAAGAGAGACTTGTTGATTGGGCAAAATTTTGGTAGTGTAGCTTGACCAAGAACTGGAAATCAGGAGGAACTGAACACAATATTATCATTTTGAAGTTTGTTTTTTCCCTCCTGATAACAAAACCAAAAATAGCTAAAATCAGAATAATTTAATTTCATCAAATGGACCATTTAAATTTACTAGAAGCCAAGTGTTCCCAAAGTTCATTTTGGAATTAGAATTATTACACTACCCTTATTATACTGCTACTTCCATACCACACACTTCTCCAATCTCCCTTTAATTTGCATGGGGACAATAAGAGGTTTCTGCAGAGACTATATCATATTTCTGTCTGTACAAAGTCTCTACATCATTGCATTCTTCAGCATGTTAATGTTGATACTAGTATTTTCTGCACGAATTTCCACACTTTTATTTCTCAATTAATGCCTTAGATGCAGACCACAATTTAATTCCATTTAATCAGAAGTGATGACAAATGTTCTTCGATGAAACTGAAAGATGATATCAGAATATACTTTGTGTGCAGCACTCTTATAAGTACATCAACAAACTATTTTTCTTAGCCATTTAACTGAGGAAGAAAAATTCCTGCATTAGAAAAATGTAAAAAGAAAGGGACTCTACTGCTTAAATTCTTATCTCAGTTTCACTGTTATGAATCTGGAGAGAAAAAAAAAAAAGAAGTAATATAATCTTTTTTTCTCTCTCCCATCTTTATCACTTGAAGGCTTACTGGCTAGTTAAGTTTCAATAGCTATGAAGTGGGACACATTTGTGAAGCTGCTTGAAGATTAGTGGGTACTCAAGACAATAAAGCAGTGATAGAATGACCTCAGTTAACAGGTTTTATCTTGGCAAGGAACTTATTCCCATCTGCCTTAACAAGCTTGAAAATAAAATAAGCAGAATCTGTCAAAGCCTCAGGAGGTGTGGGCATCACTCCTGACTGCTAGTGGTGCATTTGCACAGAGCTGAGGAGGCCCAGGAAGAAAACTTACATGTCTCTGCTTAGCTCTGGTTTCCTTATTGCATTCAGACCACACAAAACACGTCCTACTAATAATAACATGGCATAGAATTTCAAGCCAAACTAAAATAAATGGTTAAGCAGCATCATATCCATTCCTCATCATGCAGGGTGTACCCTCAAACATGGGGCAGAGAGCACTAAGAGGTGTTCTTCCTCCAGTAAGCCTCTGGAGTGTATATATGCTATCACATCTCTTTGCAGGGTAAAGCTTGCTCTCCCTATATGCTGCTCTTTCATTAGTGCATATGGATACTTGTTTCATGGTAAGTGAACTAAATGATGCTCCCTTTTTATTCTTGCTCTCCTCCTTTGTGCAGGAGTCCACAGCTATTTACTGCTTTCTTATGTCTTGCAAACCAAATCTCCTTGTTTTCTATAACAAACTATGTACAGTTAGAAAACATATGTGATGTTACTGGTTTATTGGAGGAAAGTATGGGAGGAGAGAGAAACTGAATGAGAAAGAAGTATTCAGGAAAAGTGGGTATTGCATATGTTTTCCTAACATGGCTGTGTTAGGGAAGGCTTTGCAGAATTTATGGATGTTTCTTCTGTGAACAAAAGAGACATTGGGTTGTCCTTAGGTTCTGCATCGGGATGACTGCCAGTGAACCTTCAGAAAAAGAGAAGAAAAAGCATTAAACTTTTGAAATGTAGACCAGCCTCCCATAAACTAGAGAGAAATCTGAATGATCGATCCCAATGTGGGGAGAAGCATCACGGTGCAGGCTGTGAGGTGCACTGGCCCAGCCTTTCATCCCTGCTCCTCCCTCTGATGGTGACCCCCAAGTACTAGATTAGTGGGAGGGCTGCTTCTCCCTCTGCAGCCAGGAGAAGAGGCTCGTTGCTATCTTCTCCTATCGTGGCTATCTTGCTACCAGCACTTGCCAGCCTGGCATATTCAGACTGCAACTGATTAAGGAGGACACGCATGAGAATTTATCCACAGGATCTGAAGGATTGTCAGTCTTCAAGGGACAGTGGGAGCCCTTGAGAAGGAAATGTCATCAGCTGGCACTCCAAGTTTTGGAACAAGATGATCATGCCTAGCCTTAGCTGTAACCACCCTTTAAAAATACAGTGCTAGAAACTTTAGCAAGGTGCTAGAAAAATTTTAAGGCAGTAACTAAAGACAAAACTTTAGGCTATCCTTTTCAGCTATTCACAACTTGTGGATGTGTGTGGGAAATTCATTGATACATAAATGTAGGAGCACTGAAGTGTACGATACAGGCTGCAGCTGATAATGAAAAAAAAAAGTGATTTGGATTGCTTCACCTTCAACAAGTAGGATAGGAAGCAATAAGGCAAGTGGAGACGTCCCTCCATGTGGTAAACAGCCAAATATCAAAGATCAACTAAAGATCAAAAGTAATTGTCATATATACTTAGTTTTTGTGCTTTAATACAGACTGAGAAGAAGGCAATTTAATCAATTTGTTATACTCTTAAGTGATATGCATGTCTCAGAAGTTTGTTGTTTTGAAGCTGTTTTTGAAAAAAAGAGAAGGAAAAAAAGGCAAAGAGATTTCATCTACAGGTAGTATACTAAAACTGTTTATCAGAGAGGCCTAGAAAAATATATTAGTAAGTAGAGGGTAATAGAGTTTAAAGTAATAAGACTGGAGGTTAACATGATAATAAATTACTCCTTTTACTACATGGCATGAATATGTACCACTCCTGCCTCCTCCAAAAGATTTTCTATACGCTCTGAATTGTTCATATGAGGATATCTGGACTAATATTAGTTTGTCCTTACTCTTTTTTGATGTGTCCATAAACTGTCCTTTATTACTGGTTATTTTTTAATCATCTTTTATTTAAAAAATAATCATTAACATATATAGTAGGTCAAGCCTTGCATAAAATCTCTATTAGAGTAATATATTAGATGATGGAATCTGCCACACAAAAATAAGATAAAGACCTTAGTTTTCTATTATAAAAACGTGTCCAGCTACAAATCATAGCCACTGCAAAAGAAAATCTGATGCTGAAAATTGGCACATTGAGATATTCTCACTGTTCATGTCCAATTATCTCCTTGGTAACAAGTTTTTTCATTCATTACATATTGTATTGTCAGAATAAGCCATGTAATAATGCTGTATCTGGGTCTGTACTGCTCTTGCAAATATGGAATACAGAAGCATAAATATGCAACCTGCTAACCGCTTTCTTACGCTTGCTGGAAAATTAAAATATCCTAGTAAATCCAGATCTGCCAGATGACAGTACTCTTCACTTTTTATGGGTAACTTTCCTTTTAGATACAAGTTACCAGAAATTAATGGGCCCTCAGTTATTTAACAAATGGTGAAAGAAGAAAATCCACCTGGCCATGTTTTAAAATCCATATCTTGCAAACAAATTGAGATTTCACCATGCCTATAACCTCATTCAAGTGAACGTTGTTTTATAAATTTCATGCTTTTATATAACTTGAGTGGACTTTACCTGAAGCATGGGTGAAATATACTGAGCTGATTTACATAACATCTCAGATTTGATGCATGTGGTTGCAGCTCAACCTATGCTGAAGGTATATCTTGATGCTGCTGATTTTTGTGAGATTTTTGTGACTGATTCCAGCTTAACTGTAATTAAAGATAATGGTTGCTGGGGTCTGAGAGTGGAAGAGGCCATTCATTCGGTAATTATGAGATCTAGTGTCAAGGAAACTGCTATGTGTGAAAAAGAACAAGGCAGAGCTAGGTATTACAGCCTTGTGTACCCTGGTATCTGCTTTGGGCCAAGATCCAAAAGCATTTAATGGTCTAAAACACCATCCAGAGACTTCAGCTGGGATATGAGCCCATTTCTCTTTATTGCACAAGCACATAGGAAGAAATGTTCTGCCACCAAAGACTTTGTAGTCTTGCAAAAACAACAGAGAGAAAGGGGATGGGATGGAAAGATGAAGGCAACTGGGACTGCAACATGTCTTTTGTATGGCTTTGTTATGACTTCTCTTGTGAAGTCGCGGAAGCAGTGAAAGAGAATACCAGAATATTCACCCTTGGCTGGTTCCTTCTGGACATTCAGGGAAGCTGAAATGTCATTTCTTAGTCCAAGGAATAATATTGTATAGTGCCTATAGTTGGAAACAAAGAAAGATGTGATATAAGAATGATGGCTGCAGCAGAGTATTACCATTTGTAGCAGGAGCTATGTACCTCTTAAGTTAGGGTCTGCCACCTTGCTTACATCCTGCTGTTAAGTTGTTGACATTAACTTGGCATGTTATGGAATCACAGAATCACAGAATGGTAGGGGTTGGAAGGTATCTAAGGAGATCATCTAGTCCAGCCCCCCTGTCAAAGCAGGTTCCCTACAACAGGTTGCACAATAAAGCATCCAGGCAGGTTTTGAACATCTCCAGAGAAGGAGACTCCACAACCTCTCTGGACAGCCTAGTCCAATGCTCTGTCACCCTCACAGAAAATAAGTTGGTATGGAATTTTTGGTGTTCCAGTTTTTGTCCATTGCCCCTTGTCCTGTCACTGAAAAAAGCCCAACACCATCCATTTGGCCCTTCAGGTGTTTATAGACATTGATAAGATCCCCAGTCATTACCCTCAATGTCAATCCTAAACTTTTCTTGGTAGTAGCAAAAGTGGGAGCCTTAGGACAGACAGCACAGCTACGAAGTAAATAAGAAGTCTGCCCTCTGACAAAAGCCAGTCTCCATTAGAGTGATTGCTGCTGCTGCTGCCAATGGCACTCCATGCAGGGGTGCGTGATTTAAAGGAAACAATCTAGTGTAGGCACGTAGTTATCACAAAGTTACCAATTTTAGGTTGATTAGGGAGATAGTAAATTGAGAAACAAGCCAAGGATCAGATACAAATTTTATTAAGATTCACATAATGTCCCAAGGAATATCCCAGAGAAAGCAGTGACCCTCAAAGTCAGATGAAAAGTCAAAACCATTGCATACGTTATTCACAAGTGCTGATGGGATCTAACTGTATCAGCACATTCACATGTATGTGAAGTCATATACATGTGGTGATTTCGTACAAAGCAGAGATTTCAGTGGGGCTCCTCTAATCTATATTGCATCTCACAGGTGATGCTTGCTTGAGCCCCACTGTGCACAGTGCAGCTGGCGTGCATCTGGATTTACATTGGCAAGTACAATTGTGTAATTTTATTCATCAGCACTCAAAAGTGTTCCTAGCATGATTGCTCTTCAACTACACCTTATATGTGTATGTCGGCTGACAAATGCTCACTCTGGAGTGTATTAATGGTTCTTGGGAACAGTTGCACTTTCCTTAGCCAACTTCAGCTGGCATGTTGCCTGAACACAGAGATATTCCCAACTGCAAGGAGTACCGTGATTATGGGACAGTAGATTCATGAATAAGAGACATTATTTTTATATGGGATTCTTCAGAAGAAAATGCCATGATCAGCAATCTGGTCTTGGACTCTGCCGTTTTGACTATTTCTGTTTTATCATTCGACAAAAGGAAAAAAATACACTAGCAGTGCTGCTTTTCTGCTAACTCTTTCCAAGTTTAACATCAATGGGATTTGCTACAGTTTTTTCATAATGACATGAAGAAAAGAGAGTTTCTCACTTAGACATACTGGGAAAGCATTTTCTCTTATCATAGAGTGAAATGCTGCAGCCTAAGGAATAGATGTAGAAAGGTCTGGGAAAAGTCTCACAACTGGACATTTAAGAAATTTATCATGGGGGGGAAAAAAAAAAAAAAAAAAAAAGTTCTGTAAAATCTTGTTTTCTTCTCATAGGTCCTGAATCCTGAAGTTCTCTGTTTCAATATTACACATACTGTCACGTGGAGGAGAAGCATGAAATCAGTATTTATGAAAGTGACTTGGGTGATCATTCAAAAACCCCTTCCCATGTAATGTTAAGCATTCAAAGGATGCCAAAAGATGACCACATGCTACCCACTGGAGTCTCAGTTAGATAAGAAACCTCTAATTCTGAAAAGAGGAATGTTTTCATCCCCCAGGGCAATGATAATGCCACTTAAAATACCATTATATTTCTGAGCTTTGAGCTAGCTGCTGTCCTCTGTAACTTCAGATGTATTTTAGGATTACTAGTGTTGAATTTGGAAAGAACTTGGGGGTTTTAATACAAATATTAACGTCAAAAGAGAATTACAGATATACATATTGCAGGGTGCTTTCACAAGATTCTGATACTGGAAGCCAAACAGAAATTAAAGTACTTCCAAAAGGAATTTGAATAGGGAATAGGGATTTTCCCAGCTCTATCATAAGTTTATGAAATCTGTTTGATGTGTGTTTTTGAGGAGGACAGAGAGCCCTATGTCTAAGTTTTGAAATAATTTAGAGATCCAAGTAAGGCACTATCAACTTTCCATATTGATTTTGTTAGTTGGTGTTGGATCTCAGTGTCTTTTAACCATGGGTGAACCCTGTCTCCCATCATGAAACCATGGCAAAATTCTGATTCATAAAAATACTGCGTATCCACAATGGGATTTGCTACTAGGGCTGTAAAATTTAGGCAGGTGGAGATTTATATTAGCTCAATACAATTTATACAGGTATCTATCTTTTTCATTTGCCTACCCAAACACTGATGGTTCCTACTAAATTAAAGGCATTAAGGTTAATAGAGTTAGTGCTGATGGAACTGAGGTTATGCTTTGAGGCTGACAAGGGTGGAGGTTTATCCCTTTGTTTGTGAAGCTGCTTCATTCCACATGGACTTGTGCCCCTAAATCAGCACTTATGTACATTACTGCCATGCTCTGGTATTACTTTAGTTTCACCAGTAATGGAGCCACAGTATATGTCTCAGCAGCTGGCAATGTTTTAAATACAACAGTGCTTGATCAAAGCAGATCTAGACTTTGTAAACCTGCCTTTATCACGGTCTCATTCTTTTCCAATGCAGTTGGTTCTTTCTGCTGCTATGATAAGTCTTGGTGGTGAATGGCAGGATTTACCAAAATGTGGGGTCCATGACTCCAAGCTTTTCTTTCTTTTGGAGTTTTTTTTTCTATGTATTATGCATGTTTGTGTGTTTATTTATTTAGAAGTGTAGAAAACTTATTTGATTGACCTTAGTTCCAAAGTGACCATAGCACCTGTATTGGGTTTTGGCAAGGTTTTGGTAGTGGGGGTGGCATAGGGGTGGCTTCTGTGAGAAGGTGCCAGAAGCTTCTCCCATGTCTCACACAGCCAATGCCAGCCGGCTCCAAGACAGACCTGCCGCTGGCCAAGGCCGAGCCAATTGGCAACGCCTCTGTGATAACATAATTAAGAAAAAAAAAAGGTGAAGAGAAAGAAAAGTGGCACGCTTTGCAGCTGGAGAGAGAGGAGTGAGAAGATGTGAGAGAAACAACCCTCACAGAAACCAAGGTCAGAGAAGAAAGAGGGGGAGAAGGTGCTCCGGGCGCTGGAGCAGAGCTTCTCCTGCAGCTTGTGGTGAAAATCATGGTGAGGCAGGCTGTCCCCCTGCAGCCCATGGAGGTCCATGGTGGAGCAAATGTCCACCTGTAGCCCGTGGAGGACCCCACGCTGGAGCAGGTGGATGCCTGAAGGAGGCTGTGACCCCGTGAGAAGCCCGGGCTGGAGCAGGCTTCTGTCAGGACCTGTGGCTCGTGGAGAGAGGAACCCACGCTAGAGTAGGTTTGCTGGCAGGACTGTGACCCTGTGGGAAACCCATGCTGGAGCAGTCTGTTCTTGAAGGACTGCACCCCTGGAAAGGACCCAGGCTGGAGCAGTTGGAGAAGAACTCTTGTTCATGGGAAGGACTCACGTTGGAGAAGTTGGTGGAGGACTGTCTCCTGTGAGAGGGACCCCACGCTGGTGCGGGGGAAGGAGTCCTCCCCCTGACGAGGAAGGAGCAGCAGAAACAACGTGTGAAGAACTGACCTCAACCCCCATCCCCTGACCCTTGTGCTGCTGGGTGTGAGGAGGTGGAAATCGAGAGAGAAGTTAAGCCTGGGAAGAAGGGAGGGGTGGGGGGAGGTGTTTTAAGATTTGGGTTTATTTCTCATTATCCTCTTGTCTGATTGGTAATAAATTAAAATTCATTTTTTCCCCCAATTCAAGTCTGTTTATCCCGTGCCAGTAATTAGTGAGTGATCTCTCTCTGTCCTATCTCCATCCACGAGCCTTTTGTTATATTGTCCTCCCCCCTGCCCAGTTGAGGAGGGGGAGTGATAGAGTGGGCTTTGGTGGGCATCTAGCATCCAACCAGGGTCAACCCACCACAGCATGTATAATCTTTTGCAAGTTAGAGGTACCATAAAAGACAGGGAGTGCCTGGGGACACCTGTAGTGAGATAGACATGAGGGGAAAATAACAGACTACTACTAAATGTAGTCTCCTAAGGACTAGAAAACCAGTGCTCTTTAAGTGGCAGCCTTTGGTATGACAAGTATGTTTTTTTAAAAAAATAATAAATATGGTGGGAGAGATTAAATCCCCTGAAGCTGGAGATATTTCTTACAGTATTTCTTCTTCCCAGCTCATTATCTGTATGGCTCATTGTCCCAGTGCTGTGTCTCCCATAGAGAGTTAAAAATGCGATAAACAAATAGATCTCAATTTAGCAGCAGATTCTTCTGGGAAAATATTTGTAGAGCTGGAATTTTTCCATCTTCCAAATTTCCTGGTGATTTTGGATCTGAATATTTTTCAAATATGAAAGTCTTTTCATATCAGCTTGACAGGAAACCATGCATACCACACTACTGTAAAGTACCTAGAGTTTAAAATGAGAGACGAACAACCTGCCTTAGCAGGGGATGCAGGAAGAATTGGTTCAGCCCTCGAGCCAAATCTCAAACCAACCCCAAACTAATTTGTGTCTGACTGAATGTTGTCTTTGAATTTTATTTGTTCCAGAGTTCCCTGGAGAAAGAAGATAGCAGTGAATTTTGATCTGCCTCTTATGTAGGGAAACCCCATAACTGATGAGATTTAAAAAGAGCATCTGGTGAAAGCCCAGCAAGGGGTTCAAAAGGATGCATAAAAGACAGAAATAGGGCCCAAGTTCCTCAGAAGTTGTTTACCCTGTCTGCTAAAATGTCTCTTTGGCTGTTTCTCTGAGTCATGCCATGACAATAACAATACTCTGCACTATTACAAGAGTAGTTGGTGAGAGAAGAGAAAAAGTAAGGCAGGTCCCTTTGCTCTAAGGCAACCTCAGTGAGTAATACATATGAGTCTTCACATTCAATTCCAGCTACCTTCAATAAAAGGATTGTTTATTTGCCACAGGGTAGAAAACCAAAGAGAAACCAAAGAAGAAATAATTAGAAAATAAAAGTTAAGCAGACTGTAAGCACAATAGACCAGATTACTTCAGGGATATGTTTGACCAGGCTAAATACATTACTGCAAAAAAAGCATTCGAGCTGGTCCTGAAAGCTGACATCTTAAGACTCATTTAGTGTCTAAAGTTAGGCACCTAAATCTAGATTTTGAATGCCTGGGGTGGAAAAAAAAAAAAAAAGGAATCTTTCCTGAGGTGGTCACATTTCTGCAGTTCTTACAAATGTGAGCAGTACCTGAGGGGCACCATGTTTTGCACCTTTACAATTCAAGCACACTCCACTTGAGACAAGTCAGCACAGAGCTATAGTGAAACTTCAGGGCACAGTGTCCCTTTGGCATCTCTCTTCCCTGCATTCTTGCTCATGGAGATGCAATAAAAATTCAGTAAAAGACACAAGCAAGCAGCTTTGTATCTGAACTACAGCTTTGCTATGGGAAATGGGTATTTATGAGCACTTAATGCATGTTCTCACTGTGTTTGTTGGCAATTTACAATGGTTTTGCTTTTACATTGTAAACTCTCCCATCTCTTCTAGCTCCTGCCATTTTGCTTGTCTAAACATCATAGCTTTTCTGTGGGAGCATGGGAATGGGCCATGTCCAAGTAAGGATTAGGAAATACAAAATGTCCTATCCTTTTCACTTGTGATATACTCTTTATTTTTTTCCGGAGAAAAAGCTTCAGCTCAAGACCTCTTGTGGAAGGGATTCAATTGCCATAGTTCAGATCCAACAAATTATACAGTATTGATAATTCTAGCTGATTTCAGCGGGAAATTAGGGAGGTAAATAACAGTTAGGAATACTTTAATGAACCTAGAAACCATGCTCAGTAATGCAATACATCTCTCGCAGTCAATCAAATTAAAGTTGGTTCTACTATAACAACAAAACCAAACATTTTTACTGTAAAATTGCCTTAGTAGATATTGTGGAAGCTGCATGATTTGAGCCGTGCATTTCAAACACTGTAAAGCTAATTTTGCTCTCATTATTTCACATTCAGTTTTGGTTTACTCTCTATTTGTACTGTTTACAACATTAATGATTTGCATTTAATCAAATAATGCCAGTCCAGTTCCATTGAATAAATTGGTCCTCCAGGTGTTCACATAAAATCCCATTAGTATGTTTTCTCTCAGCACATCTTTGGATACAATATCCCATTACTATGAAAATGGAAATAACCATATTCCCAGGCAAGTGAAGTGTTGCATAGCATAACTGCTGTGCTACTAAATTTTAACACTCAAATTTTCTTACACAATATAATTTGTATCACAAATGCAGGACAGTGACTGTCACACATGCTATGTGCTGTGGGTTTTTTTAAGTTTTAGCAAAAATCAAACTAGCTGCATGAGTTGTGAGAGCAGATAATCCCTCCCCCACCTCTTCCATATGTTCCGAATGAACTACTGCATTCACATGAGCAAAATGGAGCTGGAAATAGAAACGGGAGCCGAGATCCTCTTTTGGCATAAACTAGTACAGTTACACTGAAGCTAAAGTGCACTGGTTGATGTAAACAAGTGAAGATGTGGCCCTTGAAATGTCATTTGTTTTGTTGTCTTAGCCACTAAAAGAAGAGCATCCCCACTTTGCAGAGTTCCTGTTTTAGAAGGTGGAAATGTGGGTGTCCCCTTTGGAAGTGCTGTGCTTTACATTTTCTGAAAAAGTCTCAGTGGAAAACATAAGAAATGTTATGTTTAATTTATATTTATTTTAATTTATAACATCTTTATATGGTTTCACAATATCATTGAGAAAGCTCAGGCTAAAATATAAAAACCGAGGAATCTCAGCTGTCTTTGTCAAAGTGTGGTTGGGTTAAGGACACCATGCTGAAGCAACAGGGAAACCTTAAGAGAGCTCTGAAGATTGGGAACAGCCAGAAGGGATTTACCAAAGGTAAATGGTGCTTGCCTAGCCTGAGTACATTCTGTGGTGAAGTGCTGGGCTCTGTGGCTAAGTGGAGAGCAATGAATGTTTGCCTTAAATTTAGCAAAGCTTTTTATATGCTCTTGCAGAATACCCTTGTAGCTTCACTGAGGAGATAAGGACTGAATTCGTGGTAGTGGTTAATGACTGAAAGTCTAAATGGCAGCAGTCTGGTGTTCCTGGGGGGCTGACACTGGGGCTGATCCTACTCTTCTTCTTCTTCTTCATTAAAAACCTGGATGATGGGATGGCATGAACAAGCACTCTGCAAGGTTGTGGATGGCACCAGTTTTGGGGATGCAGCTGGCATCTGGAGGGCAGGGACTTAAACAAGCTGGAAGAATGGGCAGAGAGGAACCTTGTGAAGCTTAGCAAAAGCAAAGGTAAATTCCTGTACCTGGGATGGAATATCCCAACTGTGGCACCATCTGGGGTTAACTGGGGAAGCAGCAGTTCTCCGGAAAGGGAACTTGCAGTCCTGGTAGTCAGTTAAATGTGCCTGCAGTGTGTCCTTACGGAGAAGAAAGCTAAACACAGCCTGGACTGCCTTAGCAAGAACATATCCAGCAGGTTAAACAAAATTATTTTTCCCCACTGCTCAGTACTCACAAGCCACACTTGGATTGCTGTGTCTGGTTTAGGGCTTGACAAACTGGAAAGAATCTAGAAGAGAGCTGCTAAGACATTGAGGATGTGACACACAAGGAAAGTCTAATTTTTTGTGCATGTGTGTCTAATTGCAGCTTTCCATTACCTGAGGAAGGGTTACAGGGAGCACAGAGTCTGACTTTTCTCTGGTGTACACAAAAAGAGGTTGAGAGACAGCAGTGACAAGTTGAAGAGAGGGAAATTCTTACTCAAAAAATTCTCAACACAAATGTTGTTGAGACAGGTTTGCATGCATGAAAGTGCATGAAAGTGTTAGTGAGGTCCATCCATAGCAGACGGTGTACATCAATTCTGATGATGAAAGCTACTTTTGGGAAAAATATAAGGGTAAAGAAGGAGAGACAGATAGAAAGAAGGTACAGGGGAAACAACTCACAGTCCATCCGGGAAGGGAAGTGATGAGGGTCCCCAGAAGAGCATCTTCCCTGCGTGTTCTCTCCTACGTAACAGGGTTTCCCCATAGTAATTTTCCCATAGTAACTCTATGGTTTCCACCAGCCCTGGCTCAATCTCCTTGTTGGTCATTCCCACTGCAGAACGTTAGCGCTGATTGGAGCACACTTTGATGAGGGGTGGGTGCTGTGCACTGCTTAGTGGTTGAGCTTTGTGCATGCATATTGTTGGTCCCCTAATGTAACCTAAAACCTACAGCTGAAGCGAAAAGGGGAGAAGGGGAGAAAGTACAGGTGATTGTCACACTAGCAGAAGTTACTTCCCATGAGAACTTCCCACAACACTATTTGGTGTTTGCAGGTGCATGAGAGAAACGGCATGAAGAGACAGCATGAGAGCAACAATGCAGAGGCTCTGGAAAACAGTGAACTGGCAGCTTTGGGGAAAGGCTGGAAAGCTAGGCATGAAATGGCAGTCTACAGCTTTGCAGGCACAAGTCTCTTTGCAAGCCAAATGTTTAAGGTGTCTAAGGCATCTAGGGCACCGAGGCTTAGGGGAAGAGTCATTCACTGAGTGGTTTGACACTGGAACAGGAGCCCAGAGAGGCTGTAAAATCTTCCTCCTTGGAGATACCCAGAGCTTGACTGAACAAGGTCCTGAGCAACCTGACCAGTCCTCGGAAGCAGCCTTGCTCTGAGTAAGGTGTGGACTAGGTCACACCCATAGCTCTCTTCTAACTTAAAATTCCTTATGTTTCTCCGTAACTAGTGTTGGATACCACCATCACTGTAAATGTATTTCAAATGTGGTGACTTAAGGCTTGAAATCTTCTCTCAGAAGTCCTGTAAGGGAAGAAAACAGAGCTTATGCTCAGACTGGACATATTTTGTTCTGCATAGGAAGATGATTATAAAAAGATTATTTTCATTGACATATTTTTTTATAGGGACTTAATCTTTTTTTTACTCTCTTTGGATTGTGACTTATGAAAAATTTAAAAGGTGATTCAAGCATAAGCACCAAACATACTGAAGGTTTTGCAGCTCTATTTGACTCAATAATGACTTAAAGGAAAGCTAAAATAATGAAGTTTTCTTAAACTCAAGAAATCTCCTTAATTGTATTATTCATAAAAATATAATTGTTTACTGCTTGAACTAAATGCCTTCCCAACATTAAAATATTATCCACACATATCAGTTCTTCTATTTTCTTTCCTAGGCTTTCCAATAGATATTCTTGGAGAGATCATCTTTGCCTAGATTTATAAGAAGGAACAGGAACAAGTGACTAAATTTATGTATAACATGCATCTTCAGGGAGTTATATATGTGGAATCTGAACTTTTTCTGTTTCCTATAAATCAGAATTCAGATAAATGAGGCCCTGTCCATAGTGTAGTTGAATTCAGTCAACCCATGTTGCTATCAAATTTAAAACCGGCTTTCAGCACAGTGACCGGCCACTGTGAAATTTGGCCAGCTACGTTGCAGAATAGTTTCACTAGAGTTGGAGTTCCTAACTAGAATTTAAGAACTGTGTGGATTCTTCTTATATGCCCTAGAAAGGAAAGTAAAAGGGTTATGGCACTGATGTGATTCTTGTATGGGTGAGTGGACAAAAACACTTAAGTGAGCTGTAAAGTTGGGATGGTGTTATAGTTCCAGTCTATACCAGATGCTAAAGAATTTCCTATGCAGTGCTAGGTCCAGCTGTTGAGAAAACTAAATGCGTATTTGCCTATTTACAGCAAAATTTTCATCTTGGCAGCCTAGCCTTCAAGAAAAAACGTATTTTTTAATCTGTTTTTTTGTGGTTTTGTTTTTTCCTTTAACTGATTAGCTCCATGGATCGATGAATAATTGATGGGTACAGACCACTCCAAAAATTATCAGAACCGTACTGTTTTCTGATGGAGGGAATTATTCTGTGCAATTATTTATTTAGAAGATACAGGGTGGCAGTGTTGATCCCTACAAATAAATGCAAGAAATCCAGAACAAACCATGGGAGATCAGAATTATGCTTTTTCCATGTTTAGAAGGAGATAGTTTTCCAAGGAGATAGTGCCATTTACTTGGATGGAAATCCGTCTGTGTACCTTTGGCTTGGAGAATGAAGATAAAGTACTACTGGAGATGTGTAGGCTGATCCTTAGGCCTGCACATACAATGGTTAGCCCTATCTATTTCTGAGGTAACAGAATACTTCTTTCTTTATTTTTTTTTCTTTATGCTTTGTTTATACTTATTCTGTTTATTGACCAATAAAGCTTTATAGAAGAGAAAAAACTAAACAAGAACCAGTGAATGTCTAATCCTAGATTCAGAGATGGGAGAAGATAGTAAATATACCCAGGCTGTGTTTCTTTGCCATTGTGTCTCCTGGTCTGCTGTAAATGAAACTAGAATGAATGGGACTATTTCATTGGGCAGCAGTTCACAAAATGCAACCCTTAGCCCACCTGCAATATTCCTGGACACACTGGAAGGGTACTGTGGTGTCTGTTGCATCTGCTTTGTACCACTTGGAAAGAACACAGAAGTTCCCAGACGTCAGAGGACCTGCTATTAAAGCAGATTTCCAGCAGCCAGTTGAGCAAGGGTCCATATCTGTGAAATAGGGACATGATATAATGTGAATTTGGACTACTCAAGTTAAATTAACCCTGTAAAGAAATATGAAAGGCTATGAATTATAATCTTGAGCTTCATGTAAACTGAACAATACTATGTAAAAAAAAAAAAAAGTTTGAAAAGGAACTATGTCTGCAGCATTTTATCTTTGCACATCACTTCCTTGATTATTCCCTTGTTCCTTTGCTGCTTACACTCAGAAGCAGTAAGAGCATATAAAGAACTATGGAAAGCTAGATCATTGCTCACCACAGGAGGTATGTGTAGCTCAGGTGCTAGCAGTGGAAAGCATGATAGTGCTGGTCCCTTCCTTCTGGTGTGTTTTGAGGGATGTTCTGCAGCCACCCTCAAGAGCACACTATGTGTCTGAACAGCAAGTCTGCAAGTGAGGTTTCACGTACAAGACAAGGTTTCCTTCACAAAATTCAGTCAGCCTGAGCATGCCGGTTGGCCCAGTGAGCTGCCCAGTGGTTTAGCACCTCACCACCAGGTACGCCCATCCAGCAGGTTGGTTAGGCCACTGTTTGCTTAGACGATGGAAGAGAAGGTTGGAGGGAATCTGAAAAGATCAGCTAGTTTTAGCCATCTCCTTGATGTAAAGTTGGATTAGCCATCCTTATACTGAATACTCAAAGTCTGTCCTGACTACCCAATTTTTTACTGTCACACAATGCAAAAATGGGGATGTTATACTTACCATTGGGGTGATCTCTTTCCTCCTGCTATCACCCATGCACTGCTGTATCTTCTGCAGCAAGTTTGATGGAAGAACTGAAAATGCAGGAACTGCCTGACACATACAGTCATGTTTTTCCCTGATTTCTTCTTCAATGTGGAGATGAAGAGAGACTTAGCTAATGCATTCTGTTGTTAATTTGCCTTTGTAAGATATTACTCCCTGAGCCTTGAGATAGAATGGTATATCTTCTGCGAATCCAACCCTCTAGAGGCATTTAGCAGCTAATCTGGTTGAATCAAATAATTCATGCTGCATATTATTAATTTTGGACCAATTTAATTTTTATTAGTCATGGATTTCAGTCACCTACAGTTGCATGATGCCCTTGAGCACATGGAAGTTCTTTGTAGATTTTATTTGAAAATATGATGGGGTGGCCCCACCTCCACTTCACCTATTTGTGCACTGCTAATCTTATTGTGCCTAGATTTTCACCCTCTTAAATGTAGTTTGGTTAAATAAAACCTCTAGAAGCAAAATTGGTGAGTCAATTTGCCTTCCTAATTGTGGGATTTCTCAAGTGAATTTAGTGCTTTAGAATGTGGTGCCTATGGCACCCATGAAAGGATTAGTTTATGAAGGCCAGCTCTTAGAAACAGCCCAACAATAGTGCCTTATCCTCAGGATCACTTATCAGTCAATGGGAGTTTGTTCTCAGGAGGGCCAGAGCCAATGGGTAAACTCCTGTTTACGCTAGCTGAGGAACTCTGTCTCAATGTTTGGATAAATTATCACTTTGTATCCTGTTGGAGGTAGAGTAGTACGGGGAGCTGAGAGGAGTCTTTGGCTTTTGCTTGTGCAGCTTTGACTCAGCTCGCTCCTTCTTGTGCAGTGGAATGAATTTATTTTCAAGCAGAGATGCGTTACCTTATCTTGTGCTTCCCCACTCATAAACGCCCTTAGGTTGCACCAGTGAAGCTAGGGTGTTCCTGAAAAGTGCATGGGTCTTATGGAACCTGGGCAATCTGGGACTATGCAATGAGGAGGGCAATAATGGCTCTAATGAGTGTCAGCAGAGAGAAATTTTCTACTATGGACAATGCAAAGTGCCAACTCACTTAATAGAGGAAATGGTATCATTTTTGGCCAGCGCAAGCTGGGGCTGGTTTGGAACTAATGACCTGGAAAGGTTCCCAGTACCATTACACCACCCCCAGGCACCCAACTGGCTTTTTAGGGACTGTATTTCTACGTCTCATGATGAACAATAGGTCCTAGATAGCTGTGCTTGATTGGCATGACTTGAAGAACTGCTTCTTGTTTAATGAGTATAGTGTAAGAACAAATGAAGGGAAAGCCACACTATCTCTTTTAATAACATTCACTCTTTACTAAAATCCCATAGAGATGTAGCAGACATCGGTGGTATTAATATTATGTGACTTAGTTGATGCTAAGAAGCATTTGGGAAAACTTTGACTGACTGGCTCATGCAGTTGCTAATGAGGATATCTCACTTACAGGGATATGGCAGAGTAAAGAGGTTTATTTCTCAATGTGCTATTGCCCCCTCTGAGAGATGACAGAAATATTCAAGCAAAGAAGAGACACGAGGGATTGTAAACCTCTGGCTTGTCTCAGCCCTGACGACATGAGGTAACTAACAATGGCCTCCTCTCCACCTAATCGTGGTGTATGGACACTGTGATGCTCTGAACTGCAGAGTGGACCTTTTTGCATGGAAATGAACACCCGGGAGCAACGGCCAAGATAGAATACAACCAAGAGCTACTTTCCTAGGCTGAGCTTGATGAGAAACAGGTTGGGCTGTTTCCCAGGGGGGCTCCCTGTGCAAAATACTCCCCTCAGATGAAAGCGTAGAAGAACTGCTCATTTCAGAGACACTGGAAGTTTCAGGATATAGCTCTGTTTGCCTCTGAGGAAGTGACTTGTCATCCTTGTTACCCTTGAGACTCCTGGCTGACATGCTTCTTCCATTAGCCACCTACTTCTCTGCGGCTTCTCTGGGAGGAAATAGTTCTGCTTTTGTTAAAGCACAGGAAAAGGGATTTATTTATTTGCTTATATATTTTCTGGGCTGCGCTTTTTTGCCTCTCACAATGGAGGTGGTTGGAATGTGTGAATAGAGATAATGCAGACAGATTGATCTGCACTAAAAGAATGTAATGACAGCTTATGTGAGAAACCTATTCGAAATGTCTTTCTTATTTTACAAGAGAACTTCAACCACAAGATTTTACAAGGATACACTGACTTGTTACATTATGGACTCCAATAAACTCAGGATTCCAAAATATATGCAATCACTATGAAACCGCATACAT
This sequence comes from Caprimulgus europaeus, assembly GCA_907165065.1. Next base: position 47,862,441 of record OU015525.1, on the reverse strand, counting down.
TAATTTTTCAGAATTATTCCCAACCTTGGAGTATATTTGCAAATATACAACCCTTCATAGTATGTTTCACTTAATACAACTAAATTTTCACATTGTCATAATGGGAGGTAATATGACACCACGTTTACTCCTGTTGAAGTTAATGAAGCTCTCTGTGGACTGCTCAACATGATCAAGATTGTTTTCACCCTGGTGTAATGCTGAATAGAAATAATTGTTCAGAATTTATGCTTTTCATTGTACACTTTTCAATGGACACTTTTCATGTACAACTCTCTCAACTGTTTTGAAAACAGTGGTATATACTGTCTTCAGGGATTTGTGTTTTTCCGTCCAAAGGGAAAAAGAAAAAAAAAACAACAAAAAAACCACCTCAGAAACCCAGCTGTAAACTTCAGAGTTAAAATATTTCTACATTTCTGGTCATGGCCTTTGTGGTATCTTTCAGAAGGAGGGTAAGCATAACTGGAAACCCACAAGTGCAGTTTATATGCATTTTAAATGGGCTGAGCTAACATTTAGTTTAATTGGAAAGAATCCTGAATGCAAAGCAAGGACTTCCCACACTGTAGAAATCCATATGTTAAAATATTTCCTTTTTTTAGAATTTCACAGTGCTTTAGCCAAGAGTTGCTAGAACAAGGTCCCTGTGCTGTCCTGTTTTGAAAATAAACAAACTGACAAATCTGTTTTTTGTGCTGCATCCACCAGTTCCTTCGTATATTTGCAAATGCAGAAACATAAAGCTGAGTAATCCGCTTCTCTCAAGACTGCACATTAGGCAATTAAGGGGGTCTGTTTGCAGGCAGGCACACTGGGCATTAGGCACACAACTATTAACAATAATAAGAATTGGGCATTTAATTTCCTTCATAGGGATGAAAATGTATCTCTGCTGTTTAATGCAAGCCAGTGTACTATTATGTGATAAACAAGGATCAATAGAAAAGGATTTTTAAATTTAGAACGCCATTCCTCTACCACAGAATTGGCAATAGAGACTGTTTCCCAGTAATAGAACCAGCCTACCTCTGCTGAGACAGGAGCAAAGTTATCTGAGGAAGTAGAAACAATGTCATTTATTTTAATGAGGCTTATTCTCCAGCAAATGCTGTTTCCGCACTCTCGGGAAGATTCCAGTAATGCTATTAAAACTGAGAAGGAACCCTATTAAATGCTCAAGCACGCCTGTGTTTCTATAAGCTCAGGTCGTGGCACATAGCAGGGCCCTACATTCAAGCAGCAGCAGAGTTAACCTAACCAGGTATACCAGGGCGTATTACAATATCTACTCTTGTTGGGTATTCAGCTTTTTAGCCCAGCCGATAAACTGATTATCGTGTACCCTTAAGCGATTCATCTGCTTGTTGAACACTAAAAACTCTAGATTCAGACTTCTCCAGATGGATATTAAAAAAGCCTGTTGCTTTTAGGACATTAGGATTTCATTATCCTTGACTCTTTCCATGGTATGATGTTATACACCCTTTTGGCTTGCCAGTCTCCATCCTGACTGGGGTGAAAAAGCTCAAAAAATTGGCTTTGCTGTGGGGTTAAGCAGTCTGAGTCCAGGGAGAAAACCAAGCTAAAACTGGCATGCATTTACTTTAAGCTTGTATTTCAGCAGTCTAGCAAACCCAACGTTTCTAAGCATGAATGATATTGAATTGCAGAAGCTATATTTAGGTCAATCTCTTCATGCCAAAATTATTAGACTTTACTAGGGAAAAACCCATTGCCAACTAGGAACATATTAACACTACTTGTGTTAAATGGAATAACTGTATTTTAATGCACTTTTACTTAATTCTGAAGATCCAGTGTCTACTTCAGACATATTGAAAAACCCAAGAAGCTCGTATCTAAATGTTTTACAAGCATTTTCTTTATCAGGTATTCAATCTGCGTTAGACAGATATTTCTGCTAGGGGAATGCTCTTAACCATTTTTTCCCCTGCCTGTGCTGCTCCTTGCTTCATGCTAGTGCAAGTGTTATGGTGGAGAGCTTGTTCAAGAAATTGATCTAGGAAACATACCATGCAGAAAAAGGTGGAGGAAGTTTAGAGAATTTAAACATTTGGAAGCAGAAGAAAAAATATGCAATGGTACAGAACCAGTATAGGCATGTGGAGAAAATGTGATGTTCTTTTAGCAGGAATGAGTTTTTTTGAGCATGCTAGTTGGAGGTTCTTTTGCAGCAGTGAGTTATCATGCCTTATTGGATACAAAGCTGTGGGTTTATTATAGATTAACTCATGACATTTTTAACTTTCCTGAAGCATTTTTCAAATGTGAGTTACAGTAAAAACCCAGATAATGTTTGTTCCATGTAGATGTAATTGATGAAAAAGGGTTTGATGAGTAAAAGAAGTTATGGACCTTTCACCGAGGATTAAGCCCTACTCAGAAAGAAACTTCTTGCTAGGTAATTAGCGTTATCATGCTTTATGATTCCAAAAGAGTGGGCAATGTTGGTAGCAGTGTGAAATGGAACTTCAGCTCAGCAACAAAATCTTTTCTTCCTGTACATCAGCAACAAATGATTCCTGATGCCTCTAAGGAAGAAACAACTTAAACTGTAAAAACACAATCAAAAAGGCACAGACTTTTAATGCAAAGTATAGCAAATGACACCTGTTTACACTTGCATTTAACATCACAGTTTACTGTAATCTAGAGTGAAGTTTATAATCTTCATAGTATTTTTCTGGACTTGTCTTTTAGAAGAAACTATCTAAAATAAAGCATAATTGAAGAGTTATGTGGTAAAGATGGCTATCGGTTTCCCTTTTGCCTTGTCACTTCTCTATTCTGAGCTTCAAGAGAAAGTGATAAAATATCTTCCTGGCAAAAATGCTACTATATGTGTGCGTTTTCATTGTTAAAACTAGTTTATAAATTAGAGCCTTGTTAAATATTAAATCCCAACTCCACATGCTGACCCATGATGAAGCCTTTATATTTGGTTGTGGTATAAGTTTGTAAAGGGTCAAGCTTAAGTGTTCTGAGTCTAGTCTCAGTGCATATTCGACATACAAAAAGGAGAAAAAACTTATATTAATAAGATTTTTTATTAAAAGCATATCTTTATTTGGCAATCTCAGCCCATAAAATTCTCTGAGATGTAATATCATCCAAAGTTAAGCTAAGGTTATCTGCATAGTATTGGCAATTTATGCTGTGTCACCCTTTCCTGCGCTTCTTAGATAAACCCAGCAAGTACACAATACATAATTTTAAATATGTAGAATTTCAAGTCAGTGGAAGGTTTTTCAGAGAAAATACCAAGACAGTAAAGATGTAACAAGGCATAAGAAAAACCCCCTTAATCATTTAGATATCTATTAAGGGTCAATGGTTTAATGCAGGAGATACCCCTGTTTCCTATAGCGGCATAAGAGAGTTTTTCCTAACAATCAGAGGCAGTGTTACCAAGGTGAGGTGTCTGATCAGATGTTTCAGGGGAGACAAAGTATAAAACATAGATCAGGCCGAAACCAGATGCCCATGGCTCACTACTGGCAATGCATCTACTGCTATGACATTACCCAGAAGAAATAAGGAGCCCAAGCTGTTATCCTGAGTGGACACTTATCTTTGACACTTGGGAACTGGCTGATGTAAGCTAGTTAATGCAACAAAACAAAGAAAATTATCCTTCGAAAATAAAGAACCAATCAGATACTTCAAATGCTGTGAGTCTAGAAATGAATCTCTTACCCAATCCTGCAAATAGTCCTGCCTAATTTTATAATTCCTCTAAATTAGACTAGCCACATGCTTACTGCTAAGCTCAAATCTGTCTGCAGGATCTAACATATGCTAAATCATGTGTCTGATTCCCTGCAACCTATTCTGTAAGTCAAAAACACACTAAAAAGCTGTCCTGTAGTTTCTGCTTATCTACCGACAATTGAAAACAAATTGTGACTGTGTTGCTGAAATTTTCATGCCCCAGGAACATTTTGCAAGAAATATGTTTGTACAAAAACCCACAAAACTGAAAAAGGATGAGAAATCTGTGTTTTCAGTGAATATTATTCTGTTCTGCAAAAAGCAACAGCTATAACAGAAATCACTTTGCTCACCACAGAAATACAGTCACCTCTGAATAACTATTTTTGGAAATTCCTTGTTATAGCTGTAATTGACAGACTGTGAAGAGTTGCTGCTTTTGAACATGTTGAATCTTAGTAATTTCTTTTTTGATTTTCTGAAAATACAAAATTAATTGTGATTATTTAAGTATATACTCCATTTGTGAGGGAAGTGTTTTATGGCATATGGAAGCTAAGAAATTGTCCTGGAGGATTGTCCTGATTTCTTTATAGATAACTGATTTCAACATGTAATATTAGGCATTCAGTTAACTTGAAACTTGAATTTTTACTCGTGGCTTCTTGACTTAAGCAACTTTTTTTCTCCTGGTTACAGTTGCACAATGCTTGGTTTCTATACAAGTGGGGAAAGCTCTGTTATGATGCTGATGCAGAACCCAAATGAAATTCCTTGTAAACTACCTAGCATAGGCAGGCTTACCAACTATTTATTTTCTAAGAGTTACTGCCTGCATCAAGCTAAACCAACCTCTAACTCAGAAATACCTCAGACCTCGATTAATTCCAAAGTTAGACATTATTCAGCCCTTGAGTTGGCGAGTGTTAACTTCCCACACAGCCCTTTAATTGACCTCAACATTGGACTTCTGGAGCAAACACTGATAAGGGGTGAATGACAGTTCAGCTGCATGCAAGCTCTGGGCTGGGTGACTGAGTTGCCCAGACCTTGCCTGTCACCTTCTCTACTTGAGTGATGCTGCAGGCTGTGACCTTTATGCTGAAGGTGCTGAGCTAAAAGTACCAAGACCTGTCTCTTTCAGTGCCTGAGTTTGCTTCCAAATGTCAGTGCTTTTATAAGGACGAGTAGTAGAATCACTCTTTTGACAGGTTCAACAGGAAAAGGAGTTAAAAACAAAACAAAACAACAACAACAAAAAAACAACCCTGGAAAAAACCTGCTGCTGTTTAAAATAGAGCGAAGTTCCATTGCAGGTACTCTACTGCAGAGTCACATGGTGCCAATGCTTGCTCCCTCATAATCAGCTGTTAGCTCTCATCTCCCTGCTTTGCTAGTTACTTCTCACCTTCTTAATCAAATTGTCATAAATAGGTCAGGAATTCCTGCTACCAGTTTTATTCAACAACACCTCTTTATCTCTTACTTGTCCTAAATCTTATCCAATTTTCTCTTACTTTTCCATGTGCTCTGTCCTCATGACAATCACTTCTGTTTGATTACTGCTACGAGGCCCTGATTGCAATTCTTCACTGATGAGAGAGCTCGGAGATTCAGGGGATCAGGGTTGTATTCTGAATTCTGCCAAAAACATCCTGACATCAGGCAGTGCATTGTGGAGACACATCCTGATACTTTTAATCACATAAAATATTCGTTTACTCCAGGAGGAAAAAGTCAACAAGAATCAGGAAAACGAATTCCAGAATGATTTTTTCTGTATTACCTAGCAGAATTCACAGGTTATAGCCTGCAATCATTCTTCACTCATTTTTGCCTCTGATAAGATAGTGCCTTCTCTTGTGGGAGACTGGAGATGTGTCTCTGATGGTGAGATGATCTGTGACAAAAGAACCTGAATGCTCACTGACACTGGTCTGATAAGTGTGAGTAGAGGGTTAATCATCTTAGTTTGTTAACAGTGGACCATGTTGTTTTGGTTTCCTTATTTCATCATGGTGTGGTTTTCACAGATTGTGTGCATTACAATAGGATTTATTTTACACCCTTAGTAAAATTAGAAGTTTGAAATTCCATATATTCCATAATTATATGGAATAATTGTGGGATTCCCTGCTTCCCCATGGGAATTCTGCTGTCTTTCCCCACTGACTAAAAAGAGAAGAGTTTTCTAGTGGCTAACATACAAGCCTGGGAACTGGGGAGTCCAGCTTTTATTCCCAGCTGTGTCAGTGATTTATTTAGGGGTTGCTCAGTGTGTCAGTTTTACTAGAATAATGGTGTTAACTTGCCTTTTGATAGGAGTGCTAGAAAAATCCCTGGGTTGTTTGCTGCTTCAGTGAAAGATGAGGTTGCTCCACACTTACCAAGGGCAGATTAGTCATTCAACTAATTCTGCAAGCAAGAGCTGGAGACACAGCTGCTTTTACAGTGAGTTACAGCTTGTGTCTTGCTGTCTAACATTGCACATAAACTGATTATTAATATATTATTACAGTATTATTATTACAACAGTATTATAATTATATTACAGTACTGTTATTGTCCCAGTCCAACTGGGACAACTTTGTGGGTTAAATGGGAATATTGGAGGGTGCTGGGGCAATCTGAACACCTGAGTCTATGGGGTGGTGTGCAGCATCTGGTCTACTTTGAATCTTTCTCAATTAAATTTCCAAGCTCTTTACATTCTTTCCATTGTTTATATCCCCCCACATACATGCATACATGTACAAACACACACATGCACACACACACATGTGCTCTCTCTTAAGACTGACAACTTCTCTGTCCTCTTTGTCCAGACTGGCAAAAAAACTCCAAACCAAAACAACCCCCCAAAAATCCTAACAACTGAGGAAGAAGGAAAGATTTGAAAAAGCTATTCCCTCCATAGATAAATTGTTCTAAGGGATTAGAAATGACAAGGTACATTTGCTTTTATTCAGGAGTGATATGGTGAAGCTAATTATTATTTTTTTTTTCCTCAACACTCTCTACATATATTATCATTATGCCAAGAGTAGGTGTACAAAGCTTCCTCCTCTATAGTGAGACTGCTTAGGTATGTAATCATATTAAGATGACTAAGGAGACAAGACAGCTCCCAAAAGTATTTGGAAAATGTTTTCAGATTTCTGGAGCTTTCAGTTCTATATATATGAATATTCATATATGATGTGCATGTGCATATATATATATATATATTTACACATTTATATAACTATAGCCCCTTCACCCCTCCCCATGCAGACCAAAAAGACACTGCAGAGTGTCCCTATCACAAGTTATTTTATCTCACAAAGCATTCACATCTCCAGATGTCCAGTTTTAATTAACATAACCTAGTGCTCTCACAAGGTACAATGAAATAAGTTTCAGAGACAATTAATTGATCAAGTTAGTAACAGGTTATACCTACAGTGCTCCACTGTGTATATTCACAGCACCAACCATTGCTTCTGCTGTTCCATCTTTGTAATTCTATTTTTTGCTTTCTACCCTGCAGCAGCAACTCTGATTGCAACAACCAATAGACATGGCTGGCAGTGTGAAACGTAAAATAACAAAACCTACAGTCTGGCTAGCTTTGTGGATAACATGCTGCAACAACCAGCCATTTCCTGCCCGTGGCTGTGTCAGCTGAGCCATCCACAGTCCATTTTTTCATTGGCGTTATTTTTTTCAGTGTCTATGAAATCAGGAGTGGGTCACAGCATGCTTGGAATTTGGCCAGTATCCTGTTGAGTTAGTAGAATGGAAATAAAATAAGAAGTACACTGACCCAATTTCTTTGATTAAATATACTGGGCCATAACAGCAAAAGCTACAAAAGTGTTTATTCTTCAAATAATTTTTCAGGTGAGGTGGCTGAAGACAATACTTTAAACAAATAGAGCTGCAAATCAGGGAATGAAGCCTTCTCAGCAAGCTCGCCATTAACTCGAAACATATATTTACATCCCAGATATTAAAGATTTAAAAGTAAGCTTCATTTTTTCTTTCTATTGTTTTTCTACCTAATTTCATTTCACCAAAAGTTTCGGTCCTCTTTTTTGTACCTATTTTAATTAAAAGTTTTTTTTTTTTTAAATAAAAAAAATCTGTCAATGGTTTTTTCTTTTACGTGACAAGTTCCTACATTTAGGATTGGGGAGCCTGTGCCCCTTGCTCTCTGGAGTGAGCAGAAATACACCTGGCTGCACCTGGAAGTGAAGAAAAGCATAACAGCACAATCAATTAGTTTTTTCAAATGCAAAGTGAAGGATGTGTTTAAAACCTGATAATCATCTGACTTGAACAGCTTGCACCTACCTTTGGATCCCACATCTGTGCCATTCATTGTGCCATTGCAAGCAATGCCCTGTTCCAGCCAGGAGGAGTGTGCCAAGGGGTCGGCTGCTCTGTTCTTGGATCAGCAACCCAAGAAGCTGTGATCTCTGTCTCAGTTTCCTCATTCATAAAATGGGGACAATGATCTGCCTCCATCTTTGCAGAGCACCTGAATATATCTGTATGCAAAGTGATAGGAGACAATGGGAGCCAGGCAGAACTATTCTCAAGTGCCATATGGCCAGCTAGATTGCCAGCATTCAGAGCTAAGGAAGCCAGAGTAAATTACGACTCCTCTCTCTCCCCACCCCGTTAAAAAAAAAAAAAAAAAAAAAAAGCGCCCAAGCAACAAATAGTTAATTTAGTTCTAATAAAAACCACCACATTTCAGAAATTCCTAGACAAATAAATGTTCCCTCACAGCTCCCCACCTGCTGCTACTGGCAGAATAATAATAGCACTTGCAGCATGGTGCACAGCTCCTCCTCCAAGACAACCCTGCTTTTGTTGTCTTCTTTAGACCTGCAACATAAGGTCCCTATCTTATTGCCCTTCTGCTTTTTAACTTTTCTTTCCAGAGATCCACCCAAAATACTTAAAAATTGTAAAAAGAATTATGCACTAGGAGAGAATGAGAGAAAAATATAGTTATGTTTGTAAATTTTTATTTGACTTGGGCCTGAACTTTTTCCTAATTCAGAGATCATTCAAGTTGAATCCTCAGCTTGTTTTTGGCAGTCTCTGTCCTTGGCATTGAAACACTGTCATGGGGAGCACAGGGGCCAAGACCTGAAGAGAAAGGGGAGGGATTGAACACCTGAGTGAGGGCAAGAAGGATATTTTGATCAAACTCACAGATTTATCTGTCCAGGATAGTTTTCCTTTCCCATTCAATGGCAAGTGAGCATGAGCCAAGGTGCTGTAAGGTTATCCTACTTGTTTTGGCTGGGTGGCAAGGAACAGTGGTCTCCCCAAGATGATGGCTCAGGGAGTTCCATGGAAAAAAGCCCAGGCTAAACTGTTGGTATTAATCCAAGAAGCCGGAATGCATGAAAGCAGGAATCCCAGGATCCCAGCACTTTATGGGCTGGACTCTAGCTGTCCTTCAGGGCAAGGCCCCTTCACACAAGGGTTTCACATTTGTTTTATACTACATTCGTGTTAGCAGGAGCTGGGTGAGCAGGGCTAGCAGTACGATGGAACAAGGTCTGGGCACTGGTTTCAGGCAAAGATGTTTATTTGATACATTTTTATTTTAGATGAGAGTTTTTGTTGTATGTGAACCCCCAGCTGAAGTCTATTCATTGTAAGAACTGACAGAAGTAAAAGTAGACGAAGGAAAGCAGATGGCTGAAACGTTGTTGAGAAAAATCAATAGTCCAGCTTCTGATGCATCAATATTGGGGTGTGGACACATTCAGAATTGATGTTTAAATGTCAGCTGGCCCCAATTTGCAGCATTTCAAAGCCACCTTTGTGTTTCAAATTCAGCAGGACTGAAGGTCAGAAGTTTTACTGAGTATTCACCTCCAATGATACACTTAAACATTCATTTTTATTTGAAAAGATCTTCTTTTATCTTTTTCCACTGGTAGTAGCCAAGGTGGAAGAACATAGAGCAGGCATAAGTTCAAAGCTTGGTCAAAGGACAGCAGTTGCTTATGTTATCTTGACCCTAGAATTCCCATCATCACCCCTGAAAAAATAGATGGCTGCAAGTCTGAATTTTCACAGTGTAGTATTAGATAAATAAGTTATTTTTTTGTTCAAATCTGTAAAGATACTGTGGCCAATAAAACTCTTCACTGAGTTGGTTGCTTTTGATGTGTGCATCTTTTATAGTAGAAAGATGACTGTGGAGCTATTTAATAGAAAATTTTGATAACGCAGAAAAGAACATAAAAGACATATTTCCTTTTTAATTATATATATTTAAACTACCAGAACTTCAGCTAGTACAATGTGGCAAAGCCTCTTTAAAACTAACACTAACAGGAATATGTATTTAAATCTCCTGAAGACTTAGTTATGCACCTTAAAATGCAGTTAAACAAGAGCTACATGAAATTGTAAAAAACCCCATAGTGTTTCAACACTGATGCCAATAGAATAGTTTGGTTTTTAAATTAATTTAAAGATATTGTTTCATTACTTTGACATAGTTACCAAACAATATTTTGTACATGAAGAAATAATAAATCATTTGTCCATTTCACAAACCTGAGCAAAGTACTCCGTTCTTTACATACAGTAGGGACTTCAGGAAGTAGTAATCGAAGTTTAAACAAAAAGGACATTATAAACAAGACTTTGCTAGAGGAATAGAAAGGGACAGTCTTAAACTCATTTACTTTAACTGAAGAAGATGTCAGTCAGCACACTGGGAAAATTTTGCCAGGCACCAGTGGTGGCATTCACTATGTGCTTTGCAAAGGAGCAAAAGAATAGATGAACAAGACTAGCCAGGATGGGGAAGTCAGGTGTCAGACCGGTTAATTTGCTACAGTTCCCTTGAAATTAGTAGGACTAGAGGGTGTTCAGAGTTTTACAAGAGAGTTGCATTTATTTTAATCTTAACTACATTACATATTATTAGTGAAAGATATGGGGAAAGACAGAGTACTGAAATTTTACTTTAAGTTCTGAACTGCAAGGACAGAACAATACTTGTCACATTTCAAAAAGGCTACAAAGGAAAATCCTAAATAGTTAACGAAGACACCACAAGGAAACAAAATAGCTAAGCTTAATACAAAAAGCAAAAAATACACCAATTTTTATAGCTGTAAAAAAATAAAAATTCACAACTTTCTGAGTAATAGAGGACAAGAATTATTTCAAAATCCCAGGCAGAAAAAATAATTTGAAAGGGTCCTTATTTTGAAGAAAATCTTGGACACACTTGTGTTGAGCAGAAGATTCTGTCTGTGAGGAAGGGACTAGGAGACATATGGGAGGAAAACATTCCCAGCTTGCATGGCACAGCAGGGTGGATTGTTTAGAGAATCAGAATAGGATACAGTTATGAAATCATCCAGACATGAAGGTCAGCTTGTCCAGAAGTCATGTCAACAGGATTGTGGTTAGGAATCAAGAAGGCAGGCAGTTTCCATAAAACAAAACAAAACAAAACAAAACAAAACCCCACTGTCTTCAAATCCTCCTGTAACAGAAAAAGAAAAGAAAAAAAAAGCCCACAAAACTAAAACCAAAAGAAGATAAGGTTTGTTAGCTTGATAGTGGAATACTAGAGTAAAAGTTGGAGATTCAGCATGCTCAAACATCTGTTTAAATCAAAGATGCAGGAATGGAAACATACCACGAGATATTCTCTCTGAAAGAAGGCTAGGTCCCTCAAAGATTCTTCAATGCTACTGTGAATCCTTCAGTAGGAAAGATGTACTTTATTTAGGAGCCTCCAAGAATTGAAAGAAATTATGTTTTCATTGTCTATTTTACAATTACTTAGAAAATACAAAGAGCTTTTTCATCCTCATTTATTCTGGGTAGGAGGAACAGATAATTATATAGAGGCCTGAAGAATTAAAACAAAGAAAAACAGGGTCAACTTTATGGCCATGTGCCTCATTCACAGCAGACCTTAGAGACACTTTATATCTTTAATAATACTGAAGAAAATTTCATTCACAAAGACAATTTTGACTTTCTTGGAATGACATTTTACTTGCAGAGATTATTAGTGGTTGGTTGGCTTGTTTGTTTGCTTGAATTAGAGGAGTCTGCTAAAGCATATTGACTTAAAACAGAAGTCACCTTGGTATTGGTTTCAATAGGCCCACAAACAGTGCTTGGATTTGCAGCACTAACCAGCACTGTGTTCTGCTGTTTTTTGAAGGCGTTTGAAGATTAAAGTTGAATTTAGCCTTAACACTAACCGTGGATCTGCTTCTTGATCTTAGCTATTTGAAACAGAACATTCTCCTTGATTTCTCCCTTGGTGTTTAAAAACCAATCTCATTCCCTGCTCTCATATTCCTGCTAGATTTTGTGATAAACAGTTCACAGCTTTGGGTTTATGACTGTGGAGATAAACCCTAGAGCACAGGAGTCTCAGTAATGCCACTTACTCCATGTGTGCTCTCTGCAATTCGGGTAAAGGAAAGACTTCATCCCCCAGGGTTATCTTGGCAGTATCGTCCACAAAACATCCCTTTCTTCTTTAAAAGAAGAAAGCATCTACCTTTTCAGCCAGCTTAACTTTGTCTAGGCAACATATGCAGCCACATTTTATACAGCTGATTTAGCTACCCCACCTGACTAAGCTAGAGTGAATGTGATACACAAAGATTTTCTCTTTATCCTGTGTTTGTCTTTCTAACTTCTTTGGCTGCTTATCTGTGCTTGTACCTGGGAAACCTGGGAAACTCTAAGCAGCTATCCCGCACCGCAAGCTGCATGCCAATCACCTCAGCGGGGATACACTTGTGGTAAAATGAGACTTTGGAGAATCTAATGAGTAACATGCAGTGCAGATGATGCATTTTTCTTCATTTTCAGTTTCAGACGTTCTTATTGTTTCTTCACATGACACAATTTTATCTGTTAGTTGTAGTTTATAGAACAACAAAGTGTTTTTACAGCTCAGGATAGGTGTTTTTCTGCTTTCTTATTAATTCAGATAAATAAATATCTTTATGAGAGTGACCTTCATTATACCTCAGACCTGATCATTGCTCCCTGTGGGGTCTATTACCTCAGTGAAAGCCATAGACAGAGTTCACTCAATAATTAGAGAGATTGGAGTTGTTCTGGTCTGGGAACCTGACACCCCTGCTGTGCTGAATGGCAGTGTACAGATGAGGGATTTGAGAGCTAAGAGAGCAAACTAAATTAAGGCTACCTAAGGTCTGCCTTGTGCATTAACTTGCAAATAAGGTGGGGGCATAACAAAAAATGAGTGATCTTTTTCCTAAGTAGTAGTAAATCATTCCCAGTTAGGATATGTTAGGTAGATGTAAGCTCTCATGTGTGATTCAAACCTACAGTAACATGAAATGAATACTCTTTGTAATAACAAATACTGTTTTTCTGTGCAACCATCTGTTTAGAAAAGAGATTATACATAAGAAATTAATATAATATAAAATATGTATAAATATATATGGTTGCTTACACATGTGCACATAAATATGTATGTATGCACATATCTGAACTAACCAGTGCATAGCAAGAGTACTTAATACAAGGAAAAAAAATCTTTCACTGTTAAATTCATGGACAAAATTCATGTCTTCTACATTAGCACCTATGCCTGCCCTGAAGGACTATCTGGAAGAGTGACCTACAAACAACCTGTCCTATAACACTCAGACATAAGCCAGGTTGGGTCCCAGGTCAGGTCTCCTGATACAGAGTGGATATCCACAGAGTTTTTCTGAGTACTTCTCAGAAAGACTGCATTAAGCTTGGATTTTCTAAGAAACTTAAAGCCATATATAGATACAACTGAGAACTGGAGGCCAGATATAAGTGAAGATGCTTGAAATTAGACTTTGGTGCACTTTGTGCAATCCTGACATGTGAGTGGGTAATGCACCCCACCTCTAGCTGTGATGTGTTCTGAATGGTAATAGTGGGCTTTCTGGCTTCTGTGGTCTTTCACAAGATAGTAGTTCTCTGTAAAAACTCTGCTTACCTTTTGGCTTTCTACATCTGCTTATGTTAGCATCCAGTTATGGCATCTGGCTCACCTGCAATCCCAAAACCAGGAAGAGTTGCTGGGTGTGGAGGTGCTCTCTCTACACACCAATCAATATAAACCATACAAGGCACTTCCCAAAATGTGTTTGAGGCCATTTCATCTTTAAAATGTGTTTTTTAAGCATCCCACTTTCCCAGAGATTGTTATTAACAACCACCCCCTTGGTTAGGTGGCCTTGGGGAAGGGAGTAGGAAGGTGATGCAGCCTTTCATCTCCCCTTTTGAAGCAGTGCTGCTGTGCAGAGGGGAATGTCAGACTACTCCACCAACCTTTCTAGCTTGTCCTTTTGAATCAGATTCCTGACCAAGGGGAGGCAACCAGCAGAGCTGCTCTCAGATGCCCAGGCGGTGGGTGCCTGTCTCCCTGGGCTCCCCAAGGAGCCCATCATGCTCTAGTCTGTGGCAGTGGGGGTCCAGGCAGGCAGGAGGGGTGAGTCATTTGATTGCCATCCACCTATTTTGGCTTTGCAAGGGATTAGAGCAAGACAGAGCTGTATCAGAGGTGGGTGTTACTGTGAAGGCACACAGGACGGAATAGTAGAGTTCACTTTCTAATAATGATGCCATTCTGAGCAATCCTCACCCCTTCATCTATTTTCTTACACAACAGCCGTTCTTTTAACTTTTATTTATACTGGTTTATTTTTCAAGTGGGAGCAATTCCTCCATCTGGGTTGCAAGAAATGACAGTGCCAGGAGAAGTGAAGGTGTGGCAGGGAAAAATTAGCAGTAGCAAAAGAAGGTAGGTGGAGACTCCCCAAACCCTCATAAACCCCACGCTGCTGAGTGAACAGCTATTGCCAGGGGGTGCCTTTAATTGCTTCCATCATGACATCAAATGTCTTCTCAATTCTCCACATAGCTCTTTCCATCTTTCCTTTTTTGGGGTGCTGCTCCTTTGCTTTTCTTCCCTTCTCTGTCATTTTGACAGCCACTTTTGGATCCCCTGCTCACAGATGCATTTTACGCTACAGCCACCAAGATCATAGTATTATTCCTGCCATTCTATGACTCCTTGGTTTATTATATCAGCAGAAGGAGTCCTCTCCTGTATTTGTTTCTTCCTAGTGGAAAGTTGTCCTTTGTTTTGGGCTGCTTGAATGTGGTCTCTGACACACTCAATGCTGTTGAGTGTTTAAGGGCCACGTGTTGGTCCTGTCTGGTCACCAAGCTGTCACCAGCCTCCACCTCCTCCTGTTTGCATGGCTGCGGGTGAGGCAAGACAAGCAGAACATACAATGTGTTAAGAAGGAATTTATACCATATTTGACAGCCTTACCCTGTTGATGGCTGCCAAGAATATGACTGGCATCGTTTTCTTGGGTCTTTCTCTGTTCTTGGATGTAAATTTGATATGTGTTCAGGCAAACACACATTTCAGAAGAATTTTAAAGAAGTATTTATTCCACATACAGCTGTATTACAAGTATTTTTTATGCTGAATTGAACTCCAGCCATCTTCACAATCACTCTTTGTTTCAGATGAGTAACCATGGTGTCATCTTTAATAGTGCAACTACTTGCAGGAAATTAAAATTAAAAATCCCAACTGTGAACATTCAATAAATTTACTCCTGTGTTCCTGTTTAGGAAAAGAAAGAGAAACCTGAGAAGAGTTGCCTATATAATTGTGGGTGAAAATAACCCACCTGTGTTATAATGTGCAGTTAGTAATAGGAACACTAGAATTTTTTTGTTTGTTTTTTAGTTCTAACCTATGGTACTGAGATCCTATTGCAATGAACCATTTTGAACTGAACATCTCCCGCCTGACCCCACTTTTATAAAGAACATATCTACATTGTGCTTTCTTAGTGTCAAATTTTAAAAATGTTGCCTTACAGGCGTATAACACCACAACTCCAGCAAATTCCTAAATGTAGTGTGTGCTTATGCTCTTACATAGTGCTTTCAACTTTTAATGAGGAAATTTTTGAAGGAAACAAAGGCAGTTAGGTAGGTTAATATGAATTAATGTATCTCCTTTTACTTTTGTAAACTCTACTCTAACATATCATAGCCTCCAATATACACATATTCTTCATTTACAAGTTCCCATTCTTGTTATATGCTTTGTCTAGGCAGATTTCTATACTCCCTTTTGATGAAAGACAGAATATTTACTTAGTGTAAGTAAATATATAATACATTATTGTCCATCATTGCTTATGTAACTGAAGAAGATATAAACTGCCTGACCACTATGTGTTCTCCAAGCAACATGAAAACATTAAAAACCCCATCCTTAGGGAGTAGAGACTGAAAACCACAAAAACATTAACTTTGGAAAAAAAAAAAAAAGTTTTCTTCTATGTAGAGTGTGTGGCAATAAAAAAAGAAAGCAAAGAAGCAGAGTCAAGGGGAAATGGTGTCCTGAGCCCCTTTGCTACCATGAGTTCAGGTAAAAAATGACTTTATTTTCTGGGATGAGGTCAGCTCCATTATTTGCTTTCTCCAAGTCAGAGATCGGCTGTAGAAATATCAGTGTGCCTGACAGAAAGAAGTCAAAGGAACACAAAGCAGCAGGGTGACAAAGTGGTTTACTGGCTCCTGGACTGAGTTAACACGTTACACAGGTCTGCATGACAGCTTATGAGAAGGAAATGCAAGAACTGAAGGGAGAAGGAGACTATTCACAAGACAGAGCGTCCTGTACATCTGAGCTTTTGTTAAAAAATAATAAAATTATGAAGAAAAAGATACATAAGCAGATATTGCTAAAAGTTCAAGAATTGCTTAACTCTAAAGCTATCTCATCAGAAAACAAGGTGAGAGAGGGGGTAACACCAAGGGCTGGAAAAGGAAGGGTGAGGAGGGCAGAGAGGAAAGGCAGACAAATGTGTACAACATCTTGCAGCCTGAGAAGAACCAAAAAAATTATTGATGCTTCCCAGTCAGTCACCAAGACAACAGCAGATTGGATTTGTAGCTGCCTGTAATAATTTATGACTACTTTGTCTTGGTTGGATTATTGTGTTGCTCTGCCTGCTTGTGTTGGATTCATTAGTTGGCAACAGCTTCATCCAGAAACACAAGGTTGAAGGGGAACAAGGGGAAATTTGGGGATTTGTGAAAATTTGGATCTACAAAAAGGTAATATAAAAATACTAGGGAAGTTGAAAAAGGTTATGTCTCGTTTTGAACATTGTTTGTGCTATGATTTCTTCCCAGTGGAAAGAGAGAGAGATGCACACAAAGAAAAATGACAATGAAATCCCTTGTTGCTATAAGAGTACCTTCTGATCCCTATATCCACTGCTGATCTCAAGCTCACAAAAAGAAAGTTCAAAAGCCTGCTGGGACCTAACGAGACCCCTTGGTCCTGACAGCCAGCTAGAAGGAAAACCATGGTGTTTGCAGCCCTGGAGAGCAGGGTGGAAGGCCCAGAACTTGGAGTGGTGGGAGGTGATAGAGAAGATGAAGCCATGGTCCTGTGTCATGGTAGTAGCATTTTGAACACAGTGATAATGGGGAAGCTGAAAACAGCTGCCTGAAAACACCAGTTCAAAAAGTATCCTAATCCTAGCAGTGACACAGCAGAGATGGAGAAGCATCGGGCAACAAGCTGCACTTAGCACTTCAGTTAGTTGAAGAATGGAGAGTTGGAGACTGGTGGTGAGGGAGGGTGTCCTTTCACAGCTGGAAAACAACTGAGTGACAAAAATCCTGTCAGTAAATTCCTGCTGGGACATCCACACCTGTTAGAGGCAAAGATGGTAAATTGCACACCATATGATCTAATTTCCTTTGGAAGCAATGTGTGGCAAAATGCAGAAGAAACCATCCTTCAGCATGCAAATCAGATGTAGTGTTATGGCACTGGGCCTGCTAGGCTTGCTTTTTCAAAAGCCAAAGGTTTTACTGGGGATCAGCTGTCCTGCAGACTTCCCTTTGTAGGACACCTCAGAGGTATAGTTAAACCTTCAAGCAACAATAGTAAGAGAGCATAAATGATGGCAGGGAAAACTCTTTTACACCTCTGAAATAGATGATGCTAGAATTCAACTCATGCCCAAAGAAAGTGGAGGATCCGAACTCCAATCCACCTATAAACCTGCTCATCTTTATCATCAAAATGACCACACTTCCAGCCAAGTATTTAAAAAAACAAATATCACTGATTCTCCCCACTGCATTCCCAAGCTTTATGGCTTCAGTAAAGTGACAGATGTGTGGAAGGAGAAGTTTGGTATGTGCCATGCTTTGCACATTGCATTGATTTTATTACCTCTAACATTTTAAGCTGACAAGGTACAAAATATCCTCTTCCTGTGCATACAAAGGACCAGTTCAACATGGGGGTATCTGGACAGTTAAAGTTAGCTCATATCCTATACAAATGTATTTATGGAAATAATTTAGTTTCGTAGCCTAACTGTTTGTACTGGACCATCCCTTTGTATGCCTGTATCTTTCTTGACTTGCAGCTTTCCCTTTGAAAGATGTTATGGAAGACCTCTCTTTTCCCCTGAGGTTGAGGCCAGCTTAGAATGCTGCTTTAGCATTACAGTGAAATAACTTACAAAAACTGTAAACAAGGAAAAGAAATGGCAACTCTGAGCCATTCATCATTTTTCTTTCACTTCTTTTTTTTCCCTACAGCTATTGCACCAGCCCTTTATGAACCCCAAATGTTCCTTGCTCTTCTGTGGCAAGCACTTTGTGAATTGTTTATTAGCTTGGAAAACTGTTACTGTCTCTCAGGACAGGCATTGGTAGAAGATATCTGGGACGAGTACTCTGTGAAGAAAGTACTCTTATGCCTCAGGAACCAATGAACTATTCCAAACGATCCAGCACTATGAACCATGCTGAACTAAAGACCAGCAAATGCTACCTTCCATCTCTTCTAGTGACTTTAGTGTTGTCTTCATTATCATCTTCTGTTCTCCCTTGCCAATTCACTTAGTAGTTTGCCTCCTGTGCAACATACCAGCTGACAGATGTATCCTTTTCATTTCACATACTCTTAAAGCCTTGGGCACTGCTTTCTGGAGATATTATACAGCTCTGGGACCCAGTTGCTGGAAAAGTAGTTTGTACTGAATATTTGTTACATGTTCTACAAATCCCACACACTCTTATTTTGCATAAAGCAAAAAAAAAAAAGGTGCTCATGCTTTGTATGTATTTTGTATGAAACACATACAAACAACTTTGCTATATTCTGACAGTCTTTCAAAGGTTTTCTCCATAACAGTATGAATTACACAAGAAGCAGTTTTCATGTATGCCTTCAAAACCTATCTACTGCCGAGTTTCTTCATTTCCTACAAGCAAAGAGTAGGAAAATGTCTGCTTCCTGTGCATCACAAGACATCTCCTTGTCCTCATCTGAAACACTGGAAGAGGAAGGACATCTTCAGCAAAACACACACTGAGTCTGTTCCCCCACAGTACTCAGTAAGAGCAATCAGTCATGTGCTCATTCTTCTGGTGTAATTTCTTCCTCTTATTTTAATCTATATGGGACAAAGTGTTTAACTGACATAAAGGTCACTTATTTTTATTTTGAAATTCTCTCTTTTCCTGTATACGCATTTTGCTTTCAGGATACCTTATAGGTATATTGGCTGCCTATTGAATAACCAGCTCCTGGCTCTGCCAGAGGAAGGTGGCAGATTCTGAAGACTCTTGCTGAGTGTTTTACCACTGTTCCCTCATTCAGATGTTCCGTGTAGAAAAAGTGATAAACACATAATGTTTGAAAAATGTCATAGCAGAACCCTTAAGGTAAACCAGCTGGCCTTTGCTTCTGTTTCTAGGGCAGGATTTTGATAAACATTAGTCATGTTGATTATGGAACGTTTTATCAAGGATACATCATTTCCAGCATGATACTGTTTTTGAGTCCATATTAGCATAATAACTTGTCTTATTATTATAATTTGAGATGTTTTGAGGATATGACTGAAGAATAAGAAGTTCTGGCTGGAAAATGTCTGATTGCCAGTTGCTTGTCTTGCTTGCCAAGGTGAATTAACATATTT
Source organism: Caprimulgus europaeus (assembly GCA_907165065.1). The sequence continues at coordinate 47,842,642 of OU015525.1, read as the reverse complement.
CTTCCATTTTTGCCTTTGTTTGACTTATCAAAATAAAAATGTGCTGCAGACTTTCAGAATCACTTAGGATCCTTGTTCAGGCTTTAGAGGCACATAGCAACATGAAGCACATTCATGCAGATTAAGTGCTCTTTGGAGTATTAGAAACCACTTAATCTGTATAAATATGCTTCAGGTTGCTCAGTTTTTACAACACCTTGAGAAGGAACTGCAGTGGTTCAGAAAAATGTGTGATGCATTATTTAAAAGGAGATATATAACCCATGATAAGTTTATCTTCCAAGTGACTATAGTCAGAATCATAGTTTATTTTTTAATGTTTTTGTACTTCATTGCACTGTGTTAATGCAAGTGACAAAGGGAATTTCCTATTATATACTCTATTACTTTCAAAATTCTGTTTTTATCATTGTTGATTTAGAAGGTAAGCATGAGAAATGTGTAAGTACTGAGCAATTTTACTTTACAAATTCATGCAGCAGGAATGATTTACACTTTTAAACAGAAAAGGTAAACAGTATTTATTTCCTCATCTAGCTAAATATGTTAGCCCATGCATAAAAAAGCATACTTTTTTAGTTTCCATTGACTCTAATTTTCATTTGCAGTAGAGCTTAAAATAATGAGATATGAGACAGGACTAAGAACATCATATTGGGATGTTAGCTATTTTGCTTTCAGGGTTTACAATGTCATTTAGTCTAATAACTCTTCATAGTATAGTTTACTAATAGCCAAAAATGGAAAGCATGGTTGCATTGCGCAGCTTTCCCAGAGGATGTCCTACGTATCCTGAGATAAATGTAAGCTCTATATAAGCTCTGTATTTAATATATTTGCAACTGTAACTGTGTTGTATTCAGAAATCCCCTGTTATTCAAATGCTTGTAGCAGCCATTTATTAGCAGATGGTGACATGGACAAGACTGTTCATATAAAATACTGATCCCAAAGAAGTAAGTAAGACTTTTGGTGATCACAACAGTAGAGACTGGATGCCCTTTGAAGAAAAGAATTCAATATATTGAATTCTAATTTTAGTGACAACTTTTGAGTTCTAGTATCAATGAATGGCTATTATGGGAAAAAGCTTACACTTTTGTGGTCCATCTCGAAGGATGATTTAGTAAATGCCAGTCTTCTCTATTTATATTTCTGCAGCTGTTGGCCCCCTGAGTTGAAGTGCAGCATCCACCCCAGGTGTAGTAAGGTAATGCTGGCTGCTGGAGATGAGCATTGTGCCCCCTACCCCTACAAAGTTCTTTGTTTGGCAGAGATTGATAAATTTTTTTTTTTTTTTTTGGTAAGAATTCCAAATGTTCTTTTTGTAAAAATAAAAATTAAAAAGAAGCTTTGGAAATTCTAATCTTTTGCCGTGATAAGCAGTATCCAACTGCAGTAAATTGAGTGAATAAGGCTTCTCAAATAATGTAATATTTTTTTTTTTTTTTTAAAGTGAAGTAATTATGGTTGTTTTCTTACCTTTCATCCAACTTAAGGTCCAGGTTGTATTGTTTATGAATTGCATAAAAATTACTAATATTCTTTCCACTGTAGGCTCGGATATAGTTCTCTGGGTTATATCCAGTGTAAACACTGAAATATTATATGACCTCTATTGCACAGAGGTCCTTTGCCAGAAGCTCATTGCAGGAATGGGCTTTAATATTTTTTGCATTGGATTTTACTCTAGTGTAGGTTTTATCGTTCTTGATCTCTGGAAATGTGCTTTATTGTCTGGATCATTTAATTTTGTTAGGCAAACGTGCTTCATTTTTTAATGATAAAATGTTAGCATGCTCTTCAATAATAACCATTTTTCCTTTCAGAACAACTGATGCATAAAGTCTAATCTTTTGTAGTTGAAGGAAGATGTTCTTTAAGAATTGATTTAGGGTCTGCCTTTGTCTTACTAATTTTTAATTACATGCAGTCAGACCTGATTAATCTGAATTAGTATGCAATGCCCCTTTTTAAAACAAAATAAATTCAGATTAACAAGTAAGGATACATACAAGGATGTGTTATAAGGTTGGTTAAAAATGAAATCCCTATTCTTGAATATACAGACATTTCTGTCTGAAGAGTTTATGTTTTCTAATTGTCTACATAGTTTTGCTGTGCTACAGAGCTTAATTCTTTTGACTTTTGAGTGAAGCATGTAGGCATCATAAAAATATTACACAATAAAATGCCTTTGTAGGATTTTATAACTGAAACTGGATTTAACAAGATCAGTTCAGCTAATGCCTCTATGAACACAAGTGTGTTTAGAAAGGTGGCATTATGTTGCAATTTCAGAAGTCACTTTGCTTTTAAAGAGTGGCTAATGCAACCTGATATGATTTAAGAGCAGCTGCAATGAGGGTGAAGCCCCCACCCCTCTTGCTCTCCTCCCCTTTTGCTCCTGGATGCCCACTTATTTTGTACTAGCTCTGGTGCTCGTTGGAGCAGAGCACGGCACATCACCTTAGCTAACCAAAGTGGCAGAAAATAACCTAGCAGAAGAGGAAATATGGACATTTTTTACTCATAGAGCAAGCTGAAAGAGTTTGCCTAGGGGTCAGCAAAGCATTGGAGATGACAAGATGGAGAGGAGAGGGTAAATGTGTAGCAAGGGGGCAAGAAGGGGAGTGGAAGGAAGAAAATGAAAGAGGGGGTAAAAGTTTCTGTCTTTCAGAGACATTTGCTTAGCTCAGTGATAGTGTGGGACTATACCTTAAGGAAGCCAAAGTCATGTCTGCAGCTCAGCGATGTGCTTGAGCATCCTGTTTAGCTCACAGGAGCAGCTTTACTAAAGCCAGCTGGATTTAAGAATGTGCTTTAAGCAGAGGTAGATTTGACACTCCACCAGGGGGATATGATTAAAATGTCTCCTGACTCTGCCCCATCGTTTTCTCTCCCCACACATGCCCCTGCCTTGATGGGAGCATGCCACTGTGCTGGGTTTTAGCTAATAGGAGCAAATATGTTCTCTGAGCAGGTGCCACAGGTATGCAGAGACCTCCATAACTATAGTTGCCTTTTTGAAATTAATCTTGTACTAGTTGTATTACTACAACACAATTATTTCTATTTGCTAGAACTGCGCAATACCGTAACCCTGCATCTCATCTCTATGTCTCATCTGTGTTCCTAAACCAAAACATGGTATGTTACACTGTTAGCCTTAAGTTGGAAAAAAGTATTAAAAAGCTTCTCAAATACAATGGAAAAGGCTACTCTAGTGGGCCATTGTTTTTTTTAATTTGAAATGATAAATACGCATCTAGTAGAGGACAATCAAGGCTTTATGCTTGACTAACCCATGACCTATTTATACTACATTTTGCCATGATGTATTTCCATACTGTGTACAATAAAATACTAATGAGTCAATTCATCAAGAAGGAATTAATTGGCTGTAATAGGGGATCTGGCTACTATACTGGCAAGCTGCCAAGATGAAAGAAGAAAGAAGCTTGTGGAGAAGGGGACATAAAAATACATATGAGAGCAAAAAGCAAGCAACTGTAGGAATAAGTCTGTGTGGAAGCTAAGTCCAACTATGTGACTTGGCTTACATCAAAGTACAGTAACAAATTTATGAAATTCCCATCATGGAATGATTTCTATGGGTCTTTTATATATTTCATTTTATTTAAGCTTAAACTGAATTGCTTGAGCAGGCAGGTGGAGATGTGATATTGTTGTTTGGAAACTGTAGCAACCCAGATGAGCAGAAACCACAACCATGCTGGCATGCTGATCACATCTCTTCAAGCTGAAAGGCCTAACACTGCAAATTCTTGACTCTCTGATTAGACACTTTGCTTGGCTGGGGTCTAAGTCAGGAAAACTCATTACGCTTTTTTTTTTTTAAAAAAAATCCTATTTCTTTTGACTAGATTTCCTATTCATTTCTTGTGCTGCTGTAGTTTTTCAACAATGATCATATTATTGGTCAAACCCAGACGCTCTTTCCTATTCCCCATCAAAAAAGAATAAATAGAAAGGCTGTACAGTTTCTTAAAAATCCACTGTTGCACTTATGAACTTTATCTGTCAGGCACTTAAAGGCAATGTTTTTCCAAAGGGAATACAAATCTGTCTATTTCCGTGCTATTCTGTGCTATGACCTTAATTCTCTTCCTTCATTCTGAATAAATAAAAAAATTAATTTCCACACATTCCTGAAGCTCTGCTTGGCTCTAAATTAGATCAAGTTGGGAGTTTTGCTCATTACAGCTCTTCTTCCCTGCTGGCAGAGAGACTCTTGTCTTTGTCACTTGTCTTCTGCCTGTCCGCTTACCCTTACAATTCAATTGTAAATCCTGCATGACCGTCATTCGACCAAAGAACAGACTATTGGGGCATTTTAACATGGTTCTTATTGTAAAATCTGTACAAATATGCTTCTAATAAAGTTTTAGATGCATAGAAAAAAAAATGCAGTTCAAAATATGATGGAGCACATATTTTAGGTGGCTGCTTATCTCATTAGATTGGCATTTCAACATTTCAGTGTGCCAGAGTGCTGCTTCAGTTTTGGTGGGTCCTCCCTTTCAAGAAGAATTACTGTCTCTCCTTATGCACGCATATTCTGTGACAAGAGTTCCCACCACGTTTTTAATACATATGCATATATATTTTAGATGCATAAAAAGCTATACATAGAATGAATCATCTGTTTCATAAACTTGACTATGCTGTTGTCAGAACCCATAAAAATAATGTGACAGGCAGACCTTAGCAGAGTGTCTATCCACCATCTATTGTGAAGACAATCAACCACTTTCAATCTTCATCACCTCAGCTGGAAATCTTCCCCTGGAAGCCAGAGGGAATACAGACAGGCAGGAAGCCAAAAGTTTGACTGATCTGATTTTTCAATAACCAGGAATATGTGTTTCATAGCAGAGATCTTTGAAAATACCTTGTCAGTCCCACCTTTCTGTTTATATTGAGAACTCTGGGCTGAGCAATTTTGCTGATTACAGCACCAGTGAGACTGACTTATATGATACTGTCCAGAAGCATTGCTGCTTTATAAACCTTGCAACCTTTCTAATAACTTCCAAAAAGTTTGTGCAGGCTCCTGAGGTACAGTATGCTCCCATGCATGGACATACATGCAAGACGTCTCTTTCCTGATGGTTATTCCGGATGGTCACAGACAAACACCACTAAAAGGATTCTTCAATAACTGAACAAGTTGGTATTACACTCAGGTTGATATCGCTAATGTTGTTTGTTTTAAAGCCAAATGACAGAGTGGCAAATGCAGTAAGTTCCAGTCTTAAGCATACTTTTTTTAGAAAGGTGCTAAAACACCAAGACTGGTCAACACAAAGTAGCCAAGCCACACTACAAATTGGCTTACAAAACTTAGCAGTTAGTTTTTCAAACAAGGAACCAAGGAAATTATCTTAGCACTTTTCTATCTCTTTTATCCCTTTGTAAAAGCACTAAGATGATTTGGGTGGCCAGTGTGGACACAGGGATTTTGCTTATCACTAGATGAGTCAGACAATATTCATTTTATCATCCACAAAAAGTGTAAGAGCAATAATAAAATAACTCCCATAGTGCCCCTAGGAATTCATACAAAGACTTATTTAAAATTATGAAAAAGTAAAAATAATGTTAAGTTCAGCTTTAAGAAAGTAAAACTTACATGCGCTATGAAATTACATGAAATTTTATGTGATTTTGAGTGATAATGTTTGTGACCATGTGCTTGGTACTAAGTTCTTCTATGTTTGCACAGCTGAGCTGAATTTCATCTCAGAAATTTGGATTTAGATGAAATTAACAGGTTTTTATACTGAAAAGCATTTATGAATGAGAACGAGAAACTGCACTTATCCTGGCATTTTTCTTGAACTAGCAAGCTCATTAAAGACATTTTAAAACAGTTTAATACATGCTTGACCTCCAGCCTTTATTTGGGCTTGACATTAATGATATGCAATTCTCATTTGGTTCAGAGCATAGGTTGAAGCCTTTTCAAAAGTGAAGATAAATTTCCATAATGCAGATTTGTCTGAAGTTCAGATAAGACACAGACAGGTGAAATGTTACATCATGTTGATATATAGTAAATGGCTTTTTCTTCAAAATTGTCACCTGTCAACCCCTACATCCTGGTTACCAGATTCAGAGACATGGGGAAGTTCAGGGAGGAATCATTTTCATTTCCTAAATTTCAATTACCTCAGTTCTGCTTAAATATGAGACATAAAAGCTGTCTGGAAGAGAATAAATTATTAGTTTAAATTAAGATGCAACTGTAACAAACATTTGTCTGGTACACAGACATTTCTGAAAGTGAAAAATGCGTATTCAATATAACACTTGTAAAGGTAGACAGGGTATAATGGGTAAACTTCTGGTGTGATCTGCTTAGCTGTGCTTTAGTTCAGTGCTGGAAGTTCCCTTGCTTCTACTGAAACCAGCTTGAACAAAACACTAATGAATATACATAGATGCAACAAATCCCGTACTGGCAGAGGAACAGATTTTATGACCTAATAGGTCCTTTCTCTATCCAAAGGCTATAATTCTTTGAAAAATAAATAACTTTCTGTGGAAATGTGGGTATCTACTGCCTAAAACAATACTATTTTGCAGAGTGATGTGAGTTCATAATACTACATAGAGCTCACCAACACTTTGATAAAGGCAGAAAATAAACCTACCTAAAATAGCTAGGTAACCAAGCTATTAACAACAAAGGCCCCAGGAGCATTTTTTTTTTTTTAAACTACATTAAACAATTACCTTATTTCTAGGCAACCCAGCCTGCTGCCTGAATAGTTTTGTTTTCCATAATCCCACTAAAGTCTTACGCAGCCTTGCTGAATTTAATTTCTTCAGTTTCCTATTGGTATCCCTGTACTTTCTCAAATTAACCATTATTCTAGTGATGTTGAATTACACAGAACCTTTTGATTAAAGTGCTACCAAACACAAGGAACCTTCAGTATAGCTGAGGTTTCCACAGGGGATCAAATCAGTCTTGTCTGCTTCTTTATGCCGAATTACAGAAACTGTGTAACATGGCACACATGCCTCTTCGCTTTGGCAATCCAAAATATTGTTTAAACAAGAAGGTACTTTGGCACTGCATATAATTCCCAGAAGTACAAAGAAGGAAATTTCAGAGGGGTATGACTCAACAAACAGCCTTAAAAAAAAGATCTACTTTCATTTCCTGTTGGAATCAGTAACAAAATAAATTCCCCTTTTTTTTTTTGACCAGCATCAAATTACTTCTTTCCAATGTGAGCCAATCTCAGCTGCTGTTCATTTGGTACTGCTTTCTTTGTGCTTTAGGCTAGCCTATGCAATTTTTACCAAGGTCTGCTGAGTAATTTTAGTGAAGCCTACTAATTTTTACCAAAGCCCTCTGGATAATTTTGTTCAGGTCTGCTCAGCAGGAAACTGTTCTGGCTCCAGCTCTGATGGCCCAGCCAAATGTTGGATGCTGTCTTCCTATCTGGGAACAGTAGCAGTGTGCTGCAAGGGCTTCGGAAGAGATCAGGGCATGTTACGAATACAGTGGCAGGAACATGACTGCAATCTGGGTGAGGTCTGCTCAAAACTGCTTTTAGTACTAATCCATCTGCAATCTCTTGTTTGAGCTGATGCAGTGTGCATTTCATTCACCTGTTTTTTTTTGTTTTGTTTAGTTTTGGTTTTTTTTAAAACCAATTTCAGTGTAATTCCATGGAGTTTACAGAATTATTTTTATTTATAGTATTGCTAAGGAGGAAAGAAACAGGTCCTGTTTACTCAGGAGGTTTTCTTAATCTTAGAGCTCACTATCTGCTATTTGTGAAAATTTATATGACAACCTTTTTTTGGATGTGATGACTATATTATTTGTGAATGCATTTTATCCTCCTTTTGCATAAGAGGTTAAACTGTATATATTTCAGTGGCTTGACCTAATGAGGTCTCTCCTAACCTAGTAAGCACAGTCTGCTAATTCCTATGTGTGAAACAAAAGATGAACACAGAAAATAAGAGATTTTTTTTCTTCCTGTTCATGTGAATAATGTTTTAATAAATCTGTTGAGAAGTTGTATATATCTGTGGAGAGTAAAGGCAATTCAGTCATCCCCTTTATAGCCATGTATTTAAAGGCTGTTCTGAAATCCATGGGAGCCGGAGGTACTTCACGGACAGAAGATCAATCCTTCCTTAAGTATGAAAATCTCAGGAAATATTTCAGTTGTCCAGAACATCTATTTTTGCCTCAAACCTTTGCTGGACATATTGATGTGTGTATTTTCTATACACTTCCCTAAACAGACTGAGGAATCAGATTATGATTTTGCTACTGAAAGCACACACTCCTTTTTGAAGATCAGGATAAACTGTTTCCAAAAAACCCCTATGTTACTTAGGAGATATTATACTATCTAGATATTATATTAGCTAGTGCTGTGGACACCAGAAAACTCTGTGTGGGAATGTTTTTTTTGTTGTTCCCTTGATATTTTACAGACCCTGCAATCAAAGTTGTCCTTCACCTGTAAATAAAGAGTCCAGAACTAGGGACTTCTGTCATTTGCATACCAGCTAGATCCACAAAGCCATTTAAACACTTATCTCCCATTGATTTTTACAGAGTGCTGGCTTCTAAATGCATTTGTGGATCTAGCAAGTAATATTTTCTTCTCTTTATGGAGATGAAGGCCAAATTCCTTCAAAATAAAAAAAATAGTGTTGTCAGTCTAATGTATGCTTTTTGATCAGTACGTGAAAACTCATCAGTGTATTTTACTTCTGTGCTCAGAAACATAATTGCATGTTTTAGAAAGTATAATCAATATTAGCACACTAAGGTAGAGAACAATCTAGATCTCTTAATTTTCCTGCTTTCTGAATTAATACATTTTTCAATATGTTTGAAAACATTAGCAATTAAATACCATCATGACTTTGAGAAGAAAGTGGGAACAGCTGGGTCAGCTGTTCCAGCTCCTCTTGTGCTTCCTTAGAAATATAAAGCAACCTCAAATGGTGTTGATCTGACCATCAGATTAGTTTTACATGTCTTTTCTATAGCTGGGGCAGTGCAGAACCGCTAGAGCGTGTTTGTGACTTTGGTTCACTAATTTTAAATAGACACTGGGCCTGAAGGTTGTTTAATACCTCTGGACTACAGCTTTGTCTGCTTCTTCAGAGGCATGATTAATGCAGTTGGCAGTACTGTGTCTAGAGCTCCAGTCTTCTGATTAACACTTCTCATAACCACACTAAACCACAGCAATGGTGCAGCTATCCAGCAAGCCAAAATGCATCCTATCGCTCTTTTATTTCCTTGATGCACTTTATAGTCAGTTTGGTTTCACAGATGAAAAGCTCCATTTTTAGAAGACACAGGGGAAGTCAGACCCGGTGAGCAACAGTGGAGGAGCAAGTCTGCTCTGCTCTGCCAACTTGCAGTTGAGCCCTGGGGCAGTTACCAACCTATGAATCACTGAAGTAAGCTGCTGTGCTAGCCTCACCCTTACAATACAAGAGCAGTTGCATGAAGATCCTTAGTTTCTGTTATAAGACTCTTTTAAGTATCTTGGAATGTCAAGAATCAATTTGTCCCTACTACACCTTTAACTTCATAGTTATGATCAATGGGGCAACCCTAACATACAAATGAAGAATGTAGAATGCTACTAATCCAAAAAGTTACTACTTTTAAAGACACATTACCTGAAATATATTGTCCACTGGTTTCCAAGTTAACACAAAAATGTAACATGCAGGTGGCTCTGTCTGTGAAATAAGGATTATGTCTAGAGGTGTCCTGGTTGTTGCTGGAACACCATCAAACTCTCTTCTACCCATAAATATCAGCCTTTGGAATGATCTAGGGCAGGGCCAGCTGTAAAAAATGCTGTTTGCTATTAACAAAGTTGGTGCGCTATCCAAACAAGATTAGGGAGCTCTAGGAGCTGGCCATGAATACACAATTATATGATTTCAGCAGAGGCAATATATGGTCTAATATTAAGAAGGCACCATGGGATTTAAGAGCCTATCCTGCTCGAAAAGAAAATCAGATTTCAAATATATTATACTCAGGATAAACTGAAGTCAGTTGGTACCACTAATCATTAATCTGCATTACTGAGATACAAGCTAAAGTCATACATTTTGTACCCCAGGGCGAATCTTGAGTTATTAAAAACCAACAACAACAAAAAAACCCAACCCATTTTTGCTAATATTGGACAGTCATGGGATGCCATAGGATGTAAGACCTCTGACCCTGCACCAGGCCCAGCCATTTCAAAACCATGCAAATATGTGATTATTTCAACCCTCCCTTATGACTAAAACTTCACATTTACTTTTCAAAATGGATCTTTTGTGTTCCTTCCCCCTTATCTGCTCTTATTGACTGAAAATCATCAGAATTGCCAGCCAGTCTACAGAAGAGATGAGGCAAAACTCTAAGACTTCAAAGTCCAAGTGCCTCAGAGGCAGTAGCAGCCCTCACCAGCTTTGCTTGCCTCCCAAAGAGCCCATGGGAGACATCTGCACCCATCAATAGAGCACTTTGTGTCAGCCTCGCTCCTCACGACCTCACCCCATCCTTCGAGGCAGCTAATGAGGGAGCTCATTGCAGACAGGGAGAGATGCTATGCCTGCAGGCAGCTGCTTTGAAAAATGCACATTTAAACTGGTATTCTGGTTCTTCTGCTCTTCATTCATTGTACTTCTGCATCTTCTCCTTTTTCTTAAAGCTAAAAATGTAAGGGGCCTACAGCAGTTAACTGTCCCTATGCATTCATTAAAAGGGTGTGAAGAAGGCAAGCCTATAGAGTTTCTCTTCATGGGTACTGTTCAAGGGAAAAAAAGGGGAAAATCGATGAGTACAGAAACTAGCATAGAATTAAATCTTGTGAAACACACAATCCTACATTTATTTATGCCCATTTAACCTGTTAAATGGGCTATTAGCAGGCCATAACTTTTCCAAGTGTCTCTGCATAGACCAGCCCTCACAGTGCTGCCTCCTTAACACTTCTAGAAAAAGTAAGGGAGAGAAGAGATTTAAAGCTCATTTGTAACTGGGTTCTGTGAGTAACAATGTACTGCACATTTATCAATGTGCCTTTCAGTCTCAGAAGTACAAAAGTGGATGTTTTCCTCTTGCCACTTGCCCCCTGTTAACAGAGCAGTGTACAATTGTCAGCTCCTATGGACTGTTTCAACAGCTACAGGCTGAAAACTGCAGTCAAACAGAAAAGAAAAATACAGTCGTGAAACAGCACAAATCTGTCCTTTCATTTTGGAGACTAAATTGTGTTTGAGGACATGTCCTAAAGAGATGCATGATTATTCTGCTATCTGTGTACCTTGTTGCCTTTCTATTGATGGTGAGAGGCCAAGAGCTAAAATGAGGAAGACATTTGGAAAGACACTGAAGAAAATGCGAGGAGGAAAAGTAAAGCAACTAGCAGCAGAGAAAGCAGTTTACTAAGCCATTACATGTTGGAAGGACCCTCCATACACTCCAGGCAACTATACTTGGCATTTGTACAAATTTGCACTGGCTTCTTGAGCCATAGTCCCATTTCTTTCTCTAGATGCTTGCATCTCTGTCGTCTTTACATAACCCAGCTTATCAGCTTTGTCTAGTTTTCTTAGGAAAAAATGCAATAAGAACCTAAATCAAAAGAAAGAAGAGGAGAACTTCTATCAGTGCATAAAATGCTTCAGGCAGATTTTAATCTGGAAAAATATTAAGGAATGAAAGGGAATGCATAAGTGAGCATCTATGAACAACAATAAAATGTAATGATGGGAAAGTACATATAAAATAGAGCTGAGCCATCAGCAGAAAGCCCACAGGTTGCTCCTGCAGCACACAAACGTCCAGCCTGACATCTGAATGCCTGAAGACACCTGTATCATTTTCTTCCTCAGCGGACTATGGGCAGCGTTCTTTAGCAGTTATCCTAATAAAAGCACCCTCATATTTTCCATTGATATGCAAAATTTTTCCTTAGAGAAAATAAATAAAACAAGCATGAATAAGTTGAGGGTCTTAAATTGTGACATTCCTTAAAAATGAAAATCTGGGTCAAGAGTCATCTAAATGCAATAAATTTTATCTCCTGAAAAAAACCAACCCAAAAAACCAAAACCAAAACCCTAGGAACTCTGAAACAAAAGATATGACACAGAAAATATTGCTATAATTTATTCTTATTATTTAATTGTCTAAGGAATCCATCAACATCACAGCTGAACACCTTCACCGTACCAAATTATTATTTTCTTCTCAAAACATACCTCTACGTTGGTGTTGCTGATTCTGTTCCAGAAATGAAATTTAAGGTTATAAGGGAGCATAAGAAAGTCTGTTTTCCCTTTGTGTTGCTTATCTGCATCAACAATCCTTTTAAAGTATGAGTAGGGAGAGAAAAAAGAAGCAGAAAGAGCAGACTATAACTAAAACTTCTAAAGCCCTCAAAGATGAGGAACAGGTCAGGAGTGTCCAGGGTTAAAAAAAACCAAACAAACAAACAGCCTTGCTGTGATTACTTTCTTCACTGAGATAAAAAGGACCAGTTTTGGACATTTAAGTGTCTTCATTGCTCTGGGCAAGTAACTTGCTCTGTAACTGTGTTATGTTACAGGGTTAAGCCAGGCTTCAGTCCTCTTGGCCTTGACTTCTGCTTGTGGTGAAGCTGCAAGCAGGCTTGTGTTTATCTGCTTTGAACTTGGTAGCCTACACATGTAGCTTCACTGTAACTGAAGGCTATCTTCAGTTATTGCTGACATGCTTCTTCCATCCCTCCTTCTGTGGCCCTTCTTTTGTGGCAGGATTTTGGCAGAACAGCCCTAGCTTGGCATCAGCTGGTGCAGGAACCCACCCCATGCATGGGACCCACCTTCTGTGCTAATGAAAGGGCTCTGCACACAGAACAGTAATGTTTCCTGCTGTGGCAACAGCTGCAGTTTGCTAAGCCCTTGTTCTCCTGTGCTGGGGAGTTGGGAGCCCTTCTGTGGGGTACAGAGTGCTTGTGGAGTTCAGTCTCTAATCCCTCAGCAACCAAGTATCTACTACAGAGCAGCCTGTGTGAAGAATAGGGACCCAATGATGCCAGTGTACTCCTCCTTGCTACTCTCAAAGAAAAGTGGAAAATCATATCCGCTGCGTATCAAAACTCAGTCTTACTCCTATCAAGGTTAATGGCAAAGCTGCAATTTATTTAAGTGGAAACAAGATCAGGTCCCAGGTGGCTGGAACTAGAGCTTGGAGCAGGAAAAGACATTGAAAATTAAGAAGGTGGTTGTGGTTACATGGACATTTTACCATTGTCATGATGGCTAAAACAGCCATGCAGCCACTTATTCTTGCCCAATTTGTTGCACTGACCCCAGAGCTTGTACATAGAGATAAATTACTTTTCTGGGTGGAAAACAAGCAGTTTTGGTGGACGTTAATTTTCAGATGGATGAGATCCGTTCATGTAGCCCATTCTGTGCTCCCACATATACTTTGCAGACACAACAGGGAGGATGATGGAGAGCAGGGGAAAGTGGCAAGGGAGGTAGGGAGTTGCTTAAACTACTTTCAACAGTCTCACTTTTCTTTACTTTCTTAGTACAGGTTTTCCTGTTCCCATTTCCAGGCATCAAACATAAGAAGCAAGTGATGTTTCATCTCTTATTGTCATTGCTGGCTGCATGGCCCTGTCATCTTCTGTCTTTGGCATCTGTCAGGTAGCACTGAGGGCAAGTTCAGGTAGATGAGGTGGCAAAGTTCTTAACCCCAGCTGGAAGTCAGAAAGTTGGCCAACACCCTCACAAGTATTCTGATTTTGTGTGCATTGGATACTAGTGTGAACCACTGTCACTTAACAACCCACAGTTTATCACTTGAAGTACAATAGCTGCAAATCTGTGTGTCTTCAGGCAACTATAAAGTGAGCTGGCTTACTTAAGTCTCTCTTAAAGAAAGCTGAACTAGGGCAAATTTCCTCAGTTTTCCCAGGGCAGGTCACTGTGCTGATATATGGTGACTTGACTCCAAATCTAAGCCCTTAGCCTAATAGGAAACACATGAATATTTTAAAGGATCTACTCCTAAATATTAAGGCATATTATGTTATCAAACCACAATAGTGTGATATTCCCTTCTGGGAAATGATACACTGTAACTTACTCTGCCTTACAGTTTATTTGCCTTCCAGTTTTTCTCCTTTTGCCCAAAATCATTCTAGTTTCTTAACTTTCTTTTAAAAGTACTGTTAATTTTGTGGGTCCTTTGCCAGCTGCCATTGCTGCTGTTGGTCCCTCCTCCCAGCTCCTCTGACTCAGCATTTTGTGAAACTGCACTTGGCAGGAAACACACTTTTAGAGGGACCAACTGTAATTTAGACAAAAAGATCATTAGCTGCACTCAGCAGCAATGGCAAGAATGCTTTTGCACTGCTGTGTTAAAGCAGACCATGTCCAGGAAGAAATACATTATTTATGTTTACTAAGTTTTGGATAGACAGCTTTCAAAACTTACCCTGCTTCTTTTGCAGTATGTTGGTCAAATAGCTTGCAAAGTTGGATGAGAGATCCTGCTCCATGGCACTAGGCAGTTAACGTTCAACAGAGCCCAACCCACAAACCCACAGATGTTTCTGTGGGCATTTCAAAGGAACATGGCATTTTCTAAAGTGGGGAGACTGTAGCATGTGGCAAACGACATCATAATGGTCTTTGATTCTGGTTCCTGCTCCCTGGAGACTGGATTTCCTCCAGATTTGCCTGTTTTCCCTGTTTTCTTCGTGAGGACAGAATTACTGTTTTCTCCATGGCCAACCAGCCACACACTCTGTTTGTATCTGTTCTTTTGGATGTCAGGGGAGAAAAGCAGAGGCAGTTACAAGCGATATATTACTTCTTGTCAAGGGGGGATATTTCTATTAAAAGATCAGAACTCTTTCCTGATATGGTCAAGGTCTCTTGGATTTGTCAAGGTGGATACTCTTTTAAAATATACACCTTTTGACAAAACAAACAAAAGTTTTTTTGTGGGAACAGAGCAGTTAAAAATACTATTTCAGGCAAAATGTACAGTTTTAAGGACAGGTCAAGGATAATGAACTGTGATTGTAAGACTCATGTACTAGATAAAGACATAGTGATGTGTCATTTTGATCAAGGGAGCGTGGGTCTGAAAAGTGTTTGTCTTCTGCCTTGTCAGGGAGAAATCTGTCTCCTCCTGCAGCACTGTCATCGCCCTGCAGCAGATATTGGTTTGAACTGGCATGTTCTGCTCTCTCGTTTCTAGGCCTCTTGAGAAGGGGAAGAACCCACTGTAGCTTCTGATTTGCTATGGAGCCCAACTGCAAAACAAAAGACTGGGCATTGCAATGAGGTGAAATAAAAGGCACTGGCATTTAAACAGAATATTAATGACAGTGATTGAAGATGACTTTTTATTTCTTGCTGCCTTTATTTAAAGGATGTCCTTTCCATACACTTATAATGTACACAACAAACGACTACCTAGCTGTGGGGGAAATACATAATACTCTCTCTTTCTGATCGAAGGTTGATCACCTAACAATTAAAGCATAGTTGTTTAGGGTTATTCCCAACAAGAACCTGCTGACTTTGTTATTGATGTTATTTGGGCAATTATGCCAAAGTATGTTATGAATGCAAAGAGAAGAATAACTTTTTAACGTAATATCTGAATTCATGCATGTATGCATATATATCTATGGATCAGCAATATTTTAACTGTCTATCTGACAAATAAATTAGTATTGAAATTAACATAAGCAAATGTAAATGAACACACTTTTTTGCATGAAAAACATATTCTCTCAACCTAGTGGCTAAATAAATTCTGAGAAAGGTTTAAGGGACTTTTTTTCATCTTTTTTTCTGTGGAGGAAGGAAGCACCAGCACGTATAATTTGGCAGCACAAATTAAAAACCATACAAAAAACCCCAACAAAACAAACAAAAAAACCAAACCCAATGCAATAAGTTGGAACACTTTGATCTCAGTGGAAAAGAAATGCTCACTGGTTGAAGTCTGCTTCCAGAACAGTCCCTCTTCCACAGACCCTATGGACTTTGTAATTGATTAATTTGAATAGAAATTTAGAGGGAATTATCAAGTCTGGCAGTCTGAGAATTCAACTTTTTAAAATAACTCCTCAGGGCTGCTAAACTATTTGTGATATATACTCTCTTCTCAAGTAAAACCCCAGTTTTTAAAAGACAGAACAGAACTTAAAGCACTGTGGATAGTCAACAGATCTGATTACAAATTCAATAGCCTGGTTCACCCCTGCTCTGCTTCAATTTTGTAGCAGTGTGAATCCAGTGCTTTTTATCTCTTCACCCCAGACACAATCTGGACTAGCACAGCAAGGAGCAAGTTTCTAGGAGCTTAAGCTTGTTCTGCTTTATTTGTTTTTCTGTTTTTGAGAGCAGCTGTCTTTGAGATTTGTGATTTTTTTCTAAAAGCATGACAATAATGATCATAAGGGCTTGGTGAATTTATTAACCCTACTTGATTAAATCCTACTTTGACTCCATTTTGAAATAATTAGTTTAGGAACATAGATTTAGATCTTCTCTACCATGTATTCGCCAGATGTAAGGTTAACTTTGTAAGCATTTTGTTCCTGCTCTGAACACAAACAAAATATCAAAATATGTAGTGCAGACCACTAAAACCAGCAGCTAAAACCTAATTGAGATTTCTTATTTCAGGTCTTGAACTTTAAAATGGATCATCTAATGGTATCCAGCTTCCTTTGCAGTCCTGGGAATAAAGGTATGGCCTTGGCCTGCCATTTTAGTGATATTTTGAGAGAGCCAAAAGTGTTATGTGTTGGCTGTGAACAGCATTTTCCTAACCAAAAATCCTGTGATGAAGGAGATTATATTTTAGTCATAGCATCAGATATTTCAGAAAAGAGCTAGAGCTTATAAGATCTCCAACACAAAGACATCTACAGGCTGAACGACTGGCTCAGAACAAACTTAACCTGATCTGAACTCGTAAGCTGTGGAAATCATCCTTTCATCACATCTGCTTAGCTATTAGTAATGATTTCTTTTGTTTAAATATGACAAAGACTCTCCTCTCCTTCTCTCTTTCCTTTTTTTGAGGGTTTTGTTTTCCACAGAAATCATTAAGTTAATCCTCAATAATCCAAGAAAAAAACAGAGCCAATAGTTCAAGCCATTTTGCGTGTGTTTAGAAAAATGAGATACAACTTAATCATTAAAACTCTTAATTTTCTACCCAAATTCTAATAAATACTATATGATGTGTAATTCAGAAATGTTCACAGCACACAACAGTTTGCCCCTGGAAATTACATGGCTTGAGCACAGCATAAACTGGCAATTATTACATGATTAGATGCAAAGGAAAAGGAAGAATTTCTTATGACATTTCAAAGCTTCTTAGAGCACAGTACCTTCACCTATAATTGCCAGCCAAGATGTTACCACAGGGCCATGGATTGTTATTTAAAAGGCTTTTAAAGGTTTTTATTTCCTAAGAATAATGATGAAATTAAACATTGTAATTTAAAAGCTTTTAAAAACAGACTCTTTATTTTCTCCCATTCATCAGAAGTGCCTGGCATAGGGAAGTGAAAAGGATGTGCATGATTAGCTCATGTCAGATGATATCCTAAATGACCCTGTGTAGAGATTAAGACACTCAGATTTTTTTCTAAATACATATTTTAGTGCTATATAAAGGTGCTAAAATTACAGCTTTGAAGACTGAAGCCTCCTCTTTACTCAGCAGTGGACAGAAGGCAAGATCATTCAGTGTTTGCTTCATTCAGGCTGTTCTTTTACCACTGATATCTTTTACCTAGGACGTCCACTTTTCTTACTTGAAACCACGGTCTAGTAATCTAGAGGGAGAGATTAATTTTCTTATAATCAATTACATCTATAAAATTAACTTAATTGTTTATCTGCTTTCTAGCAGAAAATGCACCTTATAACATGCAAAGCCTTGAAGACAGTTTTTTGGCGTGAAAGCTATTTGAGAAGAGACGAAACAATTTCCAGAAATAAAGAAGCTGATTTACATTTAAACAGACTGTTTCTTCAGAAAGGAAGTTTACCTGGGGTAAATGCCTGGGTGGGAATGTCCTTTAGACTATGTTAGTTGTACCTTAGTTCAAAGAACTCTTTGAAATTCCTGTAATGCAATTATGCAAAGTTAGAGGAAGTTAAAGGATTGTGTATTGGCGAAAATGCAGTTAGAATCCCTGTTGAAGTCCTGTGTCAGAAGTGCTACTGATGATAACATTGACACCTGCCTCTGATAACTTCAAAGTCTCTGTTCTCTGTGTGAACCTAAGTTCACTGAGCTCAGCTAGCAAAAGGACAAACGAAGACAGAGACAGCCTTCCAGACCCACAAGAAGTGTAAATGGAGCTATGCCACTTAACAACAGCACATCAAAACTGAGCTCACCACCTTTTAACATAGAGAATACAATGTCTGCACTCTACCAAATGAAGCCCAACATCTGTAGACGTGCAGCTGTTAGTCATAGACAGAAAGGGATCTCTGTGACTATCTGCTTTCTCCACGCGGTGGAAAAAATAAAATTGCTCTGTGTGAGTTTCTGAGGAAAGACTGAGTGTAAAAGACAGCTTCCACGTTAGTTTCTGCAGGCACTGAGGTTCTAAGTGTTTCTGATGTCTTCTGGGCATGAGTTCCAACCTTGTGGGGGGCCATGTTCAGACAGAGTGATGGCAGGTTTTCCATCTCCCACAAAGTGCTTCAGGAATAATGAATGAAGTCTGAACTGATGAAGGCACCCAGAACTTAAACTTTGGGAATAAAACCCATTATTCTATGTATCACCCAGGATTTTGTAAGCTGCAAAAATGTTTATTGTGTGTTTGTGTATTTTCAGTCTGCTTTGAAAATTTCTCTTTTTAAACATAAATTTGGTATTTTATTTAATTGCTTTTTGGTTCTGCCCAGTTCTGTGAAATGACAAGCTAGAGCTCAAGGAGCCCAAGCATCTCTTAAGATCACACCTCCTGTTTGGATTTGGCTGTGTACATGGAATAAAAGTGACTTAGCAGAAGTCCAAAGAATGGAAATATTAATAAAAGTGCTATTAACCTTAGCAGAGTATTCCAGATTTTAAAAATGAATGGGAAAAGGCTAGATTTTTCTGCCCAAAGAACTTCTAATTATTTGGTTCAAAGTCTGCCCTGTCACAGAGGCTCTACCTTTGGGTTCTGGTCGCTTGGTTTCCCTATCTGCGCACCAACCGAAACATGCAATGGTTCCCACCTCAGTCACAAGTGTGTTCTTTTTTTGAGAAAATCAAGGACTAGGAAAGGTGTAGAGCAGTCTAGGTCTTTCCCAGTTTGGAGTTAGCATTCAGGTGAGGCACACAACAAAATCTAGGAACTACAGAGTTCTTCTGGCTTCCTTAGCAGAGATGCAGCCAGCCTGAGCCCTCAAATGTTATGTGAGCCAGGTCCTCACTCTAAAGTTTCAGTCTCTATTTTTAATCTCTTCAGTACTGAATTCTGTCCACAGCATAATTTAAGAGTAAGAGCCATGAACTTCACATCAGAAAATAACAGTGGATTTTAGAGTTTAGAATTTCACAGGGAAAAATGCCCATCCTGGTCACGCAGTCTTGTTGTGTACATAGGTGTGTGAGGTGCTTTTGATCTGTTGTTCAAATAGATTGTCAGTGAAAAATCATATATAAATGTGGTGAAGAGGTGAAAAAACACCCCAAATGATGTTATAGTGGAACTGAAAAATATGGAGTCATAGAATCCAGATGATAAAGATAGATTAAATTTAATGTACTGCATGCAGTTAATCCTTGTGCTCACAGTATACTTTATTTAGAATCACTGCAGAATTCCTCCTCTGATTTTTGTCACTGAAATTAGCCTGTAGTGCTATGCTTCAGACTTCACGGGAACCTAAAGGTATTTGATTTTACATCTATGAGTTTTGTTCTTTGTTCATTTATTTTAATCACTGCTGGTTTTCTCTCCCTTTGACGATCCCAAGTTTTTCGTTTTGATACATCATCGGTTATTATTATCTAAACTGTTCTCCACTGAATTCAAGTTCCCTAAAATTTCAAGTACAGCAATTTCATTTTAGAATGAATATCATTAAATGAAACTGCTGGATCAATCTATCTCAGAAGCAGAATATGCAGTTATAACTTTTATATAATGTTTATAATGGCAATTCCAATCATCACATTAACACTGGAGTATTTTCTGATAATTTTCAACTCAACCTTTTTATATATAATTATTATTTTAAAGATTATGTATGTGTTCTAAAATTGTAAAATATTTTAATAATGTGTTAATTTGGTATTTTTTTAGTAAACATTGAAATGCACTGTTTTATAATGTGCTCATTGTTAAAATAAAATATTTCACTGGAGTATGTAAAAATATTTAGATACCGAATCTTTAAAAATTAACACAATTGACGCCTACTGCGAGAAAAGATAGAATAGCATATTTCACAATTTGAAGCTTACTTATTAATTTATATTTACTTACATAGTTATAACTTTTCTGTGTACAATCACATTAATGTTTATAGATGTTATGATTTGACATTTTGGTTCCAACTGTATTCAGGCAACTATACCTTCAGATGTGTCTCTGTCAGTTAAAAATATGGTCCTAGATAAGTACATGCAACCTTCACATTAGTATTAGTGACACTCGGAAATAGATTGCTGTGTTGAAATAATTGAACTCCAAAGAGTTCTGTAGCTCCTCCATTATTAAGCTAGATCCTAGCTTGCATATACAAAATAGTTATAAAGCTGAACAGCCTAACTATCTGAAGGGTTAATGACTGCTTATATTAGAGAACTGTGTTCTGGTACAACACTGCAGATCCTAGCAATTTAGGAACATAGGTTACAGGCGAAAAAGGAGTCTCTGGGTCACAGAACCACGTCCTCACACCATGATGCTTCTCATGGACAGTGTCATCATAAAATACCTTTTATAAACTGTCTAAGTTCCAGCTTAAAATTGATAGTTTGCTAGATACTTACACTCTCAGAAGGCTGCTCCAGACTGTCACTCCCCCAAAGTTAGAAAACTTGTCTTTTAAAATTTAATCTATCACCAGTGAGTCATAACTTCATCTTAAACTCTATGCTGGCATGTCTAGCATTGCAATGGAAGTTGATTCACCTCTTCCTAAAGAAACACAGAGGAGGCTCCCCATGCAGATGGATGAAAACCTTCTCAGTCTTGCTAGAGCAGAGTGAACACAAAAATGTCTGGTCGCTGCCAGATAATCTCTCTAATCCAACTATTGAATCTCACTGTGTATGAGATGAATCAGATCTTTGATGGCAAATAAAAGCTTTGCCTGCATCGGTGTGATTGATAATGTCCTTTTCAAAAACCAGAGGGATGTTTAATTCTTTTGCATACCAAACTCTGAATATGAGACAGCATTCTAAGTACCTTACTGTTTCAGAGTTCAAAGACTGTAGAGAATGTGGCTGCCTTGCAGAAAGGAGATTTAGAAAAGGAAAGTTCAAGATTTTTAAGTATTTTTCTCTTTACTTTACTCCATACATTACATTTGCAAGTTCCATTCAGGTAAGTCATAAAATTGTAGGAACACATTGTAGCTGCAATGTATTACTTGTTGAAGGCTTTTTCATCTCTATCTACCTCTACTTCAGCTATTAGTCCTGAGTCAGGTGAATCTATATTTGTTGTGTCAGTATTGGTGAACCAGTATTGCCAACATTTTTGTACTCTGCACACACAGAGTAATGCAAATGCACTTGACAATACTCCAGCACAGGCAATGAGAGGTTCCACCAACATTGCTTCACCAAGGACTGAAAATTCAGAGGTAGCTGACTTGCAGGGTTCCCAAAAGACCATTTTATTTCAAGTCTGGGGCATGAGAACTCCTGCTCTTAAACCACCATGCCAGGTAGTTGGAGTAAGAGATGTTTTAATAGCAGCATTTATTTATCTTATACTTACTTATATGTATTCCTTGGATTTCTCTGTTGCTGTTTGTAATGGGATAATCTGGTGCTCAAAAAAATGTGAAAAAGTCTTTTGCAGAAAGCAGTAGAAAGACATTTTATGTTCCTTTTTACTGACTACTTTTTCTTGATGCTAGGAAACAATTATTTTAAGTGGATTACTTCCAAAGAATAACTTAATTTGATAATAAAACAAATACTACTTTCTCGTTTATTGATGAATCAAGCAAGGTAATTGGATTTATTACTTCTGAATCTATGAGTAATCCTGTTTCCAAATCACATATGTGTTTCCTGCTCTGCTTTTATGTTCGTCAGGAGATGACACTTACTTATTCATTCTCTTTCTGTCAGAAATTAGCTTTTTTGAATCAGGACAGCTATGGCCTTATGCACTGCTTCTGAGCTCAAAATAGAGCTAATTTATACTTATGCAACATACATCCTTGCTGGAGAAAAATGAGCTTCAGTCATTCTGAGTAGCTAAAAATACAAATTAATTAAAAACGTATCTTGCATTAATATCTATAAAATGCATATTAACAGTGAAGTAGATATAATGATGTTATGATGCTGCTTCATAGCAGGGGACTGGAAGCTGAGAGGTCCCTGGAACATACTTCCCAGCCTGATGTGTAGGAGATGCCTTTCATGGGCATATACAGCTAATCTGAGGAGTGGCTGTACCAAGAATTATTGATGCTTCTCCTCCCTCTGCTTTTTAGCTTGATACTACAATCCACCATATGATAGATAATTTAAGACATAATAAAATCATAGAAGATTTTTCAGCTACCTGAATAAGTAAAATATTTATTTTTAGCAGTAATTAATCTGTTAGCATTTTATACTCCTAGAACATCTTTCACCTGGAGATGTCACATCAGCAAACATTAGGTAAACTTCTTAGACTCTGCACTTAAATATTTAATTTGTTTTACAGGGCTGGTATGCACCTAAAAAGGTATATAGCTATACCAACTCACCAAAAAATTTCTCAAGTGGAAATATGACTTACATTAGAAAGACAGTTCCTTTTTTGGTAGAGTAAAATCTATTCCTTGAGGAACTACGTCTGCAATATTGCAGTTTAAAGTGGGATTTCTTTTCTTATCTCTGTTCAGCTCAGTAATGCCAACAAAACTTTTAAGAATAAATCAAACTATGAACTGAAAGTGCTAAAGAAGCTCATTCAAACTTGGATTATTTTCTTATGTAAAGGGCAAATGACCCTTGTGTTCAAAATGCATTATTTTATTGATGGGATTCATTGTTCGGCTTATACCTTTGGTCCCAAAGGTGCAAATCTGTTACATTCCCCAGATTCACCACCTTCTCCTTCTGCATCAGTGTTGTTTTGTCTGATAAAGCATTGCTCAAAAATAGACTTCAGGAGCTTTAAAAACACAGCTCTACAGTTTGAAATGAACAGCCATCTTCTGTTGCTTGGAATTGTAACAAAATTGCATCACCTGAAAATCGCAGAGTTCTTCTAGCTATCATGGTTTTACTGTAGATCTGACAATATTTAGATATTTTTCCTGGTCTGCCAATGTCAAACATGTTCCTTAATGGTGGTCAGCAGTGAATTATAGTGATTCACTTGGGAGTTTCCAGGTGATCAAACCCCATTGTGGTTTACAGTTGAAAAAATTGAATCCAACTTTTCCATTTGTAGATGTCATTTGAAGCCAGGCTCCACTGTTTTTTTTTTCTTTCCTTCCAGACAGGAACAGAATGTGGTGTTTGAATTGAAATTACATTCTGGAGTAGAATAGGAGTGGGGAGAAGAAGAGTTATTTGTTAAGAAAGGCATGCTATGGGCTTTGCAGTACTGTGGGAAAGTTTGCTCCTGCTGAGTCTACCCAGAGTCTCACATCCCACATCCACATCACCCTAGTTCCCACTGCGTTTTCCTCTGTGTCTCCTTCCATGTAGTGACAGAAAAAGCCAGATCTTTTGGACTAATCTAATATACTCTTTCCTCCTCTGTCGCTTCTGTCTCTCTCCGTTGCTCCCAGAAAGGGAGGGACTATTTCTGGCCATTATAGAACATGGGAGGGCTTTGTCACATCACTTCCAACACATTCCTAGCCTCTGTTCACCCAGGGAGAATCTGCTGTGTTTGGTTTCTGTCTCAGGTCACTCATCTCACAGCTCTGTGCCAGGTCAGCTCCAGTGAGTTGTCTTGAGTGGCAGAGCTTTGTTATGCAGGATGATGGGTCACATTTCGTGTGTTCAAAAGGAGTTGGTGGAAAGACAAAGAGAAACAGCATATGTTTCAGTGCCAGTAATGCATAAACTATTGCATCAAATACACAGCACTAATATCTTTATCCAGCTGTGTTTATATATTATTTTCATTAATTATGAGTGTTTCTAACACTTGACACAAACAAAAGCATTTTTTTGCTAGATTGCCTTTTTATTAATCCGTTGTTCTTCCAAAGAATAATATCTCTCCTCCCTGTCTCCCCCCGCCATTAACTGCTCAGTGGTACATAACTTTTTTTAAAAATAAATCTCAGAATGCAGCCCTGCAAACTACTGTTCTTTGAATCATCACTTATGAAAGAAGATACCTTCTTCTTCTGCCCACCTTGAATTAAAATAAAATTGCTCATAATCCACCCTTTAAAGCCCCATAGTCAAATTTATTCCTGCCATCACTGCACAGGAAAAAGCATAATTGCACCATGGATGAACTGAGTCTCATGAGTTTAGCTGTGCTTTGAAAGCTTTTTGATGTATGTGTTGTATTTTGTTTATAATTTTTGTGTTGTTTTGTTTTGTTTTTAATACCAAGGCTGTTTGGAGGCTGTATTAGTAACATGGACCTTGCAACACTGACTGCAACAGAAGAACTCTAATAAAGCTAATAGAATATTAGTCCTTTTCAAGATTACACACAGTGTATCTTCAGCAAATAAAATAGTTATTTTACAGAGATATGCATTTTGAGAGATCGGAAGTACTTATGCATTTATTGACTACAGGGAAGCTGTTTGAATTCAGACAAATGCATTTCACACAATTCATTTCAGGGCTGATTCATTTTATCTGCATCTCTCTTGTGCCAAGTGGGAACATTAGGCCTCTTTAAAAAATGATGGGGGATAATAAATGCTCCAGGCATTTGTTTTGCTGAAATGAAATAATGGCAGAGAAGCATATGGTGAAATATATTTTTAATTACTTTTCAACAGTGTTAAATGTTTTTTCCTTATTTTCATATTTAATGTTCTTGATCAAGCTTGCTAAATAGGTGGAACACACCACTTTGTGCAATAACACATGACTAATTTTATGGACATTATTATATAGCACTGTGTATCAGCAATATATTAGCTGTAGAACTTTGTTTATGATGCTTTGTGCCATCCAAGGAAGCTGAAACTGGGATGGGGGGTGTGTGCTGTTTTGTTTCTGGTTTATTTTTCCTCTGAGCTCACAGCTCTCAATATCTTTGGTTTCCTTTCCTTATATTTTTGTTTGTGCACGTAAAGCAGGAAATATGCTGTTCTTCTGGTAGACTAAACAAAAGGAAATCCACCTGGGACCAGAGAAGAGACACTAGCCTCCCTTTTAACAACTCCACTTCTAAATCACCCTTCCATCCCCTGCCTTCATATCCCTCCCTGTAGCACATACTCCACTGCAAAGCAAAGTGAACACAAACAAAGGACACCTGTTCCCAGCCCTACTAAAGACAGAAAAGCTGCTCGTGCCTAAAGGGTAAAGCTGAGCTGAACGTATGATGGCTACAAAAGTTGGCTGGGCTGCAGGTATACCTGCTCAAGGGAAACGCCAGCCTATTGCACAATGCCAGATCACAACTAAAAAGTAACTTACATCACAGGAGGATGGCAGGCGGAAATCAAGCTACAATTATCACCACTTGTCTGTACCTAAATATCATCTAGTTGGGATGTACACAAGTGTTCCTTCAATACAAATTATTAAAAAAAAGTAAAAAAACCCCAGTAATTTGCTGTCAACACAGCAGGCTACCAAACTCTTCCCTTGCTCGTTACAGAACTCTCACAAATTCTTTTTCTGCAGACATCATGGTCATCACCAGTGTGAGCAGAGGGATACTTCTTGTAGCATGCCCTGGAGGTCAACAGACCCAGGCTATTTCAGACCAGTGAGTCCTTTCCAGAGCTGAGAGCTCCTCACAGAGACAGTTCTGCAACCTTCACCTTCATTTTCAGCTTGAGTGGCTTTTCTTCTTGCATCCATGGCAGTATGGCAGAAAGGAGATGGGATAGCTCTCTCACATGTCCAGAGCGTCCTTTCTCACTGCTAGTGATTCAGAAGATTAAAGCATCAGGATATAAAGCAACAGATGGGGATTTCATTCATTTCCTGTGCTTTGAAAACAGCTTCTAAAAAATATAACCACTGTTATTATTGTGACCTCCAGTACAGTCAATGCAGATTTCAGTTTGAGATGGGAGGGGGATGCCTTTGGGTCTGGGGAAGTGGGCACCGCAGTGGAGAAAAACACTCCAGTGATATTTTATCCACATTATTCAAGCAAAAAGACAGTTTGTAGCAAAGGTCAGCGCATCGAAGACATACAAGATGCTCCCATTTTTCTCTATGTTTTCCCCTTCTCCTTGGGGTCCTGTGTAGAGAAGCAGAAGCTGGAGGGGTTGCCAGCAGGAAGGGCAAACCCCAAACACAGCTCCTGGAGCAGGTACTGGGGAAAAAAATCATCAAAAAAAAAAAGAAAAGCAAAAAATTGCTTATAGGAGAATGAAAGCCATGACAATCGGTGGCCTGGCTTCCACACCTCTTGAAGCTGCAGAGAGGGAACTGACCAGTTTTGAGACTGCTTGCATGAGTTTTGAGACACAGCCCAGAGAGATTTTATTGCAGCCTGTCGATACCTAAAGGAGACTTGTAAGAAAGATGGGGACAAACTTTTGCAATAAGCTCTGTTGCAATAGGACAAGGGATAATGCCTTTAAACTAAAAAAGGCTAGATTTAGACTAGATATAAGGAATAAATATTTTAAAATGTGGGTGGTGGAACACTGGAACAAGTTGCCAAAAGAGGTGGTAGGTGCCCCATCCCTGGAAACATTCCAGGTCAGCCTGGACAGGGCTCTGAGCAAACTGATCTAGTTGAAAATGTCCCTGCTCACTGCAAGGAGGTTGGACTAGATGACCTTTAAAGGTCCCTTCTGACTGAAACCATTCTATAATTCTATGATTTATGGCAGAAGGGGCAAATGTAGCCTTTTCCTCACTCATCAGTAAGGCAGCCTTATGCAGGTGGCCTGTGGAGATGGAGGAGAGGTTTCCCTTCAGTCCCCTTTCTCTCCAGGTTGCTCACCGGAGGGCTGCCGGGACAAACCCAGGGCTTCAGTCGCAGGGCAAGGGATGAAGGAAACAACTTCCAGAAATTGAGTCATTCTTGTTTTAACAGATACCAAAGGTAAAAGATTAGTTCCAGGGAAGAGGCTTTTACTTCTGGGGTTCATAACTTGGGAGTGCTGTGGAACTTCCAAATGTGATAGAGGATGTTAGTTTTTCCAGAATCTTTGCTTTTAATCTCCACATGTGAAGAATTGGGTCAGTTGTGCATGGCCAGAGACAGCAGTTCCCCTTGCACTGTAGCTTTGTGTGCTGGAGATAACATTTTCTATAAATGAAGACAGGCTGCAAAAAGTGACAGAAAATGTGAATTTCAGCTTGCCAAGAAATTATAATGTATGTGAATTCTTTTTTTTGTTTGTTTGTTTTTGGGGTTTTTTTAGAAAAAAGAACATTTAATATCCACATCCCATTTTATCAATCTTTCAAAACTCCTGATAGGGATGTGAACATTGCTTAAGAGCTATTACATGTTGCGATTATAATTTGTTCTTTTTGAAGAGGGTAGTGTCTAAATTGCTTTTGATGATTACATTTCCTTGGTCTATATTTATTTGAAAGGCACTTTTCGAACCTGAGAATTGTTTCCAAACAGTATGCACAAATGATTATTTGTGCTTTCAGTTGTGCAGTTTGATCCCTATTCCCTTTAGATGCTAGTTTAGATATGAAGACAACTCCCTATCTGGTGCAGAAAGAATAGATCTTAACTACTGCAGTGGCTGAAAGAGTTGGAATGATTTAAAGGTAAAACCAGCTACTTCCTGTAGAATCAGTCAGAGCTCTGGGTTATAAAATCTCCCTCATACTTTGCATGTGCTAAGGACATGATGATTACTAGGAGAACACTGTGTAACTGACTAGTAAATACTATGGCTTCAAACACACAAATTTCCTGTTTCAAGCTTCATTCTATCACCTACCTGCAACTTAATCCCTACTTTGTGGCTGCTATACCATAAACTCTAAATTATCTTATAATTTTTCAAATTAAAAAGAAACTCCATCTATTTAATGTTTAATGCATCTCTACAGAATCAGAATATTTTACACTAGGGTCACCAGAATGAATGCTTATCCCAATATCTACCTTTGAAAATAAGGTTCTTAATTGTGCCAGTAAGGAAAATATTTTCTGAGTACTGCAATTACTTTTCCAGCTAAGTGACAAGGAACATTTGAGTATGGGTAAATTAGGTGTATATATTTTCTTTCTTTTTTCTTTTTTTTTCTTTTAAAAATTATTATTGCTCCATTATTAGTGTCCTTCACCATTTGAAAATCAGGAAAGAACAATTTTTTCTTGAGAAAAGACCTTTAAACTCCTTCTATTTACTTTAAAAAATAGGTAACCACCTAGTGAAATGTCAGAAACAAGGAATCGTTGTGTTTTCATAGTACATGTTATGTACTGAAGTCTGTATAGCTCCCATGTATTCTGATACATTTTAGAATTTTATCTATTTGGAAAAAAATTAGGGAACAGTGGTTGCAAAAGTTAGCACATGTTCCAAAAGAGACATATATGAGTAGAGGGACTGATTTTTAAGGGTTCAGACATAAGATGCAAGTGAAATGAACACAAACTGATTTTATCTTTGTCAGCACTACTAGCAGTGTAGTCTGACAGCTTTTATAGTTTTTGCTGGTTTTTGACCAGTCTTCTCTGCAGATCCTGTTCCTGGAGCTGTTCTTTCTTCTCCTCCACCTGATCTGACATGTTTCCAAGATAAATGTGCTTTCCATCCTTTGATTCTTGAATGGCTTCTCTTTTCTTTTTATCTCTTCAGTTACTTAAGGTGTATTAATACACACAGGACAAACTTAAGGCAGACTAAAACTCAAACTCTCTTTCTGTAATGTGGTTGTGTGTGATTGGGAGCAATGGGACAGAGTTTCTTCAATTACTGCAGGGACATTCACGTATGAGACAAAAATAATTTAAACAAATGTTCTTCTGAAATGCAGAAAAGTGGTGGGATTGTGTCCCTTTTTCGGTGACAATGTGTCTTGAAGTTCACCTGGTGCCTCAGTTCTTTCACATGTCAACTTGAGACTGCAAAGCTAGAGGAAGGAACCACATCCTACAATTTTACCATAGGGGAGAAAATAAAAAATGTTTCAAATCAGAGAAATACTGAGGGGTAATGCAGCACCATTATTAATGGAGTTGGAGAGTGGCCCAGCTGGAATCACACATATGGTATCAGGTGGCACTAAAGTGTTTACTGGGGTTGCTGTGAGAGCAGAGGGAGGCATTGACATGACCTCTTTAGTTTGCTGATAAATCCATTCCTAGTCCTTCAGCCTTATCCTTCCTTTAAAGAAACTAAAAATGTCCTTCAGAGGTCCACTGTTCATCTTTTTAAAATTATTTGTAAATCCTTCCCTGAATTTGGGCTTGCATCAGAAGTGGGCTGAAAGAAATGAGCCAGAGTTGTGAGACAGACCAGATAGAGTCTGTATAACTTGTACCTCCTTAAAAATAGTTACTGTCTTCTTCTAAAAGCAGTAACAGAATGAGAGTTCTAATCTTGATGTTCTTAGACTGTCAGCTTGGCTCTAACTAAGCTGCCATTTAAGGCCAGTATGTATATGGGGTAGAAGTACTAAAAATACTATCAATGCTAGCTGCTTTAATCTATCACATTCCAGTGAATTATTTTCTATTTGATTCCTGATAATGTTTGTCAGCAATTTTCTCATGGTTCTTCATAGAATCATAGAATGGTTTGGGTTGGAAGGAACCTTAAAGATCATCTAGTTCCAACCCCCCTGCCAAGAGCAGGGACACACCCCACTAGACCAGGTTGCTCAAAGCCTCATCCAGCTTGGCCTTAAACACTTCCAGGAAGGGGGCAGCCACAACTTCTCTGGGCAACCTGTTCCAGTGTCTCACCACCCTCACAGTGAAGAATTTCTTCCTAATATCTCATCTAAACCTACCCTCTTTCAGCTTAAAGCCATTTCCCCTTGTTCTGTCACTAACTGCCCTTATGAAAAGTCCCTCCCCAGCTTCCTTGTAGGCCCCTTCAGGTACTGGAAGGCCACTATAAGATCTCCCCAGAGCCTTCTCTTCTCCAGACTGAACAACCCCAACTCTTCCAGCCTGTCCTCATAGGAGAGGTGCTCCAGCCCTCGGATCATCCTTGTGGCCTCTTCTGGACTCATTCTAACTGGTCAATGTGTCTCTTGTGCTGGGGGCTCCAGAACTGGATGCAGTACTCCAGGTGGGGCCTTACGAGAGCAGAGTAGAGGGGGACAATCACCTTCCCCAACCTGCTGGCCATGCTATGCATTTCCTTTTAAAAAAAAATTAAAAAAATCTTGCTTTGTTCTGGCAAAATTGCCTTCTAAAGAAACTGTTTAATTTTATGGGCCATGCTGGAAAAATGCCTGTGACTGCCCAGGTGAGGACTCTCTTTGAGTCAAAAATGCTTTTACAGTCAGCTTAAAAGGAACAAATACACACCCCCAGAACTGTGAATTTTAACATCGCTTCTGGCAGCACATGCAAGGCAGTGTAATTTCTGAAAGCAGAATAGTATTTCTAAAATCCAGTTAAAGATCTTACTTTCAAGATATATTATTTTCTGTTCCAAGTAATCTGCAGTCTACAGTATAACTTTGTCATCCAGAAGAAAGCCTGAAATTATGAGAAACATTATATGATCCTAGCATCTATTATGCATCTTTTTATTCGTTGAAAGCTTGCTGTAGAATCTGTTTGTTTCCAAGGAATGAAAATTGCTTATTATCCTGGATAATGAAAGAGAATGTCGTCATCTATAATTGTCAGTTTAGGATACTTACTGTACCCTTCTATTACAAATGGGTTTGCAAAAAAAAAAGGTCCAGTAAAGGAAGAAGCTTTTAAAGATTTTCTTAAAAAAAAGAGGGATTTGTTTGCAAGTGAAATATATGCATTTTTTGACTGCAAAAATATGTTGGAACAAGTTTCTTAATTGACAGATTGTAACTTGAATATGTATGCTATTTACTGAATGCAGTCTGCAAATTTTACAGTCTTTTTTTTCAATGATCATAGGAGTGTGCTCCTATATGTACCAGTCTATAAATTACCCACCTGTCTATATATGTCTGTGTATTTAGGTATATTGTATATGCACTTATTGCTTTTTTTAACACAGAGTTTTGCAATATCTAGGCATTTTTTAAGTCTGTTCCTTGTTTTATATCCCCTGATTATTCTCTTGCAAGATAATCTTTATTGGGTAAGAAGATTTGCATTAACACCCTCTGCCTGAATATGACAGTTCTGTAAACAGCACCTGTATGTGGTCATGAGATCAAGAAATCAAAACTATATGGGTCTTAGTCACAGTCCATGAGACAAACACTATGTGCTGGAAATTGACTGCTGAACAGCCTATATTTGATAAGTTGCACCAGACTATACGTCACACTTTCTACAGCAGTAGTATTTGACACAGACACAAAAGTACCTATATGATAAAAAAATAAAGGGGGGGAAAAAAAAAGAAATCTACTTCAAACTCTAGGAGGAGGATATTAAAATCATTCAACTAGAAAGACGTTCTCAAAGGAACAAATGGTTGTGCCTAAAGGGTTAGAAAACCAGTTTAGACCTAAACCCCAGTGAACATCAGGTATTCAGAGCTGTTAGCTCTTTCCGCAGTTGAAGAATTGTGCTTTAAAGCTGTGACTGCAGTCACCCAGTAACAGTTTATACTTGCATGGAAGAAAAAAACTCAGCACTGGAACAGTGAACTCAAAGAACTATGAGGTGAAGAAAATGAGAATTTTTCTAATAAGGAAAATAATAGTAAAAAACAGTGTTAGAATTGGTATCAGCAATCAGCGTAAGAGTTCATATAAAACTCTCCTCCTGCTATGACTCATGGATTTTTCATCCAAGCCAGATAGCCTTCATCCATCTCACTGGCATGTCCTGCCAGGCTCAGGGTATCTCAGCCTCTGTTTTGGATATCGTTGCAGTGATGTCAGATTTGAGAAAGCAAGCTGCAAAATGGTTGCAGATCATTTCTAATCACACACACGTGTGAGTCTCCCACAGCTAACAGGTATAACGTGTCCCTGTGAGCATGCAGGCACAGCTGGAAGCCAGCTTTTGATTTCTGTCAGTGCCTAATTAAAATTATGCTAATTCTAACAATAAAATTACAATTTTGCAAAACAAAACAAATAAATGTGTTTGCCACAATACTAAGTATTTTATTTGTCTGTCTCTTCCCTTCACCTTCTGACAATTATGGGAAATGTCTACAGCAAAACTGTCCATGGCAGTTCTTCAAACATTTATGTGGGGCTTTCAATTTAAAAAGGTTGAAAAAACACTTGTGTTTTTCTGGGCTATCCACACCCTTTTTTTTTTTTTTTTTTTCAAATTCCAGCTTACTGAAGTTGAAAATCCGTAAACCTTCAATCACATTGTAGCTCCTTCTGTATTCAAATCTCTTTGCCTGAAAAGCTGAGTTTTCCAAACCATTTCAGCTATTCTTCTCATACTTTATGGAGATCCTAATTCACTGCTCTCATGGTGTGCAGGAATGATGTTACTTTGTGAAGAGCTAGAAATAAATTCCCCTGGTGTGGGATTTGACAAGGATCTCTCCTTATACTTCAGAACTTGGGGGTCTCCATCTAATTAGGTTGTACATTGCTAGGAAGGAACCATGCTGTGCTTGCTTGCTTGAATCAAGTCAAACACACTCCAGCAAAGCTCAGGTGCTTTATGAAATACGGATACTTTTTTTTTTTTTCTGAGCTGGTGGGGATGGTGGGGAATGAGAAGAATGTTTAGATCCTGTAATTCACTAGTCTTAGAGAAAAGCAGAAAGATTCATATACCAGCATTTAAATTGTCACAAGCTGAAAAGCTTGGATACCTTTTATTTATAGTGTCTCTATTGTTTTATGGGTGCATCAGACAGGAGGGATCTTCTTTGTAGAGTGGCAATGGCTATGAAATTGATCTTTAGGGGGAGGTAATCTTGACAGAATTTGCAACAACAGAATGTACATTCCCTTTCTGAAGCCACTTGATGTTATGAAAACTGGATGCTGTACTTGTGATGATAAAAAGGCCGTAATCTCAGGATAGTCCCAGTTCAGCAGTTGTGTCTTCCAATATTTCAGCCTGCAGGCTGTGCTCAGAACTGGAGTCCACAAATGAATGGAAGGTGGTGAAACAACTGGAAATTCAGTAATAAAAAATTCAACTTCACCCTTTTCCATATATTTGACAGTTTTGTGTCACTACCTGCTTACAGCTACTGTGAGCTCTTTTTCTGGATATGTGCGTATGAAAAGGCCCTTCTTTTTTTACTTTTTTTTTCCCCAAAATGATAAAGTGGCGCTGGGATTGAGGATGGTCAAGAAATACAATCCTTTGTAGTTCATCTACACAAATAAAAATTTGCACACAGACTGCAGGTGCAATGCATCTATATTTGAATCTGAACCTGAATTCTTGGATCCAAAAGCTGTCACTGTGCCTATCAGCTCCCCTCCATGCCCTCCAGCACCGTATGGTTAGCAGTTTTTGCAGGTGACATGTTTGGCAGGAGCTCTTCATAAGCACTGCTGTGGCTCCATGGCTACAGGGAGTACCTGGAGGTCCTCAGCTCAGCTGAGAGCTGGAAAGCAGCTGATTCTCTGGCTTTGTTCCTCATGGGGGCTGGCTGAGTTCCTCTTGCTGTTTGGGTGCTGACATCTTGGGAATACCCACAGAGCTGGTCCTTAGGCTTCACAGCACTCGTGGATCCCACCTCACATCACTCCCACATCCAGGGGAGTTTCACCAGGCTCTGGGACAGAGGAGGATTTATTATGATTAGGGATGCTCTGTTACAGTTTGTGACATTTAGTTGATTTTAACCAAGCACAGAAGGGAGGGGAAGTTGTCTGAGTTCTAGTGCTGTGACCTGGAGGAATTATTTCAGAAGGAGAGGATGGAGATTTGGTTAGATTATAATTTTTGAGACTGACAAGGAAATGGTTCTAATAGCATCAACTGTACCAACTTATTTGATCTGAGCTGTTGGGCTCCAGGTCAGTAGGTCATCATTGACTACAAAAGAGGATAATTTCTACCTTAATGAGGCAAAGATGGCTTATTTCCTCCTAACAGATGGCACTGGATATGAGTCATACAACTGTCTAGGATGTATTTTTCTGAACAAAATAATTTGGCCAACAGTTTCCAGTAGCTCCATACTCTTCCTTATGGTTCCAAAGTTTGCATGTACTTCATGGACTTTGACCATATACTGTTTTATTGCATTTGGGAGGAAGGAAAGGAAGCATGTAGTGCTAAAAACATTTTTATCTGCATTTGAGAGGGACACATTGTTCCAAGTCACAAAGGCATGCTTGAAATCCTTATGATGCCTTTTTGCTCTTCATCTTTGTTTCTGGCAATACTCCAAACTGCAAAGGGAAAGGAAGCAGAGGATGCTAAGACTATTTTTATATTTATGGAGCTAATATGACTTTTAATATGTTATTTTGAAAGCTCTGGACCTTTTGCTAATGGATTTGTATCTTCTAGTTATTCATGAGCTCTCATTGGGATCTTTGCTGAAGTGATCCCACAATGTGGATTTCTTGGTGTCTGATAAAGTGAGCTTTAGTGGTGCAAGTGGTCCCTTAGAGCATGCAGAGAGTTTCTCTCTGCTGACTGTTTATGAGAAACTTGCAGAAAATTATCTTTGAGGTTTCTACCTTTCTTCACAGTTGAGGTGAGCCACAGGATTCAAATGTTTATATATACAATTGTACACCGTGGAACCATTCAAGCCTTGCTTCCAGAGGGAATCAGGCTAAAATGATATGATGACTCTAGGGCTGCAAGGAATTTCAGTTCAGAGATATTGTAAGCTGACACATTCAGAAGCTGGGTCTGTCTCCAATTTGGTTTTAGAAGGTGATTTTTAAGAGAAAAAAACCAACTTGCTGGAAGTATGTTGTTGTTGTTGTTGTTGTTGTTATTATTATTATTATTATTATTATTATTATTATCATCATCATCATCATCATCATCATCATCGTCATCATCATCATCATCATCAAAATATCAGTCTCTGGACATCACCAGAGGGCTTTCCTGAGAATGCAGGGTTAGTCTGGGATATGGCATTAGCTATTTCTTCCCTAAGCATGTTTAAGCACTATTAAGGATAGTGAAACACCTACTATATTTCAGCCTCTGTCATAAGAGGACTGAACTCTCCTTGAGCTTAGTTAGGATAACAAAAGTGAGGAACAAAACAGCAACCTTTACCATACCTGAGATTATTTTGATACAGATCTAATTGAGGAAAGAAGATGAATCAAGATTCTATGTATATCCTTGAGAAGTGCATTTCACTTGTATTCAGATTTCTAAGGAAATACAGGTTAAATGGCCACAGTGCATACCAGTGTCCTCTTCAGTAACTTTCAAAGCTGCTGGCAATTTCAACCAGATTTGATGGTAAAGTAAAAATCTGAAGGTTAGTAGAACAAATAGCAGCAATTATTCAATTTCTCTACAAGTAAGTATATGCTTGCGGGTAAAACTTTCCTTCCACCTCCCTTTCCAATATTATACTGGCATGGCTGATGAATTAAGTGCTTTTAAATAGCACCTCCCCTTCCATTTTCCCCGTGTTCCTGGTGCTGTGGACTGTGCCAGATCACTTCTCATAGAAAGGGAGTGTAAGCACTTAGGTATACAGCAATTTCACACCAGTTGGAATAATGTTGCAGATGTAACAGAGGGAAAAATAAAAAAGGAAAATGAGGAAAATGTTTTTTTTTTTTAAATGTATTTTATGCCTTTTGCCTTGAAAAGATGACCAGCAGGAGCCAGATTATTTATGGAGAAAATGCTATGGAAGAAAGGAAATGGGTTATTGTCTGCATGGATTTGAGTGTTTTCTGGATAGACTTTGATACACAATGGAACATGGTCTAAAGACAGTTCTGTTACATTTGATCCTATACCAAGGCAAAGTGCAAGTGGTACATGTATACATAACCTGTGTGTCACGAATCTGACTAAGCTCCCTGGATAGACATTAAACAGACATTAGAACATGTGTGCCTTAAGCCTTGAAGTCTGAATAAAATCTGTATAGTCCTAGGATTAACTTCAGTCCTTGAGGTTTGTCCTTGCTTCAGATTACCCTTTCCCAAGTTTTAGCTATCATGAGCATGCTGAGCTGCAACTCATTTCTCAGGTGCATGTGGTGCTGTAAACAAATTATCATTATTCTCTGCTAAATAGAGCAAGAAAATCTTCAAATGTACCTAAAATAACAACTTCTCTTTATAATCCCAGTCTGAGTTTCTTTTCATTCTGTGACAGCCTAGGCTACCTCTGCAGGTCTTGAGTTAACTCCTGTTTGGCTTGTCCCCAGGTAAGTCAACTATTCTCTTTTCAAATAAACCTGTGTCTTTTTTATTCACTTCCTTCGCTACCTCTC
Source organism: Caprimulgus europaeus (assembly GCA_907165065.1). The sequence continues at coordinate 47,805,745 of OU015525.1, read as the reverse complement.
TGCTTTTTTTTTTTTTTTTTTTTTTTTTTTTTAATCCCTGTCTTCTACATCTTTGTTTTGCCTGTGGTAACTCTTCTTGGCTCCAGAGTCCCTCTCTACGGAGAGGCAAGCCTGTTAAACTTCAGTTTCTCACTGTCTCAAGTGTTTTCATCTCAGCAGATAACCATTAAGATTTAATTACAAACTGCTGCCTTAGTTATGGAAAGGCTGTAACACAGACCTTGGTCAGCAGTACATGTGCATGGGGATATCCCAAAATACACCTGACTTCTTAGTAACAGCTTCATAATACCAGCCAGAGCTAATAGATTGTGCACAGACTTCCCTCTGCTTAAAATGTAAACCACCGCTTCTCTAATACCGTACGATGCAGCTATACAAACACACAGATTTTCTTCTTCCTCTAGCTCATTTACTCAGCACTCAAGCACCAATTTAGAATGACTGATCTGGTTTTAATCCAGATGGCTTGATGTAGTGGTTTCTTTCCCTCTCACTAACTCCCTCCCTCCTCTCTTTCCCTGTCAATTTGTCTGCAATGTTTGGTTCTGTTTTACAACCTTTGGGTAGGACAGGTATTTTTCTCTCTCTTTTACTGGATACCTGACATTTGTGCTGCCATTGTCTGTTGAGTCTTTCAAGTCACTCCCAGAGACATAGTGTCTAAAGGCAGCTCTGCTGGGAACAGCATTAGAGAGGCACTGATTGTCTCATGATGTGGCATCACTCCTACAGGTAGCAGGTATTTTCCTGGCAGCTTGTCTTAAGCTTAGAGTGGAACAGCATAACTGATAAGACATAAAGATGTCTACAATACATTAGTGGAACTCTGTGAAGAAACCTACGCAGCATCTGCCTTGCTCCAGCTCTTCCCAGTATTGTAATAATTATATTGGTAATCTACTGGGCACTTCTGAGAATTAAGAAAAAAAGATACAGCAAAACTGCCCATACGCTCAGGGTGTACATGTGAAGATAATAAATACTATTATCCTCTCTTTAAAGACTGAGAGACTGTGCATAAATGATTTACCTAGGGCCTCAAAGGAGCCTGTGTTTCACTAGGGAGCTGAATTTTAATTGTAGCTGACTTTAATCCTATGTTCTGACTGTACCTCCCTCATTACCTATGTGTCCATTTTCATTACTGCTCATATCCATCAGACTCATTAATAAATCTAAGAGGGTGTTTTGTCATGGCTTAAAACTTAATCGAGACCTAGACTGGCAGTGTTTACTTACCTCCAACAATATAGCCTAAAATTGCTGTCATTTACACTGAATGCCAGCTACATTATGACATTAACAATGACACAGTTAATGTCAACCATTAACTTCAGGTTACGGTCACAGAATCACATGAGATTGAACTACTGGGTTTTTTTAAGACACTAGTGCATACAGCTGGAAATTACAGTTTTACAGTTTCAGTCAGTCAAAGTCAGCATGTCCATGTTTCTGCCTTTATTGGCAACTCTGGCAATTTTTTTTTTTTTTTTTTTCTGGCACTGACAGCTGTATATCCTTCAGGATGAAACAGTTCAGAGAGATAATATTACCCCAAACCTTTTTGTTTTTTAAAGGTCTGGTTTGAGTCTCTGAACTGGTTTACCCTCCAGTCAGTCAAGAAATAGTGCTAACACATCAAAGGCTGTAGGATCATTGTCTACCCTGGTTTACACTGCTTTAAACAACCTCTGCAGGGAGAATGGTTATTGCCCACAAGGGCTAGGAAGGTTCCAAGTCCTTGCCACATGAGATAAAGTGGACTAACAACTTGAGCATCACTGAAAAATAGCTAGGAATCAACAAAAGATCAGTGTCTTCCTCAGGTGAAGAACATTAACCTCTTATAACTAGCTAACTTGATAATTTGAGATTGCCTTACCCTGCCTACAGACTTATGTTGTGTAGGCAGGGCAAGGTAGGACAAGGACTTGGGGAGAGTGGCTGGAAAAGTTATGACCCCAGTTACTGGCCCCTGTTGAAGTTACTGCCTGAGTTCATCAAGTAATACGTTTGCTTGGTGGTTGAAGTTCAAAACAGAAATATATGATAGATTAAATTACTTCCGTTGTTTACAGATACCTCAGGAGTAGACCTACTACCTACTCTGCTGACTCTGAAATGTCGACAATCTTTTTCAGGGGAGGCAGGGAAAGAGGCTGAGGAAATAACTTCCTCAGTTTACTTTGGAAGGAATCATGTACCAGAGTCCTTGCCAGTAGTTTAACACAGCTGTCACCTGCAGCAACTGCTGTCTCACTTAAGAAGACCTTACTTAAGAAGAATGTACCCATGAAGGATTACTTCAGCAACACTGAAGTCTTGGAAATGCAAAAAGAAAAATGAATCAATTTTTATTTAATGCAAAATATAATTTCAAGTGTGACTGGAATGGTTTACAAGTTTGGATCAAGTTTAATTAGAGAGTTTTGCAGAAAAAAATGGGAAAATAGTATTTACTTTTAATTTAAAAGAGTTTACCCTCTCTTCAGAAGCATTTTTTAATCCGACCCGCCTTTTTAGTGTATTACTGCCCTAACCTAGGGATATTGCAGGTTTAGTTTATGAATTCTTGTTGCAGTTGTTCTGTTTTGAATAACTAATCAAATATTAATTTGAAGAGAAGTTCCCTAACCATGAGGCAATAAACTCAGTCTCTCTTCCTCTGGTTTACTTTTGTGACAAAGAACTGAGCTGGATTAAGGACCAAAGGACTTTCATACCTGCATAGGAGCTTTCATTCAGCCTCAAATGTAGCTTCTTACCACAGCTAAGGGAGTCTAAGAAATGATCAGCTGACCTTAAGAGCTTCTTCTTCTCATCTTGTCCCTTACACCAAAATCAAGATTTTTCTACTTCTAAACTGAGACTGATCATGAAGTTGAACAACTAAGTCTACCAAACCAAACCAAACCAAACCAAACCAAACCAAACCAAACCAAACCAAACCAAACCAAACCAAACTATAACTAAATCAACCCTATCAAAACCAGTGATTTACTGGAGTTGCCTTGGCTCCTGGAAGAGAAGCCATACAAAGTTCAATAAGTACTGTATCTTGGGTACGGAGGATGATGACTGAATGGACAAAAAATCCCCTTCAGCAGCCGTAGGTTAGATCTGTTGAAACTGTTACGCAATGAGACATCAGGGAGCAGCAGTGTCTGCTGTGCTGTGGAGTACAGAGAGCTGGGAGCAGGGATGACAGCATGGCCAGCATGGCAGTGCCTTCACACAGACAGGATGCAGCACCATGGTAACCCAACAAGAAGGCAGAGCAGGTCTGGTGATAGTACCAGAGTCAGCCACTGTGCAGATCACCGTGTATACCTGTAGGGATGAGGCAGGACTGAGGACAAGCTTGAAAAACAAGTCAAGGTCAGTATCAGGTGCATGGCCAGCACAGACCGACTGACAGGTAGTTCAGGCAAGAACCTGAGTGCTGATGCAGCTCTGGAGCAGAAGGGGAGGGATGGGGATCAGCAAGGCCTCTTTTAGCTCCTCTTGTGCAGCCCTCTCAGAGTCCTGGTCCCAGGATGGCTGTGCCACGCCAGCGCTGGCTCTGAGGGCCGGCAGTCAGCCAGCCACAAGCAACAAAACAACAATAAAAAATCTCCCCAAACCTTTTAAAGCTCTTCAAGCAGCTGAACTGGTAATAGAAATAACTAGTGGGAGGACTGTTGGGAACATCTTAAGTTGCCTTTACTGCTGAAGAAGACATGCAGTCAAGACAGACCTTCAACAGAAAGGTCTGTTGTAGATTTTAATCTCTTAATATGGATAGATCTCTTCCTGTTGTACTCACTGCATGTGTGTTTAATTTGAGAATATATAACATGTTCACATTCTCCATCAACAGTATTGCCAAAAAGCCTTCATCTGCTTAGAGGAAAACTATGTTAGAACCAAAGCAAAGTAAAATAGAATAAAATAAAACATAGCTGGGCATTGTGAGAGATCACTTCCTTCCTCTGCCTCTGGTGGTGTTTTCAAGGTCATGAAATATAATACAGTACCAGGGAGACCTAGCAGATGAAGCTCTCTATAGGCAGAGAGGAGCAGCCTCACGTTCACAAGCCCTGGTCCTCATGGAGGACTTCAACCAGCCTGATATCTGTTGGAGAGACAACACAGCAGGGCACAAAAAATCCAGGCAGTTCCTGGAATGTGTGGAGGACAATTTCCTTCTCCAAGTGGTTGAGGAACCAATGAGGAGGGGTGCCATGCTGGACCTTGATCTCACCAACAAGCAAGGGTTGGTGGGAAACGTAAAGCTCTCAGGCAGTCTTGGCTGCAGTGACCATGAAATGTTGGAATTCAAGATCCTTAGGGCAGTGAGGAAGGCGCACTGTAAGCTCACCACCCTGGATTTCAGGAGAGCAGATTTTGACCTCTTCAGGGATCTGCTTGGTCATGTACCATGGGATGAATTCCTGGAAGGAAGAGGGGTGCAGGACAGTTGGAACATACTCAAAGATCTCTTCCTCCAAGCCCAGAAACAATGCATCCCAACAAAGAGGAAGGCAGGCAAAAACAGCAGGAGGCCTGCATGGATGGACAGGAAGCTCCTGAACAAACTTGGAATCAAAAAAGAAGCCTATAGAGGGTGGAAGGAAGAACAGGTAACCTGGGATGAATACAGAGAAATTGCCTGAGTGGCCAAGGATCAGGTTAGGAAAGCCAAGGCCCTGACAGAATTAAATTTGGCCAGAGATGTCAAGGGCAACAGAAAAAGCTTTTATAGGTATGTTAGGGAGAAAAGGAAAACTAGGGAAAATGTGGGCCCTCCCTGGGAGGCAACGGGAGACCTGGTCACCCAGGACATTGAGAAGGCTGTGGTGCTCAATGACTTTTTTGCCTCAGCCTTCACCTACAAGGGCTTGTGCCACACTGCCCAAGTCCTACAAATCCAAGGAAGGGACCAGGAGAATGAAAAACCACCCACTGTAGGAGAAGATCAGGTTTGGGAGCATCTAAGGAACCTGAAGGTGTACAAGTCCATGGGACCTGATGCATCTGCGGGTCCTGAGGGAACTGGCAGATGAAGTTGCAAAGCCCCTATCCATCATATTTGAGAAGTCCTGGCAGTCTGGTGAAGTTCCCACAGACTGGAAATAGGGGAACATAACCCCCATTTTTAAAAAGGGTGGAAAGGAAGACCCGGGGAACTACAGGCCGGTCAGTCTCACCTCAGTGCCAGGCAAGATCATGGAGCAGATGTTCCTAGAAACTATGCTAAGGCACATGGAGAATGAGAAGGTGATTGGTGATGATCAACATGGCTTCACCAGGGGCAAATCGTGCCTGACCAATCTGGTGGCCTTTTATTATGGGGTTACAGCATTGGTGGACAAGACTAAAGCAACTGATGTCATCTACCTGGACTTGTGCAAGGCGTTTGACACTGTCCCACATGACATCCTTGTCTCTAAATTGGAAACATGTGGGTTTGATGGATGGACCACTTGGTGGATAAGGAACTGGCTGGATGGTGGCACTCAAAGAGTTGTGGTCAACAGCTCAAAGTCTGAGTGGAAACTAGTGACGAGTGGTGTCCCTCAAGGTTTGGTATTGGGACTGGTTCTATTCAACATCTTTGTCGGAGACATGGACAGGAGGATTGAGTGCACCCTCAGCAAGTTTGGCGACACCAGCTGAGTGGTGCCTTTAACACACTGGAGGGACGGGATGCCATCCAGAGGGACCCTGACAGGCTTGAGAGGTGGGCCTGTGCTAACATCATGAAGTTCAGCAAGGCCAAATGCAAGGTCCTGCACCTGGGTCAGGGCAATCCCAAGCACAAATACAGGCTGGGCAATGAGTGGCTTGAGGCCAGCTCTGAAGAGAAGAACTTGGGAGTGGTGGTAGACGAGAAGCTGAACATGAGCCGGCAATGTGCACTTGCAGCCCAGAAGGCCAACCATATCCTGGGCTGCATCAAGAGAAGCGTGGCCAGCAGGTTGAGGGAGGTGATTGTCCCCCTCTACTCCACTCTCGTAAGGCCCCACCTGGAGTACTGTGTCCAGTTCTGGAGTCCCCAACACAAGAGAGACATCGACCAGTTAGAACGAGTCCAGAAGAGGGCTATGAGGATGATCTGAGGGCTGGAGCACCTCTCCTATGAGGACAGGCTGAGAGAGTTGGGGCTGTTCAGCCTGGAAAAGAGAAGGCTCCGAAGAGATCTTATAGTGGCCTTCCAGTACCTGAAGAGGCCTACAAGGAAGCTGGGGAGGGACTTTTCATAAGGGCAGTTAGTGAAAGAACAAGGGGAAATGGCTTTAAGCTGAAAGATGGTAGGTTTAGATGAGATATTAGGAAGAAATTCTTCACTGTGAGGGTGGTGAGACACTGGAACAGGTTGCCCAGAGAAGTTGTGGCTGCCCCCTTCCTGGAAGTGTTTAAGGCCAAGCTGGATGAGGCTTTGAGCAACCTGGTCTAGTGGGGTGTGTCCCTGCTCTTGGCAGGGGGGTTGGAACTAGATGATCTTTAAGGTTCCTTCCAACCCAAACCATTCTATGATTCTCTGATTCTACTTCGTCACTTAAGTCATCCTCCATAATGTTACATAGTTAATGCAGAAGACTAATTATAACGTAGAGTGGTGATTCACAGAGAGACGTGCCTTAGAGGCTACACAGAAATAAAGGTATTTTCCTAGGATTGTGCTGAGGAAAAGATTAATTTAACATATAAATCTATTACATAACCTAAATGTGCTCTATTATCACAGCTAATAGTGAAAACAGCAACAACAACTTTTACTACCTGAAGTTTTCTCTGGCATTGCACAATAATTATCTGGCCTATCTCTAAGGTCACTCTATACTGTGGCTGTGTTTCAACTTGTTTGAGACTACTGTAATTACTAAATGTATTGCAGTTGCATAGTATTTTTTAGTAGGAACTCTCAGAAAAATAAAATTGAAGTGCTTTTATGGCCTCAATATTTATAAAGCTAACAAAATACCTTGGAGTTATGCTATTTTAATCCCAAATATCTGCCAGTGGATAGAAAGAAACCTCTAGATATCTTGTAGTCCTGAAAAGTTTTCTTCTTCCTCTTATCAAGGCTGCAGAATGCACACAGCAGTAGATATGCTTGACGTTATCTGTAGGAGGATAAAAGCCCACACAGCAGCTCCTCTGTGCTGGACAATTTTGAAGCTGCTGGGAACTGTTCCTGTCCTTTCAAAGTATTACCACATGCACTTCAGGGGCCATGGTGCTTTCTGGCCTAATTTAATCACTGTAATGTAAAAGATTATCTTTCAGACTACCACATAGCGTGGGATTTGGGTCTGGCACCCTTCAGTTTGGAACGTCAGTGCTCCAAAACACCATCACTTATGAAAATCAAACTCAAATATAAAGAAAGAAATAGAGCTGATTATCATAAATTCAAAACCTAAGAATATGCAAGAAAAAAAAAAAAAGAAAGAAAAAAAAAGGAGGAATGACATTGCGCAATATTAAGCTGAATGGTGTTCAAGATTTTGCCAATGGAACAGAGAATTTTTCGTTTTCTAAGGCTCATATAACAGGGAAAGTACCGTTAAATAGTTTCATGAGGTAGCACTAAGATAACTTATGATTTGCCATCATTTCCTCACCTTTCCCAATAAACAGAAATCTGGATTTACATAGAATAAGACTTGAAGAAAAAATGAAGCTATATTAGCTAACAAGTGCTGAATAATATATATTGAAACTCAGTGTAGAGAAATGTGGAGTATTTTACTGGGTATACTGTGGATGGGCATTTTGAAAAAGCATATTAATAAACAAGGTTCTTGCTAAGGAATGAGTAAAACCACAATCTTTAGTAGCCAGCTGAACTGTGGCTGGCATTCAGATGCCTGTGTGATGGATGACAGAAATGATGTAGGTGTATTTTCCAGGCAATAAGCTTCACTCAGGGTCTTTTTAAGTTTCTTTGTTCACGAAAACACAGAGGTTGTCGTTGACTCACTCCCACAGCTGTTAATTAGCTAACATCCATTCAAAATGTTCAAGTTGTCAATACAATGCTTAATTTGGATGAAAACAACCTAAAGAAGATTTATGTTCTCCAAAGCTTTCCCTCAAAGTCATTTAGTCTAATAAAACCTGGAAAGCTTCTCTCTTTCACACCCTTTGACCATCACGACTGCAACAAAACTGCTACAGTGCATAAGGACAGTTAACTATATGAACTCATCAAATGATTAGGAAATACATATATTATTAACATTGGTATCTGGGAGGCACTGAATATCTGTAGATGTGAAGCAGAAAACTAAAAGTAGCTTTTAGCATTACAAACATTTGGAACAATGCTATCTGAGTTTAATGTTAACATCTATTTATGCTGCCACATGTCCCACATGTTTCAGGGTGGGACAACTCCCACACATTGTGGAAAAAGGTGACTGAGGGTGTTAAAAACAGAGACATGCCTTCTAATAAAAAGTATTCAGGTATATGTCTTGCTGTGAAAAGGCTAACTTTCCTTGAGGAAAAAATAGAGCCATTATACATATATTGAGGGTGATATAGAATCATAAATGTTTAAGGACAAGGCTGTGGATTTCCTCACTGAAAACTGCATTTAATCAAGATGTTTCAACAGCTGAAATTGTCACAAACAGACCACTTATCCTCCAAAATTATCTTTTAATTTTTGGTGATTTTGCCAGGAAATGCATTTTTGTTTAGGTAACATCTCCCAGCAGTGGTCAGCACATACCAAATCAGAGCTGAAAAATATAGACAGTTTCCATAAAATTAAAGCTGTAGTGCAATAGGCATTTGGTATGTACTATATCAAGGTTGGGATTGTAACAGACACTATATTAAAAAATATAATTATTTTATTGCTAAATCTTCATTCTAAGCAGAAAAAATAGAGACAAAATTAATATAATTATTCTAAATGTTCAGTATTTTTTCCACTTGATAAACTGTGCCCATAAAATTAATGGTGATTCATTTCAGCCCTAAAATTCTCCTTTTAAGTCTGGAACTATATATGTTGTCACAAACTTCAAGCCAAATTCAGAAACTGAAGGTGTTTTTGGTTCAGAAAAGAGATTCTAATCAGATCTTTGTAAAAGATTTGTCAATAAAGTGATAAATAGAATACTTCAAAATAATGTACAATGATATAACACTATTCTTACTACATTTCGATATATTATTCCCTCTGTGCATTGTAATCACCACATTACAAAATAATGTCCAAAACTTTAAGAACTTACATAGATTAAAATTAAAGTTATCAAAGCCAAATTAATATTTTTCCCAAAGAGTTTCGGTTTGTTTTGACAACAAGGCATTCTGAGTCTTTTTGTCAGCAGTATCTTTTCAGTGCATTTGTAATGAGAGATTAAAAAACCAGGATTTGTCTACTGGTGCAACACATATGTTTGGGAAAGACAGTAAAGGAGAAATCCAATTCACCATTCATCCTGTCCCCATAATTTCAACTGATGATAGGCAGGGCTAGCTAGCAGGCACACACTGGAAGAGATTTAACCTGTGACACCACTGCTATTTCAGGCCTCAGCCTTCCCCACAAAAGTTGAACAAGTAAATGTATGTCAATTTTACTGTCAAAAAAAGACTTGGATTTTTTAACATATGCTAACAGGAGCATATTATTAAATATACATATAGATATTAATAGCAGGGTTCTCAAAATAGCAAGGGTGTCTTGAATACAGCTCATGGAATTATAGCTGGCACAATTTTTTCCCCTATGCAGCATAATTTTTCAACTGGGCTAGGGTTTGCTCATGTACACAATGTGTGTGTGTGTGTGTATATATATATATGTCTATATCTATATATATCTATATATCTGCAAATTGTAACAATGTATTTACATTCCAGTAGTAGTACTTAAACAATAAAGTACTATTCAAGGTGAAGAAGAATATCATTTAGCCCATATTGAAATATATATGCATCTCTCCTTTTCCTTCTGAACTTCACATTTACAGAGGGACAAAAGCACCCACATGGGCACTTACTGCAGATGTGCTGTAAATCAAGACCATAATTTACTGTATGTATGGGGAGGGACCTGTTTCAAGTTTTATGTTTGAATAAATGAAGGGCTGCTGGTGCAACCCATGAATGCTACTTTTATATTAATAAATGCCCTTTTGTGCCAGCTCTGCCTCATGAGAGTTTTGGAAATGGATCAGAGTTCAGACCCAAACTCTGCCACCTCACAGTGCTGAACACTGAACACTAAACAGATATGCACAGCCAATGCACAGTACCTACCACTGGTGTCTGGTGTGGCTGGCACATAGCATTAAGTCATTTGTATCCGTACTAGCTGGTTACCCAGAAATTTGGTTGCTATGTGTTGATAACGAAATTCACACATTTCCAACTGTCTGCTTTTTTTTTTTCTTTTTTTTTTTCTGACTTCCCTTGGTGGATTCCCATCTCCCACACAAGGAGCTATCTTTGCCTTTGGTAGAGAAGACATGTCAGAGGCATGGTCAGGAAAAGAAACATGAATAAAAGGAAGCTTTTTGTGTTGATTTCAGCTATTTGGGTTAGTAATAGATGACACAAGAAAAGTCTGCTCCAAACTATTACAGCAACTGAGGGAGTTGTAAATATTTTCACACCAGTCCCTCTTTCAGCTGCAAAGATAGAGCTGATTGAGCTTAAAAAAGAATGAGAATTGAAGTATGCTTAAGGAGGTTCAGCAAATCTTAGTTGAAAGAAAACTGCAAAAGTAGGACAGAAAGCTGTAGAGGTATTATCAAAAAGTGACACTATTGTGGTTGCACACTGACTTCTTTTTGATGAAGTAAAAACTTGGTTGATTCTTATGTCTGTAAAATAGCAAAATTCTCAGATTCGGTGTAAAAACAAGTAGAAATATTCTTGTACGCAATAGAAGCACCTACACCAGTTCTTATTTGAAGCTAAATACATATAGACATTTTCATACAACGTACGGTTAGCAGCAGTGGTGACTCATGTAGTAGTCCCCTTGGGAAAGCCATTGCATAGTTTTGTTAGGGGAGAAAACATAGGCCGTATCTATGTTTGTGACAATTCCCAGCTGGTTTCCCTGCTAGTGTGAGAAATAATTAACATAAACAGATTTTTAGCTCCTTAATACCTCTAAAAGCATGTTGCAATGATAATGCATTTCTAGAAAATCATATAATTTCTTAAAGCATTCTTATGTTTCATGTGTGATTTATTACTACTTATTATTTATTATGCGTTCTTCTATTGTGAATATATTTGCACTGAAATACTCTTTAGGGAAGGGTTGCCTCAACGTGGAAAATGAAGTAACTTGTAAGTGACTATTGCCAGTCTATTACGTAGTCAGACTGCATCTATTGCATTTCAATGTATAGCTCTGTGATTTGGCTTGCTTCTTAAGCAGTTTCTAACTACAGAATTGACATGTTCAATGGTGGGGCTGTCTGCCAGCCGTGATGTACAATGAAGTAAAGGTCTCTTCAGACTAAAAATTTTCACCTGAGATCTTTGTGTGTGCAGTGAACGTACTTGTCAAATCAGAATTCTCTGTGTGAGCAGAGTAAACAGGTATAGTTAAGTGGTTGCAAATGACTGATGGAGAAATGGTCAAGCAAGTGCAAAATTATGGACTGCTTCTCAGAATGTGACTCCATATATACAGCCTGTGTAAGTGTGTTGAACACCCTTCATCATAGGAAGGACAACAAATATGGCTTACTAAACTTTCAGCTGCATGACAGACCTGTTTTATTGTCTCCATCACAGAATGCTTTGTGGTAGATTCACTTATGCAGTCACCTTTTCTTGTGCTGGAAAAGTACAGAGTGTTATGCTTTACATGCTCTTTGACTGGGGATAATGAAAGTGTATATTGTTCTATCTATTCATAACAAGCACTTAAAGGTGAAATCATTTCTATATTGACACTGCTTTGCAACCAGAAGTTCAAGATAGGTATCTCTGTTTAATTCTTGGTGGAAAAGTTAAGAGTTCAGCACTGGAAAGGCCAAGAAAACAGAAATCTGCTCTGTAACTGTCCTTGTTGGACAATACAACAGAAATTAAAAGGTACTGATTTATTTCTCTGAAAAATCTGACAGTTAAAAAGGACAATGTCGAGGCATTTGATATATATAGACAGGTTCACTAGTGTTCTCTGGTCGTTTTCTGCTACTCTAGTAATGCAAAACAGCCATAAACGCAGCCATATTTACAGCTACTTTGTTGTTAGAGCAATGAAAAAGCAGCCAGGATGTCCCAGTGAAAATGGCCCATATGCTTCGGCCTAGATTCTCAACAATAGGAACCTAAATCCACATTAAGTTGATTAAATAAATGGGCTGCTTTTCTGAAGTGCTTATGCCCCACTGAGCCATTAAAGAAGAAACTTGAGTTTTTGATGTGCGAGACACTACCTGCAGAGGCTGTGGTGTCAGGCTGCACCTGGGGAGTGAGCCATCCTGGGCCAGTTTTGAAGATGAGGCTTGTAGACAGCAGAACACCTCAGCATCTGGTATGTGATGTGAAGAGCAGAGCAAGCGATGCCCTGTAGTGTTTTGGCAAAGAGCTGGATGAGGTGTACCCCTACAGACAGGGATGTGTGGGGAAGAGCCGATTAGGTGATATGCACTCAGCACTCGAGATGTGTTAGCTCCAATTCAATGCTCAGCAGCCCGGAAAATCAGAATGTGCCTGTGTGAGCCTAAAAATGGGTTTACAAGAGTAATTAATACTAATGGAAAATACACACGTTGTTAACAGCAACTTGTCACTCTTTGAAAGATGGACAGGAAAATGCAACTCTACATCACCATGACTTTGCTTCTACTGTGTGTGTTTTCCAGCTATGCTCCTGACTGTGTTGATTCCTGCAAAGATAACAAGGATTTCTTTTGATTCTAGAGAAAGCATGAAAGCTACACCTTACTTAAAAGACAAAGAAAGAAATGGACATTGCAAATGCAGAGAAAAACAAAGATAGATTGGATTTTGGACCTCCTCCAAATTAAGACAACTTTTAAGTAGGGGGTGCAGAAATGACAAAACCAAAGTAAAAACAAAACAAAAGAAAAACCATTACATTGATGCTCCATTACAGTGATTAACTATTTTTAAACCCTTTACTTTGGTAGTGCAACACACTGTGGAATTAGCTTTTGAGGCCAGTACAGAAAGTTGAAGGCAGAGCTGGTTCTGAAACAGATTTCTTACAGCCAAACCAGGAAGGTTTGTTGCAATATGAACATCTTGCACTATTGAACTTTTCCTCCTACGCATTAAAGAAACAGATTTGTAATTTGTTCAGATCAGTACAGAACAACAGACTGCAACTGAGTTCAGTTTATTTATGTCAGCTGAAGATACGATTTTCTCTGCTAGTTTTTCCAACGAGTATCAGTGACAATGGACCTAGAATTTAAGAAATGCAACCTACATAGGGAGCTTAATTTTGCAGCCAGTCTTCTGCTATAAGCAGAAAGCACAGAATGCTAACTTAAATATTTTGATTTTCTATGGATTTCTGAGGGAAGACAGAATTTTTTTGTTCCTTTCCATTTCAAACTCCTTTCTAATTTTCTCTTCTTTGTGGAGATGAGCAGTCAATCTTGAATTGAACAGATCTTTACAAAACAACAAAAACTCCCCTTAATTGATGTCTCACCCCAAACAAACCCCTCATGTAGTTTCTTCTTTCATATGTAGTGTTTGAAATGTAGTGTTCATCAGTAGCTAAGTCTTATATACATCCCTTCAAAATATGTGGTTTGTGAAGCATGGATCTAAAATATTTTGTCAGCTTCTATTAGAGCCAAGAATCCCCTTAGTACCTTTGCTTCGAAGATGGAGCAATATCAGAGCGAGGGGCAGGGGAGGCAAACGTGCTGTTGTTCCACATGCATTCAGTCCCTTTACAGAGCATCCTCCGGGGGATTTTTCCCTACAGTTCCTAACCTTAAGCCAGCCTTTCCAAAGGCTTTCATCTGCAGTAGAATGGAGTATCATAAAATGTGTGTTCATCCTCAGGAGACATGGAAAAGGTTACTAGTTATTATTGACCTGCAGTGTAATAATGTCCCTCAAGAATCACCTTTAAAGCTTTCAGTTTTGAGTAAGTAAGACTAGCTGGATCTTTTCTATGTCTCTGGGAGTATTATAACTTTTCATAAAGATATGTATAAAGAGTACTGAAAAAGGGCAAGAGGAAATTGCCACCTTTTCTGAGACAAGCCTGCAAGGCACGCATGTGCTTGGCTTATACAAATATCCCCTCTTTGTTAGGCTGGCTGGTCAGACTAGTATTGCCAATATGATTTTGACAATGGTAGGAAGGACCAATATGCTTATGTAATATCTTCATCCTTTGATTTCAATACATAGAATGAGGATTAACATAGAGCTTTGCTGGATCCATAGTTGGTGTACATTGGCTAGCTGGTTTGAAAATGTTCATAAGGTACAGCAGCAGGTTACAAGACATATCCTGTTTTCAATGGAGGTATATTTTTCAGTCCAGAGATGCTTAATAAGTGGTCTAATGACCTTCATCTCAGTTTAAAAGACAGACAAGCAGAGTTTTAATTTTAAAATAAGACAAGGTTTGTAGCAGAATTTTTCAAGAAACTCTAAGCCATTTAGAATCACAACTGATGGGAATTTTCCATTTTGAATAGGCCTGGTCTTGTAGTTTCACAGAAATGGATCAGGGTGTATAGGACACAGGAGGGCTTCTGGGAAGGGCAAATTTATTCCAGTACTTTCTTCCTACAATGTCAGTGGAGTTTATTTATTTATAAAGCAGAAACTGGATACCCCTTCATACTCTTGTGCATTTCATTGATATAGACATTTACAACATAAGCTGGAGTTGCTTCTCACATCAGCCATCAATTACTTTACCAGTTAGTGCACCAACTCAGAATGTTAATAATAAAACCAAAATCCTTTAGGTATTTTATACCTAGAATATTTTACAAAATAAGCTTTGGGTGTCCTTGATGTAGCTGGAAATTTTATCTACAGCAGCTGAAGAAAGATTTGTCTACTTTTTGTTTTCCCATGTCAACATTTCAAAAAATCTGGGGAAAAATGATCTCTGGAAAAACAGAATCGGATTCAAACAAGAGAATAATATTAATAATAAGCCAAATAGTGCCTTGTCAATCTCTTTACCAAATTTGATTGAAATACCTGACCTTGCAGAGAATTCAAAGTTACCCTTAACTACATAGAACAAGAAGAGAAAGGTATTTCATAGAGAACACTCAAGTGCAGTTCTATCTCATTAAAACTTCATGTTATGCTTTAGCACATTTTGACTATCAGAAATGCCAGAAAATATATCTATCCTTTGAACTATGTGATATATGTAAAAGAACTTAGTAATTTCCATCAGGTTCCTAATAGACAAATATCCATATCATGAAACTGCTAACTATTAGTGATGGCTCTTTTTGGTGATGCCCAATGACAGGAAAATGGGCAATGGGCAATGGGCAAAAACTGGAACACCAGAAGTTCCGTACCAACTTAAGGAAAAACTTTTTTACTGTCAGGCTGATGGAGCACTGGAATAGGATGCCCAGAGAGGTTGTGAAGTCTCCATCTCTGGAGATGTTCAAAACCCACCCGGACTCTTTCCTGTGCAACCTCTTGTAGGAAACGTGCTTTGGCAGGGGGTTTGGACTGGATGATCTGAGATCATTTCCAACCCCTGAGATTCTGTGATTCTGTGACCAGGTTACTCAAAGCCTCATCCAACCTGGCTTTGAAAACTTCCAGGGAGGGGGCATCCACAGCTTCTCTGGGCAATCTGTTCCAGTGTTTCACCACTCTTACAGTAAAATTTTCATCTTAATGTCTAATCTAAAGCTACCCTTAGTTTAAGGCCATTTCCCCTTGTTCTATTACTACCTGCCTTTGTAAAATGTCCCTCCCCAGCTTTCTTGTAAGCTCCCTTCAGGTATTGGTAGGCCACTATAAGATCTCCCCGAAACCTTCTCTTCTCCAGGCTGAACAGCCCCAACTCTCTCAGCCCGTCCTCATAGGAGAGGTGCTTCAGCCCTCGGATCATCCTGCTGGCCCTCCTCTGGACTCATTCTAACTGGTCCATGTCTTTCTTGTGTTGGGGGCTCCAGAACTGGACACAGTGCTCCAGGTGGGGCCTTACGAGAGCAGACCAGAGGAGGAGAATCAACTCCCTTGACCTGCTGGGCATGCTGTTTTTGATGCAGCCCAGGATATGGTTGGCCTTCTGGGCTGCAAGTGCACATTGCCGGCTCATGTTCAGCTTGTCCTTACGAGGAGAGGCTGAGAGAGATGGGACTCTTCAGCATGGAGAAGAGAAGATTGAGAGGGGACCTTATCAATGTCTATAAATATCTGAAATGTGGGGGCCAAATGGATGGGATTGGGCTCTTTTTGTTGGTGGCTGGTGACAGGACAAGGAAGGGGCAATGGGCAGACACTGGAACAACGGAAGTTCCAGACAAATTTAAGGAAAAATTTATTTACTGTAAGGGTGATGGAGCACTGGAATAAGCTGCCCAGAGAGGTTGTGGAGTCTCCATCTCTGGAGATGTCCAAAACCCGCCTGGACAC
The DNA here is from genome assembly GCA_907165065.1 of Caprimulgus europaeus. The sequence continues at coordinate 47,789,140 of OU015525.1, read as the reverse complement.
TTTCCTGTGTAACCTAATGTAGGGAACCTGCTTTGGCAGGGGGGTTGGACTAGGTGATCTCCTGAGGTTCCTTCCAACCCCTACCATTCTGTGATTCTGTGATTCTTGTCCACCACCCCCAAGGTCTTTTCCAACCAAATGATTGTATGATTAGAAAATTCAGGGAATGAAAAATGAATGGGAACTGATTCCCTTAAATTTTTTCCCCAGAAGGCTGGCTGTAGTAAAGAGCTCCTGGAAGGATATCTCCTGTAAGACTTGGCGGAGAGCAGCACTGTATGCATACTGATGTCTCAGTGGCACATGGTGCTTGAAAATCATACTTTAGGAATGACAGTTTCTTTCACACTCAGGTATTATATTAGCAAACTGCATTTTTCTCCTTTTTCATTTCTTTCTAAATATTTAGTTTGCTTGTTTTAGCCCATGCATTATTTAAGTAAATAGTGTAAAGGAATTTTTTTATGGGTGTTAAACTGTTCAAATCTTTATTGCTAGCATATTTCTTCTTCCACTGGTCTGATTCTATAAATTTCAGTCATAACAAATTCTTCATTCAAAGCTAAACCTCTTTCTTAGCAAATGATTGAGATTAGTTGATTTTTTTTTTAATTTATTTTTTTTTTTTCCTGGGAGAAAGAAGCTGCAACCATTCCATAACTACAGGTCTGGAACACTAATAATCCATTTCTCTTTTTTAGACAGTCAACTTCTAAATGAGGTCTTCTAATTTGGCAACATGAGAAAGGTAGATGTATTATGATGTGACAAAATCTAGTCATAATTCCTTTTAACCTGAGACTCCCTGATTTAGTGAGTCTCATATTTTTAAATGCAAGATAGCAAAAAAACTCAACAAAAAAACCCATCACCACTACTTAAATTAAACAGGAAAGATACTGAAACTAACAAGTGCAATAGATGTTTGCATTGGAAATCAGTTACCACTGAGGACCACTAAACAGGTAATTTTCATCAGGCTAGCAGCGAGATTACCTACCTAAGTGCATATAGGTTATAAAGCCAGAAAGCCTCCTTGTGTCCATTTTCTTGCTGGCAATGCAATCACGTTTGAATACCTTTCCCCACCTAAGACTGTTAACACTGTGAGAGAAAGAGCCATTTCCTTATTACCAAAATCCAACATCCAAGGCTAATGCTTCAATGACTCTGAAAACTCTCCTTACTTTCAGTACATATTGATGTTTCTGTCATTGCAAGGGGAGTGATTTTATCAGTCTGAGTTAGAGACAGCCCAACATTCTCTTCTAAACGAAGTTTCTCATTATGGTTAAGTGAAGTCCAGGTCAGTTCAGAAATCAGTCCATTAGCTGCAAAGTTGTGGAAGAGAAGAATTTGCAATAGGAACTGACAGCTGCCTTTTAAGATAGAAATTGAGGAACACTCATGAATGTAATTGGTAAGAAAACAGCAGCCTACAGTCTCAGTTCCTTGAGAACTGTTCAGCAGCAGAGCAAGACTTGTAGAGTGAATTTTCTTACATTTTGGTGACTGGAAACATGTTCAAGTCACTGCACATGGTCTCTAAAAAACTTGCAGTTAGCTTGCTGTCAATGCCCAAGTGTGTCCTGATTGTTATTGCTGTTGCTTAACTTTTATTTTGACTTTGAGAATGATGCGAGGATGCCCTCCAGCCCAGCTCCCAAACCAATATAGTTGCACTCTGCAAAACTAAAAACATGGCCTCTGTCACTTCTTCAGTGGGGTCCATTGGTCAGGAGTTGACTAATAAAGTATCAAGATATTCCTCTGACTCACATTGCTCCCTGCAGGGGAGTGAGTTATTTCCAAAAATTTTCCAGATCTTAAACAGCATCCTGAAAAATATTTGACTTTGTATATTCAGTGTAAGCCCCAAGCTCTCTTCTGTGGAAACCACCTCTTTGTTTGGCTAAGGCAGTCAAGCAACTACCCTGTCATGTGTCATGGACATATCAAATTATTGTCCACATGAAAACTGATCGGCCTAAACCAGACTCCTCAAATCCCATCCCACAAACTCACACTCAAAAAAACTTTTAGAAGGTGAGGAATGCAAATCTGAATCCCCTTGTGTTATGGACAATCCTGGCTCACAGACACCAACGTGAAACAAAAGTAGGAGTTTATACCTTTGGATTTGTGTGTTCGACTGGTCAATTCCTCTTGATGTGAGGGTATGAGCTTTTAAATCATACTTCTAAGGCACTGGATTCTCTTAAATTACAGAGGGAACACAACCCCTAGCTCTGGATTTTGGATGATACTTATGGGGATAGGTTTTTTAAAACAGGCATTGTCCTATCTAATGCAGATACATCAAAGTTTTCTGGTCAGACCCTTGGGGAACCAAAGGCTTATTCATCTTTGACTTTAGTTGTCAGTCAAAGTCAGTAGGAAGCACATTTAAGTCTGGAACAAATACCACTGTGGCACTTCAGTGCTAAACCCGCACACAGGTCCTGCTTCTATCATTACTGAAGCAAAACACAGCACTCTATCTGTTAAAGACTTTTCCCCAAAAATCTCAGAAGCTGGAGGAGTGTTTTTTTTCCTTCTTCTTATAGCTGCATCTGGTGTAAAATCAGTGTAAAATTCATGACTGAGAAGTACACTTGTGAGAGATGCATTTTGCAGGATAATATTTGTTTTTCAGTTTATCACTATGTGAATTTACACAGCAAATGCATTTCACCTCTATAGCTTACCATTTTTAGAGTTTGACTTTTTGCCTGTTTCATCATATCCTTGCTATGAATGGATGGGAAAAATGGGTGCTCTCCAAATAAAGGTGTGGCGATGCCTTTGATCTGTGATTTCCAAGGACAATAGTTTGAGGAACCTTGGAATATGAAATATTCACACAGTGTTCCTGTAGTGTCCCTAGATAAACCTTCTCTTTAATGTTTGACAGTGCAATTTCCATATAGTCTTTTAGTGGAGGACAGTTGGTGTGCGGATCTAATTTTGTATAAAGAATAGGGAGTCAGAATGTTTGTACTGGAGTTTGTTCCATGTCCATCGAACAAAAATTAACCCATTTTTTCCTGCTAAAGTTCTCTGTAAAGTCTCTGTATCTCATCACGAGTATATGTTGTAGATGATCCAGCCTCTTCCTTGGTGAAAGATAATACATAAATACAGTATTTTTATCACAATCACAGCATATATTTTTTAAAAAACACTGTACTAAGTTACACAAGTGCAAAATAGTTATTACAACAGAAACACATGTTTTTAACAAGCTCTGAAGCCAATATAACAGTAATTAGTGATGTAATTCACTACCATAATAAAGTAATTTATTTATCATAATAAATTATCTCAGAACTAGAAAATAAAATATTGGTTTAGCTACAGCCTGTCAGAGGGGGCAGATTTCTACTTTATATAAGACATTTGAACAGAGAAATCAGGCAATTTTATATTAGCTAATCAAAGCCTTTTGAAAGCCAGCCATATTTGGAAGAAAGAAAAAGAAATGTAATTCCCAACTGAGCTGAGAATCTACCTCCTCTTTAAAAAAATAAAAAAAAAATCTAAACCAAAAAAGAAATTTTCATTTTTCTCTTTTAGATGAAGAAAAAATCAAGTGTAGACTCCAGATTCTAAAGATTAAGTTATAAAAACTCCCTCAGACTGACCTCCAGTAATTTGGAAGAAAGCCCAGTGTGTAATGAGGGAGTAAGAGAAAGAGAAAGATGGAAAAAACAACTTTTTATTTTTTTTCCCTGTATGTTTATGGTGCCTTCAGGGACTTTATCTGGGCACACTGGGTAAACAACGCAATGGAATTGTACCGGTAGCCTCTCCCTTGCCACATGTTTAAATTATGCAACAAATGTTTTATTGGTGGCTTATTTGTGCTGAAAAATGCCTGATCACTTCATCCTTTTCATAAACGAGAACGTTACTTAAAGGGAAGTGAGTTAGAAAATAAAACAGTGCACAAAAATTTGGCAGCAAAATCACTGTGAGAGATTGAAGCATCCTCTCTAATATAAGCAGGCAACCCTGAGAATCGGAAGCAAAAGATTTCAGATAGCTTGGGAATTTGGCTGCCTCTGTGTCAGATACAGTAAACAGCTTCAGAAATGATTGTGTATTTCTGCTAATCGCTTAGACCATAAGATAAGAGATAAGTTGATATTTTCTGTGCAAGAAGTGAAACTGCTTACTACTATTGTTCCCTATTTTCTGTCATTTTTGCAGAGCAATGACTGTCAGCAGTGCACCCTGAGTGCAATAATACAGCATATTGGCAAAAAGACAACTTTGAGACTTACTTGTCCCCAAATGCAAGTCCTATCTGAAATTCTTTCATGTTTTTAAATGATAAATGTGACTTCTCTGTGCATCATCTACTAAGAATGCAAAGAGTGCAAAAAAAATTCCTGGTAGTTTAAGGTTACTTGGTCCTTCCTCTTTTAGAAACATGTGCAGCACTTGCTCTTTAGCTGGCTTTCTTATCGCACTTCAATATGCAGTTTCATCTCTGCTGTTCAGTAGTAATTTCATGACTTAGTGTTAGAATTGGTTTTGGTATTAGAAATGATTTAAAGTATTTCTTCCTCCCCTTCATCCACAGAGGTACATTTCTGTTTATACCCAGTTTATTGCACCCCAGTTTAGCTGATAAAAATATTAATGAGATCACACTGTAATGTTAACTAATGATATAATCCTTGTTAAAAACAGCTTCTTTTTTGGGGGGATGTAGAAGTAGTGTTATAACTAAAGAAGTGAAGAACCATCAATCAAGAGGTCAAATAAAAGTTTGGTCTTCACTAGGTGGTATAAAAACTCACTGCCCTAGAGACTGTATAACATTGTTCCAGATCTTGGTCTTAGACATACAGAGGAGGATTTCTTTCTTCCTGTGGTCCCTTCCTTATTCTTTACTAACAAATGCAGCAAGACAGAAATGATCTATTCATGGCTTGAAGGTAACATCATTCATAGTCTGTAACATTTTATTCTGAAATTACGCTTTTTTGAAAGTTACAATTAAATTTAATGCACTGAATCTGTCACAAGTGAAACTTTGCTCTGGAAGAAGAAGCAAAATGTTGACATTTTCCTGCCCAACCTGTATTTCACATTTATGCCTGCACTTTAATAGGTGCTTACAGTTCCTACCTTGATTAATTTTACAGGCAAATATGTGGTTTTAATGCTGAAGAGAGGCTACATAAGATCTTCAGCCATCCTGTCTCCGTGGTGAAAATCTGTAGCCTCTTTGGAAGAAGCACGTCTAAAATAGAAACAATTTTGTGTGGAAATCTTGACAGTCCACCCTTTCCCTAGTGATGTTATGGAGATTTTGCCAAGAGGTGGGGGAAAAGATTCTCCTGAAATTTTGCTGAATGCTTCTGTCAATGATAGGGAAAGTGTAAAATCACATAAAGAGTAAATGTGGAAAGTATATTCAATTCTAGCATTTTGGGAAGCAGAAAAAGAAAATACCTAGAGACACAAGAAATAAGCTATATGGTGATAAAGGAGAGTAGAGGTGGATGTTTCCATAGGAACCAGGAGAAAAGAGATTTGTCTATGTTCAGAATCACTTACATGACATTTAGAAAAGGGTCAGCAAGTTTCTCGGTACAATTCTTCCTTTTTCTTGTGCTCTTGAAAACTCTTCAGTTATTTGGAAAGTAAAAAGAATTTGGAAAGTGGACAGGATTCAAGATTAGAGCAACTACCAAGTTAATACTGCCTAATTTACATGAGAACTTCTATGTTATTAAGCATTTTTAAGTGCTAATAAATGCACGTGTGTATAAGGAGCTCACGAGTACTAAGAAAGAAGACGCATCTTTGGATTTTTGGGTCTGTGTATTATGGAACCTAACTCCTTCTCCAGAATCATGAGAAAGCAAGTAAATCTCACCAAACCAGAACTGACCAGAGAAAAAAATACTATTTTTATGTCCCTAGGTATAACAACTAAAGGGGATACTCTGACACATGTACAGGCAGGAAAAGGTAATTTGTTTAGAGAACAGAACAAAAATGTTTCCAAAGCCCAGTTATTCCAGGAGAAGAAAGTATGTGACATGCCTCATACTGAAAGAGATCTGAGGCTGAAAGCAGGGAAAAATTTAATGAAATATAATAAGGGCAAGTGTGGAGTCTTGCACCTGGGCAGGAACAACCCCAGGTTCCAGTATAGGTTGGGAGATGATCTACTAGAGACCAGTGTAGGGGAAAGGGATCTGGGAGTCCTGGTGGACAGCAGGATGACCATGAGCCAGCACTGTGCCCTTGTGGCCAGGAAGGCCAATGGCATCCTGGGGTGCATTAGATAGGGCTGTGGTTAGTAGGTCAAGAGAGGTTCTCCTCCCCCTCTACTCTGCCCTGGTGAGGCCACATCTGGAATATTGTGTCCAGTTCTGGGCCCCACAGTTCAAGAAGGACAGGGAACTGCTTGAGAGAGTCCAGCGCAGAGCCACCAAGATGATTAAGGGAGTGGAGCATCTCTCTTCTGAGGAAAGGCTGAGGGAGCTGGGGCTCTTTAACTTGGAGAAGAGGAGGCTGAGGGGGGACCTTATTAATGTTTATAAATATATGAAGGGTGAGTGTCATGCGGATGGAGCTAGACTCTTCTCAGTGACAACCAATGATAAGACAAAGGGCAATGGCTGCAAGCTGGAACACAGGAGGTTCAGCTTAAACTTGAGAAGAAACTTTTTTACTATGAGGGTAACAGAGCACTGGAACAGGCTGCCCAGGGAGGTTGTGGAATCTCCCTCTCTGGAGACATTCAAAACCCACCTGGTCGCCTTCCTGTGTGATCTCATCTAGTTGTTCCTGCTCCGGCAGGGGATTGGACTAGATGATCTTTCGAGGTCCCTTCCAATCCCTAGCATTCTGTGATTCTGTGATTCTGTGAAAGCAGGCAAATAGCTAGATAGGAGTTAGCAATACTTTGCAGTGGCAATAAAAGCAATGTGATTTTGTGTAGTAAACCAAAGGAACAACAATTCAGTTTTTCCAATAATTCTGCTGCACAGCAACATTGTTTTTGTACCTCTCTGGTCAGATCATACCTAGACCACCTACAGCAAAGTACCAGTAAATACAGGGTTACAACAACGGAAGGGGGGAGTTAAAGATGGGGAGTGATTAAAAGGTCCCTAATGTTTTACTTAGCCAAACAGCAAATATGGAAGTGGGTGAGCTGACATATGACAAATATAACTATAAAATGGGGTGAGGAAATGATCCAAAATTAGAATGACATTATGGCTAAATAAATATAGGCTGCATATAAAAACAGTGTATTTTTTTAATGGAGGTATTTTCCCCATGGGAATACCATCATTTTTACAGCAAGTTTGGGGAAAGCTCTAGAGAGCACATGTCAGAGAGCAATCATGCAGTAGTAATTATGATAATGCATTTAGCATGTATTTCTTCTTCTTCTTCTTCTTCTTTCTTCTTCTTCTTCTTCTTCTTCTTCTTCTTCTAATTATTATTATAATTATTAATTATTAATTATCATTATATTCAGTTAAAAATAAGAGACAGGCTAATAGTGAGTTGCAGGAAAGAGGGAAAGATGTAGTTATATGCACCTCATCAGGTTTTAAAATTATTGCAAAGGTTAATTTCTTTGTAATTAGAAATAAAAGGAAAAATATGGAAAGCAAAATAAGAGGTAAAGGTCACTAGGAAGTAGGCCTGAGTGCTCAGCGTTCTGCCATGAAATCATAGGAGCTTTATCAGGTGACATTGAATTTGACATTTTTTCAAGGAAATGCATTTTTCAGAAGTCTGGTCTTACTTTCCACACAACTTTAATATCTGTAGACCCTAGAGATGAGGTTTCTGGTAATGCTGGTTTCTTAATGCCACACATCAAAGAAAAGATTTGCCTTGAGTTAATATTAAAATTTAGTGAGCAGAAATACACAAGACAGCCTGTCTGTCTGGTTTGGAGTCCCTCCAGACCAGTGATGGCATGGACATGGCCAGGCAGAAGCCAGCTGGAGCCTGGGTTCACCAGGGGAGTTTGTTACCTTTTTCACTTCTGTATAAAACAGCGGCTGCTAACCTTGTTAAAACAGGTTTCAGATTCATTCTTGACAAACTCAGACATAGTTTCCGGGTCCTTATTCTTTCACCATCATGGATATTACTGTTGTTCCAGCAACCCATACTAGGATTTCAAAAATGACACACTAAAGTATGTCAGAAATTCACTCATGTAAAAAGTCAAGAAATAAGCTAGTAAAGAAAAATCACATTATCCTTACTGGCTTTGCCAGTTGGTTTAAATGAGAATGATAGAGATATGTTTCCTTCACTGACACTGTAGTTCTTTCTTTAGTTTTCTATAAGCCTGTTGTGGAAGATAGAATTTAAATGTCATGGAACATTGCCAACAGAAAAAAAAAACAACTTTTCTAGGGTTGGGGCAGAGAATGTCAATAGCTTGTTTGAGCCTTGGATTCATTTTGCAGACACGCAACTTGATTCAAGGAGATTTGGTAGGATGAGATAAACAAGTGTTGACAAAATGTAGAAAAGAAACAGACTTTCACATACTTATGGAAGGTAGGTAATCTGCTTCTCTGAAAGGGAGCACTTTAGAGGCTGATCTCACACCAGGCTTAAGCTGCAGATTGCTATGTAGCTTGTCTGTGCTTCATTCCTTTCCTTGGGTTAGATATGGTTTCTCATTCTTCCCAAATGAAAGATAGGAAGTCAGAAAAAGGAGAGGAGCAAACAACATCTTTTTTCTCAAGTTTTGATGGTATCAGAAATGTGATCTAAATGTAGCACCATCACTGATTTATGTGAAAGCTATCCATACACAAATCAGGACAGTCAGAAAATATATTTAAAGGAAAGTCCTTGATTTTAATGCTACACATTAAGTGGCAAATTCAGCTCTCAAATATTTTTTAGAGTATATTTCTCTTTTACTTTTCTGCCAAGATATCTATAAAAAGTTCTGTGCTTCTAGGCAAAAAAAGAGAGTGCTTTAGTAAAAGAGACTGAAGGATACAACTCTCTGAGCTATTTTAGTCCTTGATTTGGTAAATAGATTTTAATGGGATAATTTACATTATTAAAAATAATCACACCACTAAAGTATTTGTCTGAAATAGGGTCCTATGTATGACTGAGAGAATCTTTTCCTGAACAGGGAACAAAATTAAGGCTTTGAAGATAGAATTGTAAGTTCTGATTGGGTGGATTTGATGCAATATTTCTTTCTTGTTTTGAATTTGTTTAGTTTAAAGTTATATTTTCTTTTTGGATTTGTCTTCTTTCACAATTTTTTTTCCATACTTACTACCTGTAGATGTGTAGTGTAGTGCAGACATAATAGTTTCACTGGGTTAGCCCTTGGCTCGCAGCCAACACAGCTGTTCACCCACTTTCCCCCCCACCCCAAGGGGATAGGGGAGAGGACTGGGGGCAGGAATTAGGAGGCTTGTAGGTTGAGATAAAAACAATTTAATAATAGAAATAAAAGAAAACTAAAAAAACCCCAAAAAACCAAACAACAACAACAACAAAAAAACAACTAGACAGCTAATATTAAAATAGTAATGATAATGATAACTGTAATAAGATATGCAAATAAGTGGTAACACAGTGCAACTGCTTACCACCCACTGATAAGCCCAGCCCATTCCTGGATAACGATCCCGGAGGAGCAACAATCCCGAACCGAAACCGTGATCCCGGAAGAACCCGAGCCCGAGAGAAAACCTGTAACAATCCACTCCCCCTTTCCTGTCAGACCCAGATAATATACTAAACATGACGGGATATGATATGGAATATTTCATTGGCACATCCAAGTGCCAGTTCTGGACTTTGCTATTCACTACACTTCTCCCTCCCAGTCCTAATGCAGGTGTGAAGCAGCCAAACATGGTGGCCTTGAGCTCCAGCAGTAAATAATAACATTAGTACTTTTATCAATGATTTTCTCAAAGCAAGTCTGAACTGAAATCAAAACATGGCTCTTCTAACTACTGAGAAGAAAATTAACTCTATCCTAGAAAAAACAGGACTATTAGATAAACTTCATTTTGAAATAACTTTTTCAAAATTTGACCAACGTGACTTGCAGAATAACTCAGTTCAGCTCAGTGTTACTAATCTAGTGGGTTTCTATTAATGTGAATGACAGTGGGATTTGTCTTCCCAAGTGAGATTACAGCTGGAAGGTTGCTCCATCTATGTGGGTTTCCTGCTTTTATCAAGGCCAGTATAGAAGCAATAATGCATAGGTTGAATGAAGGACAACCTGCCAAGGAGTAGAAAAAAGGATAGAAGGAACTTTTAATGCATACTTCTTGTGCAGTTTCTCATTTTTTAGGTATTTGTATACTTAGTTAAGCTCAAATATTTAAAAATCTAAGGACAAGATCTATTGGTAGACTAATATGACAAAGTCTGCCTAAATTGAGAAGTATCTGTGGCACGTAAGCATGAAAATTAAGTGACTGAATGAAGAATCAGTTTCTTATATATGTTCAAAGTCCTTTGTGTACACAGATTTCCATTTGTCTGTGCTGCATGTTATATTAAATATGTGTGTCTGTGAGAATCTATATATGACTCAACTTCTTCAAAACGAAATTATCCATGTGTAGCTATTGTATTTCCCAAAAGATCAACTATTAGGGTTTCTTAAATCCTCTTCAGAGTAGCAACATAATTCAATCCAAACTTTCATGAATGGTTCTCACTCTATGTTACGATGTATTAAAACTGTTTTATACTCTGTCTGGGAATTTATAATATCCTGAGCCCTATTTCTACATAGATGTTTCCATATGTTTTTGGCCCAAGGAAAATCAAATGGAGAGTGGACTAAAAATAGTACAGGGCTTAACTTTCTGTCTGTGATTAAGAGCCCCCCGGGACTTTACATTGCCTGATGAAAAAATACAAAAATGCTGATTGTACTATAAATGCAATAAACAACTCGATGCTGACAGTGTTAGAGAAGAAAGATGAAACAATTTCAGTCATCACATTAATAAAACCCTTAAATTAAGTATGTCTGTAAGTTATCATTTAAAGCTTTCTTAAGAAAATGAGTGGAAAGGTAAGTAGGCAAACAAGTATAATGATATTTCTAAAGTAGGCTGGACTGAAGATAATCCAACATTGCATATGCTCCATAACTGAAGCTGGGACGAAGGAAGGTGAAGTACTGCTCAGTGAATCATAGGATACTGAATGGCTACCCTGTGTTTCAATCTCAGAGCTGTCCATCCCCTTCAGCAAGCCTTGAACCAGGCTTTTGTGGCATAAGGATAAAAAATAATCAGGTTGAAATCCATAAACCATCTCTAGGGCAAAAGAAATGTCATCAAGAAAAAGAATCAGTATCATCACATTCATAGATAGAGTCTGCAGATCATTTTCCTTATTCATTGTCCAGTAATGACAACTTCAAAAGATTATATTTCTGTTTACTTTGACAACGAACACATTCAGCCTATAGTTATTGAAGCCAATAATTTCAATATCAATTTATTAGCAACATTAGCACAAATGCTTATTATTTTTAAATGCAAAACAATGTCTTTGTCACTAATTTTAGAACTAATTTTAATTTGAACTTGACATTAATATAAATATGACAATGCCAATTTTCCACTATATATTGCCGTCTTGTATTTTTATTTTCTCATGGGAACTGACAGAATATGATTCATAATGACAATATTAATATAAGCCTATGAATAACAATAAGGATTTATAATAATATTAACACACATATCATCATCTGTATTGAATCTGTCGACATTAATAACAGATTTTTTCACTGTGGTATACATTTTTATGTGTCTATAAATGTCTTCATTAATATGCATTTATGATTACTATTAAGCTTATGCACAGTCACTTTTATTATGCAAATGAGGGTTATAGCATGCACTCAAAGGCAATGACTCTCCATACATCATTTTTATCTTTAGTAAGTCCTGTAAAAAACAAGTAGGTTAAAAACTGGGCCCCATTAATTAAAACTGGTTTGCATTCTTGAACTAAAATGTTCATAGTAGAGGATGTATATAGAGCTATTAATTACCCAGCTCTATTTATCTATATAAAATCTCTCACAAAAAGCTATGCCAAAAAAAGTATTTTTCAGAAATGACAAAATACAAAAGAAAGGAAAGACAAGAAAGGAAAACAAAAGAAAAGGAAAGACAAGAAAAGAAAACAAAAGAAAAGGAAAGACAAGAAAAGAAAAGAAAAGAAAAGGAAAGAAAAGAAAAGAGAAGAAAAGAAAAGAGAAGAAAAGAAAAGAAAAGAGAAGAAAAGAGAAGAAAAGAGAAGAAAAGAGAAGAAAAGAGAAGAAAAGAGAAGAAAAGAGAAGAAAAGAGAAGAGAAGAAAAGAGAAGAGAAGAAAAGAAAAGAAAAGAAAAGAAAAGAAAAGAAAAGAAAAGAAAAGAAAAGAAAAGAAAAGAAAAGAAAAGAAAAGAAAAGAAAAGAAAAGAAAAGAAAAGAAAAGAAAAGAAAAGAAAAGAAAAGAAAAGAAAAGAAAAGAAAAGAAAAGAAAAGAAAAGAAAAGAAAAGAAAAGAAAAGAAAAGAAAAGAAAAGAAAAGAAAAGAGAAGAAAAGAAAAGAGAAGAGAAGAGAAGAGAAGAGAAGAGAAGAAAAGAGAAGAGAAGAAAAGAGAAGAAAAGAGAAGAAAAGAGAAGAAAAGAGAAGAAAAGAGAAGAAAAGAGAAGAAAAGAAAAGAGAAGAAAAGAAAAGAGAAGAAAAGAAAAGAAAAGAAAAGAGAAGAAAAGAGAAGAAAAGAAAAGAGAAGAAAAGAAAAGAAAAGAAAAGAAAAGAAAAGAAAAGAAAAGAAAAGAAAAGAAAAGAAAAGAAAAGAAAAGAAAAGAAAAGAAAAGAAAAGAAAAGAAAAGAAAAGAAAAGAAAAGAAAAGAAAAGAAAAGAAAAGAAAAGAAAAGAAAAGAAAAGAAAAGAAAAGAAAAGAAAAGAAAAGAAAAGAATTTAAATTTTACTGCTTGGAGTGAAAGTTTTATCTCTACACACATCCATATACAATTTGGAACAATAAGGTGGTCACAAAGGTGGTTCTACATGATGAATAGTTGTTGGAGGGCATATAGTATATTTCATTCTTAACTCAGACTTTTTTTATCCTTTTAGTGTTTTATGTTAGAATCTTAACAAGATTTGTTAGTCCAGCTTGTTTTCTTTAAAGTACAGTTGCTGCAAAAAGCCAAGGAGGAAAACTAGTGTCACAGCCATCTATGAAAAGTGCCAGAGCAATAAATGTGTTGAATTGTGATAAGATCTACACCAGTAACAATGAAGGTCTCTGGGGAAAGCTTCATATTCTGTTGATCTTCTGCTGAATTGGACCATCAAACACATCATAACACTACATGGAAATAAAAGCTTTTTTCTCTGTCTTATTTAGCTGTATTTAAGAAGAAAAGGTCATCTGAACAGATTAGTAAATAGACTTTCTCAGGATGAGGATGTGAGTGACATCTTTTAGCCCCAAACAGTTTCTAAATTATTCTTCTGTTCTTGTGAGAGTACAATTAGATTAAACAGTTCTTATTGTCCAGGTTGAGATACAAAGCTACCTGGAAATGAAGGCTTTGATTCAAAAAGCTAGTTCAGAATGTCTACAGGCAACTCATAGTTGCATATTGAAACTTCAACTTTGGAGTTTTCCTGATGGGACAAGTAAGCTAGTTGCTCAGATACACACAGGTCAATAATACAGTCACAGTTAATGCAGAATTTCTGAGGCCCAATGCCATACTGCTTTCTGTAGCCCGTGTCATCACTCATTAGCAGATATATCTTGTCATGTATGATTAAAAATGTATTAACTAAAACCACTGTGTCAAAAGGTTAGCTATATGACTTATGCTATGTGATTTACGAGTGCCTTTACAGAAATGTTAGGTTGGATTCCTGTTTACATCAGAAGACATGTTCCCTTTTAACTTAGGAAGATGAGTCATACTGAGGGAAAAGAGGAAAGACAGGACAGCTTTTTCTCAGAAATGCCTTCAAGGACCCATTTCAGGTAAGCTTGTGTTGGGATGGGCAGGGGGAACCCTGCTCTGGGAACCGGCCTGGGAGTATTGTTGCACATAGGGTGCAAGGAGGGACCATGGAGGATGACTGCTACTTCTGGAAGGGGCTTCCCAGCCCTGCACTCCAGGCCACCGGGTGACACAACCTGTGTCTCCCCTGTAGTGGCAGCTGTCACAGCCAAGTTCAATGGCCAAGTGACACAGCCAGGTTCTGGCAGGAGTAAAGTTGGGAGTGGGATAATTTCCCACTTCTCCTGATCCATCTGCTGTTTAAATGATGCTTTATGTATCTATGAGTGGCTTTCATACCAGGGCCAAATGTGGACAATAGTGATTCTATTGTACGAAATGCTGTATGCAATTACTACTATGGATGGCTGCTGTGACAGCAGTGAATACTATAGTCAAAGGTACTTTTTCAGCAGTTACACACACAAAAAAAACAACTGCTGGATGTAAAATTGATCAACATGCTTCCAGTTTTCTGGAGAAATGACACTCATTAGTGGCTTTGATTTTGGTCCTTTGGGTTCCACATGGAATACTAATAAGACCATCAATGTTTCACTTGGGTTAGGATACAGTCTACCACACACTTAGATAAAGTTGGGCTATATTTAATGTTTTCTGTTTTATTTAGGTTCCTTGTTCTCTTGGTTCTATGCACAAGATCATTGGAGGGCAGAATCAGCATGGAACCCACTAGCATTACGATTCTGGTCCTGGTCCTTATTGTTTCAGCTGTTGAGTGGTATGTTTGCTATCACTCAAGATCTTGAGATCTGAATCACACTAGGTGAACCCTGGAAATAATCAATAAGAGTGCTATGCAAAGAGTGTCTTTCTTTCCTGTATATTATTTTAAAACTATGTGAGAGAAAAGATAAAAAGAAAAGCAGCTAGGGAAAGAAAGTGTATTGAGATGGTAAAGTTGGCGGGATACAAAGTTTTTAGGCGTGTAGGTGCAAGAGCGATATTTAGCATTTATTTTTCTGAATTACAGCTTTGGTCATTGGTTTGTTGGTTATACTCCTTGCATTAGAGTCCTCAGTTGGCTTCAGGGCTCTACATGCTGGATCTGGTACTAGAGGTGGGAGTTTGGGCTAAAAACTAAGGAAAACAACCTTTTCTTATGTTCTAGGAAAGATATCTCAAGCAAATCTGTCTAAAGATTTATTGACCTAAGATATTTTCAAATATTGAAAGAGAAAAATCCAAGAACTACCCCCTAAATGATCCTTAGAGCAGTGTTTAATAGTCCTACTTTAAATCCACAAAAAAGACTAAAAATCTTGACAGAAATCTTAATTAATGCATATTCTGTCATATAGGAAAGAATAGTGCAAAAAACATTAAGTATGAAGTAGTATGCAGAATATTGGATTAAACTCTTCATTTATAGGGTTTCATAGGTATGCAAGTCTTGTTTCTGCAATATGCATTTTGTGGTTGAATTTCTGTGGTTCATTTTTGTTTGAGATGCAAATTCTCCTATTATACAGTACGAGTCATGAATTTGGTTAAAAAAATGATTGTCTTTATTTTATAAATCCATACTGATAGATATATTCATAGGATAATGGAAATCTCCTATATCTCTATAGTAATACTGTACAAATCTTTGATTCAGTGTTTTTAAAGTCTCTATATTATTTTATTTATTTATCATTTGCTCAAAATGCCATTTTGAGATCACTGTAAATGTTATGTGTGTAGATATTTTCAGAACACTTAGAAGTAAATTCCTAATCAAGGTTTGATTATTCTTGCTTTTTAATAAATAACTAAATCTCAGAACTTTTCCATTCTTATAGCTTACTCTAAAACCTACTTACAAGCGGTTTAATTGATTTAAATGGACTGTAACTCTAAGACTTTTTCAGAGGTTCTTAAAGCCATGCGCAAGCTATAAATTATAGCTGACTGACTGACTTAGCTGATGAAACCAATTTAAAATATTTGGAAATATTTTCTCCTATCTTTGGACACTGTTTAGTGAGTTCTTACTTGAGTTAAATTTATGCTTTGGATATTCTTTTTTTTACAGCCATTTATAAAGAGCAGGACCAAGCTGGTGCAGAGCAATCATTCTCTTCCCAGGAAAGCTAGATGATTCTGTTAATATATCAGCTGCAAAATATACATGTTAACCTTTACATTGACTCCTACTGGCTTCAGCATCATCATTAACCAAGTGTGACTCACTTCCCTGAGGATAAATTGTTCCATTTAAGAACACATCAAGAACATGATCTACACAAGTGAGAAAGAAGGCTGTGTAGTTTTGCAGATGCCTCTTAAGAAGTGGTATTGGAGCAGGTGATGCAAATAAGGTGAACATAATAACAAGTGTTCCAATTTAATTAGGCTATAGTGCCCAGTTAATTGCTTACTCCCATATACTCCGTGAAAAGCTCATGTGAGTAAGTGTTATACAGAGATATTGAAAAGACATGAGAAAGCTGCAGACAGCTGAGCTGTCTATGTATTTGCTATGAGAGAGACTGTGGGTGTGCATATAAATGAAAGTAGTGGCTGGTCTTCTGCACTATTTTTGCTACTGTTAATCTTCCCCATGAAATGTCTTTTCATGGCCTGTCTCCTTTGAGGAGGAACCCCAGTATTTAATGCAATTTAGAACTGCCCTGTCCGTGCTGGATTTCAGAGCAGTATTATATGTTTCAGTTTCAGCAGTTCACCAGCTCACATTGAAAGCAATAAACATAAGGCCTAGAAAATATTTTTTTAAAATGAAACTAATGTACAAAAGCAGATACAATCATCAGCTAGGTCTTCACAGACTGTTCTATTCTCAGGGTAGCAGAAAAAGAAACCACCACCAATTCTTAAGTCTATATAATACTACAAACTGTGTAATTTAGGATGAGTTTCAATAAAAATGTCACCCTTACCAGGGCTTCTATGAATTTTGGGACATAGGTTTTACTGAAACCTATGTCCAGATGTAAACTGAAAGAGCAACATATTAATAAATACCACTCTAGTGCAGCACAAAAATTGGGTTGAAGTAATTTTAGGGCTCTGGTTTAAAAAAAGAAAAAGAAGAGATTTAAGAGAATAAATATCCAGGTGACAATACAGCATACATTTTGTCAACCTGAATTGCAACCCACTGAATGCAGAGTTTGGTTTAATGGCTATAATTATTTTGGAAACTTCCTTTCTGGAGGTAGTTCAGCTTTTCAAAAAACCCTGTTAATTTTGTTCTGTTTGCTCTTATCCAAATATATATGCTCTAAGCCACTGTAATATTCAAATAATTAAAACCATCAACAGGATGTTTTGAGGGAGTGTTATTATCCTGTTTTGCATGTGGAGAATTGAATTCAAAGCAGAAATAAAAGGAATGGACCACAGTTTCACCTAGAAAGTCCGTTGCACAGTAGGGAATTGAATGCAAGGCTTCTAAATCTAAGGTTAATTTCCCAACTTCTGACCCATCTAACCTCCATAATTAGTCTCCATCCCCATGTCCCAGCTGAGTGTGCCTAAATATAACTCTAAGATCCTGTGTTGTTCCTTGATTAGTTTGGTTTTACATTGACTTCCTCTCATTACTGCATTTTTTTCTTTCTTTTATGCAAAGTTTTCCTTTTTCTTAGGAGACAGCATTCAGAAAATAAAGAAATAGATCAGTTGGTTGCTGAGATAGTCAGTTATAGTGCCCACAATCCCTTTGGGTTGATTCAAATTTTGGCAAAAATGTGCACTACGTGGTTTTGAGATGTGACAAAAACTAACAAGTGGGATAACATGGCAGACATGAATTTCATCTTTATTTTTCAAATATATAATTCTTGAGTCTTAATCTTCAATTAGGAAAAACGAAGAGAAGAGAAGAGAAGAGAAGAGAAGAGAAGAGAAGAGAAGAGAAGAGAAGAGAAGAGAGAAGAAAGAAAAAGAAATGTGTTAATCCATGCTTTGTTGCATCCTTTTCTTCACCAGATCTACTGGACAGGAAGGTCTTGCAATGCATTAGTACTGAAAAGCATTTGATTGCCAATTCTCTCATCTTTAGCCAACCACATTCTTGATTTCATTGTGTAAGTGACTGGTCTGTAAGGACCTAATTTGGATGGAAGAAGAAAATACATCTCAGATGGAATGAGGGCAGATTTAGTCATCTTCAGCAGCTCAATACTCAAGCCCCAGTTACGTCAAAGCAAAGTCTTAGTGAGTTCAGTAGGGATAGAATTTCTGAAGAAATCTATATAAGTGTCTTAAGACGTTAATGTTCTTGCTGACTAAGATCTCCAGAATTAATTCTTCTACAAGTAGGTTTGCTGAGCAGCCTCCTTTGAACCCATATGACCACAAAGTCATACAAGAAGTGCTTTACCCCATTTTCTGTCTACCTCAGGACTGACTTTAAATAATCAAAATTCTAGTAATCATAAAATACTCAGATGTGAAGTTTCTGCAGTTAACTGAGGCTGACTTTCAAAGCTATAAGCTTTTTGATCTCCTAAGGATCTGAGAGCATTTTGTAGTTTACACTTGCATAGAGGTATTTCAAAAGAGATATGATCATCTTATGTTTATAAAAATCATAATGAGTTATTTTATTTTTTAAAATATACAAAGCATTCCTTTTTGTGTTATTTTTTTCAAGAAAACCCCCAAGGTTTATGAGACAAAAGATCCAAAGAGTATTAACTTTGAAAGAACATAAGCACACATGCAAATTTTATATTCATATTGTTTCTTTCTCATATAAAAAGTGGAAGTATTCCATTAAACTGAAGAAAACTAGCACGATGCATTTTCCGAGTCATATTTTCTGTCATATTTAGTGAAAGGAAATATATATAAATCTTAGGGGGCACGAGTTGACTGGTAACAGGAAGGTTGCAGATTAAGTGGAAATACTGAAAATTCTTTAGATCTCTATTTTCTGTGTGATGTCTGATTTTAGAACAGCCTATATATATATATTTTAAGCAAACAGAGATCATAATCAAGAGAAAAAAAATGAGCTGAAACCATTCTATAACTCAAGTATTTTTTTCCAAGTAATTTCTAGTTTACATGAATAATCTAAATTACTTGAACTCAACAACAAAGATTAGGATACCCACATTTGGAAATAATTGAACTTTGCTGAACCATCACACACATAATTTTCAGTTAACTAATTGTTTTCATTGATTTTATTTTATTTTTTTTCCAAGAGAATAATCAGGTCAATCAGTTATATGTGGAATATCTGATAAGGAAAGAGGATACATTCTTAAACATTCTCCACACATTGATTTTCTTCTCTAGAAATGAAGCAATGCAACATTTAAAAAAAAATGAAATTAATTTGCAAGACTGTGCAGAGTTGGCAATAGTTTTTTATTGTTTTCCCAAAAGAATGTTGAGGATGTTGGTTACACTTGAACTGAATACTGTGATTTATTTTAGAGGTTGTGTTATTCAGTTTGGTGCTTAGCTTCCTTTTCACCATCTCTGAACATATATCCGCTGAGAGCAGAAGTTACTGGGCACGGCTTATGATTGTTTGGTATTTCTTACGGGTATACTATATGAATTCCTTTGAGATATGCAATACAAATCTTCATTTGAGAATGTGTGGCCCATAA
Source organism: Caprimulgus europaeus (assembly GCA_907165065.1). Next base: position 47,769,480 of record OU015525.1, on the reverse strand, counting down.
ATGAAAAAACCTGAAACCTTATACTCCCCTCTCCAGACTTCTCCAACAACTATTTTCACATAAGCTCTCCAGCTCCCTTATCTCATTACTACACCTGATGGCTCTGCCCAGCAGCTTTCCCATCTCACTCCAGAACCCTGGCAATATCCAAAATGACTGCTATAAACAATGTGTTTGGCTATTGTTTCAAGTGAAATGTGGACAGAATGTAATGCTCTTTGTATGGGTATCATATTTTTCTTACTATGAACTATTGTCTGCCTGGACATATGTCTGATATTTGAAAAGACTTATGTTTTCCTGAATTACTAAGTACTGTTTTACTTATGTAAAATTAAAAGACAATATATGATGATTAATGTATATACTTATATAAAACACATATAAGGTTATAACATTTAGAAAATGCCAATACCAAGTTTGTCTGAAGAAATATGAGTTCTTTTCTGTATTAAATGTCCACCTTGTACACAGATTATGCTTGGTTTTCCACAGGTCTTGCTACTACCATACTATTTTTTGGTAGAGTGCTGGTCTCATTCATTGCAGAAGATGGGTAGTGTCTGTTGAGCCACTTGTATAGGGTTAATTTTCAGTATGCACTCCATGTCTTATTGCACAGTACATATGCAATTCTGCTCTGGTGACAGAATAGTTTTCTTCCATCTGACTTTCTTGCCTGAAGACTTCATCCACTTTTACTTATTGAAACTTATCAAGGCCCTGGTGTGAACAGCTCAACTGGATTTATTTTCCATGAAAACTAGTGCATAAAGAAATAAGGGAAGGAATTGAGGAAAAAAATAAAAATAAAAATTGAAGGCATAGAGATGGTTTAGTTCTGGATCTTGTTCCATCAAACCACTGGTATGTGAAGGTGACACATAGACTCAGGTGATCCCAGGTGCAGAATTTATGTGTAATGCTTTTAAAAAAATTATATCAGCCTTCCATCTGGCTTTCTTAGGTAGCCAAGTATTGCAAATATGTTTGCCTTATATGTGAATGAATATGAATTTATTTTCAAAATGCCCATTAAATAATGTAAGAAGATATTCTCCATTTGTACGTAAGTAGTGTAACAAGAAGCTACAGCGTAAAATTTCAAACACTGGAACACAAAACCATTGATTTTTCAAAGTCTTTAGCATGTTGAATGCATTTTCTATAGGCAAGTGCTTCCCATGGCTTTAATTACAGCTGTAATTATTCAGGATCTCTGTAAAACAGAAGGCAGGTTCTCAAGCTGATTACCCAGAAAATAAGAAATTTGGAGAGCCATTTATGAAAAGTTTAATATAAGTGACTTGACTTATCTGACACATGAATTTATTGGCAAAACCAGAGGCAGAATTCAGTTCTTCAGCCAGAACTCAACTGCCTTAAGCATGTACTCATTCAGGCATCCCATTGTTTGGTTTGAGGGGTTTTTTTGGTACAAATATAACAGTTTTGGTTCAAATGTGTCTGGAGACCCACATTTATGAACTTTACCACCTTGCTTCACCTGCAGAATACTGTTCTGCACTTCATAAGAGTTCCAGCCTTCAGATCATACTATGCCTTTTCCTGCTGAGCTAAATATCATCCTATTATCAGAAATCTTCTAACTATTCTTATGTTAATGTTACTTAAAATATCAAAAGAAAGACTAAACTTAAGATCAAATTCAAGTGATGGGTAACAGTTTCACTGGAAACATGGAATGTATTGATCTGTCTCCATCTGTAATGACCTGCACATTTACAATTCTCTGTTTTGAGAGACTTGGAAATCTAATTCAAATACTGAAGGTTATATTCACAAAGATGAGATGTGCATACACATCTCGTGACAATACAGAGCATGATTAGAAGACCCAAAGTAGAGAAGGCTGCATTGGATCTTGGACTGGAAGGCTACATTTACATTTTTTGTAAAATTGGTGTCCGGCTTAATAGGTACTGTTTACAGTAAGGGCTACACATTAGCAGGATGGCATTACTTTCAATAATTAGGTTGTGTCTTTGTACCATGCTGAAACAAAATGTGTTGATGTAGAAGTCAGACCACCATTAGCTCAATGAGTTTGTATCTGGTCCTTGCACAGTGTAGATGAATACCAAGGCACCTAAATATCCTTTTGTGTTTCATTGGCATTTACATCTCCATTTAGCCCTTAAAAATCTAGATCCACTTTAAATTCTGCTAGCAATTTTTCTTCAGTGTCTCTTTTGGTCATGCTTATAATGACCTGAGTTGAAATACAGTCAAACAGCTCAGTTCCAGCTTCCCAGCTATCTCCTGAAACAAAGATGATAATGCTCTATACTCTATCCCACAACATCTCATGCAGATACATCTCATCTCTCTGAGAAGGGAGAAGACAGCCAGAAAAGGGAGGGAAGGCAAACTCAAGTGGTCTGAGCCAGAACTCCTACCTCCCCAAGGAATCCTCTAGCCAAGAGTGAAGCCTTCCCTCTGGGGCACTGTGATATTCACAAGTGCAACAGATACTAGGAGATGTTAGAAATGCTTGATTTTTATTCAGTTTCCTACTTAAATGCAATGTGTTGTGCTCTCTGTGGTTACACCTGGGAGGAAGGTAACCTGATAGATTTTTCCTGAATATTTTGAGGCATGATGAAACTTCATATGAAGACAGGGTATCAAGCTGCTTTTTCTCAGCAGAGAAGAAAGTCTATCTCTCTAAGCAAGTAGTGTGGCCCAGTTCTGTGGATTGAATGTCCTTTGGTGATTGGAACCCATTAGGTGCATTCATGGAGAGCTCCTGGTTTCATCTCAAAAAGACTTAGTTCAGATGCTCCAAGGCAGGAACTTTATGCACTCCTGACTTGAATAAAAAAAAAACCAACAGTGGAGATAGTATTTTCAAATCCGGAAAGGCAGAATAAGGCTATGAAGGAGAAACCCAAAAGGAAGAGACTTGTTAGTGTGGGTATTTCTTTGAAGACCCTGAGAGGCACAGGGAGCCAATATGCAGCAGAGAGCAGAAGCAGAGCTCAGACTCCAAGGGTATGGAAATAAAGACCTCTATCTATTTTTCCTCAATCCCCTTAGTGGCAGGGAAGTCTACTGACAGGAACAGGAAGACACACCTCATTAGCACATGGCTTGGAGGCTGGTGCCACAGGCAGAATTTTGGTTTCTTTGACCATGGGGAGGTTTACACGGCACCAGGGCTACTGGCAAAAGATGGGACACACCTCTCACAGAAGGGGAAAAGGATCCTAGTGAAAGAATTAGAGGGGCTAGATTGGAAGGGGGAAGGGGATATAATTTGGCCTGCTGGTAGTAACTCTGGGAGGTACATGCCTGAAGAGCACCGCACTGGGATTCCAGCTGCTCCAGCCAACAAGGCAAAGTCAACTTCATTGGAGGCCCAAATTAAATGCCTCTACACTAATGCATGTACCATAGGCAATAAACAAGAAGAATTGGAATTGTGTGTGTGCCTGCAGGGCTGTGACCTGATTGGCATCACAGAGACCTGGTGGGATGGCTCCCATGACTGGAGCGTTGGAATGGAAGGGTACAGGCTCTTCAGGAAGGACAGGCAGGGGAGATGAGGAGGTGGTGTTGCCCTCTATGTCAACAACCAGATGGAGTGTGTGAAGCTCCACCTGGAGACAGATGAGGAGCTAAAATAAAGTCTTTGGGTAAGGATTAAAGGGAAGGCAGGAAAAGGGGATGTTACAGTGGGGATCTGCTACAGGCCACCAGACTAGGGAGACCAAGCAGATGAGGCACTCTATAGGCAGAGAGGAGCAGCCTCACGTTCACAAGCCCTGGTCCTCATGGGGGACTTCAACCACCCTGACATCTGTTGAAGTGACAAAACAGCAGGGCACAAAAAATCCAGGCAGTTCCTGGAATGTGTGGATGACAACTTCCTTCTCCAGGAGGTCGAGGAACTGATGAGGAGGGGTGCCATGCTGGACCTTGTTCTCACCAACAAGGAAGGGTTGGTAGGGAACGTAAAGCTCTCGGGCAGTTTTGGCTGCAGTGACCATGAAATGTTGGAATTCAAAATACTTAGGGCAGTGAGGAAGGCGCACTGTAAGCTCACCACCCTGGACTTCAGGAGAGCAGATTTTGACCTCTTCAGGGATCTGCTTGGTCATGTACCATGGGATGAATTCCTGGAAGGAAGAGGGGTGCACGACTGTTGGAACATACTCAAAGATCTCAGAATTAAATTTGGCCAGAGAAGTCAAGGGCAACAAAAAAAGCTTTTATAGGTATGTTAGGGAGAAAAGGAAAACTAGGGAAAATGTGGGCCCTCCCTGGGAGGCAACGGGAGACCTGGTCACCCAGGACATTGAGAAGGCTGTGGTGCTCAGTGACTTTTTTGCCTCAGCCTTCACCTACAAGGGCTTGTGCCACACTGGCCAAGTCCTACAAATCCAAGGAAGGGTCCAGGAGAGTGAAAAACCACCCACTGTAGGAGAAGATCAGGTTTGGGAGCATCTAAGGAACCTGAAGGTGCACAAGTCCATGGGACCTGATGCATCTGCGGGTCCTGAGGGAACTGGCAGATGAAGTTTCAAGGCCACTATCCATCATATTTGAGAAGTCATGGCAGTCTGGTGAAGTTCTCATAGACTGGAAATAGGGGAACATAACCCCCATTTCTAAAAAGGGAGACAAGGAAGATCTGGGGAACTACAGGCTGGTCAATCTCACCTCAGTGCCAGGCAAGATCACGGAGCAGATACCTCTAGAAACTATGCTAAGGCACATGGAGAATGAGAAGGTGATTGGTGACAACCAGCATGGCTTCACCAAGGGCAAATCATGCCTGACCAATCTGGTGGCCTTTTATGATGGGGTTACAAGGTTGGTAGACAAGGTTAAAGGAACTGATGTAATCTACCTGGATTTGTGAAAGCATTTGACACTGTCCCGCATGACATCCTTATCTCTAAATTGAAACATGTGGGTTTGATGTATGGACCACTTGGTGGATAAGGAACTGGCTGGATGGTCACATTCAAAGAGTTGTGGTCAACAGCTCAAAGTCTGAGTGGAAACCAATGACGAGTTGGTATTGGGACTGGTTCTATTCAACATCTTTGTCGGAGACATGGACAGGAGGATTGAGTGCATCCCCAGCAAGTTTGGCGACGACACCAAGCTGAGTGGTGTGGTTGACACGCTGGAGGGACAGGATGCCACCCAGAGGGACCCTGACAGGCTTGAGTGGTGGGCCTGTGCTAACCTCATGAAGTTCAGCAAGGCTAAATGCAAGGTCCTGCACCTGGATCAGGGCAATCCCAAGCACAAGTACAGGCTGGGCAATGAGTGGCTTGAGGCCAGCTCCGAAGAGAAGGACTTGGAAGTGGTGGTAGACGAGAAGCTGAACATGAGCCGGCAATGTGCGCTTGCAACCCAGAAGGCCAACCGTATCCTGGGCTGCATCAAGAGAAGCGTGGCCAGCAGGTTGAGGGAGGTGATTCTGCCCCTCTACTCCACTCTCGTAAGGCCCCACCTGGAGTGCTGTGTCCAGTTCTGGAGTCCCCAAGACAAAAGAGACATGTTTCAGTTAGAATGAATCCAGAGGAGGCCACGAAGATGATGCGAGGACTGGAGCACCTCTCCTGTGAGGACAGGCTGAATGAGTTGGGGTTGTTCAGCCTGCAGAAAACACGGGTCCGAAGAGATCTTCTAGCTGCCTTCCAGTACCTGAAGGGGGCCTACAAGGAAGCTGGGGAGGGACTTTTCATAAGGGCAGGTAGTGACAGGACAAGGGGAAATGGCTTTAAGCTGAAAGAGGGTAGGTTTAGATAAGATATTAGGAAGAAATTCTTCACTGTGAGGGTGGTGAGACACTGGAACAGGTTGCCCAGAGAAGTTGTGGCTGCCCCCTCCCTGGAAGTGTTCAAGGCCAGGTTGGATGAGGCTTTGAGCAACCTGGTCTAGTGGGGTGTGTCCCTGCTGATGGTAGGGAGTTGGAGCTAGATGATCTTTAAGGTCCCTTCCAACCCAAAGCATTCTATGATTCTATGATCTAGGAACACAGAAGGGTCTGCATAAAGATTGCCTGATTCAAGAAGCTATTTGGAGTTGTCATAATTAAAAGACTAGCTGAAATATACCCACTATGCTGGGTTTTAGTGGACAGCTGTTAGATCTGTCTTCATGCCTGTTATTTAAGTGTGTGCTTCCCAAATTTTAACTATTGACAGATCTATTTTTTCTAGTTTGTTACTTCTGTGTTAGAAGAGAAATCAATTTTATAAATGGGGAAGTCTGATGTGTCTTTTTTTTTTTTTTTTTTTTTTCCCCAACAAATGCTAAAGGACTTAAGGGTTAGGGTTTCCGGATTTGTTATGTTAAAGTAATTCAAGATGAGTTCAGTCTGCTGTCATTTTGTTTCACTTATACTGCTTCTTGTCCCCCTGACTTCAGTAAAAGGACTAGTAGGAAAAAGGTGGATTTTTTTTTAAAAAGAATGCATGTCAGTTTTCATACATTATTTCATCCACAGATTTTCCACTAGAAATAGGGATGTTAGCACACCCCTCAGTTTTTATCCCATCCCCACTGGGACATAAACTGCAGGCAACAAATATCATCCTGTTTGAATGAGATGAGACATCAGATTTATATCTGTTTTAAACAAAGATTTTAATCTGTTGTGCTCTTTTTTTTTTTTTTTAACAGTGATTGTATTCAGTTTATCATGCCAAAAATTTCTTCCTACAAACTCCCTCACCAGGTTTTGAAAACACTTTTTTCTTACAAGAGAAATAATTCATCCCCCTCCCTGCTTTTTCCGAAAAGCACAGCCATGTGGGAACTGATTGCTATTCACTGAAAGGATGTTTTCACTCAGAACTAATATAGCTTTATTTAATTTATGACATCACATAACATGATAAATTATGAAATAAAAAAATAATTATTTGGTGTGTGAATGCTTGTCATCCATTTTGATAGCAAATTAATCTTGAAGCTTTTGGAAAAAATCTTCCAGTAGCACACAGTAACATCATTAGTAGCAGAAGCTCAGAAAGATCCCCAATGTTTGCAAATGGGCAATCCTACATTGTAAGCTGCTCTGGTTTGTCTGGATTTTGTGATTTACTAGATTTTTGTATATAATGTATTTTTGTGATTTACTAGATTTTTCCTATGTAATACATTGTATTCAAAGCTAAATGGAATTAATTTTTTGACACTTAAACAATAGTTCTTCTGTAGACAGAAGGATTTAAATATGACATATTCATTTCACATCAGCTGCAGCAAGGAAGGATGTATGGAACCATCTACCATTTACTCTATCAAGAAGCTCATTTACAAAGAACTAATTTGCATCTCTGCCCCAGCATGCAATTTTAAATCTTTTTGAATGATTTCTTGTAATTTCCTATTGTGCATTCATTTATTTGCAAATGCAGACAGACATGAAAATATATCCTGCATACACCTAGGTGTATGTCTAAAAAAGAGCCTCTAAGTTTTAGGAAAAAAAAAAACAAACCATGAGAATTTTTTAATGTTATTTTAATATCTCCGATTTGTATTTCACTAGAAAAGCAGTAATAAGCTAGAAAGAATAACACAAAGCTAATTGAACTCCTTCATATCTTAGACTGTCTGGATTTGTTTGGCTGAAGTTTCAGTCAAAGATTTGAGCTGTTTCTTGTTTAATCTGAACTGATTCATCCATTCCAGTGAATCCAAGAATAGATTTTCTGTCTTTGTATGATTCTTGACTGCCTGTAATCTGAGGAAATGAAAAAGGAATGAAGTGACTTTTACATTTACCATGGGACAGTACTTGGCTGAAATTCTTTCTTTGGTACTCAGTTATTAAACAAAGGATCCTGAGGACTGCTTCCAGCTTGTTCAGCATTACACATAACCTGAATCAACAGTACCTCTAGGCTGAGTTTCTAGCTGTGCTGCTTGACTGAAATATCTCACACTGCATCTGATTTTCTCTTTTTACTGATTCTAGCTGTTATGTGTTTTGTTTAATTTAGGCTAGCTTTTCAGTTATAGGGAAAGCAAATGAAAGTGGGGGGCAAAGATCCAGCACTACACAGACATCATAAATTCCAGTAATATGAACCAGATAAATATGGCTCAGAAAAACATTAGGAAACTTTATTGGTGAATTTGCCTTTAATATGCTTTGCAGAAATTTAAAAGCAGACTGTTCTGGTTGTTCATTTCAGACAGGAAAGGTGAAATGTGATTAGAGCTACAAATAATTTGGGTGGTCTGTATATTGCTACAAGTTAGTGTCTGACTACCTTATTTACAACTAGAACAGCTAATTGTGGTGGGTTAGCTGTGTGTTAGAGTGAGAAAGAGGTAGCTGCAAAGAAAGAAAAAGCAGTAGCAAAGAGGAAAGCTTATTCAGAGGTTTCTACTAGGGGGGAAAAAAATCCAGGAAAGGGCAAGCTGGAGGAGATTCTGAGAGTAACTTGCCAGTGCCCAAGGCTGAACATCTAAAGTAAAATGCATTCACTGTAAATACAGTTTGTTTCTTACTTATTCTGGTGCAAATCATATGAATTGCACGAATGTCTGTGAGAGGACAATGTGTTTTGTTCACTGAGTTTTAAAGAGCAAGCTGGTTAGAGTTGAGTGGAGAATAGGATGGGAGAAACTAAATAAGAGAAAAGTTAAGCCCTGGAAAGTTTGCTGGAGTGATATGTATGTAAACAAACACCTAGGAGTTCTTTGGTGATAAGCAGTTGGACACTTTAGCATCTCTGACTAAGGAAGACATGCATTCAACAAGGTAGCACACACAATCTCAGAGTCACAGGTAGACCCATGGAAGACAATGGGACAATTTCCACAGTTAAATAAATGCATATGTTTAAGTATCTTGCACTGAATCTGTGTATCCCATTCAAAGTACAATTTGTAAATTCTGGACTCTAAGGAACAGCACAAGCGTGAAAAAAGCTCAGATAAAACAAAGATTATTGAAGAAAATATTATTCTTTTGATAGACATCAAAGGTGTAAAAATTTAGCCCTTTAGTGCAGAAGAAAAGAGAGAATGATCAATATGGCTGTTGCTCCAATGACAGTTCAGTGAAACTTTGAAAATATTTATTAGATATATTTTGCTGTTGTCTTAATTGGATAATCAAAAGCAGCGCATAATATGCCTTTAATTTATTCTGTTTAGTGATTGTTTAAACAAAAGGTTTGTGAATTGATCCAGGCTGCTTAACAAACAATTGGTTACATTGCTTATAGGTAGCTGAAAGGATCCTTTGTTAAAGACACCAAGCAAGTTAGAGCAAAAATATATTTTTTTAAAATTAAATGTGTCAGCCATTCATAGCTCTTTTAAATTTTCCATTTTCTAATCCCACAGTAAGAACAGACTTTTTATTGTTAAATTTATGGGGGAGAAAAAAGTATAATTCCCAAAGTAAAGACTGCTAAATTTATCTTTTTTTTTTTCTTTTTTCTTTTTTTTTCCCCTTCACTTTTTAAACAGAAGTCTTCAGGTTCATACATACAGTCAGTTCTGGTCCTGTTCATGTAAAACAGGAAGACATAATTTCTTATCAAGAAAGAGCTAATATTGTAAATATATATTTTAAATACACAACCTTAAAACAAAAAAAATGTTATATTGTAAAGCAAGGCAAGGCAGCATTTTAATGGTAGCCTTAGTTCTGCCTCTGTTCCAGCAGTCATTCTCTGTGCACTGTATCTAATATAAAAAAATATGCTTTTTCAGGTATAGCAATGGAGTACTCATGATTTCACCTTTGATGACCAACAAAAAATCTGAGAAAACATAAGCTTGAAGAAGGTAGAAAAAAAAATAAGGTGGAAAACAATTTATAACCCTGATTATGGAGTCACTAGGTTCTATACATATGCCTAAAGTCCAGCAGAAAACATGGAACACAACACGCAGAATTTGAACACTGGCTTGACTGCTTTTGCATTTACAGTTGCTGGTGTTATAATAACACTTAGGACTAAATAGGGTCCTAAAAGTCTGATGAGTTTCTTAAAACCATGCCATAAAAGTTACTGGAATGCTCTTGTTTTTATTCAGTGTTATAACTATCGTGGATAGAAGACCTGACCCCGGTCTACAAAGCTTGCCTTGGTCCCTTTAAAACAGTATTTAATTTTTCTGGATAACACTTTCACAATTACTAACTGCAGGGAAGGGGATGTCCTCTGAACCAGATCCAGACTTGAGCTCTCAGTCAGCTCGCTAGAAGTGCTGCCTGATAAGACAACTGTTTGGTATAATTTCAGTTATTTTAAACTGCTCTGCTTACTCATAATCACTGCTCTATTAGTGTCAATGCTTCCCATACCTCAATGCCTGCTGTTGGAGTCAAGATGCAAAATGGCAGCCCAAGTACCTGTCTCAGGTTTTGTGTCTTTTTCATGCATTTATCTATAAATAAACATTTTCCACTACCTGTACTGCAAAGTAGAACCCCAAAGTTCTTGCATTTTACCTAATGCACCATCATCCAGTTTGGTGGGTATGGTTTTTATTCTAAAATCTCTATCACTGAAAAAGAGATTAGGAGAATATTGTCTGCTTTCCAAGTAGCATGTGGAGTTGCAGTACTGGCAGTGAGAAGAATCTTGTTTTGACTTGCAAAACGAGCACATTTGATAAAGAAGTCACTGAGGGAGAATAAATGTGAAACACTGAGATATCATTTTCATAGCATCATTTTTCTGATTATAACAGCCACTTTTAAAAGAAGTAACCTTAACAATAACTTTATTTATTATTTACATCTACTTTGAGTAAAGCTGAGACATGGGAATGCAGTAAATAGTACCAACAACATTTCTGAACAAGCTCAAAAAACCTGCATTTATATTCAGCTGCACAGGACAAAACAAGGAATAACACAGAGCTTATATGCTTTATGTATAGGTGGCCTTTATTTTTTTAATTAACTCAGACCACTTTACATTTTCATATATTATTGACTTCATACATTAAGTGTGCTACAGACAGAAATTATATATAAAAAGCATTAAACCAGCTTGAATTATTGTAAAAATAGATTTGGAAAGTTGCCTTTGATATCCATTGCAGTTTAGGGACCTAAGGGGATGCAGTAATAAAACACAGTGCTAGGACAGTGTTAAAATCAGAGCAACTTTGCCCCTGGCCTCTTCCTGGTGTGGAAATTTTAGTAGTTATATTACAACAGTGTGGTAAATTTCCTTACAAAGGGAAATACAAAACCAGACTCCAGAATACTTTGGAATAGCTACAAATTTTTGTTAAGAAGCAACTATTTCAGGAGAAACATGAATTTATAACAGCTCCCAGAAAAAACAGTGTTCCTGTTATTTGCTTTCTTTATTCTTTCTCATTTCTTCTCCCCTAAACTCTACTATGATAGATCAGACCATCTTATCCTTCTGATCTTATAAAATTGGTTAGCAGTTAGTCCTTACAAGCTGAGGCCTAAACCAGTTATTATTCATGAAAGCTATGCATCCTATGATATTGGACATGCTTTGAATGGTGAGGGTTGACCGCAATTATACTGTGGCTGTGGCTGCCTTCCAGCCTAAATTATGCTATAAATACATAAAAATGTGTAGATAAAACAGTGATAATTAAAAGACTAAAAAGAATATCTTGACCTTAGTCTACATCCAGCCAGGGAGCCTAGAAGCCCTGGAAGTTGTGGCCACAGAGCAGTATTGCAGCCTTGCCCCCATGGCCAGGAGTCTGAAACCTTCAGTGTTTTCCAGGGTCTGAACTTGAGAGCTGGGAAGTTCTGCAGCATGGGCTAGCAGATATTGTCTCATCATGTTAGCAATAATTTGATTAAAGTTGGGCCCCTTGGAGGTGTGCCAGAAAAATGTTGTCAGGGTAGCTCTACCTTAATTTGTGTTCCTCTATCTTCCTTGAAGTTAAAGACATAATAATAACAGCACAAATCAGGCTAGAAGTGGAGAAAAACTCACATATTTCTGACTCAAAAAACCACTCAGAATGTAGTTATGAAACTAAATCCATACATAAACACTTTGGGTTTTGTTTTCTTCTATAGCTGAAGTACTAGCGAAAGAACCAGGAACAAGCTAAATTTTGCAATATAGAAAAGGAAAAAAAATATTGCTCATTACTTCTCAGTTGTCATATTCAGTTTTGTTTAACTTTACTTTGAATAATGGATTATAAAATAAATCAGATGGTCAAAGTATCAGTCAAAATAAAAGCTTAGAAATTAAAATTATGATCTCACTTTTAAATGAATTTATTTTGGTGAACACAGAGGTGAGGAAGGGAAAAAGGAGAGATAGAAAGGAAAGAAAATACTAGTTTTTCATGAACATTGACTAATTTCTAATTATTTAAATTAAAAAAAAAGAAAAAGGAAAACATTGACACTTCTAATTATCAGTAAAATGGCTTTAGCTTTAACTAAAAATGTTAATGTTTTAACAGATATTAACAATTTGCAGAAAAAAAAGTCATCTTAATGAACTGTAGTTTTCCAGTTTTTGCAAAATACAAGTTCCCTGGGAAAATGAAACTTTCTTTTTTCCTACAAAAATATTTTGATAAAGAGGTTTCAATTAGCTTCAACTTAGAAGCTTCAGCTACTTACCTGTTAATACTCCGTGGCCCCTGTGACATACTTTACATTAAGTAACACCAGTAAATTATACTCCCGAATGTGATGCATTGTACTGAGTATCTCTTATCAACAGGAGGAACACATACATAAGGATGCATCATTAGCAATTCTTATTGTACGTGGACTCAGTATACATTTTATGATGCAGCACCTTTCAAAAGATTTGCTGAAAAGTTGTGAGGAAGAAGTCTCAGTGCATCATAAAACCTGAGTAATGACCCTTGAGTAATTTACTCAGGAGGCCAGAACTTTTGCAAGCAGGAAAACAACATGTGAAATGCAGAAAGCCTAGAACATTAGTGTGGACAGCTTGGAAGACCATAGGGACAACAGGCCTGCTTCAACTAAATAAACAGACATCCTTGAACATCCTGCCTCCAGCCATCATCCTGAGGAATGTAGGTCTTCCACTGGTCTCATATCTGCTAGTCCCATATGGATACCTTTTACACACTAAGTTACCTCAAACTGTAGTACACGACTGTATTTGGGCAACTGAAGCAAGTTAAAAGAATTTGAGGAGAAAGTTAAAAGAAGATCAGATGCAAACACTCTTTAGATCTGGGGAACAGTGTAGCCAGTCATCTTCTGTGATAGGGGAATACAAAATAAAGCTTCAGTAAGTTCTGGTGACACTGGTGCAAGTCTCTGTTCTGTTCTTTCCTCCCAACAAATCTCTTCCCCCATTAATAATTTTCTTTTCTAAACCTAGTAGGATCAGTCTTTGACTCCTCCCTTGAATAATCCAAAACTGTTCACATAATGCATGTAAAAAAATATCTTCCAAACATCTCCTACTTGTTTTTCATGTACTTAACCCACCTGATCATCCCTACCTAATTTACCATACTTTTTCCCATTTATTCATCACCAATTTTTTAAGTGTTTGATGATCAATATATAAAGGAGAAATGGCTCCCTAATTGACATATCTTACACTTGATCATTTATACTCTGTTTTGAAATATAATTCTGTTTTAGAAAACATGTTTTAATCTTACAAATACAGAGTTAACATTGGTTAATAATTACTGTTTCTTTGATAAAAAAATGAGAAAGTGATCTAAACATGATGAGGTATTCCCTCTCCAAAGTAAATTAATTTCCAGCATTTGTTATTTTCTGATGTTTATGTGATTTAGAATCCAGCTATCCAAAATTTCTGTGGTTTTTTTTATTTTTTTTATTTTAAATTTAATGATTAGAACCAAGAGAGTAACAATGCAAACACACACAAAAATCTGAATTGGACCACATTTTTCAGTATCCACTGTACAAGAACATTTGCAAAGCTGATTATGGAGAAGTTTATAAAAAATAAGAAGTGTTGAGGGAACTAACTCTAAACTTGGTATTTATGAGTAAAAACAAAGAATTTCTTGCATGTTCATCAAACCAAAGAGAATATTGGCTGACTCATCTGGATAATCACAATGATATGACATAGACTAATAGCCAAATTTCAACCAATGTATAATAGAGGCTTTAAAGATGTTCTGCAAATCAATTCAAATAAAAAATGTGGTTCATTAATAAAATCATGCCTTTTAACGAATTTCATGACTATCAAAATAAATGCATTTCTTTGTGACACATTTTTCTTTTCAATGCTAAAGGCTTGGCTTGGATTTAGCTTCATGAAAACTGTGGGGACTTTAAGTTTAATGGGTGAGTGTTTAATAATTTTTATGCCACTTCAGCTCTTCCAGTTAATACTTGCAATCAGCTGAGATGGTGGAAGGGGTTAACATGCTGCACACCCTGCTAATTAGCTGTTACTGTCCTCCTGCTGGAAAGCAGCACCTCTCTTGCACAGCTGGAGAAGGGGACATTCATCTGCATGTCCCTTGTTCCAGTTCATCTAACAAGTGTATGTTGAAGGCTTGTACTGTTTTAACTCTACTGAGATTTGTGATGTTTTTTAAATTCTCTGTTCCCTGGCAGAGTCACAGGCTGACAGTTCCAGATACAGTTATTAAAGCTGAAGAATCTGGAGCCATGAGAGAGTTTCCAAGACCATGATGAGGAGGTGGTCAAATGCTTAAAGAGATCCTCAGTTCTTGCATTTGGTAAAACTGTCCTGGCAACCTTGTTCCTCAATTCTAAATTCTCATTTAGGACACATTTTCCTTCTTCTGCACTGTGCTGGTTTAGGCTGGGATTGAGTTAATTTTATTCACAGTAGCTATATAGGGCTATGTTTTTTATTTGTGCTGAAAAGTGTTGATAATGTAGAGATGTTTTCATTATTGCTGAGCAGTGCTTACACAGAGTCAAGGCCTTTTCTGCTCCTCACATCACCCCCCAGCAAGGACGATAAGGGTGCACAAGAAGTTGGGAGGGGACCCAGCTGGGACAGCTGACTTCAACTGACCAAAGAGATATCCATACCATATAACGTCAGACTCAGCATATAAAGCTGGGGGAAGAAGAAGGAAGGGGAGGATGTTTGGACTGATAGCGTTTTTCTTCCCGAGTAGCTGTTATGTGTGATGGAGCCCTGCTTTCCTGGAGATGTCTGGACACCTACTTGCCAATGGGAAGTGGTGAATAAATTCCATGTTTTGCTTTGCTTGCATGCAAGGCTTTTGCTATTAAACTGTCTTTATCTCAACCCACGAGTTTTCTCACTTTTACCCTTATGATTCTCTCCCCCATCCCACTGAGGAAGAGTGGGTGAGCAGCTGTGTGGGGCTTAGTTGTCAACTGGGGTTAAACCATGACATGTACACACATATTTATTCCATATTTTTTTCTGTAATAATCTAAGCATTTTGTCAGAAGGCTGGTCCATATGTTCTTTTAAAAATGTTTCCATTGCTCTTGTTAAATCCAAGGTATTTTTCTCTTTCTTGGCTGTGATTTTAATTAGTGCTGTGACATAAACCTTCCTAGTGTTCACTGTTTGTTTACTTTCTAAGGAGTCTCCATTACTGTAAAAAAAAAAAAAAAATTCTCTAATTTATTTATGTCTTGCACAGTTTCCTATCTTATAAAATGAGGCACTTAATTTCTATCACATTGATTTAAGCCTAGTTTTATCCACCTTGACTGGTAGTTGCTCTTTTTCCTTTTGTTTCATGCGCTGTTCTATGCTCTCAGGACATAGCCAGTTTTTCAGAAAGCAAAATAAGGGCTGATGAAAAGGTGTCATTTTATCCCAGAGGACTAATCTCTCTACAGACCATATTGACTCTAGGGTAGACATAATAAAAATCAATTAAATTGCAGTAGGGCCACATCTGACCCCAGAAGTCAATTAAAATACTGTTGTTACATGGCTCTGCTTCTTCTTTTTTTCCTCATATACTGCTTAGGTTTACCGAATGCACACTAATAACCTGAGTCCAGTTAACCCTGTTGTACTTATTGCTCGATGTATTTTTGTTAGTTTAATAACTAAATGGCAGAAGAAAGGAAGAATCCTTCTTGTTCTGTGATGCACACAGTACTGGGGATGCTGGCTGCTCTCTGTGAGATGAGTGCAAACAGAGTGTCTGTCCTCTTCTTACACCCAAGGACAGCAGGAAGAAGTGGCAAAGTCAGTGAAGGATTGTGGGAAAGCATGAGGTTGTGGCTGATGAGAACATGCAACCGTGCAGCACTGCCCAGATCCTCAGAACTACATACATTTCCTTTTTAAATCTCAGTTTGTCCTTGTGACCTTGGTTAAGTTAAGCAATCACAAAGCAAAGCAAAACTAAAGGGTTTGTTTCTTTAAAAAAACCCCAAACCTCGCACATCAAACCAAATGAGAACAGACCCTAAGTAATCCCTGCTTCTACATTTTTTCAACAACAAAATAGATTTCAGAGCTTGTAAAAACAAACTCCTCATATTACTGAGGAAAAGATTGATGGGGGGAAAGAGATTTCACCATAAATGCTTCCATTGCAAATTTTACCCTAACTTATTTTCCCAGAGTGTGGTAGTTAAATTTGAAACAGGTAACCTGTTATGCTCTCTTGTTTACAGAACTGATCTGTACCATTCTATCAGTCTCCCTCTCTGTATTTGACCCACTAAAATCTGTTACTAAACATAAAATCCAGCTCCCTTTGTTCTTTTAATTCAGCAGCAGCCACTCAGAAGTCATTCCTGTATGATAATAGGGTTAATTATTTTGCATAAGCACTAGATGAGAGTATAACTGTGATAACCACCCTGGAAGCAAGTAGCGTTAGGCCCATTTTCAGAGGTATTCAAACACTGGCTCAGAATTGCCTGCAGACCTTGTACAAAGCTGATCTTCGAAGTATGAGGCTTATCAGAGGATAAAAGTGGACACTGCTATACATAATTAAAGAGAAGGTCAAAATTATTTAAATATTTGTTTTTAATGGGAAAAGTATTACTTAAATACAGTTTTTATTTGCTACAAAGAAACCTTTAGACTGTGATAAAAGTGATACTTTCACCACCTTTCACACAAGATTGGGATCAGATATGAACTCTAGTTAAAAATGCTAGGTATAATTGATTTATGTAACATCATTCTTAGCTGCAATTAATAAAAAATTATGCAAAAAATTGGACAATTGGAGGTTCTCCTCATATTTTATCTCCTGAATACTGGTTTTATCAGTATTCTGTCACCTCAGCAACATGAGCTTCTTTCTTTGCAGTTGAGAGAATTCCTAGGGACTTCAAACTACACAGACTTACTTTTATTCATTTAAAACTGAAACCTACAAACAAGAGGAGAGAGGATTGCCTTCTCTTCAACTGCACAAATATTTGTGTCTGTTAATTCAGTGTCACCTGGAGGAAATTAATTTTAAATAGGCCTTCACTTTTTGCAAAAATTGCTGGTGGTTGTGTGTATTAAGACCATTGTAATGTTGTGGGTATCCCAGTGATAAGTATGAGGTGGAAGTGTACTGCTGGTGACTTATGCTGAACAAAGAAATTGGAAGGGAATGTTTTTATGGGAGATGCAGACCTGCTGTTTTCACTAACCTAAATTCTGTATATGAACTTGTCTGGAGATAACAGTGTAATTGGCATGCATTATTAAGCATGATATGGAATTTGGAAAAAAACCCTACATTTATGTTTTTTCTGCTATTCTTTAAAATGAAGGATCTAGATAAACCATACAGACACCAGTGTCGTCATGTAGCATTGAGAGGGAACAGCAGGTACTTGAAATGTTGTCACATACTTGCAACTTTGGCTCTGCTTGTGCTATTTAACACTCAGATGTTACTGTGATATCAAGCAAGCAAAGAAAACAAAGAGATTAAAAGCAATCTGTGCTGGGGCTGAGGGGAGAAGTAGAACTTGGCTCTCAAGTACCCAATGGACTGTGCCACATCACATCAGGCAGTGACACAACTAGATGTGTCAGTCTGGTAAACTGTCAGGTTACAATGTGGTCATTCAAAAGTTAAAAGGAGCAAGGAAAATAAGTTAGCAAATGTTGTTGCCCCATCTCCTTGCATTAAGCTCTCTTCTTGCGTTTGAGCGGTTCCTTGTTCTTCAAGCAAGTATGTTGAACTAATGTAAATACAGAGTAGCCAGAATAAAAAGATTAAACAAATCTAATAGCTCCCTGTGTATTTTTTAATGGTGGAAAATAGGTGACCAGAAGCTCAATGATGCTAGAAAAACTGTTTACTCCCTGAGTGAATGGGCTAGTTATATTTGTGCCTGTGTGATATTCAAACAACCTTTTTTGAATGTTTGAAGGGTCACATGCGATCCCTCAGAATCAAGGTTGTCCCTCTCACTTCTAATTCATTCTGTGGTGGATATGATTAAAAGCTTGCCTCTATGCCATTTCCCTGCTCCCTTCTAACAAAGTGCAATATTTGCTAGCATATTCACATCCTTTGAATAAACTTGGCCTACTGAGTATGTAAATCATACCAGTATTTAAACTGAATAGTTGGGTTCAGTAAATAGCATCAAAATGACATGGATACTTATGACCCCTTGTGAACTGCTATAGATATGGACCTCCTGTTTTTTGAACACTTTTGATTTACTTTGAATAAATCATGTCCTATTTCCAAATATCTGTCACAAGAGGTGTTTCTGAAAGACTGGCTTCAAAGTTACTTTAGGATGCTCAGTCTTTAAATGGAGCCTTCTATTACATTTATACAAAGAGCAGGTCTCAAGCATTTCACTTCTCTTCAAAACAGCACTGTTTTAAATAATGAATAGTTGCCAGGAGCAATGGTACAGGCTTATTTGTGGTTGTGTATTTGTCTGATCATTATTTCTGCTCTTTGGCCATCTCTAACCTGGCAGGTACAAATAAATCCTTAGGGTTTAAAACCTTCCTACAAGTTATTTTCTCCAGTCACCTGTCAACAGCAAAATATTTTTTCCCTTTTTTTTCCTTTTTTTATTTTTTTGTTCTAATGAACACTGGGGTGCTTTTTTTTGTTATAAAACTGACCGAGCTATTGACATGCACTGACTTTATTTCTGTCTCTCTTTGACTATCATATCTGTGAATATATCTTGATGCTCTACATTTAGTAGAGTTGAAAAACATGTAGGAAAAAAACATATTGTACAATATTCATAAGAAAAAAGAGAAAAAGGACTAGCACATCAGTAAAATGGCTCCTTCTTTTAGTTTTTCATCTTTCTAAATCCCATGGCAGTAGAAAAGGAAAGGGTGTATGTATCAGTGACGAGCAATAATAAAAAAAATCATACGTAAACACTGTGCCTAATAATGGCACTTCTACATATCCTGAACCTGATCTGCAGCTGGTGCAAGTAAGAATAGTTCAACCGAAATCAACACATCATTTTCATTTCTGGCAGAAATAGCACATTCCATGAATCAGTGGTAGATTTTGTATACTTCAATAAAGACTTGTCATTATACAACTTTTAATGCTACCATATTTATACTTTGTGTGGGTATTAAAATATTGAAACTGGGTGAACAAATTCTGCAGATCTCACCTACAAGTGAGTCTCCACCACTCTCCTGGGAATTGATCCCTTGTGTCTAGGATTCTCGGTGTGCTATATAGCAGAGTCATTAGGCCTAGCACATGTTTTAATATTTATTAGAAAGACTGTTTCTATTAACAAACTTCTTGTGCACCTGGGAAGTTACAGTTGTTTGGTGTGATGGTTTATTAAAGTAGAAAGTTCTCATGAACATGCTCCTCCTTTTCTTTCATCAGCAAAGTTAACGAGAACAGAAGTTAGAAATAATTTCAAATGGGTAAACAGTCCGTAGCATATTGAGAATGGAAGACTGCAAGTCAGTATGATGCTCTGAGGAGACTTAGAATCATAGAATCACAGAACGGTTAGGGTTGGAAGGGACCTTAAAGATCATCTAGTTCCAACCCCCCTGCCATCAGCAGGGACACCTTCCACTAGATCAGGTTGCTCAAAGACCCATTCAACCTGGCCTTAAACACTTTCAGGGAGGGGGCATCCACAACTCCTCTGGGCAACCTGTTCCAGTGTCTGACCACCTTCACATGAAAGAATTTCTTCCTAATATCTAATCTAAAGCTACACTCTTCCAGTTTAAAACCATTACCCCTTGTTCTATCATTAACTGCCTTTGTAAAAAGTCCCTCCCCAGCTTTCTTGTAAACCCCCTTCAGGTATTGGAAGGCCACCATAGGAACTCCCCTAAGGCTTCTCTTCAGGCTGAACAACCCCAGCTCTCTCAGCCTGTCCTCATAGGAGAGGTGCTCCAGCCCTTAGATCATCCTCGTGGCCTTCCTCTGGACTCGTTCTAACTGGTCCATGTCTTCCTTGTGTTGGGGGCTAAAGAACTGGATGCAGTACTCCAGGTGGGGCCTTAGGAGAGTGGAGTAGAGGGGGAGAATCACCTCCCTCAACCTGCTGGCCACGCTTCTCTTGATGCAGCCCAGGATACAGTTGGCCTTCTGGGCTGCAAGCGCACATTGCCAGCTTCTCATCCACCACCATTCTCAAGTCCTTCTCTTTGGAGCTGGTTTCAATCCACTCTTTGTTCAGCCTATATTTATGTTTGGGATTGCCCCAACCCAGGTCCAGGACCCTCCATTTGGCCTTGTTGAACTTTATGAGCTTAGCACAGGCTCACTTCTCAAGCCTGTCAAGGTCCCTCTGGATGGCATACCGTCACTTCAGTGTGTCAACCACACCAATCAGGTTGGTGTCATCAGCAAGATTGCTGAGGGTGCACTCAATCCCCCTTTCCATGTCTCTGACAAAGATGTTGAATAGCACTGGACTTCCACATCTCCAGATGAGAGCCATAGTAGGGACTCTGTTATGCGAGTCCCTTCTTTCTCTGAATTTGCATTTTATGAATTTGGTTTTATTTTAGAGGAAATTGAGAGATTTCAAAATATTAACCAAATTTTTGTTTTTTGAAGCTCTATTACTACTGTTTCAGAGAAGCAAAACTGCAAAGGATCTTTCCTTCAGCTGTTGCTGCATTTCTGCAGAGCACACTCAACAAATCATCTACTTCTTAAAACAATGAATTTGCCTTTCATTTGGATTCAGTAGCTACTCGGTGAGATTATGGAGAGATGACATTTGATTTTCTCCTATAATCTGGGAGACTTGCAAGTGTGTTTTCTTTAAAGTTAACCTTTCAACGTTGTTTCAAAACTCTGCAGAGTTCAAGATCCAGTAAGATCTTCTCACAGAGTGTGACATAACCTGAATTTAATTCTGGAAGTTATTGATCAGTTTTCAAACACTTCATCTTAATATACTTAGAATGATTTTCTTTGTAATTACATCCCATGAGATAAAATTTTCCTGAAAATTTACTGGTTAGTGACATAGTAACTTCATTAATTTAAATATCTTAAGCATATTCTAAATCCACTAACTGATTACATATCTTAATTGGAGCATTAAAAACCTTTGGAATGGCTAAAATATTACTATTAATTAATTATTAATGTGGTTTATGCTTGACGGACTATGATACTTATTTATGAGATCAGATTTGATTTAATCTTGGCTTCTTACAAGTGCATTAGGACAGTTAGAAATACATTAAAATAAAGGTCAATTTTCAACAGAAATAGGGAAAGCTAGAAATGGTCCGATGATATAACTTATTCAATATTATTGATGATTATCTAGGCAACTGCCTGGCAGTTTTGAAAAAGTGCAAAGATACAAAACCTTCAAGAGTGTATTCACAAATTGATATTAAGCCTAAAAATTCTCCTAGAAGTATCATATGCTGTAAATTGCAGCCCTCTAGTCTTTATTCTTTAGCTTTAATATTTTTGTTATCTGTGTGAAAGAAGAAATGTTATCATAAGGCCAAGCCACTGACTATAACAACTATGAAATAATAAAAAAGAATACATCTTAAAGAGATATTATGTTTAACACTGTTTATCTCAAAAATGACCTTATTGTGATCAGCACTGACTATAACAATTCATGACTAAGCAGGATATAGATTTACAGAGATTAATTTGAAATTTCATAATCTGGATTATTGTAACAATTTCTAAGTAAAGCAATAAATAAATTAGAGGAAGTTTGTACTTTGGAGGACAAAAAAAAAAAAAAAAAGGACCAAAACTCCCACTTCATACTTTAGTTCTTTTAATACTGCTGCAACTGAGGAATACTTTATGGAAGCAAACGTGTCTCAATAAGCAAACTATCCCCTTTTAAACCTTCTAGTGACTTCACGGAGCATGTGAGGAAAAACTTGGTGTTTCCTTTTCTGTCTGGGTCACATGAATGTTCTGCACAATAAACTGTTAATTCAAGCAAAACCATTACAGATATAATCTACTTTAGCTTTCTTAAAATGTCACCTTCATGGTTTTCTCTTTTGAAGCTTCAGATTTTTTGCTGGGAAATAAAAATGTCTCGGAGCTTGAAATAAAAGAACAAATGAACAAAAGAAAGAGAAGGATTCTGTCCCTGCTGGTGCTTCAGGAGATCTAGGAGATGGTTTTTAAAATTTTGAAAGCTTCATCCAAAATTTTTGCTCATATTCTCCTAAAAAAAACCCCACACAAAACACAAAAAACAAACAAAAAACCCCCCAAAACCCCAAAATTAAAAAAAACCCCAAACTATAAATTGCAACTTCAGGGGCTCAGAAAATCCTAATAGAGATAAATGGTGATATTACTGAGTTAGCAACCAGAAAAGAAGTGCCTTTTAATTGCAACAAATCAATCTACTTCTCTTCAACTATTGAGCATGTGGTATCTGAATGAGTATATAAAGAATGTCCTTGTTCTGTTGGAAGTCACAGGCAGTTACTTGATATGGGCAGTACAAAAACAGGAGCAGTTTCCAAAGCATAGAACTTTTAATATTCTTCCTTTAAGATTCACCTAATTAATCTCTGAATGCAACCCATCCCAGAACATACATATGTATTTGTAAGAGATCAACACATCAAGAGATGTGTTTTTATCTAGACCCAGTGAAATCCCACTGTTTCTGTTAGAGCTGAATATTGTGTTAGCAAAGGTCTGCGTGTGAATATTGGCAAATTAATAGTAGCAAATAGTAGCCATGCTTAAGAATGTCCTGGATGACTAATCCAGACCTTATCAATTCAAAGCTGAATCTATAATTTATTTTCTATCCTATATAGAATTAAAGCAATATTAAAAAGCAAATTCATAGTTCCTCTGTGCTCTGTTTTCTCTACATGATTATGCAAAGTTTATATTTGATGAATTAAAATTAGAAGCTGTAAAATAACCTATTTCTAGGTTAGACTTAAATGAACAACTGAATAAACCAGTTAATGAACCAACATCAGGGCAAAAAACCAAAAGAAGTCAAGAAAGATTGGAATGAAGAAAAAGAATCTGCAAAATTATTGTGTTACATTGGTATAAAATTAAAGGATATCCAAAGAAATAACTGCCCAGCTCCCATCTTCTGCCTCAAAGTGACTATTCAGTTTCCTACAACTACTGTTCAAAATGCTCGTTGAGAAGGGCTTCACTTCAAGGTGAAATTGTACCATGATATTAACAAATAATATAGCATAAATCTTACTAAAGAAACTAAATTACTCTGGTTCTTTGAGCCAGATTTGCAACTAATTTTTACCAGGCACAGATCTTTTCTTGCTTATTTTATTCCCCTTCCGTATTAATATTACTGTTGACCAGACATACTTCATACCATCTGACATAATTTTTTATTCTGTTAGGTAAAGCCAGCCACCTCAGCACATGTAAGATATTTTCTGTTCAATTTTAGAAGTTCAGTGTATTTTTTCATGTATTTTTCAAAGCTGCTGAAACTTCTCACCCCAAAAGTAACAGTGAGTAGTTGAGTATTTGGCAAACAATCATGTCTAATGGACTTTTTTTTTTTTTTTTTTTTTTTTTTCCCCCAACTATGCAGTTTCCATGAAAATATTCAGCTCCTCAGTGAGTCAGCCATCTTGCCAAATTATGTAAACCAGGATTCTGGCAGACAGTGTTTGATTCTCTAGGTGAGGGGTCATTTACAACTGCAGATTTTTGAATCTACATAATTCTGATGTCCTTACCATGAAAGCTGGTAGAAAGGCCCCAGGATCATAAGATCCATGCTCAGAAATTGTTTCAAGCCTGCCCTCTTGCATGACAGTTTCTGAAGGCTGAAATCCTTGGATTTGCATGCCATTTGAACTGAGAGGGTGGCAGTGACTGAATGTGGACTGATGTCAGCCCCCATTAAATGGTTACCTGGGAAGAAAAATGTCCCTGAGAAAATGAGATGACAGTTGAGCTTTCCTTCAGAGTGCTAGAATTATTACTCCATTCAGAGTCACTGAGTGTGTGGTGTGTAGGTACTGAAAGAATTCACTGTAGCATGGTACACAGTACACGGAGCTGCAAATGGGGTCATTCTTCTGTTCAGAGCCCCAATGCCCAGAGTAATTAACTTCACATGCCATGGCTGAATGCTGAGGATGAGTTCAAGCAAAGTGGTGAGGAGCCCAGCCCTGAAGGGCATGGTTGCTTGAGTTCTTTATTACAAACACAATGAAAAAAGTAATAGTTTTTGCTATACAATGTTGCAGTGCTTCTACTCAGGAAATGAATTTTTATGTATTTTGTATCTCATGAATTCTGCATATTTTATTCCCTTGAGTTTAGTGTAAAAAGCACTTTTTGTATTGCTAAGTAACATGACTAATTGCACAAACAAAACAAATCAGCCTTGTACATTACGAGGTTGAAATGTCAGGAGCCATCAGGAGGTCCCCAGGAAAGAGTGCCAATGTCATTTTAAATAGTCTTTACACAGTACTATCTTAAGGTAAACACAGAATGTTTTAGCCAATTTGTGGTTTCAGATTAATAAGAACAAAATCTATTTGGGTTTAACTCTATTTTTTAGCCAACCCCGGCAAAAGATCTTCAGCACTGCAGGTATAAGATTTTTATGTAATAATTTGTACATAACAATGTAAACAAAGCACAAGGTAAATAATAAATGCCGAGACCTCATTCCCTTCTTTAAACAAACCAGCAGTCCTTCCCTCAATACCAAACCATCTGGACTGCCTAGATTTGACTAAATTATAGCAGTCTAGTCTGGATAATAAAATGCTTTCCTTCCCCTCTCTTTTTAATTGTGGTACTGGTTGTAGTCCTCAAATTTATATTACCTTTTTTGAATAGGGTCAGGAATAAATAATTTAGGCACTAGCCATAGGGAAGGCAGTTATCACCAGTGGGCATTTTGTGAAGGTGTGCTTTGTTTCTTGTCTTCTTCTATTCATTCTGATGTCTACCTAAAGAAGGTCGTCTCCATGTTCCTTATTATGCACTGGTATTAGTATCTGTGGGTGGATTTAGAGTGTGAGCTGGCTGCTGCCTGCATTCAAGTTTGAAGAATTGACATTTTAGAAATCCAGAAGGTTTTTAGCATCCTGGATTTTGTTAAACTTTCCCCAGCCTTCTTTTCTGTAGTCTAGTGGCTCCACATATATACCCCACATGCTATGTGGGGAAGTGGGTGAGAAGTAAGAGAGAAGTTATGCAGACTTCTTTAACAAGCTGTTTGTTGTAAGCAATTTTGTTGTGCTGCATATCTCCCACAGGTTTCAGTGAATTGATGTAGACAATCAGCATGTAAGTAGGCATACCTGTTATTTTGTCTCCCAGGGAAGTTTTGTATCAAAAGAAATAGAAGTGTCTCACAGCAGAAGTCATCTACAGTGAGTGGTGAATGTGTGAGGGTTTGTCTTGCAGATTATCTTTATTACAGGCTTCAAACCTCTGGTTAGATGTCCTGATGAGTGTGATAATTGGGTAACAACTTCCAGTTTGAAAGGAAGCTGCCTGATGAATATTTTTACCATTGGGAAACTGCAGCTTTTGAAGTCCTGTATTTGCAAAATATACTAGATGAAAAATAAGTAAATATTTTAAACAATCACAAAAAGGCCTTCAAGAAGCCATCGCATCCAGACTTTGCTCAAAGATAGAATAAACTGTATCTGTACTTTGCTTTCTGAAAATCTTTCATTCCTATGGAGAGCTACTTCACATACTGTGAGTTATGATAAAAAAGCTGTGATGAATCACTGAATAGTCTGTGTGTGTTGGGGATTTTAATTTGTAGCCTACTGAAAAGAGACCTGAATCTATAAAACAGGCTGAAGGACAGAACTCATTGTCCTTCAATGAGCAGGACAATGTAGCCTTTTCAAAACTCTGAAAATCAGAAATTTCAAGAGAAATCTCTTTGTGGTTTCCAGGGAAGAGGGTTCAGTCACTACTTTCTGTAGCAACAGACCTGCAGAGTTCTGGGTCTTTGCCCAGGGCTCAGTGAGCTGTTTAAAGTGGATAATGGCTATGAGTCAAAACAAAATTCACTCCGTCTTAGGATCAATCCCCACATGGAGGTGGCTGTGAATGTCTTCCAGAAAAAAATTCTGTAGCCTCTTCTTCAAAACTTCTTCTAAAATCCTGGAGTCATGAGCTTTGATTCAAACCATTGGATGAAACACTTCAGTCTTCTGTTGTATACCGCACATGTGGGTTTACAGAGCTGCAACCTATAAGCAGCTTCTAACCTGTTCTTTCCATCCTCCTGTCATTAAAAAAATGCTGTTTTGCTTTACGAATAGGATCAAGCCTTGACAAAGGGTTTCTATAAGCAGTGGAAACAACAGGTAGTGTTGGGCACTACACAACTCTATTGGGCAAAACATAGCCAATAATGGAGCCTCGTGTATTTTGCCATGCAAATCAGCAGGCAAATTATTAAGAAGAGAATCAGAATAACACCACAAATATTGTTCTGTAAACTGAAAAAGGATGCAGTGCTGGTCATGGAAAATGGGAAAATATCAGGAACAAAACCAGCAGCTTGATGGATCTGAAGAGGCAAGGAGAGGAGAGAAAGAAGAAATAATAAAGTAGTGCAGGACAGAGCTATGAGGACCCTTACAGGTGAATACACAAAATTTGAGCCTGATTTGGTTGCTCAAGCAGAGGGAGTTAAAAAGGGTCTAAATATTCATAATTATTTTTTTAAAAAATAAATAATAACTTTTGAATGCATATAAAGGAAGTAATTAAAATATCAGAGGAGAAATCTTCTTCACTACATTCATTCTAATGCTACTGACTACTGACCTTCTCTTACATTTGCCTATTTACTGCTTGATAGGTAATTTGTATAATTTACAAGGCACAAATTAATACTCCCTAGAATATCAGAGAAATATGTACTCCCAAAATCAGTTGCCAAACCCAGGCTGTTTCTCCTGAATGAATGAGCTCACTAAAGATATGAAGAGTGTTTTGAAATTCTCCATCAGACAAGTATGTGAAGTTAAGCCAAACCGCTGCTTCCCTGCCAGTCTGCTTTTTGTCTTTGAAATATGTGGCAGCCTCATTGAGCAGTAATACAGATAACACAGTACTACCTAAAATGTTAGATACTTATTAGTTACAATGGGAGGAGGATTCTAGCAAATCATGACTCTGTTCATTAAATGACCGCTAAAATTATGGAGAGCTGAGAGAAAAAGATTTTCAGCATATAAAGAGACCTCTCTCTTTATATTAATTTAAAGAAGGGAAAGCAGACATTGCATGTGGTGTCAGATTTGTAAATCTCAAAGGCTAATGTACAATTTCATTATCTTAGATACATTCTCACTGAATGATAAAAGAGTTACCAACAAGACAATTTTCAACAGCTGAACTATGCCTAATGGCACAGATACAGTACAGTATATCTTTATTTAATTTAAAATGTAGTGAGGAGGAAGATCTGCCCAGTTGTGAGATTCTCAGTTGTTCAAGTGTTTTTATTTAAGTCAATGAAATGACTTGGGCCAGCACTTCTTTGCCTTTTTACGCGAAGGGACCTCTTGAATTATTCTGATTTGCATATTTGAATTTCAGTGGTAATGGTCTGATTATGTTTTTAGTGGGGTGGTTTTTGTTGTTTTGGGGGTTTGTTTTTTTTTTTTTTAAGAAGGGGAATAGTCTTATGATTATCAGTATACATTTTTTTGTCATGAAATACTTTTCAAATGAAGTACTATTTTATTTTAGAATTCAAAGATTGGAGAGACTAATTTATTATTTGCTTTATGTAGTTTGCAGCAAGGCGTAACAAAATCTCGCTGGATTAGGTTCTGTAAATTTCCCCATCCTAAATTTGTTTGAGACTTCTACACTAATTGCATTTCTGGGTTGCTGTACTTTTTTTCCCCCAGATTCATAAATTTTTAAAAAAGTTCATTTTATATTTGCTCAGGGCTTTTCTACCCACTGGGAATCATAGCTTGTGTGATAGAGGTGCCAAGATTTATGTACTGAAAAAATCAGGAGAATTCATAAACTCAACAAATGAAACAACTACATTTTGAAAGTATGACAATAACTCTTAAGAGACAACACAGTTGTATATTTACGCTAATCAGCCAATTTGCTATTGCTTTCCTTAATTGTGAAAGTGTTTTTAGTACACAGGGTTCTGTTCCATCAATGATAGATTGAACATTAGGATATTAACTCATTTCAGCTTTTCTTCTGAAATTTGGAATGCGTGCCTATACACAAGTACATCCGTATTATACAAAGCAAATAACTAACCATACTGCTAAGTTAATGGAGGACACAATTTTGAAGGAACTTTTGAGAAGCATTTGTTATTATTTTTTTATCATATCTGGTACTTTCTTTGGTGGAAATCTCGTTACTGTGTTTATGCTGTAAAGAGGGGTCTGAAATTTAGTGACTAACCCGTTCTAGGATGGATGGTTGCAGGGCATAGAAACAGGTGGCAGCACTTTGACAGAGCAGCCCACAGCTGTCTCACATCTGTATGGTGTTCTAGTAAAGCTGGTATAAACAGAGAAGTGAGCACTTTGAAACTAGGTGACGGCAGAGATGAGTCACAAATGGTTTGACAAAGCCCCAGTTCAGCATTGAGCTCAAACGAAGTGAGAGTATTGTCAGCTTTTTGAAGCTCTACTGGTTTGTCTTGATGACACTTTGCTTTCTATACCTTGTCCTATACTCAACTGTGACTGCAGTTTCAGACAGAATAGGTGCAATAATAAGAAAAGACACAGAGAGGGTTTGTGTGTTATCTCAGCTATTATACTGGCTTTAGGCTAATGATATGGTTGCTCCAAAAGAGCAGGGCGAATGTAAGGCAAATGTCTCTCACAACCTGCTGTCTGTGCTGGAGTTGTTTAAGTGTCATGGGTGTTGATGTTTTGGTGTGGGTCCTCTGAAGGCCTATCTTTTTTAGATACCTTATGTGCTGCTTCTGTTGCTCCTTATTCCTGCTTGCATCAAAATATACTATAATAATGAAGGGCTAACACTTTAAATGACCATATAAAAGACATTAGTAATCAGATAGGGAGGAACAGGAGAAGAAACAGACTTACCCAGCAAATGCATCTCCTCCCTCCTAAGCAAAGTTTAAGACAAATGAAGATCTCACATTAACTCATCTCACATTTAGAAAAGTCATTACATTTCTACAGAGAAATGCTAGTGATTTTTACAAGAAAATAAAAGTCTAGTAAATATACTCATGGCAAGGTTTTGTGCAGTAGAAAGTACTGATAGAAGTTTTACAGTATGACTGCTATCTTCTGTACTGGGAATATGACTTCTGGGTTTCCTGCTTAGCTGTAAGTGGAGCAAACATGCTCATTATTTTAGTGTTACTTACTTTCAGCCATGCCTACCACGTGCCTTTCTCTGTGGGGAAAAGAAAAAAAAAAACAAAACAGCAGTCTTTTTTTCTCTGTTTTTTGGAGTCCCTGCACTAATGTTCCAGATGCTCAGGGAGCAAAGACTTGCTCCTGAATCCAGATGTTTGTCATTTATCTCACCGAGAGCTGTGACTTGTGAGAAGTTGAGTACTTTCAGCTTTCAGGGAAAGTGGTTATTATCTCACACCAGTCAGTAGGCTAACAGCATCATAAGCACTATACTTTTAGAAGACATTTTACTAGCCCTACAGCATTATACAGTTTTGGACTTACTTTACTAATCTTTGTTAATTTAATAGACCATCACATACAGTGCACTTGTGTCAGTTGCAAACCTATGTTTTGCCCAGGTACCTGTGCTAAAATTTTAATGCAATCTGAAAAAATAATGGTTACAGTCTGGCCTGTAGTGGCATGCAGTAATTGTTGCCATTTAGTGTACAGTACAGTTTTACTGAAATAAGAATGTTGGGCAGAACAGCAAGTATTTCCTGATTGTTTTTTTATTTCCTCACTGCATAGATTGCGAACTTTCAGGAGAAGGCAGACGTAATTGTATGAGCGCTGCTTCCATTAAAGAACAGCTGATAAGGCTAATACTTTTGAAACTGTGTAATAGGAGTTTGCAATACCTAAAAATAGTGGTGCTTGATTTTTAACTCTTAGAATACTCACATGTTAGTGAGAAATCTATCCTGGGCAAACAGTTTAATGAGATCTGGGGAAGAGATGGACAACTGAAATTTGTTTTGGTTGCAAGATGCTGTATGGGATATTCTGGGAATCTGTTAGACAAGGAACAAGAAGGTCTGAAGACTAAAGATGTAAGGCAGTAGTCAACGTTTATATGACTATTCAGTAAACAAATACTCTATCTTCCTAAGTTACAGCTGTAATGATACAAAGGAAATGGTATCATTATAGTGATGTTAGAAGGATTAGCATTGGTTAAACATCGAGCTGTATGGGGACATACTAGCTATTTGGAAACATCTAATATTTCTTCCATCTGGCCAACAAGAATTTATTGTAGACTTCAATACAACAATTTTTCTTTCCTGAGCCCAGCCAAAATTCATACTGCTTTAAAGTAGACAGAACTCAAAATCCAGTTTCAAATGCCCTGCCTTTGAGGCAGTAAGTTTGGATTTTGATGTAAATATATGTATAACTCATTCTTCCATTCAGATATTCTTTAATGTGTCTCAAGAATGTGTTTGTTCTAAATATAAATGTACATTTATATAATTTGAATAAATAATGTGCAGATAACACCTTGATATCAAGGCTAGTGCCTTACATTGATGCAATAAATTGGCATAACTCTTGTCAACTTTTGTTGAGTGATGGAAGAGACCTGCTCAATTCCCGTTATGCAAGTTATGCAATTGCTGTCATCACCAAATATTTGAATGCTATCCAGAAGTCAATTGAGCTGGGTGACTACTTTCTACTCTAGGTAAAATTAATTTTCTTTTTCTCTTCCCAGGAAAAGATTGCAAGTAATTGTAATTTTATTTTGGTAAGATTTTAATTAGAGAAGGTTCTTTTCTCATACACATTTACATGAACTTCCTTCAATAGTACAGGTGCTGTTAATTGTTATTTTTTTCATGTAAGACTATGAAAAAGGGTTGAAGAATGTGCTTTGCACAAGGAGAGGCAGATCTGCATAAAATGATCTAGGATGATAATTGATTTGAATACTGCATCAAAACTACATACAAGTAAAGATGGAAGTCGCCATGAGTCTATAGTAATAGAATTTACAATTACTGACACAGACTTTAGTCCAATGTATTAGGCTTATCTGCTGCACCTATGTTCTCTCAAGTCCTAATTTTTTCTTGATTGGTGTAGAAGGTAAATGCTCATATGCTGTTTACTTAGGAGTTGCCATTCTTCTTATTATGTGTTAATCAGCTACACACAACACTTCTGTTTTGAAAATATGCTGTTTACAAGAAATATGTAAGCTATTTTCTGTAGCAAAATGTGGATTGATATAATCCTTTGAAAAAAGGCATGTGGCACCAATGTGGCAGGGTTGGCACATCATAGGGCACTAAAAAAATTGTATTTTTTTCCCTTTCTGACAAGCTACTTCTGCAAATCTACTACATTTTATGTTAGGGATAGGGATCTGAGCAGCTCCTGAGCAGGCACCTTGCCACTATTAGAAATAAAACTGAAAGAAGGAATTATAGCTGTTTTTCAGGGTCATTAGACTGACTGTCCATTGTGATTATGTCTAAGAGTCAAATATTTAAGCATAAATGACAATAAGTATTTATGGCACTGTGATTCACAGTCTTCATATAGATTTTGAAGGTTTATGTAATTACTTACATTGTACACTTTTTCCAGCTAGTTGTCTAATGTTAGTTTGGAAAACTCATAAGATACTAACAATGAGCTGAGTATGCTAGTAATGTCAGTTGTCAAAGAACATTGTAATAGTATTACTGTGAAAGCCAGAAGGCTCATAAAAAAGAAATATATTCATGTCTGTACATTTGAGGGACTTAAAAACACCCCCAGACCCTCAAGACCTCAGCTTTTTGAAAAGGAATGTCATTTTTCTTTACGAATGATGTGGTCTGAAGGAATTAATTAACTTGGCTAGTCCACTTGCAACCCTAAAACGTTGTGAGGACTCCAAAAGCCCCAAACGTCTGTTAGCACATGTGATCTTGAACGCAAACTGTGCGAGTGGTTTTTGCCTTCAGACAGGGTCACGCTGCTTTGACAAGATTCTGAGAAAAGGACTGCCTCATAGCGTGCTGCATGTCCAAGTGAATATTTCAGCACCTGGTAGGTGAGTTTTCAATAATCCACATTGCCTAGCAATGTTTTCCACGGTATACACCCAGACAAGATTATTTTCGCCTGGTATTTAATTCTTTTTTCTTTTGCTGTAGAATTGCCAAAGAAATACTGTTTGATTTAAAAACATCTCACAATGAATTGCAGGGTCATTAGAGCAATCCCCAAAGGATCTCTTGGAACACAGTGTATGGGGGAAAGTGGAGCCAGGAATAGGTTCCACAGTGGGGACCAGCTCCAAAGCATGGATCAGCCTGTGATGAAACTGTCAACTTTCAGGAAAACGTAGTTAGCAGGGAGTAAACCCTGCCTTTCCTCAACAGCACAAGCTTCCAGAATAATGAAACATCCTTGTCTTGAGACTAGCTTTTCACAGAATGACAAACCATGTTTCAGTTCCTGACCTTCACCTCAAGCTGCTCTGTGGCCCAGAGAAGCCCTGCAGACATTTCAAAATGGAGATAGTTCTCTTCCTCAGGCACATAGGAAACATCCATCTCACCAGCAGTAAAAGGTAGACAGTAAAGGAAAGAGAGGAGCTAAAACATTGGTCAGAAGATGGGCAATGCCATTCTACAGTAACTAAGGGCTATCACAGTCCCACTCTTTCCAAGACATATAGCTGCAGTTCATAATAAAATTGGTCTCATGAAGTGACATGAGTTCTTAAAGACGACAGAGACAATTAAGACATGACTCAGAATGTACTAAATCATGGGAAATGCAAGATATACTGGCCTTGTTTATATGATCATGGCTTAATTTTCACAATAACTATAATCTATTACTTTCTTATATCTAACAGCATTCTTTAATTCAACTAGTAAGAGATGAGTGTTGTGGTTTTAGTGGTAAAGGTTCAATCATCACTTGGGAGCAGAGGCTGTCAGTAAATGCAGCCACAGATACATTGCAACTATTAATGGCCAGGAGCTATTGCACTACTTCAATATACGGGTTAAGCTAAACAAAATAGAGGAAATGCTGTAATATGAGAAAGCATAAAAGGAAAAGGAAATTACTGTCAGGCTCAAACTTAGTCTAGAAGAAGTTAGATGTTAGTCACCTTAAGTTCTATTTGTATAATTGTTAAGGGGCAAATTTCTACAGCAGTTTTTACAGAGAACAATACTTTTAAATTAATGTTGGATTTTTGAAAAGTCACACAAGAAACATATTTATACTTTTCATTATAATATTTTTCCCCTGTAAATACTAATAGAAATCCTCTTGACCAAGAGGGTACTGCAAAAATTAATATATAATCATAAAGTTCCTTACATTTACTTCTCCTTCTATATATTTTGCACAGATGTAGATTAAATTAGTTCAGATGGGTAAAGATAACATGACATTTATATATATATTAATATATAATAATACCAAGAGAGAAGAAAGCAATGTCATACAAAATATTTTTAATAAGAAGCCTGTTATAATTAAACCTGTAGGAAAAAGGACCTTGAATTTTGTAATGGGTTTTGAAATAAAATACGTGAGTTTCATTAACAATTAAATAATAAAGCTTGCAATCTGAAATTAAATACATATCCTACTTCCAAATATAATAATGCTGGACTTACTATACTTGTTCAAACCAGTCCATACTATGAAGTGGACACTATCAAGTGTTTTAGAGACAAGTCTGAGAACCTTGCAGCCTTCTTACAGGGAAAGTTTCTTTTTTGATACTAACTCTTCTGGTGACAACTAGTGCTTGGAAGCCTGATGATTAAAATCACTAAGATAGTTACCCCAGTCTTAATTAACTGGAAGTGCGGCTGTTCATTGTTCTCCTATTCAGTCCTATTCTGGATCGCTCTAAAATTTTGACATCAGTGCCACCTTTGTGGCAAAGACTTCTACAGGTGAATTTTGTGAGCATAGAGGACCTCTTTTCAACATTTAAAAAAATGTTGTCTCTCCTATTTCACTGTATGCTTCATTGCTGGTTTAGCAGGATGCTTCATGAAGAAGAAATACTAGAATTTTTTCTCTCAATGTTAGAGCTTGTACTAGTGTATTTATCATGATCTTTAATTTTCCTTCTAACTAAGGCTTTTCAATGAACCTATGTGGACATTTTTCTGGGTTTCTAATATTCTTGTTTTCAGAAACAACCTAGTTACAGTTCCACTTATAGCAAGGGGCTAAACTGTATGAACTAGAGAAAGAAGAGACAGTGGTGTACATTTGATGTTAAACTAATTCATACATTATGTACATGTAGCTGGGTTAATATACTCAGTTTACATATCTGTAATACATATAAATACATTAAATATTTTTTCCTCATTGTGTATAATTTTACTATTTTGATTTTCAGTATTTAGTATTTCAACATTAATTTTGGGGGCATTCCTCTCATGCTTCTTATGATGAGAAGAAAACACCATTGAGCTATGACAAGCACCTCCTCTTTTCTTTCCTGACACATTGTAATTAATTTGATATGTGTTAAAGAGACAAATCTATTCGACTCAGATCCACTAATATGTTTAGATGTCAGGTATAACAGGAAATCTGTTGCAGAGCAATGCCATTTGAAACCAGGTTAGTACCAGCTTTCTCTCTTTGATTTGAAAGGAATGAGCTTATGAATGCTAATTGGAAGCTTATGACACAAATATATGAAGGACATGAAGCAGACAAGGAAAATTAATCAGTTTTGACTAAGCATAGAAATGTTAGACTAGCTTTTTTTTCTGATGCTGTTCCTTTAAAAATAAACAAAAAAAACACTCCCCTCCTCAAACCCTCAATAAAGAAATCAATAAAGTCATTAGAAAAAAGTTAACATTAAATAGAAGTTCTGTTGGTTTATTTGAGGAACTGTCAATACTTTCTTATCAGAAAAATAAAAATGTATGTGATTTAATGATTGTATTGATTATCTTAACAGAAACCATCTGCTGTCCAATCCTGCAACCTAGCTTTTTGTTTTCCAGGGATGGTTCTTGAAGGCACAAAGATAAATAACCAGAAAAATCTATCTGAAAATCATTGGTAAATGACCATCTACCTCACAGTTGCATTCTTAAGTCTTCCATGGTAGTAATTCTATTAAAAGTATCTTCTTTAATCATTATTATTAGTCATAAAAATCTGCATTGGTGTGTGATGGCATTTGACAGTCTTGGTTTCATGTGTAGAATGATGAATTACTAATACAAATGTGAAATTTAGGAAGTCAGGTATCAATTTATCTGTTGCTGAACATTTTAGAATAAAATTTAGTTCTGATAAAGTTTTAAGAGGAGTAGATCAAACTGAGGGTAATTTTCTCTTATAGCAGATGTTTTGCTTTAGGTTGACTTCAAGACTACATCAGCTGACCTGTAACTGCTTTGTTCCATTGTTTGATTGTCTTATCAACCCATTCTGTTCCTC
The DNA here is from genome assembly GCA_907165065.1 of Caprimulgus europaeus. The sequence goes on along the minus strand of OU015525.1, from coordinate 47,733,448 downwards.
TTTACCTCCCTCTTGCATTTCTATATCTCAGCTTTAGACTGCTGTTCAATCATTTCAGTGCTAAGATTTCTGGTGTAGGAAGCAGAAATTTGCCTTATTGTGTTTGTGTCCTCAATTCCTCTTGGTTCCCAGTTATAAAAATTTCTGTGAGTTCAAATGCTAAACAGGAGTTAAAAAGTTAAAAGTTAAATGATTTACAGGATTCAGACACTTATCCCTAACTGAAGCCATTGACTGTGGAAGTATATCTACATTATTGCACATGCTGAATTAAGTTTATTTCCCTCATGTCTCAGCTTTTTTGACTTGCTTTTGCTTGCAAAGCTATTGATGCTTCCATTTTGTTGACTTTTTGATATCCTGGTTTGTAGGTGAGGCAGAGCTAGGTTTCTTTTTAGTAACTAGAATAACGTTTTGTTTTGCTTTCAGCCTGGAATTTGTTATGAGAGAAATTCTAATAACATAACAGTGTTTCAATTTTTGTCACTGGAAGTGAAGGACTTCATGTTTTTTGTTAGTCTTCAAGAGCAAGACCTAAGGGGGCAAGGAATATTTTAATTAATAAGCTAAATTGGCATTTGGATATGCCAATAGGATATTCAATATCATATAATGTCATGTTCAGTATATGAACGAAAGCCTCTTCCTCTTTTGTCTCTCTCTGACTTTCACTCAGGCTCTTGCTCTTCTGGGATTGAGGTTTCAGTTCGGGACTGTTGCTCCTCTGGGATCATTATCTGGGAATGGGCTGGGCTTGAACAATTGGTGGTGAGTAATTGCACTGTGTATCACTCTATTGCACATTTTTGTTACTATTATTACCATTATTATTTCAATATCAGTATTATTTAAAGTTTTATTTCAATTGTTAAATTGTTGTTATCTCAACCTATGAATCTCCTTATCCTTGCCCTCAAATTCTCTCCCCTAGCCCTCCAAGGTGGAAGTGAGTGAACGTCTGTGCTGACTGCTGGCCAAGTGCTAACCAAGTTCTATCCAAGTGAAACCATCACACTTCTTGTAGTCCCAAACATAAGTACAGACTGAGCGATGAGTGGATTGAAACCAGCTCCGGAGACAAGGACTTGGGAATGGTGGTAGATGAGAAGCTGAACATGAGCCGGCAGTGTGTGCTTGCAACCCAGAAGGCCAACCGTATTCCCGGCTGCACCAAGAGAAGTGTGGCCAGCGGGTCGAAGGAGGTGATTCTCCCCCTCTACTGCACTCTTGTAAGGCTTGGAGTACTGCGTCCAGTACTGGAGCCCCCAACACAAGAAAGACATGGACCTGTTAGTACAAGTCCAGAGGAGGCTACGAGGATGGTCCAAGGGCTGGAGCACCTCTCCTATGAGGACAGGCTGAGAGAGTTGGGGCTGTTCAGCCTGCAGAAACACATCTCCGAGGAGATCTTATAGCGGCCTTCCAGTACCTGAACGGGGCCTATAAGGAAGCTGGGGAGGGACTTTTTACCAAGGCAGTTAGTGACAGAACAAGGGGTAATGGCTTTAAACAGGAAGACAGTAGATTTAGATAAGATATTAGGAAGAAATTCTTCACTGTGAGGGTGGTCAGACACTGGCCCAGGTTGCCCAGAGGAGCTGTGGATGCCCCCTCCCTGGAAGTGTTTCAGGCCACGTTGGATGAGTCTTTGAGCAACCTGGTCTAGTGGAAGGTGTCCCTGCTCATGGCAGTGGGGTTGGAACTAGATGATCTTTAAGGTCCCTTCCAACCATTCTATGATTCTATGATGATCTCAACTATAATTATAGCACTATTGCTTGATTATGGCATAATCAAGACACTAAATCTTTTAGATACATTGTTGTTGTGCTTTTATGCTGTTATTTTTGATTTTTATTTTGAGAAATACTTTGATACTTTTCCTTTTTTCCTCTGCCCCACTCACTGTCAAACTTTCTGTGAAAAAAGTAAGATGTCTGAAGGAAGGATTTTGTTGTTTTTTGCCTGGCAAGTTCCTGAATAAGATTGCTGTTTTGGTGATAGAAATAGTAATGCATGACAAACCGTAACTATTAAGAATACACTAACAAAAAGGACAATAAATTTTCCAGTGGAAATAGATCATCTTTGATGCCTAGTCTTGCACCAGAACCTGTAAATTGGGCTATAACACAAAATTCAGGACAAATCAGTGCATGGTGCAGGAAAAAGAAACTGCTACAGCTTGACCTTCCTGGTTATAACATAACTTGAAAGAAATAAAAATATAATACACTATTTTTCTGGATTTTTAGCAGTATCCTCAGCTCATTAATACCTTTACGATGTGGAGACTCTTATGAACTGTTTGCTGTATTATGTCAGTTAAGCAAAGCAGCAGCTGTAAATAAATTAGGAAAATTCAACACTGCTTATCTGAATTCAAAACAAGAAATTAAATTGAATGTGGGCAATTTTAAATTTGGTCATTCTGTAGATAAACAGTGGTAAGTAAATATGTACAACATTTGCAAATATACTCAATATTTCAAAATGTTTTATTTTTTTAAACAAAATATTTGCTCTATTTAATACCTATGCGTTTATTTTTGCACATGAAATAATTGCTCAACTCTCTGTCTTTATTAAACACTGAGTTCAGAAAAGATGAGTTTATACAAACATAAACTCATCTTTGCCTATGTCACATTGAATTGTTTAAAAAGTAACCATGTCCTCTTCATAATCTGATGGTTTGTATTTTAATTTTTAGTACATAGCCAGTCACATCTGTATGGTTTAGAATGTTTTAATGCTGTTAAAGTGTATTCTAGAAACTTTTAAAATATTTTGCCACAAGCCTTTATTCTCATTTTTATTTGATATTTCACAAGAATCATATTTCCTTCCCTTCCCACCCCTCCCCCCCCCCCCCCCTCTCTCTCCAAAGTAGAACCATGGAGAATCTGTGGATTATTGAAGAGATCTTATACAATAGAGATGTGACATTTTGAAGCTATCTGGAGAAATAACTGGTACTTTGAAAGGATACATTCAACTAAAAATAAAAATACATTCCATCTTAGTGTTTTTAGATCTTTAAACAGTATGTTCTTAGCTTCCACATCAGGCAGAAGCAAGTATATCTTTCTTTTTCTTTACAGTGTTTCTAAGGGAACTACTGATTTGTTTATGTAGGAAACGCATCTGCCTTTGTAATGATGACCAGGCAGCTGGAGGTACTTCTTTGAGAGGTGTGTTCACTTCAGTAATACAGCAAAATATTGAAATAGAAACAGCACCTCTTGGGATAAATAATTCTTATGAAAAACTAATACATTGGACTGTGCAGTCAGATTCATACCCTTGCAGTTTCCTGGAACTAACAAGACATGTCAAGCTATTAATCTTGTTCTGAAGTTCATCTGTTGACTCCAACACTTCATTTTACTAGAAAATGTCATTGCTGAGGGCTGGGTTTTGCATTTATTTCTCCAGCAAAACTACCAGCAGAGTTTTTTGCTAAGCAAAGTTATCAGGATATTATACAATGGTTCATATTCACATTTTGTTCTCCTTCTTCACTCTTGATACAAAAGTATTTTAGATGTAGTGGGAAAGGAGAGAGTACTACAACAGACAAAGACATGGCAGTGACGGTACAACATATGTTGTCAATGAAGTTGACTTCTGCCTTGATAGCTTTGTGTTGTAACTTAATGAGATATAACTTTTGTTTCCACCGTACACTCAAAATGATGGAAAATACAGTAGACTGTACCTGTGCTATAGGGGAGATCATTCCTTACTTTTCATAGTTCACTCTGGCCCAGTGAGAAAATAGTCTAGTATGAAAGGCAAATTCCTTTCCCCAAAATTTTATGAATACTGAAATAAATGCTGTAAACACATTATGTTTGCCAAACCTGAGTATCCTTTACAAATAAAGGCACTTGACAAAGTGTTTTTGTTCTTGATTGACTCTGTGGATGTTGTCTAGAAGATACTATATATGGATCTATCTGTTTCCTAGTCTGATTACCAGTATAAAATTTAGTAAGAGTCCTTGTTTAACACAACATCGATGATCAACTTACAGGTAGAATCTGAGAAACTCTAGAGCTCTGAAGATGGAAAAAAAAAAGAAAAAGAAAAGAACAGAAAAAGAACATTGCACCTATCTTGCCCTATACAAGACAATGGATCGTGGCAATCTTGTACGTTCTACTCTAATTACAGCTGAAAGCAAGCAGCATGGCCATGAGATACCTCTCAAAAAGAGACGATGGTTTCTATATCCATTTAAACTATCAAAGGAGCACAGCAGTGAAACCAGAAACAAGATGCCTTTGTTTACTACCACCTAGAGTTCAAGTACCTTTGGACAAAAATATATTTTTAAAATATTAAGATATGATTAGTAGACAGAATTTATACACATGTAACAGGAAAGGCATGCCTATTGTATGTTTTATGTCTTTAGGGAGTACAAACATATGGAATTATATATATGTTTATTGTGGAACAGTTTCCTTCTTTGATGTTCATATTATGTTATAGAAAAACAAGGTAGCACTTTGTATGAGAAAATAACTTTGTGGCATAGCTATGTGAATCTCTACATTTAATAAGGCTTACTGTGAGAAAGAATCACTTTGGCTCTCTGGGGGCAAAAAAATATAAAAAATTAAAAGATGCTGATTATACAGCTAATATTACATTATGCAAATATGCAGCCCAGGGAGGTTTGGCACACAATGCATTGATTTATATGCTGTTTAAAAGCACCTTGTCTTTCTGTTTTGTTATTTATAGACTGGACTGTGTGTTTGTTTCTGCAGCTGCATATCCAGAGAGAACTGATGAGCTGCTACTTGCCTCTGTGTCTCAGCCCACACTTTGGAATGGCTTGAAATGGGGATCTGGTCAGACTACAGAGCTTGTAGATAACTGTAAACTTTGGCCTAAGCTGAGAAACCTCGGGCAGATTCAAGAAGAGGGAAAGAATACTTCCCTTTTGGAAGTTTTAATTGTTCTTTGGGTGATGGGTCAAGTGAAAGAATGTTTGACAAAGACAATTTTATAACAGATTCCTGTTAAAGTATGATGGTGAGTCACCATGTCTATTTACAGCAAAATGATAAATAGAGTTACTTTTCAATGCAGAATCTCTTTCTCTCTCTCAACAAAAAGGGTCAAATTTAAAAAAGGAGGAAGTTCTCATTTAGAATGATGTCAGAAAATATTATAAGATGAATTAATATGAATTCCTAAGGTATTAGTTTGCTTCAGTGGTTTGTTGAATAAGACAAGATTTAAGCACATGTGTCGCATTGTCGATTTGGGTCACACACCTCTGTTTATGTTGGGTATAAGCAAGGAGTCCCACAGGCGCCTAATTCTGGAAACACAGAATTAATGAGTACTTCTGATGGTAGCCCTGGAGGCTAGCAATATATTTTTGATCTTGCCTTTGATTTGTTAAATTTTCAAAATGTAGTTTTCATCCCAGTTCATGCTAATGTCAATGCATGTGAGAAATAAACTAGCTTTTGTTCATTCAATGTTACTTCCACCAGATGGAACTGCTGACGTTCAGCCTTTCCTAGGGATATAGCTGTCATAGAAAGAGTAAAAATCCATTGGCTGGTGATGACTTTTATGTATTACTCACATGGATCAGATTTTATCTGTGAATTAAAGTCTTATGTTTTGTGTCATTAATTTGTAATTTTATTTTATTTTATTTTATTTTATTTTTTTAAAAACTATATTAATTTGTTTTTAATTTATGCATATTTTTAGATGTATATGCTACCATTCTGTATTTATTCACAGGAAAAAAACAAAACAAAACAAAAAACCTCCAAAAAATCCCAAACAGAACAACTGGAATACTAAAACGAAATAATCATAGATCCAGCTCCATAATTTTAGGAAGGCCAGAGCCAGCAGATCATCATATCTTCCCATTAGGACAAGATTATAGTTAAGATTTATCATACCATCTTTCACAAGGGTAGACGTTGTAGCACAGTGGACTGAGATGCCAGCAAAAAGTAGCAGGAGACCATACTACTATCTTAGCACATGTTTCTGAAGTGCTTTCTGTTACCAAACAGTGGCTCATGGTCTGTTGTGAAATGAACTTTCCTCAGTATTTTTCTGAATTTATGTGACTGGGAAGAATTCTCTCTTTATCAAAGGTCTTTTACCACAGAGCCAAGATGCTGTTGGCTGATGAAAATGATACAGAGCCTTGTTACATTCAGCAGCCTAAAAGCCAATGAAAGCTAATTTTTGTCTTGTTACACTCTTTTTTTCCTTTCCTCTAGAGGTCTTTGCTATTGGCAGGTAAACTATTAAATGTTTCTTTAATCTGAATCAGAAGACTTTTCACATGACTTTTTAAGCAACTTATTATCAGTTGAAGGAAGGCTGAAGACTAGAGAGGCTTCATTTATCTTAGCAATGACAAGAACAGGGAAAAAAAAAGTCATTTCAAGATACTATTGATGAGTGTTGCAGCTTCGTGTGATTAAAAGCTGCATTACATGTAGATAGCAATAGTGGACACTGTTCTTTGAAAAATATGGCCATATATGGTACTTTAATTGAACTGTGAACATGTGGGTGATCAATACAAGGTAAGTTTTTTTAGAATTAAGATTTCAAGTGAAGAACAGCCAGGCTGGAAGCAAGAGAACCCTTATGCCTTGTTCTGGGTGATCCAGGATCATCAGGTATAAGCAGTGGGCCTGGAAAGTTCTTAAGTGTTTTGCTGAGCAGCAATTTTGGAAAATTCCTCATTGTACTCTTCCCTCTCTTTCTTTCATTAAAAAACAATTCATAATGATGCAAAACATTGCAAGTTGAGGATAACTTCCTCCCTTTTTCAGGTCTTACACTGCAGTGAACTACTGCACTGCAAGAGCCTGGAGCATTTTAGGAGCCATTATCGTGAGTACGCATCAATGTCATCTTTCTAGACTAATTTCCCACACTTCCTTACCTCCACTCCTACCTTAAAGAAGATAGATACATCTCTGTGACCTGCTTTGACAGACATTTAGCTGTTCATCTTTGTTGCTTTTTCATGTGTCTTGCTGTTCTTACCAGTGCTGAAATTTAAATATCCCAGCAGAGCAGCCGAAGACTGATAAGCTGGTACAACAACGTAATGTCACAAAATTAAACTGTAGTGCTGAGGTTCATGTGGAGAAATCTGCTTCTGTGACTTGATAAGATGCAGATTTTTCCTATGCAGGCTGTATTAACACTGTTTTTTTCTTGAAAAACACCTATTCTCTGTCTCCATTACTTGTATGTCCTGACTGATGTAATCATAAATCTGATTATTTTCCCAAAGCAACCAGCTTTCAGGTGTGTTTCAGTTATGCTTAAAAAAATAATAGATAAAAAAGAAAAGCACTTTTTGAAAACTTATATGGTGAAAATGTCCTGAAATGAATTAACAGCTTCTTAATTTTCCTTGATATTTGGACACTGTCTGTCACAGAACAAGTTTCTTCTTTTTACTTTTCACTAACAACCTACCTCTCTCAAATAAGGTGTAAATTAGCCTTCTTGCCTAATTCAGTCTTGTGTGTGTTCATGTCAATATACCTCTATATTTTGTATACTCTTGTAATAAAATGTGTCCTTTATACTCTACCAATGTTCCACTCAGAATTAAACCATACCTCTTTTAGCCTCACAGCCCTGTTTCTACCCTTTATAGACTCACAGTCCTGATTATTTCCAAATCACAAAGGAAAAAGCAACCATTCCACAGGATATCTCATGGAGATTATTTGATTTGGGGCAAAGCATGAAGATGTCTGAAAGCTGGATTTCTAATCTGAAGGTGATTGCAAGTTTAGCTATCAAGTGACTGTAGTAATTGGTAACATGAGAGTCAGTGTCACTGGCTACCTCTCACTGTATTAATACCCAAAGCAAAAAATCCACATGAAAGCTATTCATAAATTTGGAGCAATGTTTAAATAATGACAAGGATCTCATTCTCTCGTGTAGGGGCCTTTAAAGCCATTCTGTGTTTGGTAATATAGCTTTGTGAGCTAATTTTAGCCATTAGCAACATGACTGAGATTAGAGGAATTTAGCTTTCTTCTCCTATAGCAGTGTGTATTTTTCCCAAGTGCTGTCTATCACAGTTACTATCAGTAGAGGTGAACAGTTTGAACAAAAGGGAGAGAGCATTGATGTAGAGTTGATGGTGGCCTGAGTGTTTGCTGTGTTGTGCTGATAAACTGCTGTTGCTTTGAGTGTACATTGTCTACTTCTGTTAAAATCAGTTAGGCACAGTACAGTGCTGAGAATGCCAAAGGTCATCAATGCCTGAGTGTTTTGTCTCCTTAATTGCAATAGAGGTCGTTTTGGAAACATCTCTGTAGCAGACAGGGCACGATAGGCCTGTGTTTACTGTAGGCTCCTCTTGATTGCAGATTTCCCAGCTCTCTGAAAGCTTAGGTTTTGAGGATAGTATTATTTTCCTTTTGAGCAAATCTGCTCATAATGTTTGGGTTTGCAGGTTTATTTTTATCAGGTTTTATTTCATGGTGATATAAAGCAGTTATTATAATGATAAGTTATTTAAATGATATAAGTTGGTTTATGTGCAAGTGCCTGTATCATTGAATAAACATGATAAGGTAAAATAATGCCTATTATTCCTACTTTTGGTGGTATAAAAAGTTTCTAGAACTGCAGCATTGATATAATTATTCTGAAATGAAATGGGTTTGTGACAGCAAAGGAAGTTACATTTCTGGACATCTCTTATTCATGTACTCTAGCTGTGAATGAGCTGTGCCATATTTCACCAGTGAAGAACCTTCATGTGGAAAAACATACTAAATGTAGGTGCATAAACAAAAGAAAACACATCCATGAGTTGTCGTCTTGCTTATTTCAACTACTTACAGATATAAAGACCAGCAAAGCAGAGTCCCCCTCTGGTTTGTGCAAATCCTAATGTCTATGCATTCCTGAAACAATGACTTAATTAAACTTATTTTGATTGGCTCTGTAGGATAATCATATTCTTTAGTTAATAAGCCACTGAAAGCTAATTCAATGAATTCAATTAATGTTAGGAATAAACTTAATTTTATTTAACAGATTCACAAAAAAAGGTAAATGAAGGTTTAAATAACCTTGGAAATTGTTTAGAAAAATATTGAAGGTGTCATGAATTTTCTTTGCTTGTTGATAAGTTAAAACTTTACCATGAGACTGCTCTTCTGAAGAAGTAAACTATAACTATAAAGCCAGTTCATGGTAAGCTCCCCATTACACTTCAAAGCAAGCTAAAAAGGAAGAAAACCAAACCAAATCTTGCCTATCATGTCACAAGATTGTATGACATTGTTGTGTTATGTGGGATTTATGATTGTACCAGTTCTGTTAGACAATCATATTCACCCTTGTCTCCATATCCTATGTGATGGCTTTTAGATGTGACCCTGCAGCTCTGCTTGAGCTGTTGGAAGACACTGCATTGCTGTTCCACATGGGCAGCTGGGAAATATAACTGAAAAATAACTCTAAATACCTCTCCCACCAGCCTAGTGTGGGTGTTGCGTTGGGAAATATCTTGAAGATATTGGATTTGCACATAAAAAAACCAAACAAAAACCAAACAAACAACAACAAAAAACCAATAAAAGTTTGCTACATTTACTATATTACAGTGTCCTAAAAACCCCGGTGTCCAGCAGCCCAGGGGATGATATAGGCATAGCAGTGACCCAATTTCATCCATTTTTCCAGGGAAAAAATGGAAAGGATAAGAAATGGATTCTGAATAGGCTAGAAACAATTAAATGGTACATACAGATTTCAAAAAGTATAGTGAACTATATGTGGACACATTTCAGACAGAGATATGGTCACAAGCTTCTTATTAATGGTTAATTTATGCACTAACACTTGATGAAATGCACAGTTGAATAATGCAGTGTGTGGTATAGCATATCTTTCCTTTTAGGGCCTGTAAGGTCACAAGTATTTTCTCTGTTTTCCAGCCATATTACGTTTGGTATTATAGCAGACAGTTCCTGACTTGTATGTAGGAAGAAGGGAAGAAAAATTTGTGAATGAAAATGTTAATTTTTTTAAAGTCTCAAGAAAGGCTCAGTAGAAACTCAATCCTGCTCTTATTTTAACTGATCTGATTATCCTATTTATAAGAATAATAATGACTTATTATGTGACTCCTTTGAAGTTCTTTGGCTGATGTCTGATCTTAAAAACAATGCCAGGTCCTGTGTACTTAAGCCTGTCTGCTGTGGGCTTTTGTACTCATTATAACCAGTTCCCTGGAGCTATTCAATGCTCTGGAACCGCCACACGTCCCCCATTGAGCTTCCTTTGGTGTGTGAAGACTCCTTTATGATATAGCTTCTTTCCTGAGGAACAGTGCTCTTGGAAAGAATAAGGTTTGACTTCCAAAACTGATGGGAGGTTTAGAAGAAAAAACAAAATTATCTTCAAGATGACTCATATTGGCTTGGTGCCTGGGCTTCCTAGCAGAGTTGATCTCAGAGGCATAAGACTGTGTTTAAGGAGAATTGGAGAATTTTGAGTTAGGCTTGATAAGTCTTGCATTGAAGTTTGGGCTCAGTGACTAATGAAGAAGGAATTATTTTTTGGTTGTTGTAGTTCCCTGCCTACCCCACTGGACATTTTCAAACAATGTAAATAACTACTTGTTTCTACCAGAACAGCTGAGATCTTTGAAATTTTTCCTTTTCATTTTTTCTGTCAGTGATAAAATCTAGCATTTGAGCACAAAGTGAGTTCCCTGGACGAAAGTCACAGAGCAAAAGATCATACGACCCATGTAGAAGATGGCTGTGCTCCGATTTCTCTGTTACCTCTACACCAAGGATATGGGAGTCCCTCTGTGCACACTATGGTCACTTCCAAACCCCAGTTCACCACTGCCTTCCCACTTCCCTCATCCTTCATCCACCTTCTGGCTACCACAGAAATGCTAGGAGCAGGTATCTGGAAATCATGCCAAAGATATGCCTGATTGGGATGATTTCTAGATCCTGAGATAAGTAAACACAACTTTCCTGAATTTGGTACCCAGTTCTTTGCATGACAAGGATTATACAGATATAACCTTCAGGAATAATTTTCCAAACAATCACAATTAGAGCAGCCTCTGAAATTTCTACTGCACATTTTTGTAACACAGTAGGGTGCAGTCTGTAGGCAAAAAAGGGTTGGTTTTTGTTTCAAGTATGACAGGTACAAAAAGTCAGTATTGTGGATGACCACTAGGGGTTTTTAAAGGGTTTTGGCATTAAAATAAAATTAACTATTTAACTATACCTATTAAAAGATACAGGCTATTTTAAGATTAAGTAGTGCCACTTAAGACCTTGTAGAAGGAGTTGTTAGTTAAAAAAAAAATTAAAAAAATTAAAGGCTTCTTAACTAGAAACTCTGGAATAAATGTCCTCAAAAGGTTGATAAACTCTTTGTTCCTCACTTGACTAGACTGAAACTTTCATATATATATAAATGTACCTATACATGTTCTGAGAATAAACCAGTAAAAAGATTGCACATCTAGAATGAAAGTTACATCAGCAAAGCCACAGTCCTGCCATACTTTTTGTTTGAAGTCTTGAAAAGTATAAAATGTGATGCCTCAGATTTCAACAGGACACCAATTACTATGTAGGAGTTATGAAACACTTTTATTGTTTTCCTCTGAAATACTTTTTTGAGTGAGTTTAGTACACATGGAAATATGAGAATGACAGCTCTGCAGAATGAAGGTTTCTGTTTATCTATATAACACGCACAAAGGTGGTCAACTGAGGAGTAAGTTTCCTCAGCAGAGTTCTGGAAGGAAACTTCTATGAGTGTGAGCACAGCAATATATTTTAAACTTTATTAAATAATCTGAAGAAACCCTACAAGCACTGTGAGTCCAAATAATCACATTCTCTAAACATATCCTGCATGCAAACCTAGTTACAAGTATTCAAGATTGCTTTGTCTAATTTAAAAAAAAGAAGACAGAGTGAGTCCTCACAGAATATCCACAAATAACTAAAAAGGACTTCAGTTCTCATACTCAATCAGCCTTTGACCTCTCTGTTTACACTGATACAGAGATATCCATTAGTGCCAAAAGAGTTGTTTTTTTCCTAGATGTTTGCAGAAGCAGTCACCTCCACACCAACTCCAAAAACACCATAGCTGAAATACAACCACTGAGCTGTAACAACGATACAACAAAGCAACAGGAACTAGGCAATAGTTGTATTGTCACTAAAAGTCCATGCCATGACTTTAGAGTCTTTCTAGCTATTTTGGTAACATGATGGTAGGAAGCCAGTTCATTAGGTAGCATGCACAGAGTGCTGTTGATGAGGTCACTCTCTGGTCTCAATTACACACATGTCTAACTGAGCAAATCAACAGTTATATATTTACATGTAAGTAGTCCTAGTTCAACCCAGACTTTCAGACACAAAAATCATCATTCTTTATATCTAATTCAAAGTTTTAAAAGAGAGTGCCAGCAGGTAGAAAACAAGCTATTGTTCCCTAGAAACCATCGAATAAATTATGACATGAACACCACTCAGTGCAATTTTGTAAACAAGATGAAGCAAAAATGAATTTTCTTTGCTTGAATGTATGTTTTCAGAAAAATATGCTCTAGGGCATATTGACATTTGCCAATTAACAGTTAATCACCCTGAGACACCCCAGTGCGGACAGAGAAGAGAAGGATGGCAGCACTCCCACAGTACAGCTGTTGGAGAAACCTTTAATTACCCATATCACTCGGAATTATTGGCAATATGGAAGGGAGAACTTTTCCTGCTCCACTTTCAAATGGGTGCTTTTAGATGACTCTCATTTTCCTCCACAACTTTCTTGAAAGACACCCCAGTCCCCCTTTCATCATCCTATTTTGTAATCAATAGCCTTGTGTTTTGTTATATAAGATTCAGGCATCTCCAGACAGTACTGTTATAAATCTTGATGGATGACAGAACATTAAATGAACTGCTGTAAATTTTAAGTGGCTGTATTCTGGCACTGTGGAAGAAACTCAGCAAGCACATAAAACAAGATAGCAAATGCTAAGCAAAATTATAGTAATAACTGAAATCAGAGGTCTGATTAAATAATAGACGTACTTGTTTTTATTGTTGAATTTTACTTTCCCAGACCAAGGAAGGGAAAAGATATATATATATATATATATATATATATATATATATATATATATATGGAGAGAAATATTTATATTTTGCCAGTGTGACAATGTGTTGTCTTGCATCACACCAGATTAGTTACAATAAATTCTTTTCCTTCCTTTCTGGGGTTTAGACTTTGTGATCCAGGAGGTCTTTTGCAGTCTTATGCTTCCTGATTTCTTTCCTTCCTTTCTTTAGGGATGACAAAGACTATTTTTATTTTAGATTAACTCATCATAAATAAACCGCAACATGCATCGTTATTGTAGGCTGTCATATAAAATTGGACTGATATGCAAACATTCTGACCACTTACAACTCATACGAATTTCTAAGTGTCAAGTTTTTTTAAAAAATTAATCTCTGAATGTGTTTTAGTGTGATTTTTGACAGGGATCTTTTGGCGTGCAGCGTGTGATTTAGATGCACAAGTTTCAAGACTGAGATGATAAGTGTGTGGAAGTCTACATAAATATATCTTAGCTTTTAGCACCTGAGCAGCCAATCTGGTTTCAAGTCTTATGCCCAAGACTAAGGCTGTGCTTATTTGGAATAAATACACACTTTGTTAGAATAAGACATGATGGTCTATTTCATAAGAACCAATATGTAACCTGCATCAGTCACAAAGATGACACATCATTTGCTTCAAAATAATGTATTCAGTGTCTTCTATGAAATGTTTTTGGCACTTTTTGCCTTGGAGCCTTCTGCTTTTCTACTAATCGAGTAAGTTCCTGTGTTTGGGGACCACATTCTGTCAAACTTGCTTGGAAATATCACCAAAGAAATGACGTAAGAGACAGGTTAGAAGCTCACATATGAGTCTCTGCATACAACAAAACTCTGTTGCTCATTAATGATCTGTGATAGGTATCTGTGATAGGGAGAGCAGAACCTCTTTCTTTTGCATATGGTAGGATCAGTTCACATGAAAGGGCTAAGCTCCTAATTCTGGATTTGTGACAATATATTTTATGGTATCCATCATTCTACACAAAGATTTGGGTTTGATTCACAACATATTTATAGCTCTTTTAAGCCAGTACAACTTTGCGGATTTCAGTGGCTTGGTCTTATTTCAGATATGAGTACTGATCACTAATATGTTATACCAGTTTTGTGCTAATGAGTTGGACCCTAATTCTGAAATGGTATCCACCATCTTTTCATTCTACTGTACATCACCTGGCAGCTGCATATGTAGTTGCTATGTAATTTATGCTTTGCAGGTGTCAGTAACTCCATGTGAGAAAACAAAAAGATGCTTGGATGTATTTAGTAATTATTGTGTTACTAACAGGGTAATTGCACACTTATTTCTGTCTACAAATTACATAGTAGTCGCACTCAGAATTACCATTAAAGATGTCTTCAGTAGTTGCCAGTGAATATTTTTTTTTTTTTTTTAATTACAATATAATTACATGCTTATTACTGTCTGGTAGAATAAAGCACTGCTTGATTTTGTATACTTTGTAGCATTGTCACAGTAGCCAAAGCTCCATGGATGTCATTTGAATGAACACTGTGACAACTCACCAAAATTTTTGCAAGTGTTTTTGTCTGGGAATAGGAAACGGCTGTCTCTAAGAAAGTGGTACCTTTCTTTGAGCAAACAGTTTATCCTGTTAGTAAAGTCCCTCTCAGTGAAAGTTAAGCCTGCCATGGTTTTCAAATGTCATTGTGACTTCCTTGTTTTAAGCTGAAAGGAATAATGTCCACAGATGGACCAAGGATAAGAGTTTGCACAGGGGCTTCCACCAAGAAAATTCCAGCCCAAAGTTCTAAATAACTACATGGCACTTTCTCATCAACAGTAGTAAACTCTCATCCAACCGTTGACTCTAAGCTGCCCTACCATAGCCTGTTTGGCTATAAAATTAGGAGTTGAGTAAGTATAAAACATCACCTGCCATGAGTTCTAGGATATCAGAAGATGTAAGTCAAAGCTTAACCTGTTCCTCAGGATTGACAACTTCTGATAAATTAAAACTTGTAAAACTCAGGGGTCTAAAGGTGTAGAAAAAGTATAATTCTATTTATCTAATTGTGGAATTAAAAAAGTAGTAAGAATCATTAATCTTTATTCTGTCTTGGTTTATAAGCAGTGGAGAACAGCAGAATATTCAAAAGATAAATCTGGTTCCAGGGAGGTCCACCCAAGAGGATTCCATCCCCATGGAATCCAACAGAATCAGTCTACGGACCATGCCAGGAGAAAAGCCTGCTCCAGATCTCATGGAGAAAAAAGCCTTTCAATGGCTTGAGATCACTCTGCTACACTCTGCTAAATTTCCTGAACTTTCTATGCAGGGGGCACTTTTCTCACTGAGGCTGGCTTGGAGGATCTAGAGGCTTTTAGCTACAAGATTACCCTACCAAGAGCCACAGCCTCACTGAGATACTGTTAATCAAGATTAAGTATTTTATTGTAAGATTTTAGAGTCTGTTTTATTGCAAATACAATACACAAATTAAATGATGTTCAATTAATCATCAAGATTTGGATAGCCTGGGTTCTGCAGAGTGTTAATCACAGTTTAAACAAATAGGTAGCATTTTCAAACATTTAGAGCATGCTGTGCCATTCAACACACTTTACAAATGAAAGAAATTCTTCCTGTGATTCTTCATGGAAAAACAAAACAAAATAAACAAAACCAGGCACTGGAGAAACTCAATATCTGTTTTGACTTCCGAGTTGTAAAAACCCTTTCTGTTTGCTGGTTTGTCATCCTCCCTAGTGGCAACTTCAGGCAGTGCTTATTCACATACTTTGCCAGTTTAAATAATGCATTGATTTGCAGATAATGGGGAAAATATTTTCCTATCTCAAGTTTCAACCTAAATCTGATCTTTCATAGAGGCAGAAAGTAAAATGATTAAATGTAATAAAGATGTAAATCATGGATATTGAAAGAAGATAAATACTTTCAGTTAGTATTCAGCTACCTTTTCATGAAGTCCTTCTAGTTGTCCACTTTGGTTACCTCTTCCCACCTCAAGGATAGTTTATATCTTGCATAAAAATTCTCTTATTAATAGACAAAGTTGAAATTCAAAGAGCAGTCAACAGCCACTGTGAGCAGAGTCACCCAAACTATTTTTTTTTTTTTCACATACTCCTTTGATTTGAGTTCATTTAAATCTAACTTGAAGGGCTGGCAAAATAACAGTAGGCTAAAGTAATGAATTTCTTTGTACATAACTAATAATACATTTTGTCTGAGGTCAGAATTTTCAGAATGATTTAGCATGCATGACATATTGGCAGTCTTTATTTTCAGATACTTCCTTTTTAATGTAAAATATTGCAGATTATTTTTGAAATTGAATTGCTGGGGTGGAGAACAAACTGCAGATCACTCAGTGGTATTGCAAATAATTCAGAGGGAAATGCAGTATTTGGAAACAGTATCATTTGCTAAAGGGCATTTTCTAACAGACAGAAGCATGAGACAGAACTACTGTCTCAGCTGAACTCTGCAGCACAGTAAAGGCTAGAGAATGTCTGTGATGAGATTTAGAAATTAAAGACCTTCTCCTGAAATATTATAGTGAGATTTGAGTGTTTAAGTAAAGAAGAAGGAACTGCTGGACTCACAGTATTCTCAGAAGCCAAAATAAAATGGATAAAACAATGCTTTCTTCACTGTCTTTGGGATGCCTAGCATGATTTCACCTAAATTTATTTATGCTTTCCTTATAATGGAAGTTTTCAATAACTTTTTTTTTTTCTAGTGTTGGAAACCTGTTTTTGATCTTTTACATATGATTCATCCAGCTCCTAAACCAACATAAATCTGCATCATGGTTTGTAAAAGCTTGGAAGGGTTAACTGGAGTCCTGACTCCACTGGCAGAGAGAGAAGGGCAGTGACAGGTCTCTCCATTTTGGAGTTAGATCTCCAGTTAGAGGGTACATGCTCAAACACACCAGGTTCTTGGAATAAACTTTTTAACCTTCAAAGCTTTTTGCTGAAACAGCAATCTTCTGTCAAGAGCGTCGAAGCAGAGGAGTGTTATATAGAGTGGAGAGAAGCAGCAACTGATCTGGAAAAATACCCATTTCAACTTGATGCATTCATCCTAAAAAAATCAAGTAAAACTTTAATCCTACATGCTCTTGGTTCATGCATGCTCCATTACTGGAATAATTGAACCTTGAGTAGTTCCACTAATCAAAAGAAACATAAAATCAAAACATAGGAGGAAAACAAAGAGAATAGAAAAATCTGGTAGGCTGAGGCAAAAGGCTATGAAGCAGATCTGAATTTGCAGCTTGCTTCTGTCTTACACTTATGCCATTTGAACAAGTTGTTTAAGCATTCTGTTCTTCACTATGCCAGGTACAACACAGGAATAGCAGCCCTTCTTCTGTTTCTCTTTTCCATCCTGTCTGTTTAGCCTATCAGTTATTTGGCACCTGGGTTCACCTCTCAGTGTCTATTTGTAGCATTCCAGTTTTGACGGAGATGTCTGGCTGACACATGTGATTGATGCTAATGACATGAATAAGAGGTGTTTTATATGAACCTTTCCTGTGTGGCCAGGATTTACAGCAAGAGATTCTATGCGACAAACATGATGTGTTACCTCCTCATTCCCTCTCTGCACAATTTTTGAGGTCGATTTCTGTTCACTACTTTTGATTTGACCCCTTTGTGTTTCTCAACATAACTGTAGGTTCAGGGTTTCCTGAAGTTTTTATTCATGACCTGATGTTTTACAGATATGCCTCCTTACCTAAGCATAGTACTGCAAGCTTTCCTTTAGCCCCTTTAAAAGAAATAAAAAAGAGAACAACATGTAATTAAGATAGTGTCATGTATACAGCTATTAATATTAATAGAGAGCTTTACTTACTTAACAGTGTCTGTGTCCTATATTTGCACGTGGTCTGAACAGAAAGGCTTGGGAGGAAAGATGTAGTGCTACTTGTACCTGTTTCATGTGTCAGTTTATGGGAAGAAGCTGAAAATGAATCTGGAGATAAAGAGCGGCATGGAAATGAGAGGGGTATGAGTAAAGCTACAAAGGTGGTAAAGCTTGAAGGTATCTATGAGGAGCAGCTAGTTTGGTGGTCTGTAGTGCCTGAGTGGACAGTGACAAGAGACAATAGAACAGGGAAGGAAAACTGGAGGTAATGAAAAGTGGTTTTATTTTTAATTGGATGGGGAATCCAGGAGGAAGGTACCAGCAAGTGGTACCCAGGCAGCCATTTACTTTCAGCATGTTATTCTCACTCTTTTCAAAAAGCTACCCACCTTGACCAAATGTTCAGAATTCCTTTTACAGACATTGTCACAAAGTCACACATGATCAGTTATCTATAAGTTGAAGCTTGTCTGGTATATTTTGCTGTAACTGTGGATTTGGACACCGTAGAAGAAAAAGATGTATTACATGCATGCACTGTACAGAAACTAAGAGACTACTTAACAAAGAGTGTTACATCATATCCAGAAAAAATGAATAATTTCAATCTGACAATATCGTTTTAATTTTATTATAACATGCCTCTAAAATGTATTTTGACTAATTGTGTGAAAAGTTAACATTTATTTTTTAATGAGTGCACTTAGGTAGGCATAAGAAAGAATACACTTTCGACTAGCAAATCATTTTTATATTAGCCAAAGCAAAATCTTCACAGCAAATGTATGTAAATCACTAACTTTCAGTGCACCGAAGGGAATGTACTTCATGATAGAACTTAAATACTAATGAAATCAAGTGAAAATGATAGTCATTAGTCAGCTGTGCCTTGATAGGGTTCCCTGTGGACTGATATAAATTCACCATTAGAAACGGATTCTTTCACAGTCCACTGTGAGCATTTAATCCTTCTGTAAAGCAGATTTAAATTTGATGTTTAATATGTGGGTTTTTTTAATTTCAGGTCTCTTATGTTTCCATATTTGCAGCTTGTGTTTAATCTTTTTTAAGTCACTCTAAGTATTTTATCTGCATTCTCTCAGTTTTATGTGCATATTATGGGCCTACGCAAATCATACAGCTACAAGTATTAATGATAATCAGTGGAAGTTAACTAATTAGCACACAGTTCAAAATAATGATGTCTCTTACAAGCCAAACCCACTTTGGTTTCAGCTCATAAATGGAATGTGTTATCCAATAGGAATTTAAGGGTAGCACTTGGAATGATATCCAAGAAAAGGGCTGCTATAAACATGTCTCATCTCTTTCTTCAGATGAAAATAATTTTAAGTACCTTTTCAGCATCTGATTCTGACAGATTATTTGAAAATAAATCATCAGAGGCACATGCACACACACACATTCACACATGCAACTTCTGAAACATTATCTAACGTCATTTGAGAGGAGTGAGGAGTGAGTCTTGCCAGCATTCCTGTGAGTAAAATCCTGCTGCGTGGCATCAGGAGTATATGCTACCTGCTCAAGTTTTGTAATGATGCTAACTCCTTGTTCACTTACACTTTTTGTCAGATCAGCATAGGAAACACCAGTGGAGAAGTATCAAGCCTTGTTTTGAACAGGATTTTTACTCAGAGAAAACTAACACTGAAATTAACAGGAACCCTTCTCTACCTGGGAAAAAAACCATAAGAGAATGGAAAATTCATAGTATTTCTTAGGAATATTGTGCTATATCCAGGTTTCTTGGCCTACTACTATATTTACATAATATTTAGTGTTAGACAATTACCAGACTATGAAGGAAACAAGGCACAGTAGCAGTGTCCTGTATGCTCTCAGCCCTTCTATAGTTGGAAAGGAAATCTCTAGGAGTGATGAGAATTACTGTGGGCTGTGTGTTATGTAACTTTGTAAATTATAAATCATAATGCTACATAAAACCAGATCAGAGAATGAGCTCAAGCACAGACTACCAATTGCCTATACGCTTAATAGTCAGTCAGCATGCTCCCTGTTTTAAGTTATGGCTATTGCCAGCTAGCACTTTTAATAAAATATGGTTCAGGGCATGGCTATATAATTCCCAAAAAACAGTATGGACAAGACAGCACAAGATTTGGTTCTTTTCAAACATCCAGAGTAAAGTCCAGTCCCTGAAATGCCCTTCCATACCCTCATTTTAACTTTAGGCATGTAAAACATGCTCTCCTCTCAGTTTCTACTCCAGATTTCCGTTCTATCAAACTGGTCCTTTTCCTTACGTTTATTTAACACAAATGTACATTAAATGTCTTCTCTCTAGTCAGTTTTTATACAAAACCCCCACATTCTTAAAAAATTTATAAAAATCCCTTTAGTACTGGATTTGAAGCAAACCGGGATGTTGATGCTGAATACACCATTGCAACAGACAGATGTACAGTAGTTGTTCTCTGCTTCTTTCATAAGAACACAGACCTGATCTGTCACCACCTGCTGGCCAGGTGCTGGAGTGTTACTCTACTGCTTTTTTGATGGTGTCCAATCCCTGGTGATGATGTAAGCAAGTTGGTGTGATATACTTTCCTCCTAGAAAGCAAAATCATACTTCCTCTCCAGCTGGTCTGCTTTTTCAGTCTCATTACAAGCCAAGGATATCTTATTGGTCTAATCAAACTCTAATCAGGAGTTTATACTGATTATACTGGACAGGAATTAAGCTAATTCCTATTTCTATATCATCGCAAAATAGACTGATGGAAAAAACAGTCATACATAACTCATGAAATTGTTACATTTGAGCTTTACCAGCATGGGAAAACCAGACAAATTTTGTGTAAATCTATTGATTTAGACATTTTTCACTGAATTTTGAAAAAGTTTGGCCTTAACTTAGGCAACTTTGTGTGCAAATGTATAAACTTTCAACCTGTTGCTATTGCTAATAAAAATGTTAACTCAGACCAGTACACAATTTGCATGCAAAATCCAATCAGAAAACATTGAAGAGAAAGATCTTGGATCAGCCAGAGTTTTCAGCACAGTCCTGATTTACACAAGACTAGATGAGAAGCTGTGAGCTCAACATGCGACTCCACCTTCCCATCCTGGTGTGCGTCCTTGTGGTCATACTGTGCACTCTGTCATTGCGCTTCCCCAGGGCTCCATCTCCATGGTGTTTGTCTCCCACTCTCATCTTTCACAGAGGTCTAGTCTCTGCCCTGAGGAGTGCTTTGAGGTGGGAAAGCATAGGGTAAGGGAGAGCAGTGAGTGCCTTTGAAACATGATGAATGTGCCACTTATGTTCAGTTTGCAATTAAATGATGTTGAGGCTAAGTATGCCATTTTATGACATATTTTGTTTCCACAGTTGCTGAGCAGGAGGTGAAGTGAAATTAGTAACCTACCCTTTAAATCCAAAACAAATCAAAAAAAGCAAACAAACTTTTTTTTTTTGTGTAACTGACCTTCATAACAAATCTGAATCTGCTGTCTTATAATTTATGCTGGCCTGACATGAGTTTGTTTTCTGGATTAGTGTGTTGGTCTAATTCCAGAGGCATCTGCCTGCAAAAATACACAGAAAAGAGAAGAGTGTATTAAGCTTAGCCACTGCTTAGCAAATACTTGAGGGCAGAATCATTAGGTCAGATTCTGGTTCAGTGTTGTGAATCTACTGGACGTAAAAGACTAGTTTGAGAGTTAAGGCTTGAAGCTCAGAAACAAAGCATGAAGTCAGGGTGTGCTAATAACAACTCCTTCCTCAGAAGAGGCTATCAGGTTTTTGGAGAGCCCAATCCATGCTATGGGTATGTAAATAATATAGTTTAGGGAACCTGAAACCAGCAGATGAGAAAGCTTTTTGTAAAAAATGAGTATGTGGACTATTGATCTTTAAAAACTTTTAAAGGTGCTGACAAGGCAGAGACTTTGTTGTTACTGATGACATACACACATTTTGTTTTAAGAGAGTTTCCAGACAGAAGAAATACAGGTTCCTGAACTCACTTCAACCTATAGATAACTACACCTCAATGCACTTGATATTTGGTCCAGGGCACTTAAAATGTGTTAATTTAAAGGATTATTGAATATTAACTTTGATGTTATATGTATATTTATCAATAATAGAGGTCATAATATATTCTTTTTAACAACCAGGACCTCAGGTTTGATTCATATGCTTTTCTTGGTGTATTTCATTGTTTATGAAGTGATTTCTAATGGTAAATAATTCTAGTAAGATGAACAAATAAAAGGAAATGGAATCATAAAAAAAGACAGTTTTTCAAGTCCACTGTAAGACCTATAGCACACAGTCCCTCTTTTTTATAGCTATGTTATATACAGAAGGTGCAATGACGTCTAAGATGTCAGGCCTAAATCTCAGTTACTTTTCATAGCCTCTCCCATTGGCAGAGACATAGTGCCCAGCATGATTCCCCTGGGGAGAGTTGGTCTTTCCAATCTCACATACCTCAGGCAGACTGGGATAACAGCATCAGTGAGTTACACGAACCTACAGGAACCATATGGGCACCTGGACAGAAACACTGAAACTAGGGCTTGCTGGGGAGATGCTTATAATTTCTAGAAGATCTCTTCTAATAAATTTGAGTTGACAAGGTACAAGGGCTGTCTTTGGCTTTTTTCATAGACAGAACAAGTTCTCCTTGTGCCTGTGCTCAATAAAAAGGTAGAAAAAATCTGGTTGCTAAAATTCTCTGGCATAATCTGTAAAGTGCTCTCTCCTTGCTCTCCTTCCTCCCCCCAGACCCTGCACACAGCCTGAAATCAGAATTTAGTACCATTTTTTTTTTGATAATTCAAGAGGCAATGACCAGAAAAATAAGGAGTCATCAGCAAAAAGTACAGTAAAAAGTGGTCTTTGAGTGGCCCTTTTCCCATGTCTGGCTCTTTATCTAAAGACTGCAAAATACATCATGAGCATTAATGCTCATAAATTAACTGGCAGAAGGTGTCTTCATACTTCTAATCCAGAACAGATTTGTGATGCCTTCAGTGGGATCAACTCTATTTTAACCCTACTACCTTTTGGTGTGTTTAGCTGATGAAGAGACACTAGCTTAACAATATTCAGCAACGTGCCCAAGGTCCTGCATGAGTGCTGTGGCAAATCCAGTAATAAGCACAGAGTTTCTAACTCCCACACTTGTGCTTCAAATACGTTTTCTTAGTATGCTCCATGGATATTACTCTGACAACTCATAGGAAGCAGATGTTTTTGTTGGAACTGACACTTTTCTGTCAATAACATCATTTCAATGTAATGGTTATTTGAACAGCACAAATGACTGGGAGCTGCACGGCCTCCCTGTGCTTTTGTTATATTTGTTTGAGAGTTTTATTTCTGAGTTTTAGATTGAAATTGTATTTTGAAGGCAGCTCCTAACACCATTCATAACAGCACAGCAGCTAATGATTCTGTCTGCCCTGTTTCCTTTTTTCTCTCCCCTTTAACAAGTTTTTCACTAGCTTTCACCAGTGCAGGTGGGGCCTGTGAACCTGACAAATATAAACTAGATCTATGAGGCTCACTCATTAGACACATTTTACTTAAATGGGGGTGCACCTTGCCATGGTGCCAAGCCAGGCAATGTGTACAAGTGAACAAAGCAGCCAGCAGTGATGAGAGACAGGAGCTGGGGTTTTCTGCCTACTCTGCCTCACACTGCCACGTGCATCAGTGATTAACCTGCATTACTCACACAAGGCTAGACACACCAAGAAGGCTGTATGGTAGGTAGGATCCAAACATATAAATCCTCAACCTTTAATTTAAACTATGCAAAACTAACCTTGACACACAAAACATTTACTTAGGCATACAGGTCAGGATCACAATGTTTGTTATGCTTCAAGGGTCAAATGTTTTCTCTTTTCTTGCACAGTGATGTAGTTGGATACTTAACAAAATGGTGCATGCTGCTGTTCATATGTGTCTGTGCATATATCTTTATATGTACATCTGTATGTATATTCTGTATCAAGTGTGTGTGGACAATATATGTACTTATACACAAAGTATGTGTATATGCAATCTATACAAAGTTTCTTGGATTTCTCTGAAGCTCTGTGAAATGCACGTCTTTTTCCTTAACTAAGCTGAAGGAGAAAAAAGAGAAGACCAGTATGATACCTTTCTTCTCCTGCATTTTTGCAATGAAATAATACAATGTGAATGCTTCTGCTAGCTGACAAAAAAATCCTTATGGAGTTGGTTTGTACCATCTGACATCCAGTAGCATATATCAGATCACTCTCCTTTAACCCCATTCACCTGCTTCCTTCCCTGTTATTCCCATATATGCAAATTATTTGGCACACCAGAAAAGGGACCAGGATAATTACCTTACTAGTGCTAATGAAATATAAGTGTTTCCTAGAAAAAATTGTAGGTGTATAAGATATTTTATAGATATTGGAAGAAGTGTGTCCCTTATTAAGTAATTTGTCCCTTCTGCAGCCCTCTAAGATGTGTGTAATCTTCCTTCCTATTTTGTTTTTGAAAGTTTATAGCTCTAGACCTTGTTTGCATCACAAAGACTGCAACAGTATTAAGGAAAGATATAGCATACCTCTATTCTTAGATCAAGTAAACATAAAATTTGATTAATTACATCTCTTTTTACATTAGATCTGCTTAAAAATCTATTCAAACTCTAATGTCATCATTAAGGCTCTTTCAGCATGGCAGAACTGACAATATTTAGTTCCAGTATGCAATTAGAACACACAAAAATCTTAACTTTAAACAGAATTTTAATACCTACGACATCATCAGAAGAGAGATTTTATTTTATGGATTGCTTTTATCCTATTTTGAGCATCTAGCATGAGCTGGTGTCTTTGTTAATGTGCAATGAAACAATGACAAGATCAAGTCTACTGGCATCCAAGTTATCTCATGTCAGGAGTAGTTGTGGTCTTTTTTCCTCCAGCAACCTCACATGGTTCTTCATTGTTAAGGCAATGCTGCAGCAGTTCTGATACAATATGCAAGATTTAATCATTTAGACATTATTCCACTCTTATTTAGCTAGTCTTTGTAATTTATTTTCTATTACTAATTTATTTATTTTCACTAGATATGAAGATAATAATAGATCTAACTTTTGTTTTGAATAGATAAGTATTAGAAGGGTATTCTTTGTCTTTCTGTCCATATGGATTTAACTAGCATTAATATTCATTTGCAATCATGATTGCAAAAAGCATGCACAGAAATCTCATCCTTTTATTGTTCAGTGTTCTTACTGGAGTACAGAGGTGTCAAATGCTATCAGGTACTAAATTAGCAAGGATATTTTCACTGAAATTGATTTCTTGAGTCTTTGGAATCCTTGAAATCACTCAAAGTCCTTGTTGCTTTTCAGGTACCCTATTAATCTTTATAGGGTTGTATTGACATTGTTGGCTGCAGTTTTCCTGCTCTGTTCTCTGGGCAGATGTGAACAGACCATAAAGAGGGAGGGATCCCCTTCTAATTCAGAAGAATCCTTCATCAGGTCTCTAAACTGAACAGAAAAATCATATTAAAAGCAGTCATAATCACAAAGTGTGAATGAGAGGTAGGGTGCCAAATTATTCCTGAATAAAGACAGCATCCATGTCAATCTCGCTGCTGACGTACTTTTGCTTGTCTCTAAAAGTGGTTTAAAACATAATAAAGAAGTTGTTGGGAGCTAGATGAATGATTCTTATCAAAATTCAACATCTACCAAAAATTAATAGTAATAGCGGCAAAAAATACAGGGAAAAAAAAAAAAGAAAAAGAACAAAAGGGAAGAAACAAAAGCTTGGAACAAGGAGTAGGGAGTTGGCTAGAGGGAGGAAAGGAGGTGGACTGCAATTGTAAGAGTCCATTTGCAGGGAAACAAAAAGCAATCAATGTAATAACAGCAGAAAGCAGTCAAAAAAGGACAAAAGCTGCAGTGTGACATCTTTTATTCCTGAGCCCAGGTGGAGTTATAATTGGCAGTCCCAGCTTGGAAATGAACACAGTGTAAAAGAAAGAGCCCTCCCCTTGGAAGAGCAGACAAAGAAGTGTCTTGAGTTTTTAGAAGAACAAAGAATATTTCTATTTTAAGGAGAAAAAAAGAAAGTACAAAAAGAAAAAAGTCAAGTGGTCACGGGGGAATAACATCTTGGCATCTTCAAAACTTGTTGCTGGAATCTGTTAATTCCATGTCTGATTGAGCTCCCTTTACCTCCCTGCTTGCAGCCCTTACGGAGCAGCAAGAACAACTAAAGTGTGCTGGATGTCCTCACAAAGTGCTATTGGCTATCTACCAATTCAGGTGCCAGATACTGACCCTACTGTTCACAGTTAACAGAGATGACAGAAAACCTGGGATGGATCAGTTGTGACCACTGATGTTTAGATTTTAACTAAGGCAGAATAGCTGCTGTCTTGCTGCACAAGAAAGAAAGAACTTTTTACTATTGAATATCCTCAGCCCCTGCTCAGAATTACAGCTACAAAGCCCCTTCCACAAAGAAGGGCACACAGCTTTTATGTTGAAAAGTAAGAAAATTAAATATAGACAGACAGACAAAAATGATTTATGTCCTTTTCAATGTAATTTACTGTCAACATTTTGCTTGTCTCTTTTTTCCTGGCTTCAACACCGTTATTTTTTTTTTATTAAGTTCATGAAGTACCTCTGAGGTACAGACCCCAAAGTACATAGATTTTTTGATAAAGAGTGCTTTATAACTTTTTTGAAAAAACAGCAACAGATCTCAAGAAAAATATCTGGAAATATATAAAATACAACAACTAGAGAAGAAGAGCAACATTTACAGCCTCTCCTAATAAACTAGATTCTTGGGAAACAATTCCATTAAAATTAATCAGACACCTACACTTCAAATTAACCAGCAAAAAATTCTCATTTTCTTTTCAGATAATATATATAAGCATGCTTAACTATCATTTACTCAGTGGGGGACATGGATAAAAAAGGCACATAATATGAATATATTGGTTTACTCCTTTCTTATGGCCAAGAATAGATCAGGAATAAAAATTAGTTCCCTGAGATTGTTAGTTTGTAGTAATTGACCTTCTGTTTAAGTTTTAATTTGAATTTTGGGTTGAAAATTCTTTTTAACCTCTAGAAAGTTCACCTATTAGTTGTTGACCTTCCAAAAAAAGTCTGCACAATTATGACCTTAGAAAATGCTTTTAAGTGTTTCTTTACAAGTGGGTTTGTGTGCATCTATCTATGTCTCTGTGTGTGTGTGCATACATGTATAGATACATGGCACACTTTAAGACATAATACAAGGACCACACTGGGTCTACTCCAGCATTCTTTTGCCAGTAGTGGCCAGAAGCAGATACTTAGAGTAAATGCAGTATGCATGTGATGCTTACATCTAGTATTTTCCTAACAAACAAATGTTTTCAGCTGAGATAATTTGCTGAGCTGGATGTGGCTCCTGAGAGCTTAATATTGCTTGCTGTGATGACCATTCAAGCATTTGTCCAGTATATTGCTGAACCCGTGTAAACCTTTAAAACTTACAAATCTGTTTCCAAAAAAGCTAGCTGGCTTTTGTAATTTAACCCACTGGCTAAATCTTGCTAGGATTGAGGTTGCAAGGTCATACAGAGTTGTTCTTAGGAAACTAGTCACTGTATAGATAGAAAACAGAGCTTCCATCAAGTCTTAGTGTTAGAGCCAGCTGGCAGGGGAAAGACTGTCACACACAGTTATAGTAAACACCCTTGGATTATTCTCTTCCACTGATGCCAATAGGCTTAGGATACCTTGCATCCATATAGCAATGTATTTCATCCTTCAGCATAGGGTTACCTCATCTGTTGGGAATAGTCCTTGTCCTGTCTAATTCTCAAAATATACTTGAAAATTGTTCAGAAGAGTTAATGTAGGATCATGCAAATTGCCTAGGTCAAAAATATGCAAAAAGTGTTTGTAGAAGCTTAATGTTATAGAAGAGTAAGTTCTAGTGCTTAGGAACACACCCAAAAACCCTTCAATTTAGTACCATGATTACAGCCTTTGAAAAGCAGTAACTGCTGGGAACAGAGTTCCTTGCCTTGTTTCCTGACCTTTCATCCCAATCCTAGTTGCTGTTCCTGAACACTTCATGCAATTTTACTCCCTTTGAGCTTACTCTGCTGTGAATCCCTTCTGCTTCTGCATCTTCAGCCTGATCTCCCCTTTGACTTATTGTTTGTGGAGTTCATAATCAAGGATCCATGCAGACTTATAGCCACAATATTTTATGATCCAGACAAGCAAAAGGAAATCCCAGTTAGATTTTTTTCAGTCCAGATTGCATGATGCAATCAGTGATGATCTTTGCAAGATCCTCATCTTCAAATGCATCTTGTAATGTGTAGTCTTTCTTTTGTACAAGGAGAGTAGAGTCTTTAGAGGAAGTCACTATGAAGAGATGTGGATATAGATTTCCACATAGTGGGGAAATAATGCAGGTTTGCCCTGCACCTCAAAAAGCTGTGTCTAAGCTGTATATAAAGACCTTCAGAGTCTATTGTTTGCTTCTGAGGGCAAATGGTATGGCCTAACTTGTGTCGTGCCTATTCCACTCAGAAGACAGCATGACAGCTTTCAAGCTGCGTAGTGGGAATATCTCATGAAAGATGCTATGACCCAAATTACACCCAGGCATTGTGTGGTGTGTACCAAAACTGTGCTAATGAGTTTGCTAATTATAAAAGAATGCAATGATCTTTGTACAGTGCTTAACTGTACTTCAGACTCTGCCCTGGTCTTATTTTATAAGGCAGAATAAGTGTAGGCTAAGTAATTCCTCAGTTATCTTCCATAAATATGGGCTTTTCCAGAATTCAGTCTACAGAAGTAGTAACATCTGGAAACAGTTGTTTTATATGCCTGAGCCTCTCTCTCATGCAGCTGTAGATTGGGTGTCAGCATGCCTTCATTCTACTCCCATTTCTATTTTGGATTGATCCATATACATTTCACCATGTGTAAAAAATGGGATGTTAAATGTGAGTGTCTAATCAAATACCTAAAGTAAGTGTCAATCTCGTAAACCATATCTTGTAAAAACAAGAAAGGGGAGAGGACAATAACAGTTGCTACATGTGGAGTTATTGGTGAACAGCTAAATCATTGCATATGTGTAGACCAGAGCCCTTGTTTTCACCTCAAGTATGCACAGCCTGATTTGAAGGATCAGCTCAATTAATTCAATGAGACAAATCTATTGTAAATTCCAGGGCATTTTACAATAGGCTATCTAATTTTTTCAACGAATCACTTTGCTACTGGGTCTTCTATGATTGCTAGGCCTTAATGTCAGACTGTGCTTGTTTGCTTAATGTCACCCATCATTTGCAAAATGGCAACTCTCATTGGAATCAATATGACCAGGTCGATGAAATGCACACCATAAACAACAATTATGATGAAGATTAAGGAGAGTTTTCTAGTAAGTACATACATGGACAGCGATTAAAGACTGTCACTCTGTCACTCATTTTCAATTCTACCTGATGCTCTCTAGGCTACTTTTTGCAGCCCATTTATCTAGACTTTTCTCCAACCTCTTTTCCATCTTTACAAGTATGAAATAAGATAATGCTGTTGAAGTATATTAATATGTATTAGCTGTATACATGCAATGAACTGAGATATGCAGGAAAAACACCTACATGCGTTCATGATTATATGCATTCTGATGTACATGCAAAGCCTCGTGATTGCTGATAGTCTTTTTCACTAATTTTTAACTTTTTGGATAATGCTTTTATACATGGTTTCTAATCGTATCTAAAATTATTGTCATATTTTTATTCATGGAATTAATCTGCATGGAAGCATAAAGTATTAAGTTTGATATCAAAAGAGCTTAAAAATCAAAGGATGGAGTGGGATGCTGAAGACAGGACAAATATAATGATTAGGTAGAAAGTTGGGACATTTGTTTTCTGATAAATTTTATGCATTTTATTTTTCACTCATCCAGCCTTGTGCTATTTATCACCTGTGTTTACCTGCTGTACTTGCCACACAGACTGCAACTGCCTGAGGCAGGGACCGTTTTCTTTGTTATATCTATATATTATATAGTACAATCAGTCCTTGATTAGGTGCCTAGGCAATAGCATGGTGTAAATAAATAATAAAAACTTTCCAGTGCATGGCCTTTTGTGACTGAATTACAGACAGCATGGGATGATGAAATAGCTATATTGTAAATTGAAGTCAATAAGGACAGCAGACAAGTCTTGTTGTCCCTGAATACATCATAAAAATCACATGTAAGAGGTTAACTGTGAAACTTTATTTTGGTTCAGAAGAGCCAATAACTGGCAATGACCTATATTCACTTTATTTCTTCACATAGTTGAGATGAGCTTCCCTACTTGTCAACCACAGCCCAGCTGAACTTGCTTCCAGTACCTTAGAGAATGATAGGGCTGAGCAGTCTTCATAGTATATTAACCCTGGTGCAGTCTACCAGTATAAAAAAAGGCTCTTGACTAATACAAGCAGTTCAAACAGCGTATGAAGTAGACACTTGTCCACATGGACAAATACTTGGAATGACATACTCATGGGAAGATTAGTAGAAGAGCACCATTGCAAGGCATTTGCCATCTTGTCTTACTATTATTATTTTTTTTAAAAATCGTATTCTCTCAAGTTTATATCAAAAGAATATGGAACTACTTAGGAGTTGGTAACTGGAAAGGAAGGTCAGTGGGCAGTGCCCTAAGTGTATGGCTGGGCTCTGCACTCTTTCTTGATGTACACCTTATCCAGCATCAAGTAGATGAAAGGAGGAAGAGTTAAGGCTGTGAAAATCTGAGTTCAGTCATCACAGAATTTCTGCAACTGGACTTGACTGCTATAGGGAGGGATGTAGTTTCTCAGGTACTCAGGATTCAGCATGGGTGATTTAAAGGACTGTATTGGTCCTTGAACAACTCCTGAAAGTGGATTTTAGGGCCTAATGAGATTCTTGTGGTCTGTATGACGAAACTGACTGGACATGATAGTCCCCTCTAGACAAATCTTCTGCCTTAGAGATCAGCTTGTGGAGGTGCATTTTACTGATCTGTTCTGGAGGTCACAGTGGCACCAGTAACTCGGATGAACTTCCCACCTAAAACAAATTGTTGAAACAGTTCTCTTGATTGTAAAATTAAGAAAGGAAAACACTGCAAGGCAGGAAAACCTCTTAGGAATAGAGGGAAATCAAGAATATCTTTATATATTAAAATAAATTATGCTGCAAACCTTACTTCTCAAATTCATAGCTGACAAGGTCTCTGCAAAATGTCTCTAGTGAACTAGCTTTATTTCTGTTTTACCTTGATCTTGACTCATCCAGTCTATTCTTATCTAAGCCTCTATTTCAGGAAAATATTAAGACATAGATCTCCTAGAAAAATAATTCAGAACTGCCCTCATGACAGTGGTGATACCACCTTCATGATGACTTGGCTAAGCTTATCCACTGCTCTTCACTGTGTGTTGAAAATGAGGGATAACACAGAGCCATATAGCCATTGTGGGGCTGAACAATTGCCTGGTCTTATTCTTGGGGAATTCCTGGAAGCAAGAAGCAGGGCCAGCCAGTAATCCCATCCAAACCTGACACTGTCTGGCAATGTAAAACTTGTCTGGTTTGGAGTTCCATGATGACCTGTGATCACTTTCACTGAGAGACTTGTTAACATTTTCATCCTGATCAAAATACTACTTGGTAGAGTTTTGATAAAACAGAGATACATTTGGGTCATTCTGACAGGGCTCTGTTTATTAAGTCTGGGAAGTTCATATTAGAAATCAAAATTATGAAAAAAAGCAGACAAAATCTGAAAAAGTCTTAAGATGTAGTGCACACCTTAATGCCTTCCTGTAGTACAAATGTTTACATCCTGCTAACAAGGATAAATTAATTTTCCCTGTTCTCACATTTTTAAATTTGCATTAAATTTTAGGGCAGAAATTTAGCAAGTCTCCCATACCCATCTGGGACCGTCCTAAATAATGTGTATGACTTGCCTGTTTTATCCTATGACAGCTTTGAATTTATGCAGCAGATACTCAGCAGTATATATAGTGTATCACATGTGGCTGTTAGGGTGGATAAAATAAAAGCAAGATAGCAAGGGAAGTGGGAAGGCTTGCAAATAATCATTCTAGGATAAATTGGGTTTTTTTTTTACTACATTGTTTCTTCTGTGGTTTGAAGTTTTGCAAGCCTCACAAACTAGTTTATGATTTCACAAGGTTCGTAAAGCCAGTTGATGCTCAGAAGTGCTGTTTTTCCTTATAATGTAAGCCTGTTTGCCAATTGGAAAGGTGATTGAGCCAATGCAAAATATGCCTAGGTAAAGAGAATCTTATGCCATTTGAGTGCATTATATTCACTTGGCATATGTGTGTGTATATATGTATATGTGTTAGCATATATGAGTATGTGTGTACGTATTATGCATTTAAGTTGGATTTTCCTCTCTCCTCCTTTCAGCTTCTTTATTCACTGTTTCTCAGTCTTGGCTCAGTTACTGATCCATATTTACATCTTAGGTAACAGTTTCAAAAGTGACATTGTATGTAAAAAAGTAAATGGCATTCAGGCTCTGAAGGCCATTTAGGTGCTTTTGAAAATGGGGTCAGAGTTTCCTTGTCATTTGGTTGCATAAAAATTTTTACTTTCCGTGCTTATAACAATTTTTTATTAGTATCACAGTAACACAGAGGAGGCCCAGTTATGGGAACAGAACTCAATTGTGCTAGGTTTTGAATAAACATATTCTAAATAGACAACCTCTGACTCAGAGGATTTAGGAATTTTTTATTCCCCCCTGTCTGTCCCTCTGTTTTATTTTTATTAGTTGTTTTTAAGCAGAATGTAAGTAATGTTAAAATTGAAATATACAATGTTTGAGTGATTTGGGAGGCAGAAAAACTGAATTCACTCATCTATGATCTTTAGTAAGGGAAGTAACCAGTTGCAAACTGAACTTTGAGAAAACAAAAATGACAAAACTCGAGAAGAAAACACTTGACTGAACAAGCAAAAACCTTTCCTGTTCACAGATAACAAATGCTAGCATTAAGAAAAGCACTTTTTTTTTTTTAAAACCAATAATTAATTAATGATTTTGCCAATATAAACCAGTAACAATTGGATATTTCAAAAGACCATAGTACATCCTGTGGTTTTTACTAGTTTTTCTGTGCCTTAAATGTGATCATATGTGAAATGCAAGTGATTTGTGAATTTGTAAGGAAGTATGGCTGAGCCCCTTTGGTTCCAAATCAGTGGAGCTAACGCCCTTGTTCTCTTGGTTTACTTTCAGTGAGGATTATTCAGGGAAATATCAGGGCTTTTTGCTGTGGGAACAGAAAAGGAAACAATATCAGGTATTAAACGATCAAATTTATATCTCCAAATCAAGTTCTACAGCTATTTCCAAATCACATAGTTCACAATTTTTCTGTTGCATTTGTAATTTTCCCAAATTGATTAAAACATTTGTGTAGAAATGAAACAACTGTAGCTGAACCAACTGTTTGGAAAGGAGAAAATTAATGTATCCTAACTAGGTTTTCTTTGGGTGGGGAAGGGGCAGTGGAAAGAAAGGGGTGATCGTTATCTTTTAACCTGGAGCTCCCTATGAACTCACTGGATTGAGCAATAGTTCAGAGCTGACCTAAAAAAAGTAGTGAAATATAATCTTTCAAGAGCATTTTGACAGACAAACACAAACAAGAGAATGGAGAATATTTACAAACAGAGTCCATTTCCTCCTTCATTTCTTTCTTTCCTCTCCCATTTTCTTTGTCTCTCCCTAAATATTGATTATTGAAATAATCCTTGCACTTGCATCATAGTTTCATCATAGTTATGTTTTCAGACACTAAGTGATGAAACATAACCATTTACTAAGCAGTTTTCAAATGGCCCCCACTTTCTCAAGCTCTGGGAGTCTTGTTATGTGACTGAGACAGAAATGCTGCACAGAATGACCCATAATCAGAGAAACCTGCTAATCAATAGAAAACTTCAGTATTAATGATTAATAAAAGTGTCCTGAAAATCAATGCACAATAGGAATTTGAAATGTTAGTGATTTCACCAGTGTTTCAAGATCAGCTTTGGAGTTACACACTAATGCCATCTCCACTTTAACATTAAATTAATTTCATTTGGCAGAAATCAGTTATGTGTTCTAAGTTTTTAAAATTATAATAACCTTTTTGCTGGAAAAGCATAGTATCTGCAATCAAATGTTCCACTGACCTGGACACATTACACACATTCATATACAAAGGGCAAGATTATTGCATTTGGGCTCTGCTCCTTATAGAAGCTACAGGTGCAGCATTAGGGAACCATCTATAGCCACTTAATCCATAGCCCTGGTTTTAGCAAAACTTACAGCAATCATTGTGTTCACTAAAGTATGTCTACTTATATCAGTGCAGTGATGGAGCTCTGGTTCCTCATGCCCAATTACACTGTAGCAAGATCCCCCTCCTGCAACAACACGCAGGTTATAACGAACTGGAAAAATGCAGCTGGTACGGGCCGTTGACTCAGCCCAGCTGAGTGAGTTGCTGGTTCATCAGTGGTATTGTACTGGAATTTTCCAAAAGCCTACCTTTTTTTTTTTCTTTTTTTCTTTTTTCTTTTTTTTTTTTCCTTTTGCCTCAGCAGTTTGATTCTTTAAATCAGGAAGCTGAAAAAAGACATTTGATATATCTCACATTTACTTTTTTGTCCTATTCTGACATTTTAAATGGAATTTGTGAAGTTGCTTCCTTTACTTCTTTTCTTCAATTTTTTGTTTATTCAGACTAAAAGTTGTTAACTGCAGCAAAAACAAAACAAAGCCTTTTGGGGGAGATGGAGGGACTTTTGGATTGTAAATGAAATAAGAAAAAGAAATTGATATTTTCCTGTGTTCTTGAAAATATTTCTTTGTCAGAAAATCCATTTCTGTTCCTCATCTATTTCTCTTTGTAGAAGATTTCTTTGCCTGACCTTTGCAGCCAGTTTCCGAACGCTTTGCCTCATTTTACTATGCGTGTGTGCATGTATATTCAGCGCTCAAAGCTAGCATACTGGTACTTTTTTTTTCATATTTGTACTAGATGAATAGATTGCATGCTAAGGAGTTTCTTCTCCCTACCACGACCACCTTGAATATGTATACACATACACAGAATTTGATCTAAGTCCCTTGTTTCTAAAAATGTTTAAACAAGCAATAAAACCATAAAAATACTTATAGACTGGAGAGTGGACATAAGTAGCTGGGAAATCCAGCTGTCTTATGTGTTACCTTTCATCTCCTCCTATTATGTCAGGTATGTTTTATTGGTTAAACTTAGTTAGCTAAGAACATTTCCAAAATACAGATGTGCAAGTTGTGTTCTGCCTTGTTTTTCTCTA
The DNA here is from genome assembly GCA_907165065.1 of Caprimulgus europaeus. The sequence continues at coordinate 47,697,903 of OU015525.1, read as the reverse complement.
TGATTTTTGTATTCTTGCCACAAACATCTGCTACTAGCACCAGTTGTATGAATGAAAAACAAAAAGCTGACAAGCTTTGTGAGAACATTTATTCTATTTTAGTAGAGAAAGTGATTGATGCATCTTGATTTTTGCTTAGTTAATCTTATTACTCCCTAAAATAATTCCTCATGACTGGTCAGAACTAAATCTGACAGGAGCAGCAAATGCTAGTTAGGTCTCAGTCTCATCCTAATCTGATGTTAGATATGGTGGCTTGTTTCAGGATTACCTTTATGTGTTTCTTTGCTCTTAAACAACTAATTGTGTTTACTTAATCAAACATTATACAAAATCTGGAACACAGAAGTTAGCCTTCTTGTTTTAAAGCTTTATTATTACAGAAGTGTAGAGTTTCCACAGACAAGCAACAAAGATGTGAAAATATGGTAGCAATGGTTTTGCAAAATGTCATTTATTCTGCACAGAAAAGAACTAGAGAGATATCAGTGATAAAACTGGCAATGACCCTGTTGAGAGCTGAGTCTGTTCAACACTGAGTTTCTCTGAAGATACCATTTTGGTTTCTAGTTGTACTTTTTTTGTGAATGAGAAAAAGAAGAGAGAGAAAGATTAAAAACTGATACTGCAGGGAAAGATCTGTGTAACCGATGAAAGGCTATAAACATTTTCACCTTCATTCCTATGTTATATTAAGAGAGTTTTCAAATATGAAAGAGTTAACTAGTCATGGGTTTAAACAGAATTATACAAACATGACCCCACAAATCAGAAAAACAAAAACAAAGCAAAGAACTGCAAGATATCAAACAAATTAGTGGAAGAGCTGGAAAAAGAAGATAGACCTACCCAGACTCTAGTGTATGAGCATCATTTCCTAAATCTCTTTTTTTTTTTTTTTTTAAGAAAAATATTCTTAAAATTTCAAATACTGATATTCAAGTGATATTACTAGCATTTTTTTAATCTGAATTTTTTTTCCTGAATTTCCATTTATAGATGTATTCATTTTAGCATTATTATTCTTCCAATATTAATCTTGATTTTCCTGAAGAAATTTGAAATTTTAATTGTTGTTATAATTCCTTTTTTTAAAAAAAAAAAAAATAGTGGTAAGGAGGAAAAGTTGCATAGCAAATTTGGAAAAGAAAAAAAGATCTTTAATTTTTGCTGGAACAATTTCAACCTTGCAAATTTATCTTGAAAAATTAACAGCTAAAAACTATAAAAACTATTAAAATGCATCTGAATACTTTAAGATTTGTTCATTGGAAGGGCTCTCCATAAACCAGGAAGGCAATAAATATTTTTGAGTGGCTTTGCAGACATAAATGTGACTTGTATGGGCTATGGATAATATGGACAAAATCAGACTACTACTTTTTTACTAATTTCAGGATTTTATCCCAATAGAGACAATCTGAAGACTGAAGCCACAAATCCTATTACTGCTTGCTGGTCACACTAGATCTAATTAGTCATCACTTCTTGCTCCTAAAATTTACATGCATAATAGCTTATTTCCAGAAACATGGAAGACAATTTAAATCAAGGAAAAAAAAAAAATCAGGTTGTTGGCTGTTAGGAGTATCTGAAGGAAAAGTGCATTAAATTAAGTCCTCAATGAAATTAGAATTTGCATTCTTTTCCCAAAGAATTTTTAGGAAAAAACTGTCCAAGAGAAATCAAAACAAGTGAACTAGCTGCTGCCATTCAATCCTTGGTGTTAAGTTAAACTTGTCACCTAATACATCACCATTCTTTTCCAGGACTACTTCATGTTCTGACAATGATGTTCCAGTTTTCTTTGTCCCCTATCTTGGTCCCCACTTCCAACAGTTCAGTATTAACAGAGTGGGATGTGGAAAATAACCAACTTGACAAGAGAAGAGTAGTGTGCTTCTCTTTAAAACTGAGGAAGTTGTTACTCATTGCTGGAGGTACTGGATAATGAGGTGTACGGTATTCTCTGTGCCACTTTTGCTATGATTCACAGGCGGTTTGAATATTTAATTCCTTTTTGGATCACTTAAATTAATAACGCACATACTGCAACTGGGCAACTTCTATAGCCATGCAAATTTGCCTGAAGAGGAAAGGGCACAACGGTTTTCAGATTCAGTGGGAACTCTGACTTGTTTTCTAATAGATTTTGAAAATAACCTTCTTAGTGGCTTTAATTTGTAGGTTAAAACAGTTCCTTTTTTATATCAAAGCAATGGAATCTGGACTCCAGAGGAATCTGTAAGCTGAGACAATAAAAAAATAAAAGTATAACCTCTCTAGTGTCACCATATGAATTTGGAAAATGTCCAGAACTTATGTGCCAATACTTAGTATTTGGTTTAGTACTGTGGCAATGTAGAATGTCAATACAATCAAATATAAGGGGCACTAAATATATGTCCCTAATTGTGGCCTGACTACAGGATGCATTTGCATCCAGTCTCCACCTCAAAGGCATTAAGCCTTAACTTTCAGCACATGAGTCAGGACTCTCCATATCACCAGGAGATTCAGATACCTGTTCCCCACCTTCCAACTCTTCCATAAGTTGTATTTGTGTGCCAGAAGTTAAGGAGAGCTTTGAGGGAAAAGATTGTTGCTATGGCCCTCTAAGATGGGGAGGTGTTATTTTTTACTACAGGAGTTCCCAGCCAACAGTGCTTCCTCCTCACTGAGGGGCTGTGTCAGGGCTGGATGCCACACTGGAGGGACAGCTGTGGGGCCAGGAGTATAAATCTGCCCACTTCATTCTCAACAGGGTGACTGGGGAGGCACCAGGCAGCCCTGCAGCCCACCGAAAGTATGCATTTGGAGGGCTGAAAGTAATGTTAGATTTTTTTCCCTAAACTGGACTTACTGGTACATATGGCACTAGGCTAATAAACTATCATATATATGTTAGTTTTTCTGTTCAGCCACACATACCCTAATCAACGGTTCAATTACTCTGGAGCCTGTGAGAAATCTTTGGAAGGGGATCTCTTGCCCTTTATCTTCTGGATTCACCTGGCTAGTATAATAAGTAAGAAAGATAAATAGTGTTTCTGGTGAATTAAAGTGTAGGTTTGACACTGTTAGGGAAAGAAAAAAAATCTTGTTGTTTTGCTTGAATTTGTCCTTTCCTCATTTTCTTATTATAGAGATATTTCTCCCACTGAAAATTGTTAACAATATATTTTACCTAAATCACATTTTGCCATGCATTTTTTAAATGCTATTCCACTCACTTTTATAAAATTAGAAAATTACCATAGAAACGGATCCATGTTTTAAAAGAGACATCATTACAGTAAGGAGAATGTAAAAATAATGTCCACCTTCCAACAGAAGGAAACACACGGTTCTATTCCATAATTTATCTAGTTAATTTTACTTCCTATTAACAAAAAAAAAAAAAAGAAAAAAGATAATAAATTCTTACTAGTGGTTCATCTTGGTAGCATCATTTAGTTTACATAATAGGAAATAACAGCAGCTTCTGACTGTAAACTGTGGATCTCAAATGACAGCACTGGAAGGAACCTCCAGAGGTCATCTGGTCCAACCCCTCACACTCAGGCAGGGCCACTTAAAGCCAGTTGCCCAGGACTGTGTACAGATGGCTTTTTGATATATCCAAGGATGGAGAGTCTATAACGTGCTTGAGCAACCTGTTCCAGTTCTTGGTAACCCTTACAGTAAAAAAACCCCAAAAACATTCTCACAAGGTAAGGCAATATTTTAAGACCATTAAGGTGAGGACTAAATACACATCTGTGGGAATCAAGATGTTCTACATCTTCTCTTCCTGCTCAGTCCCACAGAGGTTGATGGAGTTGATAGATACTTAAAACCTCAGGAATGCTTTTCTTTACCTGTCAGAAAAAAATAGTTTGTATTTGATACCCTTGCTTGTGTCCACTTCAAAGGCTCAAGAACATTATATACTCCAATTTGTGCACTCAGGACATGTAGGTATCTTATTCTGATTGTGCACAACTGGAAGCCAGGATCATCTTATTTGAAAAGATTGCTTTTAGAGTCAGGGTGAATGTTTAACATATTAAAAGTTCATTGGCTTCATGATCTCTTCTGCACTGGTGGCATGACAATTATTTTTGTAGAAACAGCATGAGATGTCATAAACACAGGGTTATGACTTCCCTCAGCTAAAGGAAAAGCTGATTTGTGCAGGAGAAAGCTATTCAAACACTAGCATCTTTAATAACAGCAAGAGGAATAAAGAATGTTGTTATCTAAGGAAATTGCTTTTTATATGAATGTGTTTAGGTTTTTTTTTTTTTTAATGTACTCAGTGTGAAAGGCTTCTTTAAAGGAAATTGAAGAAATGACTTCTTTTTATTTATTTATTTTTATTTTTTTATTTTTTTAATAATTCTTCTGTTTTTAACTCTTCAAAGAAGTGTTAGACAAAAAGGGAAGGTAACTGATTAGATCCAGCCCCTATTACTCATAATGTGTTTGGCATAATGTAATACTGACATCATTCACTAATCCTGACCACAGCAATATACTTTGAGTCTAAAATCTAAAGACCGAATCCCAGGTTTTCTAGTCAGACAGGGATGTAATTTCTGTCTGGGAGGACTAAAGCAAAGTGAACTATTCATGGCAGACACTTCACTTGAATAATTTAATTGTTTTTTATACCCGAAATTTTTCATAGGATGAGATTTTTTTGCCTATTAATTGGTGTGTTTGAGTTTGTGTGGAAAACATGAATACATTTTACATTAAGGCATCTTAGCTTGTTATTCCAAAACTGTTTCCTTCAACTACTTAATATATATTTTAGTTAGTAAGTACACAAAGGCACTAAAAAGCATTAGGCACAATATGCACTGCAGGTAGAGGAGTGGAAGAGAATTTTAGCTGCTCCATTGACTGATGAGATGCATACTCTCATGCCTGCATGCACACCTCAGGGCTCGCATCAGGGCTGCATTTACACTACTGCATGGAGGATCATGATGGCCATCACCAGTGCTAAATGAGGGGAAAAGAACAACACAGCTGAATAACTACAGTCTTAAGTAAGAGTAAGCCTTTTCCCCTTATTATTTTTTCCATTTACAAGTGCTAATTTTTCCTGTCTTTTAACTCAGTTCTCAGAATATTGGCTGATTTATTTGACATCTTTTTGGGAATATAGGACTCAAGGAGAGTTTTACTCAAACGTGAGAAGTAGTTCAGAAGAATTTAGCTGGGAGACAACAGGCCAGTATGGCTGAAGTAACAGGAATGCTTGCATCTTGTAGCCTTCTATGATGTCATCAGCTGGGTAGATGAGAGGAGAGCAGTGAATATTGTCTACCTTGATTTCAGAAGGCTTTTGATACTGTCCCCCACAACATCCTTGTAGCAAAGCTTAGAAGGGATGGGATAGATGAGTGGATGGTGAGGTGGATTGAGAACTGTGATTAGTGGTGCAGAATCTTGTTGGAGGCCTGTAACTACCAGTGTTCCCTAGGAGTTGGTACTGGGTCCAGTCTTATTTAATATCTTCATCAGTGAGCTGGATGTAGGGATAGAGTCCACCCTCAGCAAGTTTGCTGATGATACAAAGTTGGAAGCAGCAGCTGACACACCAGAAGGCTGTGCTGCCTTTCAGTGAGACCTGGACATGCTGGAGAGTTGGGCAGAAAGGAACCTGATGGGGTTCAATGTGAGCTAGTATAGAGTCCTTCACCTGGGGAGGAATAACCTCATGCACCACTACAGGCTGGGGGCTGACCTGCTGAAGAGGAGCTCTGTGGAAAAGGACCTGGGTGTGCTGGTGGCCAGCAGGCTGGCCATGAGCCAGCAGTGCACCCTGTGGCCAGGAAGGCCAACAGTATCCTGGGGTGCATTAAAAAGAGCGTGGTCAGCAGATCAAGGCAGGTTCTCCTCCTGCTCTACTCTGCCCTTGTGTGACCACACCTGGAGTACTGCATCCAGTTCTGAGCAACCCAGTTCAAGAAAGAGAGGAATCTTCTAGAGACAGTCCAGCGGAGAGCCACAAACATGATTAGGGGCCTGGAGCGTCTCCTTTATGAGGAGACCTGCCTGGACACTTTCCTGTGCAACCTGCTGTAGGGAACCTTCTTTAGGAGGGGGTTTGGACTAGATGATCCCCTATGATTCTATGATTCTGTGATTTATGTTGACAAAGAAGGAAACACAGCTGGCATATAGGTAGAGATGAAAAGAGAGTGCATTTACTTTTGAAGACAACAGTGTTCATAAGCAAGGAAAACCTGAAACTCTGGAGCCCTTTGAAAGCTGAATATGCTAGGAAAAATAGTTTAATACAAATTGAAAGTATTAGGAAAGTAGTCTCAGAGATACAGTTATCATACTTACAGACTGTGGAGTATCATATCAAACAGACAGTACATTTCTTCAGTCATTTAAGCGTAGAATGTAACAAAAATACCAGAAATATTTATGAATATATATAATATAAGCATAAGATTATATTACAAAATAAATAATAACATAAATTTATATTATTACAAATGAAACATAGAAATATAATATAAATCATTCTTTGATATATATTCTTAATATAAACATATTTTTATATTTATCATAAAATTCCAGAATAAAGCTTATTTTTACTCAGTGGTCAAAATGGAAGTCTAGGAATTCCCCCACCTTAGTGAAAGCTATTCATCAATGTCCAAAAAGTGTCAGTATCTGTGATTACGCTTCTAAGAAGTGCTGGGAAGGCATCGTATATCAGCCTGTTTTGATCAGTAGTTATATTGCCTTCAGTTGTAAACTACATCAATTCTTTTTCCAGCTTCAGGAAAGAACTTACTACGAAGCAGCTGCTATTATAAGATTTTCATCTGAAATGCTGCTGCTCCCATTTTAGCATGCAGCCTTTGGATAACATTTGGCTAATCAATCTTTTGGCTGCTTATCCAAACCAAACACAATGTGTTGATATTTGTCCTTCACCATTGATGTGAACTTGTTTTATTAGTCACATTAGTTAGACTATTTTTAATTATCGTCATTATTCAGTAATAACCTCATGTCTGACAAGAGAAAGGATACTACTGTGTATTGAACCTCTCATCCAAAAGCAGGTAGGTTACTGAGTGAGATCTATTTTAGGAAGAGGAAAAGAGAAGATGAAAGGCAATATTCAATGCCCTTCATAATAGATTTACAGCTTAGTAATAGATTAATAGCTGTTAAGATAAACACATGTGTGTGCGTCCCAAAGTCTGATACTACTTTCCATTTAATTGTGTATCTTTATCAAACTTTATCAAAGAAGACAGGCTTCTTTTCAGTCTCACTTCCAGTAATTCTGAAGTTTCACTTGAAGCACTTGATTAAAAAACATTTACCAAGGACAAGATTTCTCCATGGGAGCACAATGAAAGAAACGGCCAAACCAATTTCACTCTAATTTGAGAATGCAGTGGTAATATCTTTCTGCTGAACGTGATCTGTCTCACCTTATACCCTACTGTGTTAGGGATGGGGAAAGAATGTGTTTGAGCACATGTCTAATGGGTTTGAATCTTGTAGGATTGAAACCTGTTCTGGTGATGGAGCTTTATAAAAGGCTCCATGGTCTTTGAACTTGGCTGTTTTCCAAAGCAGAGGGGCACTGTTGTAGCTTGCTGGTCATTTCTGCACACTAAATAAAAATAAAATCAGACTCCAAAGTAGGTCCTTCCTGGATCACCTTTGAAAATCACCAAAGCATACTAGCAGGGGACTGAATGGAGGAAATTAGAGGTCAAAAGTTTTGTTCCAGATACACTGCACTCCCATGAGGAATAGAAGGGAGCAGCTGAGCTAGCACAAGGCATAAGAGAACAGTCAGTGGTAAGAAGAGTATTCAAATAGTTAGCATTAGAGGCGAACAAATTAGAGCATGTAGGCTTGTATGTGATGAATTTCCCTTCTATATGTGAATTGTTAACAAACAGCCAGATACTGGTATTTCTGCAGCTGCACAATGCACACAAATTTGTGCAGCTGAAAAAGCATAAAAATCCAGTCTAGGTATGTGCATTGAAAAGGGTATACATTTTTTGCCATTTCAGTTCTACTTCAGAGAGGCTAAAAACACAAACTATCCAAAGCATGGCACACTGTAATGCTGCTTTTCACTCTGCTAAGCACTGAAGTTCCAGTCCTGCCAGCACCAAATCCAACTGAATGAACCATGCCCTGAAGCTGATCTGGCAGGATAAAGACCTTCACCATCCCACGTGTGAAGCTCAGTACCTCTTCTGAACCCATGGCTCTGCTTTACAGATGCCACCCTAGAATCCTGGAATTTTTCTTTGCAGGTACTTAATAACTGCAAAGCTGGACTAACAAGTGTTTTAAAATGGTTTTGGACAGCAAAGCAAAACAAACAGATTAAGCTAAGAGTCCAGGAAGCAGAAGGCTATCAACAGTCCTGTGGCTTTGCCTAGTCAGAATAGCATGTTAAATCCTCAATTGCTTCAGATCCTGTGGAGTATGGGCTATAATCAGTCATCTCCAGACTATCCCAACTACTTTACAAAAGAAGCTTTTCTTTACATCACTCTTTTTCTCTTGATTGTATAAACTGGCAAGTTTGTATGGACACCTACTGCCTTTAGGCGTCCTACTAATTGAAAGAGACAACATCAGGGAACAAAAATGGATCATTTCAGCCAAACTGGAAAAAAATATTGGTTTAATTTTTGATAAGCTAACCATTTAAAATATTGTAACTGATTATTTTGTTTAAAATATTGCCATCATTTTTTAACATTAAAAACCTGCATGGCTCAGTTATACATTTAATTCAAAGCAAAAGAAAATTTATTTTGGGTTTTTTTTTTTTCCTTCCCCAAACCAACAAAAAAAATATTCAGAAAACTCTAATACAGCTGTAATATCAAACTATCTAGTGGAAAAGAAATCACAGACTGAATGTTCCCTCATATGAAAGACTCAATTTTATACCTGCTAGCACTAAGTTAGCCCTTTATTACAGATGGAACTATAATGCCACATTAACTTGCTTCTCTTTGTTCTGTCTGCATTAATTGCAGAGCCCTTTTGAAGAAATGAGGGTGGCGCCAATTAGTACAAAAAATCTGTGAAACTCTGATTCATACCTGTGATTCAGTGGACTATGCTTAAGTTCAATTTCTTTGAAAGCAAAAATCAAGGGGAGATTAACATTTCATTCCCCCCTTTTAGACACAAGTACATCAACACATTGTCCATTCTCATCTGACGCATAAAAATCATGTTTCAAATCATAATGTTGTGCTTTTTGTGACAGAGACAGGGTTATTTTCTACTACAGGGTTCTGCAAAAAATATTCATGAGCAAACCCTTAACTCAGCTAAGCTTGCCTGCTGTTGCGATTTGGTTACCATTTGGTAGTTCTGACCTTTTTAAACAAAATTTGCATGAAAATTAGTGGGGATCTAGGCATGATCCCCATTCCAGAAGTCATACATGAAATTTTACTGCACCACTGACTTATGAGCCTACAAGCTATTTTCTAGGGCGCTGAAGAAAACACCGTTACAGAAGGAGACAGAGCAGGATAAAGGGGTAGTAAGTAAGGTTAAGAGACCTGCAGAGGTAGAAAGCATTAATTTTCTTGCTGACTTTTTTCATTCTGAGTTGTGTCATTAATCTTTTGTTCATAAGCAATCATTAGCTTTACCTGTTACTTCTTGATTTTAATGACCAGGCAAGGATCAGGTGCCTGAGGTTTGAAGGTAGATTTCAATGCTGTGAAGGAATGCAGTAGAGGCTGTCACCATTGTCTTTCTCCTCTCCATTTTTGTTTCAAACATAGCTGTTAGAAACAATCAAGATATTGAAGTAACACACAAGTGTGGAGGAAATGCAAAGCAGGAATTAAGTTCAATGATTATCTGATGCTTCTGCAGCCATTTTTACCTTTTGGAGATGAGCCCAAAGTGTTGCTAAATCAATATCAAGACCAAGCAGTATCAATTCACATCCACTCTGCGCTCACACAAGTTGCTGTACAAGGTGGCAGGTACAGGAGAATGGGGCCCTAATCTATTTATCCCGCTCAATTCATGACGTGCTTTGGAAAAATTGCCAAGCTGTGGCCCACTCCTGTTGAGCCTGCAGAGGGCTAAGTCATGCTGTGAATGGAACATATGGCCTTTCTGACAGCACTTAGGCTGTAATCAAATCTCAGCATGTCAAAAGGGTATCTCTTAGATCCATTATATATAGACTTTGGCTCAACCGTTCCTGTGTGTTGCTCTGTCTTTTATAAACTAGGAAGGATTTTCAATTTGCTAAGCAGGATGCTCATCCTCGAGTGTTATAGTCTGAAACATGTTATGTGTTTATATTCACAATGCGGCTCTGCAAGCACAGCAGAGCAAGTTGTTAAGCCTCAGCTTTCCGCAAACACAGCATTACTCATAAGGGGCAGACACTGCCAGCCCTTCTCAACGCAGAGGGGTCCCCAGGTCACAAGGGAAAGACAGCTTTGCCTGTGATCATATGAAGGTCACAGAGCTGCACACAAGACAAGGTCTCAAAGATGAAAAAGCCAAGTGAAAATCCTTAAGTCACAGATACATGTTTCCTGGCCGTTGAGAGAGGAGATGCTCAGAGTTCAGCTTTATACACTGCTAAATTGATCTGATGGCTGACTACTAAATTATGTCCTATACAAACATAATAACAATGATAACATTCAAGCAGATAAGGCTGTTAATTTAGTATAATAAACTGCCTACTCTGAGGTATTTTCACTTGGCTTTCTATCTTTACAAGGCAAATCAAGTGCAAAAGGAAAATGCTTTTAACGAAATAACGGATAGCACAAAGTAAAAAAAAAATACAGGGAAGAAATAAAACAGCAGCAGAACTATATGGGATAAAATAAAAGAAAAAGTTGCAGAGGTACAGTTCACACAGATGCCAGATGTCAGGCAAATCTAAATGCAGTGATACCTGTGTGGAGTTCTGTGCCTACAGGTTGAAGTCAGAGAGGACAAATTAGGCAGTGATAAGCACTTTTAGAAAAACCTGTAGGTGTCTGAGAAAACAATTTGGAGTGAGGAGCTCAGAGGGAATTTCTGTTTTTACAAGTCCTTGCATCTACTTTAATTAGAGCTATTTAGACTGCTAACCCTAACAAGGGCCTCACAGTAAAGATAGTTCAATTAAGAAGATTTTCCTGAGCAAAAGCAAGTGCCCTGTGACACTAAAGTCAGATGTGGCATGGTGTGTTTACCCAAGGATGCCTGTTCAAACTGGGCTTGAGCTGTAGGTGCTGCAAGAAGCTGAAGGAAGATCCCAAGAGGCCCAAGAAGATCACAAGAAACTGTTCGACAGCTTCTGTGGCCACAGGCCTTAATGCAAAATGAGAATGATTAGTGACTGACAAGCAATGTAGATTTTGTCCCCATCAAATAGGAATGGTAAAATGTATCACTAGTACTTCTGGGCTCAGGCCAGTTCCTCTCATCACTCTTCAAGGATGCCCTTATGGAGAAAGCGAATGTGCAGGGCAGGGGAGGAAGCACAACTCTCATATAACCTATCTATCTATCTTAGCTTTCTGAGTGACTCTAATGAAGATTGCACTACTGCTCCAGGGGAAAGAGCAAGTGGATAAAGCTATATTATCCAGCAAAATGGAAAGAGAGACACTAACCTGTTTTTTGTGTGGTGATCACAAATGGCAGAGCTGACCTTTCATGAACTGCAGTTATGGGCAGGACTGCAGAGCCTAAAATTGGATTGGACAGCATGCCTGATCAAGCTAATAATGCTGCTGGTACTTGTCAGTGGCCATGTCACCCCTGCTCTTGTAAACTGGGAACATAAACTTTATTCTGGGGAAACTTAGTGACCCTCAGAGATACAACTTCACAAAGCTTCACTAATATAAGATGAGTTCTGGTGAATTTTGATCTGTTGAGATCTTTTGGGGCAACCTCATCTGGGTGAAATTTCTGTGAAGTGAAATCATCGATAACGTTATGTAGCTGAAGACTAACTTTATCGAAGAGGGACCTGACTCTTTGTATAAAGATCAGAACACGGAAGAAGTGCTTGAAAACAGAGGCTGTTTATATATTTAACAATTCAGATTTTACCTGATACAGTGGTGTTGAGAAGGTGGGAACTGATGTGATGTCAAAAGGTTGAAGGAAAAACTCATCCTACATTCTATGTAAACCAAAAGCTATTTCTACCAAAAGGGGGGAAAAAACCCTATGCCTTAAGGGAAAATAAAAGAAAAAAAAAAAAAAAAAAGAAAAACTTATTAAGAGAAAATACCTGGAAGGAAATAATTTACAGAACTCTGAAACTATTTTCTGATAGGCAGTAAGTTTCCACTTGTGAATTAGTCCCATTTTTCACTAGGAGGCAGTATCTTTCCCTACAATATGCTCTAATACCAAGTGCAAAATGTATATCTCAATGTGGACTTTCCTTCCAGGGATGCAGTCTTTGAAACTGCCCTCTGCTTCATGGAGGTTAGATATAATGGGTTCCAAATGTCAGACTGAATTTGAAGATCTTAGAGATTCAGTAACTCACAACTAAAGCAGCAGAGGATGTATCAGTGGAGTTTGTCTGCACCCATCGGCTGGCAGAACAGTACCAGGAGACAGCAACTGCTTTCAAGAAACCCATTTCAGCTTTAGAGAAAACAAAGGGCAAAGAGTTCAGAGGCTAGATTCCTGTTCCTACTTTTGAGAACTGCCTAGAATGGTAAGCCTGCAAGTCACTGATCCTGACTTGATTACGATGTCTTTTATCAACAGTCTCCAGCTATTCCATGCCAGCTGCAACTGTTGCAAGTTTGTGTTGATTTATGGATTAACTCTTTCATCTTTCAGCAGGATAGTTATCTCCACACAGTACATCTGGATGTAAAATAAATAAATAAATAAAAAATCACTATGTATCAGGCCTGGAACACATCAGGTATGGTTGTCTCAATACTGTTGTCATGTCTGATTTTGGTCACATGACGAATGACAAATTTTGTTAACATGATAAAATAAATAAAAAATAAACTCAAGATCTTTATATTCACCTGTTAAAAATGTGGCTTAGTTTAATTTTCTCAACACTGCCTCCGAATATTGTGAAAAGTCTCTTCCCCATGTTGGCATCACTACACTAGTAGAACCATTGTGAGATGCAGTTATGCCAATGTAAATTTGTTTTTGCTGGCTTTGCTTGTAACATTTCAAAAGCCAGTGTGGAAAAAAACAAACAGGCAAGGAAAAACTAGCTGTTGGTGGATGCCATATTTTTGCTACAGCTAGATAAATGTAGATGAGCCTCTGAAAGAAATCTTACGAAAAAGGCATATGAATATGTTTTCACTCGAACAAAAATTCATTCTAATTCTGCAAAAAATGTATAATGCTTTTAGAAAAGAGACTATGGATTCCATAAATTTATTTTTCTTGTGAGGCTGAGCAACAGGCCGAAAATATTTTCCAATAATAAAGTATTTGGAAAATATATGGTATACTTTATATGTTATGTAATTTAAAATATCTGTTTTCATACAGCAGTTAGTCCTAATAAATGGTCCCCTGGGAAGACAAGTGTGGTGTTTTAACCACAGGTAGACCATATGGTCCTGCATTCACTCCCCCCACCTGGTGAAATGGGAAGAGAATCACAGCAAAGGGGGCACAGACTAGGATGGGGACAAGAACGACTCACTCACCAGTTATGGTCACAGGCAAAACAGACTCAAATTGGGAAAGAAAAAAACAATTTAATTCATTGCTATTCATCCAAGTAGCACAGTGAGGCATAACAACCACATCTTATAACACCTTGCCCTCACCCCTCCCTTCTTCCTGGGCTCAAATCACTTTACTCCCAATTTATTTACCTTCTTCACCCCTCCAGTGGCACAGGGGAGAGGTGGTTGCAGTCAGTTCACCATTGATGCTTTTCCTGGCATGAAAGTCAAGGAACAAGACGTTTTGAAGGGAGCTTCCCATGGAGTCACGGACCTCTTTGGGCACAGCTCCTGGCTCCATCATGGGGACATCCATGGGCTGCAGATGGGTCTCTGGTCCAGCACAAATCTCCACCCCCTGGCTCTGGGGGTCGACCTCCACTCTGGCATCAAGTGACTCTCAGGGTCTCAGTTCCAGTCACACTTGCCCTCAGGCTCTGCTTTTCTGCTCCAGCCTGGAGTCCTCCATAACCTACATCTGGGTATCTGCTCAGACATTGAACTTCCATGGGCTGCAGGGACCTCCTTTCCCTTCTCCTACTCCATGCAGTTGAACTGGGTGTCTGAGATTCTTTGTCCTTCTCCTCCTTCTCCTTCCTCCTGGAAAGCCAGGGGAGCTTCGCATAAGGTGGCCCCTTCCCTCACTACCAAAAATGCCCAACCCCCTCCTCCCAACCCCCAATACCCCTGCTCCACCCCCCCAACCCAACACAGCAAGTATCTTGATTCCCTTGGTACATATTGTGGAAAAGAGTGATGATAGGTGATACCAGGTCAATTTAAGGTCATTGTTCTGAAATTCCTGACTGCTGCTTCTGTGCTAATTCCTCTAGACCGTGCTGATTTTCCCTTCACCCATACATTTGGTAAGATTCCTATTTGTGATCCTGAGATCAAAAAAATCAAGCCACTTTTATTTGCATATTTCCAATCCATTTCTACAGGAAAAGAAGTAATATGTTGTATTGAGTAGGAGATATTTTTGGTAATATTTTTTCTGTCATTATCAATTCAGTGGATGATTTTATATGCAGAGGTGTTGACTTTCTGAAATGCAATTCTTCTTCCTTGAGTTTAGCTGCCACAATTAAAATAAATGCCCTGGCAATTGTTACTCTTTTTGGCTGCAGAAAACATGGTATTAGTGTACACTTTATGGACTGATGTACTAATTTTTATTAGTATAGATGAAAGACGATAGCTTTTCACTTGGCCTCTGTAGTTAAGACACAAGTTATTAAGAGAAAACAAACACTGTGCCTCATTTTTTTTATAAATATAGTAATCTAATAGCATTACAGTGCTATATGGGGTGAATGCAATATGTAATCCTGAGATATCTGGGAAGGAAAATCTGCATTTTGGATGATAGGTCTACTCTCTGTAAAACCCATATTTGAAGTAGAACTGAATAAGAAACACACTTTGTTTACCTATGAATATTTTCAAGATAGACAGAAGCTGAGGACAATGAAATACGATTAAAAGTAATTCTTTAAGAAATGTCCATGACACAAAAATTCTGAGTTGTGAAGTAATGTAAGATAGTTTTGATCAATGACGAAAATTGAATTTGATGCTTTCAACCTGTTTCAGTTTGATTTCCTAGGAATATTTTACTTTTTCTACCCTAAGTTGTACTTTGAACTGAAAATTGGAACCAGATTTTGAAGAAGAAAGCATGTCAAATTTCAATATATATTTTTCATTAGAAATGTTCCTTGATTGGAATTGAGACTATTCTGTAGTTTTTCAGATTTAAAAAAAAAAAAAAATCATTAAAAATTCCCAATTCCTTCTATTATCCACTATTCTTTCTACTATGAGGGAACCATAGGCAGTCAGTAGGAACAAGTGTCTGCCTGCCTAATTTGTAAACGTTCTGACAGATTCTTTTAAGTTAAAATCAGCCATGAGGAAGTCTTACTTTTCCTCCTGAGATGATCCTTGCTATGCCATCTGTAACTGAAGGTAAAAAAATGCAGCAACTGGAGATAGAATTCTTTCACTGCTTGGGCACATTACCCTTTCTGCATCGTCTAGGAGTTGTCATTCTGCACTGTCTGACAGCACCATCTGGTTCTAGAGCTAGATGTGCTGCCACCATATTATAACATGAGTGGTTTTTGTCTTTGTGCTATATCTTCTGAAACTGTAATGCTGGTACTGTGTCTTCAAATGGTAAAAAACCCCTCTAGACTGTTTAAACTGAATCAATGAATAATTCACATCAAAAACAGAGAAAAGAAAACAAACAAAAGTCAGTGGGCATTTCCTCATTTACTGGGAAAGGAGGGGATACACAGTACACATTGTTGTCATTTTCAGAGAGTTTAGAATAGCCTTTACCAGCTGTGGATAACTCTCAGGAGCTCTGCTAGCAGAGGCAGATCATTTAGAGGATCATTTGCTCCATATCATCCAACCTTCCCTCCTTAATGTGTCAACCAAAAATGCGCTATAGTGTCCAAAGATCTCTCTCTACAGGTGCAGTCTTCTGGGTATTGTAATCACTGGATATAAGGCCTATAGTTTTGAGCAGAATTGCATGGTAAGTTTCATACTAGGTCAATCTTATCTAATTCCTCTAATTAGGAAAAAAAAATATTTAATATTTATAATAGCGCTTCTTCCATTAGCAGGTGGAGAAACTTTACTCTGGGAGATGAATGGAGAAATTCAGTGGAACACTTGAACTGCCTTGCACCACTTTCTGAGGAAAAGCATCCATAAATCTAATTTTATGTGGTGGTAGCAATAAGCTTCTGGCTGCTTCGACTCATTAGAGCTGTGGAAAGAAATTGGAATATGTCCCTAGCCTGGCAAACTGGGCCTTCTACCTGTAAATTATTAAACCTTATGTGTGTCAGGTGTGCTAAGAAAAGAATGAGCCAGAGAACAGAGGAATAGAGGTTGCATAGGTAGGTGCTGGAACCAGAAAAGAGATCAGATGAAAATGATCATAGCTTGGTTTGTTTCAGCTTTATTTGCTTATTAATAAGCACTGAACATCAAAACTATCTATAAAAGGTCATGGTGATACAGGGAAAAAAGTGCACTGAGTGCACACAGAGCTGAGAGAAATGTAGCATGTGTACTAACTAATATGGACATTGATTTTGAAGAAATACTTGTAGAGAGTGAGTCATGCTCAGACCTAAGAAATCTTTTTTTCATCATACTGTAAATAGGAAAAGATGCTCACTAGAACTATACAGACAACTATAGTATGATCCAGATTTATGTGAGTAAATACTGGATGTTCAGCAGCAGTGAGTTTTCCACAGTGCTGCTGTATCCTAATGGCTCCACCTAGAATAAAAATCTCTCGGCATGTGTCATTTGCTACCATGAGTTTCAGGAGCCTTAACCCACTCTTGATTTGTTGGGTGTATCAAATTGGCCCTGGGAGCTCCATGCGTCACAGAGCACCATGCACAGCACTCCCCTGGGTTTCATTTGAAACAATTTTTGGCACTCAAACTCTGACTTGCCTGGGCTCCATGTTACAACTTTGACTGCTTTTTTTTTCAGGTTGACTGAACACATGCTTTAATATACAGTATGTGAGGAGAAAAATAAGAATCCAAAGGTTAAACAAAAATTGAAGTAGTTAAATGTAAAATATCTAAATATCTGCAGTTTCTGAGAAAAATGAAACAAATGTAGGCATCTGATATAAAATTGGATTATATGCATTGGATAATGAAGGGCCTGGACTGTGATTGCTTCATAGCAGAAATCTGAACAAGGATGCTCCCTTACATTGTTATCTTAAAGGTACTCCAGAACAATGGCAACAATCTACAAAAACATGAGTCTCTATAACATAATATCACAGATTTATCCATGAAGTGCCTTTGGGAGTGATGCTGTTACTCCCAGGGAAAGTGACATTACCACCCATAGATAAAACAGTAAAAATCTCAGTTTATCTTCTACGTGGTGTTATTCAGCAATCAGTTTCTTTTCTGCTTCAAAATCTGGAGTAAATGAAGCACAGCTGAGGGGTAGAATATAGGGACTGGTTCTTCTGAAGCTTTTGGTAAGAGGCATGGAAGAGGTAGCTTTAAACTGCGTGGGAATTGCACTGCTCCAGAGGGCACGGCTAGCTGGCCTAGTTTTTGGCAGAAAATGGAGGGCATTTCACCACGATGTGTCAGCTCGAGTTTGAAACTCTGTGGTCTGGCTGAGAATTCATTTGCTGCAGTTCCACAAGCACTTTGTTTACTGAAACAATAAAAACAACAAATTTCTGCCATTATAAAATTTTCATTGACACAACAAATGCAGAAATATCCCTTTAATATACCAGCATGAGATGATTTGTAACAATGTATGAACACAGAAAGGATAACTGACCAGTGGCAGAGTGAACTCTAGCAGCGTGATTCATTCCAGACATTAAATCCTTATAGCTCTGCTGCATCCTCAAATCAAAACCCCATGCTTTCCACATTGCTCACTAGACACTGAGAATAACATAATAATTTTGGAAGTTCACTCTTGCCTGCAGGCAAGAACTTGTCCCCTCATAGCAGAAACAAAAGTAGCACAGCAGGACCTTCACTATTAGGAACAGCAGCAGGAATTGTCCTCTTGAAACAACAGCTCTCTTATGTGTATGAGCTTAAATGGGGATTTTTCATTTCTATAAATGTCATTCTCAACTGTCTTTATATCAACCTAGATACATAATGAGCATAATCATTCCTGGAAAATAATTAGATGTATAGTTCCAGAGAAAATATTCACAATTTGGAATTTTTTTACATAGTTACTATGAATAAATGGGAGCAAGGAAACAAAACCACACTGATTTTTTTCCCAAATTAACCTTTTGATTACCTAAGTAACACTCCTAACAAGTGTATCATCTGAAGGGGTACACTGTGTGTGATCTGGGATTCTTCAGCTGTACTACCTTTCCCCATGCACCTCCTTGTCCCTAAGCTATTACTTGCAAAGATAATTATGCCAGTCCAAATAAAAAGATTATAATGGGTCAGAATGAGAATGAACATAAAATCTTATAAAATATATCAACACAGTGATAACTTTTCTTAAAACACACATTTCCTTAATGACAATACTGTGTCTGTTAGGGCCACAACAACAAAATAAATTTGTCAATAAATTACATTTACAACAGTGGAACTCGGCTACCAGACACTGTATGCTTTATAAATATAGAGATAGAGATAGATACATGTGGTGGGTTGACCCTGGCTAGAGACCGGATGCCCACCAAAGCCCACTCTATCACTCCCCCTCCTCAAATGGGCAGGGGGAGAAAATTATAACGAAAAGCTCGTGGGTGGAGATAAGGACGGAGAGAGATCACTCAGCAATTACTGGCACGGGCAAAACAGACTCGACTTGGGGGAAAAAACAAATTTACTTTATTACCAATCAAAATTAGAGGAGAATGAGAAGTAAAACCAAATCTTAAAACACCTCCCCCATCCCTCCCTTCTTCCCGGGCTTAATCTCTTTCCCGATTTTCCACCTCCTCCCCCCAGCAGCACAGGGGGACAGGGAATGGGGTTGGGGTCAGTTCATCACACGGTGTTTCTGCCGCTGCTTCCTCCTCAGGGGGAGGTCTCCTTCCCCCGCACCAGCGTGGGGTCCCTCTCACGGGAGACAGTCCTCCACCAACTGCTCCAACGTGAGTCCTTCCCATGACTGACAGTTCTTCTTGAACTGCTTTAGCATGGGTCCATTCCATGGGGTGCAGTCCTTCAGGAAGGGACTGCTCCAGCGCGAGTCCCCCACGGGGTCACAAGTTCTGCCAGCAAACCTGCTCCGGCGTGGGCTCCTCTCTCCACGGGCTACAGGTCCTGACAGGAACCTGCTCCAGCGCGGGCTTCCCGCGGGGTCACAGCCTCCTTCGGGCATCCACCTGCTCCGGCGTGGGGTCCTCCACGGGCTACAGGTGGTCATCTGCACCACCATGGAACTCCATGGGCTGCAGGGGGACAGCCTGCCTCACCATGGTCTTTCTCCACAGGCTGCGGGGAATCTCTGCTCCGGCGCCAGAGCCCATCCTCCCCCTCCTTCTTCACTGACCTTGGTGTCTGCGAAGTTGTTTTCTCTTACATCTTCTCACTCCTCTCTCTAGCTGCAAAGTGTGCAGCTTCTTTTTTCTCCCTTCCTTTTTTTTTTTTTTCTTAATTATGTTATCACAGAGGCGTTACTGATTGGCTTGGCCTTGGCCAGCAGCGGGTCCGTTCTTGTAGCCGGCTGGCATTGGCTGTGTCGGGTCGGACATGGGGGAAACTTCTGGCAGCTTCTCTCACAGAAGCCACCCCATGTCCCCCCCTCCCCCACTGCTACCAAAACCTTGCCATGCAAACCCAATACAATACATTAGCTAGATTAAATAGATACATGTAGGATGTTTGGGCTGAATATCCATGAATTGTTACTTAAGGGATTTATCCTGTAAATTCTTGTGTAGCACATTACTTTGTACTGATGATTTAAAGCTATCCAGGCTCTAAATCAAAAAAACTATTGGCTTGCATAAAGGATCAGGCATGAACCATCCTGTATTATAAAGAAACACATTATATCCAGTTCATATTTTAATTTGCTACATGAGGGAAAAACCCTTCATTCTCTGATTTTGATTCTGTAATGAATTGCAAAATGGCAGAAAGAGGTACAAAGATCTTTAGTCTTTGGCATTAAATAGGCTTTAAGGTCTTCTTGATGAACCATTAGTACCTGTGGGCTACATGCTGCCTTATTGAGATTCTGGTGCTCTCATTTGCTATACTACACTCAAGTACAGTAAGCCTCGTAGAGCTTAAATGCAACAGCCCTTCATCAGGCAGTGGAATGAGCTGATTTGAGCCTAGCTATAGAGGAAAAAAAGATAGTATTAGAGGAGTCAGGTTAGGAATCATAGTATTATGTACAGCAGTAACCCCTCTGCTGTTTGAAGCAATTACATTAATGAATTTAAAAAATATAGCCATTTAAACACAAAAATTAGTAGGAAAAAGAAGTCTCTAGACCTTGTTCAATCTGCCAACTTGTCCCGCACGCACAACCTCCTCCCCTTTCTCTGTCATGCAGAAAAGTTTTGCCCTGAACTTGTGCTTATAACCTATCTACTTCAGGTGTTTTGCTGCTAATTGCATTTTGTACTTACTCAGACAGAAACAATGCTTAAGTAAGTGTCTCATCTGTGGAACTCAATGGTTCCCCCGATTCAGTGCTTTTACAGCCCTCAGATAAAGCTTTCCCTTCACAGTAAAATAATTCTCTGTAATATAAGCATAACTAGCTGGAACAACTAGGACATAATGTGTGAATGAAATGTATTTTAGTTTATTATTTAGGGTCTACAAGACTACTCCATAGCGCTATTATATTTTTGAGTTAATATTTACAATCAAGTTGATCTCTTTCCTTGAAATACGTTGTATTCATTCTTTCCTCTATTATTCTCAGATGAAAAATTTGCTAATTATTTCATAAATGATTCATTGCTTTCAACAAATTATTAAAAATTTTTGCTTTTGTCCTTATCATATGCCTATAGCTATACATGACTGTATATATAGGACCCTAATTTTCAGAACAAACTTCTAGTTTCTGAATTTGTGTTATTTGCATTGGTTTTTTTGGGACATTCAATCCTTTATTCAGTAAAGCCTCTTAAAAAATTGCAAATATTTTCCAATTAAGCACCACAACAGTCTTAAACCAAAAAATTTAGCAATATATAATGAATATATTAAGCTGTCACTCATTATTAAAATCTTGATATGAAGTGTAGTAGAAAATTGGAGATTGGTGAAAAGAATGACAGATTTTCAGGAGTGTAAATTTCAGCCAATTCACTGAGACTGTTGGGATTTATTTTGCTTTTATTTCTCACCCATTTCTGCTTTTAATATATTCCTAATCAATCTGTATGATCCAAACACAGTTACTTTGGAAGATTAGTAATAGCATACAGTAGACTAACATATTAGATATACATAGGTTAGAAATATGTTCCTCCTCAAGGAACACATTTTCATTAGTTCTTTTGCATTTCTTTTCTATTTCTCATCAACTTTAAAAGCATGAAGAATGTATCATATAATACGTTACATATTTCCTATGTTCAGTTATCAAGATCTTGATATGTTATTTACCAGTATATTTTTAAAAAATTATTTAAAAGTTGGCATTTAAATTCACAGCTGTTTCAAAAGGAACATAAAATCCACTGAAAGGACAGATTTACAGAATTTTAAAGCAAATTTCAAATGCTCAGCTGTCATCATACCATCCGTTGCAATGAGTATAAATAACTTCCCTTTAATATATGAAGAATTGTGAGAGGAACAGAAAAAGATATTTGCATTGCAAGAAAACTCCAGGTGTTCCTAGAGTTACTTGGGACATTTTCCAGTTGACAATATGGAAATACTGTCACTCAGGCCAGAAAGCTTGTTGCTATGGGGACACAATAGCAGCATCATTTGACAACTTGGCAGTTGTTAGAGTTGGCGGAGAGAAAATCTGAGAGAGGGGTTGTTGGATGGTTTCAGGTGGGTGTGCACTAGGGATGGACGAGTGATTAGGAAGAAAAAACACTGAGAAATTCTTTCAACCTTACAATCTCTCCTTCATATAGGCTTGTTGTTGTTGTTTTGTTTTGTGATTTTTTGGTACAGTATACCTACTTAAATGCTTAACATCTTTGAAACAGGAAGGAGAGAAGACCTGTATTCAGAAATCAACTAGTTATGCACCCATCCTGGGATGGATATGTATTGAACTGCAAAAAATTATGCAAGAGCTGGAAAAGAGATAAAGCTGCAGAAAAAGCCAATGTGATTTTGGCTGTTCCCTCTGAAGAGTCATATCATAAACCAAGAAGATTATAGTCCCTCTGTAGTTCAGATGTGATGGTAGTTGGAATATTATAGTAACTGCAGCTCAGTGCATATTAAATCAGAGATTAACTAGGGAGAATTTAAAAACAGGTAGCAGTAATTATTGAAAACTGGAGACTGGTTTATAAAGATGAAAGAACTAACACTGTTTAAGTTGGCTGAATGTCAGATAAGATGCATGTCACTAGTTTGCTAATACTTCAAGAGTCTGAACATCAAAGCAGTAAAGGAAATATTTAGTCAAATAATGGTGCTCTTGAAAGAAACTGGGGTGGAAATGGAAGAAAATAAAATCCAAACTTGATATAAGAGAAAGAATCCTACAGCTGAGTCTATTACTTTGCAGACAATCACAATTTCCGAGAAACACTGTTCTTCATTTGGAATGTTCCAAGTGACATTGGACAAAGCATGGAATAATGTGCATTAGGCAGAAATTGTGCACTGTGTGGCAGCTGAGAAATATATGAATCTTTCTAATACTGGGATGGGGTGAGCAAAATTTGGTGACTGTATTGGAGTAATTTTCTAGCTGAAGTAAATAAAGACAACCAAGGACTGAGAAATGATTCTGTGTCAGTGCATGAAGAACTGGAAATGTGCTATATTTGAGTAATACACTTACATCCACAAAAATGTCTGAGTTCCAATGCTGCAGGAGGGTCTAGGGTGAGAAACAGTGTCCCAACTCGGTCATAGATGAGGAACAGTGAAGTTTCCTAAACTGCATTGTGGTCTAAATACGTTAATGAGTGTGCAACTGTATTACTGAGGGTATTTTGGAAGATTTTCTATTCTTTGATAGTTTTTCTATCTTCCCTATCTCCACCAGGAGAAAGAAACAAAGCAATGGATGTTTTCTATGCTGTTATGGTACAACAGAGGTGTTAGATGTGATCATAATTTTAAATCTTTATTCCTACAGGCAAACTGCTTGTTTCCCTTCTGGTCTCTTATGATCACACCACCCAGACTGTTTCCCTTCCCTGTGCAAATCAAAATCAATTAAAAGTATCCCCACAGGACTCGATTTTCAGAGAGCCTACATATCCACACCTCTAATTGAAGTCAATGATAGCTGCAGGCATGAGGCATCTCTGAAACTCAGACTCTACAGAGCTAAGTAAAGAAAAACATATGGATTTTTTAGGTAATATACCATGGGAGAAATCTCTAAATAGGTCCTGAAATTATGAAGCTACATGTTTTATGCTATAGCCCAACTTGAAATCACTAGGCCATCTCACCACAGGGGAAAAAATGGATATTGAGAATTATTGAACATTGCCAAATTTTGCTGTGGATCAGCTTGAAGTTATTTAGCACAGATGTTTCTGTAATTGTGACACACAGGGAAAATCCACATGCTCAATAGCCCTCAAACTTGCACTTCCATCTGTGCAGTGTAATGGTCTACAGTTACTGCACATGGCTGCAAAATAAAACATGCAAGAATCCTGTCTGGCTTAAAATCTGCGGAAGATTTTTCTTAGCACCATCTGCACTTTTTACCTACCTGTCTCCTTATGCTTCTGTGTTTAGATTTAGTATAATTATAAGATGGTAAAATATGTTTAGTGAAAATAAAAGTGTGTAAAGAACTGCACAAAATTTAACAGTGTGGTTAGAAAGCTCTCATGATGTGAAATGACTGACAGGAATTTAACAGTATATTCTTAAATCTAGTAGTATTTCTATTTATATTCCTAAGTCAGGTTTGACCCATATTAGTAGCAACTGAAATACAGGATTCTTATGATTATATTAGAAAAAGAGCATGATTTGACCCACAGCGGTGAAAACCTGGGTTCTGGAAAATATTTTCCCATCCTAATACCTTCTTAGCCTTTGATCACATTCAAAAAAACCCCCAAAAAACCAAAACCAACCTCTTCTGATTTAACAAACATTTTTGAATCAATACAGTGTGTATCAATCCAGAAAATTAGAGAGAAATACTTCCACTACCTTTGAAATTTAAATAGGCTTGAATGTTAATTATTCATAGCTTATTTGTTCACTTCAAGCTTAGGCTACAAAGTAATAAGAAGGCAATCTTTCAGAAATCAAGTGTATGCAACTCAGTACAGAAGGACAAAAGTTATTGCTACTAACTAGGCAGGGTGAAAGCTCTGCTGTCATACACTTTTTCCCTATGTTGCTGCTGCTGTGAGTCCTATTGTCTATCTCTAGCTAGAGAACAAGTGGAAGTTTTACCCCAGCCCTTGACTTTATAGCCCTGGTAGCAGAATGGGCTTATCATCTAACTTCTCTACAGTGAGCTGCTTCTTCTGTTCTGCAACCCTTCCTTACAATCTCCTGACCTAGCTTGTCCTATAGCTGGTTGTTGAACTGCAAAGTGTAAAAGTGTCTACAAGAGGACACTGTAAAATATTTCCTATCATGCAGCCATGCTAAATAATGCAAGAGAATTGCTGTGTTCTCACACTCAACAAGAACACTTCAGACTTTGAGAGACTAAGGAAAACTATCTCAATTCTAAACCAGATAGAAATCTCATACAATTGTCTGGAAGAGTCATTGAATTCTGTTCAACAGAAACCAGGATTATAAAGTTGAAGACTATAAATTGCCTGGAATATTAACATCAGATTGTTTTGATTTTTGCTAGAAATGCCATGGGACCTGGAATTGTCAGAACCTCTATTTTACATCTTCCTTTCTTCCTTTCCAGGCTTTTGCTCTGCTTAACTTCATCATGATCTGAAGGAAAGAGCTAACTGTTCACTACTGTTGCAGAACCAGCATGTGTCTGGGATGTGTTTTGTCCAGCTCTTGAATCAAACCATTTTTGTTTATTTAGGTTTATAGATGATAGAGCTGCTGGTAGATGTACAGTGTGTAGTTATCCAGCACTGCTGAATACCTGTTACTGTATTTACATAACATTTCCTTTCCCTTATGTTTTCAAGGTTAAATTCATGATGTCAGGCTTCCCTTTTCCTTTTTTTTTTTTTTTTGGGTCATTTCTTTATTTCTTTTGCCTTTTTGGAATGGCTTTGGGGAGGATTTAACAATATATGTCAAAATATAAGGGCTGCACTACATTGTGAACTGTTTCTCTGCTGACTCATCTGCCACAGCTAATCAAGACTTTTTGGTTTACATACTGCAGCACTTTAAACCTGTTAGCAGTAAAGAAATTCTCTTTGCTCAAAAGCTTTTAAATTATAGCACATGGTGAGTGGCTGATAAGATTTATTTTTTTTTCTAAAATGGAAAATATTTTCTTGTTATTGCTCTCTGGTCTCCTGTTCTATTTATCAAGTCACAAGGTTTCTGGTGTCTATTAGCATTTTCCTCAGCTGAGGAAATTGTTTCCTATTTAGACAGCCTCACACATTTTCAAGTTGATTTCAACTGCATCTGATAGTGCACAAGTCTAGGTTATTCTTCCCTTGTTCCATTACTACATAGGAAGCAGAGCATAGGTCCTAAGTTTGCATGTTTCGGGTATGAAGTTGAGGACAGGAAAGATTACCTAGGTTTTGTTGGGTGCAACACATTCAGTACAGTATAGCTCCTCAGCTGCTCTGGTGAGGAGATAAAGACCATGGCTTCCAGAACTTTCTTGATTTTATGCTCTCCCTGTTTCGAGTTGTCTGTATTGTTCTCTTCTGTCTGAAGGTGTTAGCAACTACTGTCTTCTCCAGAAGGTTCAATGGGGAACTTGCATGACAATTTTCCTCACCCTTTTGGCAGCTGGAGGAGTAAGGCACAGTTTGAAAAGGAAGAATCTGTTAAGCTTGACACATGGTGGCATCTCTGTAAGGTGTTTCTAAAGTAGAGCTCAAACACTATGTCACTGCTTTCTGTTCTCAGAAGTTTTCTTTATCATCCCATTGGTATCACTAGGCAGCTCCTTATTCCCAAATGAAGCAAGATGAATATCTTTTCCTTTGGTTCTCCCAAAAACTCAAATAGAAACAGAAGTGTCTATAAGCTATATCTAATAAGGTTCTGGTTTTACAATGATGTTTCCCCATGTATTTTTTGATACAAAACTTTGACACTTCATCACCAATTAATTTTTTCCACTTTGGGGTTTTCAAAAGTAAGCCATGTATTACAGAGCTGATTTAAGGATGTGATAAAGATAGATGTGTTAAAACATACAGCACACCATCAAGATTTTTTTTTTTTTAAAGGATCCAATCTTTGTTTCTGACTTAGTGCTTACAAAAAAATTAAAGTAATTTTACAAACATGGAGCATTTGAAGTCCTCTAAGGTCTAAAATATCCCTTTTATTGAAGTTGCATTTGTATAGAAGCTATACCTTTAATAGCTTTATGTTTGATTACAAACAGATTATTAAAAAAATCAAGATATTTTAACAATTATAGGGAAATCCAGATGATTTGCAGATAAATAGGAATATCAGGTAATCCTGTTCTTTATAGAGACTTTTCATGGTGAAACACTGATGAAAATTATTAAATTGGCACACTATAATTTCACAGTTTAATAAACTCACATTAAGGGTCAAGTTTTTGTTTTCCCAAAATACTTCTGGAGTGAAAGTAGGTTACAGATGGTACAGTAGAAGTACACTTTAAAATGTTCTTACCCAGTGAATTACATAGACTGTGCTGCTACTATTTAATGACAATGTATCTTTCTGGCTCAACTGCACTCTTTCTCTCCATAAGTTCCTACAATAAGAGCTCTGCAAAGGCAGAGATATTTATTAAAAAAAAAAAAAAAAATCTTGTAGGTATTATACATTTCTGGCTGGTGTCTCTGTTCCACAGTACTATAGTCCAATTTACTTCAGTGGCCAAGATTCATGAAATCCTAAAATCAGAAAAGAACTTCAAGAAATAATCTCATCCCTTTTGTTTGTTTAACTGTTATTTAAAGCAAATGCCATCCTTTGGTCTTCTCTACTCTGAATTAAACAACTCATTTCCTCCAATCTTTCCCCATAGGCCATATTTTTAAACCTCTGATCTTTCTTTTTTTTTTCTTTTTTTTTTTTTTCCCAAGACACTCTGTTGATCTATGAGTTCTATGAGAAGTGTAGTTCCCAGGAATAAATACAATAGTCCATCTAAGGCCATAGTGTTGAATAAAACATTGAAGAGAGCAGAGAGATGACTTCATATTTCCTTTCCGTCATACTCTTTCTTACACATCCTGCTATACATATGCTGAGGCATTTGCCTTTTTCACAACAGCATGACACTGTTGACTCATTCACTTTGTGATCCTTTACATTCCATCATATATTTTTAATAGAACTTTTTATAGACAGTTTTTCCTCATTCTGTATTTATTCACTTAATTGATCCTGACTAAGCCTGGGATCTCGCATTTACTGCAACTAAATGTTGTCATGTTTTCTGTCTATATCTCCAATTTATTAAGATCATCTTGAATTCTGTCATGTCCTTTAACATTTCTTCAGGCCCTTCCAGAAAGTAGTATCTGTAAACTTAATAAGCCTGCTCTCTTCTCCTGTTGAGACATTAATGGAAACAGTACCAAACCCAGAACAGATAGATCAGTAGAGTTTGTCCTGCTGTGCATGTATTTCCAATGAAAAAGAACCCAAGGACACAGTTCCGTTGTTTTATCATACACATATGAAGGTTGACTAAGGACTGATAGTAAAATTTTATTATAGCAGTTAAAGTTTTTGTTGTTATTTTGATTCAAAACAAGGACAGTGAATATTTCTCCAAAAAGGAATGTGTATCTATGTAATGGAAAGATTAGTTTTCTAATTTCTCACTGCCTATACATGCCTTTTCAGAGTTGCCACAGATTTCATCCGTGACCTCAAAAACCCTACCATCAAAATGACATTGAAATCTACACAGTTATGTGAAACATGTTGGCATCAATAAACTGTTGATAACATTTATTAGAAAAGGTACCAAGTAACTATAATATCTGTAGCTGAACTACTGATTCACAAAGCTTTACACTAGCTACCAGGAAGTGCACAGTTACTTGACAGAAGGAGATAATATTAGAAAAGGAAAAAATGGATTGATTTTAAGGAAATCATTCTGAAAATAAAATCAACAGGTCTGAGCTCCCAAGGAAGAAGTGGAAACTTCTTCCTGTTCCTGTCCATGGCAGGAGGGTTGGACAAGATGATCTTTAAATGGTCCCTTCCAACCCAAACCATTCTATGATTCTGTGATTCTATGAACTGCACTGCTCAGGATTTTACAGACTTAAGCAGGCAAGTCTCCCAAAGGGACCAGCTCTTCCCTGAGAGGCAAATTAGCCCATCTCTAGGTCACCCAGAGAAGTAACGCAGACACTTCACAAGTCTAGAGCTGTTAGTGCCAAGGAGCACATGTCTTCCATTAGGCACTGTAAAGGAGGGAAGTTCTCCTGAGCTCACTGTAGTTCAGTGCCTGAAATTGTCTACAAGGTATAATACACTGTATGGGGTTTTAAATTTTTTTTTACTGCTTTCCTCATGTTAGGAATTTAAAGCAATGGTACTTTCTTGTTTCTTTAAGGTAGTCTAGTACTTAATATAGCATGCTTATTATAACCCTTACAGACAGAGAAAAATCTTATCTATTTCAGTATAAAATAAAATCATTCTTTTTTGTGGGAAATAAAAAAAAAGAGTAATGAAATACTGTGACTATATTGAAGAATCACTTTGAACATGTGAAAGAATAGAAAGCAAATAAGATTTTTTTCATAAAAGTCAGTTACAGGTTGTTTTCAATTTTTCTCTTTATTTACTCCATGCAGCCCTACTCTTCCTACTCTTTGTATGCTGTTTTATAAGGATGGCAATAAAGTACAAGAAAGAACAAAATGCATGTGACAGATGGTAAGACACACTTAATGTGCTACTGGGAAAAGTATTACAGAAATGAGGACTATTCAAGAGCATACAGTGAAAAGTAGTACATTACTCATAGGAGGACAAAGTTTTTATGAATCAAGGAAGTGTGAATTTAGCCTAGCTCCAGATTAAACCACAGTCCCAGAGTCACTAATGTGCGTTAGCATTGTGCTGATTTCTAGAGGGAGGTCTTTCAGGGTTAGGGATCTGCAGCTGGAGACTGGGAAGGTGGTGAACTAAGACAAACACATACCACCGGCCTATTTCCCAGCCCTTTCCCCCACCCTCCCCAGCCACAGAAAAGCTGTCAGTCAGATTATATATATATATATTAACCAGTTTTGGCACAGTTCCTCCTCAAACCTCAGGACTCACTTTTAAGGAGGGAGACTGAGATCCCTGCCAGCTGGAGGCAGCTATTTTGGGTCAGGTCAAGGCAGCTGGGAACCCACACAGAGGTGATTTCCACTGGTGAACGGATGACTACTCCTGGACTCTACTTAAGGCCAGAAAAGAGACTTTCCTTGCTTTTCCCACCACTTCTGTGCTTGATCAGTCTGTGACCGAATGTCCTCTGTCATTGTGATGCTATGGTATCACGTAAGGATAACTCAGATCAATTTTGACTTTTGGAGTTAAATTGAGTTTGAATGAAGGAAAAGAAGAGAATACAGGTAGGGAAACTAAGGAAAATTTTCATCATGAGGAATTAATACTTGGGGTCTTTTGTTCATGTTTGCTTTGCCTGACATATGTAGCAATTTTTACCAAAATTGTTCTTGCATTAATTCATGACAATTTTATTTAGCGTATATTTTTTGAAGTCATAAGAGAAATTCGTACACTTTTAATCTGAATTTGTTCTCCTTCTCGACCTTTGCTTGTTTACATTATAAGCTTGTCAGGAAAGAGGCTGGTTTTTACTAAGTGTTAAAGAATGAGTCTCTGGTGGTCTCTAGACACCAGTGTAATACAAAAGTTTTTGCCAACAGGAAGCATATATATATATATATATATATACATATAAAATGTATTTATATCAGGATTTGTCTCCTGTTTTTTGTTCTTTCTTTTAGAGGTTTAGAGTGTTCTTTGCTAGTCACTCAAGTACTAAATATTTAGCATCAACTCATATGAAAGTTGCTTTGATCTTTGTGTAAATAAACAGGCTCTCTTTCTCCCATAGGACTCTTTCTTGAAAATGATTTCTTTCATCATGTAGTTTGTCGCATCTCTGTGAACATCAATACTGTTTCCTTCAGAACTTCAAACAAATATTTCCTGTACATTTACAGGAAACATATTAAACACTATAAATGGCAACCTGTCTTGCACCTGATTCAACAGTTAGAGAGAGGTTTGAGCAACTGAGTGACACAGCCCTCTGCCACATCCTGGCAAATAAGTGTCATGTATGCAATGCCTCTTCTATAATAATGTTAACAATCACACACACGAATAAATTTGTACATATACGCAAACACACATGTATTTATATAAATATATGTAGTTATATACATTTACAGACATAAGAACTCTTTACTTTATGCAGCCTGAATGTTTAAATATGAATGTTGTAAAACTTGTGATTATATTTTGCATTTAGTTAGCTGCAATTTTCCTGGAAAATTCCAAAGCACAATGACAAAAACTCTAAGGCTGTCATCAAGTACAGATCCCTTACAGACAGCAGGGTAAACAAATTAAAATGTATACATATACACACTGGGAAGGGAAGGCCCATCAAGATGGAAGGCCCATCAAGATGGAAGTTTACCTCTAAGAAAATTTCAGCAGACTATTTTGTCCCTTCCAAAACAGACTGTAAAGTTTGAGGCCTCATCTGAAAGAAAAAAAAAAGAAAAAAATAAAATCCTGATCCCCTTGTTCCCAAGAAACCCAGCACTTAAACCCTATATGGAACTCAGTTTGCTGCCCACTTCAAGGATTAATGCTTAGTACACTATGAGAAGGAATTTTAGTAATGGAATTCACTCTTAAAGTTTGTCTGTTTTCACTGGTATCATTCCATTGTAAAGTATTCCTTATTTCCTTTATTATCTATATAAACATGTGACCAGAATCTGGTTTTTTGTACCTAAAATGTGATGTATTGGGCAGGAAGCCATGGAGGAATCTATCTCCAGAAGACATAGTTTCAAAATGTGAGTATTATTTTCTGCATAAATACTAATTTGTTGAGAATCTGAGAAAGAGCTGATGATTCAGATGAGTGATTCTTTTCCCTAGCCAGCTTCGTAGTACTAATTTATATGATTGTCCTCTTCACCTTGTCATGAACTCTGAAAATTTTGACTTACCAGGAGGTCATTTTGGAAGTTTTCTATAGACGTCTTGCTTTCTTATAGAACAAAGCAGCCATCTGTGAAGCCAATTTTCATAGCTTTACTGGCCTTGAGTGCCCTTTTTTGCACTTAGAAAGCTCTGAAATAATTTTAATTGAATCAAACTCATGAATTACAATGTCTGGGAAACACTGCAACATAATTGTCTCTCTTTGTGATATTTACATTCTCACTTGATTGCTCTCTCTGGCCTCCTGCTTTGGAGCTCCATTTTGACAATATTATTCACGTTGCAATTGTACCCTTCACAATCAGTCAAACCTTGCTATAAAATTCTGGTTTTGTTAAGTGATATGAATATTGAACAGCTAAGCTTTATTATCTTTGAATGAAGGCACTCTTTATTCTTGCTGTCTTAAAGACTCAATTAATATTCCAAATAAATACATGGCTTTTAAATAGGTAAACAACTGGCCTTTACTTAATCTTCAGCCAAAGAGATTAGGGAAACCCAAGCTTGTTTGACGCTGCTGTACATTTGAATCTACAAACAGTTTCAGCACTTTCTAGTTTTCCTTCACAAGAAGCAGCTTTTCACTTGTCACTATCCAAAAGGGGAAGTTCTCTCATTCCTGAACGAGTGGACACACACAGAATATGCATGGTTTTACAATATTTACATACATAACCAGCACAACCTGTATAAACCTTCTCTGTTTTTGTTCCTAATTTGTGCAAATAATGCTTGTATGTCGTGGCTACCATTAACTCTCGGTTTGATTTTGCTGTTTAAGTTCTGTATATTACTTGGACAATAAATGATTAATGGATCCCCAGAGCCTCAACAAATGGAGTCAACCCTCAACAGACTGGAGTGCTATGGAGACATGAACAATATTAAGTCCTAGACCTCACCCCAGGAGTAAGACTTATATAAAGTTGAACACATTTGGGAAAGGAATGTGTCAGAGTGCTAGATGTGCTATTCCCAGGCAGAATACTAAAGGAAGTATAGTACTAATTTTTTGGATGATCTCTCCCTTCAAAACAGACGTTTGCATTCATTGTTATTTGGATCACCACTAAGTTGGGGTAGGAGTGAGGTATAGGAAGGACTGCTGAGGGAGGACAACAAGGGCATGACAGCTGAGCAGCAGCTAAAATGCTTCAGATGTAAATACATCGTTGAAAATTTGAAAATTTGGTAGTCTATGTTATAAAGATCTCTTCCCTAGAGTCAAATTGAATTTATAACCATTGTCTCCCTACTTGCAAATATAGGCCATGGTGTCACTTACCAGTCTCGTAAATCTTAAAATAGTGAGTTCTATAAGGAACAGGACACGGCTCTGGAAGAGATATTGGACTGATTGAGGAAAATGATCCCAACCTTTCTATGATAGCGTAATTTAGGTGCTTAATAGTCTCTTGGAGTCTACCTCATGAGTTTTGGCAAGAGAAAAAATAAAAATTACCTCACTGTCTAGAGTTGTGAAAGTGCATTAATGAAAGTACATACCTACTAACTAGTCAGTTCACAACAACTCACTTTGGAAACAGTCCTGCTATGAAGTTGACATACTGACATATTTAACATTAAATTGAATATTTGGAGTTATTTAACTTTCCCTCTGATTAATACTTTTTAAAAGCTATGTTTGCTATTTGCTCATGTTAAAGTCTGTGACTAAAAATGCATGTCACTGATAGTATTAACATATAACTAAAGACTTTGTCCTTGTTTGGATTCTGGTCAGTCAAATTTCAGGGAGGGTTTTGCAAATATTATGACTGTACTGCACGTTCTAATTCATGAAATGCACATCATTTTTTTTATTTTTAAAATATAAATATGAAACTACCGTAATGTTTCCTGAATTTTTCCCTTTTTTTTTTTTTGGTATTTCTACTCTTTCCCTTTTTTTTACACAATATTCTCTGATCTGTTTTTGCTGATCTGCAAGTCTGAAAACAGTTTTGGTAATATTAGTAAAATACAGTGAAGACTTACTTTTCAGGGGAGGGAGGGGTTGGGTCGGCTGGTTGGGAGTGTTCAACTGAAAGATGAGTCTGTTCGATTTTTCAAATTCCTATTTGTAAAACAGTCTTTGTTAGACAGTAAATGTCCAGTTAACCTGGTTTCTGAGGCCACTTAACCCACAGTAATTACACTCATGGGCCAATGCTAACCCTAGTATAACTCTATTAAGAGCACCTGGATTACACTGACATTGGATTAAATTGCAGTGGATTAATTTATGGTAGATGAAGTAATTCCTCGATATACTACTGAAAAGATGCATCTTTCTCAACACACTGGATTCAGAGGATCCAAACCAGCAAAAGTTTCAAAAATACATGGTGGAAGAGGGAACAAATCCTCTCTTTTCAGCCTCCTATGCCCCTGATGCACCCTCCCTCTCCTAATGCCTCCTCAGTGCCCTCCTTCCACCTTTTCTCCTGTTGCTCTGAGTTCAGAGAAATAACTGGGTCAAGCCAGTGGGTCACCGGCAATGCAATATGCACCTCACCATGTGATGCCACAATCCACGCAGGATTACATGCTTAAATTTCTTGATGCTTGTTTTAAAGGTCCTCATAAAACCCTGGTCTCAATGAGACAGTGGAAAGAGGCAGTCAGTAAAAATGTACATATTTCCAAAGTGAAGATACTTTTCAACTAACAGATGTATACTAAATATTAGCAATAATTCTAAGTGCAGGAAGTCCCTCTCCTTATGGAAGAGCTTTCCTTTGTTCCCTCTGTTTAAAGAGAAAGAAAAGACCCTTGAAAGTCCAGTTGCCCCTAGCTCAGGATTCTCATTCTAAAAGGGAAAGAGATAAAATCTTTCACATACCATTTGGTATCAGTCACATTACGTTATGTAACATGCCTGCCTTGTCACAACATAACGTGCTGGGGAGGAATGACAAAAGGTGTTTTTTGCAGCTATGTTTGAAGAGGCCCCAACACTTCAAACAAGTAATTTAATACATTTTCTTGCTAAAGGACCTGCTCTAAGCACAGATTGAAAATGTACTCTTTTCCTGGGTTCATTTTTGTAAATACACATGTTCTTCAAACATACCTGGGTTGTATATATGAACATGATAAAACATAACCTCTTTACACAGGAAAAAATGACTGAATGTAGGTATGTATGTCTTAGCTTCTATGGGCTTGTATAACAAGCAGGTTTTTGTGTGTAACACAGTTACACACATTTGATATCTGTGGATTAACTTCTGTGACTACTTTGAGTTTGGTGATTCCTAGTGCAACAACTAGTTTAACAGTTTTAGCAAAAACATTCAGGTTTCAGTAAATCATATATTTTTAATTTTCACCGTAATAAAGTGACAACTTTTGTGCCAGTGGGCATTTTGTCTATCCTACAGTTCTTATGACAAAGGTGACAATTTATTTTTCCAATCCATCAGAAGCCTCCTTCTTCCTGATTTATGCCAAACCATTTTGCCCTCTCCTTTCTCTCCCCTGCCCTCACTACCTGTCCACTGTGCTCTTCTCAGCTCTATCTCTGGCTGCCTTCCAGCAGGTTTAAAGGCTTTAGTAGTATTAATCCCAGGCAATGCATACCACTGAAATTGGCTGATAGCATCAGCACTGTTGGTTGACTCAAGTCTCCACCAAGACTCCAACACTTGAATCCAGTTACTTCTAGTGTCGGTGTACTGAGGAGTGCCTGTTCTTTGGCGTCTGTATGGTCTTGGCACCTTTGACTTCTCTTCCCAGCAGTGTTGTGTCTTTCGCCATGCTGAACTGCCATGTCTGGAAATGTCACCTCCTCAAGCAGAGAAATTATGGATATAAAATTTTAGTGCCAAGAATGAATGATTCAGTAATTCACTGGTGCTTGAAAATGTCAACTCTAGAAATATTCATGCTTCCTTAAAGTTTGACTGTGACTCAAGCATGTTAGTCCATAAAGAAAGGACTCAAAAAGTGAGAGAAACTCCTTAGCTTGTTATCTGCAATCCTTCTGGAAAGTGCTTATTTCTCTGCTGAAACTCCTTTGCCTCTGACCTGGACAGTCTGAGGGGATTATGTAGTCCAATTGTGCTAGTTAGCAACATATAATAGTTCTACAGGATGTGGATTATATCTGCTAGACCATGCTAATATTAAATATGATCTTATGACTGTTCAGGATGGCCTCAATACTTTTAGTTATTCGTTGGCATTTGACTTTACAAAATCAACACCTACTATCACTTCACAATACAGTGGGATTCAGCCTTCTCTGGAGTCACTTCAGATTCATAAGGGCATGATTAAAAAAAAAAAAAAAAAGAGATCATGTCGTAATTGTAAATGGAAAATTTTGAGATTCTTAGATGTGGCATCAAGGGAAATTGGGCTATTAACCTTACTGGACAAAGGTACATTAATTTCACACACCTTTGTAAAGAACTACATGAAAACTTCCACTTTGACAATCATGATAAGATATTTTATTGTTCTTTACATATCCTTAAGGCTGTAGATATAAAGAAAGAAATAGATATAATTAAAATTGCTATAGAGAAATACCAATTTCCATTTTCGCTCATGAAAGTGAGGTTGGGACAATTACTGTTTAAATTCTGGATTCAGAATTATTTATTGCTACTAAAAATGAAAGGGTATTAATTCCAATCCCTGACCTAAAAGATATTTTTAATTCTGGAGTGAAGAGAAACTGGAGCAATATTGAAGCTCCCTATCCTTGACTTTGGTCAGTATATTGCCTTTAAAAACACAAAAAACCCCAAAATACTTGAAGCTCGGTGTGTGTTTCTGGGCTTAAAGAATGAAAATAAGCTAAGTTTGAACGTAGAGGTTTTTCATCCCAAAGGTCATTTGATTACAGATAAGTTGTTTACAAGACTGAAGCTCATTGCTGTTGAAGTAAATGATTCCAATAATGTTAGATAAAATCTGCTCATTTATTTTATATTTCAACTAGTTTAAACTCAATGCTGTTTTTTCCCTGAAACATATTTGAGATTCTTTTGCATTAAGAAAGTTAATTTTAAAGGGAAGATATTGTCTATGTCCATTTTTTAACTTTCAGTATAACTAGTAAAAATAAAAATGTGGCAATAAAGAATGCCTCTGTATTTTCTCTCCAACTGGAGGGAAGGAAAGGAAAAGTCAATACTTGGTTGGAATCATGAGCAGCTTGCTGGCTGAGTAAATCAGTCAGGAGCCCTGCAGCTGGTCAGCTTCACCTCACTGATAAATGTCACAACTCACTGCTGTCAATATGAATTACCAGAAAAGGTTTCCAAGAAACTGGGGATGAGGGAGCTGTTTTCCTTTGAATGAATTATATTGGCCAAAATAATACCGAAACAAGATTAGAATAGGTTGCTCTGATTGACTATGCAATTATTTAAATGTACCTTGGAGGTAAGACAAACCATGGAAAATAATGCAGCCCAAGTCACAGAATACAGGAATTTTGTGACTTTAACAGAGGTTTAAAAGGTTGTGTTTAAAAGCTGATGTATTAAATAGCAAAGCAAGTTTGCTTTAGTTTTCAGTGCTAGAGAAGGGTATCTGAGGAAGCAAGAGCTTTCTACATGAAAAGAAGGAAGGCAAACAATGTTTGAAGTTACTCTGGAAAGATTTATTTCCAATCACATGCAAGGTGCTTTGTGCAGCTCCAGCAGATTTCCTCACAAGAAGGGGCAGAGGCAGCTTCCTGACACGGCCAGGCTCCCATGACCAGCACTCCAGGAGCAGGAGGCAGCCACTGAGGGCAGGGATTTTGTGTTGCCCCTTTGCAATGAAAGAAGGACTCTGAAAACATACAATGAACCCAAATTAGTTTCAGTCACAGAGGATAAGTAACACTCGCTAATCTGTGAGCTGGCTGGGCGGTAAGCACTTCTGACATTTGTTACCAGAAATAACAGTGAGTGGGTAGCTTCTCCAAAACCGAAAAGTGCACATTTTAATCCTTCTTCTACACCTTGTCCTCATGTGTTGCATATCAGGCTGTACACAATTGTTGCCATTGGACCTGACAGGATGTTGACATGGCAACATGTAATCTGGGACAAAACAATAAAATGATAACAACAGAAAAAAATTTATGTACCTGCAAAACATATGTCTGTATTCTACCAGCAGTGACTGCCGGTCAGAAAATGGAATCCCTTTTCACAGAAAATCATGATGTTGAAACTAAAGAAGAAGTTCTGATCACAGAAAAAACCAAACAGAAACCAAAACAAAACAAAACCCCACAAAAACCTTCCTGCAAAAAGAAATACTTTCAAAAAACTGAAATGGGATGTTTATTTTAACTGAAATATTTAATTTAGAAATGATGAATTATTTTCATTTCAATAATATCAGTTAGTTTTATTCAGTGAGGCAGAAAATGGAACTGAACAGAGTAAAAATATACCAAAAAATGGTATAAATATGAATTCTGAACAGAACCTGAAAAAACTTGAAACTAACAAAAATGTTCACTCATTTTGGATGTTTTATTTTTAACACAGTTTAAGAAACACTACTGTATTATTAAGAGTAAAAAATATTAGCAATCAAAAGCAAGGAAAAAGGAAAAATGTCAAATACCTCAGTGTATGGACAAATACATTATTTAGATTATAGTAAAATTGTATTTTTCAGTGGAAATAAATATTCCAGCACTGCATGGAAGAAGATAACAAAACAAAAGATGCAAAAATAATGAGTAGCAAGGCAATTTTCTTAACAGTGTATCAAGTTCCAGAGCACTTAGGCCATATCCTTAATTATCTGCTAAAATTATCTGGATCTCACCTTCTTGCCTTTGGTATCACATGGAAATAAGCAAGATAAATTATAAACTGGATATGAACACAGCTTCTACTTAATGTCCTGGGGTTTTGCTCTGCGTGCATTATTGCTACCAGTTCACTGCTTTTCTCTGTGATTTCTGGGAATCTGACAGTCCAGTCAGAGTTGTGGTGCCAACTGGCCCAGGTTGGCATCCCAAAGCCCCTGGCACATGGCAGCTGCATATGTGTGTTTCCATTGAGCCACATGGGCACTGGCATTCCCCAGTAGGCATCAGATTCCTCGAGGTCCTACAACAGAGCAAGCTGGTACATGTTGCCCATGAGAGATATTGAAGAACAACTAATATGACACCTTCCTGATGACAGAATGAATGTGCATGCTCTGTAGAACACCAAAACCTTCCACCTAGTTTTGCAGACAGAAATGTAAGAACTTTGTACGCTTCACTGGCCTATGAAGTGGTAGCAGCTATTCAGCTCTGCCTTCTGAATTGAATTTGCATCTACCATGATCTGATAATGCAAGGTATTTAGAAAGGTATTGACAAAACTTCCAGGTAGGCAAGTATTGTCCTTCCTTTGTGCTGTAAGGTAACCAGCGCATCTTGTTCACTGTCTTGGCATGTGTATAAAACACACTACAGAGCTTTTAGGTCAGACAAGCTGTATACTGCTGAGTACGTAAGATTAGATACCCATTATTAGAGAGCTGCAACTGATAGGCAGTGCTTTACCCAGGTTTATTCAGTGTTTTTGAAAGTATACGATGAAAACAGGAATATATAATCTCAGTCAGAACCCAGGGAATTAACATATTTTTGCAGAATTTGTTAACACCTGGTCTGATACCACATCAAGAAAAAGTAAGAGTTATCAGTAGACAAAAGAATTTATTTTTCCATTACATGCTTCAGCTTTCTTTATCTTTATTCATCTCTTACTCCTGTGTATTGACATCATAACTGCTTTGAGAAATCCTTACTCCAGTAATTAGTTTGTTGGGAAATCTGTGTTTCATGGGAGTTGAGGACACTTCCTGTCATTCCAGATGAGAAGAACACCTCTTTCTGGACAGATAGGACTACAAGGTACATCTCATATAAACCAACTCAGTAGACACCATACCAGATACCACCTGTGGGAATAGTGCTTATAAACTCAGAATGTGCACTGATGTGGTTTAGTGGTCCCATAAGGAATTGATTTGTGAAGTCAGGCATTACTGATGTTCAGTTCTATACTTCTATTTGTTTTAAAGTAAGGTATATTCACTTAGTTTGATAACAATGAAAGTCAGTTCATGATCTTTGTCTTGTCTATGGTCTCTATGTTCCACTCCTGGGAAATGTATTCTCAAAAATTCTTTTCCTTATATTCCTCTTAAAATCACAGAATTGTTTTTTTTAAAAAAATAATCTAATTACTGAAGACAATTGTATTGAAAAAAAGGTTAAAACTAGAAGAATACAATAACAAAAACTGAACATGCTTGAAATAATTTATCAAAACACATCATGACTTATTAGGAGTGTATGAGTGATAATAACTAATTTGATGCATCTCATCTGTATTTCTGTCAGTAAATTACTTGTGGCTAGGAAAAATTCCTGAATGTATTAATTTTCCAAAATATTTTAGATGTCTTCAGGATTTACCTCAATGTTTTCAAATAAATCACAATGAATGTCTTGCAAATACTTTATGTGAGCTGTGTAAATTACAATGTGTGGATTATACAATATTGACTCTAAGTAGTACAATTTCATAAACACTTGCAATATGTTTTGTTCAACTTTCAAAAATGTTTGTATTAATTAGATGAAATTCAAATTGATGCTTATAAACTACTTTTTTTTTTAAAAAAAGCTTATCATTTTAACTCTCTTCATTCACTAATACAGAATAAAAAGTAAAGCGAGAGAAAAGTGAAAAAATAGAAAACTTTCTTAATGAGTCTAATAACCTCAAAGATAAATGGTGGAAATATAACTTTTTGTCTCAGTGGAAATAACTGTGTGAACTTTGTGGGTCTTTTTCTCACTTTTGATTGAGGGATTACTAACCAGCTATCACAAAGGCAGAATTCAGATCTAATGCGAATAGCATTGAATTAGATATGTAAGGTCAGCCAAAAGAAGGACTCTTCCCTCTGTCTGGACCTGGCTAGTGTTATTAGGAGCTGTGGAGAATGCAGAAATGCAGCAGAGACAGACAGGAGCCGAGCAGTAAATTGACCCACTCATGTCTCTGTTGGAACTCTCCCAAACAGCTTTTATTTTATATAATAAACACCTCCATTGCTCACTTGAAGGTCAAGGGACTGACAATGTCTCACCACCTTCCAGTCCCTCAGTACTTAAGAATTTCCAAGTTATGTTATCTTTTCCTTTTTCCTTCACATCATCAACTTTTCTCTTTTAGCAGAAGTGGTAATCAGAAAGCTATGGCTACAAATAACAATCTATAAAAGTCTATAGATAGTCCATTCTTACAAATTTCAATCTAACACTGCAGGCAATAAATCAATGCTTTGCCCTTATGTAACATCATTTATCAGCCATGTCAAAGTTCCACAGCAACATTAGCCTCATCTAAAGAGGAATCTGATCCCTTAGGGATACTCTTGGGAGACTGCAAGGACAACACTCATGGAATTGACTTCATATGAAATAAAAAGCAAACTTAGATTCTCACCTCCTCTCATTCCTCTTTCAGAGTGACATGCACTGCTTAAAGAACAGAAAGAGAACAACCTTCATGTATCTTCAATGAGAAAAAAGTTTCCTTATGTGTTTCTTTACAGGACAGCCAAATAGCATACAGAATAATTATAGCTTTTGAGAGTCTTTGTGAAGCGCAAATAGATATCTATATGTAAATCACCAACATAATGTCTAGATCTGAAGTAAAACTAGAAGTAATACACTCTTCTAGTTATATCCCATTTCTCAGTTATCCTATCCTATCAAGGTCTGTATCTAATACAAAAGAGGGACAGGATATGATAAAAGGTAAGTATTGCTTTCAACCAGCTGCTGTAAAGACATAGATAAGACCACTGAGGGTATTCTCAGGACAGTAAGAAATACAGAGCTAATGTGTGGCACCATTCTTCCAGCAACCACTGTAAAGGCAAAGTCTGCTAACTACAGCCTGGAGAGCTAGAGGAAGTGGTTTGCTGAAGACCACCCAAGAATCACAGCACTCATTCAAGGATCCAACAATGGGACTGCACTGCCTTCCACATTACCACTACGTTCACTAAAACATACAAATAGTCTAAATGCTAAAGATACAAATTCATGAGTACCACAACTACTTTCACACAGTAGAAGTTCCCTAGACTCTTAAATACTAAATCCCAAACATTATTACTTTGCACATGTGCAAAGTCTTCTGTTAGTTATCTCTGACACTTTCAAATGAATAGCCATTTATTTAATATACTAGGTCTGAAGAAAAGAAAATCTCAATGTTACAAAAAATATTTCATAATCAAACCTTGTAAGTTTTACTTACTCATTATAACTTGCTAAATTTTTATAGAATATTATCTTGGCACTATGAGAGCAAGTTTAGATTGAATCATGAGCCAAAATACATACTCCTTACTACTACCTGTGATGCACATACTGTAAGTGGTACATTAACATCAAGCCAAGTCGACAATGCTTTCAAGTTTGCCATATGAAGATGCAGAAGTTGGTGATGACTCCAAAATAATGTAACAGAAGAAATCAGAGAGGAGAAATATGATG
This sequence comes from Caprimulgus europaeus, assembly GCA_907165065.1. Next base: position 47,655,571 of record OU015525.1, on the reverse strand, counting down.
AATGTTTCTTTGCATATTTGTTTGTGGTGATTATTTCAGTAGCAGTTCCTTCACATACCATATGTTCCTAAAATAAGTCACTGCTACAGAGCACCTCCCTCCACTTTGTCATCTGAAATATCTGTATACCTAACACACAGCACTGGAAGTGCATTCAACTGCTATTCCTCCCTCTTCACCTCCCACCAACACTGCAAAAGATTAACCAAAGCTGCGGTCTATTAATCTTATTTAGTCTCTCACCTGCCCACCTGCTGTTATGAGTCACAGGGTTTAACATACAATCCGCATACAATCTGTGTATGTTTGTTGTATTCAGTTTTAAAAAAGTGATCTGGATTCTTTATAATTCTTTCTTTAGTAATGCTACCAGTGATAAAAAGAAATTGGTGAATGATCAATCTTGTGTTGCTGCTAATATGGAAGAACTCATTACTATTCTAATAATGCTGTTAGATATTCCTGAATATAGAGCATATTTGTTTTAGAAAAGATTTTTTTTTCTTTTTTTTTTTTTTTTTAAGAAGATGGTTGTGGAATAACCTGTCAGATACCAAAGAGAGATTTTTGCTAAGAGAAACATGATGCAGATTCTATCAACAGAGGAAGACGGTATTTCAGCTGACACAGTGTAGCTTCTGCCAATGAATCATGAGAGTCTTGGGCTTAGAAACAATTGCAGCAAAATGCAATAAACTCATACTATCCAGCAAATGTATAGATGGAGGAATCTATATCTGCCCTTGTATCAATCCTGCCTTTGATTGATCCACATCTCAAAGTTGCCACTTCATGCATTTCACAATTAAGGATTTCACTTGTTCTTTGAATGTGCAGTTAAGTTTCTTGCTGATGTTGCTGTAGATGTTGTTCCTCTAGTTTCCACTTGTGAACAAAGTCTCTTGCCCTTGATTCAGGTAACGAGTCTTAGGAATCAGAGAAACTCTTTCTGAGATTAGGAATTAGCCTTATGGAAGCTAAAAGTGAACATACTTTCTGGTAGCACTGGGTTTCTATTTATGCTACTGTGGCAACAAGACTTTTTCTGTTTTCATTACTCTCTTCCTTCTTTTTCAAAATTTCCAGTTGGCTCATGAACACTATTGCTCTTAAACGATGATCCTTTTACTTTCTTGACTGATATTTTCAGGGCAATTTGTGCAAAGGCCTCACTGTGGACTTGCTTATGAACACATAAAATTGTCCCACTGATTATTTCTTTGTTTTTGTACTCCTGGAAGAAATAGCTGCTTTTGGAGAGTCACACTACCTGAAAATGATCCTGATTTGAAATTTTCTGGACATTTTGGATGATTCCTTTGTCCACCTTGGCACACTGCCCTTTCTGTTACTTCATTTTTCCAGGAAAAGAGAATACCAGATTTTACCTCTGCTTCTTCTCTCATTCATCAGAGTCTCATATCCTAACTTGTACATTTGGTGCTTGGACCATTTTTTATACACCTTACTCCTTGAGTCTGAATTACTTTCAGCAGTATTTTTTGTTTAACAATAACAGACAGGATTCCTCCTGTCCTATGGAAACATCAATCTTTAGAGACTGGATACTTTCTGTTTCTCTTAATAGAACTAGGAACTGATGTTGTACTTTGAGCTACACATCTGGAGTTGGTTTTTCAAAGTAATGGTATCCTCAGACCTCAGATAACATACTAACAAAGGACAGAGTAAGAAATAAGAAAACATTTGTGTACACGAATATACACACAGAAACCTATAACAGTGTCAGAAGAGGAAGACGTAAAAAAAAGGATTCGGTGGTGTTTTGTCTCCCCCTTCTAATTTACACAATTTTCAGTATCATAAACTTCCCTCCAGTACAGAAAAATCCCACGTTGCAATCTCTTGGAACAATGAAGACATAAAAAACTTACAGCCTGAAACAAATGTTTCTCCGGATAATTACTTCAGCAAATATGTATCAATAGTTGCTGTTTTAGTTCACTAGCAAATAAAAAATACTAAGGGGTTTCTTGTTGACTATCTCAAAAATATTTTTAGAATTGTTCATAAAGCTGGTAAAAAGAAATTTATTTGAGACAAGTAAAGCTTTTACTTTAATTTTGGACAAATAGATGTATTTGAATGGTTACTACAAAACCATTTTTTTAATCTGAAATATCACAAACCTGTCTTTTTTATATGAATTCTTTGAATTCTGAGAGGTCATAATTTCAACAGTTCACTAGATTTAAATTTTCTTTGATGTATTTAATCTGCAGTTTTGCTATTTGTTCCTTCTTCAGACAAACAAGTGAACAACCAGTCTTAAGTCAATATCAGCTATGACGGGGAGTAGCAGTAGGTAATGTGCATATATACATACAATAATGAGTATGTATAAAATAAATTCAATCATTGTTATTTCTTTATTAATATTTACTACACTACTTAATATATTAATGTGATAGATTAGAATACTCTACTATTACTTTTAAATAGGTAGGTAGTTTATACACTACTTAGGACTGTTCCTAAAAACAAAAGACCCTGCCACCCAATTTCTGGATTACTATTTGAGTTGAAAAACCCATAAAAGATGCATTTTAAAATAAATAAAATAGAAAAACCAGGAAATGTCCATTCATGGGTAAAGATGAGCTCAAAAAGGAATGTAGAGCAAAAGATGTTTAAATGATGAGAAGAATTGCTCAGAAAGAAAAAAGTCAATACACATTTTGGACAGGAAACTTTCCAGAGATGATAATTTTGTGGACCCAGAAGAAGGGAAAAGAAACAATTCAAAATTTTCTTCTTCATATAAAATTTTTAATCTTATCTGACATTTTGGGTAAAGAACTACAATGCACAGCAGTTCCTATCCATATCACTGCTATGTGTTGCCATTGACCATTTGGAAGCAATTGCTTCCAAAAAGTGTGTTTAATATTGGTTAGCAAGTAAATATAATAGCAACCATAAAATTACTCTGGTTGGAAGGGACCTCAAAGAGTCAGATACTCCAATCGTCTCCTCAAAGCAGGATCAGCTGTGAGGTCACACTAGGTTGTTTATAACATTTTCTCCAGTCAGTCCTCAAATGCCTCCAAAAGTGGATATCCCACAGCCTCACTGGGCAACCTGTTTTGTTATTCCACTTTATCAATGTCTTGTACTGGGGTTCTCAAGCCTGGATACACTATTCTTTATATGGTCTAACAAGTGCCAAATTACTAATCACTTTCAGTGACATCCTTGCTATATACTCCCTTTAGCACATCCCAGGATGTTGCTAGCCTGCCTTGCTGCCAGGGCACATGCTGGCTCCTCTTTAGCACACTGTCCACCAACACCTCCAGACCCTATCCATCAGATCTACTCCCCAGTTGGCTGGTCCCCAACCCATATTATTGCAGGGGGTTAGTTTGTCCGAGGTATGCGACCTTGGACTTGTCTTTCATGAGTTCCTTATTGGTTCATTCCTCCAGGCTGTCTAGGTCCCTCTGAAAGGCAACTATGCCCTTGAGCATATTAACTGCACCCCCTGGTTTGGTGTCATCTGCAAACTTGGTGAAGGTGCACTCCATCTCCTCCTTCAGGTCATTGATAAAGATATTGAACAGGAGAGGTCCCAATATAGATCCCTCAGGTAATCCATTTGTAACCAGCCTGTAGGCACAGTACCAACCATCAACTGCTGTCTGTCGAGCCTGAAAATCCAGCTCTCTGGTAGTTCATCCGTCTAGACCACAATGACCTGACTTACATACTGTGTTGAAAGCTATGTTAAAACAAAATCATCCAATAACCACTGCCTTCCCTTAATTCACAGACCTAGTCATTTCACCATAGAAGACAGTAATCAGATTGGTCAGGCATGGTTTATCCTGTTCAATCCATGCTAGCTATTCCCAATCACCTTCCTCTATTTAATGAACCCAGAATAATTTTCCAAGAGGACTTGCTAGATGATTTCTCCAGAGACTGAGGTGAGGTTGGCCAAAAGTTTATTTGATTACTTTTTCAGCCTTTTGTGAATATGGGTAGAAAATCTACTTTTCTTTGGTCATTGGGACCTTCCCCCATCTCCATAGTCTTTCAAAAAAGATTGAGAGCAGCCTCACAATGTCATTAACCAGACCTTTCAGCTTCCCCAGAGTGTCCCATAGGGATTTCTCGAGGGACACATGGATGAGTTCTCTTTCACTGCTGGAAGCTCTTCTACTCTTTTCCCAGGAGCGAGGGCCTGGGAAACTTTGTTGGCAAAAAACGAGGCAGGGTGGGCATTGAGTACTTTAGCCGTGTCTGTGTCTCCTAGCACTAAATCAACTGCCCCATTCGTCAGCAGGTCTATCATGAATGAAACCTCCTAACTACCAACTTCACTTGATGAGGGGATATGCAACTGCCCATAGGGAAATAATAAAAAGCAGTAAGAATAACAGCCCCAGATACTCCCTCTGCAATTTCGTTTTAGTTTTTTAAAATAATCATTAAAAAGTTGATAGAAATATTTCTTTAACTATTAATGATAGTACAAGTTTTCTCAAATACTCCTCCAATGTGTATCATTCCAGGCCTTTAGAAATCTTTTTAATAGCTGAAAGAGTTGACTCTTTGGGCTTTTAGGTTACGGATCACCTGTCAAATTATTGCAGTCACAATTTGTGTGATGTCTAAGCTGAACTGAATTCATTAACTTTTCTTGCATATGCTAATGAAAAAGCAGGTAAGAGAAATGTCAAAATTATAGTAACATAATATATTAACTAAAGAGATGGAAGAATGTTTGCAAAGTCCACTATAATTCACAATTCTACCATCAAAACTGAAAAATGAGTGAGAGTAACTGCAGATGTTCTTGATGTGACTATAAATGAAACATAGGATCCCTCTCTTTGACTTTAGAAGGGCTTCCTATATTTCAGGCATTATTCTGACACTCTTTTTGAAAGGGGAAGAATTAGTGTTGGTATCTCTCAAACCACCTTTATTCATGGTACCAAAATGAACAATCACAGTCATGAGATCTTTTCATTCTCATATCAAAATTGAAATAGTAAATATTTTAATCACAAAGACTACAATATACAAGGTTTTTTTTTCCTGATTCTTGTGGCTGAGGCTTTCTTGGTTTTCATTTAAAGAATATACAACTTTCTGGTCTCCAGAGTTAAGAAAAGAGTTCCTGAAAAGAAACAAGAGTTTGCAGAGGGGGAAATGGAAAAGGACAGATGAGTCACTCATTTTTATTTAACCTAATGATTTCTAGGTCAATGATAAAACTTCTTTTGTGCTAACTCATGAATTTTGAAAGCTTGAAGTTAGCAATAGTTACACTGGCACGAGTGTCTATCACTGGCTTTCCTGAGATGAATGGAAAGGGAGCTACCATTTTTAGCCTCTTCCAATTTCATTTAGGCATTCCTGGTGGAGTAATTCCTCCAGATTTTTTTTTTAAACATCTAAACCTTTTTTCTTCGGTGTATTTTCAACTCATCTAATCATAGTGTTTTTGTTTACACACAGTGGCTTTTGAAATCTTTATATGTAGTTAATTAAGGTCTTCTGCAAACTGTCTGTTTTTACACTTATTCCTATGCATCCATTGTTTTTGGAGCTACTTGCTGAAGAGTGTAACTTTTGAGACATTTGTAGTTCTGTTCAGCTCATGTACATGCTACACCTTCCACATGTTCTGAGGAAATAATACCAGAAAGGTCTTAATGATACTCTGCAGTAGATTTCAAACTCAGAGCTTTTATTTTGTATTTATAACTCTTTAGAAGCTGTTAAAAGTACTATGCAATAAATGCATGCAAAATATAACTACAAAACATGTTTAGACTTATTCTAGCAAATGCCTAATACTTTCCATCACCCAGGATAGCTTGCCATCATTCCCATGAAGTTATTACTTTTCCTACTATGAGAAAGGTAACCAGTTTTCCTGTGGGAAGAACTATTCCATGTTGAAAGTTTACCAGGTGGGAAATTTACACTCTACATTAAAAAAAAAAAAAAGAAAAAGAAAAAAAAAAAGTGAGTAAAGTCTGGAACATAAGAAGACTGGAACATAAAAAAAGATAATAATCCTTGTTAAAAGCCAGGGCCTACTGAATACCTTACCCATTTTCTTAGCATTATCAGTGGCAAATCCTCTATCAAGGACATACAGAGATACTAAATATACAGTAAACCTCCTTCTGACATTTCCTACTAGGTTCTAGCATTGAACAGCCTAAGTAGTATTTGGAATTAAAAAACCATTACAATCATTCTCCTAAGCAAACATTCCTTCTTCTTCAGTATTTCATATTAATGGTGAGCCTTTTATAGATGCAAGAAGTACTCAAAAATCCCAGAAGTGAGCCAAACAATTCTACTGCCCACCTTAATTAAATCTTTATAAAACTGGATTCTGCTGCCTTGATTTTCCTTATTTACTTGTCATGAAGCTACAGTCCTTATTTTGTAAGGACTGCTTTGGGAATTGCATTTAAATACATTGCTTTTACAGAATGTTCCTCATTCCTCATTTTCTTCTTGTTTCTGGTAGTGTTCTTGATTTGCCTGATCATGTATTGAATTTTAAAGGGATGCACTATTAGTCATGAGAGACAGGGACTGCAGTAAATTTGTTGGGTGCTATTTGATTTGGAATCTACAGTGTGATTATCTTGTTAAGCATGAGCAGTCATAGGTAACACTTTAAATAAGATTATAAGGCTAAACTCTTCTTGATGGTGAGAAATAGAAATAGAGCACTTACTTGTTCTCACAGTCTTGGGCCTTGTAGTAGATTAATTCTTAACACAAGTTGGGCAAATTCAGAAGTTTGACTTCCAAGTTAACTCTTAAATGATATCTGTTCTCTGTAGGCTTTAAGGTCTCATGTTAAGTTGTAACACAGTCTGACAGAAGACCAGGACAACACCCTTACCGCATGCTATGCTGCAGACAGCAACTATCTGCAGCAATATACACTCACTACAGGATCATCTTTTCTATAGCTTTAATTCATGAAGCTGGAAGACACTTCTTTTTGCCTTTGCGAATCCTTATCTGGATTTTCTTCTCCTTTACTTCTGACAGACTGGCTGGCTGACATCTTATCTAACTAACTGATAGCCCTCATTCCTCCTACAGGCATGCTCACATCTCAAGAAGAGAAGAGAAAGTAATGCATCACGTATCTACCATTCATCCATCGCTATACTGCATGGCTGACTGAGAACAGAGCAGACCTGAATTCTCAATTGAAAACCCAAACAAACCTTTTTTCTGGTGCCCTAAGCCACCAGAAGGGTACAGATATGACTCAATTATAGAGTTACTACTCTGCTTTTAGCTTCTGCTGCAGTGCTGGGGTGGAGGACTTGAGTCTGAAGCCAAGGGTAGGACATTGTTATGGTCAGTGGACTTTGAACTGTTGTGTTTCTTTTTTGCTTCACTGCCTTGCAAAGAACATTACAATGATATTCTGTGCCATAAGAAGGAATTGCAGGGTAAGCTGCTTTGAGGCACCTTTAGTTGACACCAATGGCTGAACAGGACCCTTGTTAAGAGGAAAAGCAGGAATTACAAAGGTTGCACTTAGCTATGTTTGAGCCCCCTTTTCTGTATTATCCTCATGCTTAGAAACAAGTGTGACTTTGTCTTTTGAATACGACCAAATGTGGTATTCAAAAGAAAGCAGGATTCCAAAATGAAATTTTTAATAGGTTGGCATATGTGTAAATATTTTTTTTTTACTATGTAGTGTGCAAAATGCTTACACACTTTATGAATGTAATTTTTAACACCATTAAAATTTCCATTTTCATTTTTTTATTTTTATTGTAATGATGAATTTTATGGGAAACAAAACAGAGAAAAAAACCAAAAAACTAGGTGAGGTGCTGTTATACATGGAGTTTCATATCTGACCGGTTCATATCAGGACAGATGAGATTAATGGACCTGCTTGTGGTTCATGTGTTAACTCTCCCTAGCTAACCAGAAATGAAACATCATGTGCCTCAACTTATACTTTATTGTTTTAAATTTGTTGTTTAACTTTGGAAAGGACAGAGAATAAATGTCATTCTATCACGTTCTACCTTTTGTTTTATGGCTGTGAACCCCGGCTAATCTAGTCTTTGATGAAACTCTTCATTATAAATACTTAGTCAACAGATGAGAACGTGTCTTCTGGGTCTAAGGAACAAATTACATACAGAAAGTAATTAAAGGCAATGGATAGATATTAAATCATTACTGTGACAGAAACGCTGCTATGCTAGAATATTGAATGGTGAAGAAAAAGTGTAAATACTAATATAATGAATATTGTCTCTTGAATAAATCCACAATTAGCAGTTGACTAGTGAACTCTAGCAAACTGATGCCATTAGATCTCATGGCTTTCTGATGGTTCTGCCTCTAGGTTCACAGTGAAGGCTGGAAAATATACAGTCATACAGAAACGTAGGTACACAAATGTTCGTAGAGCAAACTTCTATACACAATGAGTGGAGCATCTCCCTTATGGGGAAGGGTTGAGGGAGCTGGGTCTGTTTAGCTTGGAGAAGAGGAGACTGAGGGGTGACCTCATTAATGTTTATAAATATATAAACAGAGAGTGTCATGAGGATGGAGCCAGACTCTTCTCGGTGACAACCAATGATAGGACAAGGGGAAATGGGTGCAAGCTGGAACACAGAAGGTTCCACTTAAACTTAAGACACTTCTTTACTGTGAGGGTAACAGAGCACTGGAACAGGCTGCCCAGGGAGGTTGTGAAGTTTCCATCTCTGGAGACATTCAAAACCTGCCTGGACGCTTTCCTGTGTAATCTCATTTAGGTGTTCCTGCTCCGGCAGGGGGATTGGACTAGATGATCTTTCGAGGTTCCTTCCAATCCCTGACATTCTGTGATTCTGTGAAATTTATCATCCTTGCAACCATGAGACCCAACAGAGCTTCAAAGCTGATAAGGCAACAGCTGCCTCCAAATCTGTGTTTTGTGGCTAGGTTGGAGCTGGAAGAGAAAGGTGGATTCTGGGTGTATGATGAGGTGCAGAACAGTTGAAAAGAAGGATTAGGACAGTAGGAATGAAGTGATTAAGAATATGAATATAACCTTAAAGGAACTTATGAAAGTGGATTTTTAAAAAAAATTCCTTGTGAGCAACAGCAATGCCAAAGGGTAGAACAATTAAATGGAGGCTTGTACTGAGTGCCAAACAAATAAATTTCTAAGGGCTTTTCTTTTTTTTTTCATTGAGCATAAAAGAAAGATTTAAATGATGTAACCCTTAGGCTCATGAGCTTGGCAAACTTTAGTAATTTTTTAGCAAAGGCAATCTTGCTTTGCCAAATAGATTTCACCAAGCTTTCACAGCTCTTTCTAAACCACTCTAGGTAACAAGAAACTATAAATTAAACCAAAATAATAAATATATAAATCATAAATTAAACTGAAAAAGTAGTGGTAGAAATCACAAATAAAATTCAGACTGAAGGCTCTTTTATGGAAGAATTCTAATGCAGATAAGTAATGTAGTTTCTGTTTTCCTGTTTGCATCATTAATTTGCAATAAAACATGAATTAGGAACAGTTTTCTAAAAGTGCTACCCCTCTGTTTTGCAATATGAGACTTATTAGGGGATGAAATCTGTCAAATACTTCCATTTTAAAGATATGCTGCTTCTGGCTTGCATTTGAAGTAGGAGTAATTTGTGAAGAACTGCTATGTAGTCTGGATACATGCTGTTATTTTTGTGTACAATGATTTTTTTTTCCCTCCTGCTGTCCTATTCCATTTAACAAAGCACTGCATTGTCTTGATGGGAACAGACAAATTGAACATACCAGGAGAGACAACTGGTAGGGGAGCTAAGGTCAGTAATACCAGAAATGAGACACTGCTTTGTTCTGAGAACCAAAAGAAAAGTTGTTCTGCTGTTGACATGTAGGCAGTAGACCAGAGAAGGACACTTTATTTGCATAATCCAACAGGAAGGGCGCAAACTGAACGGCTGAGATGTTCTGTCATCATGCAGAGACTGGACTGAGGTCAGCAGGTGCCTATCAGGCTCTTTTTTTCATATTGTCTAGTCAAACCATACTATAAGTGTTTTGATAATCTCAGTAAAAGTGGCATTCACATTTTTCAAGGTGAAACTACTAATGTCATCATTATTTTCACTTTTCTGCCTTCCTTGTTACATTACCACATTATTAACCTTCTTCCCAAGGCTTTTGAAAGCAAACTGGATTAAGTTGCAACAAGCATTGCGTGGTGCATGGTGTGTCTGTGCAGAATTCACCATTCTCTGCTTCATTGCGATCAACGTTTTATCACAAGATTTCTATTGTAAGCATCCTTTCTGACCCTCTGAAAGTAATCAGAGATATTTGTCCATTCCCATTAGACCTGCATGGCAAGAAATAACAGCATCAGAGGTGAATTATGGGGGGAAAGAGGAAGGGAATCAGGAACTGATGGTTTCATTAGTGTCTTATAAAAAGAGAAAGGCTACTATATACAATTGGTAATGCAGAAGTAGACATGGAATGATGCTATACATCAAATAGTATTACTTACATCTGCTTAGGAACAATGCTACTAATAAAATAAACCTGAATAAAACCCTTTTATGGGCTGTTCAGATAAAAAAGCCTGATTCACTGAAGCTTAAAAAAGAAGACAGAGTAAAAGGCTTTTTTAAGAAAAGGAGATTGAGAATGATACTTTACTTGTCTTCGCAAGACAGTAGAGCAATAACTTGATATGGAAAGTGTTTCATCTGGAACAGATCTTTTACAGAAAAGCAAAGACTTTTAATTGTACTGTAGAGTCTATCTAAGAAAGAGCAGGCAGATTTAAGAGACTGTCCACACTAAAAAGCAACTTATAGGAAGAGCAAAGAGAATTTAAAAACACAAATCTTGTCTATTCAGGCTACACTTCTCAAAATTGAAGTTTTGGGGTTTTTTTTTGTACTTTACATTCATTATTAATCAGATTAACTTAAATTGTGCTGCTTAGCTATTGGCATCAGTATGATGCACCCTTATGTGCTGCATGGCCACCAATGGAGCTGTGTCTGATCCTGCCTCCAGCTTTTCCCCTGCACAATGCTATCAGCACTCAAAAAGATATTGATTTGTGCCCATATACACAACATGAAATTAATCTTGGTCTCTGCTCTGTGTAGTGTATAAAGAGTTAAATTTTCTGAAGAAAAAACATTGAGATTATTAAAATGGTTTCTTAAAGAAATTATTCACAAAAAATGAAACCTATTGTAAAATGTAAGGATTAATTTATTAATCAGAGCTTTCTGAACTCCCACATTAAGCAGCTTTGTTATGCTAATTCCCTTATAAATGAATAATGGACTTATTCTCCCATTATTGCCTATCATTTTAAAAGCCCATTTAGAAAATGAAGATGTCCTTTTTGCTTGAAAATTATTATGTGTTTTATGGCACGAGTTTCTTAAATCGAATATTTGCTCCCTATACCCTTCTCTTCTCCCCTCTGTCCAGTTTGTACTTGTCAGTTAATATTCAAATCAAACACAGTCATAGCCATTTGTCACAGAGATACATACTTTGTGGAAAGAAAGCACAATGGAGACAACAGACTTTGAGAACAGACACCCAAATCTGCAAAGCTATTTGCTTCTCACGTATATTTGGATGTGGCTTTAACTCCTATAGACATTTTAAATCAAATTCTGCTGTGAATAATGACACAAAAGGAGAAAGCCAAGATGGTACAGCTGTAGAAAGACAGCAGGTTTAGTCACAACATAGGATTTATGTTAAACAGCAAAAAAGATCTTTATTAGAAGAGCTTACTTTTGCCACACACTTTCCATGTGGTCTCAGAGATGTCATATGCTCTTGCTTGTCTATGTACACACTGTCAGTCAGGCATTAGTCTCAGGTCCAAACCTACCCAGCAGTTAAATTTACATTGTTAGGTCTCTTCCACTGAGTTCTGGTGTTTTCTGGGGGAAAGTCCAGGCTAGATCGGTGCCTTGATATGTGTTTTCTCTTGTGCACTATGCAGGGATTGGAGATGAGTGAGGGAATAAAGGAAACAGAGTTGAACATACTGCAAATAGCTTGCAAGCAGACACACTGACATTACTGTGTCATAAGCACATTAGAAGTGTTCCTGTTCTAATAGCTTGGTGAACTTGAGTTCCCTTGGTCCCAGTCATGGTTAATATGACTTCTGGAGAGAAAAACCTTGGGACCTGCCATTTACTACATCCCAGAACAGCCTAGCCCATTCACCTTTTCGTTGCACTCTTAAGGATATATCACAACATTAGGCCAAAACACCCTGAGGTCCTAAAGGGTCTCTGGCTTTACCTGTGACAAGGGCAGAAGAGATTTGTATGCAACGTAAATTGAGACTGAGTTCAGGCTGCCTGTAATGCAAGTACCAGTAACTGCATCTCCTCTAGGCTTGCAACTCAGGAAAGTATTAGCAGTTACATGTGGCCAAACAATCAGCGCTGTGGATATAATTAGGTGATTAGGCTTCCTTAGGCCTATTTTGGAAGACAAAGAAGTCTGGCAGAATGGACATTGTCTTGTGTCTCTATTCCTTATCTGCAAAATAGAAATGACATTTGCCTTGTTCCCCATGCACAGTCAGTGCCATAAGCACTTCTGAAGCAGAGGTGCTTCTTACGATGTGGATACTTGGTTCCTACTGCAAGAACTCTTAATACCAAAGGAGGAATGTCTTTTTTTTATTAGCAACTCTCTTTTAAAAGGGTCAGATATGCTGGCATGGGTTGAAGGAAGGATGGCGTATTCTGCTTCTAATTTATCAGGTGATTAACAGGAGATGCATTTAGATTTCTCTTCAGATCCATACCTTGTAGGCCCCATGATCTTCTATGCTGTTGATGTATATATATATTTATTTTGTATAGAATTCAACATGCACTCACAACTTTCAGTACCATGAGTAGTATCAAAAATATAAATGCTTCAATGGATGACTCTGTAGTAGCCCAATTTTAAATAACAGATCTATTTTTCCTTAAGAAATTGGTTTCCTAAGAGCAATTGAACTCTACTTGATTGTCCAATTCAGCTGTTCTGTTGATTTTGTATTTGTGAACTCTTAGTCCCTTAAGGGTTGAAAGAATAGCAAAGTCAGTGCAACTTTGGCTTGACTGTGGCAGAAATGTGAACAGTTCATCCTCAGTTGGAAACTGCTAAAGCAAGTGAAAACGCAAAGAAAACAGGGATAGCTCAGAGCAAAGTAGACATTGTACCTGTTTTAGCCAACAGGCTATGACCCCTAATGACAAGCATTTAAGTTTTAAGGCTTACAGAGAGTTAGAGTTGGAAGAACATAGCTCTTTTCCGAACTCCCATGCTGCTTAGGCACATTTCTCTGCGCTTCGCCTACCATTTGTGCAAGGAAAAAGAATGATAGAGTTCGTAGGAGTTGCAGTTGAGACTCTTATTGTAACATAAATTCCCTGTTTTTATGTGAGCTCCCAGTGTGATTTCCAATAATTGGGTCTGATAATTTTCCTTAAGTTACTGAGTGAGTGTATGATGAATTTGCTACTTTATGGTCTGTTTTTAGGACAAGTGCACTGAAATCAGGTGGTTTTAAATCATTATCATAATGTTTGTACAGGAAAGAAAAAGACTCATTCACAATTGGGGTTCAGTTTTCATTTTTAGTTTAGTCTTCTGGGAGAACAACAAAAAAAAGTAAAAACTTTTTCCCTTTGACACCTGAATGTAAATTCTCATAGCAATTCTAATTCAAAGTGACAGAGTCTGCCTGCTGTCAGGAAAGGAGAGATCTTTGGAATGTAAGTATAGCTCCTCACTTGAGTCTGGTAGAATCTAACAGACTCTGGGGGAGAAGTTTATTTTGTTTCCTTTGGACTTCAGAGCAAGATGTGATTCAGGAGGCCGAACATAGGTACAATAGATTCCTCATAGAGTGGACATATAAAGCAATAGATACCTCTGGAAAGTTGGGACAGAAATAGACAGAAAGAGTTCAGAGCACTAAATTGGAAGTCAAAGTAGATGACATGGCCATTTTGCTTCATTTTCATTGATGTTAGTTGTCACTTAGAACTCCTTTGTGAGAAAACACAAAACATGCAGCTTTGAATGCTTTTTGGGTAGCAGAAAGAGGGAAAATACTCTCCAAATAATCCTGCAGCTGCCTTTTGGACTGCTGCATTTTACAACTAATTCTTCATCTGTCAGTTGTCCTCCCTGTAGCCCAGAAATGCTAACACACACTTTTTCTCTTGTCCCTGTGGGCACCTCTTTTTGCCAGATTTGCCCACACTGCTCCTACAGTGTTCCAAGTCTGGGAAACTTGTTTGCTATCAGTCCTGCTCTCTGCTGAGAAAGCTGTGGGAGAGCCACCGCTAGCAGTTTAACTGCTTCCACTAAAAGTGGAAATGAATTCTATTAGACCTATATGAAATTAAGTAAGTTGATGCTTTATTTTTAAAAGTCTCTACTCCTGGGGCTTTTTGAGAGCTGGACCTCATCTGCTAGGGAACCTGTAACAGGAAGGGAGCCAAGCATTTGATCATTATCAATGATTTATGAAACCCACTTATTTTCTAGGCCATTGTCTGAAAAAAACTCCTAGGCTGCAGATAGTCTTGTGCCCTTTCCTACTGTCCTTTTTATTTGAACTCTGCTGGTGTGTGCTTTCCCCAATGGAAGTTAAAAATATTAATGTGTTTTCCTAATTGCTGCTCTTCCGAATTTAAAATAAATAAATAAATTTTCAATATTTCTGATAACACAGGTGTCCTTGCTTATAAGAATAAAATATAAGTATCCACCTATTCACATTATTGTAAAAGAAGAGAGAAATAATATGAAGAAACAGAAAAAACATGAAGTTCAGGGTATGTTTTTGGTGGGTATTTAAATTTGGGATCTGAAGTTGTGGCAAGTTCTGAAGGACAATACAGAGTAATATTTTTTTCAAAACCTCTACATAGTCACTGTATCTGTTTTACACCACCAACATGTGCCTGTAAAGGCACAGATAATACATAATGATCACCTGAAGAGCTGGTGTTCTGCCTTAAATTACTGAGGACTTTAGAAGGAAACAAAAGAGGTGTTACAGCAGAGGGGCCGTGCACAAACTGTATCGAAGAATTTAAGGGAAGAACCAGAGCTCAAGGGAAGCTGGAGAGCTTCTAGGTTCTTGGGTACACAACATAGCGGGTAAGCCTCATGTTCAGGAAACTACAGAAATGCTGTATTATGTAACTAAGATTTCCTTTTCTTTTCTTTTAAGCTTTAGTTTGCACCTACAATTTTCAGGAGAGATTTAGCCCAAAGCTTTTCAGTTGTGTTTTAGAGTCTTTTTTTTAATTCTTTTTTTTGTTTGTTTGGTTTTTTTCCCAGCTTTCAGAACAGATTTCTAATACTGTTAACTTTGGCTTTTTAGTGGAAGTATTTAGTAATTATTTTCTCTTCCTTCCCATCCATGCTTTTAAAATTAATATATATAAGGATTCTTCAGTCAGACGGCAAGACAGTCCATTGTTACAAGCAGTGTTAGATTTCAGACTATTATATTTTTCATCTGAAAATATGGACATTTCACATCTCTGTTTTTCCATTACACCATGTGGTATTTCCACCTGCGGGACACAGGACAGCATTTCAGAGTCTGACCTCTTTCTGGCTGATACAGCAAGAAGATTGCTTAGGCTGGCAAAGCAAGAAGAAACAACAAATCCAAACTGCATTTCTGGATCTATTTAGGAGGGCAGAGATTCAATGCATATTTAGTAATGAGTTAAAAACATGGTGTATAACGAATACATCGGTAAATACTGACTGATAAAAAACCCCTTCCACTTGAAGCCAAAAAAGATATATTTTAAATCACTACTGTTACGAATGTTGGAGATGGCTGACCTGTATTTTCTCTACGCTCTTCTTCTCAGTGTATCTCTGCTTGATTTCTCTTCTTGTGATGAAATCATAGTCTTTTACGAGTGACAAGCCAGAGTAATTATCATGTTATGAAAACAGACTGTAGAAGAAAGTGAAATGGACAAAGAGGGAAAAATGCTCTGGGTACCTGACTGCTGTTGACAATTAACTATTAGTCCTCATTTTTATCAGGAAACAATTAAAATTATATTGTCAAAGATTTTCCCAGCATGTGAAAGGTGTTCTTTAAATATATGTGCTCATTTTAACTTCTTCTGAGGTTGTAAATCAGAAATACTATTATGTTTTTATTTACTGCCTGCTGAGAAACATAAAATAAAGATAAATTCTTACTCCATTCCACCTTTTTGTCACAGTGCATATTTTGTTTAAAAACAAATAATACCACACAATCTTTTTGTAAGAAAGCTTAATTCCAGACAGGATACTAAAGCACATAGAGGTTGAATGTGCAGCAGCTTTGTAGAAATTTGCAGATACTGGAAAAAGTCTGCCTGAATATCATGAAAAGGGAGAGCAAATATAAATGGTCATGTTCATTTGTTATTTATAGTATTTTGCAGAATAGAATAATATTTCAGAATAAGGGAGAGGAAGTATCTCTTCTTGTTCTTAAGCCTTCACAGTATCTAATGTAGAGTTTGAGGGGAAAACAGGCTTTCTGAATTGTCACAATAATAATTTATAACAGTTTTAAATATCCTCCAGGTAACTTACTTATTCTAGCTGTTTATTTGTGCATTAAGTTGAATTTCTTATCCATCTATCTTTCATCTCTATCTACCTAAGTGCTATTTCAGACATTCAGCACCAAGAGCAGGCCTAGTGATCTAGACTTATATACCATCAAAACATTCAGTCGCCTCAGTTGATACTTCCACCCTAGCCGTAGATACGCAGCAAGGAAGAAGCACCTTTAGGTGGATCTAAACATGGCACAGTTGAAGAGGGATGGAAATGGGATGACCAGTGAAAACTCTCTGATTTTCTAAATTTTTCAGCTAAATTAATAGTACCACTAGTATCAAAGGCCATCATTGGATATGATGGTTCAATATGGTCATCTGGATTAAATATTTACACACGTGGGAGATCAGGGTAAAATTTACTTTACTTGAAAAGGAGCCGAGATTTTACCTTGATGTTCATCTTTTGTAGAGGAAAACTGTTGTGGCAATATGTTTCATGTTATAACTAATGTGATACAGGTCAAGGAATTTTTGTATCTTGCATTTAGCTAATATGAAGAGAGAAGGTCTCTGATTAAAAATCCATGCACACCGAATCAGACTTTACATGCACAAAAGACAGGCACAATTTAAGATCTGTGCCCTTTTCTGAATCTGTTTTCAACCTCAAGCTGCTCTGTTTCTTTTTATAAAATTGTTTAGACATTTTCTCATGGGGATTGCCATGAATTAGATACCCCAGTGTTAATTTTAGCCAAATTACATGAGAAAAAATGTGAATTGTCATAAAATAGGTAATTATGCCTCATGAACTCCCTGGTTATTCCTTTTTAATTGGATAGGCTAGTTAAACAAATGGTCATAGCAGATGAGGAAATAAAAAATAGCAATACTCTACACATATACTCTATTGTGCATCTTCAAAGTGTTATATAAATTAGCTAATTAATACAAAAATCTTTCTAATTCCAGTTTTTTTGCTAAAGCACATACAGATGAAAGGCAGTGTCAACACACAGGTTATTGTCACCAGGCCTATGGTCTGTATTGGTGCTAGCCAAGTAAGTTGTAGTAGAAAATGATACAAAGATGTAGTGCAAAGCCAGCAGACTAAAAATTTTGTGGGTTATTTTTGGGTTTGTTTCAATACAACTAATAAAAATATCCAAGGAAACAATTACAAAGCAAGGGTATTCCTGTAGTTTATGGAATGGAGCATGGAGACTTGATGTCAGTATTCAGAACAGAAATCATTGGCTTGTTAATAATTTTTTAAAATTTAACTCTTTTTGTCTACATCCTTTCTCCATGTCTTGTCAGTTCTAACTAGGGCCTGAATTGTCATACAAATCAGGATGTTGCTTTTCTTTTCATTTGGGAACACTCAGAGTTTGATTTTTCCTGTGTGGTTCCTTATGATATTGCTTTATAGTTATTGAAAGGAAAAAAGTCACTGTAATGATCAGAACCGTTGTATCATCAATAACATAGACAACATAGAGTTGTTCTCACATAAAACTTCTGTTGATGTCAATGAGAGTTTTGATCTTAACTAATTACTCTATGTGAAACTCTACAGTTATCAACCACATGTGAGTACAAGAACAGCAGCAAATTTGAGGGTCAATTTCACCAGTAGCTTCTGACTGCTTTGCAGTACTACAGTGATTAAAAAAAAAAAAAAAAAAATAAATTAAAAATTAAGCTGGCTTTGTAACCAGCTAGTTAAAATAACTTTATTCATACAGTCTGAGACCAGATAGGTTTGCTGTGATGGTCAATTTTGATCTTCTGCACCACACAGACCTTAGAATTTTATCAAGTGACTCCTGCATCAAACCTATTAGGGTTGCTGCACATTTGCCGGAGCAGCACATAGAGGTCAAAACAACCCAGATAATCCTGTGAGGTAATATGAATAGTCATTTGCACATTTCCATTCAGATTGTATTTGCCCTGTATGCAGCTGTGTAGCGTTAGCAACTGCAGAGTACAGGATTTGGTTTTCAGGTTCAGTTCTAGTTTAAAACAGTAATGTCAAAAATTGAAGTTGTTTTGTATAGTGGTATCAAGCAAATATCTCTTTTTAACCTTCTGTAGTATAATACTGTGCAAAAGGTATTAATATCACTGATATTATTTTATTGATGGGGAAATGGTGACATCAGAAGATTGAGTCTTTGCTGAAAGAACTGATTTCATATAAATGCTTACATGCTAGCTGTGCCACACACCAAAGCGGCTAAATGCATGAAAATGCTGCTCCTGAGGCTGTATAGCCATATAGGATTGTGTCATCTATTTCTAGTCCATTTGAGAATGCAACCTTGTTACCATGATCATAGGCTATGTTAGCAAACAGGTCTCAGGAGCTCCGGGACAGAAGCTGTTTTCCACCCTGCAGTGATTTACATAGACAGGGTTGCATTTGCCAGTGGAATGGAAATTTTACAAACTCATCTCCCATTTCATTTTTAATCCCTCTAGACCATATTTGTCAAAACTGAAACTTCCAGGCACAATCTGGGTGTGAATCAGTCAAAACCGTCTCTCCCTCTCCCTGGAGCTTGGAAAAGAAGTAGGATAGATTATTTCATCTTTTGATTATTTTCATGGGGTGTTTTTTTTTTTTTTTTTCTAATATTATTATTAGAAATACCAGTGTCTAATTAATGAAGCTGTTATGAAGAAACAAACAATAAAATACCAAATTTCCAGATTATGTTTTATTATACTATTGAATGTATGGGAATAGTAGGTAGAAATGTGAGATCAAAAGCCATTGAAAACTGAAATCTCCAAATCCGTCAGAAACATTTACTTTAAATATTTTTCTGTTCACTAAATTCTGTACAAGTCTTGTGAGTGTTCAGTAATCTTCACGGTTTGTAATTTATGTTGTGTTTATCTTCTGTTTACACTTTGGTCTACAAAATTTACCATAAAAATCTTCAGAAAAAATGTAACATCTGTTTTGAATTTGGCACATTTTAACCAGTTCTCCAGTTGGTGTGCAGACAACACAGACAGTGAACTGATTATTCTAGGCTTGCTTACAAAAGAAATTATTTCTGAGTAAGGAATTGTTACAGTTTAGGCTCAGCAGGCAACTAAGCACCATATGGCATAGCGGCTTGCTTACTCCTTCCCCTTGGTGAGATGGGGAAGAGAAAATGTAACAGAAGGTTCATGGGTCAAGACAAGGACAGGGAGGGATCCAGTTATGGTCACAGGCAAAACAGACTCGACTTGGAGAAAAAATAAATTTAATTTGTTACCAATCAAATCATAGTAGGATAATGAGAAATAAACTCAAATCTTTAAAACACCTTCCCCTTATCCCTCCCTTCTTCTTGGGCTTTACTTTTCTCCAGGTTTCTCTACCTTCTCCCTGCCAAGCAGCACAGAGGTATGAGGAAGGGGGGGCTGTGGTCAGTTCATCACATGTTGTCTCTTCCACTCCTTCTTCCTCAGGGGAAGGACTTCTTACACTTCTCCCCTGTTCCAGTGTGGGGTCTCTCCCACAGGAGACAGACCTCCAGAAACTTCTCTAATGTGAGTCCTTCCCATGGGCTGCAGTTCTTCAAGAACTGCTCCAGTGTAGGTCCCTTCCGCAGGGTACAGTCCTCCAGGAGCAGACTGCTCCAGCATGGACTTCCCACAGTGTCACAGCCTTCTTCAGGCACAGCCACCTGCTCTGGCGTGGGGTCCTCCATGGGTTGCAGGAGAATCTGCTCTGGTGCATCTCTTTCCCTTTCTTCTTCACTGACCTTGGTGTCTGCGTAGTTGTTTCTGTCACATCCCACTCCTCTCCCCACTGCAGGTTCCATAGTAGTTTTTTATTTTGTTTTTTTTTCTTTTTCTTCTTAAATATGCTATAATAGAGGTGCTACCACCATGGGCTTGGCCTTGGCCAGAGGTGGGTTTGACTTGGAGCCAAGGAATCTTCCAGTAGCTTCTCGCAGTAGCCACCCCTGTAGCCCCTCCCCTAATACAAGAACCCCACCACACAAATCGAGTACAAGAATTTTGGCTTACGTATCTATGTTGGTTGTACAGGCATATAGTTAAGCAAAGTTTATCAAATAATTTCACTTTCTGTAGTACGCCTAGTTAGCCCTCCATGATTTATGCCTTTTGGAAATGTCCATAATTTAGATATACATCCACTAGTGTCAGTTTCATTTTTCTTTAAGCCTAGCTAGTTAGATATCTTTGAAGATCTGAGTAGGGAATCTTGTTCTCTGAGATTTTATTTTGTTTCTTCCCAATAGGAGGTTCCTGAAAGTCCTGAAAAAATTCCCATTTTTGACAATGAGACTGGCATCAGGGAGTAAAATCTGTCAATAGGACATTTCACTTGCTGAATTGTTTTATTAATGCCTCTAAAATGCACTACTTCCATGAACACCTGCCACGTTTGAAAGTGGTAGAACGAATTTTCAAGTCATTAAAACGTAAAAAATGTTGCAAAATAGAAATCAGGCATCTCCAAAAAGCAAACTTATGTCTAAACTGTCTAACATGAATTGCTTGGTTCAGAGTGAATTAAAATATATATTTGATATATGTATAAATTATTAATATATAAGGGGACAAAATAGATATCCAAAAGTAATCATACTATAAAAATACAAGCAGAAAGAGAGTGAGATGCATGCACAGCAAGCTCTCTTTCCTGCTCAACCACATTCCTTTGTAAAAAGATGCAGGCGTTTGCCACATAAGAACAGAAATAACAATTTTTTTGAGAGTGTGCTCTGAATCTGCAATGAATTTAATGTAATGTACATGTGCACATCTGTTATACATTGAAGTATTTTTACTAGCAACTTTAAGGAATGTAAGAAGATAAAAGGACTATAACTAAAGAGGGAGAAATGGGCTTAAACAAAAAAAGACATGAAGGTCTGCTTTCAATGAGTGTTAATCAGTTCTAAAGCTAGCAAAAGTTAGGGACATTTTAAGAAGATGAATGCAGAGAGTAGCTTCTGTTGACTATACCAACTTCACACACCTGCGTTATGATTCAGCTGAAGTGTCTTGATTCTCAAATTGGAGACTTTATCTTGTAGATGGGTTCAGAATCAGCAGGCAGAAAGGACCTGATGCCTCCTTCCTGGAATTCCATTAAAGGTCATATAATTTTTTCTGGAAGTCTTCCCACTTTCGCCAAATGCCCATTGCTTTCAGTTTTTGAGGCTTAATATTTTTCTCACCATTACTTGAGAAGACACATTGTAGACAAAAGAATACCAAAGACAAGACAGGGACTGTTTCTCCTGAGGAACACAATATAGTTCCACACCTGCATGGCCAATGCCAGAAATTATACTTTGATTTAGAAATTGCAACAATTATTTTTGACAAATGAGAACCTAACTGAAAACCTGTGACAGTTGATAGGAGTTTTTCCTTTTTAATCAGATCCAGAGAGTTAATAGTTTTTCACATGCTGTTCTCTTTGGATCTCCTACAACCCATCCCAATAGAGAAAAGGAAAATTTTTATTTCATGTCAAGAATAACTGATACTCGGGTATTGGTCATTTTCTTTAATCCACAAAAATGTATTATTTCTAAATAAACAAACCTGAACCATCTAGTAGAAACATACAGAGAAAAACACTCAAGGACTTAAAACAGTTTTCCTGGTGGTTTAAACAGACAAGGATAGCACCACAAACATTTCTTTGACCTATATTGCGAACATACACAGCTGAAGTCTGCAAGGTATGCTAATAGAATATTCCTTGTAGCTTTCAAGTAGAAAGAGCTCTTTTCTGACCCCAGGTTTTTTTACATTTTTTCCATTATGTAGATTGACTGTTTTGATAAGCTAAGGTGACTGATGATAGCTGAGTCTCAAGATGGGAATGAATCTGATTGTCTGTGAATTGGTAGAGAAATGAATACTCAAAGCATTTGTCAGTTACATTATTGGCATTGCTTAGGTGAAAATCAAATAAAACTTTGAAGCAGCTAATAACTTTAAGAATGGTCATTGAATGACAATATCAACAAAAATGAAAAGATAGAAACCAAATTACAGTAAGAGAGGAAAAAAAAAGAAAAAAACCCTGGGTATTGTCTTTCTTATTGGTCTCATTTACATTGTTTAGTTCTGAAAAGAGTTGAAATTAAATATTCTCTGTGGCAGTGGAAAAAACGTCGCAGGCATCAGCTACAGGCTGAGGTCACACAAAATAAAATAGACCTACTTTCATAAGGAGCTCCACTCCTTTAGGAAAGCTGTTGTATCTATGCTCTATTTCATGAGGTGTTGAGTGACAAATTCTAGTCTGTTATAAGACTGTCAACATGTGTGAAACAATCCTGATCCAGATACCTAAGGCCCAAAGATAAGCTATGAGATATACCCTGGTTTTCAGTGAGTATTATCATGTATAAATCAGTGAAGAGTCCTCTGGGCTAGTACTGATTCAGAATGACCTACCCATACAATATGCTGCAGATTCATGTAGACTTACTGATTTAGCCTTAATACACTGGTTTGAAAACTGCAATGATTTAGGAGTAACTAAACATTGGCTGTAGCAGCAGTATGGCTATGTATATAAGGTAATCACACACTGTCCCAGTTTAATTTGCCACTGAATTTGAATGAACACCAGCCCTTTAGATAAATATCTGATCTCAATCTCTTTGAAAGATTAGTCCACAGAGACGCAAATAATTTGTGATTTATAACCCCATCAAGTTCTTTAATGTTTTTGGAAGGGCAACTGTAATATTACAATGTGATACTCAATGTTGAAAGGCTAGTTAAAAGAATTTTATGGTGTTGGAAAAAGCACTTGAATGCAATAACAAATGTTTAAAATAAAAGCTATTTTTATTGCTTTACCAAGATATTCTGAAAATGTGAGCAAGGCAAGGCTCTCTTAAAGTGTTTACATGCTGCAACAGACAGTCACTCTCTACGAAGTAAGTTAATGAAATTCATGCTAAATGACTTGTAGTATCCCAGAGACAGAGCTTGGGTTTAAGAGGAGGAAGGACTATTTTAGCTAATGATGAAAGCCTGTGTTATTTTAAGGTTAATCCATTTGTTGGAGCAGAATTTTTGCTCATAAAAATTGCTAGAATTATTGACACATCTTCTAAATAGGGAACAATGTTTACCAGCAGAATGTGGAATTTAATGGTAATAAGTGCAGTGAATCACTATGCACTAGAATATCTTCCAAGTCTTGTATCTTTCATCACGCACCTTTTTGTGCTCAGTAATCCCTTAACTTACATAATACAGAGAAAATGGCATTCAAAGTGATCTTTATGAACGTTTTTTGTGTTTCATAGCTTGAAGATAAGAGCTCTTGTCTGCTGTGGAAAGTCTCTGTCAACAGAATCTGCTTGATCAAAGCATCCTTTGTCAGTTATTAGTAGAAGGAGTGAAAATCCACTAAATTGTGATTCTCTGTTATCTGTAGCATTTTCAGCTTGCAGCTTTTGCAATTTTCATGCTTTCCAAATTGTAACAATAGTTTGGCATTTCAAATATGCTTTTGGCATGCAGCTAGGAGAATATCAGGGGAAGTATTTGTTTATGTTCTTTGGAAAGTAATTGAAATGTTTTTTTTGCCTCCTGCAACATATTTCTGCTGCTGCTTGTTCTGCTCTCCATCATATCTGGACTTCTAATGCATGCTGATATGAGCCATTAGCCATCGTATCTGACTGGGTCTCTGCTTAGCCTTTCTGGTAAACTGAGCTACCATCATATGCAGGACACTAGCTAAAGCAAGGTAAGAAAAACTGAAACTAAATCACTCTCTCATTGTAAAAGCAAATGGTTCCTGTAGACAAAATTAAAAGTAAGATATAAGCTGGACTTTCAGCCATCCACCTGCTCCTGTGAAAAGTGGCTTTCCAGTAGCCTCTTTTTTATGTCTTGTTATTCCATCTTCACTTTAAAAATCCTAATATGACGTATTTCCCCCTTACAGTTTCCAATATTTTTAAACAATTGAATCACTCAACTGACTGACTTTCTCTTCTATGCCTCATTAAGTAATTGAGTTAAATTGATTCAAAATAAAGTGACACAGTTTATTTCACAATGATTGGTTTGAATCAACATTTGCCTTTTTTTTTCTATTGCCTTTTCATCACAAGCTCTTTCTCTCTAATGTTCCCAGAGTTCTCTTATTGTCTTCAGTAAGGCAAGAAGTGAGCAAAAGCATTGTTCAGATATATCTGCAAAGAATACTGTGTCAGAACTATAGTGCTCCTATATGATGATTAGAGTTGTTTTTAAAATCCTGATTACTTTCACACCAGTAAAGAAAAAAATCTCTCTTTTTTTTTTTTTTTTTTTTTTTCCAAATTGTCTAGGGAGATTTTCAGAGGAAAAACAAAATGAGATGGAATTAAAAAGAATGAAAAATACGCAGGAGCTCAAAAATGTTTGTCATAGAATAAAATCAGATTTTATGAGTCTTCTCAAAAGATATCTACCAGATTAAACAAACAAACAAACAAACAAACAAACCACTTAATTTTTAGGGGATAATTGAAAGCATGGGGGAAATGCAAGAAAAATTATTCTTTTTTTCCATTGAAAAACTGGAAAAGATAGTGACCACAGTAAAAGAAAAAAATATTGAAGGCATATAATAATAAAAAAAAACCAAGTTTTGACACAAAGCATACAATCAAGTCTTTCTGTAATGTCTTTGTGTTTATGATTCACTGATTAACACTTTAAACCATTGTGAGCTTTAAACTGGAGTAATGAGACCAAATGTCTGAAAATGTAAGGATAGATCACTGTAAAGAGATTTTAGATGAATCTCTGAACTTTATTGCTTTATTAACCTATCAGTTATATGATCCCTGACATGAAATTGCACTAGATGATACACTTCAGGATATAAATAACAAGCCTGCAACCTATGTAACTGTGACACTTTCTCTTCTGATAGCTGCTGGCAACAGCAGGCTACTTTACTAATAGGAAAAGTGTACTTCTAAAATGTCAGTGATTGCAATCAGATTTTCTTTCAATGTATTTGCTTAATATAGCATAAAAAAAAAAAAAAGGGAAGAAAGTCTGTTTTCCTTTTCTCTTTGGTCTGAACTTATGCTAGTATTATTAGAAAAACACCAATGCTTCATTGGTTAGGTTGCTCAACCAGATTAATGTTTTTTTTCTTGGAGAATAGATCTGGACTTGTACGTTGTAATATAGCTAACGATACATTCCTAGTCTTGATTTGTTGGGGGATTGCTCCTTGTATTTTTTTATAAGCACAACGTGCATTTAAAGAGTACTACCAAGGAGAATGCTACTGATGCTAATCCTTTAATATTCAAATAACCAAACTATTCCAGCCACTAAGGCTGCCATAATATTACCTTGCCCAATAAAAACATTCAGAACTCAAAAAAAAAAAAAAAAAAAAAAATCACTGTCTATATTGTGATTTTGTTTTTCAATATTTTCATTTTTCTCATTTTTAGGGGATTAAATATATTTTATATTAAAGCTCTTAAAATGCAATAATTACTTTTATGTATGTAAGAATATTCTTATGTATACAATTTAGGTTGAAATGAAGGGGCGTCTAAGTTTGTTACCTCTTGAATTAGGTGAGAATCCATCCGTACTAACTTCATCAAAGTAATTTTTCCATCAACTGGCGTAAAGTACAGAATTTATTCTAGAACACATATGCTGAATTAAAAGTTTTGGAATGTATAGCTGAAATTAAATATTATGGAGGACATTTATAACAATTACTCTACAAGTGATGATTACAATCATTAATTACTTCAATTTCTATTTACTCCAGAGACAAAACTTCTTTAAATTCATAGAGGCATTAATACAGATGAAGAATGAGGGAATGGATAAATATTTGTTTTTATAGTCATTTGACACAGATTTTATTCTTGTGCTTACAACGCTGATAATCCAGGAGAAGAATTGTTTACCCACCAGTGAAATCAATAAATCAGAATGTCTATTCTCCACAGAATGGACTATAGATTAGGACTATCTGGAAGGCAGTCAAAAATAAAGCCAAGCAAAGGCAGTCAAAAAGAGGTTCAATACAATAATTGATAGGTATATCAAATAAATGCCACCTTTGAGTTCATTTGCATAAAGTGACCATCTTCCTGATACTGGACAGGAAGGGTTTGTTTCTTGTTTAGGAGAGTTTCAAGGGTAGCTCTCTTTCTAGATTGTTTTCCCTGGAGCAAGTGATAATACTGAAATGATCATCCTATAATCCCATCAGAGTGAGGTGTTTCTCTTCTGGATTTTGGAATGAAACAAAGCAGAAACTATCTCAAGGTGGACAGAAACTTGGATCATGGAAATATTGCTGATGTATGGACAAGTACCAGCCCCAAGTGCCTGTGTTGAAACATGTCCAAAATCATCATTGGCTCTAGCCCTTTCAGGTTTTTAACTCTTTTAAAGGCCTGTCTTTTCAACCGTCTATGACCACTGCTATTACTGATGCTACTTTCTCTCCTGTATTGTTTACTACATTTGAACAGAGAAAACCTCAAAATGTAATTGCCTTGAGGACATTATAATGAAGTAATATGATGCAAGTAGGAGAAACATAGAATATGAAAGCAATGGTCGCATGACAAACCCCTGTTGGATCAAAGTAAGAGAGGCATATTGCCCTTAGGACAAGGTCACACATTTGCAGAGTTGCATACTTTATAAATGGGATGATAAATGAATAAATAAATAAATTCAGTGTTAGGTAAATAATGCAAAATGCAGAAAGATTTGGTTGATAGTGTGACTGAAAGAAGAAAAGAATCTGATCAGGCCTCTGTATTACTAGGCTGAAACAGAGAATATGAATTTGGTTAACGAGTAATGTATAGAACACGTTTGGGACCTTCATATATTCAGAGGATTTTAGAAACATTAACTGAGTTACAGAACTTTGTAGTGAAGGCTGAGGTCTGTAACTGAAGAAATGTAGGGCTATAAGAGACTTCTGGAGGTCATCTAGATAATTTTTCTGTAGGAGGCAGAATCAGTCATACCCAGATCACCTCAGTAACATTTGTGAAATTTTCTTAATTATACATAATATGTCTGGTGAAGGAGATTCTACAGCCACCCTGGGTAGCTGTTCATGACTTTCATTGTTGTCATAATTAGAATGCTTTTGTTAATACCAGCTTCATTCTGATTTGTCTTAATGAAGACCATTTATTTTCCTTCACTATCCTAAATGGATAATATTCCTCTTACGACTGCAAAACTGTCTGAATAGAAATAATGAGCATGGAGGTTGGATTTAATTCAAGGACAGAGTCATAAACATGGAAACAGTAATTTGTTTAGGTAGTATATATCATAAAAATGTGTGCCAGATTAGTCTTCATGTATATACATTTTATTACTCTCTTAAGGACTTTTATTTACTTTTGATCATGATCTGGTACAATTTAAATATATTAACTCTTTAATAATGATTCAAGAAACATAAAGCAAAGCTTCTGTATGAAATAACCTTAAATTGCCATGTGGAATATATGATGATTTCACTGTTCTGCTTCATAAAGCAGAATCTGCTATCCTTGGATGGAGTAAAAGACAGTTTTCTTCCTAGGCTTGGCCTTTACTAATCAATAAGTGAACAAGATTTGTTCCCAACTAGTTGCAGAACACTTAGACAAGGAATTCTTGTCTCCCATCATAAGGTTACTCTGCTTCAGAGCTGCAAGGCATACAGCTTTGCAGTGTCCAGCTGTGTATATTATAACAAACACAGTAGTCTCACAACAATTAGAGAAAAGCTTATACTTTGGTCTTTGTTTCACTTCATTAATCTCTTCTTTGTCTACACCTATATGGATCTACCAAAGGATAAGTCTTATTTTGCCATTCTATGCTTTTTTTTTCTTTATACTCTTGCCTTGAAAAATGCAATCCCTCTGTAATAACTTATGAACATTCATCTGACTCAGGCTATGCAATCAGAAGGGGAATAACTTTTCTCTGACAATAAATCCATGAACAAAATCAAAACCAGACAGATGAAATGAAGCTTTATCAGCCTGAGTCTTTAAATGCTGAAAAGTGTCTTTTAGTCTACACAGCCCACAGCTACCAAAAAAGATTTAATCAGAAAGAATAAAAATAGTGTTCACTTCAATGTTTTCTGTCTGTTGAAATTGTTGGTAAGAGAAATGGTTGCATTATATGAAAAATAATATTTACTTAGAAAGTCTCATGTCAAGAAAAAGAAGAAAAATGCTGACAATATACTCTTGTCATAAAATATATTTTTTCCACTGATATGAAATATACTTATTTTCCCTTGAGTCTGACCACTGCAGAACCTTGTCTGATACACTAGATACATGAATTTCTCCATAAACATGCCAGTTTTTATATTTGCATGAAAAAATATCCACACACTGAAACCATTATAGAGTGTATTCTTTATCAAAAAAATATTTAGTTTTGTCAGTCTTACAAGCAAAGTCACTGAACTGTATGCACTGGTAAGTACATTTCTGCATTCTACATGTTCTGAATTAGTTTTCTAAAGAACTGGTTATATCTATTGGAAGATAGTAGGATTAGTTTCATTAGGATTACTTGTGGTAAATTAAAATTAGAGATTTATGCCCTTTGTTTTACTAATATTCAGAATCAATTATTTTAAAATGTATGTACTGTCATTTTCAGTCATGTAAGTACCGAGTGTATATATAGGATAAAGTACTTTAAAGTGCAAAATTTCTATCAAACTCCCCTGCTGAGCATAGAAACAAAATATTTCTGATATGAACTCTTGCTGAACTGAAATTGAAGGAAAGAGGTAGGCACAAAAAATTATTTTTTTTAAAGACCTCCCAGCTCACAATCAGACCCCACAGAAAAAGCTTAGTCATCAGCATCATCAATCTGTAATGGTGTCTGTCTGACAACACCTACAGAAGTAATCCTTGAAACTGACTGGACCAGGAAGGAATTTTTCCAACTGCCTTAAGTCACCTCCTGTCCATTTACACATGTATTTATATCCTAGGAATCAAGCTCTTCAACCACTCCTTATCCCATCACAATGCACAAATCTATTGGATATTTTCTGATCAACAAAGCAAGAAAAAAAAAAAAAAAAAAGCTGTTCCAGTCTCTAGCTACCTTACCAGAGAACTAAAAATCAAAGTTCTGCAAAAGCAAGCTAATAGTTCTTCTCAGTGACAAAGAAATAGGAAATATACTCACCTGAGCTCTAGTTCTCCCAAAATCAATATCACCTCTTGACCCTTTGTCTGAAGTCACCAGAAAACAAGACTACCCATCAATCAGAAGCTATTGAAGCATAATGAGATAATATATGCCTGAAGAAGCTTGCCATTCTTTGAGCTTGAGGGAACTGGGCAATATCATTCCTTCCAGAGCTTCAAAGCTCCAGTGTTTTTGTCCAGAATTGAGATCTTCCCTGAGGTTTGCTACTCCATAGTCACATTTCAGAATGTGTGTCATACATGTACTTTCCTGGCAGTATTTCTCTAAAACTTTGAAGGCAAGACTTTTGAAATCATGTCTTGTGCTTGTGTGTAAACTCTTCCTGGCACCACAAGATGCTAACCTTAGTCAGTTTCTTGGCATTATCACAATATCATCCTTGATGATAATAAGGTTCTATGATACCTCCAAGGCCAGAAGGTACCTCCTCTTGTTTTCTTCTCACATCTGTTCTGAAGTGTGAGATTGCCCCTACATCTTGTGAGGTGGTAACTTGTTGCCTCATAAGTGCTGAGCAAACTTGCATTGCTGACAGAATGACACTTTTTCTCTGACCCAGGCACATACGATGACTGCTCTAATAAGTCAGTGCTGAACAGCTAATTGACTGGCATCTAATAAAGCATTACTAGGCACAATTTATGGCAGAACGTACAGAACACTTTGGGGCTGCAGAGCATTGTTAGCAACCCCATACAACAGAACCCAGCTTCATTTCTCAGCCACTACTCTTTGATCCAATGCCTTATAGATAGAAGAGCAATAAATTTGTGCCCCTGTTGCCCTCTCTTTGAGATTCTCAGGAGGTAATAAAAATAGTTTGTGCCTGTTACTATGGAATAAAATCGCATTTGATGTTGCTACCTTTAAACTGGTAGTCTTAGCACTTTGCTAGGTGTCCTTAAAATCCTTCCAAACTGACTTATCTAAGTAGAGGAAGCTTAATTCTTCAAATCAATATACAAGGGGAAAAAGAGTCAGCTGGTGTTTGACAACAAGATAATACAAGTTGTATGACTTTTTTCAGCCTGCTCAATTATTATGCTGGCCAGGGATTATTTAACACACTTAAGAGTTGTTGATTTTCATAGCAGTAGCTTGCAGACAGCCTAAATTAAAACAGACTGCTGCTGTGCTGTTACTTTAGATAATCTCTCAGTTAGGTGCTCTGAATTTCCAGACAAGTTCATTAAACACAAACAGACAGAGCTGCAGAATTTACACGTGCAAAATATTGCCAAACAGATGTCAGAGTTTGCTGTTCTTGGCCATGCCAATACTGCATTCTTCTATTTGCATATCCCCTCATGTTATCTGTTATTATGCTAATTGATGCTATATATAGCATGTGACCACATGCTATGTGAGTTTAAAATAATGTTATGACATTTATGTTGAAATGTGTAATATTTTATAAGAAGCAGTTTCCTGTATTTTCAATTGATTGCAAAAATGATTGACTTACGATGAAGCAACCATGCAGCACTGTTAATGCTGCACACATCAGGGACTGACCCAGAACCTGATTCAGTTATAAACAGCATTAGTCACCATGTCATTTGTAAATTATTGTCTATTCTCTTCCTGGTCAGCTGAAAAATCAAGTGAGGTTGAATACCAATAACATCAATAATTTTGAGAAATGTTTATACTGCATTTGATTAGAATGTAGGAAGTCTGGCTTGCTGTAAAATAGGCTTAATCTGTTAACTGAGCAGTAAGATAAAAATAAAGTTTATGGAAACAGGTGATTAGATTTGTAGGTGGAATGTTGTTGGCATTTGCAATGAATATCTGATGCATGGTAAGAGAGGCATGGCAAGGAGAAGAATGGAAGATGACTAAGGGTAAAGAGTTATTTATAACATAATTATGAGGTTCATGAATTCTACTGGTGTTGATAGTAGGATAGGAAGATTCCTCAGAAGTGACTAAAATGACTAAATACTAGCACCTACATCATGCAGAGAATATTTTCTCCAACATTATTTTTCTGAAATTTGTCTGGAAAGTTTATTTTTTTATTAGTCATTAATAATCAATCGTACACCTAAATACACCTTTTTATGCACACAGGAAAACTTCCAGAGAAAGACTGATTAGCCAAATATTGCCAACTTGAAAAGCACATTAACAAATACATAATTGAAAGAACCACAGAAAATGTTTGCTAAGGACAAGAATTGTTTGAAAACATGAGCAAAGGTTTTCAAAATGTCTGTAATATGTATAGGTCCAGAACTTGCCAAAACTGGAGTACAGCAGAAGAGAAGAGTAGGGGAAAAATAAGTCTGAATTCATTATCCACCAGATTTAGAGATGAACTTTTCATTATAAGTTTTTAGTGTAAAACAGTTGTGTCAGACTTCATATTTAGCAATCACATTCACATTTTTCCACTAATTGGAAATGGAAATCATTCTTTGCACGTATGAATACAGATACAGATACAGATATACATACAGACATAAATATGTATATGTACACATCTATTCATCATTTAGGAAGAACAACCTTCAGATTTCTGCAGAGATTTGAGAAAGTTGTTATCGAACTGGAATTCTGGAACCTTGATCTAGACCCACACAGAATTTCTTCAGCTGTGCTTTAAGCTCAGATAGAATTGTTTAAATTATAGCAAGCTGCTTAAATTTAAGAGGCAACTTCAAAGCCCACAAATGTAGAACATTAAGAGCTTATTTCCAGAGAAAGGTGATGTAAATAACTGATTTTTCATGTTGGAAAGCAAAGTGAAAATCTGAAAAGATGCTCTTTTGAACAAACTGAAACGAACATGTTCCAGGGTTTGGAGGGTTTTATTTATTTTTTTTATCCCCATCAAACCCAGCCACATAAATTATATAATTTTATTGTAATTTGAGCAGCCACTCACAGTATACAAAAAAACTACTGGATAAGATTGTCCTCTGAGTAATTTGTGATTAATTATTTCAATATGGAATCAATTTATTTACCTTCAGATATATAGCATCCTCTTTTAGATTCCACACTTTATAGCTTTTCATCCATGACTCCCATTTTGAATGAATATTATAATGTATTGCTCACTCAAAGCAACTAAAATCTAAAAACTATCTGCTTTTGAAATTGAGATTTGCATGTTCCCTTGAATAAATTTGTAGACTTTGATGAGGAAACAGCATCAGTGTTAATAAAGAAGCACAACACACAGGGCAAACAGTGTCAATTTTAAAGGAAAAGTAAAAAGTCAGATGCTGAGAGACAAAATCAGCAATTGATCAGTACAGTCAGTTTAAGCTAGATGGTAACACTGCCTGACCAGACAGAAGCATAAGACTCTTGTAACATAGAGAAATTTGAATAAACACACTGTGAAGTAGAATCATGTTTTGAGAATATTGCCATGATTTTGATTTCTCCTATAGCATGTGTGCCTATATTATTGGTTCTAGCTTTTACAAATAATTTTTTCTCTGTTTCTTTATTTTCTAAGCCTTTCTTTCCTCTGATAGCTTACTTAGACCATTGGCTGGTAGGCTTTAAAATAGTAGCAATGTTATGTGTCTGCTTTCCCTAAAGTATTGATATAGTAGGGCTTTTTACCTTTTTTTTTCCTAATGTGGCAAAGACAGGAAACTTGAGTTGTTAGGTTATGTTTTTAATTGTTTCAAGACTTGGCATATGTTTGTCATTGTCAGAGCATCCATAAAGTCTCACTCAGAACAATTCTTGGGTACCATATTGTTTGGTTAACCTTGAGTGAATCTATTTACTGACTCATTAGAGCACTTCTTGATTATAGGGAAAATTGTCAGCTATATTGTGGAAAAAATGATTGGATTCAGATTGAGCAGTCTGCCTCTGCACAAGCAGAACAAGGTCCTTTGGGACAAATAATACATTTGTTTCTATTTACTTTCAAATATTGCATTCTGTCTGAGGTCTGGGAATAACTTTAGATCAGAACTGTGATCTGAATCCATGCCAGACTCTGCTGAGGAAAACTCAGTGGTAAAATACTGAGCTCAGTGCTAATAGAAACTCTTAAACACCATAATGTGATCTGAAGCCATCAAGGCACTGACAGTCATAGCACTTTTAGTGCACTATTCTGTAATCTTTGTTGCAACACTCAATGCAACACTGATCCCATGGTCAGGCTGAATAACAGCTTGAAAAGGACTGAGTTTAAGAAGTATATAATTTTCCATTATATTTTAAATTTGTTTGGTTTTTTTTTAATTTCCCCTTTCAGATAAAAGAATACATATTTACTGTAAGAAATAAGTATATCAAACAGATTTTAATTAATCCCTGTCAAAAGAGATGGAAGTCTTCATCTGTAAGGAGGTATTTTTTGAATTCTACAAGTAAATAAGGTTTGCATTGTACATCATACTGAGAATAGATTTTGTGTTTGTAGTCTGGAATCTTCTAGGTTTCTACTCCACCCAGATTTCTCTTTTAGTTTCTAGACTTGTGAAGAAACTCATTGAGATTTTTATTCTTGATGCATAATAGATATTGCCTTGATTTCTGGGAGCAACCCAAGGAAAGCCCTCTTCAGGAAAAAAATGATACTCTCAGTGTGTCTAGGCATATGGGTATTTTGTTACATCTGTTGACTTTAAATCTTTTAATTGCTCTCATAGAAAAATTTTGCTGCAAGTTCCTTTTCCGTGGGCAATTTAAGATACTTTAAGATTTTTCCAAACTGGAATTAAATTTTCATGTCACAATTTGGAAACATAGGGACAACTTTTACCTTTTACCTTCTTAACTTTCAAATTGTGTAGTTACCAAGTTAATTGAATGTTTCTGTCTTTTCTTCTTTTTAATGACATAATTTTATTTAAAATCAACAATGTGTTCAGTTGATTCCTCCAGTAAATCATTTGGGGAGATTTTTATTAAATGTAGTTCAGAAATCTCATTTTTTGAACTCTGACAGCTGACATGAAAATTTGAGTTTTCTGGCAATCCACAATGAGAAGTACTTTCATAAATAGTTTCATTTGGAGGTTGAAGACTTTTTTCTTGGTAGTTCTAGAGTGTTTTGCCTGTAGGAAATCACAGGACTGATCTGACACAGTTTCACTGACTTGATGCATGAAGACCCCATAGGTGTTGAGCATTTGCTTGTTTTTAAACATAGTCCTTGAAGGGTCCTAATGATTTTCATCGTGCTCTTTTTCTTCAAAAGTGAAGGAAACCAGGATTGCACTCAGGAAGAAGATGAAGTTATAGTGTGTTTTGTCCCTCTGCAGATGAACCTTCTTATCTCTTTTCTCT
Source organism: Caprimulgus europaeus (assembly GCA_907165065.1). The sequence continues at coordinate 47,620,390 of OU015525.1, read as the reverse complement.
AATTCTTCCAAATCAATGTTTGAGGCTTTTTCTTTTTTTTTTTTCTTTTTCCCAGGGTTTGGCAGTAGTTACAGCAAAGCAGCTGGCTCAAAATCACTGTGGATAAAACAAGTGATATGATCCTGTCTAGAGGACATCTGGCATCTCTCCCTATCTGATGCTTGATACTTGTGTATCAAACAGGGCTTCAGTTCTTGTTATTTTTGTATGATCAGCTTTCAGGAGAAACCAGGGTTACCTTCCCTTATTTGCATGTGGTGAGGAGATTGTAATTTTATTTCTAAAAGACACTTTGGCACTTTAAGTCTTTGCCAACTGCAAGGTGTCCTACTTCAAACTACTCCATATGTTCATTTGGAAAAAGCACATCACACAAATCTCATGTCTTATCAATGTGGAAGACAGGTAATGAAGATATTCCAGTGGTGAAATTCAGCAGTTGCTCACAGTTTTCAAGTTCTGGTTGTAATATGTACAGTTTAAATATGTTGAGCTCTTTCCTTTGGAAATAAACTAAATCTTTTAAAATCTTTGCTACTAAAGCAAAAAGATTTGCAACTCTTTTTTAAAAAATTAAAATGAAATAAAGTTTTATTAGAAACCTTTACCTTCAACTTTTTTGTACTTTTATTACTTCCTTTCCTTTTTTTTCTTGCTTGCAAAACATGCAGAAGTGGAAGATTCTTTTCCTGTGTAATTTCAGTACTTTCTACTGTCTTAGAGACTATGAAAGATCCAACTTGAGTAACACCAACCTGGTAGTAGGCACTCCCTTACAACAATGATGAAAATGGTATAAAACTTTGCTAAAATAGCTTGGACATCTAAATGGGAGGTCTTTTCAGTACAAGAATGGAAACTGAAATAGAGTTTTTTTTCTTGCTAAATTGTTAGTTTTGAGACTCATCTTCCTTTCCTCCTCTGAAATGGGGTGGATGTGTTTGCATGCTTCAAGGTTCATCCTTTAAAGCTGAGTACTGGGAAAGTGGAATTAATTTGAGGAGCAGATTTTGTGGTGGGATTATAATTTTCCCCATATGTCTTTTAGAATAATTGGATTTAATTGGTTCTTGCTTTATGCAGTAGAGGTTGATAACTTTGAATTATGCTTAATTTGGATAGTCATCCAACACTTAAACTTTTTTTTTTTTTTTTTTTTTAAATCAACCTATCATACTTATATAGGTACAGCCATAATAAATTAATGCAAATAAATAGTTTCTCTTTTTCACTGAAAAACAGGACAATGTGACTGCAGGACTAACCTTAACATAAATGACACAGAGACCTCACATTCTTTCGTTATGAAATGTCATCAGAAATGCTTCTAGAAATGCTTCTAAAAATGCTTCTTAGTTGTTGTTCAACAAAATAGATTTACATAATTTTAATTGCTGATGGCATCTGCTGCTTTTAAAGTACATGACCAAAGCAAAATTTCTTCAACTTGAGTATAAGTAGATGGTGATTTTTCATCACACCTTGATATATAACACAACTGAGATAAAATGACTGTAAATCCCGTGAGAATATATTTTTGACTGTCCTCTCAAAGATGTCTGGTAGAGAAAAGCATGAAGTTAGGTTTAGTGTGGTTTTGAGGACCACTTTTATAAACAAGATGATTGCTATCTGGTTGTACAAATCAGTTTCAAATTCTGTGTGGAGAGATGTTCCTTATTTTTCTAGTCAAATCCATACAGATATATAGAATTTAAATATTGCATGGTGAAGATATTAGCCAACTTGCTACTGTGTGATGTGCCTGCCATGGGACTCATTTAGAATTGTCTCTTCATCATCCCCAGGATCCTTGATCATTGTGCAATTTCTCCTTTGTGCAACTTGCTGCTAATTGTCATAGTCGTTGGTGGCTTTTGATATTATTTAAGAAAAATAATAATGCAGAAAATATCAACATCTTACTTTAAGGAAAACCTGTAAGCATTTTCCAAGAACTTCAGGCATATATTGGGTTTGTGCAGGGGAGTGGTTTTTGATAGTGGGGGAAGGGCTTCAGAGATGGCTCCTGCGAGAAGCTTTGTGAAGCTCCCCTGGGTCAAAGGCAGACCAGCCTCCAACCCAGGATGAGACAACCAGTGATGCAAATCCATATCTAAGATGGGAAAAACAACCCAAAAAAACAGTTTGGCAAGCAATCAGGAACATAGACAACAACAAAAACAACCTAAAGAGGACAGTGGAGGGAGGATAAGGGAGACAACTACAGACACCCAGGTCAACGAGAAAAGAGGGGAAGGAGGTGCACCAATTCCCCTGCAGCCCATGGAGGTTGTCTGCAGAGCAGATACCCATATATAGCCCATGTAGGGAACCATGCAGGAGTGGGAAGCTGTGGCTGAAGGCTGCTGTGACTATGTGGACACAGCCCACAGAAAGAGCAGAAGACCCCAGAGACTCTCATGCCAGAGTGGGGGAAGGAGGTGAGCCAGAGTAGAGATTTGTCTCCAACCTGTGGACTACCCCATGCAAGTGCCAGGGGCTGAGCCCAAAGAAGTCCATGACTGTGGGAAACCTGTATTGGAACGATTTGTTCCTAAACTATTTTAGCCATACCAAACTCAGGGAGAGTGTGAGGAGCTATTCCCGTGAGGAGGAATGACTGGCAGAGACAGTGTAGAAACTGACTGCAACCCCTATTCCCCACCCTCCCTGTGCCCCTGGGAGAGGAGGAGGTAGATGGAGCTAGACTCTTCTCGGTGACAACCAGTGATAGGCCAAGGGCAACGGGTGCAAGCTGCAACACAGGAGGTTCAACTTAAACTTGAGAAGAAACTTCTTCACGGTAAGGGTGACAGAGCACTGGAACAGGCTGCCCAGGGAGGTTGTGAAGTCTCGTTCTCTGGAGACATTCAAAACCTGCCTGGACGCCTTCCTGTGTGATCTCATTTAGGCATTCCTGCTCCAGTAAGGGGATTGGACTAGAAGATCTTTCGAGGTCCCTTCCAATCCCTAACATTCTGTGATTCTGTGATTCTGTGAAATTGGGAGCAAAGTAATTTAAGACTAGCAAGAAAGAAGGGGCGAGGGGAAGATATTTTAAGATGTGGTTATTATGGTTCATTTTCCTACTCTGACTGGTGACAAATTAAATTGTTTTTTCTGCCCTAATTCAAATCTGTATTGCCCATGACCATAACTGGTGAGTGAGCCTTCTCTGTCCTCATTTTGACCCATGAACCCCTTTTTTATATTTTCTCTCCCCCATCCCACCAGAGATGGGGAGTGGGTGAGGAACAGCATGGTCTTAGCTGCCAGCTGTGGCTAAAACCACCACAAGGCATCACACTCCCACAAGTTTTGTACACCTTTGTTCCTTCTGGAAAACATTCAAATGGTGAGAAGAATGTCTTTTCAAAATGAACACCTCCCAATGAATCATTTATTAGATAAATGTAATATATTTTTGTCTTGGTTCATGGAATTTCTGGAAAGACCTTATGATCTCCTCCACCATGGTCATTATTCAAATTTCTTCAATGGAATTCTTTTGCAATAGGGTTTTAGTGCAAGGGTTTATGATGCACACAGTGGATGAGAATTCTGTTGCGTGGTGGTAAATGTTTACCTAAGCTATGTGATTTTAATTCCATTTGTTTATTCATTGTGGTACATGTAAACAAAGATGGAATGGTTTCTTTCATGTGAAAATTTGAAATAGTTTGCCTGAACTTTAGCATATGAGACTGAATTTTGACTTGGATTAGTAGAGCAAGACAAACAGCAAAGCATAAAGCTAATTCCTCTAAAAGTTCATATGAATATAAATGGCAAAAGTCCTTTTTTATTAGGAAAGATCTATGAAGTTTAAAAAGCTCAAATGTTGTAACTGTTGGAAGAAGTATTAAAATTTAAATCAGTGCATCCTTACTGTATTCACATTTATTTTTGTATTTACTTTTAGTGTGGGTCTATGACACTTTTTTATTTAAAACATGGAACTGAATTCTCCAACTTTTTTGAATAGACTAACTGCTTTATCCCTGCAAGGCTTCACTGAACTAGTTCAAAAGGCTGTCTTAACAGAAGAAACTTCTGGTCTGGGACTTCTCTTGCAGCCATAACCTCAAGTCTCATACTTCACTCTCCTTTGTCAGAAGAAGTCATGTGAACATGTAGAGATTGCAGTTGAAGCATATCTTATTTCTTCACCAGCCATAAGCATGAGGTTTTTTTTAGGCTTGCCAAAACAGATGTTATATATACAGAATTAGTACAAAATCAGACTAGTGAACTAGGTTAATCCTATGCCATCCTCACAACTGTTCAAAATTTCATTAAAGTTCCAGTTGAAGAATCTTTGTCAGAGCAATGGGAGATTAATATTTTTTATAAAAAAACATAAAAAGGTAATTAACAAAAAAAGGAAAACAACAATCAACACTTTTTAAGGAAATATTTTGTGCATTTTTGTGAAAAGACTAGCTTCCATTAGATCAGAAAAAAAGCTTCAACAGTAAAAATACAAGGGCAGACCTCCATATGAGTATCATGCATTTCAAAATGACAGATTTCAGGATTATTCTCATACATTTTCCTTTTCTAGTTTAAGTATTGTGCCACTCTTGAGTCTTGACATCGAAGAAAATAACAACTTTGCAGTTCTAATGGAAAGAAGCAAGACCAACTGAAAACACAATGACCTATGCTTTTGATGTGTTTGGCATTTTATTGTGAACATTTCACATGGGCCTGGAAAGAACAAAGCTTAACTTTCTGATCCTAGATGGAATTTAGAGCTCTAGCAGCCAGAAAAATAATCTTTGGACTTTTAAACTATATGTATTTGATGTGGAATTCATTGAGAGAGAACAAATAGGGAACCCCAAAATGTCATTCATTCAGAGTTACTTTTTGGCACATAATAGCTGGCTTGAAAGAAGAGATGCAAAAAAATACAAGTTTGTTGAAGCATAGAGAAATGGGTTTTCCAAGTGAAAACTAGCATCAAATCTGTACTGGTCCTTAGGCCATTTCCAACTTTATTGTACTTTAAAGGACATTTTGTCCTCACTTGTATAGCAATGTGCTTTGCACTCAACACAGTTATTGATACACATATGTTTATAGAGAAACTTGCATAAAAAATAGACCCCCTTTACCTGGAATAAACATTTTATTCCTTTTATCAAGTAATCTTATTAAACTTTATTTATAATTTTCTAGACCTAACAATATACTATGTGAAAAACAATAAAACAGGAAGCAATGCAGAAAATAGAAGAAGTGAAAAAACAAGTATGCCAGAGAACAGCTCTCTTTGCTGTCATTATTGCTATCCTGTCAAAAAATGTGCAGATCCCTCTGTCAGTGCATAGACCCTTTCTTCTTTGTTCCTTTTAATGATATTCTTGGAGAAGTTACATTTAAGTTCCTTATGTGCATCCTTCACTGACTGTGAATCAGAAGGTATATGAGGATCCATTCATTTACATCACAATTTTGATGTCAACCTTTGCTGTTACCACAGAAACACAGTCCAGGATCATGCTTTGTATTAAAAAGGAAATATATGATACCATCAATGATGACAGCTCCATGATTTAATCCGTGATTTTTGCCATAAAATCTGACCTTTACTTGATCTTACTGCTTTACTTGCACTTTTGCTTTTTAGACTGCTGATAGTTTGGCTTCATTTACTTCCTCCGTCTGCTCTAATACGAATTTACAAGGATCAAAGTTTCCAAAATGCATCAGTTCTCTGTGGGTTTTGTCTGATAAATAGGATATTGTATTTTTTCCTAACCAGAAAAACGGTGTCCCTCATGCCTCTAATACTTATAATAAATTATCTTGTCTTTTATATCTGAAATATAATCTCCCTAGAATATTTTTTTTATATGCCATTGTTCTTTTGTCTGGCTAGCAGTTTCTACATGTCAGACAAAGCACACACAGATTAAGACCATTCTTAGCTTTCAGGTGGTTATAGGTCATAGCCATTTGATATCTGTTTCTGATGGTTTTTATTTAAGTTCTTCTCATGCTGAGAAATCTGATAAGCGAGTTGTATGTGCTGTTGTACCTGCATTCCAACTTTTAGAGTTCAGCAAGCCTGGAATTTGTCGGTAAAGATCTGAACCCATATATCACCCAGTGTTTGAAGGTTAGCAACATAAATCTTTAAATAAAAGAATAAAGATCTACAAGCATGTTCATGTTCCCTTAGCTTTCAGTGATAAGGAAACCATTTTCAAAACAGCAATTAGGTCACACCATAAAAGTGCATACAATAATTTTGTTCTTCATAAAATAGAGTCAACATAGCCTTTAATTTATACTCAGCATGTACTAATTAATGTTTAATACCTCTGTTAGTTGTTCTGTTTTATTGGAGTTTTTTCTGGTGATTCTTGTTGGGATTTTGGGGGTTTGGGTTTTTTTTGTTGGTGTTTTTTTTTTTTTTTTTCCTCCTCTCCAGATATTTCTCTGTATGCTAATGAAAAGCACAGTGCATTTGAGGCTACAATTTTTGGATAAACAAAAGTATCTTCTATAGAAAGTTCTGTTGTTATAATTTAGGTATCAGGAGAAGAATGATGGTAATAATACAGAACTTTTCTATTACCCTTTTTAGCTTCAAAATGCCGTGCAAACCTGAACGTTTCAGAGATAGGGAAAGTGAAGGAGGTATAGTAAATCAAGTGTCCAAGGCTAAAGAGAGGCATTATTGTTGAGCACGATGGAGCTTGTGTCCCTGGACCAGTTTCCTGTTCCTTTGCTGAGATGACGCTTTTCTTTATGGCAACATCTAAGTTGAGATGGGGCTAGACTTTATAGCCTTGGTGCATTGCCTTCCTCTAATGTGTTTCTGCTTTGACTCTTATGAAAGTGGTACTTCAGTTTGGTCTCGGACATTAATTTTTTAAGCTGATCTATGAAAAGATAAAAAGGGGCGCCCCTCAGTCTTAGACATAATCAAACTATGCTTATGTTTCTGGAAACAGAAGTAGTTAAAGGGAATATACTTTGTAAGAAAATGCTTCTTTTTTAGAGATAACTTTTCTTGTATCTCAGTCAGCAGGAGCAAACTGTACAATCCAATTTCATCCCTGATCCCAGACTTTGAGTCATTGACTCTCTAGGAATTAGGTCAAGACATTTCACTCAGATTTTCATCCTCTGATGATCTTTCCCCTCTACTCTGCCCTGGTGAGGCTATATCTGGAGTAATGTGTCCAGTTCTGGGCTCCTCAGTTCAAGATAGGTAGGAAACTTCTGGAGAGAGTCCAATTGAGGGCTACTAAGATGATTAAGGGGCTGGAGCATCTTCCTTACGAGGAAGGACTGAGAGAGTTTGGTTTGTTTAGCCTAGAGAAGAGAAGACTGAGAGGGTACCTTATTAAAGTTTATAAATATCTAAAGGGCAGGTGTCAAGAGGATGGGGCCAGACGCTTTTCAGTGGTGGCCAGCAATAGGACAAGGGGCAACAGGCACAAGCTGGAACACAGGAGGTTCCACTTAAACATGAGGAAAAATTTTTTTACTGTGTGGGTGACAAAGCACTGGAACAGGCTGCCCAGAGAGGTTGTGGAGTCTCCTTCTCTGGAGATATTAAAAACCCACCCGGATGCAGTCCTGTGCCACTTGCTCTAGGTGAACCTGCTTTGGCAGTGGGGTTGGACTCAATGATCTCCAGAGGTCCATTCCAACCCCTACCATTCTGTGATTCTGTGACTCTGTGATTCCATTACTTTATTTGAATGCTGCAGTTTCACCTTTGGCCACAGTAATGGGCAAGCTGAGCTATACCATAAGATAATAAATAACAGGAGATAGAAATATGAATAGTTGGGGAAAAAAAAGCTAGCTAAGAGATAGAAATAAATATAGAATACATGATTATGACAAGTGCCAGCATCATCCTGACTGCAAATAAATGAGCTAATTTGCATGGATTTTTATTTATGAATTCAAGACTGAGTCTGAGATATGCTAGAAGTGCAGCCAGGAATGAACATGCTTTCTACACTTCCTTCAGGATATGGAATACACCAATATTTAATTGTTCTATATGGAAAATAAGGGACAGTGAGTGGGGTATACAGATTTCCATGGAGATTTCTGAAGGCATAATATCTTTAAAAGGTCCCAACGGAAGTTCACGACCCATCTTCCAGTGATGCTCAATAAGGGATTCAGTTAACTCAAGGTAAGCATTCAGCACCATTGAAACAATGTAAGCTGTACTACAAGAGACTCATGCCCTTCTGGAAGGGCTGCTGGAAGCCAGAAGCATTTCCTGAGCTATCTCAAACAGCATTGGCCACCTGTGTACCCGGGAAACTGAATAACCCTCATAGTCAGATGTAAGCTTTTGTCAACACTGTTTTACAGCTGGTACCTTCACATGGAAACAACATTGCAATACTAAAAGTGATCCGAAGTGTGTTTAAAATATGTGTAACTTTTCAGCTAGGCAAATTATGCTTCATTTTTTCAGAGCTTCATACTGGCATACAAATAGAATAAATACTAGAGTATTAGTAATTTACAGTAACTTTACAAATACAATAAAGGAATAAGGAATTATTTTAAGAGTTAAAACAAACAAAAAGAACCAAGCTTATAGGAATGCTTTTGAATACCCCTAATTGTAAAGTCAGATGCCCTAGCTCAGAAGCATACAAGATGATGTAAAAACTTCTAAATACAAAAGCAGGAAAAAAGTGCCATATCTTCATAATCTGATACCTGAAAATGATTAGGACTGGAAGCACAACCTATGTGCCTTCAGAAGCTAAAGTCTCCTCCTTTTCCAACAGTATCTAATCCATTTTTTAGTCCTATGAGGTGACAAGACACTAAATCTTAAGCTGTGGAAGCCTGCTATTCATACATGGGGTCAAAATTACACCCACCTAGGACCAGAGCCAGGGCTGACAGGTGTACATTGCGTCAACAGAGGCTTAGGGTCTCGAATAAGATGCTTTTTCTCTCCTAATTTTGATTTCCTGGGATTTAGGCAGATAACCTTAGAGAAAGAGCTGAATTCCTTCAGGATGTCTTTTCTAGGAAGAGGAAAAACACTCTACTTGAAACACTGTAGGGAAATTTCTGCCAAGATAATCTACCAGAGCTTTCCTCCTAAATCTGTCAACCTGAGCATACCTTTTAAGTGTGCCAGCATGGTTTGGAAGGCACACAAAAAATCTAAGTGATCATATAAGCAGCTAATTTGAAGTGCACAGATGCACTTTCCCTTGGGAGTTCTCTCAGCTCCTGAAATTTCATTCCAATAATTACCAAGGCAAATCATAAAGATTTCCATTTACTAATCTGGGGCTTCCTGAAATCCTCTAATTAAACCACAGCAAGACGGTTTCAATAGATCGAGGATTTGCTTTTCGTCGTGATTTTTTCTGTGCTTCCTTCCCCTCTACCAGTCAGATGAACAGCTCTGGTGATAAAGCACAGAGCTAATAGCAGGATGAAGCGATCTCTCCTGCAATAGTAAGATGCCACCAGTTTTCTCCTTCAGTGTCCCATAACTCAAGGATGTTGTTTAATACAATCATAAACTGTCTTTAAACTATGGCAAAAAATAAGATGGAGATAAAATTGTGTGAGAATATTCATATAGGACCTATAAATACTGAAACTTTAATCAGATTTTTAAGATTTTTTTTTTAAATTATTATTCTAAATGTATTTAATATTCAAATACAAGTGATCAAAGCTTTTAAACTTTTCTTTCTGCTTTCCTCAACCAGAATCTTTCCCATAAATGGACCGTCCATTGCATAGTCAGGTAACTTAAGATAGGTTGCCTTCTGTATTCCTTTTATGGTGACAAAATTGAGGAAATCCGTTTGTCCTTCAGAGAGATTCTCTCCAAACAGCCCTTCTGACAATTGATAAACACTTCTATTGAAATAAGACTAGCAATTACTAGATTACTAGAAATGTAACCACACTGAGAGACAGCTGAAATTAGTAGATGAAAAATAATGCAAAATGAGTTTTAGACCATAACCTCCTGAGCACTACTTAGTTGAGACCTGCCCAAACTACAGCCTAACAAAAACTGGTGAAATAGTCTCAAACAGACATTTTTTATTCTACTGACAGTTTAAGGTTAACTATCACTACCTGGAGGTTTGTATACCATCTTCAAGCTTCCGTTGTTACAAGAGAGGCCTTTTATGAGTGTGCATCAGGTTTATGCTTTCATATAATTAGTCTGCTCATTTTCTCACCAGGAAAAAAGAAAGCATAGCAATATAGGGATATATGAACCCCAAGGATGAAGGAGGGATGACTGCCCAGCTTAGTGTGCTCTGTGGCCATGCCAAGTGAGATGGAAGGCAAGGAGGCTCTAAAACACCCTTACTCCTTATGATTGCTCTGTCCTTGCAGAGCGCTCTAGCGAAGGGTGAAAGAATAGTGAAGCAAACGATCCACATGAAAGCTCCTAGATAAGAAGAGAGTGAAAAAATAATAATTTGGAGAAGAGATAATTAGAGCTGATCAGCAACATTAACTTTAACATTGAATGAGCATGGCTTCCAGAAATTGAGTTAATATGCAGAGTGCTGAACACTGATCAGAAGTCAGTGTCAAAACAATGGTTTTTAGTTGGTAGTCCTTGACCCTGAGGTCCCTGGATTGCTTCTAAATATCTGCAGAATATCTTTATTAGAAACATAGTGATAATCCAGTTAACCAGGGCCTGTATATCCATTAAAAAGTCTCTAGGGCTCTGAAAAACAAAACATGAAACCAGTGACATCCAAAGATGGGAACAACTCGAGATCCTTGCTGTAACACGTAATAGGGATATAGTAGTGGTGCACATAGAGGGAAAGTGATATGAAGGGATTTTAAAACAAGATAAACTTACTTGCCCTTTGTCATGAGATAAGAATAATGAGACAGTAGATGAAACGGAAAGGAAATAAATTCAAACTGATAAAAGGGAGTATCTTTTTATACAATGCATAATTAATCAGTCAAACCCACTGCCATAAGATTTCACAGAGACATAGACTTCAGAAGGAAAAACAGGCATTTATATGGATAATGAGAACATCTTTAGATAAGACGGGAAAAAAAGGGATATAAAGAGTAATGCTTCATGACATAAATCAAGCGCTAACTTAGTGTAAAAGGCATTAAGAAGACATGGCATAGGAGAGGCGATGCTAATCCACACAGAGGTTTTAATATCCTTTATGAGACTGAACCTTGGTCCTGAGCATGAAGACAGATCCTCTCATGCTTTTGATGTGTTTTATTTGTCATACCTTCTTTGTTCATAACCTCTGGATCTACAAAGCAGAGACTGTAAGAGATGCAACAGATGTTAACAAGTAGAAAATATTTGGGCATAGAGTAAGGAAGAATTTGACAGAAAGAGGAACAGGGAAAGCCCAGACTTGAGTGGCCTCATTATTTCTGCAGTAGCAAGAGATTACAAAAGGCTGTGAATTTTAGCATAGATGAAGTTTAGCTACTCCAGCATGCTGTTTCTGCCTCAGTGGATTCTGCTTACATCAGCATCAATGGGATTGGAATAAGACCTCAGGGCAAGCATTTAGCATAGACTTAAGAACTACAGTTTTATTCAAGCAACTTCTCTAGGGGTATTGACTGGTAAACCTTTGAAAATGCATCCTTTCCTGTATATTTTGAAAATGTCAGCTTTTCTTTTGTCACATGGTGGTACTTCCCTGCTTAGGAAATGATTGTTCTAGTTCTGACTTGCAGGATGATGAATCACTGGGTGACACACCACTGTTCTTTTAAGACTGTTGTGTTTACATTAGGGGATGGTTGAGCTGACCTGTAGAAGAGAAAGCCAGGCCAGAACTTTCACTCAGAAATAGATATGAGGTTCAAATAGATATGAGGTTCAAAAATAGTTAGTAGGTTTTCATTATTTCACATTTTTCTGTTTTGGGATTCCAGCTGTGGCCGAAAATGGGGGATATTATACTTGTGGATTAATACTATATTTAAGCACTCGACTTCTGAGAGGGCCAGGCATGCAGTAGAGTGAGCCTGTGGACAAAGTTTAAGAAGATCTCAGACATGTATGTGCAATAACAGGAAGCAAGTATACAAACAGCTAAATGAGTTCAGCCAGGAATGTCTAACTTTTGTTTGTAATCTATTGGGGATGATGGGGCTGCTACTAGTGCTGCAACTGCGTGTTAGCTATGTGAAGAAGGAAGAATAATGCACTGCTTGGTGAAAAGGAAGGGAAGCAATGCCAAGAGGGAAAAGTAGTACTGGCAGAACCACTGGCTAAGAGCAGAAAGAGCAGAAAGAGAGTGCACATGCAAATACTGGAAAAAAAAAAAAATTGATTCAGGATGTTCCCAGTATTTGCTGACTCTTTCCTATCTTTAATTACAAAAGAAACCAGAGAAAACAGCAGTCTTTTGAGCTATTCAGTCTTATTTTGCAAAACATAGACATGGAAAGTGAACCATCCAAAATTTCAGTCTGTTATGATTCATTCCTCTCTAACTTTGACATATGACTTGATGTATCACAGTGTGCTTCATGATATGGAGTGTGAGAATGAGATGCCTAGTCTAGGAAGCTTGGGCAGGTGGACTGGAGAAATCTGTTTCAGAATGGGCTTAAGAAAACAAGAAAACAAACTTCAATTCATCCTTAAAAGCTCACTTTCCCAGGGAAAGAAAACATAAATATATGTATACACTCATATAGCATACCCACAGAGTGTCAAGGTTTTAAGCTCCAATTTGGAAAGCTATTAACCATTTACTATGTATTTCAAAAGTTTTAACGGTGTAGAAGTCAATGAGTATTTGAAGTACTTACATAGTTTAAATTAGGTATAAATCTGCTGAATCAGCTGCAGAATGTTTCTTTTTTCTCAGCTTGCATTAGTACCTGTGTTTTGGATGGCTGGCCTCTTCACCCACCACAAGTGTTTGTATGTCTTTCACGAGCAGAGTGAGGTGCTTTTAGTGCATCTGTAACTGTGCCAAATCTCAGAGTAGGAAGCTGGAAGGAAGCTGTGGTTTTTGATGCCTCTCTTTGTGTGTAACTCTCTTTCTATTACCAGCATAACCGAGTTGCATGTGTTGCATGTGCGGAACAAAAAGCAGAATGGTATGTTTTGTACAGAATGGATACTCTTTCAGTTGTTAAGTCCTTTTCTTATCTCATTACTCCTTTTAGAGCTGTGCCTGCTTCTTCTACTGACCACACTTTGACCAGTTAAAAAAAGGTGAAGTCTTCAAATTACTTTTTTCCCACTTGGGGAAATTTGCTCAGTCTTATGTCTATTTAACTGTGCACAGTATTCTTACGTAATACTATACATTGTAATTAGAATACCTTGGGTGGTGGGGAGGATGAGATTTTTCTTTCTTCTCTTGTTTCAGAGGTAAACAGATTGTTCAGTATTTTCTGTGTTGTGTCGTACTGAAAATCATTCTTCTTTCATGGAAAATAGATTTAGTATAACTGCCTGTGTATGCATACCTTTGAGTAAATGTATATATGCATAGAAGTTTGCATCTGTTCATATTTAAATTACTGGTGTGAACAACTACCTGTTTGATTATCCATGTTTCCTTTCTTTTTCTCTTTTTCTTTCTGAGTCATCAGTGACACATGAGGATATGACTAACAAGCTCCACACAGAGAAGCAGTATTTTATCTCTAGAGTTATTTATCAAAGAAATCCGTTCCTTGGAAAATGATCACTGAAACCACGAAACAGCATTATGCAGCATATATGATTAAACTGGTTTTGCTGAAAGAATATATTTATCTGAGGGGGGGGGGGGGGTGTTTGCTTGTTTGTTTTTTCTTGTCTTCTAAGTGATTTGAGAGCAGTCCTTTTTCTTAACTTCAGTCAAAATTTAATCATTCTCTATTTCTATCCAAATGTCCATGCCTTGTTCTTAGAGTATTTTTCAGTGATAAAGAACTTTTCAGATTTTTTCTGTCCTTATCTTGCAATATGAAGAACCTTCCATTGTCCACCACTGAGTAGCAGAGATAATACCTAATTTCCAAACTTTCAAGTGGAGCGTTGTCTTGTACCTAGTGAGTAGAGTAGGTATACACAACTGGATTTCCACATACCTTTAGCTAGAATTTTTCCAACCAGTCACATAGATATACATAGTAGTGAGGGAAAGCTGTGAGGAAGGAAGAAAGAATACTGAAGTTAAAAAACAAGGAAAAAAAACACTCCTCATACAAGTCAAGCATTGTCTTATTGCCTTTCTTCCAGCTTTTCAATAATTATGAATAAGAAACATATACTGGAATCAGACTTCCATTTCAGAGAAAGTAACATACCCAACATTTTCTGTGTTCTTTCTAAGGGGTCAGTGACCTTAAAAATAAATAAAAATCCATTATCTGACAGCTGAAGTACTGGAGGTTGGAATTTAGTGGGGTCAGATGCAGTCCTGCTGAGAAGGAGGGAGAAACAAAATTCTCTCTGCATTCTTGCATAGCTTCATGTGTTTGTGATAGGCATGACTGGCTAGTGTAGGAATTTCTACTCCCTTGGTGCCCCCAAGAAAGGGAGAAAGAAGGTGGCAGAACAGTCTTAGTTGAAAATTAGGATGCTGTTTCTGAAATAAAGAAGTAAGAGGTGATTTCCTTTCCTACAGAAGCATAATTGACTTCAAAGGGTCTCACTGAAGTGTGGTGGTGTATAGAAGTATTCATGAGGTACTGCAGCTTGCTTGCCACTCAAGTTCACAGTCTAGTCCACTATGACTATTATTAAAGCTTGTGAAAGACATAACCTATCATTCTGAGAGCATGGGACAGAAAGAACAGTGTTGTCTCAGCAGAGGTCTTGCTGAAGATAAGGAATGAGTTGGGGCACAGGCAATAACAATACAGACCTTGACACCTCTGGCTGTTTTCATAAGTTACTTTCTACTGGCTGGCAGCTGAATTCAGTAATCTGTTCAATGTCCTTATGCAAAACTTTTGTCATTTAGTCTCTGTTCAGCTTTTATATGGGAAAAATTAATTAATTAAATATATATATATATATATGTGTGTGTGTATATATATATATATATCTATCTCATTACTGAAGGTGTCCTTGTTGGCAATCACAGCAGGGAGGCCAAAAACTGTACCACAGAATCAGAGTGGCTGAAATTGAAAGGGACCTCTGGAGGTCATTTAGTTCAACTCTCCTCCTCAAGTCAGGTCATCTAAAGTCATTTACCCAGGACCATGTCCAGGCAGCTTTTAAATGTCTCCATGGATGGAGATTCAACAGCCTCTCTGGGCAACCTGTTTCAGTGCTTGGTCACTTTCACAGTAAAGAAGTGCTGATGTTCAGATGGAGCCTCCTACATTTCCCTGGTGCCTGTTGCCTCTGGTCCTGTCACTGGGTACCACTGAGAAGAGCCTGTTTCCATCCTCTTTGCACTCTCCCTTCAGGTATTTATAGACATTGATGAGATCCCCCTGAGCCTTCTCTTCTGCAGACTGAGCAGTCCCATCTCTCTCAGCCTTTCCTCATAGGTGAGATACTCCAGTCCCTTAATCTTCTTTGTAGTCCCTCATTGGACTCACTCAAGTACATCCATGCTACTGTTGTGCTGAGTCCAGAACTGGACACAGCACTCTAGGGGTGGTCCTTCCCCTCTACTCAGTAGAGGTGAGTAGAGGGGAAGGACCACCTCCTTTGACCTACTGGCAGCACTCCTCCTAATGCAGCCCAGGATGCCAGGATATATGACCTTGAAGATTTGTTCTGGCCTTTCACCAACAGCCCTGAACTTTTCTGGTGCTGGCAGACCTGCACACCAAAGCCTGGACTGCCATTGTCTGTTTGTAATATAGCTATTCTGCTCATAAACACAGAACTTCAGTCTTTAGGCTTGTCAGCTCAGTGTCTGTTCGGATCTATGCTTTCTTTTTCTTCCTTTTTAATGGAAAGGCAAAACCTTGGCAATAGCCATTCACACAAACTCAGTCTTGATATCCTTACTCCCACTGCGTTTGCACACAGGAAACAGAAGGAATGGTGCCAAAAATAAGTCTGGTACAGCAGATAAAAACAGCTGCTATTGTCTAAAGGTATTAGAGTAATTTTAATTCTTGCTATAATATCTCATGGTCTAAGGCACTTATATATTTAAACACTGGAGTTCTTACCAAAGAAAACAGCAGTCCAATGCAGAAAAAAATATGAAGACATTTTCTGTGTTTCTTTTGTTTTCTTTTAGTGCATATTTAAATAGATTAAATGTGTTGTTTGTACATATATAATATGGAAATATGCTAAAATGTGAAACATTTTTTACTGGAATAATACCTATTTGCTAGCACTGGCACATACTGCCATTTGGTTTCTTTCTGTAATCTCTTGGTTTATCTATTCTTCTTGGTAAAAGTATCACATCTACACACAAAGCATGCTGACTCAGCTAACACACCACCCAAAAATCATGGAGTTCTGCAAAGTGATGAAAGCGTGAAATGTTTCAAGTCTGGTCTGTAGCTCACACCTTAACACAGAGGCCATGCCTGATGAATTTTTCTTTCCCAGTGTAACCTCTGGTAAATTAAATACCAACAAAAACCTTGTTGATTGCCATAAACTGGCTATATCTTTTAGTGAATCCTAAACTGTCATCCAGTCTCTAATCAGATGGGTATGGATTAGACTTTATAAAGGGTGCTTGACTTGGTGTTTAAAAAAAGGGAAAAAAAAAGCTTTACTTGTCCTTCCTAGAGCTATTTAATACAGGATATAGCATAAACCTACCTATCAGAAACTTTTCTTTACCCCAGTGTCTGTAATCTCCAGGGTGTGAGAAGAAAGAAATTACACCTTTTCTTCAAATCTTTTTCTTCCTTTAGAAAGGAAGGTATGGTCGCTTTCTCATATAGTGGAAAACCAAAGCAAACTAAGCCCTTAGACTTAGTAAAGACTTAAAATGACTGTGTTAAGCATCAGAATAAATGATAAATGTGACTTAACAGGGAACATCCATTTAGCCACTTCTGCCATGGTGCCCTTGAACATCAAGTGATTGCTTTATTCACTTTTCAGCATCACTCACTTGAACATTTTCTGCTATACCAGCACCTGCAATCTATCATTCAAAACATTATAATCAAGATCTACATATTATGTACCTAATGCAAATGCATTAAAACTCAACACATGTATTTTAAATAATTAATTTGTATTTAATTAACACACAATTGCTGTCCTAATACTGAATCAAATCCTCTTAAAGTGTGACCATAGTTCCCACTAGAGTGGTAATGTCCTGAGAGTGAAAGAAATACCCTGTGATTATTAGAAGAGTATTATAATTTACAGTGTTTTTGTCAGGAGATTAAGCAATTCCAGAATCTATTACACATGAAAAATGAATGTTGGAAGAAAAAAGAATTATGTTCTTTCCTTCCTATCCTTTAAAATACATTTCAGTGTTATATGTTGGCTTCAATAAACAGATTATCTTAACATTCTTTCCCACTAATGTAGACAAAACTTCTGTATAGTACTTTTTATCAAATGTGACACAGAAAACTGCTTAGGGAAAACGATGCAAACTCAATTTTTGCCAAGTTTTATTATGAAAATGTAGCACAAATATTAGCTGTAATGACAAAATACTCCCATTTTCAGACGACATTTCTTTTAATTGTGCAAAGAGAAATGGCTTGAAGAGTCTTAATAAACATAAATTTAAAGAAAACTCCCTATTTTCCATTTGACAGAAGTCAAACTCTATCTTATAACTGGTTATCTAATGAATAAAATAATGAAATATAATACAAATGATCTTGACTTGTCAAGCCTCAGTCAGAATGTACAAAAAAAGAATAGAATAACGTCTGTTCTGTGTTGAAGCAAGGATTAATCAAACCCAGTGTTGTGAATCTAGCAGGTCTATTGACTAAGGGAAGTGCATGTATTCAGCTCAATACATGCTGGAACTTCTTGGGATGGCACCCAGCTTCTTCCAAGGTGGGGTTTCTACCACTGGAAATGTTATCTCCTTCTTCATATTTAGTAGGCTTTTCAGCAACATTTTTTACCCCTAAGGAGCTTTTGATTTGTCAATGTCTTTATAAACCTAGTACTTAAAATCTCCTGAGGCAAAGATTCCTCTGATCTAATTACTAATGTTTAAAAGAAGTGATGTCCACTTGCTTCGATCACCTAATCATTGCACAGAATTAGCCACTAATCTTCCTGCTGTGTTACATCTGTCATAGTTTTGTATACTTCTGTCACCTGTAATATCAATTGCATTATTTCAGTGAGGGAATTAACAACAGTTCTAAAAACAATCCACTCAAAATGCAAAGGATTTTGTACTGTATTACATTTCAAAAAAGCAGAATATGGGTTAAATATTTGCAGTACTTCACAAAGCCAGTGAAATTCCAAACTGCTGTTGCTGTTCAACAGCTCTCATATAAAGCAAAAACTCTTCAGATTTGTATGGTTTTGTGCTTGTGCATCTACTAGAAAAAATATAGAAAGAGAGTCTACGTAGGTATCAAACTCAAAGGTGGAATCCTGCTATTCTTAAAGCAGTTGTTCCTACTACCAGAATCAAGATTTCATTTAATGTGGTTTTTTTTTTTGCACAAAATCTTATAAAAATGTGTCTACCAGTGTTTGCCCAATAGCTGTATGCCCTTCCAGCTGGTCCTGTGCTTCTAACTTATATTGCTTCTTATGCATGTGTCTCTGTATGTTTATATATCTGTAGTCATAGACATATACATTTATATACACATATATGCAAACCCTTCCCCTGTGCTGATAAGAGGTCCACAAATAAAAATCTGTGTGTGAGTGGAGAGCACGAACATGGATTATTCTCTGGAGGTTTTTATCTATCTGAAGAGCTCCCTCTGTAAACCCATCACATCTTTAGAAGATTTCTTATTTTTCAATCTCAACTCCTACAGAAATAAAACTGCACAATGATCACATCTAAATCTTTACTGTCAGTGGCTTAGTTTCAACTAAATTTTACAGTGGAAGGTGTCTGACAGTTGATTAGGTTTAGAGTTTTGTAAAAACAGGCTTGGCCAAATAAAAGAGGAAAGTCCTAATCATTTTCTGACAGAAGTAAAGATGCAGCAGGAAGCTGGGCATTATTAGATGTAGGACAACCAACCAAGATGACAGGATATATGCTTTAATGGCAGGAAAGCTTCAGATGGAACTTATTCTTTGTTAAACTTGAAAGTTGCTCAAACACACATGAATCTATTGAAAAATCATGCTCCTCATTCTGGTGGGATAGACATTATTATTATTGTCATGAAGGACTGTTTAATATATGCTTTATATGTACACACACACACATACTCACAGACCCATAAATACACATTTGTGTACGTGTGTAGAGGAAGGCTTTGAAGTTTTATTCCCTTTTCTTCTCATGTTGCCATTAAGTTTATGCATATTTGTAGCTCTTCAGTAAATCATTCTGTCCTACATCATGATAGAAATACTTTTGTCTTAGAAACTGATCGTATGAAGCTGGTCTCTTGACACATTAAAGAAAAAAACATAACAGTAACATTGATAAAAGTAATATTTATTTTTGAAGAACACAGCTGGCTACATAGAATCCCAGACTTGATTAATGTCTTTAACTTATTAGTCTCCTCAACTTCATTTTTTTTTTCTTAAATATGTTTATACTACTTAAAAGCATCACCTATATTGAAAGTTCATTCAGTCTCTCAGCACTTTCTCTAATAATAGCATTCTGAGTTCTCTTTGCATGTGTGTATATTTTCCTTGTCATTTAAATGTTATTCTGGTTGGCCTGAAACCTCAGAGAAATAATGAAACTTGATTTGAGGGGCATCATAGATAATATGAATTTTCCTTTGAAGAGTTTCATGCCTAATTTGAAGCCTGAGAAATTTACAAAACTGATATTTGTGATGTTTTAGGATGAAATCTATCCTTCAACTGTTGAGTTAGTACAGACACCTCTATCATGCTTCTGTTAATGTTTTTTCTACTGTGGTATCTGAGTAATGTGTTAAGCAATGACTTCTAGCTGGAACACATGCCTATTTCCTTCATCCTCTCTTGAGTGTGCATGTTTTATTTCTTTTGTATGTAAGAAGTATTATATGTTTTCATTATTAAAGACTAGGTCACAAAAGGCATTTTGAACACAAAAAAGTAGATGAGGTTGGTGGCGACTAGATTTTATGAGAATTCTTCCTACAGTCTTGGACAAACCCAGAAAAAAAGCTGTCCTTTCTTGGGAAAGATAGATCACTGTAGTAGAATATTTCATTGTTTGTGAGACTGATTTGGTTAGTCATTTCGGAACTTGAAGGAATCCTGGAAGTTAGTCTTTCTGGAGATCTTAAACCAATATTTTATAGAATGAATGGTTGGATATATTTAATGATCTGTGCTGCTTTAGAAGCATACAAATTAACTTACTTTTCTGCAGGATAATGTCATCTGGTTAAAAACTAACAGTTGCATGTGTATTTAAATTGTCATTTTTGTTGTTTCTTACAAACCAGGCCACCTATTTTATAATGACAATTAACTCGGCAACAGCACACTCCACGGATAAGCATTGTGCTATTTTTGTTCAGTTTATAGGATGTAAGTCAAGCAAAATGAAACATTCAGTGTTCAGATAATACGATTGAAACCATATGACGGGTTTACTTGTTTTCCTGTCTCGTTGGATACCATTGAACTATATAAAATCTCCAGTCTCTAAAAATTAGAACAACTGATGAAGCGAAAACCAAAATCCTGTGTTAACACAATAGAAACCAACCAAACAAAAAAACAAACCATGGTAGATTATAATACTTGATTTTTTTTTATTGTTTGTAAGTAATAGTGATTTTCTGTGGACATGGTTTATATGATCCAATCTTTTCCTTCAATTAAAAGTTTTCCTATTCTGTTCAGTTGTCAAGGAATAACTGAATTTTTATGTCTAAAAATTTAAATTTTGATCTGTTTTTTACTAGGTTCGTAACACTGAATCACAATTTCTGACAAACATCAACATCTTGCAATTTGATTTAGATTTTGGCTCTTTTCCAGTACACATGGTCTAATTTAGATGTCACATTAGAGAAAATCAGTTTCTGCACAGAGTATCCAGCCACATACACTACCTTATTCCCAATTGCTAAATATTGACCCTTTGTTATCTGTATATCAGATTACTGTTTAAAACAGTGTCCTTGGGAATTAGCAGCAAACTTTACTTTCTGCTATACACTAATATTGTCCATGGGAGCCAATTATAGAAAGTGTTATGAACAGATGGTGCACTAAAGAAATAAGAAATAGTGTTCAATAATGTAACATAAAAGGCCAGTACACTACATAACAATATTTCCACCTATATGGCACTTGAGGAATAAAATTTACTTATTATTAGAGTAGTGAATCTGTATTTGGATGGGCAAACACTTCTTTTCATTAAACTGCCTTCTTTTTAGAATTTTGCTGTAAGAGATTATTTTTCTGGCTTTGGAGTACAGTTAAAGATATCCACATGGATATGCACATGTGCATGGAGGAGAGAGTTCATAATTAGTATTTCCATTTTATTCTCTTCTTCTGCAGTCCTTTAAGTCAAGAATTTATAATAAAACAGCTATAAACCTTCTACCACAAAATTAGTTTCAATCCTATGTTTTTTTTAATTTTAAGTTACAAACAAAAGTAACTGAGCTAGTCTTCACAGCTCTGAGTAGACAAATTATCCCATTGTATCTTAATGGGATACTAGCCACAGCTAGTTGATGGGGAATATACTCACTCTTCAGCTCTGATTAATTTAGACATCTAATTTAAATTAATCTTAGGAGATATAATCCACTAGTTTAACATTTCTATGAGTATTACCTGGGACCCATTTGTCATACAGACCACCCATATTAGATACTTAATGTGGAATTCATCTCTTTCATTATATTTTCTTTTAAGGTCCAAGTGACTTCCCACACTGTAGTATTAGGAGGCTATAGATTCCTATAATGTTGGATATCTATTTCATAAGAGTAAATACAGAAAAAGGCCTTTAAAAAAAGAGCCTTCATAATGCCTTTGAGTCCATGTTAAAATACCTTTTGTGTTTTCCAAGGAGTTGACTTTGGCTTTAAAAGAGGTCAAAGGGGAGGAATGAAATTCCCAGAAGGACTAGAAGAGCATTTCTCAGAGATATATCCCATAAAAAAGTTTAAAAAGCATCTTTACAGAACTGTCTGAATAAGATTAAGTATATCCAATTTTTATCAAAATCTAGGAAAGAAATTAATAAAAATATGATGGAAAGTTGAAGGAATGTCAGTGTTTCTAATCGACTGGCATTTTAGACTAAGGTTTAACTTGGAAGTGGTGTGAGTGACCATTTTGTTTTATCCAAATCTATTCAGCCATCCAGAATTCCTAAAAATGGCATTAGGCATGTCCTTCCCCTCAGTAATACAAAGTTTCTGTGCCACAGGAACAGTGATTGTTTGGATTCAAGTTAAATCTTAAATATAGAAAGCCTTTCATCAACTCATGAACCTCTTAAATATATTATGTTGCTGTTTTCTATTATATAGTTAAATATCTAATGCAGAAATGCAGCATCAGTCCCTCAGAATACATTTAACTTAAGATTCTTTTAACATCTGCATAACTACGGCATCCTAATTCCTACATCAGGACTTAATTTTTCATCTCTCATTGAGTAACACAGTGCTTTGAGAAACCACTGATATTCTTTGATTCAAGAGCCAGGTACTGGTTATTATTTATGGCTAAACATCAGAATTTACAAAATGGACTGTGAATCCTATGGTATTTGATGTCTTACTGCACATCTCATTAAATAATTTAAACTGAATATTTGAGAATCTTGTGAAATATTAATACCTTCAACCTCTGCCTGGACTGGTTATATAATTTCCTGGACTTTGCTGTTTTTCTGTTTTGTTTGTTTGTTGGGGTTTTGTTTGCTTGTTTGTTTGTTTGTTTTCCCCATTATTGGGCTACAACCACATAAAAAACCAACCAATGTGTTGGCAGCTTTCAGGCTGCCTGCAGATCGTCTCCCTGGGGTGTATGGAGAAAGATGTCTAGCTTCTGGGAACTGTCATAGAGGAGAGCATGCTTTCCAAAGTACCTGTTCAACCTTCATGGACCCTGATCTTCACAGTACAACAAAGCTAATCTCTGAAATGACTCATAGAGATATTGAAGCTAAAGAATGGACTTAGTCCCCTGACTTCAGTCCCCCTACACACTCAGGACCTCCAACTGGTTAGAAGTGTAGTAGAGTTATAGTTAAGATCAATTGGAGAAACAAAATATCATTTTTTCCTTAAAAATCTAAACATGGTTGGTTGTTGGGCTTTTGTTTGTTTGTTTGTTTTAACTGAGAGTTTTCTCTAAATGTTAAAAAAAATAATGTACTAGTAGCACTGATACTAGCTCAGAATATATAATCTAATCAGTCTTGTGGAATAAAAGGAAGAGTTAACAATTTATTTATGAACTAATAATTTTTTATGAAGTAATATTGCATCTGTTAGCCCTGCTAACTTTGCAAGACACAATTCACATTTATTATTATGTTAGTTTTTTATTGATTTTATGAGGTTAGCAGTAATAAGAAAATCATGTAAAATTTTTGTCTACAACTTCCCACAAACAAAATGAATGAAGAGAAGTAAACTTCTAATAGAAGG
The DNA here is from genome assembly GCA_907165065.1 of Caprimulgus europaeus. Next base: position 47,596,672 of record OU015525.1, on the reverse strand, counting down.
CTTATTGCCTTATCTCTTACTATTTCTCCATATGTATTATATATATGTAAAGCTAACTTAAATTACTGATCCCTGTTATTTTTCTCTGGTGTCATACAATGCAAACATTTTCTTTTCATATGACTTTCAAGAACGTGTTCATTTTTATCACAGAGAAGCTTTTATTTTTATTTTTTTTTTCCTATAGCAGGAAATATGTATTTAAGCTGAAGCATTCCTTTGTCCTATATTCTGAAAATAATATTTTTTATGAATCTGTGACTTTTTTCTCTGGCAAAGATCCAGAAAAAGAAAAAAATAGTTTTGACATGACACTTGTGAAGCTTGTTAAGTAAGTAATATTCTGATTCTGCTGCTGAAAAATTAAAAAAGGAAAGTCAGATAGTTTCTCATTATGATCCTTTCCTTCAGAGGACCTTAATGTCCCTTGGAACCAAATGCAATGAACAGATAAAATTTCCACCACAGAAGATCCAGCTGGGAAGCATATGCTTCATGCCACTTCTCCAAATCAAAATTAAGATCAGAAAGAAGGAGCAATGAAGTCTACTGGGAGATGAGTTCAGATCTGATAAGATGGGCAGTCTAACAGAGAAGAACAGCGAATATGCTGAGAGTATAAGCAGATTTCTTAGATATACAACCACCACTGGAGAAGTTTCATTTTACTGTATAATAAACTCTGGATTTGAGTTTCAAGACACCAGCTTTGCAAAACCATTCAAATAAGAAATAAAATTATAAATGACAGAATGTTTCTTCTGCAAATCACTTTTTTTTTTTTAATAAAGAAAGTGTCTGCTGTCTTCTTGATTCATCAATGTACATCTGCAGTCCAACTTAAAGTGCAACTTTAAATTCTAGGAAAATTCTAGGACTACACCCATAAAGCAACATAAACAAGACCATAATCAGGACTTCTAACCAAAGTTTGTCTCCCAGAACTTTTTCACTGTAAAGAAGCTATTTTAGTGAGACCATTTTTCTCTGTACTTAAAGGGCCCCACATTTTCTTAGTAGTTAAATATTTCAAATTTTTTAAGCCCTAAAAATAAAAATTCCATCACAAGGAAAAATGGCTATCTTAATTTATATTTCTAAGAGTGAGAGAAGTAAAAGGAATGGAAATGGAAAGAAACATTTTTCATTTAGATTTGAAAATTTTAAGTATTTCATTCTTTTATACCTCACCTGCTGACCCATGCTCCTCATCTGATCTGAAATGTCTTGTGTATTGCTATAATTTTAAGCTTATTGTAAGAGAAAGCTGCTGTCATAAAATACCATATTAATTTTTAATATAAAGTAATATATATTACATTTATGGTTTGTAAGTCTTTCAGTCCTCACCACCATTCATATGCATGTAACATTAAAATACCTAAGATATGTCACTAATTGTCAACAGGAAAGTGAGAAAAATGGACGAACAGTACAAACTGCATGCAAAGACTGGCATTAACGTTGAATTTAAGTTTCCTTGAAATCTCCATTTAGCATATTTAAGTTTACACCAAACGCATGTTATACAGAAAGTAAAATAACTATGCATTAATGTATTTGTTTGCAATTCAAGTAATGAAATATTGCATTATATTATTTTAATGCATTATTATTATTATTATTATTATTATTATTATATTTTAAAATATATCCAAAGTAAGAAAATATTAAAAATATTTAGTCTTGTCTTGTTCTACTGTGCACAATTAGCTCAGTACCACAATCACACTAAAGGTTCCATGTCAACATTTCTAGGGCTGTTCTGAATGTTACTGTTGCTGGCTCCTTCCTCATGCAAAAGAAGTAATAGCAAAACTGCAGTGAAATAGAAAGAAACAGTCTGGATATAAAAAATCACTCAGATATAGAATCATATTTATCTTTAAACTACTTCTCAAAGGAAGATTCTTACCCGGTGTTTTTTATTCTGATCAAATTTGGAACTGTACATTCTCCAGACATCTATTTGTATTCCAGGGGGTGTTAATACTAATGCAGAAAATATATGTAATGTGTCACTGGAGGCCTTGCCTTCTTTCCCCTTATTTATGATTATGTCATTGTCTTGTGAAGATTTCTATGTAGTTATCATGCACAGAATTTTGCACTATATTATTCATTTGTTATGCTTGTTATTTATTTGCCCACTTAGCATGGCCCAGATTGTGTGTGGGCACATGTTCTCGAATTGTGACTACACAGTTTGTTTGTGGAGGATTGTAACTGTCTCAGGACAAGCTCATGGAGTCATAGGTACACAAGAATCAGCTTGTGCAAATGAGCCAGTTATAGACCCAACTCTGGGGAAGGTGTGGGATAGTGTACTGCAAGTGTGTTTGCTTCATTCGGCAGTTAGTTTATTTGAAAGAATTGATGGAAATCTAGACTATCCTGCTGGATGTTATGGCTCAACTTTTCTGGCTCTTACTGAAAAAATAATTTGTGTTCTGAAGCACAACATTTTTGTATCTGGAAGCCTGTATGTGCATCATGTACCTCTTACAAAATTGAGCCCTTTGTAGATTAGCCTTGTGGAAACATTATGATTTTATCCAAAAAATGAATTCTGAATGATTTTTGCTGAGGAAGCCGCCCAAGGTAGCTAATGCAGAGTATAGAGGCAGTATTTTTTGCTTGTGATGTGGCACTCTGATTTTGTACTTTTCTGTGTACTTATGAAGGGAAAAATTAAACTAACATGTTAACTAAGTGAAGAGATGAGATCTCTGCACCTCATTTTTTTTTTTTAGCTTTATTGCATGGCACTCTGTGACTGAAACCACATACCTGATGAAAATGTCTTGGTTAAGATAACGGGAAGTTTCAACCACTGGTCATTAACTTCTAACAACGTGAAACTCCAAGAAAACAGGTGATTAAAATCTGTTGAAGAGAGCAAAGTAGTAATGCATGTGCAAGCTAATCTCTCGAGGGGTTTCAGAAAGCAGCCTTGGGAGTTGTTCTGCTCCCTGACAGATAAAGTTTTTGCTAAGGCAGCATCTGATTTGAGAACTTGCCTTGTTGTATCACACAGAAGAATGATAGTCTTGGTATACTAGGGGATAAAAATCTAATCCCTCCAAATGGACAACAGAGCTCAAATGTTCTGACCTTGCAGGATAAAAACGAGCACAAATCTTAGATATTTTTTAACAATTCCTTCATATGAGAAAAGAGATATTGCAAGAAAAGTTACACTAAGGGCAACAAAGATGATCAAAGGTATGACATGGCTTCTGTATGAAGGATGATTAAATAGAGTAGTCTGGCCTGGAAGAGAAATGATGTAAGGCGGATATGGCAGCATGTTATGAGTGTCAGGGAGAAGGTAAATGGGAAAGATTGTTTACTGTCTCTGCTAATACAAGATGTAGGGGGCATCAGAGGCAAGTGTGTGTCAAGTTCTAAACAAATAAAAGGAGATACTTCTTCAGGTATAGCTATCTGGAATTCTCTGCCACAGGACATTAGAGATACTCTGGTGTATGAAACTGTCACATGCATGAAGGGAAAAATTCAGTGACAGGTACACCAGATTAATACTTTTTTACATGGACTCCCTGACTGCTATAGATTTGATGTATTTTCTTCAGGAGTGCCTTTGCAGTGTTCACTAGATATTTGCTGTTGGCTATGCCAGGTACACAAAATTGGGATAACTTCTTCTCTAGTCTGATATAATATGACTTAGATTATTCCAATATTTGTTGTCACAGAAAACTCTACTGCCTACCTGTAATTCCTACTAGTGCCCACAATTCTCATTCAGGATTATGTCGCAATTGGAAACCGATTTCTCTGGTCACAGAGTTAAAGAAGACATTTATGAGTTCAGGGTAATGAAATAGCCAAAGCAAAAGGGACTGCAGGAAATGATAGAGGCTCAAGGGAAGAAAAAAACCCAAACAAAACAAACCTTTCAACATAGTCTATGATACCAAGCAAAAGTAAATAACATTATAGATATAGATTTAATAATGATGGGACTATTTCAATTACTGAGCTTGTAATTGTGTGCGAAACCTACTCACACCTTGCATGTGTGTGTATATATGATGAGTTAAATTAAATCTGCCGGAGTATAAAGGGAAAACTGTTCCTAGTTACTTTTTAGTGAAATTGTCCTCAATGATTTATATATACAGCATGTGTCACAAAACGGAGACATGTTTTCAGATAGGTCTATATAGCTATGAAAAATTTAAAAAATTTATCTGAAAGGAAAAGGGATTATTTCTTTTGAAAATGTCTCTCATAATGTTCACCACAGTATGTCTTTTTAAGAAAAAACTAGAAATAACACTTTTGCTTTGATACACACCATAGTGATATCCAATAGAGTTCTTTCCATTTTCTGAAAAATCAGGAGCAGTTTTGTATAAGGACATGTCACCTCTATTTTTGAGTATTAGGAAAACTATCAGTCTCTTACGGAATACACATTTCTGAACAATGGCTTTATCTCTCCATTGATGAAAAGCCATTTTTAAAGAATAATTGGTGACAGAACAGAATGAACTCTACTTGTTTACTCTTTTAGCTGACTGAAGTATGGTGTTTCAAAAGAATGTCTTTTGGCTGGTTAACTTTCGATAGTATTTTGTTTACTAGGGAAAAAAAATCCATTTGTATATTAGCCCTTTAGCCTCTCTCTGAGCTTGTCTATGACTTCAGTAAGCATAAGAGCATTAAATAAGGAGGAGTGGGTGGATAGGGGAAATGGTCATTATTTACATTTAAGAACTTTTCATAAAGAATGCCATTGTCTGACTCCTGAACCAGTAAATAATGTTTGTTGCTTTCTTCTGATGAGCAGACATTAGAAGGATGGAAAATTTCAGTGATGGTCACATTTTATTCACTAGACCAACACAAAATAATTAGGTTATGTTGATTTCATAAACTAGGATCATATTAGACCCCTACATAAACAGCTTTATCCTTTATACTTTAAAGGTGGCACTACAGAAAATTATGAGACAGACTAATAGCATGTATTTTGGTTGCAGTTTTGTCCAAACTCAAGTAGAATAATACAAAGCTAGGGAAAATCAGTATTACAACTATATGTACTCTTAATCCCATAAGCATGAAAAATGAACAAGAAGTTGGAGCTTTAGGAGAGGGTTTAAAATGGCTGCTTTAAAATAAATAAATAAAGAAATAAATTGGTGGATCATAACCATGACAGTCCTAAATGTTCATTTTTACTGGTAAATATTCGTCCTTAGTACTGGCTTCCAAGCAATGCTTTAATAAACCAGATGCATTACTTTGTTGGTCACTCCTCGATTTCTACTTCATTTTCTGCATCCTGTGACAGTTATAGAAACAGTAAATAAGCAGTTAAACAGTTGTCAGTAATATATTTGTTACCATTTTCAGGTAATTCCATTTAGAGTGATTCTGTCTAGAACGTGAAGCAGGTATTAAGTGTTATCCTTTACTTCAAGTAGCTAAGGTTTTTCAGTGGCAGATGAATGTATCTGCTGTTCTCTTGACATACATATAACGCTTTCAGCTTCCAGAGTATCCTGTCAGCTCTCTCCCCACTTTAAATAAAATAATTTCACCCTGCACCATTTGCCAACTAATAGTAATTAATTTTATGGTATATTTGGCAACAATTGCATGCTGATTCATTAATGAGTCTGATATTTAGTTTATTATGTTGTTTTAAACTTTATTACAATTAATAGAGTACATACTTATAAAAGAGTGGGTCTCTGTGAACCACTTGCTTGTCTGTCCTTGACAAAATTATGATGGACAAAATAACCTTACCAAGTGAAAATACATTGATTTAAGTCCATCAGGATCTTGGTCACTGAGCACACTGCTGGACAGAATCACACAATTCCAATTATACTGAGCTAATACAGAAAATTGCCCATAGCGTGTTTTACTTTTTCTTATTGGGATGAGACATATCTACTGTTGCTGTTGCTGATTCTCCCATCATTTATGTATATGCTTTAGAGTATCATGAAATAAAATCAAGAATGAAAAAGCAATGTAAAGCATTGTGGTGGGTTGACCCTGGCTAGAGGCCAGATGCCCACCAAAGCCCTCTCTATCACTCCCCTCTTCAACAGGGCAGAGGGAGAAAAATATAATGAAAAGCTCATGGGTGGAGATAAGGAAGGAGAGAAATCACTTACCAATTACTGGCATGGGCAAAACAGACTCGACTTGGGGGGAAAAAAAAAAATTAATTTATTACCAATCAAAATCAGAGGATAATGAGAAGTAAAACCAAATCTTAAAACACCTCCCCCATCCCTCCCTACTTCCTGGGCTTAATTTCTTTCCCTATTTCCACCTCCTCCCCCCAGTGGCACAAAGGGAAGACGGAATGGGGTTGGGGTCAGTTCATCACACGTTGTTTCTGCTGCTTCTTCCTCCTCAGGGGGAGGACTCCTTCCCCAGCACCAGTGTAGGGTCCCTCTCACAGGAGACAATCCTCCACGAACTTCTCCAACTTGAGTCCTTCCCATGACTGACAGTTCTTCAAGAACTACTTTAGTATGGGTCTATTCCATGGGGTGCAGTCCCTCAGGAACAGACTGCTCCTGTCTTCATCACAAGTTGCAGGGGAATCTCTGCTCCGGCGCCTGGACCACCTTCTCCCCCTCCTTCTTCACTGACCTTGGTGTCTGTGGAGTTGTTTCTCTTACATCTTCTCACTCCTCTCTCTGCAGCTGCAAAGTGTTCAGCTTTTTTTTTTCTTCTCTTCCCTTTTTTTTTCTTAATTATGTTATCACAGAGATGTTACTGATTGGCTCGGGTCAGATGTTACTGATTGGCTTGGCCAGCAGCGGGTCCGTTCTTGTAGCCAACTGGCATTGGCTGTGTCAGGTTGGACATGGCAGCTTCTGGCAGCTTCTCTCACAGAAGCCACCCCCATGACGTTCCCCCCCCCCCTACCAAACCCTTGCCACGCAAACCCAATAGACACATGTTCCTCAAGAAGAGGAAGGATGACTTGTTGGACTCCTTATGCACATAGAAAAGCCATACACATCTATTCTGATGCATAGTTTATTAATTTTAAAACAGAATTTTGGCCTGAACAAAAATTTATTTAGTGATTATGTGAAAATTTTCAACTGCAAGAAAATTGAGTTGACAGAAATTCTGAAGTGTGCAAACATTTAATTTCATAGATTTTTAAAAGTTACACATCCAGACTTTTTAAGTATAGCTATACTCTATAGTTGTATTGGGTCTGACTGGGATGGAGTTAATTTTCCCCAGAGCAGCCCTCATAGAGCCATGTTTTGTATTAGTAGCTAGAAAGCTGTTGATAACACACCAGTGTTTTGGTTACTGCTGAGCAGTGCTCGCACAGCATCAAGGCTGGCTCTCCAACATTCCACTCCCCGCCCTGTAGGCAAAGGGTGGGGAAGGTCTTGGGGAGGGGGCACAGCCAGGACAGCTGACCCAAACTGACCAAAGGGATATTCCATAACAGATAACGTCTGCTCAGAAATAAAAGCAAGGGGAACAGAGGGGGAAGGAGAAGCATCCATTATTTCCGCTTGTCCTCTGGGAATTGCAATGCCTATGAACCGGGAAGTGGCCCAACATCACCTGCTGATGTGAAAGAGAGAATAAATATTTTGTTATTTTGCTTCTGCACGTGCAGCTTTGCTTTGCTTCTACTAAATTCCTTTTGTCTCAACCCACAAGTTTGGGGTTTTTTTGTTCCATCTCATTTTCTTCCCTCCCCATTCTGCTGAGGAGGGGGGTGATTGATAGAGTAGCTTAGTGGGTACCTGGAATTCAGGCAAGGTCAACCCCCCACAATAGTGCACTGCAATAGCAATATGCCAGTAAACACTTACACTGGAAGCTATATCCACGCAGATCAATTAGCTTTGCAGGATATATAAGCCCTGAAGAAGGAATACTGCATTGGTATGGTCAGACTTTCTCTGGAAATTCATTCAGAGATATCCCTGGTACAGAATTGTCCTTTGTTCAAAAACTACCTTTCGGTTAGAAAATTAACTTTATAATCCAAAAAAGTAAAAGCAACCTACAATTAGCATTTTTTTCTCTTCTGAGCTTTCTTATTATATGTTAAATCCAGAGAAAAATAGGAGAAAATAAATCTATATTAACCTAAATTATCTATTTTCTTGGTTTCATTTGGGTTTTTTTGTTAATTTTGTTTGTTCTTTTGTTTTGGGTTTTGTTTTCCTTTTTTTTTTTTCTCCTATTTGTTTTTGACACTAAAATGGTGGGGAAAAACCCCAGATAATGAGCAATATAAGTACTAGTCATCCAGCATTAATACAAATATTCTTCAGGTTAATACATCCTTATACTTCAAGTAAATTTAAGTCTAGAAGTAAAGCATGGATTTAATATTCAGACTGATACTAGAAGGGTGTCCAGTTCAAAGTGTGTAGTCTAAGAACTGGCTATTGAAGATGACCTAATTCATACACAAAGTAGATGATCTTGGTGGCAGAAACGGACATGAAATGTAGCCTGAAACCTAAATTTCATCACAAGACCTTGAAGTAAGGACAAGGAATTGTGAGATAATTTGCTGAGGAGCCAGTGGAGGATTTCAAGGAGGGAGTAACCATAGTCTATCTGATGGCCAGCTAAGCTAATCTTTAATAGACTAGAAAGAACAGCAGTGCTAATCACAAGTACTTCACAGACCTAACTTGCGTTCATATTTACTGGATAAACCCAGTATTTCATAACTGTTTCCCAAACCTTCTTTTATTATACCCTAAACCTTCTCATAGTTATTGTCTTTGCACAAAGGGGCTATTCCTTTCATCTATAAAGTCTGACAGTAATGCACTGAAACACATCAGCATGAAATATGGGGTTTGATTTTTATACATTCTTGGTCAAATTTTTAAACTATAGATACTGAAACTACTTTAGGATATAACTGAAGAGCCCTTTTAAAATGTCCCTGCTGGTCATATTTTGCTGATGAGCTTAATAGTGAAACTGGCCTTGCTAGTATAATGGTATCTTTGCTAGGCTGTAAACAATGGCTTTAATCAAGATCCTAAATGCTTTACAGACAAAATGTTCTTTCAGGATTCCTGATTTTATGGAGTCAGAGTGAGTGTTTTGCTTTTGCTCCCGTTGTGTAATTCTTCCCATACTCAATGTCTTATCCTTATAAATCTTAACATCTAAAGGAAATTGCTTAAACTATTTTTAATGCACTGACAGCTGTTCATATTATAGATTACTGTATGCTGTAAGTAATGTCTTTGCTATGTCTTGTTGAAAAGGAAAGACAAGATGCTGTAAGAAATTCCTCTTGGGAACATGTTTCATTCTGTTTCTGAAGCATGCACATGAGAAAGTCAGAGTTGCACTCCTTTGTACTCATATCCTTCTCACCTTCTAAAAAGATGGGCATCAGCATGTCTAAACTGGGGAGTTCATGATTACTAAACAATGAATCCATTTCTCCAAAACAATGCACACTTGGCAAGCAATAACGGCTTGCAATGCATGTGGTGGATTGGCCTCAGCTCACAGCCAAGTACCTGCACAGCTGCTCACCCACCCCCATCCCTTCTGTTGGCGTTAGAAGGGGGACAAAACAGGAGGAACCAGAGGAGGAGAGAAGACTTGTGGGCTGAAGGGGACATTCTAATTGTAACTGCTCAGCAGTGGTAATTTGTGACCAAGGAATGATCTAGTGTGGACAGAGACAGAACATACTCCTTGCAAGGGAGTGAAGCTTCCATTCAGATTTGTCCTGCAGACCATCTAGAAATGAGAACACTCAGGGGCCCAAGCTCAGGGGCCACATTTGGGCAGCAGAGCTGGGCTGGGGGAGAGACCCAGGGCTGGGTGAGGTGCTCTATAGAATTGCTCTCAGGAATGGTGCAAGTGTATATAAGGAATCTGCTTCTGGAGAAGAGATGGCTTCGGAGAGATCTTGAAGTGGCCTTCCAATACCTGAAGGGGGCCTAAAAAAAGCTGGGGAAGGACTTTTCATAAGGGCAGTTAATGACAGGACAAGGGGAAATGGCTTTAAGCTGAAAGAGGGTAGGTTTAGATTAGATATTGGGAAGAAATTCTTCACTGTGAGGGTGGTGAGACACTGGAACAGGTTGCCCAGAGAAGTTGTAGATGCCCCCTCCCTGGAAGTGTTTAAGGCCAGGTTGGATGAGGCTTTGAGAAACCTGGTTTAGTGGAAGGTGTCCTTAAGGAGGACACCTTAAGGAAGGTGTCCTTAGGGAGGTTGGAACTAGATGATCTTTAAGGTCCCTTCCAGCCCAAACCATTCTATGATTCTATGATTCTATGACATGTCTTTGCAGACTCCATGTAGAACTGTGTAGACTCTCTCCAGTAGGTCCATGTCTCACAGCACTGGGAATAAAGTTCAGAAGCCTAAAAAGACAAAAGGAAACTTCAGTCACATGCAAGTCATCTCTCACAGAGTCTGTCAGCTACAGTCTGCCTGCATGTATTCATTCTGATTATAAAATGAAGTAATCAAAGTGTGATCTCCTGTTTATCTGAGCTGCATGTTCTGGGGAGGTTGTCCTGTGAACTGTGAATTCCTGGGAAGAAACAGCTCATATACCTTCCTGCTGCGCAGTCTGCATGCAGGAGCACGGAGTGGCTGTACACCTTTGCTAATAATTTCTAGGTGTCTTTTCAGTGTTTGCAACTGTGGACTGTTTGTTTCAATGTTATGGATGTGTAGTAGATGTAATTGTCTCTTTTTCAATCAAGGGAAGTCAAATTGAATAAGTTGAGATTTTTCATCAGACATAACAGTTGCTTATCAGTCATAATATTTTGGATATATATCTATTTTTTTATAATATACTAAAAAAACCCAACCAAAAACCCCAAAACCCTAACTCACCATATATTGCTTTGAATAATGGGAAAGATGAATATCACACTGGGAGATGAATTCCAAACCAAAGCTTTTATATATGTAAAATGTAAAGTTTGAGTGGTTTTAGTGGCAAATGTATTTGTATTCAGAATGAAAAATGTAGGAATAGTTAAGGTTCAATAATATGGAATGATATTTTTAGCAAAACCTAAGAGGTTAGTTTACTGATTTCCATACAGAATATATGCAGGCTATTTTGAAACTGAGATTAGACACAGTTTACCTTTTGCTGACAGTCACTGTTGAGCTAGAATAGACAGGAATGCCATTCCTATGCTAAATGAACAAGAAGACTCGTCGTCACAGCAGTATATAATGGAATATTTGTATTTCAGATTTTACTATGCATTTTTCCCCAGTTACTAAAAGATGCATACAATTATGCTCATAAATGCATCCATTAGTCCTGATAACATATACATATGCCATAGACCACGGAAAAGATACAGTAATATGAAAAAAATGAAAACTGGCAATGTAATTCTGTCAGTGTCTCAAAAAAATTGATGAAGCATTTCTGTACTTTGCAAATGCTTTATGTATTTACCAATTGAAATCAGTAAGGTGCCCAGAAAATGACTCTTCCTTTACAGCTTTTTTTTTCTCTCTCTCTTTTTTTTTTTTTTTTTTTTTTGTTGTTTAATAGTTTAGTAGCAAATGTAAACTTACAGGTTTTTACACCAAAATAACCAGGGTGGATCAATTACTAGGACAGTGATGAAGGCACTAAAATAATCATACCAAGTCAGAGAGAATGTAATGAGATGCTGACATGTAACAGCCAGCATCTATAGCAAACAAATCAAATCTGATGTAACAAGAGAATAAGCTGCATTACTGTGTCCCAAAGATATTTTGCTGATTTGATCTATAAGAGATATGTTCACATGTGCAATAATGAGAACAAGGTGGGACAGAGCCATTAGAGCTATGCTCTTATACCTCAGTTAAAGGTACAGATACAACCTTTAAGTTTATAATGCATATACTTTTTCTCCATACGGAAATGTCCCAGGTCTGTTTTCTGAAGTTAAATATAAAAAATAACCAATGAGAGAAGACATGGGAAAAAAAAAAAAAAACAAAAAAAAACCAACCCTGCAATCCCATTTTATTAGAACTTATCTTTGTTTGCTCTTTTTTTTTTTTTTTTTTTTTTTTTACCATATAAAATTTAGAATACCCAAATAATGTAAATCTGGTAACTAGAGTCAGAAGGCTCAGAACTGCCAAGACAACTCCATAAATTAAAGAAAGTCAAGCTCTTCTTGTACAATAAACACTCAAAAGAATAATCCCAGTATCATGAAATTATTTTTATAGTCAGAATATATATAATGATCAAATACAGATGTGACACTAATGGATATCTGTAGCTTCTCACCCATTGTATGTTGTTGATTTGCCCTTTTCTTGAATGATGTTTCTTCAGACTAGTGGCTCCGGGTAGCTAGTACACTTGAATGGTCCAAAGAACTTAAGTTGTGCATGGCCAGCATGTCTCTGACACGAGATATTATAACGTCAAGTAACTGAAAAATAATAAAAAACAATACATCTTTTTCTTGCCAATTTTCTGTCTCGGTAACTTAGGTTTGGTTTCTAAGGACACTGGTTCATTAAGGCATCAATCTTGTTAAGTACTGTGATAGCAGGGCAGAACTAGGATGCCATTCATTTCTTACTGATATATGATTGTATACTGTCCCTGCTAACAAATTTACAAAGATATTAAGAACAGAGGTAGATGACATTTTGCAGAACTCTGTAAGAGTAATAAAAGTTTGTATTTTCAGGTAGGTTTCTAACACCCTATTATTATTTCAGAATAGGAGTAAAACAGGGTGGTATTACTACGTTTGGTGGTGGGGTTTTTTTCAGGGTTTTTTTGTTTGTTTTCAAGTTTTTTGGGTTGTTTTCTCTTTTTTTTTTAACCCTTGCTCTGGTTAAAAAAACCCACAGTGAAACAAAAAAAAGCAAAACAACAAAAATAAACAACCAGAAATACCATAGTGACACTTTCCTTCATAAAACTCAATATTTTACTGAAACCTGGGAATGTGTAATTTAAATTTTTGGATTTCACACAAAATAAGGAAAGGCAAGAGTCTTTCACTGTTCCTCTTCCCATTTCAATCTGCTCCATAGAAGATCTGATGTTGAACAGAGCCAGGCATTCTGAAAAATAAGTTCCACCACACTCACCACTTAATTTCAAGTACCCCAGTTAGACCTCTAAAAAAATCTCAGGTATATTTAATGAACAAAAAGTTGCCTGCAAAGACCAAGTTCTCGTCTTGTTAAATTTGTTCATTTTGATCCTACAGGTTTCAAAAGAGAAGCCTCTTGTTTTGCCAAGTGGACACACCCCTGTGTATGTAAGTTCAAATGGAAACAAATTAATAAATCATGGGGTTGTAAAATTAGTTACGTGAAACTTAGCCAGATATAAAACTTAGCCAGGAGGGAATTTATGATGTTTGCTGGTGGGTACAGGAAGATTTAGTTTCTTTGTTAGCTTTCTGATCACTTGGGGTCGGGGGGGAGAAACTTGAAGAAGGTAGTGTTTCTAATGAAGTCATTGCATTTTCCAGAAACACATGTAAAGCAGAGTATTTTCTAAACAGCAAATTCACAGTCTAAGGCATGAGAGATAGTTGCTGTCACAACTGATGCTGGATAATTCTGTCATCAGCCACAAAGGACAGATGACAGTCTGGGATTCTGAGTATTTCAAGGACTCATTTGCCTGAGAAACCATCACTTCTGGAAGTAGCAGCTGAAAGAGGAGTAAGTTTTGAATAGCTGAGAATGTATCTGTGTCTGAGACTGTAAACCAAGACATGTCCTTCCCAGACCATATTTCAAACAGGAACCTTACCAATAACTTGTTTTTCCTCTCACTACTGGCTGGTAGTACCTGGTCCTCTGCTGACCTGTAGTATTTTACTTCTGTTTCACACAAGTATAAATGACCATATAAGCTTGTGATGAACCACAGCCATGGAATTTCATTGAAGCAGCATTCTGATGCTCAACAGCTCTCTGTTCCTTGGCAGTTCAAAGCTGCCCAGGGAAGTACACATGTAACGCAAGTGTCCATTTATCTATAGGAAAAAAAAGAAATATTTGCCAGTTCTATTACTTTAATCAATAAGTGTATTTTTCAGAGTTGGTGTAGTTGAGTTTTTCAGAGTAATGTGTCTTATTATTCATCTTTTTGATTGCCTTCTTCCTATATTTTCATTTCAACTCCAAACTCATATTCCCTACTATCTTTTTTTTTCCCTAAAGGCTGTAATAATTTCTGGGACAAGTGGATGCATTAAATTCATATGTCTTTCCAAATAGTACCATATCCTGCAATCAGATACATTATGGGTCACTCAAGGTGAGTCAGCAAGTAGAATTTGCCATGAAGCTGTTTACATATGTATGTATACAAATGACAAATACAGAACATAATGCCAAAAAGCAAGAAAATGTAATCAAGAATTTATATAATGTCATTACCACTCAAGTGGAAAAAAGGCTCTGTAAAACAATGAAGTCAACCTGGATCTGTCTGTTAAAAGCAAATACCAATGTAAGTGATTACCACTAATATTAGAGGTAGAAAAGGAGCAACTATGCAAGTAACAACTTTTTTTTAGAGTAGCTATTTGTTGGTCTTGAAAAGAACAATACTTTCCTCAAGCTTTCTGCTTGAAAGTGTTTTCTTTTTATGAGGAAGTGCAACGTGAATTGGAATAGATACAAGCAGTGGGTTTGAATTAAATTATTTCCCAATTTTCTTTTCAGGGCATGACCTGTAATCCCATAACGTTGTGGATGCTTACAAGTTTAAGTTTTTAACCAGAGTAACCATGAGACCTACTTCAGGTCCTCAGCGCTCTTCAATAATTTTTATTTATGCACTTTACATTACTTAGTACTCCACTGTGGCACCACCTGCATCCTAGTGTTTTGCTGCCATGAAAACACAGAATAAAAAAGCAAAAATGCCTATGGTTCAGCAAGCTCCAAATATATTGTTTAAAATTCTAGAGTTAAATAATAGGAAGAATATCAATGTAGAAGAGACATAGATGAAAGCAAGTTAAAGCTTTCTGCAACTAACTCCCTCTTTCCCTGTGTTCTTTTTGCTGTGCACATGCACACACATGTGCACACAGCTAAGCATAGCGCCATTGCGTTGTAACTTCAGCAATGCCCACTCCAAAAGCATGTAAAGTGGACAGAGCATCACTTTCTCCAAGGATGGAACTGCAGAGGGAGAGAGGATGGAGGCCAATACACACAGTTAATCAGAGGTACAGTAGGTCCAGGGCTGTTGCTGTGAAGGTGTTCCCCCTGCACAAGGGAGTGTAGCACTGAGACAACAGAGTTGAAGGTCAGCTTCCTGACTCTGATGCAACTGCAGCAGTTTGGAAATTAAAAAGGTCTAATTTATCTTGCTTAATAATAAGAGAAAATTTTCCAACTAAGAACCTGAAAGGAGTTTGAAGAACAGTCCCATTCTTCTCAGCTAAACATTTAGGGAATATTTCAGGGTCAGCTCCTGTGGTCACAATTATTTGGCATAGACTAGTCTGACTGAGAGCAAAATCAGTAGCTATGACAGCTTTACTGCACCTGGAATGCAGAATATTCTACAACAAAGGTCAAATTAAAAACCAAAACAAAACCCCACAACAGTCCAACAAAAAACAAGAAAAGGATTTTCATTGCTCAATTTTGGAGGAGACACTTGAAAGCATTCATGATACTGTATATGTATTTTTGTGGATCTTTAGAAAGGAACTGACTCTTATTTCAAATTAAGCCAAGACTGATTTTTTTTTTAAATTCATGTTCCATTATTTTCCTTAGAAATATTAGTATAAATATATATATTTTTAAAGAGGGTAATGTTTATTTGAGTACTGTGTCTAGTGAATTACAAGTCTTGTGTAAGTTAAACAGTGGAGCCTGCCATACAGTGAAAAGGTCTTTTGAATGGTTACATCCTTTCTAACCATTGAGTAGTTTTGTGTAAATAAATATTCCCAGTGGTAAATAAGACAGATCTACAGCACATCTGCAAAATCCAGTCATGCTTCCTCTCTCATAGGCTGTCCTTTTCTGCTTAGGTGTTTGTTGCCAGTGTACTGTGCACAAATATTTGGTGAAAAACAAAATTTATATCAATACACTCATCTGACCTCTTGTTCTAAACTGACTGGACCTTGGTGTTTTCAGGTGAAAGGTGTTTGAATTAATGGCCTGTGCAACAGAATTCAGGAACTTCAACAATTTAAATCTTCGGAAACATTCCACCAACATTTTACAACCATAAATCAAAGCAGTTCAAACTCTTAATAGTATTGACAGGATTTTAAAGTATATCTGAAGGGCACTAAGCTCCCATATCCCTTTGGCACTCAGATGGATGTCTGTTTCCTAAAATCCTGGCTATATTATTCTGCCTATTACTCTAACTCACATGATTTAAAACTGGTGAATCCGCAGAAACTTAATGGATTTCAAGTGCAGAATGATACAACCGCATCTACTGGGAACTTCTGCATGACCCATGGCATAGAGCTTCATCCATTTATTTTTCTCCATGCAAATTACTCATATTTGACTAATATATGGCTATCTACTATATGTTAGAAGATATCACATGATGGAAACTCTACACCTAGGAAATATTTTTAGGTAGTGTATTTTCATGGTTTTATCACTGTTTAAAAACAAAATATGTTTAATTTAAATTCAAAGTAGCCTAGATTTACTTTCCAGAGGCTTCCAGCAATGACTTTCTCTATGAGATTAGACTTCCATTTTAGATTTTTTATCCCTGTGGAGAACATAAGCAAAATATACATGCAATGTGAGTGATGTGTTCTTCCTTTTGATGAAATAAAGATCATCCTCTCACTCAGAGGCATTTTTTTCTCCATTTTCTCCATTACCTTTGCTGCTCTTCTAAGCTTTTTTCATACCTTTTTTCAAACTTTTCAGCACCAAAGCTGTAGGAAACCTTCTAATATCAGTCTTGACAATGTTACATATGCAGAAACACTTCTGCACTGAGAGATGCTATTTTATTAAAATCAAATAATTGACTATGAAACCTTTTTCCCCCTTACTATGCCAAAGAAAAAGAATTCAGCCTGGAATAAATAGGGTTTTTGTTAGCTGGTATAAGTGCAATGAATTGTAAGAGGTAATAAATATTATGATTCACCTTTAACCTGAAAGAGAGCATTTGGCTTGTGTCTTCTGGGCTAGTAAGCATTGTCCTGCTAGTCTGCAATGTGTGTAGATAACATGCCAGTGTTGTTGGGACACTAGGTGTCTTGATACTTTTATAATTAACTTAGAGAAGCATGACAACCATGGTAATGCTGTCAATGCTGCTGTAATGCGTACTTACCACTCCTTAGGTTGCCCTCAGAATAAAGGAAGGTATATGACCATGTATGGCTTTTGTATGAGTATATGAATAGATTATTTAAAAGACAAAATTTTTGACTAGTGTTTCTTTAGAGCTTTTTCTCTAAGACAAGTTCTATGATACCTGTCACTTACTACATTGCTGCCAAACCATGGACATGTGAAAAGAGATTACTGGGAGTTTTTGTTCTAATGGAAGAACTTCTCCAGATTTTAGCAGTATGCAACAGTTAATTCACAGCTTGTCTAGGTTCTGCTGTGCAAATATTCAACGCTCCAGTAATAACTTCATATATCAAGTAGGGAAAAACTTAAAAATAGAACAGGTGTATAACTGGCCTTGCTTCTACCTGACAGTTAGCATCAAGGATTTCATTAACCCAATTTATCCCAGCCTCCCACAGAAAGCTCATGTTGAATTGTTTTAGTGCTGCTATGAATTCTAGATCTTTTCCTGCAGTCCTAGTTTTCTAGGATACAGTTGCACATGCTAGAGGTATAGCCTCTCATTTACCATCTTTGTCACCTTGTTTCTTTGACTACATTAGGTCTTATTTAGTGAAAGGGTCTGTTGTAGTCAACAGTTTCAATTGCTTGGAATGAACACCTAGCCACCATTATTTGAAACCTTTCAAATCTGAATGCCGTTTTAAAAACAGCGATTTGATATTTATTTCCAGACCACTGAAAGGAATATTGAACAAGGTCCAGTCTAATATTAATGACTGCAGTACAGTGCTTGCAACATCCTTGTTCAGAGATGGTTCCCTATTGACAACTGCTTTGAGAGCTGTAAGTTAACTAGTGCTTAATCCATTTAAGCCATGTGTTTTATTGATATTATGGAGAGTTCATTTTAACATTGGAAAATCCATGATAAAAAGTTGAATTCCTTAGAGAAGTCTGAAGTATCTTACATTCATACATCAAGCAGGAAAACGTAAGCAAACTGGTAAAGCTTCAGTGCTTTGGAAAACTAAATACCCTAGAATTATCACTTTTCAACAAAAGATAGAGTCCCTACTTATTTACAAAATTGTGGAAATAACTATTCATGGCCAGTATAGGTTTAGTTGAACCCAGTTTTCAGTTTTATTTGTGAGAAAATTCTGTAGACCATCACTGTGATTCAATTATCTTTTCCTGCCTTCAGCTTTATAAAGGTCTTTAGGCTGAAAATCAGATTTCCTAGTGAAAAATAACCTTTCCCTGGTTGCATGTGTTAGTTATGTGTGAAAATAAAAGTATGAAAAAAATGAAATCAAGACATAAGAAATGAACTTGGAAAACCTAAATCTTGCAAGTTATTAGAGACTTTACTAGGAAAATCTGACGTTTCCAGTGAAGTCAGCTTTTTAAATCTACATCATTAGGGTTTTGTGTTGATTTATTTTTTTTTTCCTCCAGTGGTGAGAGTCAAGCAGCATTAAAGATATTTATCCAAGATTGCTGTTCACTTTCTCTAGCCTTTATAGTGTGAAAGTTAAATATCTGGTTAATCTTTTAAGTACCAGCTAAAGAGAAATTCTAAAATGAATCATCTTCTGAATCTCTCTAATTTACAAGAGGCATGTAAGTGATTAAATGTTGAAGTCGAGGGAGGTGATTCCTATCCCTTAGTATTCGTTGTTACAGGGTCTCCTTAAAGCTCTCCAGAGAGCTTCTTAAAAGCAGACTTGTGTATTATGATTTCATACTATGTTATAACACATAGTCCCAGGAATAATTGTCAGGCATAAGCCAGGTGACAAGGTGGAGTAAACAGTGACCCTGAGATGCTGTCACATCCATCCTAAGAAAGTACTTATCCAATTTAATTAAAACATTATTCCTGTCCACTCAGACTTCCAGATACAGAAGAGGAGTTAAAATTCAGTACTTAAGCCAAAGAATGCATAGATTTCAATATAAAATAAGAATTAAAAAATATGTTTCTCAAGTGAACGTTTTGCATCTACAGTAAACAGCAGCTGTGCCACTGAATGCTACCAGTGATTTATCCAGGTAAAACCTGTGCATTTGCTGCTAGGTAGCAAGATAAGGATTTTTATTTCCAGAAAGACTGAAGATCAAAGGGAACCAGGCTGGGCTAGTAATCTTGGATGGTTGAACTGTCAGTTGAAAGGCATTTTTTGTTCACATCTACTACCACAGAAAGACTAAGACTGTCTTGGATTTACAGCTTCTGGAGAAGAAAAATGGAAAGCTGATGTATTCCTGCACCACTGCACCTTGAACCGTTTTTTTCCATCCTTAGGACACTGACTGATCCGGTTTTCTTCATGGATTAGCACTTTAATCAAACAAAAATGGAGAAACACACTTCACTGTGTTTCAGATTCCAGTGTCGACGATCATTTGAACTGGGAGAAATTGACTGCCTATAAGCATACGTAATTCTTGTGTCAAAGCTTTGACAAGTCATTTGTTGGAAAACCTATTTTACTGATTGCAGTCTACACTTTAATAGATGTGCCATCCAGGGATGTGTCAGCTCCCTTGCAGCATACCAATTAATGGCAGTCACTAGTGGTGAAAGTAGCTCTTTTAATCTTATTAAAAAAGTGGCATACAATATAATTTCCTTTGTGGGAATGTCTGAATGCATTTTATCTGCTGAAAAAAGAACAACATCATATTTGAACAAGCTGGACAAAAAAACTTCCAACCTCCCTGTGCCTTTTGACTATCTATCTTTTGCTTTCTCAGAGACTTCACACTTTTAAAATCTGATCAATAGCAAAGCAGTTTGGGTACTAGTGTCCCTCATATTCACACTTTAATACTACCGATGGTTTATAAGGTAATTGAATTTTGTCTTGGTAACCCTTTAAATATTTCACATGGAAGTCAGAGATCCTTAAATAAGATGTTTCATTTTGTTAGACTGAGGTTTTATCTTACTCTTCTTGATTTTTAATTACATGCATGAAAACCAGATATTATGGGATAGTTAGAATTTAGACACCTACTTGCACGGTACATGGTTGCCAGAAAAGCCTATGCTTCAATCCTATCTAGCCTTCTCAGTATGATCCTTTCAATATGTGGAGTTGCTTGGATCTTGATTCACCTCAGTTCCTTGGAGACCATATCAACAATAAGTATTGGAATAAAAATTCTCTAACTCACCTCTGCTAAGACCTTTTACAGAAGAGATAGAGCATAGTGCCAGTAATTACAGTCAAAACTTCAATGAGTAGATCACACCCTTGGTCCTACTTGCAAGTGTTTGTTTTTCCTGTTCAGACTGATGTTCAAAACACTCAACATGTCTGTCTTTGGACATGTTTAAGTTGTGACTGGACAAAGCTCTGAGCCACCTGATATGATTCAAAATTCTCTGAGCAGAGAATTGGACTAGGTGGCCTGCAACTTATATGAGTCTATAATTACTAAATGATTTGGAGGATACTTTGACCACTAAAATCTGGTAGTCAAACAAGTATGGTGATTGGTATAATGTTTCTTTGAGTTCCTGGGTTCTTTTTCTTTGGTGAAATTATCCTTTTATTGAGATTAATTAGCTTTTTACCTTGATTTAATGAGGAGCAGACAATCACAAAAGCTTTTTTGAAAATGCTTCCTGTAGAGTTGAAACATTTCTTTCACTAATATGGCTCCCAGCAAGACAGACATGTAATAAATAATTATTCTTTTTTCCTTAATCCTTAAAGACTCAACATTTTTTGTAGAGTGGAATTATGCAGCTTTCCCTCAAAGTCTGGAAACTTAAAAAATATTAAGTGCTAAAGTCTGTAACCTTTCCTGATCAACCTGTCCCTAAAATCCAGCAGTAACTTTTATTTGGCCTTGGTCATAGACTTTGTCATTTCTCCCAAATTCTCTTGCACAAAAAACAATTCAAGAACATGTATAGTGTTACAGATGCAGTTGTCCACCACACAGTGCATAGTGGTGATACCTGAACATTATTCCATTTTAACCACCTCTTTTCCCTTATAAACTACAAGCCCAAATAATAATATTGATTAAGTCCACATGCTAGCATTAGGTTTTTTATTAGTGGGGTAAATAGTTGGGTTACACCTGCCATGATCTTACTGGTAGAAAAAGATGGACCTGCAGAATGTTTAATTGTACACTGATGAAGTTAGTAGCCTTTTTGACACTGATTTAAATGGCAACAGGAGAAAGCTTTACTGTCCCAACTTGCAATTCTTCTCTGACTGTGACTGAAAAGATACAGTTGATTGCTCCATCTTATTGCAAGCTAAAATGAGATTCCTACTCTCTTTTGAGATTTTTGTCAATATTCCTGTTTCTGTTACTTTTTCACAATGTGTGCTGTGGATTATTCTTTTATTGTGTAATATTTGAAATACTGTGCAGAATGAGACCTGTGGTCCATGCAAGCCTTCAAAATCATCACTTCCATAGGCCACTAACAGGTGCTTCAGGAAAGGGAAAAGAAACTGATATTAAGTAAGATATAAAGTGTCCACTGGGAAGATTTCTTCCTAATTCTTGTTTATTTTTTTTTTCCAAATTTGTTAAATCACCAGTTTTTCCTAACCTCTATGTATCCATTGGTATTCATGTCTTGTCTACTTTTGTGTACATAATGAGAGCTGTGTGAATCCTGAATGCATTTTAAATATCTTTTACTCTCCTAGTGGTGAACCTTGCAAACAATCCAAGCCAAACTTCATAAGCAGTTGGTTTATTTTCAAGTGAAAAAAGACACCCATTTATTGTCTGTATTTATACCTCCTTGGAAACTATCAAATTGTGTGTAAAAGAATGTATAGACTATACGTATACATATCTATAAAATAAAACAGGTCCCATCCTGTTCTTTGGATCTGAGAACAAATATCTGATGTAAATGTGAATTTATTTCTTTCACCCCTGAAAAAGAGCGGACTAATAGAAGCAATCTCTGATCAGTTCTCCCCCCCAAGCTGTCCTGTGACATTGCTTGTTAATGTAATATTTAGAATTGGTTATGACTCAGGGAAGTATTAAGATTAGTAACACTTAAACAGTATGGACTATAATAATCCATCACACAAGCACTATTTAGTTTATTAATAAATAAATAAATAAATAAGAAAAAAAGTCATAGAATCTCCTTCAAGATTTATTCCTACTAGGTCAAAATACTATGCTCTCTGGTATTTTGGTCCAGCAGCCATGTTTGAGATACAGTGTGCACTGTTACAGATCTGCAAGTATTGTTACAGAACATAAAGTAGCTACAGCAGTAGCTTTCAACCACACAGAATTATCTGCTCAGCTTCTGAAATGTTGAACATCTGATCTAAACCTTCCCAAGTATTTCAAGCTAACATTGGAAGAATAAAAACATACTCACCCTCAGAGACCTGCTAAACTCAGTATGACCAACAATTGTTTCCAGGGTTAAAAAGAGTAAAAATCAGTGATTTGTATTTGAGTGTGAAGAGTGTTCACAATAATGAATTAATTGCAATCTACAGTTAAAGAGACAGAATCTACTGTTTGGTAATGTATGTTCAGCTTTACCAATGTTTGATATTTATTACTTTACAAAGCAGGCATATTTTTTATAAAGTTTTTCCATCACACAGTACATGCAGGACAACCAAATTATCATGCCCAGTCAGCCTGGATTTAGGAAAAGCAGGTTCTGCCTGACTAACCTGATCTTCTTCTACAACACTGTCACCCACTTGGTGGATGAAGGAAAGTCTGTGGATGTTGTCTATCTGGATTTTAATAAAGCCTTTGACACCATTTCCCACAGCATTCTCCTGGAGAAACTGTCTGCTCATGGCTTGGACAAGCATAAACTTTGCTGGGCAAAAAACTGTCTGGATGGCCATGCCCAAAGAGTTGTGGTGAATGGAGTTATATCAGTTTGTAGCCGGTCATGAGTGGTATTCACCAGGACTCAGTACTGAGGCCAGTCCTGTTTAACTTCCTTATCAATGATCTGGATGAGGGAATTGAGTGCACCCTCAGTAAGTTTACAGGTGACACCATGCTGGGTGGAAGTGTTGATCTGCTTGAGGGTAGGGTGGCTCTGCAGAAGAATCTAGACAGACTAGATAGATGGTCCAGGAGCAATAAGGCCAAATGCTGGGTTCTGCACTTTGGCCACAACAACCCACGCAGCACTTACAGGCATGGGGAGGAGTGGCTGGAGGGCTGCTTTACAGGGAGGGACCTGAGGGTGTTGATTGGTAGTCGGCTGAATGTGAGTAGCAGTGTGTCCAAGTGTCCAAGAAGGCCAACACCATCCTGGCCTGTGCCGGGAATAATGTGACCAGTAGGACCAGGGAAGTGATCATCCCCCTGTATTTGGCACTAGTGAGGCCACACCTCAAGTACTGTGTTCAGTTTTGGGCCCCTCACTACAGGAAGGACACGGAGGTGCTAGAGCACATCCAGAGAAGGGCAATGAAGCTGGTGAATGGTCTGGAGCACATGTCTTGTGAGGAAAGGCTGAGGGAACTGGAGTTGTTTAGCCTGGAGAAAAGGAGGCTGAGGGAAGACCTTATTGCTCTCTACAGCTACCTGAAAGGAGGGTGTAGAGAAGTGGGGTCCATCTATTTAACCAAGTAACAAGTGACAGGACAAGATGAAATGGCCTCAAGTTGCACCTAGGGAAGTTTAGATTGGATATTAGGAAGAATTTCTTCACTGAAAGGGTTATCAGGCATTGGAATGAGTTGCCCAGGGCAGTGATGGAGTCCCCATCCGTGGAAGGATTTAGAGTCGTATAGACATAGTGCTTAGGGATATGGTTTAGCAGGGACTTTTCAGTGTTGGGTTAATGATTGGACTCAATGATGTTATATGTCTTTTCCAATCTAAGCAATTCTGTGATTCTGTGATTATAACAATATATTGTATAGCATATAATAGAATTTATATTAAAGCCTAATATATAATAAAATATAATGTATGTAATAGTATTATGTAACAATATTTAAAATATTTTCTACTTACGTAATACACACACATATGTACATAAATTTTGGAAATCTGCAATTCCTTTTTTTGGTCCTCAAAAACAGTGGAGGTCACAGAAGGAAATCACAAGTAACCAAAATCCCCAGGAGCTCAAGGTCTGTAAGCTCAAGGTTTCTCATGAAAATCTGTTATTCCAGAGGGCTTACTTCCATGTTGTGTAAAGCCAGTTCACACTGAAGAGCGTACTATCTGTGGAAATGAACTGGGGAGCACAAGACTACAGCTTTCCTCTGAAGAGCAGCAGTGTTTCAACTATTTAAAAATATTTTGAAAATGTCTATAAGTAATATGAAAAATAAAGCTGTTGACAGTGAGATATTTGAAACAGTTCTTGGGTTTTTTTTAGAGACACCAAAATTTTTAGAGGAAATTTGAAACATACAGAACAAGATTGCTTCTATCTATTCTAAATTTATTCTTTTTTTAAAAGTTGCACTTGCAGTGACCTTGAATGTACTTTCTCTGAACACACAAAAAACCTGATCCACAGAAATGAAACAACTGAACAATGAATTTTGAATGTGATCTTTCTAGATGTCTAGGGCAGATCGGATATCATAAAAACATGTTCCATGTTGGATGCATGTTCTTAGCAGCTGTGGAAGCATCTGTCCACTTCCATGGAGAGCCACTACAGTCAATTCCACACAGTCGAAACACTACCTATACCTCCAAATTAATAAATAATAACAAGATTTTCTTAACTTTACATATCGTGAACATCTTGATTGACTCTGGCAGAACTATTCCCAGAGTGTAAAGTATGATATGTGCATGAAATCTAGGCAGGATTTGGACTTAAGACATTAAGTTTTCATTGTGCTCTGGAAGATGGATGGAGGAGCTAATTTGACTGATGCCAGCATTCTTTTTGCTAAAAGTATGCACCCTAATGATTGCAAAATGTGATGTGACTGTTCCAGAAATCTTGAAAATACATTGGAGGAATGAGAACAGCAGATTTCTTATTTGCATACTGTATATGTTCTGCAGTGGGTAGATACTGATGGCTTTTTCCTGCTTTACTCGCCTTTTCAATATGTAAAATGTGGGCTACTGGTGAGCTGGCATTTTCTACTTTAATTGCCACATGGATAGACTGTTTCTCTCTAGCAGTTCCAGAAGATTGTTATGGGACTGAGCTGAGTAAAATGGGTGCAGATATATCACTACATGCAGAAATTGCTAGCACCATCTATTGGCAAAAAAAAAAAAAAAAAAATTAAAACTATTTTCAAAAAATATGCATGCACTTAAATTAGAGTCTGATTGAATAAATGGATGCTCTTGTTTTAATTATTTAAATGTCATTAGAATATATGTAAATATATCTTTTTATAACTAGACATTTCATCTAGGATTTGCATCTTATTGAAGGCACTTGTGACTTTAAAAACTGTTTTGTATAAAGTCCTGGTGAATCTCTGAAAACAATATTCTTCCCCTTTTCTGGGAAAGGTTAGCCAAGCTGGGAAATTGGGTGGAATCTTGGCTGTAAAACAGGTTTTAAAAAGTAATTAAATCAGTGTTACTCTACAGAGAGCCTATTGGATCTGATTAATATTTATATTTTATTATTAAAATATTTTCATTTTCTCCAACAATAACAACAACAGATACCAAGAATGAAAGGAGTTCACTACCTGTAGGAACTGAGGAAAGGATTTCCGAGGAATAGTTTGCTTTAAGTTAAAAGTGGCACTGTCACAACATAATCATCCAGCCTATACATGAATGAGCTCATGCTCTTACTGTTTTCATGCACTGACTCAACAGCTGCAGTAATAAAACTAAGAGAAGGACGTGACAGGCTTGACAGGTAAGACACACGTTGATCTGCTCTTGATATGACGGTATATTGACTTCTGTGTGATTTTTGAGAAAGGCAGACACACAAAGTACATCATGTTTCAAATGAGATTTCAATGGCTAAGGAAGACTTTTGGAAAAACATCTATAGATTTCTTATACTGCTGTATGTCAGAGCATTTCTTCAGGTACTATTTCCTCTGGTTCATGACCTCAGAACCTTTGATTTGTAAATCAAGTTTGACTGCTATACAAACTGGTATTGTGCAAAATGAATAAAAATTACTGTGAACATGGTGGAACCTTCATGGCTAGATTTTTATTATACTCTCATGTTTTATATGACAGCATATAGAGGTTATACACAAGATCGTGTGTAGTGGTATCATTGTGAGGGATTTGATGCCAATGACTTTTTTTCTTTCTGATGTGTGATCTCTCTCAGCATGAACTGTTATGTGTTTTCCTGTTTTGGCTAGTCTTAAATTCACCCTGGTAAAGTCACTTTCAGAGAGTGATCCTTCCCTTGTGGGATTGCCAAAATAACTGGTACAGGCCCAAGTTGAAGCTAAAGATAATATTTGAATAGTTTTTATGAAGCATTTAATTATGTCTGAAATTCTGATTGAAGGTCAGTATGCATGGGAGCATATAGGTATCCAGGCTAAGTTTTTAATATATTGTCAGTTATAGTAATCACCAGGGAAGCTAAGGCAAGAAGCTATTTTGATTCCAAGTATAGCAATAAGTAGAATGCATTCATTTCTTCACCTTGAACCCAAGGTACTTCAGTAGTTCATTTATTTCCTCAAGAAAATAATTACAGTCTGTAATTTAGGTAGTTAGGTGGAAAGTTTCAGGAGATATTTACAAGCCGTGCACTCCTTCATGGGAGATATCCAAGGGGACTTAAAGGATGTGTTGCATAAAGGAAGAAAGGAGGCTCTGGGGACTGTCTCAGTTCCTGTGCCCTTCCATGGAGGTGGAGGTGCTGTGGCAGCTTCCTCTACTGCTGCACAGAGTACAGCCTTTGGGGACTAGGTCTTCTTCAGCAGTCTCTGCCTTCACATCTCCATTCACTACCTCCCACATGCTAGTTGCTTCTTTGTCAAAGCTGTGATGGGGATCACTGAAATACAATAGTTTAAAAATAATCCTAGAAACAAAGGGATTACTTTCATCCTATCACTATTTCTAGAGTGGACGGGCTTACAGAGTGACCCTGAAAATAGCTGTAGCAGATCAGGTGAAGAGGAACAGGGTCACAGACAAAGGAAAGGAGCCCTTATGGCTTTTCCTATTGAAGTCTGTGTCTTGTGAAGTCACATGATAGCTTATTGTAACAGGGCTAAAGTGTTTCCAACATCTAAGAAAGATAATAGCTGAACTGTGTTCTGGTCTTTTGCTTGAATTACACATGATCTGTGTTTTCTTAGTGAAATAAAACTTCTTCAAATTAGTTTATTTGTGGATGAACTCCTACTTATCATCTTCACCTCAGAAAAATGTGCTCCAGATTCAAACACGTATAATAGCTGCTGAATAACAGTTGTTCTTTGCTGCAGTGAGAGTAATCACAATGGACACAGTTTACAAGAATTCTCAAGCTAGCTCTAACTGAATTAGTACTAGGACAAGGAGAGCGTCATTAACAAGGTCTAGTCCTTAGTGCAGCCAAATAGACTGCGTGAGTACTGGGCTTATAAAGCTAGTACATTTATTAATGATAGCTTTACACTGTACATATCCCATGAGACAACCAAACTCTGCCACATGCCACAGCCTTGACAGGGAAAATCAACATCAAGTCCACTTGGTGGAATTTCAGCCAGTGCAAGGAGGAAATTGGCAGTTCCTATGTGATTCCTAACTGCTACCAGCTTCAAAAGTCCTGTGTCAAAGCACTTATGCTATACAAATAACGTCCCAGTTCCCAGAGGGAGCTTTAGGTCAGCTGTCATGTACTTAACCCTAAGGTCAGGAAAAGAAACCTCAATATAATAAAGCCTAGCATATGATAATTTATATTCATTATGGAAATATTTGTATCATGTTCCCTTGCAGAAAGCATTATTTTTCATGTTTTATCATCAAGCTGGCTTCAGACATGAAGAAAGCTGTAGCTAGAGGGGGTCCTCTTTAGAAGACATTTCAAAAATCCTGAAACAAAAATAAACTATGGAAAATAAAAAATTTTTGAACCTGGATCTCAGTAAACCTTATGGGGAAACATTTTACAACACTGTATTCAAATGAAAATGTTGTTTTCCCTCCTGAGAATCGATATCTCCTTGTTTATCACTGGATAAGACTTAGCAGTTGATTACAGTCCTCATTGACCTTTTTTTTGTTACACCATCTTTCCCCTTAAAAAATGTGTATGGCTGCATCATTTGCTAAAAGAATTGTCAACCGAATAAGTGAGTTTGAAAAGCTCTTTGTAGCCTCCCAAGTCTTCTTGCTGTGCATAAGCGCTGCTATTGCTCTGCTCTACTTTTTGTGTTGCAGGCAAAATAGGCTTTGTAACAAATCTTTTCAATTCAGACTAACTGTTTCCTACTGCTATTGGAAGACCAAAATTTGTTTTCTTGAAATAAAAGGTTCAGAGATTAGAAATTATGATTTTTGGACAGTCAACAATATAAGTCACATTTCATAAAATACAAGAAGCTGAGACTTCTTAATCATCTATATGCATACCAAAATCCAACTGCAACTGTCAGCAAAATTCAAAAAGTTCCACGTGAGAAGTCACATAGAAATGCTTTGACCCAACTTGGATCAAACTAAGTGGTTTTAATCAATTTTGTTTTGAATAATGAAAACAAAATTACATATATAACAATCAATTTGTGAATACTATGTTTTTTTAATGGGAAGTCATAATTTCTCAAAGTACATTCACAGATTGTATAGACAACAAACTTCCAAATGCCGTGTGATTGCTTAACTGCCCCCCTGCCACCCTCTGATGAGCGTCATGAAAACATTGTTTAGGTTATTCTGATATGGAACACGAAA
This sequence comes from Caprimulgus europaeus, assembly GCA_907165065.1. The sequence continues at coordinate 47,567,502 of OU015525.1, read as the reverse complement.
AAAAACAATCTCTATCTTTTACTAAACAATTACTTAGTTTTGCACTTAATTCTACCTTTTTTCCCCTTGCAAAAAGTCAGTACAATAACTAGACATTGCCTTCCTAGTACAACAGAAAACTGAAATTGAACCATTTCAGAGTTGCAAAGTAATTTTACAATCACTTTGCTACATCACTAAAAAAAGATAGAATCATATCAGCCTTTCACAGTAAGAGGAAAAAAAAAAATGCAATGCATATACTAGCTAATAAGATGAGCCATGACAGTAAAGCTTTTCAGTGAGGCCTCTAACATGGTTGAAGGAATTCTTTCATCCAAAATTCATTATCCATGTGCAGAATATTGCCTTATGGAGTGAAATTCATAAGGCTGACCCTGCATCCAAAAAGTAGACTATTTTGCATAAGGAAAGGTTGGCAATATTTTCTTATTTTTTACAAAACAACAGGTATTTCTCATGGTGTTCACATGTTTCAGTCTTTCCTTGTTCATGTGTGTTCTCTCTCCTTTTTTTAACTTGTTAATAGCTTAGAAATGATTTTGTTTTTAACAGAACAGAAAACATAGTTTTCCTATAGCTCAGGTTTTGCTTGGCTATGTTACATATAAATAAAAAGGAAAATGAGGAATAAAGGACGTAAAGTACATTATTTTTCAGACTGATATAAGAGGTTGATTCTGTAGTGACTCTGCATGCAGAATATTCATTAAGAGCAAAGCAATACCTAATGCCCATACAAATGTCCACCCTGTTGGAATAAATATAGCAGGCATATAAACCTGCATGGACTGCTGATCTGACTGTCACTTCTAGATGACCTTTATCTTAATCTTATCCTTTCTGTGGCCACTGTTGTGCCTAATATTTTCCATAATGACACTGAATAAAAAACTATTGTTTCTCCAGAGCAAGCAGGCTTCACCGACAATGAGGAATAGCTCCACTGGAGGTGACTTTCAAGCACAGGGTATACACCAGTTTAATGGGCTGGGATGTAATTCAGCTTGTTTTGCACACCAAGTACCTGTCAAACCAGCAGAAAGGGAAGAACATTTCCCTGAAAGCCTCTTAACTTCCTCCTTCCAACCTCTGAGGTGCTTGGTATGGCAGCCCAACTGCTGTGCTGTGGGAGTCTGCTCCAGCCTAGAGGCTACCATGTTTCTACAGCATTCCCTAGGAGGACCTCTGGAAAAACATGAGTGCCCAGAGGAGAATCATAAAGAAAGGTGTCATGAAAGCTCTGAGGAATACCTTGCAGAGAGAAAGTATTTTGGAACACATCTTGGTGAAAAAGGTACTGACAGGTCTTTTAATAATGATGCAATTTTACTGGAATCAAACTGAGGGTAATAAAATGCTCTTAAATCCATTTGGGAAAGGGCACAATAAGCTGCAAGTTCTTGGACAGCACTTGTATGTGGATAGTTTGTCCATCTCTCAATGTCTTCAAATCAAAATAAAACACAATTTAAAGTGTGCTTTAATGAAAAGTAACATCGTAATTCACTAGGGAGAGCCTGGCTGACATCCCTGCCCATGTGCATACTCTCAGACAGTAAAGTCTCTGTCTACAGCCAGGTGTGTGCAAAGCTCAAACCTCAAACTGCAGCCCCTTGGGACATAAGTACACCCAATTCTTGCTCACACCACAGTTCACTGGGTTTAGTAGGTGCTGCCTTAATAGGCCACATCAGCTCATACAATGGACAGACCTAAAGGGTTTCAAAGGTTGTTCAGTCTTGTTATCAGATGAGCGTATAGAAAAAGTGTGAGTAGTCAAAAGTAAAAACTGAATATTTAGCTGAAAAAATTGAAACAGATAAAAAAAAAAGATAAAATAACAAAAGATATTTAACAATCAGGTTCCTCATTAGCTGCTGCAATGTCTCAGTTAACTTGGCCTTTCTTAACTTTGGTCTCTGTTGCCCTAGGGAGCTTCTTTTGTTCATTTCTTTAGTATACTTGGTCTTTCTTCTTGTGCTCACTTTCCACTGGGGCTGTGAGGAACCCTTTTTTCTTTGCCCAGGTTGGAATATTTTTTTTTTTTTTTTTTAATCTGCTCTTCAGGAGAACTTTTTCCTTATTTTTTCACTAAGAAATCTTGCCCGTGACTGAAACCAATTATCATAGATTTCTCTCTCCTATTAACCTCTGCCAAGGGATTTGAGGCATCATATGCAAATACAAATATAACACTGCAGTTTCTTTAAGTTGAAATTCCCTTCTCTTCTTTCCAGTTTTCCCTGAATTCTGTTCCCATTACAATTTTTAATGAATGTGTTCTTTCCACTTCAGGTTATCTCATCTTGTTTATAAATTTAAAAAAAAATGAGATAAAAATGTATGATACATGTATACTAAGAATCTGTTATTGCACAAACAGCTTATTAATGCCAGAATGACCAGTTATCTTGCAACATTGCATTGATGGAAAAAAGAAAAAAAAACAAACAAACAAAAAACCCCAGAAATAAACATCTAAGAATCAGTTTCTAGCTGTCCAAAGTATCTTCCCACTTGCTGCACATACTAGTAATTTCAGATTGGAGTGTTATATATTTATTTTTTGGAAGTCAAATTAAATGGCCAGATAGCCTGAAACTGTTAAAGCAACAGTCGGGATTAGTTTGTGCTGCAGAAAGGTACCGTTACCTGGTGGGACAGCACAGCTATTCTTCATATTTAGCCCATACCATGACAGTATGATCAAACCTTACGTTTTGTGTGCATATGCCATTAGCCAGCTACTGTACTTCAACTCTTTGATAAATTACTTATTTCTCCTATCTCTCCCTTCTTCCAGTTTCATATGCATTTCTTCCTTTTTTTCCTGTAACATTGTATCACAGAGCCTCCTCCCAATCCAAAATTTACCACTGGCTTTGTAAGTTCCCCAAACCTGTTTGATAAGGTAAATCCTACCATACCTTGCAGAACCATGAAGGTTTTTTTTAATTTATGTAACCTTTTTTTTTTTTTTTTTTTTTTTTTTTTTTTTGGAAGGCATTTGTGGCCTCTAACACATTGATTGTGGACTACCTGCATTCTAATATCTTTGCAAATATTCCTCCTTGATTGACAACACTGTGTCTCAGGGGACACAGGGAGCTGTAGTCTCTTACTTAAAAGTTTTCCTCCCCTGTCATCTCAAATGTAGTTTCTGAAACATTTATCACAAGACACTGTCATTGCACAAATAAAGGGGCTGCACGATAGTTGCTCAGATATACACAGCCTCTCTGCTTCAATGACAGGTCCTGCTGTTGGCTGCTTGAGATAATAGAGAAGTTCAGATCTGTCAATAGATGCAGAGGGAAGGACACAGGAAAGTATCCAAAATGGCACTGCATGTGCTCAGAGGGGACAGGAGAGCTGTCAGTGTGGAGTAAGTGCAGATTGCAGCAGAGATGGTGCTCCTTGGGAAATGATAACATTTGTTGAAAGGGCAAGAGGAATCTACAGGCAGACCCTGCACACAGTTAGATGTGCACCAGCACAGTCCATGCATTATAACAATTGTGTACTTCTCAAGAGAAACTCTCTGCTTCTTTCACAGGCTTTGTAAAGCTTTTTACAGTATTTTTTTCCAGATGGGTTTTTTGGTTTCGTTTTTGGTTTTAAGCAACTTTGAACTTTAAAGGGAAAAAATACTTTCTGCTTCAGTATTGCTCTTGCTTTTATCCAGTAGACCTTTCCTAAAGATTTCCCAGGAAAGAGTAAAAGGGAAAGGGAGTGGGTTTTCCTTCAAAACAACTAAGAACATAAATCAATTTGGTGAGGTTTTCAAAGACACTGTGAGGCATAAGTTATTCTCCAATGCCTCATTCTCACAGCAACAAAAGGAAGTTAAGTCCCTATGCCAGAAGGATCTGTCTTAATTTTCACTGAAACCTGAGCTCCAAGCAGTCACTGTTAAATTTTTACAGTATTTAGAAGAGTTCTAAGCATACAATGAAAATATGGGGAGACACTGACCTACCCTAAAACAGTACACAGTCTGGAGTTTCCCATCATGTGACAGTGAAAACTGGCAAAGCAGAGATGATGGCAGGAGAAAATACCACAAACCAGGAAGACAATACATTTAACTTAATATGAGCATATGGTCCTCATCATGAAGTTCTGAGGTGTTACTTTTGCCTGCAACAAGCTGCATTTTCAGTTCTCAAAGAATGATATTTTTCCTTCCTTGTACACAAACACAAATGTTACATACACACAGAGTTTATTCATAGAAGGAAAGAAAGAGGATATGAAACACTGAGAAGGTAGGAAGTCCGAACTGAATAAAGTTGGTAATTAGAAGTTACTAATTCAGACTTTTTGCCTAATGATTTTTGGTGTAGTTTTTTAATAAATTAAAAAAAAAAAAAGATACATGGATAGATCTTTAAACCAAAGCCTGTAAAATCAGAGTGCTCTCTCCTCCCCCTTAGTGTTTACAGTTACAATGTTTCCTCCCCCTTATCTGCAGGTACCACAGAAATGACTGTACTATCTGTGGTATCACCCTGTAAAAGTCTTCCATTGCGGTTAAAAATTTCAGGCTCAGCAGCATTGTTTAAGGGTTCAAGTTTCAAAGAGAAATAATGGAATATTTCTCACAGATTACATAACATATTTTAGGAACTTTCACCTTTAATTAATAGTTTATAAGTTGCTTTTGTACAAATTTTTTCTGTAATAAACCAAGATAGAAGAGAAACGATATTATTTTATGTAAAGTATTTTTTACCATTCTGGTCTGCCAATGTGGCTTTATTTCTTAGCTCCTTCAGAATTTTTCTCTTCCTCTCCTATGTACTTTCTATTAAATGAAGAATTTAAACTGTGGGAATAATAGAGCTCTTGTAAGCTCTGTCTGGACTCACTATTCATTATTTATCCAGTGACCAGGTATAGTGGAAACAGGCACAAAGCTAAATGCTATTGGACTGACTTTGATGCAGACAGCTCATTGTCTGAGAAAAAAGCATTTAAGCCTCAATGTTCTCAGTTCCATGATTTTCAACACTACCTCTTCCCCTCTCCTCCTTTCCCTTTTATTAACTGCTTTACTCCAATGTCCCTTTGACTGTGGTAACTGGCACTGTCTGCAAAATCCAGTACAATGATACTATTCATCCTGGCTGTGCCATTTATAGATTCCATAGCATGCTCCATCCCTATGGTAAAGATCATTCCGCCTCGTCACTTTCATTCTTTTGTGGCAGTGATTGCTGAAGCTAAGGCCGATATTTGGAATCTGATTAGTACATCCAAGTTCTAAAAAGCTGAAATCAAGAGAGCAGGACTGGAAACTCGTGTGTGTGCACACACAGAAGGTATAATGAGGCACACAGTGTCGCACAACACTGACATAGTCACGCTTCAGTGGAGAGAGTGCCAGATGCACTGTTTGTTAGTACACCCTGCCTGACCATCCATGGAGCAGCACCAGTATCCCCTGCAGGGTGCTGCTCTCCTTCCTTCTAGCTGGGAAAGTACCACAATGCAGATAGGAGGAGTAACAAGAGGACTCTAAGGAAAATACTGATACTAACAAAGTAAACTCCAAAATGAATATGTCAATATTGATTTCTCAACAACAGCCACCTAGTTTCTAGTGTTCCCATGTCATGCAGTTATGCTTCTTGCCAGTTTAAACATTTTATGAAGTTCCTAGAGGAGTGAAAAGTCACTCTTGGTTATGCTATTGCAGAAATCCTCTCAGTTTTATTTCTAATTGTTGCTTCACTGTCTAAAAATTATATTTTGGGCTTTTTTCTAAGTCTGGTTTTGATGGGGGTTTTTTTAGTGGGTTTTTTTGTTTTGTATTATGTTTTTTGGGTTTTTTTTACATTTACAGTATCATGGAATCACAGAAACACAGAATGCTAGGGATTGGAAGGGACCTTGAAAAACATCTTGTCCAATCCCCCTGCCAGAGCAGGAACACCTAAATGAGATCACACAGGAAGGTGTCCAGGCGGGTCTTGAATGTCTCCAGAGAAGGAGACTTCACAACCTCCCTGGGCAGCCTGTTCCAGTGCTCTGTTACTCACACAGTAAAGAAGTTCCTTCTGAAGTTTAAGCAGAACCTCCTGTGTTCCAGCTTACACCCATTGCCCCTTGTCCTACCATTGGACATCAATGAGAAGAGCCTGACTCCATCCACCTGACACCCTTCATATACTTATAAACATTAATGAGGTCACCCCTCAGTCTCCTCTTCTCCAAGCTAAAGATGCCCAGCTCCCTCAGCATTTCCTCATAAGGGAGATACTCCACTTCCTTATCATTTTGGTGGCTCTTCTCTGGACTCTCTCAAGCAGTTCCCTGTCCTTCTTGAACTGTGGGGCCCAGAACTGGACACAATATTCCAGATGTGGCCTCACCAGGGGAGAGTAGAGGGGGAGGAGAACCTCTCTTGACCTACTAACCACAGACCTTCTAATGCACCCCAGGATGCCATTGGCCTTCCTGGCCACAAGGGCACAGTGCTGGCTCATGGTCATCCTGCTGTCCACCAGGACTCCCAGAACCCTTTCCCCTTACACTGCTCTCTAGTAGATCATCTCCCAACCTATACTGGAACCTGGGGTTGTTCCTGCCCAGGTGCAACACCCTACACTTGCCCTTATTATATTTCATTAAGTTTTTCTCTGCCCAGCTCTCCAGCCTGTCCAGGTCTCTCTGGATGGCAGCACAGCCTGCTGGCGTGTCAGCCACTCCTCCCAGCTTTGTGTCATCAGCAAACTTGCTGACAGTGCACTCTATTCCCTTGTCCAGGTCATTGACGAATATATTGAGTAATACTGGTCCTAGTACCGACCCTTGAGGGTCATTAGAGATGATCTTTAGAGAAGATCATTAGAGATGATCTTTTCAAGCTGTTAACAGTATTCAGAAAAGGATGGAGGGAGACATTGTCCACAGATTATTTGGTATCAGCACTGAACCCAAACTCACTTGGAAAGCCTGTTATGTTAACACTTCTGTTAATTTGGTCTGGGCAGAAATTGGAGCACAGTGCTAGCCTGACAAGAAATTTACAGTAGCTATTCTTTTCATAAAATTTCAACTATTTTCGTAAGGAAACCAAAGATGCATGTTGAGGAACAGATATCAATGTCAGCATGTGCAATATTGTATCCTTATATATGAATCTAGACTTCATCTCCTGAGGTGTGAAGGACAGGATGGAACAAATGGAAGTGATGGAGAAAAAAGGGAAGGGAAGGGAAGGGAAGGGAAGGGAAGGGAAGGGAAGGGAAGGGAAGGGAAGGGAAGGGAAGGGAAGGGAAGGGAAGGGAAGGGAAGGGAAGGGAAGGGAAGGGAAGGGAAGGGAAGGGAAGGGAAGGGAAGGGAAGGGAAGGGAAGGGAAGGGAAGGGAAGGGAAGGGAAGGGAAGGGAACTGACAAGATGGATGGAGAGATGCCTGGAAGGAACGAAGGAAGGCCAAACTACTGTCTGATTGACAATCTCAGGTAGGACACACTGTTCATATGGAAGTAAATGTGGAAATATAACTTGATTATTATTAAGTGAAAGTCATGATGCCATAGAAAAAATTATTTCACAAACAAACAAACAAAAAAACCCCAAACAAAAAAGGCTTAAACAAAATGTCTATACCTAATACAAATCTTGTCAGCATGTGTATTTTGAGTTATTTATTTACTTAGTTGTACCTGAACAAATAAAAGAACCCCTGTTCTGGACTTCGGGCAACCTAGATATGCTGTCTTCATAGAAAGACAACTTATTTTTGATTAGTGAAGTAATTTTGGAATGTACTGAGGGCCAGCTCGTGGACTGCTACCCATAGTGCTACCTCATGGATCTACACCTGAAACTGAACAATTTTTACTACAACACATTATTATTTCTTTTATTTTAAAGGCATTATCTGAATTTTAGATCATAATTTTTGAAAGCAGAAGATAGATTTTTATAAGGTTATAGTCAATTTACAAACCAGAGTTTAACAGCCTCTGTGGGGCCTCCAGCTTCTATGTTTATTTTGAAATTATCTTCTTGGAGACTTTCTCGTTTCCCTTTTTTCACTTAATAAAAGGTATCACAGTCCTTACAGTTTAATCTATCAAATTAATTAAACCTAATCAAACCTCAAATCCCCTCAAGAATGTCAGTCTAAAAAACTCTGTGGACCAGATCATTCTTCATGTCCTAAAATCCTGTCAGACCAATGATATGAAACTCCCAGGTAAACACGTCTGTTAATGTCTACTTGATAAATGTGTTGAGAGCTCCAGTGCTCTGCATGGTTTCCAGTTAAAAATACCTTTGCCTTTAGTCCTTAACTCCATTTTAATTCTTCTACCTTGCAAATACAACAAAGAAAAGCAGCATCTGATATTTCCAAGGAAGCTTAGCAGGGTACCTCCAAGCACAGGACGTTATGGAAATTCAGTTCAATGGATGGATGAGCTTAGTATGAAATGAGGGCATGAGCTTTGTGATTCAGAATATAAAGTAAAACTCTTTGAAAACAGGGTGAAAAATGTTTTGACTCTATTGTTTTGCATGTATAAAAAATAATCTGAGTATGAGACAAAACTGTAGAACCAAGAAAAAAGGGTGAGTATACTACCTATGCAAGAGAACACAACTAAGCAATATTATTTACACTAAGACTGAGGTGGCCTGCAATGACTTGGATCTGTGCTAAAATAAATATTTATTTTATAGTTATTTGCTAAAAAGCATTTCAGCCTCACCCTAAGGAAAATACCCAGACTGTTATGCAACCATTTTGGCAGCTAGCTGAGTGTGCTATAATGGTTTAACTTGACATTTGTGCACATATAACACATTTATGAAATTGAAGACAGTGTTTTTGGTTTTGGTTTTTTTTTTCTGTGAATAGTAGAGAAATCCTTGAAAAGAAAAATGTTAAGTAGTCTTCCCATGAGACTCAGGTGTTTTGTATTAAAAAAAAAAAAAAAAAAAAAGGCTTGCATTTTGGTTTAATAGAAATATAACACCTCTTCCTTTAAAACTTGCCCCTTTTACCCACAAGTGATATTATCAGAACTTTTCTCCTTAGAAAATGTAAACTGTACTGAAGCTTTAGCATTTCAATTCAACAAAGAATTTGAAATATTAAAATATATTAAGGATTAGATTGACTCTCTTACTGTAACTAGAACATATCTTTTGAACTACTTGCATCTCATTTAGATGACTGGTAAATATAAAGTATAAAAAGTTTTGACATCTGTGCAGTGATGAACAGGTTGTATGTTTGAAAGCATGAGAAAATAGCCTGATTAATCCAGAGCTAAATTTGTCACTGTTGAGACAGAGTTAAACAGTGTTTGCATCATAAGCTTTTTTATCATGACAGCTTTATTTCCAGCACTTAACTCATTATATCAACCCATGTCTTCTCATTCTATTTTGAGACCTGAAGAGGTAATACAACTCTCAATGCTCTGCAAAGGAGTAATTTTCACCCAAACAAAGTTTAGTCATGATATTTGGCTCTACAGCTATCCTATTATAATCCAGTTTATCGCAAAGATAACTCCTTCTGACATTACTCTTTTTGAAATGCAGATTTTCAGATTTAAACTCTGATGTGCTCCTTATTGCCAACTCTTAAAAAAAAAAGAAAGTTGAATGATTCAATTTATAAGTTGTTTGAAACTTGGACTCGTTTTTTAAATAACTCTTGCTTGACTGATGGAACAGGAAACGACCATTATAACTTCAGTGTTCTTTTCATGCAAAAGCACCTTTACAATAAAGAATGCTGAATAAAAAACACTCTGAAAGGCTAACAGTTCCTGCTATTTAAAAGGAAAACATCAGCGTGTCTCTCATTTGTGCTCAGCAAGCTTGCTACTCCTTTTTCCATTTTCTTTAGGTACGAATGCTATCTTGCAGCCACGCTGTTCAGCAGACCCAGGGGAGGCAAATGTCAGTTTTCCAGATGGCAAACTGCCAGCATGGTGTTGCTGTGCTGGAAGGCACTGAGGGAATTAACTTTGTTGCAGAAGCAAAACAACATCACTTCCTAATACATCTCATGTACATGCTCGCTTCACAACAGGTGATGAAGTAGCCAGAAAAGTTTCAGCAGCCCTTCTCAAATGCCTGTTTAGATAGTGTCAGGTTTCTACATGGCCACAGCCTCTGTTTAAAGTTTTTACCAATCTCCAAAAAGGGAATATCTCTCTCATGAGAAACAGGCATTAAAATATAAAACCTACCTCTATCAAACTGGCTTATTTTCAGCTTCAACTGAGGCACTTTTTGTTTCATAATATGCTACCTAAAGTTGTTAGGTCAAATGTCTATCTAATATTGTTATGCACTCATTGCCTCTGGATAGCAAAATCTGCTCTACAAATATAAAATCTGGAGCGGAAAATAACTCTATTATAAATACTACTATATTCTAGTATGGTATATATATGAAGATAGCAAGTTATTAGAGTATCTGCCATTGAAGAGAGCCTGGTCTGGAAAAAAACCCACAACACCTTATTAGGTATTCTAATGAAAGTTTAAAATGCTGGGATTAATCTGATCTGAGATGTAATTTCAGGTGTAGGATACAAATGCCTTGCAACTTAATGGACTATCTCATGTTGGATGGCTTTCTTGTGTAAGAATTCAATGGGTTTAGAAACCTATAAATACTTTATTTTACTTTAAAAAAAAAAAAATTAGATTTTAACAAATCATACATGTTTAACAATACTTTCTGTGGGAAACCATCATGTTTCCAGGTCTGTCTGTGTTGTGCTGAAGTCCTTTCTCATAAGAGGTAAAGAAGTGTCCTTGTTCTGCCTGAGGGGAGTCTGTTAGAGGTTAACACACTTTCACAGGTAAAAAGTTAACAGAGATGATATAGCTCCTTCCTGCACTGGTTACCTGCTCTTTGAATTCTAAGTGGATGAAGGAATCAAGTAAAACAGCTTAAAATTCCTTTACACCAATCTTGCATTTTTTCAGCATCATGTTCAAGAAGGCCAGGTTTCATAGAGAGCAGCTGTCTTCCCCTGTCAGATTTTCCTTTACTTTCCCACAAACAGTAGATGTTAAGCATGGACTGATTTCAGCACTGCTAGCTTCAAGGTTGTTTTGAATCTTTAAGAGAAGTACAATGAATTTTGACTTTCAGAAAAAAAAACCCAACAGGACAGAAACAACACTTGGAGAGGCAGCATAACCTTTTGATGGATGCAAGTGTCTAAGGCAATGCAACTGACCTCCTGAGTAACTCTCCAGCCAGTTCCTACCAGATCTCATTTAAGGTATGCAAAGAGCCTTATATAAAAGTTATTTTCACAGCAATGAACAATGCTCTACATTGTGTTCTCTAAAAATATCTCTAAACATAAATTATTTTATTTCAATCCATGTAATATCAGAAAGATTTGAATTTGAGCAGAGCCCTTGTAAGTAGGTTTTAATGAAAGTAATGTTTATTTATTTATTTATTTTTTACAGCAAGTAAAGATGTTTTAAAAAAATACATTTGTATACTCAAACTCATGAATAACTTCCAAACTAAGTTATCTGAAAAGATATAATATGGACATTTTGACTTCAGCTGCAGCCTATGATTTTTTAAAATATAATTTGGTTTGAAATTAAAACTCCAAACAAAACAACAAAATATTTTTTTTTACCTGTAAAACACATTTTTAAGTGCACATAATTAATGTATTAGCAAAAAATCGTTACCATATTCAGATACTCAAAACCATAATTTGTTAGTGGTTGTTTGCATGTGACTGCAATGGCTGCTTTGTATCTGGAAAAGATAATTTACACACACATTTGTGCATGTTTGTTCATGAATAAGGTTCGTTTCAGCTGTTTCAGCTGTAATTACAAATTTGATCTTTCTTTGTCATTTAGGACCTATTCAGAACAAAGTTTCACTACTCTGTGATTGAGTAATGGTAACTTAGGACTTTCTAAGTTCTTCTGGCATCTTCAGCCAACATGTCAAAAAAATACCACAGTCTTATTATCCAAGATAAACTTTAGTAATGTTTCTAGTCTAATCAAAACAAAAGAATCTTGTGAATAATCCATATCAGCCTGACAGAACAGTTTTGGATGGTTTTGAAAAGTGGTAACATTTTGGATAAGGATACTTGAAAAGTTCATTTTTTTTGCTGTTACTTGTTTAGCAAATCCTATACAGGTACAATTTCACTTCTGTTGGTTTGTTCTATAGGTAATCAACCACATTATGAAATGATAAAACGTACTATTCACTGTTTCGTGTCATCAAATGGTTAATTACTTATTTGTAACATACACATGATCAGCTGGTCAGACAACTCCTCACTTGAATTCTAAAATAACAACCTACATATTTAATCAAGGAGGGAATAAAATATATGCTTAACTGTTATCTAATTTGCTAGCTTGTTATTTGACTGCTGTTTCCTGAGATGTAAAGGTACTGTTTTCTTTCATGAACTAAAGGAACATGTCTCTAGCCTCTGTAGGTTATTAGACCATGCTCATCACTGTAATATCAGAAAGATTTCAGTACTGCTTTGATCAAGGTGAGCAGCATCCGTGACACATTTGTTCCTTCCATCCATTGGAGAAGTGAGGGCAGTTGAGTGTTTTGTTTTGAATTTTACAAATTCACATAAGCATGTGCACAATGCTTGAATACCACTTTTAAAAATTATTTTGTAGCTTGCTTTAATGTTAGTTGCAGACAGAATGTCACAGATATGACCTTCCTCTTAAAGGGAAGTAGGATAACCCAGTGACAGTCAGTGGCCTGGGAAAGGTGATTAAAATTATTTAAAAGAGGAGGAACACATGATCTGTTAATAAAACATGGGCAATAGCCCTGTACTGGTACTTGAACCTCTTTGCACTGTGAAAAAAAAAAGAACCCCCTATTTTGCTAGAACTCAAATAAAGATTGAAATATATTTCATAATTTGTAAAAATGTTCTTTTTCTCAAGATTTTTCTTCTAACTACAGGTACAATTAAATAATCACATACAAGTACAATATTTATTTTGCTTTTCATGGTTGTTTTAGATTAAATGAGCAAAAGGTCAACAAACACTAAAATGCCAAGAGTTCAGAAGTCCTGAACTGCTGCCAGTTTATAGCTTCCTTTTCTGTATTCTTTTTTTTCACTTATTCTAATATCACTCTTACAAGATCTCGTTTTCTTATCCAACCTGTTATTGCTGAGAGTTGGAAAGAGCCCAGTTCACAGGTGAATGCTCTCCCAGCTGCTCAGAATATCCTATTCTCCATAGTAATCACTTAATGGGTATTAAAATCCAAGACAAAGTTTGATAGCTCCCAAGAGTATTATGTTCCTCAGTGCTTGTAAAAACCTGGAAAACTGAACTTTCTCACTGGAATGTAGGTTAAAATGTCAAATACAACACTCAAAATTGCTGCCAGAAGTGTGGGGATGCACTGCACTCTAGGATCATAACCCTGGATTCAAAATGCTGGCAAAGTGAGTGCTCAACATCTTTCAGGGTTTCTAGAAAAGTCTGCCAAATCCAGCACAACTAATGCTTCATGTAAGATCTGGCTGCAAATTCCCCTGCTAACATAGTTTTCCTGGGACCTCTGACAGATATTCTCTGCCAAATGCTGTGATAGAATATTTGAAGTCTTGCCTAAGGCTTCACGTGCTACTTCAACATGTGGTGTGGGGCTGTACTATGTGCTTTGGCTTTGCCTGCTCTCTTCAAGCCCTGCCAAGGGAAGGGCCCAGGGAGGGAAGCTGCCTTTACATACATTTCTCTGCTTCCCTCTTTCCGGTGAAATTAACCCTTTCACACAACGAAAAGGGATGACTCATGTTACTAGTCCCATCTTCCCACAATGTATCATCCCAATAAAGTAAGTACAAATTAAGTGTCAGGAATAAAGAGTGCTTGGATTTTGTCCCTTCAGGCTGTCACATATCAGCTACCTAAATGAGCCAGCACTGAGAGAGGTGAAGTCTCCTGTGGCTGGCAACGGATATTTCCTTTTTTTGGTTTTGGCTCACACTGCAGGGTGAGTCACCTCTGGGTGATGGCAGTTGTCTTTCTGCCAATTCTCATTCCTCTTGCTCCCCAAAGTGGTAACTGGGAAAGCTTCCCTCAGCTTCCCTGCAGTTAGGAGCACCTTTTACACACACAGCATGGGGGTACGAGGCTCCACAGTTCCTCTGTTGAACATCAGTTATACTCATATGCATGCACACACACACGCTATGTAAGAACATATACACAAGAGCATAGTATATAAAAATTGCAACTTTTGCTTTCATTTTAATTCTGTCCTCCTCTTTAGATAGGTTAAATTCTGACTTCAGTGGGATCTGCTAAAATTTTATGTCCAGTCTATTCCTCTGTTTGGGAATTTTGAGTTTTCACTTCTTAAATTGGTGTGTTATCAGTTTTCTAAGTAGGATGATAGCTACTTCTCTTCTAGCTATCTTTTAGTGTATAAATGAAGGACAGAGAATCTTTCATTTTATCCTGGGGTATGACTGTGGATGTTGCTGATGTATAATAACCCAACCCTCCATTTCTACCAGCAACCCTTCCTCCCCATCCCCATTTTACACACTGAATTTCTTCGCAACAGCTGTTCTTGATAACACTTAGAAAGTGATTATATCTGTTGTCAATTTGAGTAAATTATTAACATCAAAGCTAGCAGCAGGCTCCGTGACATTAAATTTTGAGATTTCCACTAGCAAAGAAGGACAAGCTAGAGAAAGAAGAGTGAGTGGCAGGAAATAGGTGGAGTAGGGTTCACTGGAGGAATTATGAATGTATAAAAAGAAAATTAATTGATAAGATAATGAATTCAAATTTTAGCTTGTATTAGAGATACTTTTGTATTTTCTGCCATGTTTCCAACATATGGATCACTACAGTGAGGAGTGCTGAGAGTGGAAAGTCTAGCCTGTGCAGAGATACAGAGGATTTAGGAAAATGTATACTTTTTCAATTTATTTTTTTTAACTTACTCCTTAGCAGTGACAGTGAGTTAATACAGTCACCTCTTGCTTAACAACAGCTTGCTGCTATTATGGGTTATTCAGCAAGGAGTTTCTGACTGTTTTCATAAAACAGGAATTTATCGAATTCTAAAAGATGAAAGATGAAGATAAATTGGGATATGTCTAAATGAAATTAAAAATTATTACCTGTACAAAATTTAGAGTGTGGCTGGCTGTACCTCCAAATTTGCAGTTAATATTGTTAGGAATTAAAGGTATGTAACTGATAAAGATGGATGTCTCACTTTCTTGGTTCCAACCTGTGCCGTTTAAAATAAATATTATAATAATTGATCTCTGTGAATGATGTGCATGTGCTAAGTGACGCTTGATATATGACACCAACTTCCTGCTTCTGGCACTGATGGATGAGCTTAGTCTTCCTATAATGAAAAGATGGCCAAATTTTCAATTACATATATTGTACCTCCACAGACAAAACACGGTGAAAATAAATTTAATACTATTCAGCTACCACTGACCTAACATTAGCAAGAATAAAAAAACAGATTTAATCAAAACTCTATGAGAGTGAAATGGGTGCCATTTTATTTTAAATCCTGAATGTATTACTCTGTAGCATTAAATGTGAAATACACACCTCTATTTTAGAACATTTGTTACATTACCTCCTCTAGAATCAATTGCACCATAAGTGGGATTCATGCACAGTCATAAAACACCCTGGGGAAACCCAGAGAAAAGAAAATCCTCCTTCAGAAAATAAAAATTCCATGCTTCCTCATGCATACCTTGAGGAACAGCAGCATAATACCTATGGTGCATTATTATGGGAAACACTACTAGCCAGGGATTCATCTATTTTTAGCACTACAGGTTAATAATTACTAATAGATTTTCAGGGTAAGCTTAGAAGATTATGCCATGGATGTAGCAGTGGAATTTTTCCACTAGAAAGAGTGGAATTTATTGAAGATCTTTCTGTAGATGTATCCCTCTCTTTCAGCAAGTGCTGCAAAACAGGAAATTCAAGGAGCACAACTGAGACATGCAATTGGATAAGAGTTTTTCCCAAAGTAATGGCATCAGAAATCAGCTACTGCATGACGTTTCATGGGTCCTCCAGGTATTTTCCTTTTATATCTGATGTAATGTCTAATTCTTTGGGGGATTTTTCAGGAGTTGTTAAAGTAAATTTGTGATGTGGATAATTTATTTTATTTTATCAATCTCATATAGACATGAAGACAGACTTTCAAGGTGGCATAAAATGCTGCGACTAGGTATCTGAATTCTCATTGCAATCTGTTGAAATTATATTGCTTGGGTTTTGAGAGCTATTTTACTGAAAAATATAGGCAAACAGATAAAATGCAGGTGTTCTAGAACCCATTGCCTGTACTACAAAAGGACAAATTTCATTTGCCCACACATGTCATGTGAGATGAGAGCAGAGATGTTTCTGTGGACCAGCAGGGGATAATCTGACTATGGTACTCAATACCTCAACTGAGCTCCCATTGCACAAGTGGATAAAGTCAGTCTCAGTGTCTTAAACTGTGTTGAATCTTCCCCAGTCCTCAGCTCACAGACAAGTCCATCTCAGTTGAATAACCACTTCTTCAGTTCAGTTTGAAATTTTCCTTGCTCTTAAATGTGCATCACTGAGAATCACAAGCAGATGAGGAAAATAGCATACCTCTTTATAATTAATTCTAAATTACAGAATCACAGAATGGTGACTTTTAAGGGACTTTTACTAAATCTCGTCTTTTCTATTGACTATTTAAATTTCACATGGATATGTTTTCAAGTCCTCCTAATGGACAAATGTTTCTGTAGTTTTATTTATTTGTGGTGCTCCTTTGAAGTCTTCCTTCTGTGCTTTTGTTGAGAAAAGATTCCACTAATTAATAAAGAATTTAGAGAGAGAGCTTGCAATTGCTTCTGAAATAAGTTTACATTAATTTCAGTTATTTTCTGTCATATGCCTGACACAGCTATAGACTGTTACCAGATGTCCTTTTCCAGATCCAGCTGTGTGCACTACCTTTGGGTGTTAATACGTCCAGCTGCTTACCACAGCTCACCAGCTGACAAAAGTAGTTTGATATAACCCCTCTCAAAAGATGTGTTTTAAAGAATATTCTCTCCAGCCCTTTCACAGGGCTGGGCAGGAACTGGTATCTACCAGAATGGTGGTAGGAATGAATTGAGTGTCAATAACCATCTCACATGGCACAGTTATTAAATCTCAGTTTCTAGTGTATTAATTTTATCATTAGTGCTTGTTGGGCAGATATTTTCATTAAGATTCCCACAGGAATTTCCCCAGATCAGTAAAGATCAATATTAAACTCAGTAATGTAATAGATATGAGGAATAAAAAATGTGAACAGGTTGTTTTCTAAGGTTAGTTTCCTCTCCCCTCTCTTTCACACAGAAATGCAAGGCGGATACATTCTGTTTGAAGGATTTGAAACACTGCTCTGGTCTGTATAGCATAGCAACATCTCTTCTTAGACTTTCCTTTCTCTATACTGAATTCTTAATCAATCTTGAGGAAATTAATAAGACCCCTCTGGACTATTACTGAAGTTTCTGTTTACACATGTCAAGCCAAGGCCTCTTTTTCCACCTATGAATAATAATAGTTTGATATATTTAATTTAAAAACATGAATCAAAGACTCGGATTATTTATAATTTATGCAAAATACCTCGACTATTTTTATAAGTATTAAATCATTCAAGGTTAATTTCTGCATTCAGTTACACCTATAGTAGTAAAAAATTCGGATAGCGCTCAGAAATCACGTCTGCTTCGTAGCGTGGCATAAGAATCCTTCACACATGGAAAAGTTAATGGAGTTTATTTTCAGACATTATGCACCAGACCCTAGATCTGGCTGCCCTTTAGAACATGTACACCATTTCAGTCAGTCTGGTCTTCAAAATGAATAATAATTAAATTCTAAAGGGTATGAGGATGAGTTTTACTTGGAAATGAGTGGGTGATTTTCTCCAGAGGACTGTTTCTTTCTCCTTAATTTAGTATATTTTATATTTTCAATGTGCTGCAGATATTATATTTTAAAGAATTTGTTGATGTCTGTATCTCTCAAAAGATAAAATTTTCCATTAGTGAAACATAACTTTTGAAATATCCACACCTTGGGAACATTGTGTGATGCATCCAAATGTTTTGTTCAGCCACATAATGGCTATAAAGTGGAAACATTCATTTTATATTTAGTAAATCTGTACTTAGAAGAACTGGTAAACAATCTCAATCTGTTTATTATTTTCAGATTATTTAGCAGAAAAAATAAATGGTTATAAATATATTGCCATATTTTCAATGAATTATTTAAAAACTGATCATTTTTGATCTTGGTAACATCTTGGTAGTTAGTAATGAAAAAATAACACTGCAAGAGATGTTGATATCCACAAAACAAGATCAGATTAGAAAAGGTTACATCTAATGTCCGTGGAAGTGAAATTCGGATCAGTTCTTGCATTTAAAAACACAAGTAAATACCCAGAAAAATCTATTTTTACAAAGACTGAAACCTGGGGATCAATAATTTAAGTTTTATAGTGTCTCTGACATTTCTATAAAAATTTGAACCTCTCTAATGTAAAGGAAATATAATGTATTCAAGAAAAGAAACTACTAAAATATATTTGAGACTTTCACGAAGAGTAACGTCTAATGGAATCTGCTGAACAGTGACACAACTTTCAAGATGAGCTGAAGGAGGCACAGAATTACTCATGTTAAGCAAATATTTATTGTATTTTACCTTTGAGAATATTTTCTCAAAGGTAAAATCCAATACAAATGTACATTTGACCTTTTAATATGTTAAATCATTCGCCAATATGTTGCATTTCAGCATAGTCTTATAACCACAGTGCAGCAGTAAAGACTAGCTCTCTGATTGGCACTTTCACAATGAGAATGAAGAGACTGAGTATTAGAAAACATATTTGGTGAGAATGGGTTTATATACATTGTACAAGGAGATTTAAAAACTTACAAGTTTGGCTGTGTTTTTCTACAGCTTGGGGCCCAGATGATAGCAAGATACTTCAGTCTTAAACCATATAGGATTTTGCAGGGTATTAATCAAAGTGGCAATATACAGTAAACAAAGAACACAGTCCTCCTGTGATAAAGACTGAATAAAACCCCAAACAGAAAACAACAATAAAGAGCCCTAGCATAAACCCTGCTCCTAAATCTAATAATAATGGGCTCTAACTGCCAAAAATACTCAGTCCCTCAAGCCATAAAGGCTTCCTACATTTGGATTGACACGTAAAACAACAGAGTTGTTCAGAGGAAAAAGAGAAAGTAGGCAAATGAATTAGTGCCTACCACACAATGATCCTTCCTATGGAGGGACTTACTCTCTTTTCCTCTGCAAATATGCAGGGGACACGTGTAGCCAGACTCTACAGCATTAGATTATGCTAGACATTGTGTTGTGAAATAGGCTCTCCAAAGCTGAAATGTAACATATAAGAGTACATAACTTATGTTTGTCAAAAAATATTCTCTTATCAAATAGATTTTTGAGATGGGGAAGTGCTGTTTTCACAATTTTACCAAAATTACATCTGAAAAATGGAATACCAAAATTACGTCTAAAAAATACAGGCTTTAATGGCTTAAATGTAGTCTTGCCAAGGAATTTGAAATCAAGCCTGAGGCTAGTGTCCTAAGTACAGGACTTTAACTACAGGACACATTTTATAATTAGCACTAAAAGTACCTTCTACCCCAGGAAGGTACTAGAGGGAGCCTGTAATTATGGGACAATCATACCATGCCATGCCATGCCATGCCATGCCATGCCATGCCATGCCATGCCATACCATACCCTATTTCTTAATTTCTAAGCTTTTCTCATCTCAATCGTTTGTTTTACCCCCAGTCTGACATGTTAAGCAAAAGGATTAGGCAGTTTTGGTTACTTTTTTTCAGTGCAAGTCAGAGGAGGAAGCACATTTTTGTTCCTAGTGGATGGTAGTAAACAATATCATAAGACCAGGAAATGGGTATTCTCACCATATTAAATGCACATATATGTAACCAATATATTTTAAATAAAATAAGCTCGAACGGATTGAAATAATTGTTGTCTGCCCTTTGAAAACAAATGTTGAAAACAAATTTCAACTTTTGTTTGATAACATTCTCGTTAAATTATTTTAATGTGTAATAGGACAGATGACTACAAATTTTAAAATTATGTATTTTTTTAATTTAGTAAACGAAAAAATAAGAATGTTTCACTGAGTGTTTACCTGAGAATTTTTCTCCAAGCATGATAGCTGTCACATTTATTATATTTTACACTTTTTCACAAATGTGTTCACTTTCAGAATTGACACTTTTTCTAAAAAAAAAAAAAAAAAAAAGTCCTGCAAATTATTAACACTTTCATTAGTGAAGTTCGTTTGTTTGTTTTTAATACTTGTTCATTTTTATTTTTTTCAAAACCTTTTATTTAAATCTTTTGAAAAATGGTGCCTTTTCAGGCTCCTCCGATGCAATCATTACGTAGACCAAGACAGGTAGAAGAGGCATCTTAGCCTGATATGGCATCCATAGAATCAAAACATTTTAATGAAGTCCAATAAAAAAAAAAATAATTCTGATTTCTTCCCTGAAATTGTCTGAGGACCTAACAGTAACTCAAAAAACCCAACAGCAACAACAACAACAAACACTTGAAGTAAATTCTTCTTGTAAAAAATTCTCTTTTGTCTCAGAAGGAAAGAATCAGAATAAAAAAATCCCAACATTATTCTTGCTAGTCATTTTCTTCAGGAAATAAAATAATGAGCTGGACTTTTTTATTTTTTAAAAAATATTTAAAAAGATAAATGTTTTGGCTTAAAATTAATACTAATAAATTAAACATTGAAAAATTAATTTCACATCCAGTCAAATTTAAAAAAAACAACAAAAAAACAGAACAAAGAGCTTCTAAAAATTATAAATGTGTTAATAACTTACCTATCTACATAAATAACTAAAAGGGAAAAGTAAAAGAGAATAACCTAGAAAGTTCCTCTAGTAAGATATTAATACAGAAAATTAACTCATTCGGTGCAATATGGAAACATCCTGTCTTGTGGACTTGTTGTGTTTTATGTAGTCTTATGTTTGAAGACAGGAAAAAAAAAAAAAAAAAAAAGAGAGATTGAATTTAGATGAAACACCCAGGGACCAGTTCTGATCTTGGTTTTACTCTGATGAATTGAACAAAGATTCAAAGATTTTTTTTCTTTTCTTTCTTTCTTCCTCACCCTCTGCCCTCCCCCTCAAAAAAAAAACCCACAAAAACCAAACCACCACCCACAAAAAAAACCTTAACACCACAACACTGTATCAGAAGGACAGGTCAAGTCTTCCCTCTTATTTGAGGACAGAGGGAGTTTTACATTTATAGAAAGGGGAAGAGAGTAACTTTCTGACAGCAATTCTCCTTTGTCACTTGCGGTGGAGCTTTGAAAGAGGTGCAAATCACTGAAGAAAAGGTCAGAAGATCAAAACAGCATGCAACGGGCAAATATACGTTATATGATGGTTGGTCTTATGGGGCATGTACTTCCCTCATACCAGTTACTTACTTTACAGCAGAGTACTTTATTGGGATTTGCCACAGCATGCAGAAATTCAGTCTGTTGTGATTTACAGGGTCATCATAAATCCCACAGACATAGAAAGGTAAAACTATTTGGCATTTAAAAAGCTTGAAGTATTTAGGGGAAACGTTCTTCTTAGATGTAATTCTCTTCTGTGACAGCAATGTGTCCCAAGACCTAAATCATTCAGACACAATAAAAGCCTTGATCATCTCCTTCTTTTTAGTATTTACAATATCATTGGCAGTGTTATCTAGTTTGATCTTGTAGCTATTTTTTTCTTCAAAGGTAGCTAAACAACCATGATCTCTGACTTACAGACTATAGCTGACTCTCACATAACCACTCAACTATAATTTTTCAAGCAGCGAATTATGAATCTAGATAAGACATACAGCCCCGTGCTGAATTTCCTAGAAAATTTTGTCATGAGATTGTTTTATATATTTTTAAATGTCTACTTTTTGCAAAAAGGTTTCAGAGGCAGCTTCCTATGCATCAAAAGAGTCTGAACTGTCTGTGAAAACATAGAATGGAAACAAAAAGAGTTTTACAGAGATCCATCACTTAAAAGGTTTTATAGCTTTGGATACATTGACACTGAATTATAATGCTGGGTAATCCTTTCAAAATGACAGAACTCTGTCTCATTGCTGGGAAAGAATAGCTCGTTGAATATGAGAAGTCTAAGGTGGCAACAGCCTCCTTAATGACTGGATGCTACCAGATGGTAAATGGAAAAAAAAAACATCAGTGTATAAACAGAAACTTTACTCTGTCCAAAAATAGATTGGACATAAGATTGCAATGAATATCTCTTTGGGGCAAAATAGGGTTAAGATTTTAAGAGCCTTAAATAGGAGATAGAAGACATAATTGTACAGAGAATAAGAAATCTTTCTCAATCAATCTCTCGGGATTACATATTGCATATCAAATATACACATAAGGGAATGAAATTGTGAGAGGAACCTTGTGCAAAAGTATTTAGACCATTTAAGTGTTTACTACAACTAAAACAAAGATGGAGAAGATGTTGATGGAGCAACTATGCAAAAGGCATTCAATACTTACTGTAGATTATAGCTGTCTCTCTAATTTGGTCTGATAACATAGGCCCAGGTAATAGCCAGATTGCATCCTGTGGTGTGGTACAGGGGCTGCAACCATAATTCTACTATATAATCTTTATAAGGGACAACAAAAAGAAACTAGGGATGTTGTTCAAGCCCTATCATGGGTGTTCAGCTTTGTTTTCAGATCCTTTACTACTTCAGTGGTGTCAGTTTGAACTCTGCTCCATCTTTGATGCCCTGAATGTTTAATAAACCCAGTTATTAAACTGCAAACTTAAAATCCCCTTTTATGCTCTCTATTGATTTCTCCAAATTGATTAAAAAAAACAAACCAAAACCAAACCAAATTAAAACAGCTGATTGCTCTACGCTAGCCCACCTATTTAGGGACATTTTCATGAAAGACATCACCAGTGTATAAAATAGGTTTCAGTAGTAGGTAATACAGAATTTTGTCAACTCGTGTGTCTCCTATTTTCTACTTGTGTCTTTTAAGTCTATGTGACTGTGCTGCTGATTGATTTCTTCTCCACTGCCAGTCATAATTACAGAGCTGCTTATGAAAATATTCAGTTATGTCTGTATGCTTTACAGTTTGCTCCAGAAAAGCTTGCTGAAATCTGTACTGATCTCTCATGAATGCTTGTTTCATAGCAGCCAATAGTAAACATGATATAATTATCTAGATGTCAGGATACCATTATGTTACCTTCAAAGGATGAGTCTGGGAACTGCAGGCTTAGACAACACACTGATAGTAGACAAGTCACACATTTTTACAGTAGCTCAGAAGAGAAGAGAATTCCCTTGGAATGGTTATTTATAGTTTTAGTTCAGAAAGAAAGAAAGAAATCAGTGAAGTTTCTAACTTCTTGATCCTTTCTTTGCTAATCCCAGATCATACCCATATTGAAAAAAATCTGTTCCTGTTTAATCTGTTTCTGGGAATGCTTGATGTTAACCTCAGGGCGAATTGCATGCAAGCTTGCCATTTGCTAAGAAATACAAAAGAATACAAATAGTTCCTTAAGCATATGAGCTAGTGAACGTGATTTTCCATAGTTTTGTGTCTTTTTGAAGTGGCTAAGAAGATATAAGAATTGTTTGAAGGTTTTGTCATGATTCCGGCACTTGTAAGTATGCTCTGGGTCTATAGGATACTAATAGTGTTTATCCTTTCTTCTTGCCTGTTTTCATACATCTTCTAGTACCATTAATTATATTTACAACACATTCTACTTGTTGCAATTTTGTTGAAACCGGGAGACATATGACACATGCATAGCCAAAAGTAATCATATATACTGTTTATCCATAGGAAGTTAGGCTAAAAAACCAGAACCTTTACAAATATTGGAGAATATTTGTCAGAGACTGAACAGAATTAACACTATTCTGAGTAGGAGGAAGTTTGTACTGCCCACATATATTTGTCTTTTGATAGCTATGTGATCAGTTTAGTCTGTGCATCTGGATATGTCTTTCAGTTTTTCAACCTCATTAAAAACTTCTCTTTAAAAGAAGGCTTGCTCTTCCTGTTGCATTATTTTTCCAGTGATAGAATTAAAATTAAAGGAGCAGTCTTAATTATCTCCAGCTATCTTTTGCGGACTTTATCCCTACAATATATTCCCCTGTTTCCTAATTCTTTTTGCAAAGAACTTGAGTGATAGGACCTCCACAATCTCTTTGGAGAGAGCATCACATGGTCTAAATTATTACATTCTAAAATGCACCAACTGGGACACTTTCTTCCCCATGTTCTGATATAAAAAAGTCCTTCAGGAATTTAATGGAGCTAAAATTGATCATTTTTTATTTTTTTTAGGAATAATTCTGAATCTCTTTTTCATGAGGTAATGAGATCTTTTCTATACCATTTGTAAGACAACAGAAATTAGGAAACCTGATTTCTATCTCTGTATGAACATCTGTTATCTTACTTAAATAATCTACTGTATTTCCATAAGAAAGAAAAAAAAAACACTTTAGATTGGTAGTTATATTTTTTTTCTTCCTGTGCTAAATGTTTTCTCAGAAAAAGATAACTCTCAGACAAAGGAATATTTGCTCTTGTATGTAGTGCACTTGGAATAAACCTTAACCATTATTTTAAATGCCTGGTGGCTGCTGAATGGGAAGCCACAACTCTGAAATATTCCCACAATTCTGAATCTCTGTGTTTATGACCCCAGAATTTCCAGAAAGGTAAGAATTCCTGAGAACACTTGTTCTGAAACAGAACCCCTGGAAGGCCTGGAAATCTTCCTTTCACTGAGTCATCTAGGATTTAAAGTTCTGGGAATCACAGCCCACAGAGCCCTAGAGCTGTATCACAGCTCTATGCAGTTATGAGAAGACACTTGAAAACTTTGACTAATAATTGGAATCTCATTGGAAGATTTTCCAAATAAAGGTTTAATTTAATAAATTAATTTGAGGTTTAGTTTTAAACTGTCTTTAAAAACAAAAAAACCAAACATTTTTAATTATTATTTTTAAAAAAAAACTTTGAAAAAAAAATTCTCAGTTAAAAAAAACCATACCTTCTGATCAGTTCTTGTAGATTTGATGTGGTAGAACAAATACAGAAAACATAGAAATTGATAAAAAACTTATCTCCAATTTTGAGATTGAAATGTTGGAGAAAATCGAAATAATTTTTTTTTAGACACCTCCATATTTTTACATTCTGATCCCAGAATAAAAATACTCCTGTACTCATGATACTTTCATTGTTTTTTAAAGCAGGAAATATTAGAAAATTATGGGAAAGCCTTTTCATGCAATATTTCCTGTTCAGTTTTAAAAAGTCAAGAAGTTTACAGGACAATATTTCAGAAAAGGATTTAGACATATTCATCCTTTTGCAACTCATTCTTCATGATTATAGATTTCATTTCACAAGGATATCATGATCTGCTCAGTCCAGAACCCATTTCATTAGCAGATTCTTTTCCTCTTAACACAGCTAAGTATTTGGTTTTTCAGTTTGTTCGGCTAAGACCCTTCCATTAACCCACTCACTTCTGACCATGACTGTGTCTCCCTGACCTTATGCGCATCTGTTGGTGCCTGGAGATCCATCCAAAAGATACCATGCCTCACAGCAAAGCCACAGCCAGGCATTTTATTGAGTTGTGTGATTTAAAATTTTTAGCTCCAGAAATGCCTGGTAAGGACATGATAGCCATTAATCATAGAATCATAGAATGGTTCGGGCTGGAAGGGACCTTAAAGATCAGCTAGCTATAACCCCCCTGCCATGAGCAGGGACACCTTTCCATTAGACTAGGTTGCTCAAAACCTCATCCAGCCTGGCCTTAAACACTTCCAGGGAGCGGGCAGCCACAACTTCCTTGGGCAACCTGTTCCAGTGTCTCACCACCCTCACAGTGAAGAATTTCTTCCTAATATCTAATCTAAACCTACCATCTTTCAGCTTAAAGCCATTTCCCCTTGTCCTGTCATTAACTGCCCGTATTAAAAGTCCTTCCCCAGTTTTTCTGTAGGCCCCCTTCAGGTACTGGAAGGCTGCTATAAGATCTCCCTGGATGAAAAAGCACACAAGCTTGACAGGGGTCCTTCAGCATGTTCTTGGCAAATATTTGCAGAAAATGGTATCGCTTTTTTGTACACAACTCCCAACTGTGTTATGATAGAAGTTGTATCTGTCAGTTGAACTTAAACAAGCCTATTATAAATCTTGTAATGCAGGCCCTAGTAAAACAAACACAGTTCTCCTTACACCACATTAAACAGTTAATTAAAAAACAAATATCATCTTTAGCTATGAATCCATACTGATCCCTCCAATACTTCTCAAATAACACTTTGCCTAGGGCCTTTGCAGAGCTCAGGGGCTAAGCAGATTCTCAAGGTCCCTGACACACACACCTGCATACTCTACATGAATGCCAAATAATATTGCTTTTGGACAGGAAGGGGAGTGGTACTACCAGTGCCAGGTGAGAATTTTAGGGCAACCAACAGCTATGAGTTGAGTGTTCACTCTACATAGCTACTAATGTATCTGAGAAAAAGTCAGAATTTATTCTAGATACCTTTTGCTTATATGCTAGTACAATTTTTGTATTGACAGATTGATTTTGTTATTTTGCATTTCAAACTGTTCTGCAGGCTCTTTTAATTAGTATAATACTTTTGAAAATAATAGAATAATTGTTTCACCATTTTTGTCCATTTTAGTGGAGACCTTATATTTCGTAAGGTCTTTCTTAACAGAACTACAGAACTGATCTAACCATGACAACAAGAGATTTATTTCAGGAATAACTGAAAGGTTTAACCTAGACAGACGTTGTGGTAATAACAGTCTTTCCTTCTTCTTCCTTAATTCCCGGAGGAATTAATATATTATTTGCAAGATAACATGAGCTACCAAAGTCAAGTTAAGAAGAAAGTTACACAGTTTAAGGGAAAGTCTGATATTCTTAATCTAGCTAAAACTAGTCTATGCTTGAATAAGGATCAAGAATTTGCCTCCGTGGCACATTTACTGCTGATCTTGGGAATATCCTGAACATCCAGGATGTAATATTCTGCAGGTTTAGAGTGGAATCAGAATGATTCAGTAACTAGCCAGCAAAGTCAAGAACAACAGTAACTCCAATTTTTTTCAGTAAATAAATCCTCCCATATACTATCCCCCTCCGTCACAATCCAATATCAAATGATGTATTCCTGATTCAATTTAAAGACTATTAACTTTTAAAAAGCCCCTGGAAGTAATTTGTAATGGCATCTCATATTCTCAGCTATCCCTTCTGTAGTGCCAAACTAATCCTAACTCTGACCAAGCAATAAATAACATGATTATTGTGTTGAAATCTGTTCAGTGATGATGTAAAGCTAAAAAGAATCTGGAGCTTAAATTTCCCATCTACAGTAACTACCTGCTAAATTCAGAAACAGCTATGCTGATGGCCAAAGGTTTTTTAATATGTCCTGAAACTTTTTGGAAAGAATTATTTAAAACACTTCCAACTGTGTGCTGTGCTAGTTTCAGCTTGTCATAACTTCCTCTTAAAGGCAAAAAGAATAACTCAGCTCCCAAGTGTGTCCTGATACTCAGGGATCCTGCACAAATAGTCTGTACGTTTCTGCTGGAGGATCCTCACAGCCGAATGCCAAGTTCAAACTGGAATTTCAGGGTTTTTTGTGAGAGTGGCCTGCAGAAAAAAAATTAGTGAAAGATTCTCTAAGAGAAAAATCCAGGAGTAGTGGCTCAATGGTGAGCCTCACTGGCTTGCTCTCATGCAGCTTGAACCACCTGAAAGTGACAGGACAACAGGAAATTGCCTCAAGTTGTGTCAGAGGATGTTCAGATTGGATATTAAGAAAAATTTCTTCACCAAAAGGGTTGTCAAAAATTTGAGCAGGCTGCCTAGGGAAGTGGTAGAGTCACCATCCCTGAAGGTATTTAAAGTAGATATGGTGCTTCAGGATATGGTTTAGAGGTGGACTTGGCAGTGTTAGGTTTACAGTTGGATCTGATGATCTTAAAGACCTTTTCCAACCAAAATGATTCTATAGTTCTATGTGTCTCATCAGAAAGTCCTCAACACACTGAAACCTCACTTACTGAGCTGGCCATGCTACATAGCATGCCTGTTCACATCCACAGAAATTTTCATTCTGGGAAGATTATGTACACAGCGAGACAACCAGATCTGACCTCTCCTCCAAACAGTAGTACTACATGGCTTTGGCTTTCAGAGGCAGCACAATATCTCTGCCTCACTTTCCTCTACTACTTTCTAACTGAGCAGATACCAATAGCAAAGAAACTATCTGCATCAGAGATTGGGTCAATGCACTCCAAATTCAGCATATCTGGGACAGTAGAAAAAACACTGCTTGGGAAAGGTCAGAGCCAGCCCTGTAGGAGTTTGTAACATCAGTTTTGAGAAAATGTCATTATTTGGCACATTAAGTGTAGGTTTCTCTGAGTAGGCTACCTGCTGAAATCTTAAATTTTCTCCAACTCAGTTCAAATTGCAATTTTATAAACCTTATCTATTGGCTAACCTTTGATGATTTTCCACAGAAATAACAAAATATGTACACTTAACACCAAACCACCTTCAAATATTGTTTTCAAAAAACCACAAGGAGACATGAAAGTACCTGCACTTTAAGATAGGCAGAAGACTGAATTAATATCATTAATCTTTCTCTTGAAGTAGCTAAAGCATATAAGCAAAATTTTCACCAAATAGGGAAAAATGCTCTGGTCTTGTGGCAGAGAAAACATATGAAATGTTAACCCAAACATATTAAATTTTTAAAGTTGTGAACAACTGAAAGTAAGCCCTTCTATTATAAAATATCTGACAGCTCTAATAATAGGTAGTGTTATCAGCCCTACATGCAGTAATGTATATTACATGGAAATACAAAAGATATATTTACATATCCTATTGAAACCAAGAGGGTTTTTTTTAATATCTCCTATTACCATAACAAATTGTTTTCTCAAAACTATCATTTCATTAGAGGAAGTAGTAGGATACAATTTAAAACTAGCAAAAAAGATGCATCAATTTCAGAAGTTAAAAATAATTCATAATATTCTGTTGGAGATTGCAGCTTAGTGTCAAACTGTGGATGAGCTAGCCATGTCTTTGTAAATTATGGGCACTGCATGCAAACAATGGCTTCATTTATTGGTCTGCTGTATGTGTGCTTACAGTGCTTGTAATTGAGGATGATTAT